>JAQFVV010012400.1:12471928-13807489 GCA_028023455.1 Epiperipatus broadwayi
CTATTTACAGTAAAGAATCACAACTTTTAAACTTTTTTTTAGCTTTTGTTATCAAATATTTTACTGATTCTTCATTTTATTTTATTGCTAATTTTGTTTCCTAATCTAAAATATTCCTCCATTTTTTTACACTGCATTTTGAAAAATCTATTTAGTTTTTCATGTTCTAGTTTAGTAATTATGAATATCATGATTGTCTTTTGCTAATTTTAATATTACTTTTCTTTATTTTTCCAATATATCTGCATGAACCAAATCTGTTAATAAACATTTCAATACTCCCTTTACTTATTACATTATTCAGTTGAGGCTAATAAGTAGAGTTGTTATAATGTTTTTGATTCATTAATCAAGACCAAAAACCAAATGTAGCATTAAAAATAATGCTGTAATTTATTGCCTTTATTTTTTTTTGACATGTGATATTATTTATTTTAATGAATTCCTTTATTTCATTTGCTTTATTCACTTTATCCATGTTATATGTATGAAGCAATTTAGTTATTTTTTTCGATAACTTTTTTTTACCACTGAATTTTAAAATTTTACTTCAATATCACCAATAATTTACATATTTGTGGTTTACCTTTGCCACCAATAAATCTCAAGCCACGTTTAATGCTCTGGAGATGCCTAATCATTGTCAAATTTACTCAATTTTTTGCCACTTTATCAACAAAAACGATGTTTTATTTCTTAAGGAAATCTGAACCTGTTCTCAATCTCAGCTGGTGTTTTATAATTTCTTTTCATACACCTTTATCAACATTTTTCTTGTTTCAGATTCCTACCAGAACCCTGAATATTATTGCACAATAACACCACATTAAAATTTTTTCTACTTTATCCTGAGTATATGTATTTATCTAAATGTTGTAACAATTTGTGAACACCTTAAAATTTCAGACATGATTTCAGAAATTTAATTATTTTTTGCTTAACTGCAATTGTCTTATTTATTGATAAATTAAAAAAATTAGAATTAAACATAACTTTTTTAAGCATTTGTTATTCTCTCTTATAAAATCTTAATATTCCAGACAACCTCTACACATTCTTCTAAGTTATATTTCAATATAACAATTTCATGTAACAGCTAATTTCTGTACAAACCTCTAAAAAAGATATAATTTCTACTTTGTATTTCATTTCATGTGTCAAATCATCAGCCAGGAAGCGAACCATGACAACTGCTTGTAAGGTGGCTGTGCTCACCATTCGGCAACCAATGCTTGACTCAACTTTGTATTTAGGGAGGAATTGAAAAGGCTAGAGATTTTGGCACAGAAATCTAGTACAGAACTGAGATTTCACAAATCAAGTCTGGAGAGGTTTGTTTGATTTATGGAATGAAAAACCACATTTTTAGAATCAAACCATTGAAGGATTGTAGATTTTACTTTAGTTTTCTCTCACTTGATGCTAACTAAGTCCACAGTTAATTGGGTGATTCTATTGAAAAAAATGGACCCTAGTATTAAATTTGTCAATCAAAATACTAGATCAAACACATACACAGCCCACAATATTAAAAACTGTCACAGTAAGTCTACAAAATCTATTGTAAAGCTTTGCATATATTATATATATATATATATATATATATATATATATATATATATATATATATATATATATATATATATATGACAGATCAATACTTCACATGAAAATATCCATATTGATATACAGTGTGGATAGTAAGGATGTCTACTATATAGTAACTGCATGGTTAATAGTTAAACAGCAAGTAGCTAAAAAAGCATTGAAAAGTTCATTCTAAAAAGGCAAATGGGCAATGTAAAATCAAAAAAAGTAATGTCTGTCACATTGATTTAGATTTCAAAGGCAAAATTATAATCAATGATACACCAATATCAATATAAATGAATAATAAATCTGAAGAGTATCAAACAATACAAGGGCTATTATTAAGTAAAAAATCATTACTTGCAATAGATTACTAATCAAATAGCACTCTACTTAAGAAAGAGTTAATGTACTATGCAGAGTAAAACAATTAATTGGATTTATGTCAGCTAGTGCACAGCAATCTATTAGGCTTTGGTTATTTTAATCAATAAAGCTACACACTGCCTTTAGACAGCACCTCAAATAAGCCAAATCACAAATGGTTTATTCAATAAACTGGATAAGTAGAAAACCCTGTCAGTATTTAGGCCTAAAAAGCATGGTTATAAAAACAAAAAAATGGATAAATATTCAAATACTCTTTAAATGAACAACAACATTGTTAACAGCAATAATTGTAAATGTAAAAAGCTTGCATACAGTGATTATCTAGACTATGGATGGACAACACTACCGAGAAGTCAAATTTAATTAAAATCAAACAACAAATACCATGCAAAAGTAAAGAATTCATTAGATCTAATAAAAAATTTAGATGCTAAGAAAACTGCAGACCTAAAAAAACAGATGGCCATGAAAAATCCAGACCACATTTAAAATACAGTGGAAATAAAAAAGCCACATCTGATAAAGCCAGACCCAAACAGGATGAACACAGACACTAAGATGGACCAAGAAGATAACCTAAACATTCACCATCTTATCTTAAAAAGTAAATGCTTCAAACCTAACTTTTGCCAGATGAAGGAAATGTAGTGAAGTCATTCTATTACAGCAGAACTTACGCTCGAGTAATAGACTTGTACTCACTATGATATCATCTAGACCAGATCCAAGGTACAATACATTGATCACTGAAATATTACAATTAGAAGTGTCATATTTAGATCAATGAATCCAACAATTTACAGTGACATTCTAGATCTTATTTATATATAAATATCTACCTGTGAGGGAAATCATACAATGCAAGACAACTGTCAAAGTCGAATGACACTATGCACACTGTTCTCAATATTGTACATGAAGTTAGTCAAGCTCAATCATGGAGGTGGAAACTACTATCACCAATCAGTATCTGTGCATGAAGCAACCCACCTGTAGGCTAGAAGTGTTACGATTTTAAATAGATCTGCAATTCTCTTAAATATTAGCAGTACACTGTAACAAAACTTGCATAATTCACCAATTGTAGCAGAGGTGAAATATACAGAATGTATAAACATTTGTATATACTCTGTACAATATAAACCACAGCGTTTGTATCTATAAAATGTATTATGTTTACACATAATAAATATTTTCATATTTATTTTGAGAATTTTATGATTTTCTTAAATGGTCAGGGATATTACACAACAATCTAATATTAAATTGTAGTTAATAATAAAAAATATTTCAATAACAATAGTTCTCTTTTATAAACAAATAAAATCACTCATTATAATAAAAAGCTTGTTCTTCAAAACAAATTAAAAATTTTTAACTTCAATTGAACCATCAAAAATAATTTTTTTAATGTTTTATTTAGAACAGAAATTTTAAGCATGCACGCATTGTATTTGTACTTTGAAATTATTTCTGCTATGACATATGACTCCAGTGATTTATTATTCTATGCTAATGATAAGTTTAAAATAATGCCTCCAAGGTATGTGCAGATAAACTTAATAAATAAAATTTGGCCACACTTCCAGTGAAGACATTATTTTAAACAAATCAGAAAATTAGAATAATATATCTCCATAGTTATATTTTATATCTTGTGCAATGTCAAAAAAAAATGAAGAAATATATTCATTATGGAAAAAAGAAAAAACACATTGTGAGGCTTTAATATTTTTGTGACTTTTTATTACAACACTTCATGCCATCAAAGCCATCCTTCCTTTTCCCAGTGCAATACAGCACTTTGTGTCATCATAAACATCCAGCCCATGTAATACCAAATTTTAAATTTAAATTTTTTTATTTCTGATGATGGCTAGATATATTCATTATGGAAAAAGGAAAATCTGAAAAAGGACTCTGAAATATTTTTTAAATGAAGACTTTGTTTTTTTTAACCTAACAAAAAATGGTGAACTATTACATAAAGTTTTTGCTTTATCTAAAAATGATGAACTGTAAATTCAATCTAATATTTTAAATATTTTTATAAACCAAAAATATATATAACGTTTTTGCAAATAAAAAAGTCACAAATTTATAAAGTTTTAGCTGTAAATGTATTTTTAAATATAACATTATATGATGTGCAAATGTTGTGAAAGATAAAAGTTTGCATTTTTTATTTGAAATTTGGTATTACACATGATGGCACAAACTGGTGTAGTGCTGGGAGGGGGAAGTATGTTTTTGATGGCAAAAAATGCCCAAACAAAAACTCACAAAAATATACTTTATTAAAAATATATATATCTGTTTTATTTAGTATTGTAATGTGTTTTTTTTCTTTTTCATACATCTCTCCATTTTGATATCACAAAATCACCCAGGTCAGCACATTCAGCATGTTTTCCAACTTCATGACATGTTTATATGTAAAAGTTGGTAACATGTACATATTTTACATGGATTAGTCATGCCAGGATTCTAGAATAACATAACATCATAAATAAAAACTTTAAATAATTATTATCAGACAAGAACCTCACTGGAATAAGATATCATAGCAACAATAATACCAAATTACCTTGTTATTAACTAAAACAATTAACATTCATGTTTAATATTTAATCAATGACATTATTTCATATAAATATAACTTAATGAATTCGACTTTGTTTTCAGAAAAAAATGTAAATATCTAATGGGCTAATGGAAGGGCTTACTTTTTATGTAGATGAAAATGTAATTGCAGAAGCACTACTTTTTTTATTTTGGCTTTAACCAACGAAAACAGTTATCATATAATTTATATCAATTAATAAAAAATTTCAATTTTTTGGAAATTTTTTTTTGTCATTACCACTAATTAATTTCAATCTTATCAACACATTGCTGTTTCCTGATTTTTATTTTTTCTTTACTTCAACACCCTATAAACTTTTTCTATTCATTTTAGGATTCAATTAACACTTCAGTTATTATTTTATTACCATCTCTACTAATGATATGTCTATTTCAATCCCTTAATTTTTTTTACATTTTGTTTAATTTATAGTTTTAAGAAGCTTTGTCAATAATTGTGGTAAAAACAATATTTTCATGAAAATTAAAATATCCTAATTGCTTTTTTGAATTAATGATATTTGCAAGATACAAATTTCACATTTTTAACAAATCAACATCAGCATTTTCAATCATTATCAATTCACTGCAAGATGAAGATTTGTTTAATCCATCTTTTCCAATCTCTAGCCTCTCTTCTCCACCTCACCTCAATACTCTTTCTTATTTCATTTATTTTTCTCAAAATTGGCATTTTTCTAGGTGTTTTACAATCTCTTGGAATCCAGTTTAAGATTTCAACTGTCCATTTTTTTTATCATTTATTCTAACAATATGTTCAGTCTAACTTTACTTCAGTCTTTTAATTCTTTCAGTGATATCAGTAACACCCATTTTTTCACTCATCCATGTATTTCATTTTTGGTTCTCTTCTTGTTACTCATATATATCTCTCCATACCTTATTGAGTGGTCTGAAGTCTCTGTATTGCTCTTCTGTTAAGTGTCCATGTCACAGATCCATACATAAGAACTGGTAACAAACATTTATTTAAAAGCTTTCTTTTCAAACACTTAGACATATTTCATTTTAATATTGTTATTTTTACTACAAGCAGTCCAGTCAAATTTAATTCTATGATTAATTTCATGAATTATGTTTCCATCTGTAGTAATAATGTGACCAAGATCTGTAATTGTTAACTTGTTTTAATTCATCATTACCAATTTTTATTTTGAGAAAATCTATTGAACACTACTTTGGATTTTTTAACATTTACCTTTCATCATACTTTATTACTTTCATCTCATAAATTCTTGCAACACTTCCTAAAGCTCTGAAGCATTATTTGCAAAAACAACTACATCATCTGCATGATAAAAATGTCTTAAATAATCTTCATTTATTTTTATTCCTTCAGTTTCACATTTTAATCCACAAAGTACTTATTTTAAAACTGCTATAAAACATTTTAGATATGGAGTCACCCAGACTTACACCCTTCTTAATGGTATTTTTTCCAGTATCAGTATGTAATCTAATTGTTGATATATCATTTTTATAAATATTCTTCAGAATTACAATATCCTGGGTTTATAATATATCTTGATGATCCAATGTTTTAATCACAGAAGAAATGCTTATAGAATCAAATGCCTTTTCACAAGCTACAAATCAAAAGTACAATGGCTACTCATATTCATTGGTCTTTTTATAACTTCTCTCAATGTTTTGATATGATTTGCTCTACTAAACCCACTATTAGGTGCAGCTTGTTTTTCTTTGATTGATTAAAATCCAAAGTTCACTGTTGAGCTAAATTGTAATTATTTTGGTAAAAATTTTGTTTAGGACCGATGAAAGATTGATAGATCTGTAATTTTTTATATCTTCTTTATCACGTTTTAACAATATTAATATTGCATTCATTCTTGCAGTTATCTGTTATTTTTTTATAAGTTCAACATTTAGTATATAAGTTTGCCAAAAAAAACTTCCATTTGTTCGCCTGCTCCTGTTAAGATATTGATTATAATTCTATCATTACCTGGAGATTTTTCTTAAATTAAATTGCATGATTCCCTTATCGATTTAAAATCTTGGGGAATACACAAGACATAGTTGTTGTAAAAGATGCTTTTTCTTGTTTTTTATTGCTATATAATTCTTGATGTAACTTTTTTTCACATTTCATGATACCATTTCTTTTATGAATCGTTTTGTGTTTTTTTTATTGCAACAATAATTTTCTACCAATGCCAAGATGTTGTTTTACACTCTTGAAAATTTTATCCTCTTCTATAATTTGTCTTGCTAGTTCAAAATTATGATTTCTTATATCATTGTGAACTCTTTTTTGCATCATTTAACAAAATTAGAGAGAATTAATTATTCTTAATGTACAATTTTTATATATTTCCATATTTCTTTTTTTAAATTGTCACCTCAGTACAAATTTGATTGCTCAATTGCTGTATTTTGTATGACTAATCTTTGTTGCAGTTTTTAACTGTGTATCAGTTGTATTATTATTGATTTTGTTGAAATCTGAATTATGTTAAAAATCTGTTAATATTTGAAAACAATTAGCAATTTTTAATTTAAATTCATTGAAATGTTTTTGAAAATTAGGAATACCGCTTTTTAATAATTTTTGTCTCTAGTTTTGCATTAACATCTCATTAATCACTTCCTGTGTGGAATTTATTAATACAGTTTTTTGTTAGTCAAAGTATAATTCAATTCTGGTATACCTTTATTTGGTTGCTTCTATGTTTATTTCCACTTAAAATTTTTCTCAGAAAAAATAATTCATAATGGCACTTTTTTCTTTTTCTGTTATTTCAACAGATATAGAACCTCTCTTTTATCTATCACCATGACCAAACATATTTATAATATTTTCATCTTTTAATTGTTTAACAATTCTAGCATTAAAGACTCCTGTGACAATTGTGAAATGTTATTTTATGTGATGAAAATTTTTTTGTACATCCATATAAGTTCCCGACTTTATCAGCACAATGAGAACTTTTTGGATATAAATCTCAATTATCTGCATAGATATTTGTTATTATGTTGAATAATTAATCTTGCCAATCTGTCTGATAAACTATCAACCTTAACAATTTTGTTCTTCCACTTTTTATTTATAATGAATTCTTTTCCACTTGCAACATTCAAAGTTTGTTCTATTTTTTAAATTGTCTCATTTTTTTTTCTAACACCATAAAATCGAATGTTCCATTTAATATGAAGCATATATTCTTCCAATTCTTGTAATCTTCCTTGACTTGAATGTGATCTGCAATTATAAGTACTTAAATAAAATGTCATTATCAAATGGCAGCCTGGGACTGCAATCAGGAGATTCTTAAGAACTTTTGGTCTTCGGTGACCAACTGCAGATTTGGCTGGGGAGTTTAATCTTCTGACAATAGAAGTCATGATTTATTTTTGTCTATCATTACTGTAAATATCTACTAAGAGAAAAAATTTCATTACTCAATACATTCATTCTGCCTTCAAAAAAATTCAACTCATTTCAGTTAACAGCTATCAGGCAATTAAGAACATAGACTATGCTGTTTCTTGAGCCAATAAACTGATGAAGCCAGCTCATATGTTGGTGAGCAGCTCATCCCTGTTTGTATCTTATATGAATAATTACATTGTAATAACGGATCAAATGACAAGAATGTATGAAATGGATACTAGAAATTTATCTTGCTAAGTTTCTTTAAGGCCTTCATGAAAAATCAAATGGTCTTCTTTCAGTCACCAGAAAATTCTTTTTTGCAGCTTTTTAACAAATAACAACTGATAAATATTTTCCACACAATCCTATTACTTTTTAATAAGTTTCAAAAGTAAAAATAAATTTATAAACTATAAAAGAATTTACAAAAGAATTCCATATCCAAGTAACAAGAAAACTAAGAATATACATCTCATCTGTTTTTTTATTTAATAGTTGTAGAAATTTTATATGAAAGACATATTTCTACAGATCTAATATCAAATTGTTAAATGCCATACACTTTTTTCCATTTGCCTCTCTGTCTTTCAAACTTTATTTTTGTAATCCATTTTTTCTCAATTCACTCCTGATGTCTATCAGGCATTCCTTAATGTTAAATTGTTTTATTTGCTATTTAAATATATTTTATGCTGTCTATTCTTTTTTTCTTAATAATGTCATAGCATATCATTTTATTGGATGGTAATACTTATAGGATTCTTGTTTCATTTTTCAATGCCCCACTTTTAACAAAATATGTATATATATGATTTATAAAATACATGCCTATATAAATATAATATATTCACAACATATATTGTGAATAGCTAATGTTTCATATAATGTTTAAACTCAATTTTTATAATTGCTATTGAAGAGTATTATAAATTGATATTAAAATTAATAGATTTTTCCCATTAAAGGTTATATCTTTATTCGTATTCAAATTGCAAGTTAAAGAACTTTAGGTAATAATGTTAGCAGCTCTTTTGATCTAACTTTATATAACAAATCTGTCCAGTGCTTGAGTTATTGCCATGTGGCATTTACAATGGCTAATGTATTTAAACCATTGTTTAAATGATCACTTGAATGCTAGTTATTTTTTGTATGTAATATACATATATATATATATTTGAAAGCCTTACAGTAATGAAAATATCAAATAAATGTTAGATTTATAAATAGTTACAGACATCAAATGCTCTTCTAATTAGTTATTCAGAAGACCACCTGCTGTTTAAACTTTAAAATTACCTTTTGCATCTACTACTTTATTACTGTACTAAAGGACAAAAACATCTTAGGCTAAAGGAATAAAAAAATTTTATTTTTCACTTATGTTAACATGTTTGTATAATTTTTATATAAAAATACCCCAGTATTAATAACCCTTTTCTATAACCATCTTTTAATCAATCTTTAATTAATAAGTCACTAGACATTGTAGCATTAAAAAAATATTGTAATATATTTACATAAGAAATATCATGAGCCACTGTTACTCATTTTACAACAAATTTCAATTATATTTTTAATTAATTTATTGACTTTATTATTTGTATTATTTTTGGTGCTTATTAATTGAAGTATGTTCAAACCATCTAATTCTGAAATTTGGGAATAATATATTTCAGGCTTTGCATGCATGACATTGGCTAATAACCATGCACCACATAACTGAACTTGTGAAGTTGTATCATTAATGAGAAGCTCAAAAACAAACTTAAGAGATTCATATTGTCCATTGAATGTAGTAGTAGGCTGAGTATCATTTATTAAATTTTCAATTTTCTCTAACATTTTTTCTCTTGAAGGATTATGCACAGTCCATGCCCCAGGGCTGTCAGATAGAAGATGTCCAAATAGTTTAATAATGCCGTGTTTACAGATATTTTTTAAATCGCTTATTTTAATCAAGATCAATAGAAAGGCTGAATTTATCAATTCTTGACGGAGAATTTTTACTTCAGAAATGTTATTCATTGTATCTATCATATATTGTAAGCAATTGATGTCTTGTGAAAACAAATTATGAGATGTAATGAAATGATTCATACAATTGTAATTCATTAGATTTATACAATTATCTGGTTCCATTTCTGTTAACATAGACATTATATTCCAAATATATTCAATAAAAGGGTAATATGATTCAAAATTTCAAATAATAGTATAAATGCTGTTGTAAAACAAATACAAATCCTGACTGTCCAATTATGTTTTTGAAATTACTATAAGCCAATAAATCCCTTAGTATGTCAATAAAAGACTCTCTTATTTTAACATTGCCAAACATTGATGTAATATTATATAATAAGAAGAAAGCAACTTTTTCAGGGTTAATGTCATTTTTAATATCAGCATGATACTGCTTCAGTAAATTAATAATGTCTTCTCTTTTAGAAATAACAGCTAGAGTATATAGTGTTAAGAGGTCTTGATCAAGGATAATTTTAGCATTATGATCTAAAAGTATTTTAACACAAGTCTGGTTTTCATTTAAAATAGCAAAATGAAGTGCTGATAAACCCTGACCTGAATGACTGTTAGGATCTGCACCATTTTCCACAAGACATTTCGTGATAGAAGGCTCAGTTGCTATCATTAATGGTGTAATTCTAAATCTATTAAAAGCATTAACATTTGCCTTATATCTTACAAATATTTTGACTGCCTCTAAATGATTTTGAGAAACAGCAATATGAAGTGCTGTATCACCATTTCCATTTATAGCATTAATATTATCACCTATTCGAAGAAGTTTTTCAATTTTTGGAATTTGATTATTTTGGCAAGCACAGTGTAATGGAGTGTTATTATTATTTTCAAATAGAACATCAAGTTGGCAATCTATTTTAAACATTTCCAATTTAATAAAATTTTCTTGACTTTGAATTAATAATTTGTTTTCATCAATGTTTCTCCCACATTTCTGTTCTAATTGTTTTAAAAGCTGTGATGTTGTTTCTAATTGTTTTTTATATTCAATAAAATTATATGAGTTTTCTAACTCAAAACTTAGATCAAAATTTTGAAACTTATTGGTAATTTTGTTTATATCATCAATGACTTTTTGTGACTTTAAAAGTTTTGTCTCTAGTTCTTGTATTTTATCTAAAAACATTGATGTATTTAATTCATCTTTTAAGCTGCAGAATTTATTATGCAAATCAGATGCAAGTGATTGGAAATCATTTTGCATATTTTGATTTAATTTATGGACTTTTGACAAAGTAACATTTTTTTCTTGTTTTATCTTGTTCACTTTTTTTTGGATAGCTTTTGTCTTAACATTAACAATTCTTTCTAGATTTTTCTGTTCTTTTTTCAATTCTTGAATAGTTTGTTTGAAATCATCTAATTTGCAATCATTTTCTTTTTCTATATATAATATTTTTGTTTTTAACTCCTCATTACTCGTGTTTTTGAAGAATGTGCTTTCTAAAGATTTAAGTATCTCTCTCTGTTGCTGAATGCATGATTTACAGTTTATAAGCTTATTCTTTAAATACATATTTTCTTGATTTTTTATATGACATCTAGCTAATTCATTTTTTTTTACATCTGCAGATTCACACAGTTGTGTGTGGAACTGTGTTTCACTCGCCAATTCTTTGTTTAAATTATCCATTTTGTAATCAAATTGATAAATACATTCACTTGTTCCTCTTTGTATTTGATATTTTTTTTCAATTTCTTCTTTGTTTGTACTACTTAAAAGTTCTGTCTTTATTTTATATTTGTAGTGTATTCGTGGTGATGTCACAGTTACTGCAGAATGAATATTATCGGAACTGCGAGACTAGAGAGGGACGCCATGTTAGGACGGTGATTATGCTTCCCTAGTATTTTATAAGCATTATGTATAGTAATAGTAATAAATGATTAACTAGTAAAGTGTTGTTTGTGTTATTTGTATTCGTGATACACAACACTTTTTGGCGACGAGGATGGAATTCCGCTAGCTGCATTATTTTCTTTACCTTGGGATTACGGCAGTTTCCTACCAAATACAAAACGGAGTTACAAAAACATATAATGCCGACTGTGCCATGTTGCGGCTGTGGTGGTACACATGTTCGTACAGAATGCCCTTTTCGCCGAGCAAAATGCCATTTTTGCCGAAAGACAGGTCACATCCAAAGGGTATGTAAGGCCCGACAACAAGACACTCAGACATCATCCACCCAGTGCATGGCAGTGAAAGGGGAATTGGATACTGATGGGGCATTGGACTTAATATATAAGCTCCATAGTGACAGCAAAACTCTCAGAACTACAGCAAGAGTGCTTATTAACAATACTAAATGCTGCATGGAAGTAGATTCCGGATCGGAATATTCAATTGTATCTCGGGGTTTTTTTCAAGACTTGTGCAAAGGAGAACCGCCAGTGTTGGAACCTGTGCAAACAACACTGCGAGATTTTCAGCAAAACCAGATCACCTTTATGGGACAGTGCTTTGTCAGTGTCAAATACGGAAAGTATTCAGCTTGTTTACGCCTGTTAATTGCGGAAAGAGCATGTACAAATCTACTTGGCCGTGAATGGTTTGCCCCCTTGGGAATATTTTTATCGGGGGTGCATTCAGTTCAACATTCACCAATGCAAGATATCATTGATGCTTTTCCCCAGGTTTTCAGCACTACTCTTGGAAGATATCGAGGATCACCAGTGTCTTTACCGATAGACCCAAAAATACCACCTATTCGCCTCCGAGCCCGGCCATTGGCTATGAAACCAAAGGTTGACGCAGCGCTAGACACCTTATTAAAGGACGGAATTATTGAGCCAGTTTGCGACCCTGTATGGGCAACACCAGTGGTGCCCATCATCAAAGCGTCAGGAGAGGTCCGCCTTTGCAGTGATTATAAGGTGACCGTAAATCAAGCATTAAGAGATCACCCATATCCAATACCAGCAGTACACCATTTTCTCGCATCGTTTCCTAGGAGTTCAGTGTTTGCAAAAATAGACTTAGCTCGAGCATACCTACAATTGCCGGTAGATGAGGCATCGGCGGATGCACAGACCATTATCACTCATCGGGGAGCTTTCCAAGTGAAGAGATTGCAGTATGACATTAGCGTGGCCCCAGGAATATTTCAGGGAATGGTGGACAACATACTAGGAGGTATTCAGGTAGTTTTCCCATACTTCGATGATGTACTGATATGTGCAACATCTGATACGGACCTAACCACCAAATTAAGAACAGTCTGCAGCAAATTGGCTGCCTGTGGGCTGAGTGTAAATAAAGACAAATGTGTCCTCGGAGTGTCATCGATAGACTTTTTGGGATACACCCTGGATGCAGAGGGCCTGCACCCAGCGGCCGACAAAGTGGCTGCTATTAGGAGAGCACCGACACCAACAGATAAGAAGAAGCTACAGGCATTCTTGGGGTTGCTCAACTTCTACAGTAACTTTTTGCCACACCGAGCTACGACAGCCGAACCACTACATAAATTGCTTAAGGCGGATACAGTATGGTCATGGACCAAAGAACATGAGAGAGCATTCACACAATTGAAGGAGGCCCTGACGTCCGATGATGTGCTGGTGCCTTTCGATCCCCGTCAACAAGTGGTGGTAACCTGCGACGCTTCACCATATGGAGTGGGAGCAGTACTTAGCCTGAAGTATGCAAACAGCCTATGTTCACCGGTTGCTTTTGCATCACGAACACTCACCAAGTCTGAAAGAAATTACGCTCAGATAGACCGGGAAGCACTTGCTATTATATTCAGGGTGAAACATTTCCACCATTTTGTATATGGAATACTGTTCGAGATAGTGACTGACCACAAGCCACTGCTGGGAATCTTCATGTTGGACCGGCCGACCCATTCATTCTATCACCCCGAATGCAAAGGTGGGCATGCCTCTTGACGGCTTACAACTTCAGACTGCAGTATGCACCAGGGAGGAGCATAAAGAACGCAGATGCACTGAGTAGGTGGCCATCCCCTGCAGTTCAGCAGAGAAGCTGCGAGCAGTATTATTCCTTGAGGACTTGGAAAACCCACCAGTTTCTGCAGAACAGATCGAGAAAGAGACTAAAGCAGACCCTGTGCTATCTAGAGTAAAGAAGTGCATCTTGACAGCATGGCCAACACATATTCAACAAGATCTTCGATCTTATCAGTCGTGAAAAAATGAGTTGTCAACACACCGAGGATGTTTGCTGTGGGGGGCACGGGTGGTCATACCGACATCTCTTAGACCCATAGTTCTTCGTGAGCTGCACCTGGGACACATGGGAATTGTGAGAACAAAAGCACTTGCATGCTCATACGTCTGGTGGCCTGGAATGGACCAGGACATAGAACAACTAATAGCTAAATGTAACAACTGTCAAGAGATACGACACCAACAACCACGTGCACCAACACACCACTGGGAGATTCCAGCTCTGCCATGGTCACGAATACATGTGGATTACGCTGGACCTATCCAGGGGAAAATGATTTTGGTTGTCGTGGATGCACACTCGAAGTGGATCGACGTCCGTGAAATGCCATCGACAATGACTGGAGCTACCATCTCAGCACTTAGAGAACTTTTCGCAACACACGGTCTTCCCGAATGCATTGTCTCAGATAATGGCCCTCAGTTTACTGCGATGGAGTTCACCACCTTCTTTCACCGGAATGGCATTCGCCATGCAAGAGTTGCTCCGTATCATCCATCAAGCAACGGGTTGGCAGAACGGGCAGTACAATCTGTTAAGGAGGGATTGCAACGTCTACGCAACGGGACCTGGAGTCAGTGGCTTGCACGTTATTTACAAATGCAACACACTATGCCATCAACAGCAATGGGACTTAGCCTGGCCGAGCTACTGTTCAAGCGGCGCATAAGAACATGCCTGGATTTTCTGCACCCTAACAGGGCACCGCAAATAACTCAGATACCGATACAAAGGGTACGAACATTCCAACCACAGGATACAATTTTGACACATAGGGCTGGAAAGAACTCACCATGGATACCTGCAGTTATCCAACATCAGACAGGACCATTGTCATACGAGATTCTAACGGACTCCGGAATTCAAAAAAGACATGTAGACCACTTGCAACCTAGAGCGGTAGATGCCCACACAGAGGAAACTGCGGCAAACCAGGATAGTCAGAATGAGACAGCACTTGGAGAACCCATTCAGGTGGCCGCACCTACCACCAGTATACACTGAGAGAGTAAACCACAAACACTTAGTGGTCACCCTCGGCGAGTACGCCGCCCTCCTGCACGTCTGTTGGACTATGACACTTCTCAAAAAAGGGGGGAAAGGGAAGGAGTGTAGTGTATTCGTGGTGACATCACAGTTACTGCAGAATGAATATTATCGGAACTGCGAGACTAGAGAGGGACGCCATGTTAGGACGGTGATTATGCTTCCCTAGTATTTTATAAGCATTATGTATAGTAATAGTAATAAATGATTAACTAGTAAAGTGTTGTTTGTGTTATTTGTATTCGTGATACACAACAATATTGTTCCTTCATCGAAATAATATCTAAAGTATTTTCTCTAACGATTTTTTTTACCTCTTCTAATTCCTTATGCAGTTCATCCTGTTTTGGTCTCTCCTCGACATTTATTATTACCGAATCTTTTAATTTTTCAAAACTTTTACCTTCACGGTTTTGAGGAACAATGCTTGATTCAACTTTTTGACTAATCGAAATTACTTCATTTTGTAATTTAAAGAGGGCAGAGAAAATATCACTGAATTTTATATTGTGTTCATTCATTTGTTTCTGGAATTTTAATAATTCGCTAATTACCAGTTCAGATGTTGGTAGATTTCAGATGTTGGTAGATTTTCTAAAACATCAATCCTTTGAGTCATTACGTTCTCCATTTTGTCTGGATAATTAATAAATTATGGGTAAAACGGACTTTTAGCACCCATACCTTTTCTTCCTCTATTTTTAAAAAATTCAACTATATTTTATTATTATTATGTAATTGTAAAGTATATTTAATTATAAATGTATTTTTTACATGAAAGTTAAAAATTTTTTTTTTTCAAAAGTTACATTTTTATGCGTAGTTTTGAGCTATGCACACGAGGTAATTCCCGAAAATGGTGGCAAATTCCTGCAGGCAGGATGAAAACAAAGCTCTGCTGGTACCAAATTGTAATTTTAATTTATCCTTTGCTCTCATTCACATTATTAGTGTGGATAAGTTCGTACTCCACATCAACAAAGTTGTCTTGGTGGATGTTGACAAAGTGAAGGTATATCCCATTAGCTGGACCGCTTATATTGCTATATGCACGAAAGCGTGAGTGATTATATGCATACCAGTTAAATGTGTTGCTGTATGAGACGTTCGAGTGGCAGTTGTTTTATCTTAAATTTCCTTTAAAAACAGTTTCTTGACCCTTTCTCTATCTCACCGAACACCCAATGTCCTTCTCTCATTGCCCCCTATGGTGTTTTCATTGAAAGAAATAGGACTCATCTATCTCGACCTCCACTATCTGTGGTTCGCCGTTGTCATCAAATCCGCCGACAAGTGCTGGATTTCTGATGAAAGATGTTGCACTAATTTGCACATAAAAATGTAATTTTTTATATTAAACTTCATGTACAAAATACATTTATAGTTAGATATATTTTACAATTACATAGTATGAATAAAATATAGTTCAATTTTTTAGAAATAAAGGGCGAAAAGTTGTGGCGGCTAAAAGTCAGTGTCACTCAATTATGTTAATTATGAACTTTGAACTTTATAAGATTAAAATTCATTTGCTCATAAAAACTTACTTAAAAAGCATGAAATAATATTATCATATTTGTACGAAATATGGATCTTGAGAATTAATTAAAATCATTAAACATTGTCATAAAAATTATCTGGAATTATTCTGTCTTTGTAAACCCTCACTGAATAATTCATGACTTTAAAACCTCTTATTTTCTGCACGAGTATTTTATAATTTTACGTTTAGAATAGCAGTGATAGCATAGGCAATGTTGACATGTATTTTATTATTCTGAATTTATTTGAATAATATTGTATAAGTGGGCATGCAAGACATTTTTCTTAAGTTGTATTTTGTAAGCCATTTTTCCTGCAATCTGATTAGCGATGAATATAATCGCGTGAGCTCTATTTAGGCTGCTATTGATATGATGCGATGTATAATGGCTTCTTCATTATTGAAGTCAGGAATCTCTCAGCCAGTATGCTCCGAGAAATTTGTGAGTCACCTTCCCATCCCTTTGCCCACCCTAAGTTTTCCCCATATTCTTCTCTATTCTGCTCCATCTTATTTCCACATCATTTTTGTCCTATCCAAAACCTTTATATCTAGATCTTCCTTAACTTTTTCCAAACATAATATAAAAACTAAGAGTCACGTTCTCCATAATCACTTTATTTATGTTTATTCTCCCACAACTTCATTATTTATACCCCTCACTGCTTATAAATATTTGCATTCAATTAACGTATGCCTAATATTTTCCATGACTTCCTCACATAAATTACAGACTAAATCACCTATATTTCTCCATTTATGTGTATATTTCCTTGTTGCTAACGATTCTTTTTGAACCTTAAACAGTAAACTACTTTCCTTGCTCTTATCATAAATTAATTCAGATCAAATATTCTGTTCACTTTTATATATATAAACTTTTTTACTCTTCATACTAGTTCACCATATCTCCAACTCCCTATTTTTAATTAATGCATCATCTTCTAGCCCATTCCTTGCCACATTAACACCCAACAATTCTCCTAACATAATTATCTCACCTTTTGTATAAGTGCACTGACATCAAGTCTTTATCCCTTCTGCTAAATGTAATATCTTTCTCATCCATCTAGTTGCCTATCCTTTACTCATAACCCAATTAAATATTATTTTGGCTATTCTCTTACTATCCATATTGCAATCTATTGAACATCATTTTATAAGGTAAACACTGCCACCCTTTGGATATTGAGGGTCCTGCCACAAATAGGCAATGATGCTTACAGTCAATAAACAAGTAAAAAAAGAAATAGTCTTTAATTTTGTAATACAAGAAAGGACATATGCAACATTTATTTTTATCTAAATAGTAAAATATAAACTTTATATATAAGAAGTTGTTTCAAATATCAGTTTCTCACTCTATTTTATTAATCCATAATATATATATTGAGTTGATAATTAAAATAAGGTAGCTCAGTGCGAACCCAGAGAATAATTCACTTCGCTGACTGTATGTTGCTACTGAAGATAAGTGCATATGGGCATGCACAAAAGTATTGGTTTTGATAATCTAATTACATTTTAACTCAAATTGGTAATATTTCTTTATAAATTTTTTAAAAAAGAATTCATATATTTTGTCCATTCTATTTTGAATGTCTATATATATATATTAGTAAAAATCAGTCATATATCACATGACCTATATAGCTTGTATTACCAATATTTATAAAGAGCCTGTTAATAGCTCTAAACAAGCTTAATTATTTTATTTTTTATAATAAATGCTACAAGAGAAAATACATGAAGCCTTTATCTATGATAGTCACCATCCCCAGACCGGTTTCGACCTATGGCTAATGCTTAGCTTCAGTTAATATTTTGAATTTAATGTCCTAGATCCTCACTGATGAAAGCCATAGCTCAAAACCGTTCTGGGATGGGGACCATCATAGATAAAGGCTTCATGTATTTTCTCTTGTAGCATTTATCATAAAAAATAAAATAATTAAGCTTGTTTAGAGCTATTAGCAGGCTCTTTGTATATTACATATCGGTAATAAAAGCTATATAGGTCATGTGATATATGACTGATTTTTACTAATATTATAATTTTGCTATTAGAGCTTTGGCTATATTAGATTGCTAAGCCTACTAATATATGGGATCACTGAATATAGTTCAGGCTCATATAGTTTCTTTGGTTAAAGAGCTGAGTTTGAAGACATGTAGGTGTCTGATGATTTGGATCTTTTTCTTAATATTTAAGAATTAGATAAATACCGCTTGAGTTAATATGTTTGAATCAATGTCCTAGCTCCCCCACTGATGAGAGCCACAGCTCCCTAAAAACTGGTCTGGGGATGGGAACCATCATAGATAGAGGCTTCATGTATTTTCTCTGTAGCATTTATCACAAAAATAAAATAATTAAAACATGCTTAGACTACTGGAAAGCTCTTTATATATATTATATATGTAATAATATGTATGATTCGTCCGTCTGTATTTTCAAAGCAATATACATAATTATATAAAATGAAATATTTGTAAATACAGTAACTAAATAATTAATAAATATTATCTTTTTAGGAATAACTTTCAATTATCTCAGTAATCTGTGTATCTAATAAAGCTTTAAGAACTGCTAACTTTTCCCCCAGATTTAGTGATCTTAAGGTTGCTGCTTGCTCCTTCTAATTAAGTCATGTTTATATTTGTATGTTAGCATAGCCTCCTTTTTATTATTTTTTTGGCTGTTATTTTTTCAATTTGAATATATTTTACACTTTTAAAATTGGAAGTCAAAACCATAAATACATGATTTATTATGGTTGTAAAAAGCAGATGCTGAAATATTATTATTCACCATGCAATTTTGTTTCGATTTCTGAACTCATTTTAATAATAGCAAGTGTTCTTTAGTTCTTTTTTCCAACTTACATGTAGATTCACCTATATATCCACTGCCACTCCTACATATCCATTTATAAATGACACAATTTTTATTTATAAATAAGGTCTTATCTTTGGAGTTATTTATTAATTTATTTTGAATGTCTATATTGATATATATGTATATTGTAAATGAAGTTTATTTTGAAAATGTGTAATTGTGTGCAGGAATTATTATTATCTTTGCTACACTGTAGACTAGAGAATTTGTATATCAAATGTTAATGAATGTAAATGAATTAAAACTATTTTAATTAACATATAGATAAAAATGATTGTTAGAAGTTAAAAAAAGATATGGCTGAGTTGAAAATAATGAAGTTGTTATCAAGGAGAAAAAGGCAGAGGTAAGTTAGAACCATATATGCTACACTAAATGCATAGAAGTGTAGTCTGTCTGTTTAATTAAAAAACAGATTTAAAGTGATTTAAAAAGTCATGTACCAGTTATTTTCAGGTAAAATAATTATGAATTAATGAACAACCCAAGCTTAATGGACAATGACATATATGTTATATGAAAACTTGACAAACTATCTATATTTATTAATTTATGTGTGTGAAAGATAAATTATTCTCACATTTGAAGTTGTTACTAATATCCCAGAATAAATAAATATTTACTATGGTGGACTATTTCCATATCTATCATTAAATGTTGAATGTCTAAAGAATTGTAATCTTTTCCAATATAAACAACTGTTAGAAATAACACTGGATTTGTAGAAAAATTTCAAACTTTATTTAAACTTTTCAAATATAAATAGTTGTTAATAATAACACTACTATTACTAACAATTGTTTATTATTAATATTTGAAAAATTAAAAATGTTCTAGACATTTTCCATTTAATGATAAATGCTGGAAATTGTCAAAGATATTACCATGTCTAATGTACCATTATCACAAACATTCAAGCTAATATAAAGAATACTTGTTACTCTTTATTATGTATTATTTTCATTAGTATTACTTTCATTTGTCAGCTGAGATAAATAAACTTGCTGAGTTTTAAAGTTTGTCTAATGTCATTATTTTAAATTGATGCTTGCTCAGCTGGTATTATTAAGAATACTCCTAATAACAAAGCATAGTGGCTGCAGGCAACAGTGGAATCTGTGCAATTACAGCAGAGGAGTGTAGGTGGCAGTGGAATGTATTTTCATGAAGATAATGACAGCACTGTGTCAGAAAAAAAGCAACTGTAGAAATGGAGCAAGTTGGAAATTAATAGTTATCCTGTGTGTCAACAAAAAAGGCATAATACTGATTCACATTATTCATGAATTCGATATAAATACATGAGACACGTCTTATACATTGTGCACTATATGTCTATTAATAAAGTTGAAGATGTCAAAGTGTCTACCTTTTTATTTTTTGCTGGCATTGGCATTCTGAAGATAGCAAAACAATTATGTCATCCTAAGATCTCAAGAATATTCTTTATAAAGAGCTAATTAGAATTCCTAAATGTGAACTTTCAAACAGCAGTGTCTAAATAAATAGCTTGCTTACACTTTAGAAGAAAAAGGCAATTATGTTATAAATGGCATCACAAATATAATTTATCATTATAAACATTGGCTAAACAATGTAGATTTCCTGCTGTATTCAGATATATGTTATTGGATCAATTGCTATAAGGAATGTCAGACCACAATCTCATAAAAAATCTACGAAGTAAGGTGACTTATAAAGCAGTGATTGCAAAGTCTATAGAATAAGATATGGTATTAAAAAATGCCAGAATTTCAAGCTGTAATGAGTGAACTGAAAATCCCAATAAGTGTAAATAAAACCAAAACAGTTAAAACACCTTCACAAGTTGTAAAGGGTAATGGGTGTGTTATTGTTGTCACACAAAACAGTTTTCTACATTTAACACGGAAAAATGCCTCCTATGTGATACTAAAAAACATTTACTTTGTATCTGCAGAACAAAAGACAATAATTTAAAAGCCAAGCCACAAACAGATTTTAAATTGGGGGGAAGTGAAGCTAGAAAAAAGTAGATATCAGAACAATAAAGAAAATAGATAACAGTTGAATTACATTTAATGTGACCCTTGATGATAGAAAATCAGCATGGAAGTTGGCAGTGGAATTGGATTATCTATTTTATCACTAAGAGAGTGGATTAAAATAAATGTTAAAATTAAAAATAATTAAAAGTTGGAAAATACAAATGTATTAACCATAGATGTCAATGAAAATAAAATACACATATGCTTTAAAGTATTAATGATTGTAAAAATCAATGCTAGACTTGAAACACTATCTTTATTCAAAATCTTTAAAATACAGAACATAAAGCCATCATTATGTCGAAACTAGCTTCAACCATTAGACATATGTTTAAAAATAATGAAAATAAATGTAGAAATTTAAGTCAGAAACAAATTTCCATGACTATTTGAATGAAGATTAGTTGAAATAATACAGGACCAGTGGATTTAGATACTGAGGCATTCTCATCCTCCTGTGTTCAAATTATTAAAAGTTCATTATGCATTAAACCTAAAACTGAGGAGACAATCTTGGACATGGTTACAAAGGGTGTATTGTCACCTGTGGAAAATTTATCATTAGCTGCTCCAGTGATTGTGAAACCTGATGAGAATATTCATTTTTCCAGAGGTTACTGTGTTGCACTAAATAAATATATAAATAAAAAATAACCCCGGCATGAAGTTTTAACCTCACTACAGAAGGTATTGTTCTTTGTGAAGAATTTAAAGTGTACTTTCTATTAACTATCTCTCATGGGAAAAACAGTGGTTATTAACTATTAATGCCCACATTGGACTGTTTAAATGTAATAAGCTTCCATATGGGATACAGTTGCTCTAACATCTATGCTTAGGTAGATACTTTGTTGCAAGACATGGAAAAAGTTGTCATATCTCTTGATTATATCCTTATTATTGCCCATAGTGAACATGAACTGAAAATGTATGTTATGAAAGTTAGATAAAATTTAACAACATTGGTGCTAAAGTGAACACTGCAGAATGGGTTACTTCTGAGATTACATTTCTGAGTTATAATATTGATAAGCATCAAAAAAAATTTAACGCAGAAAGGATTAGACTGCTAAAAAGATGACAATTCCCCAAAATGTTAGAGAATAATAAGACTTTTTGGGATTGCTAAACTTCTATAAAATTTTTCTCAAAAAGGCAATGTTCAAAATGGACCAAATATAAGGTTGCTTTTCAATAACCAAATGACTTGTAAATGTCACATCAACTCCCATTACATTACTGTACCAACTTAAAAGTAATTATAACTACAGATACTTCAGAAGTGAGAGTTGAAGCTGTCATCTGTCACTGCTGTTACAAAGGCAAACATCTGATTACATTTGCGTTCATAACCCTGATGCCAACAAAAAAACTATAGTCAGGTGGATATTTGTTTTTGCACCAAGAAATTCCATCAATATATCTAAAAATTAAATTTTCCACTGTATAAAAATCATTGTTCTTTACTAAAAACTTTTTGATAAAAAAAAAATTTGAAATATGCCAGCCAGATATTAAATATATAAATATATTAACCAAATATGACTGATTAATTTTTAAGTTTCGTAAAGAGATGAGACAGCAACTGTTTTCTCACATATACCAATGGTGGGTGAAATACAGAAGTTCACAGATATAAACTTATTAGATGTAATAAACTTAAAAAATTAAACTGAGCCAAAGGCAATTTAATTGGCATGGACAGTCACACCAAACTACATCACCCAAGTCTATTTGAAATGCCCAACAAAGCTTATCTTTTGCAATGGATGGTCTCTTTCTAATGATTATTCATGTGCTTGTAACAAATGAGACATAAGCAGGTGCTTAAATTGTTACATCACCTACATCTAGGCATTGTAAGAATAAGTATTGGCACAATTACATGTTTGTTGGCTGAAGTTAAAAAGATTGCACCATTTATAAATCTGTAAGAAATGCCAATCTACAGTGGGTTTACCAAAGAAAACATTTAAATCATGAGTAGAGTGTCAAAACCTGTGGCAAAGTATTCATATATATTTTGCCAGTCCTATGAATAGGTACATATATATATAGTCATGTTAGATTCATATTCTTATTGAACCAAGTGTAATCTTGTCAAAACTTCTAATACCCAATGTATAGTTAATACCCTTCAGAAAGTTTTTTCTACTTATTGGTATTCAGTACTCACATCAGACAATAGAAGAGGATGTACATCTACTAATTTTGAAATTAGTTTGGCAGACAAATAACACATTTTAACATGATCTTATTATTCAGTGTTCTAATGTGATCACCAAAAAGGCTGTGTAATGTTTAAAGTCTACTTTAATAAAAAGATAACTGCAGGTGATACGGAAGCATTGGCAAAAGTTATGTTTAATCTCACAAGTGTCTACTGTAAAAATTCTGTTAGAATTATTATTGCAGCAAAAATATCTCTTATTTAACTAAGCAATTACTTTGTAAGAAAAGAATAGAAGGAATATGTTCGAGGAAAAAACTCTAAAGCATATTTCAGAACACTTAAAATGAGTGAGGCAGTATGGGCCAGAGATATGTTAAAAATGGATTTCTAATAGCATTGTTTACAATGTATAGCTTGTGTTGAAATATACTGTAACTTTATACTAATCAAATATGAATCTAGTGTATGTGAAGAGATTGAAGATACTACCTCAACTGAACAAAAAATGGGAAAATACCAAGCAATAAATAAAAACATGAGATAAATCACCAATCAGATAATAATACTGCAGATATAGTTGAGAATAATCTATAATTGGAATCATAATCAAATGGTTATAATTGCTAATCATTATGAAAGACCTGTAATTAGATCTATACATCAAAGAGGCTATAGGAAACCCGAGATGTTTAAGGATTATTTACTAGAGTGAAGGGTTGATGTGGAATGTTTGTATGCATATATATATGTGTGTGTATTTTGTAAATAGTTTATTTTAGACATTTGAGATTGCATGCAGACCATGCCTTATTATTGTTACCTCTACTAAACTGTACATTCTAGAAATTTTTTATATCAAATGCTGATGAATATAAATGAGTTAAAACAATGTCAATTAGTATGTAGATAGAAATGAATGTTAATGGTTAAATTATTTATGGACAAGTTGAGAATTAATGAAGTTTCATGGAAGGAGAAAATTTTGAAGCATATGTATTACTCTAAATGCTTAAAAGTGTAGCCTGTCAGTCTAAGGAAAAGACAGATTTAAAGTGATGTAAGAAGTTATCCATTAATTGAGTTTAAGTCAAATAATTATGAGTTAAGGAAACCTAAGTTAAATATACTATAATAAATATGAGTTAAATGATAACTCAAAAATTGATCTATAAAAAATATGAGTAAATGATAACTCAAAAGTGAACTATATTTATTATAACGGATGCTTGCGGGGTGTAAAAATAAAATTATTCTTACACATAAAACTGTCATTAATCTCTATTGCAGAGTAAATAAATATATGCTATATTTTTTATTATTTTCACTAGTATTACTTTAAAATATGCTGAGTTTTAAAGTTGTTAAGTATTATTATTTTAAATTGATGTTTGTTAAGGTGGTATTATTAAGAATACTTTCAAGTACACAGAAATAACCAGTTTTAGCCAATATTAATTCTAATCCTGTCATCAATTTTGTAGTAATTTACTTTCAATAAACCACAAATTCATCAATAATTAATTATCAAATCATAATTAAAATTTTTTTAAAAAAGATACAATAATCGATGTATGCATAATTAATGGCTTTTACATTTATAACATATTATTATCTTAAATTGTAGATCTTTTATCTGTGCTTACCTTCAGTAAACTTACAAGCAAAGTGTCTTGGCTTAAGACCTTATTACCATGTATAGAATAAAGAAGATAAATGTGGCTAAGAAACATATGACTTTAATTCTCCTTCTCAAATAAGATGATCAATAACCAGAAATAGTGTCAGGATGTAAGTACAATAATTTCATATGGTAGGTCACTGGTTGTTTAAGCAAATACACCAAATTAATGCTGTTATGTAGCTTCATTAATACTCATACATTATTTAGCCTCTCAACCTTTTCTGTAGATTATGTAAATAAAATCTTATATTTACTGCTTTTAATGCTATAATTGTTTCCAGATTTATGCAAACAATTTTAATTTAATACACATGCACATATAATGTAATATATAAGGGATTTGAAGTCAGTCTTTGGCATGACCCTCAATTCAACATGCCATCTCATAATGAAACCCACATGATCACATACATGTTAAAAAGATCAATAATCACCAATATACATATTTCATGTTAAACCAGCAATCATCAGTTGGTGCAGATTACTATCTCCACACATACACAATCAGTGCTCAGCTTTATATTAAGATAGAAATCTTCATACCTTAATGGACAGGCTTCTAACTACTCTTAATGTAAAGTGAAGCACTGATTGTAAATGTGTTTAAAAATAGTAATCTGGACCAACTGATGATTGCGGGTTGAGCATGAAATATGTATATTGGTGATTATTTATCTTTTCAACATGTGTGTGATCAGGTGGGTCAGCAATATGAGATGGCATAACGTGTTGAAGGTTGTGTGAAAGTCTGAGTTTGAATCCTCTATACATCAAATAATTTTGATAATCATAATTTTATACAGCCTTAATGTCAAGAGAATTAATCTAAATTAGCATAAATGTTTATGGGATTTTGAGGATTCTTGATAAATTTTTATACAATTGTTGTTTAAACTTCAATCTAGTATTGTTTGATATTACTTTTCACTTATCTTTAAATGTATAAAATCAAGTTTTAATGTTAGTCCGGATCCAAATAGATTTAAAGCACCTTGAAAAATACCATGTGTAAGATGGGTGAATAAAAGAAGCATGTTCATTGGTGTGATGTGGAGAAAAGTCTATGAATTGGAAAAGCTGGATGAAATTTGGGAAGATTTTTATTCTGCAGTAAATCAGTAATAAATAGGAACTGTGATATTTAGATATATCTCATACTTTTAAAAATAAATCTAAGAATGTTTTTTTTTAACAATAATCCTCCTTTAATTGTAAATACCCACAATTTTATCAATTCTATATTTCCACTAAAAATATTACATTTTAATAGTAAATGTGCACCATTTTTTATTCTGCAACCTGCACAATTGACATAACACATTTAAATGTTTTTGTTATTTCCGAGTTCATTTCTTTGTCTCCCATCTTCTAGCACAGGCATTAAACATAATTAGTCACTTTTTTACTATCAGCAGAAATATGATCTTATTTTGATACCATATTAATTTTTATACGATGTAATTTTAATTTCTACAATATTTTCATCCATTTTATACAAAAAATTTTTCATTCTATAAATTGTAATAACATGTATATCAAATTTTATAAAAAGTCATTTATAGAACTAGTAAAAAAAATATAAACTAAATAAATGGAAATCTACAGAATACAATTATTTGTCTACATAGCTGTTTTAATATTTCAAGCAGATGACCAGTTATCTTCAGAAAATATAGCTACTGAAAAGTAGTCTTCTGGTTAAAATATTAAATCATTAGTATAGTCAAAAGTCATATAGTTGCATTAAAATGCAATATCCATATCATTTTATGCATATTATTGTCTCAATAAATTTTTAGGACGTCTTTCCAATTATAAATTAGTTTGGCCATTTTATTTTCATTCATAATGTATAATCTTCCAACTATTTTAAATTTAGTTTTAGCATTTCTCATATAAAATGATGACAATACAAATTAGCTTTATTTGTCATTTTTATCTTTTCTCTGTGCATATATTCTCATTTCTTTTATATTTTATCCATATCTGTCAATGATATGGCACACATAATATTTCTATAAGTAATATATTGTACAGCCATTTCTTTCTGTCATATTCTGCTTGTCATATCTATTTAAAGAGTCACAACTTTTAACCTTATCTTTTTTTAGCTTTTGGTATCAAATATTTTACTCATTCTTATATACATTCTATTTTATTGCTAATTTTGTTTCCTAATCTAAAATATTCACTGCATTTTGAAAAATTTCTATTTAGTTTTTCATATTCTAATTTAGAAATTATGAATATCATGATTGTGTTTTGCTAATTTTAATATTACTTTATTTTTTTAATATATCTGCATTAACCAAATCCATTAATAAACATTTCAATACTCCCTTTACTTATTACTTGATTCAGCTAAGGCAAATAAGTAGAGTTGTTATAATGTTTTTGATTCATTAATCAAGATCAAAAACTAAATGTAGCATTAAAAATAATGCTGTAATTTATATATAGCAATTTTTTTTCCTTATATAGTTTTTATAATAATTACAGTAAATATTTTTCCAATCTTATTTTTCACATCTAGAACCAACATAATTGGCTGATTACCCTATAATTTGAGTCAGTAAAAAAATATGAGCAATTTTTCTATAAAAAATATGGTCGTCAGTTTTTTTATCATCCCTAAATCCATTGCCATATCTCTGTATATTTTTATTCAGTTATCAATACTTTAAATTAAAATTGTATTTATTTTATATATTGCTACATGACTATAGTTAACTAAACCCTTTTAAAAATTAACATTTCTGGAATTCTTAATTCATTTGCAGACCTGTTAAATATATCATTAACAGTTTAAAAAACCTCTGATTTCATTTTAAACTCATTTCCTTTAGGAGTTCATCTTAATTTCTAATATTTTCCACTTTTAACATTTTAAATGTCAGCACTATTTTTTTCTATAATTATAATTTTTTCCTCAATTATTTTTTAAATATTATTAAATTTAAATTTTTTAACCCCAATTTTTAAAAATAAGTGGTTATCCCCCCATTTTTTTAGTATCAGTTTATTTTTCCAATTTAATTTTATCGTCAGATTTGTTTCCATGTTTAATGTACTAAATTTTTCTACTGTGTTCTGTTTTAATAATATTCTCTATTGGTTTTTAATTATTATTAATTAACTCCTTTTTCATTCAAGGTCTCATATTCTAATATGTTGTGATACTGATACATGATCGAATTTTTCATTTACCACCCATTTAAAATGTCTATTTACTCAGCTCACATTTATGCTTTTTTACATAATCTTCTCAGAAGTGTGAATACAAAATTGTCTTTAAAGTATTTCATATTGTACATGATTATATTTTTAAATTGCAACTGAATAATTTGCAAGTTCATTTTTCAAATATATTCATTAGTTTAATAAAACTAACCTATTGCCTTTATTTTTTTGACGTGATATTGCTTTTAATGAATTGCTTTATTTCCTTTGGTTTATTCGCTTTATCCATCTTATATGTATCAAGCAATTTAGTTTTTTTATCTATAATCTTTTTTTTCTCACTAAATTTTCACTTAAATATCAGCAATAATTTACATGTGTTCTTACATATTCCACCAATAAATCTAAAGCCCAGTTTTAATATGTTGTTGATATGCTCTGGAGATGTTTAATCATTGTCAAATTTATTCAATTATCTTCCATATTGTCAACAAGAACAATGTCCTATTTCTTAAGAAAATCTGCCAGTTCTCCATCTCAGAGGGGTTTTTATAATTTCTTTTTATACACCTTTGTCAGCATTTTTCTTGTTTCAGATTCCTACCACAACCCTGAATATTATTGCACAATAACACCACATTTACGTTTTTACCTACTTTACCCTGATTATATGTATTTATTTAAATGTTGTAACAATTTGGGAACCCACTGAAATTTCAAACATGATTTCAGAAATTTAATTCTTTCCTGCTTAACTGCAATTGTTCTCATTTATTACTAAATTTAAAAAATTAAAATGAATCATAGCAATTTTTGTAAGCTTTTGTGATTCTTCATCTTATAAAATCTTAAGATTTCAGATAGCCCCTACACATTCTTCTAAGTTATATTTCAATATAACAATTTTCTGTCACAGCTAATTTCTGTACAAACTGGTAAAAATTTAAAAAGATATAATTTCAAATTTTTATATATTTTTTTCATGTGTCAAAGCATTGGCCAGGAAGTGAACCCGCGAACCTGGGACAACTGCTTGTAAGGCCAATGCTTGACTCAACTTTGTATTTAGGGAGAAATGAAAAGGCTAGAGATTTTGTCTCAGAAATCTAGTAGAAAACTGTGAGATTTCATAAACAAAATGTGGAGAGATTTGTTTCATTTATGGAACAAAAGTCCACATTTTTAGAATCGAATTATTGATGGATGCTGGATTTTAATTTAGTTTTCTCTCATGTGATGCTAAGTCACCAGTTAATTGGGTAATTCTATTGAAGAAAATGGATCCTAGTATTAAATTTGTCAATCCAGAATACTAGATCAAACACACACACAGCTGACAATATTAAAAACTATCACAGTAAGATGACAAAATCTATTGTGAAACCTCATTTTATATATGACAGATCAATACACTCACATCAAATATCCATATTGATATACAGTATACATATTAAGGATATATACCACATAGTAACTGCATGTTTAAAAATTAAAAAGCAAGTAGCTAAAAAAGTATAGAAGAGTCCATTATAAAAAAGCTAAATGGGCAACATGAAATCAAAAAAATTAATGTCTTCACATTGATTCAGCTTTCATAAGCCAAATTATAATTAATGATATACCAATATGAAAGTAAATGGATACTGAATCTTGAGAGTATCAAACAATATAAAGCCTATTATTAAGAAAAAAACTCATCACTTGCAATAAATTACTAATCAAATACCATGTTTTAGTTAAAAGAGAGAACGTACTATGCATAGTAAAACAGGTAATTGACTTTGATTATGTCAGCTAGTGCATAGCATCCTATTAGACTGATTATTTTAATCAGTAAAGCTACATGCTGCCTTTAGTCAGCATCTCACAAAAACCAAATCACAAATGAGTTATTCAGAAAACTGGGTAATGCTAGTAAAACCCTGACAGTATTTAGGTCTAAAAATCATGGTTATAAAAACAAAAAGATGGATAGGTATACAAATACTGTTTAAATGGACCACAAAATTGGTTCCAGCAATAATCATAAACATAAAAACCTTGCATACAGTGATTATATATACTGTGGATGGATAACAATACCTAGATGTTAAATTCAATTAATGTCAGACAAGAAATACCGTGCAATAGTAAAGAATTCACTAGACCTAATGAAGAATTTAGATGCTATGAAGAGTCCAGCCCTGAAAAAACAGATTCCATGAAGAATCCAGACCACATTTAAAATACAGTGGAAATAAAAAAGCCACATCTAATAAAGTCAAACCCAAACAGGACAAACACAGACCATAAGATGGACCAAGAACAAGACATAGACATCCACCATATTATGTGACAAAGTATATACTTCAAAGCTAACTTTTGCCAGATGGAGTGAAGTCATCCTATTACAGCAGAAGCTTATGCTCAAGTAATAGAGTTGTTCTGACTGACATTATCTAGATCAGATCCAAGGTACAATACATTGATTAATAAAATATTATGATTAGGAATGGCATAGCTAAATTAATTGAAACGCTAGATCAATGAATCGAATAATTTATAGTTAAGTTCTAGATCTTATTTATATATAGAAATCTACCTAAAAAAGAAATCATACAATGCAAGACAACTAACTGTCAGAGTTGAATGACACCATGCACATTGTTCTCAATATGGTACATGAAATTAGTCAAGCTCAATCATGGAGGTGGAAACTACTATCACCAATCAGTATCTGTGCATGAAGCAACTCACCTGTAGGCTAGAAGTGTGAGGATTTTAAATAGATCTGTTGCATTTCTAAATATTAACAGTACACTGTAACAAAATTTGCATAATTCACCAATTGCAGCAGAGGTGAAATATAAGTATACATAAATGTTTGTATATACTCTGTACTATATAAAACACCATGTTTATATATATAAAGTATATTATGTTTACACATAATAAATATCTTCATATTTATTTTGAGAATTTTGTAATATTTTTAAATGGTTATGGATATTATATCTGGCCATATGACAGTATAAACACAACAATGTAATATTAAATAGTAGTTAATAATAAAAAAGTATTTTAATATAAAAAGTTCTTTTTTATAAATAAAATCATTCATTGTAATAAAAGCTTCTGTTTTTCAAAACAAATTAAAAATTTTTAAACTTCAATAACATCAAAAATTACTTATCAAAAATAATTTTTCCAATGTTTTATTTAGAACAGAAATTTTAAGAATGCACACATTGTATTTGTACTTTGAAATTATTCCTACTATAACTGATTTATTATTCTATGTTAGTGATATGTTTAAAATAATGCCTCCAAGGTATGTGCAGATAAAGTTAATAGATAAAATTTGTCCACAGTTCCAGTGAAGGCATTATTTTAAAACATCAGAAATTTAGATTATCACATCTCCAGAGGAATCTTTCATATCTTCTGTAATGCCAAACTTCAAATCTAAAAAAATGAAGAAATATATTCATTATGGAAAAAAGAAAAAACACATTGTGAGGTTTTAATATTTTGGTGACTTTTTATTACAACACTTCATGCCACCAAAGCCATCCTTCATCCTCCCAGCATAATACAGCACTTTGTGTCATCATAAATACCAAATTTTAAATTTAAAAAATCTTATTTCTGATAATGGAGAAATATGTTCATTATGGAAAAAGGAAAATCTGAAAAAAAAACCTGAAATGTTTTTTAAATGGAGACTTTGTTTTTTTAACCTAACAAAAAAAGCTGAACTATTAGATAAAGTTTTGGCTTTATCTAAAAATGGTGAACTGTAAATTTAATCTTATATTTTAAATACTTTTTTAAACCAAAAACATATATAAACTTTTAGTAAATAAAAAAGTCACAAATATATAAAGTTTTAGCTGTAAATGTATTTTTAAATATAACATTATATTACTTACAAATGATGTGAAACATAAAAGTTTGCATTTTTTATTTGAAATTTGGTATTACACATGATGGGTGTTTATGATGGCACAAAGTGCTGTATTGTGCTGGGAGGGGGAAGTATGTTTTTGATGGCAAAAAGTGCCAAAATGAAAACTCACAAAAAATGTACTTTATTAAAAATTCATACATTTGTTTTATTTAATATTGTAATGTGTTTTTTTCCTTTTTCATACATTTCTCCATTTTGATATCACAAAATCACCCAGGTCAGCACATTCAGCATGTTTTCCAACTTAATGACATGTATATATGTAAAAGTTGGTAACGTACATATTTTACATAGATTCTAGAATAACATAACATCATAAACAGACAATTTGAATAATTATAATCAGACAAGAACCTTGCAGTAAGATGTCATAGCAAGAATAATACCAAAGTACCTTGTTATTAACTAAAACTATTAACATAAATAAAATAATTCATGCTTAATAATTAATCAATGACATTATTTCCTATAAATATAACTTAATGAACTTGACTTTATGTTTTTAGAAAAAAATCTAAAAATCTAATGTGCTAATGGAAGGGCTTACTTTTTATGTAGATGAAAATTTAATTGCAGAAGCACTACTTTTATTTTTTTTTGTCTTTAACCAAAGAAAACACAGTTATCATATAATTTATATCAATTAATAAAAAGTTTCAATTTTTTTTAAAAAATTTTCTGTCATTAGCATCATTTTCCATCTTATCAACACATTACAGTTTCCTGATTTATATTTTCTTTTTACTTGAACATTCTATAAATGTTTCCTATTCATTTTAAAATTCAATTAACACTTCAGTTATTATTTTATTATCATCTCTACTAATGTTATGCCTATTTCAATCCCTTAATTTTTTTAAATTTTGTTTAATTTATACACTTTTAAGAAGCTTTGTCAATAATTATGGTAAAACAATATTTACCTGAACATTAATATATCCTAATTGCTTTTTGAATAAATGACATTTGCAAGATACAAATTTCACTTCTTTAACAAATCAACATCAGCATTTTCAATCATTATCAATCCACTGCAGGATGAAGATTTGTTTAATACAGCTTTTCTAAGGTCTAGCCCCTCTTCTCCACCTCACCTCAATACCCTTTCTTATTTCATTCATCTTTTTCACAATTGGTCTATTTTTAGGTGTTTTACAAGTTCTTGGAATCCAGTTTAAGATTTCAACTGTCCATTTATTATCATTTATTTTAGCAATATGTTCAACCTAACTTTACTTCAGTCTCTTAATTCTTTCAATATCAGTAATACCTATATTTCACTCATCCATGTATTTTGTTTTTTGCTCCCTTCTTGTTACTTATATATATCTTTATACTCCATTGAATGGTCTGAAGTTTTTGTATTGCTCTTCTGTTAAGTGCCCATGTCTCAGATCCATACATAAGAACTAGTAACAAACATTTATTTAAAATCTTCCTTTCCAAACACTTAGACATATTTTATTTTAATATTAAGTTATTTCTACTACAGTACTCCAGTCAGATTTAATTCTGAATTGTTTCCAACTGTAGTAATAATGTGACCACAATTTGTAATTGTTGACTTGTTTTAATTTATTATTACTAATCTTTATTTTTTATTTTCAGAAAATCCATTGAACATTACTTTGGATTTTTTAACATTTATCTTAAATCATACTTTATTTCTTTCATCTAATAAATTTCTGCAACACTTCCTAAACCTCTAAAGCATTATTTGCAAAAAGAACTACATCATCTGCATGATAAAAATGTCTTAACAAATCATTTATTTTTATTCCTTTAGCTTCACATTTTAATCCACAAAGTACTTACTTTAAAACTGCTATAAAACATTTTAGATATGGAGTCACCCTGTCATACACCCTTCTTAATGTTATTTTTTTCAGTAAGAATATGTTATCTAATAGTTGATGTATTATTTTTATAAATATTCTTCAGAATTACAATATCCTGGGTTTATAATATATCTTGATTTATCCAAGAATCAAATGCCTTTTCAAATTACAAATCAAAATTACAATGGCTACTCATATTCATTGGTCTTTTTATAACATCTCTCAATGTTTCGATATGATCTGCTGTATTAAAACCACTATTAGGTCGAGCTTATTTTTTTTTTGATTAGTTAAAATCCAAAGTTTCCTGTAGAGACAAGTTGTAATTATTTTGGTAAACATTTTGTACAGAACTGATGAAAAATTGATAGATCTGTAATTTTTATATCTTTTTTTAAAACCTTTTTAAAATATTAATACTGCATTCTTCCAGTCTTCTGTTATTTTTTATAAGTTAAACATTTGGTATATAAGTTTGCCCAAAAAATTTCTATTTTATCACCTGCTCCTTTTAAGATATTGATTGTAATTCTATCATTACCTGGAATTTTTTTCTCAATTTAAATGGCATGAATCACTTCTTGATTTAAAATCATGCGGAATACACAAGACATAGTAGTTGTAAAAGATTATTTTCCTTGTTTTTTATTGCTATATAATTCTTCATGGACCTTTTCCCCACATTTCATGCTGCCATTTCTTTTATTAATAGTTTCATGTTTTTTTTCTTATTGCAGCAATAATTTTTTACCAATACCAAGATATTGTTTTACACTCTTGAGACTTTTATTCTCTTCTATATCACAATTATGATTTTATATATCATTGTAAACTTTTTTTGCATCATTTAACAAAATTAGAGATAATTAATTCTTCTTAATATGTCATTTATATAAATTTCCATATTACTTTTTTTAAATTGTCACCTCAGTACAAATTTGACTGCTCAATTGCTGTATTTTGTATGATTAATCTTTGTTGCAGTTTTTAACTGTGTATCAGTTGTATTACTATTCATTTTGTTAAAATCTGAATTATGTTAAAAATCTGTTAATATTTGAAAACAATTTGCAATAAAATTTAAATTCATTGAAATGCTTCTGAAAGTTAGGAATATCAACTGTGAATACTGTTTCTTAATACTTTTTGTTTCTCTTGTTTTGCATTAACATGTATCTTATATCTCATTAATCACTTTCTGTGTGGAATTTATTAAAACAATCTTTTGTTAGTTAAAATATAATTCAATTTTCTAGTACCTTTATTTTGGATGCTTCCGTGTCCTGTCTCTTAAAATTTTTCTCAAAAAAAATTTATAACTGTTTTCTTTTTCTGCTATTTCAACAAATATAAGACCTCTCTCATATCTATCATCATGACCAAATATATCTATAATATTTTCATCCTTTAATTGTTTAACAATTCTAGCATTAATGTCTTCTGTGACAATTTTAAAATGTTGTTTTATCTGATCAAAAGCTTTTTGTACATCCATATAAAAGTTTTCAACTTTATCAGCACAATGAGAACTTATTGGATATAAACCTGAATTATCTGTATTGATATTTGTTATTAAGTTGAATAACTAATCTTGCCATTCTGTCTGATAAACTATCAATTTTTACAATTTTGTTTTTCCACTTTTTATTTATAAAGAATTCTTTTCCACTTGTTACTTTCAAAGTTTTGTTCTAATGTTGTAGAGTACAATTCCATTTTTTAAATCAATTGTTTAATCACCTTTTCCTATAACATCATACAATCGAATGTTCTATTTAATATAAAATGCATATTGTTCCAATTCTTGTAATATTCCTTAACTTGAACTTGATCTGCAATTATATGTACTTAAATAAAATGCCATCATCAAATGGCAGCCTGGGACTGCAATCAGAACATTCTTAGCACTCTTGGCCATCAACTGCTGATTTGGGTGGTGAGTTTACAGTCTCCTGACAATAAGAATCATGATTTATTTTTGTCTACAATTATTGTAAAGATCTACTATGGAAAAATATTTCATTCCCACAACACATTCATTTTGCCTTCAAAAAAATTCAACTCATTTCACTTAAAAGCTATCAACCAATTAAAAAGATAGACTATGCTCTTTCTTGATCGTAACCTGAGGGAAAAGTCAATAAACTGATCACACCAGCCTACATATATTGGTGAACAACTCATCCTTATTTGTATATTATATGTATAATTACATAGTAATAACAGATCAAATGACAAGAATATATGATGTGGACACTAGGAATTTACCTTGCTAAGTTTATTTAAGACTATCATGAGAAATCAAATATTCTTATTTCAGTTAACAGAAAATTCTGTTCTGCAGCTTTTTATCAAATAACAATTAATAAACACTTTACACACAGTCCTATTACTTTTTAACAAGTTTCAAAAGTAAAATAAATGTATAAAGTATAATAGACTTTACAAAAGAATTCCATAACCAAGTAACATGAAAACAGAGAATTCACAGCTGTTTTTTGATTCAATAGTTGTAGAAATTTTACATGAACGGTATGTTTCTAAAGATCTAATATCAAATTGTTAAATGCCATACACTTTTTCCATTTGCCTTTCTGTCTTTCAAACTTTCTTCTGTAATCCATTTTTTCTCAATTCTCTGCTGATGTCTAACAGGCATTCCTTAATGTTAAACTGTTTTATTTGCTATTTAAATATATTTTGTGCTGTCTATACTTTTTTTTCTTACATAATTTCATAATATCTCATTTTATTAGATTGGTAATACTTATAGAATTCTTGTTTCATTTTTCAAAGCCCTACTTTCAACAAAATATGTATATATATATATATATGATTTATAAAATACATGCCTATATGAATGTAATATAGTCACAATATATATTGTGAATAGCTAATGTTTCATATAATGTTTAAACTAAATTTTTATAATTGCTATTGAAGAGTATTATTAAATTAATATTAAAATTAATAGATTTTTTACATTAAAGGTTATATCTTTATTCATATTCAAACTGCAAGTTAAAGAACTTTAGGTAATAATGTTAGCAGCCTCTTTTTATCCAACTTTATATAACAAACCTGTCTAGTGCTTGAGTTATTACCATGTGTCATTTACAATTGTTAATATGTGTAAACCATTGTTTAAATGATCACTTGTATGTTAGTTATTTTTTGGATGTAATATATGTATATTTGAAAGCCTTACAGTAATGAAAATATCAATTGTTACATTTATAAATATTTTAAAACATCAAATGCTCTTCTAATTAGTTATTCAGAAGACCACCTATTGTTTAAACTTTAAAATTTCCTTTTGCATCCACTACTTTATTACTACACTAAAGGACAAAAACATCTTAGACTAAGAGAACTAATATAAAAATTTTATTTTTCACTTATGTTAACATATTTTGTATAATTTTTATTTTAAAATATCCCAGTATGAATAACATTTTTATAACCATCTTTTAATCAATCTTTAGTTAATAAGTCACTAGACATTGAAGCATTAAAAAAAATATTGTAATATATTTACATAAGAAATATCATGAGCCACTGTTACTCATTTTACAGCAAGTTTTAATTATATTTTTAATTAATTTATTGACTTTATTATTTGTACTATTTTTGGTACTTATTAATTGAAGTATGTTCAAACCATCTAATTCTGAAATTTGGGAATAATATATTTCAGGCTTTGCATGCATGACATTGGCTAATAACCATGCACCACATAACTGAACTTGTGAAGTTGTATCATTAATGAGAAGCTCAAAAATAAACTTCAGAGATTTATATTGCCCCTTGAATGTAGAAGTAGGTGGAGTATCATCTATTAAATTTTCAATTTTTTCTAACATTGTCTTTCTTGAAGGATTATGCACAGTCCATGCATCAGGGCTGTCAGATAGAAGATGTCCAAATAGTTTAATAATGCCATGTTTATAGATATTTTTTAAATCGCTTATTTTAATCAAGAGCAATAAAAAGGCTGAATTTATCAATTCTTGATGGAGAATTTTTACTTCAGAAATGTTATTCATTGTATCAATCATATGTTCTAAGCAATGGATGTCTTGTGAAAACAAATTATGACATGTAATAAAATGGTTCATACATCCATAATTCATTAGACTTATACAATTATCTGGTTCCATTTCTGTTAACATAGACATTATATTCCAAATATTTTCAATAAAACAGTAATATGATTCAAAATTCAAATAATAATTTAAATGTTGTTGTAAAACAAATATAAATCCTGACTGTCCAATTAGGTTTTTAAAATTACTATAAGCCAATAAATCCCTTAATATGTCATTAAAGGTCTTTCTTAATTTATCATTGGCAAACATTGATGTAATATTATAAAATAAGAAGAAAGCAAGTTTTTCAGGATTAATATTGTTTTTAATATTAGCATCATATTGCTTAAGTAAATTAATAATGTCTTCTCTCTTAGAAATAACAGCTAAAGTATATGGTGTTATACAGTCATCATAGATACTTATTTTAGCATTATGATCTAAAAGTATTTCAACATAAGTATAGTTTCTATTCAAAATTGCAAAACAAAAAGCGGTTAAACCTTGACTTGAATCAATGTTAGGATTTGCACCATTTTCCAAAAGACATTTTATGATAGAAGGCTCAGTTGCCATCATTAATGGTGTAAGTCTATATCTATTCTTAGCATCAACATCTGCTTTATACTTTACAAGTATTTTGACTGCCTCTAAATAATTTTGAGAAACAGCAATATGAAGTGCGGTATCACCATTTTTATTTATACTATTAACATTATCACCCATTCGAAGAAGATTTTCAATTTTTGGAATTTGATTATTTTGGCAAGCATGGTGTAATGGGCTGTTATTATTACTTTTAAATAGGGCATCAAGTTCATAGTCTATTTTAAGCATTTCCAATTTAATAAAATTTTCTTGACTTTGAATTAATAATTTTCTTTCATCAATGTTTCTCCCACATTTCTCTTCTAATTGTTTTAAAAGCTGTGCAGTTCTTTCTAATTGTTTTTTTAATTCAATAAAATTATGTGAGTTTTCTAACTCAAAACATAGATCAAAATTTTCAAACTTATCAGTCATTTTGTTTGTATCATCAATGACTTTTTGTGAATTTAAAACTTTTGCCTCTAGTTCTTGTATTTTATCTACAAACATTGATGTATTTAATTCATCTTTTAAGCTGCAGAATTTATTATGCAAATCAGATCGAATATTTTGATTTAATTGATGGACTTCTGACAAAGTAACACTTTTTTCTTGTTGTATCTTGTTTACTTTCTTTTCGATATCTTTTGTCTTAACATTAACACTTCCTTCTAGATTTCTCTGTTCTTTTTTCAATTTTTGAATAGTTTGATTGAAATCATCTAATTTGCAATCATTTTCTTTTTCTATATGTAATATTTTTGTTTTTAACTCCTCATTACTCGTGTTTTTGAAGAATGTGCTTTCTAAAGATTTAAGTATCTCTCTCTGTTGCTGAATGCATGAATTACAGTTTATAAGTGCCGTGCATTAACAAAATCTTTATTCCCTGTTATTATTTATAATACCATAATGCTTTATTTAAACACAAACTTCTACAGTACACTCTACTTTTAAAACTAATTACTACTGAAATATATACATGAAAAAGTCTTTTTATTTGCTGTGTGTTGAAAATTTCACACCTTTCCGGATTTATCTGTTCATTGGTTCAATTATCTCATTATTTCAATTCGTCTGTTCTTCTGCATTTCTACCAATCAAATTGTACTTCTAATTTCTCTGTGGTCCGGCTTGTTCTCAATTTCTCTAAACGTAATCCTTTGTCTTCTATAATCCGTTTTATATTTTTATATTCCGCCATTCCAAAAAACAAAATATATGTTGTAATTTCACTTCTGAAATATTTCTTTTTCTTTTATCAAACACTTCACTTCCTCCCCTCATTTCAGAAGTCGAAATATTTCCATTACACATAGTCTTTGAATCGTTCGGGTAATCGTCTATTTCTTGTAGGCCTGGGTGACTTATTCTTGTATTGTTCGTGTTTGTCTTCACCATTTGTTGCTATCGCAATTTGTCTCTCTTCTTCCTCTTTCCCTGTACTATTAATTCCACTCTCCTTAGTGTCAAACTTCTTATCCTCGCTTGGTATCCAATCCCATTCCTCTGACATTCTTTTTCGCATGTGGTTTATGTGTCTTCTATGTATTCTTTCATTTGGACCATTTATTTCATATATCTTGTTTGACATCCATTGTTTAATTGTTCCCTGAATCCATGTCTTCCTTAATATGTCTCTGAACCAGACTGGTTCTTCATTCCTAAATTCTTTATCCATTTCGTCATGTTGTATTATATTGCTCTCCTTTGGATATAATGCAGTTAATTTTGTTCTCAATTTCTGTCCGCATAGTATTTCTGCTGGTGATTTACCCGTTGCTGTTGATGGTGTTGTGTGTTGCATCATCATGAACATTTGTAGCGTTTCTTGTATATTTTTTGTTTCAGTTTTTCTCAAATTTTGTTTCACTTGTTGTACTGCATTTTCCGCTAGCCCGTTTGATTGAGGATGATATGGTGGTGACCACACTTGTTGAATATCATATTCTTCACAAAATTGTTGCATTTCTGTTCCAGTCAATGCAGCACCGTTATTTGATACCAATACTTCCGGGTATCCATGAATCGCAAAAATATTTTTAAGGCATTTGATTGCTTCATTCGCCGTCGTGTCTCATCCTTTATGTGCTTCTATCCATCTGGAATGTGTGTCTACAAGTATCAACAACATTTTCCCATCCACTGGTCCAGCGTGATCTATGTGTACTCTCTCCCATGGTTTCTTTGCTGGCTGCCATGATGTCAGGTTCTTTTGTGGCATTGCATCATATGTTTGGCATGAAGCGCATTTCTTTATATAGTGTTCGATGTCTTCATTTATTTTTGGCCACCATACGTAACTACGAGCTAGAGCTTTAGCACGCACAATTCCTGGATGTCCTTCATGTAGTAATTTTAGTACTGCTTGTCTTCCCGCTGTTGGTATTAGCACTCTATTGCCCATTACAATACATCCCTTACATATTGATAACTGTTGTCTATTTGACCAAATCCCATTTGCTACGTAACTTGGTTTAGTTTCTGGCCATTCATTTCTAATCCATTTTATTAATTTTTTATATCCCTTGTCTTCTCTCGTCCACATTTCCACAGTTTTACTATTTAATTTGTTTGATTTCATCGCATCAATGTAATTAATTTCTAATTCTTCCTTTCCTGTTTCATCTATATTGGGCAATCTTGATAGAGCATCGGCATGAGCTATTTCCTTCCCTGGTTTATAAATCAGCACGTAGTCATATGCAGCCAGTATATTCCGCCATCTTAACGTGCGTGGGCTTATATGTTCTGGAGCCTGTCGGTCATTCCCTAATATCGCTAGGAGGGGTTTATGATCTGTGATGATTTGAAAAGGTCTACCGAAAACAAACTGATGATATTTTCTTAGTGCAAAAATAATTGCCAAAGCCTTTGTCTATCTGACTATAATTTCGTTCTGCCTTCGATAATGTCCTTGATGCGTATGCAATCGGTCGTTCGCCATTTTCCATTGGGTGTGCCAAAACCGCTCCCACACCTATTTCAGACGCGTCCGTCGTAATTCTTACTTCTAACGCGTTATCAAAATGTGTCAACAGTGTATCTGCAGAAAGTAGTTCTTTTGTTTTTTCAAATGCTTCTTCATGTATTTGCATCCATTCCCATTTTTGTCCTTTTCTTAACAACTGATATAATGGATTTGCTATCATTGCTTTGCTTTTTAAAAAATTTTCAAAAAAATTAATAAGCCCTAAAAAGGCTTGCAATTGTTTGACATTCTTGGGTCTCTGCGCATTTTTTACCGCTCGCACTTTCTCTTTTATTGGTCTTTTCCCATTGTTAGAAATCACGTGTCCTAAAAATTCTAGTTCTTGCGTTTTCCATAAGCATTTTTCTTTGTTCAGTTTGATCCCCGCATCTTTTAATTTATTACATACTTTAGTCAATCGTTTACGTAACTCACTTTCTGTTGTGGCTGTGATCAGAATATCATCATAGTATGGCGTCACTCCCTGTATTCCATGTAATAATGTGCTGAGTTTTGCCTGAAAAATATTAGGTGCTGTTGTCACTCCGAACGGTAGTCTATTGCATTGAAAAAGACCAAAAGGTGTGGTTAGTGTTAACATTTGAGCTGTTCTATTTGTTACCTTAATTTGATGGTAGGTGGCGTTTAAATCTAACTTTGCAAAGAAAAAATTTTCATTTGCTAAACCGGCTAACAGCTCGCGAACGTTTGGAACTGGATACGCCCCTTTGGATAAAAATTTGTTTACCGTTACTCAGTAATCCCCACAAATTCTAACTTGTCCATTTGGCTTTGTCACTATTACAATCGGTGTGGCCCATTGAGCGTCTTCTACTGGTGTCAAAACTCCTTCGCTTACTAGTTTCTGAATTTTTTGTTTTACTTTTTCATGTTGTGCAAACGGAATCTTTCGGGGTTTGCACACAATTGGTCAGGCGTTTTTACTTAATTCTATGTCTACTGGGTCTGATTTGAAAACTCCTACTTGTTCTGAAAAAAGTTCCGGATACGCTGTAATGTATTCCTGTTCGAACGACATGTTTTTTATGATTGTTACCGTAATTCCTAGTTGTTCGAACCATTCTCTTCCTATTATTGGGGCTATGCTTCCTTTTACTATATAAATAGGTAGGTTTAATATTTCTTCTTTGTACCTAATTGGAATCTGTGTTTTTCCTTTTATTATTACTGTGTTTCTGCTGACATCTTTGACTCTAATATTCGTTTTCTGTATTATGCATCTTTTATGACCTTTGCTAATATCGTTCCATTTTTCTTCTGATAAGAGTGATATTGCCGAACCACTGTCGATTTCCATTTCTATGTCTTTTCCATATATATTCAGTGTTATCATGTATTGGTTTTGGATTTGTGCGCACACATTTTTTTTTACTTCATATTCCGTATGTTGTTTATCTTGAGTTTTTGGGTTTCTGCAGACTGATATTAGATGTCCTTTCCTTCCACAATTATAACAGGTATATGAACGCCATTTGCAGTTTTTCGATATGTGTCCTTGTTTTCCACAACAGAAACACTTTGTTTTCCTCGGTCATTCCATTCTTTCGTATTTGTGCTCTGTTTTTTCCCTTCTGTTTTATGTATTTCCCATGACTGTTCATCATTTATCTTTCCTCTGAAACACATTGCTTGTTCCATTACGAGCTCGTACGCTATCCCTTTCCGTATTGCTATGTCATAGGTCAAATCTGGTTCCATTAACAAATTTTGCCACAGCCGGTCTTCATTCATTCCCCATAACAACTGATCCAGTAGGGCTTGTTCTGCGAACTCTCCGTCTTGGCAATCTCTTACTAATTGTCTCAAAATTACATCGAAATCTCTTATGTTTTCACCTCTCTGTTGTCTTTTATTCTGCAAGGTTAATCGAGCCATGAACTTCGATGGTTGTGGGCTAAAATAATTGGATAACTTGTTTATAATATTTTCGTATTCTGTTTCATCCGTTGTTGGCCCATTCATTAGTTTATGTATCACTTCAATTACTTTTCATCCCGCGAGGCATAAAAGAGCTGCTACTTTTTTATTATTCTCCGTAATGTTATTTAATTTAAAAAAATTTTCGAGTTGAGTGACGTATAACGGCCCTTCACCCGCATTTCCAACGTCGAACTCCGAGATGCTTCCTTGTCCTAAAGACATTTTAACTTGTCCGTCCGTAGGTTCAACTTTTCATGGCGACTGCGCCAAGTTTTGCCGTGTATTAACAAAATCTTTACTCCGTGTTATTATTTATAGTACCATAATGCTTTATTTAAACACAAACTTCTACAGTACACTCTACTTTTAAAACTAATTACTACTGAAATATATACATGAAAAAGTCTTTTTATTTGCTGTGTGTTGAAAATTTCACACCTTTCCGGATTTATCTGTTTATTGGTTCAATTATCTCATTATTTCAATTCGTCTGTTCTTCTGCATTTCTACCAATCAAATTGTACTCCTAATTTCTCTGTGGTCCGGCTTGTTCTCAATTTCTCTAAACGTAATCCTTTGTCTTCTATAATCCGTTTTATATTTTTATATTCCGCCATTCCAAAAAACAAAATATATGTTGTAATTTCACTTCTGAAATATTTCTTTTTCTTTTATCAAACACTTCAATAAGCTCATTCTTTAAATACATAATATCTTCTTGATTTTTTATATCACATCTAGCTAATTCATTTCTTTTTACATCTGCAGATTTACATAGTTGTGTGTTCAACTGTGTTTCACTTGCCAATTCTTTGTTTAAATTATCTATTTTGTTCTCAAATTGATAAATACATTCACTTGTTCCTCTTTGTATTTGATATTTTCCCCCAATTTCTTCTTTCTTTTTAATACTTAAAAGTTCTGTCTTTTTTTATATTGTTTCTTTATCGAATTAATATCTAAAGTATTCTCTCTAACGGTTTTTTTTTAGCTCTTCTAAGTCCTTATGAAGTTCATCCTGTTTTGTTCTCTCCTCGACATTTATTATTACCGAATCTTTTAATTTTTCAAAACTTTTACCTTCACGGTTTTGACGAACAATGTTTGATTCAACTTTTTGGCTAATAGAAATTACATCATTTTGTAATTTAAAAAGGGCAGAAAAAATATCACTGAATTTTATATTGTGATCATTCATTTGTTTCTGAAATTTTAATAATTCGCTACTTCCCAGTTCAGATGTTGGTACATTTTCTAAAACATCAGACCTTTGAGTCTTTGCGTTCTCCATTTTGTCTCGATAGTTAATGAATTATGGGTAAAACTGTCTTTTAGCGGAAAATACTTTTCGCCCTCTATTTGTAAAAAATTAAACTATATTTTATTCGTATTATATAATTGTAAAGTATATCTAATTATAAATGTATTTTTTACATGAAGGTTAATAAAAATAATTTTAAAAATGTTACATCTATTTACAGTAAAGAATCACAACTTTTAAACTTTTTTTTAGCTTTTGTTATCAAATATTTTACTGATTCTTCATTTTATTTTGTTGCTATTTTTGTTTCCTAATCTAAAATATTCCTCCATTTTTTTACACTGCATTTTGAAAAATCTCTATTTAGTTTTTCATGTTCTAGTTTAGTAATTATGAATATCATGATTGTCTTTTGCTAATTTTAATATTACTTTTCTTTATTTTTCCAATATATCTGCATGAACCAAATCTGTTAATAAACATTTCAATACTCCCTTTACTTATTACATTATTCAGTTGAGGCTAATAAGTAGAGTTGTTATAATGTTTTTGATTCATTAATCAAGACCAAAAACCAAAAATAATGCTGTAATTTATTGCCTTTATTTTTTTTTGACATGTGATATTATTTCTTTTAATGAATTCCTTTATTTCATTTGCTTTATTCACTTTATCCATGTTATATGTATAAAGCAATTTAGTTTTTTTTTTCGATAACTTTTTTTTACCACTGAATTTTAAAATTTTACTTCAATATCACCAATAATTTACATATTTGTGGTTTACCTTTGCCACCAATAAATCTCAAGCCACGTTTAATGCTCTGGAGATGCCTAATCATTGTCAAATTTACTCAATTTTTTGCCACTTTATCAACAAAAACAATGTTTTATTTCTTAAGGAAATCTGAACCTGTTCTCAATCTCAGCTGGTGTTTTATAATTTCTTTTCATACACCTTTATCAACATTTTTCTTGTTTCAGATTTCTACCAGAACCCTGAATATTATTGCACAATAACACCACATTAAATTTTTTTCTACTTTATCCTGAGTATATGTATTTATCTACATGTTGTAACAATTTGTGAACACCTTAAAATTTCAGAAATTTAATTATTTCCTGCTTAACTGCAATTGTCTTATTTATTGCTAAATTAAAAAAATTAGAATTAAACATAACTTTTTTAAGAATTTGTTATTCTCTCTTATAAAATCTTAAGATTCCAGACAACCCCTACACATTCTTCTAAGTTATATTTCAATATAACAATTTCATGCAACAGCTAATTTCTGTACAAACCTCTAAAAAAGATATAATTTCTACTTTGTATTTTATTTCATGTGTCAAATCATCAGCCAGGAAGCGAACCATGACAACTGCTTATAAGGTGGCTGTGCTCACCATTCGGCAACCAATGCTTGACTCAACTTTGTATTTAGGGAGGAATTGAAAAGGCTAGAGATTTTGGCACAGAAATCTAGTACAGAACTGAGATTTCACAAATCATGTCTGGAGAGGTTTGTTTGATTTATGGAATGAAAAACCACATTTTTAGAATCAAACCATTGAAGGATTGTAGATTTTACTTTAGTTTTCTTTCACTTGATGCTAACTAAGTCCACAGTTAATTGGGTGGTTCTATTGAAAAAATGGACCCTAGTATTAAATTCACACACACAGCCCACAATATTAAAAACTGTCACAGTAATTCTACAAAATCTATTGTAAAGCTTTGCTATATATATATATGACAGATCATATATATATATATATATATATATATATATATATATATATATATGACAGATCAATAACTTCACATGAAATATCCATATTGATATACAGTGTGGATATTAAGGATATCTACTATATAGTAACTGCATGGTTAATAGTTAAACAGCAAGTAGCTAAAAAAGCATTGAAAAGTTCATTCTAAAAAGGCAAATGGGCAATGTAAAATCAAAAAAATTAATGTCTGTCACATTGATTTAGATTTCAAAAGCAAAATTATAATCAATGATACACCAATATCAATATAAATGACTAATGAATCTGAAGAGTATCAAACAATACAAGGGCTATTATTAAGAAAAACATCATTACTTGCAATAGATTACTAATCAAATAGCACTCTAGTTAAGAAAGAGTTAAAGTACTATGCAGAGTAAAACAGTTAATTGGATTTATGTCAGCTAGTGCACAGCAATCTATTAGGCTTTGGTTATTTTAATCAATAAAGCTACACACTGCCTTTAGACAGCACCTCAAATAAGCCAAATCACAAATGGTTTATTCAATAAACTGGGTAAGTAGAAAACCCTGTCAGTATTTAGGCCTAAAAAGCATGGTTATAAAAACAAAAAAATGGATAAATATTCAAATACTCTTTAAATGAACAAGAACATTGTTAACAGCAATAATCGTAAATGTAAAAAGCTTGCATACAGTGATTATCTAGACTATGGATGGACAACACTACCGAGAAGTCAAATTTAATTAAAATCAAACAACAAATACCATGCAAAAGTAAAGAATTCATTAGATCTAATAAAAAATTTAGATGCTAAGAAAACTGCAGACCTAAAAAAACAGATGGCCATGAAAAATCCAGACCACATTTAAAATACAGTGGAAATAAAAAAGCCACATCTGATAAAGCCAGACCCAAACAGGATGAACACAGACACTAAGATGGACCAAGAAGATAACCTAAACATTCACCATCTTATCTTAAAAAGTATATGCTTCAAACCTAGCTTTTGCCAGATGAAGGGAATGTAGTGAAGTCATCCTATTACAGCAGAACTTACGCTCGAGTAATAGACTTGTACTCACTATGATATCATCTAGATCAGATCCAAGGTACAATACATTGATCACTGAAATATTACAATTAGAAGTGTCATAACTTGATCAATGAATCCAACAATTTACAGTGACATTCTAGATCTTATTTATATATAAATATCTACCTGTGAGGGAAATCATACAATGCAAGACAACTAACTGTCAGAGTCGAATGACACTATGCACATTGTTCTCAATATTGTACATGAAGTTAGTCAAGCTCAATCATGGAGGTGGAAACTACTATCACCAATCAGTATCTGTGCATGAAGCAACCCACCTGTAGGCTAGAAATGTTACGATTTTAAATAGATCTGCATTTCTCTTAAATATTAGCAGTACACTGTAACAAAACTTGCATAATTCACCAATTGTAGCAGAGGTGAAATATACAGAATGTATAAACATTTGTATATACTCTGTACAATATAAACCACAGCGTTTGTATCTATAAAATGTATTATGTTTACACATAATAAATATTTTCATATTTAGTTTGATAATTTTATGATATTCTTAAATGGTCAGGGATATTACACAACAATCTAATATTAAATTGTAGTTAATAATAAAAAATATTTCAATAACAATAGTTCTCTTTTATAAATAAATAAAATCACTCATTATAATAAAAAGCTTCTGTTCTTCAAAACAAATTAAAAATTTTTAACTTCAATTGAACCATCAAAAATAATTTTTTTAATGTTTTATTTAGAACAGAAATTTTAAGCATGCACGCATTGTATTTGTACCTTGAAATTATTTCTGCTATGACATATCACTCCAGTGATTTATTATTCTATGCTAATGATAAGTTTAAAATAATGCCTCCAAGGTATGTGCAGATAAACTTAATAAATAAAATTTGGCCACACTTCCAGTGAGGACATTATTTTAAACAAATCAGAAAATTAGAATAATATATCTCCATAGTTATATTTCATATCTTGTGCAATGTCAAAAAAAAATGAAGAAATATATTCATTATGGAAAAAAGAAAAAACACATTGTGAGGCTTTAATATTTTTGTGACTTTTTATTACAACACTTCATGCCATCAAAGCCATCCTTCCTTTTCCCAGCGCAATACAGCACTTTTTGTCATCATAAACATCCAGCCCATGTAATACCAAATTTTAAATTTAAATTTTTTTATTTCTGATGATGGCTAGATATATTCATTATGGAGAAAGGAAAATCTGAAAAAGAACCCTGAAATATTTTTTAAATGAAGACTTTGTTTTTTTTAACCTAACAAAAAATGGTGAACTATTACATAAAGTTTTTGCTTTATCTAAACATGATGAACTGTAAATTCAATCTAATATTTTAAATATTTTTTTAAACCAAAAATATATATAACGTTTTTGCAAATAAAAAAGTCACAAATTTATAAAGTTTTAGCTGTAAATGTATTCTTAAATATAACATTATATGATGTACAAATGTTGTGAAGGATAAAAGTTTGCATTTTTTATTTGAAATTTGGTATTACACATGATGGATGTTTATGATGGCACAAACGGGTGTATTGTGCTGGGAGGGGGAAGTATGTTTTACATGGCAAAAAATGCCCAAACAAAAACTCACAAAAATGTACTTTATTAAAAATATATATATATATATCTGTTTTATTTAGTATTGTAATGTGTTTTTTTCTTTTTCATACATCTCTCCATTTTGATATCACAAAATCACCCAGGTCAGCACATTCAGCATGTTTTCCAACTTGATGACATGTATATATGTAAAAGTTGGTAATATGTACATATTTTACATGGATTAGTCATGCCAGGATTCTAGAATAACATAACATCATAAACAAAAACTTTAAATAATTATTATCAGACAAGAACCTCACTGGAGTAAGATGTCATAGCAGCAATAATACCAAAGTACCTTGTTATTAAGTAAAACAATTAACATTCATGTTTAATAATTAATCAATGACATTATTTCCTATAAATATAACTTAATGAACTTGACTTTATGTTTTCAGAAAAAAATGTAAAAATCTAATGGGCTAATGGAAGGGCTTACTTTTTATGTACATGAAAATGTAATTGCAGAAGCACTACTTTTTTTATTTTGGCTTTAACCAACGAAAATACAGTTATCATATAATTTATATCAATTAATAAAAAATTTCAATTTTTTGAAAAATTTTTTTTGTCATTACCATCAATTTCAATCTTATTAACACATTGCAGTTTCCTGATTTGTATTTTTTCTTTACTTCAACACTCTATAAACTTTTTCTATTCATTTTAGGATTCAATTAACACTTCAGTTATTATTTTATTACCATCTATACTAATGATATGTCTATTTCAATCCCTTAATTTTTTTTACGTTTTGTTTAATTTATACACTTTTAAGAAGCTTTGTCAATAATTGTGGTAAAACAGTATTTTCCTGAACATTAAAATATTTTAATTGCTTTTTTGAATAAATGATATTTGCAACATACAAATTTCACATCTTTAACAAATCAACACCAGCATTTTCAATCATTATCAATCCACTGCAGGATGAAGATTTCAGTTTAATCCATCTTTTCTAATCTCTAGCCCCTCTTCTCCACCTCACCTCAATACTCTTTTTTATTTCATTCATCTTTTTCACAATTGGTTATTTTTAGGTGTTTTACAAGTTTTTGCAATCCAGTTTAAGATTTCAACTGTCCATTTATTATCATTTATTCTAACAATATGTTCAGTCTAACTTTACTTCAGTCTTTTAATTCTTTCAGTGATATCTGTAACACCCATTTTTTCACTCATCCATGTATTTCATTTTTGGTTCTCTTCTTGTTACTCATATATATCTCTCCATACTTTATTGAGTGGTCTGAAGTCTCTGTATTGCTCTTCTGTTAAGTGTCCATGTCACAGATCCATACATAAGAACTGGTAACAAACATTTATTTAAAAGCTTCCTTTTCAAACACTTAGACATATTTCATTTTAATATTGTTATTTTTACTACAAGCAGTTCAGTCAAATTTAATTCTATGATTAATTTCATGAATTATGTTTCCATCTGTAGTAATAATGTGACCAAGATCTGTAATTGTTAACTTGTTTTAATTCATCATTACCAATCTTTATTATTTATTTTGAGAAAATCTATTGAACACTACTTTGGATTTTTTAACATTTACCTTTCATCATACTTTATTACTTTCATCTCATAAATTCTTGCAACACTTCCTAAAGCTCTGAAGCATTATTTGCAAAAACAACTACATCATCTGCATGATAAATATGTCTTAAATAATCTTCATTTATTTTTATTCCTTTAGCTTCACATTTTAATCCACAAAGTACTTATTTTAAAACTGCTATAACACATTTTAGATATGGAGTCACCCTATCATACACCCTTCTTACTGTTATTTTTTTCAGTATCAGTATGTTATCTAATTGTTGATGTATCATTTTTATAAATATTCTTCAGAATTACAATATCCTGGGTTTATAATATATCTTGATGATCCAATGTTTTAATCACAGAAGAAATGCTTATAGAATCAAATGCCTTTTCACAATCTACAAATCAAAAGTACAATGGCTACTCATATTCATTGGTCTTTTTATAACTTCTCTCAATGTTTTGATATGATTTGCTCTACTAAATCCACTATTAGGTCCAGCTTGTTTTTCTTTGATTGATTAAAATTCAAAGTTCACTGTAGAGCTAAATTGTAATTATTTTGGTAAAAATTTTGTTTACAACTGATGAAAGATTGATAGATCTGTAATTTTTTATATCTTCTTTATCACCTTTTAAAAATATTAATACTGCATTCATTCTTGCAGTTAACTGTTATTTTTTTATAAGTTCAACATTTAGTATATAAGTTTGCCAAAAAAATTTTTATTTCTTCACCTGCTTTTTTTAAGATATTGATTATAATTCTATCATTACCTGGAAATTTTTTTAAAATTAAATTGCATAATTCCCTTCTCAATTTAAAATCCTGGGGAATACACAAGACATAGTTGTTGTAAAAGATGCTTTTCCTTGTTTTTTATTGCTATATAATTTTTGATGCAACTTTTTTTCACATTTCATGATGCCATTTCTTTTATGAGTAGTTTTGTGTTTTTTTTTATTGCAACAATAATTTTCTACCAATACCAAGATGTTGTTGTACATTCTTGAAAATTTTATCCTCTTCTATAGTTTGTCTTGCTAGTTCACAATTATGATTTCTTATATCATTGTGAACTCTTTTTTTAATCATTTAACAAAATTAGAGATAATTAATTTTTCTTAATATGTCATTTATATAAATTTCCATATTACTTTTTTTAAATTGTCACCTCAGTACAAATTTGACTGCTCAATTGCTGTATTTTGTATGATTAATCTTTGTTGCAGTTTTTAACTGTGTATCAGTTGTATTACTATTCATTTTGTTAAAATCTGAATTATGTTAAAAATCTGTTAATATTTGAAAACAATTTGCAATAAAATTTAAATTCATTGAAATGCTTCTGAAAGTTAGGAATATCAACTGTGAATACTGTTTCTTAATACTTTTTGTTTCTCTTGTTTTGCATTAACATGTATCTTATATCTCATTAATCACTTTCTGTGTGGAATTTATTAAAACAATCTTTTATTAGTTAAAATATAATTCAATTTTCTAGTACCTTTATTTGGATGCTTCCGTGTCCTGTCTCGTAAATTTTTTCTCAAAAAAAATTCATAATGTAACTGTTTTCTTTTCCTGCTATTTCAACAAATATAGGACCTCTCTCATATCTATCATCATGACCAAATATATCTATAATATTTTCATCCTTTAATTGTTCAACAATTCTAGCATTATTGTCTTCTGTGATAATTTTAAAATGTTGTTTTATCTGATCAAAAGCTTTTTGTACATCCATATAAAAGACATCAACTTTATGATGACAATGAGAACTTATTGGATATAAACCTGAATTATCTGCATTGATATATGTTATTAAGTTGAATACCTAATCTTGACACTCTGTCCGATAAACTACCAATCTTTACAATTTTGTTCTTTCACTTTTTATTTATAATGAACTCTTTTCCAGTTGTTATGTTCAATGTTTATTCTATTTTTTAAATTGTCTCATTATTTTTTTTTCTAACACTATAAAACTGAATGTTCCATTTAATATGAAGCACATATTATTCCAATTCTTGTAGTCTTCCTTGACTTGAATGTGATCTGCAATTATAAGTTCTTAAATAAAATGTCATTATCAAATTGTAGCCTGGGAATGCAATCAGGAGATTCTTAGAACTCTTGGCCTTTGGGGACCAACTGCAGATTTGGCTGTGGAGTTTAATCTTCTGACAATAGGAGTCATGATTTATTTTTGTCTATCATTACTGTAAATATCTACTAAGAGAAAAAATTTCATTAGCTCAATACATTCATTCTGCCTTCAAAAAAATTCAACTCATTTCAGTTAAGAGATATCAGGCAATTAAGAACATAAACTACACTGTTTCTTAACCTAATAAACTGATGAAGCCAGCTCATATATGTTGGTGAGCAGCTCATCCTTGTTTGTATCTAATATAACAGATCAAATGACAAGAATGTATGAAGTGGATACTAGAAATTTACCTTGCTAAGTTTATTTAAGGCCTTCATGAAAAATCAAAGGGTCTTCTTTCAGTTACTAGAAAATTCCTTTCTGCAGCTTTTTAACAAATAACAATTGATAAATATTTTCCACACAATCCTATTACTTTTTAATAAGTTTCAAAAGTAAAAATAAATTTATAAACTATAAAAGAATTTACAAAAGAATTCCATATCCAAGTAACATGAAAACTAAGAATATACATCTTATCTGTTTTTTGATTTAGTAGTTGTAGAAAATTTATATGAATTGTATATTTCTACAGATCTAATATCAAATTGTTAAATGCCGTACACTTTTTTCCATTTACCTCTCTGTCTTTCAAACATTAGTTTTGTAATACATTTTTTCTCAATTCTCTCCTGATGTCTATCAGCATTCCTTAATGTTAAACTGTTTTATTTGCTATTAAATATATTTTATGCTGTCTATAATTTTTTTTTCTTAAATAATGTCATAGCATATCATTTTATTAGATTGGTAATACTTATAGGCTTCTTGTTTCATTTTTCAATGCCCCACTTTTAACAATATATATATATATATATATATATATATTAAAAGTATATATATATATATATATATATATATATATATATATATATATATATATGATTTACAAAATACATGTCTATATGAATGTAATATATTCACAGCATATATTGTGAATAGCTAATGTTTGACATAATGTTTAAACTAAATTTTTATAATTGCTATTGAAGAGTATTATAAATTGATATTAAAATTAATAGATTTTTCACATTAAAGGTTATATCTTTATTTATATTTAAACTGCAAGTTAAAGTACATTAGGTAATAATGTTAGCAGCTCTTTTGATCTAACTTTATATAACAAACCTGTCCAGTGCTTGAGTTATTGCCATGTATGATCTACAATGTTTAATGTATATAAACCATAGTTGAAATGATCACTTGTATGTTAGTTATTCTTTGTGTGTAATATATATATATATATATTGAAAGCCTTACAGTAATGAAAATATCAATGAAATGTTACATTTATAAATAGTTACAGACATCAAATGCTCTTGTAATTAGTTATTCAGAAGACCACCTGTTCTTTAAACTTTAAAATTAGCTTTTGCATCCACTACTTTATTACCCCACTAAAGGACAAAAACATCTTAGACTAAGAGAACTAATATAACAATTTTATTTTTCACTTATGTTAACATGTTTGTATAACTTTTATTTTAAAATGTCCCAGTATGAATAACCAATTTCTATAACCATCATTTAATTGATCTTTAATTAATAAGTCACTAGATATTGTAGTATTTTAACAAACATTAGTAATATATTTATATAAGAAATATCATGAGCCACTGTCACTCATTTTACAACAAATTTTAATTATTTCTTTAATTAATTTATTTACTTTCTTATTATTTTTGGTGCTTATTAATTGAAATATGTTTAAACCATCTAATTCTGAAATTTTGGAATAATATATTTCAGGCTTTGCATGCATGACATTGGCTAATAACCATGCACCACATAACTGAACTTGTGAAGTTGAATCATTAATGAGAAGCTCAAAAACAAACTTCAGAGATTCATATTGTCCATTGAATGTAGTAGTAGGCTGAGTATCATCTATTACATTTTCAATTTTCTCTAACATTTTTTCTCTTGAAGGATTACGCACAGTCCATGCATCAGGACCATCAGATAGAAGATGTCCAAATAGTTTAATAATGCCATGTTTACAGATATCTTCTAAATCACTTATTTCAATCAAGATCAATAAGAAAATCGAATCCATCATCTCTTGACAGAGAACTTTTACTTCAGAAATGTTATTCATTGTATGAATCATATGTTCTAAGCAATCGATGTCTTGTGAAAACAAATTATGAGTTGTTATAAAATGGTTCATACATCCATAATTCATTAGACTTACGCAATTACTTGGTTCCATTTCTGTTAACATAGACATTATATTCCAAATATATTCAATAAAACTGTAATATGATTCAAAATTCAAATAATAGTTTAAACATTGTTGTAAAACAAATATAAATCCTGACTTTCCAATTATGTTTTTGAAATTACTACAAGCCAATAAATCCCTTAGTATGTCAATAAAAGTCTCTTTTAATTTATCATTGGCAAACATTGATGTAATATTATAAAATAAGAAGAAAGCAAGTTTTTCAGGATTAATATTATTTTTAATATTAGCATCATATTGCTTAAGTAAATTAATAATGTCTTCTCTTTTAGAAATAACAGCTAGAGTCTTCAACAAAGATATTATTTATAGCATTATGATCTAAAAGTATTTTAACACAAGTGTGGTTTTTATTTAAAATAGCAAAATAAAGTGCCGATAAACCCTGACCTGAATCATTGTTAGGATTTGCACCATTTTCCAAAAGACATTTTATGATAGAAGACTCAGTTGCCATCATTAATGGTGTAATTCTAAATCTATTCATAGCTTCAACATCTGCATTATATCTTAGAAGTATTTTGACTGCCTCTAAATGATTTTGAGAAACAGCAATATGAAGTGCTGTATCGCCATTTTCATTTATAGCATTAATATTGTTATCCATTTGAAGATTTTCAATTTCTATAATTTGGTTACTTTGGCAAGCACAGTGTAATGGAGTGTTATTATTATTTTCAAATAGAGCATCAAGTTGACAGTCTATTTTAAACATTTCCATTTTAATAAAATTTTCTTGACTTTGAATTAATAATTTACTTTCAGCAATGTTTCGCCCATATTTCTCTTCTACTTGTTTTAAAAGTTGTGATGTTGTTTCTAATTGTTTTTTTAATTCAATAAAATTATATGAGTTTTCTAATTCAAAACATAGATCAAAATTTTGAAACTTATTGGTCATTTTGTTTACATCATCAATGACTTTTTGTGACTTTAAAAGTTTTGCCTCTAGTTCTTGTATTTTATCTAAAAACATTGATGTATTTAATTCATCTTTTAAGCTGCAGAATTTATTATGCAAATCAGATGTAAGTGACTGAAAATCATTTATCATATTTTGATTTAATTGATGGACTTTTGACAAAGTAACATTTTTTTCTTGTTTTATCTTTTTGTTTACTTTCTTTTGGATAGCTTTTGTCTTAACATTAACAACTTCTTCTACGTTTCTCTGTTTTTTTTTTAATTCTTGAATAGTTTGATTGAAATCATCTAATTTGCAATCATTTTCTTTTTCTATATATAACATCTTTGTTTTTAACTCCTCATTATTCATGTTTTTGAAATAAGTGCTCTCTAAAGATTTAAGTATCTCTCTCTGCTGCTGAATGCATGATTTACAGTTTATAAGCTCATTCTTTAAATACATAATATCTTCTTGATTTTTTATATCACATCTAGCTAGTTCATTTCTTTTTACATCTGTAGATTCACATAGTTGTGTGTGCAACTGTGTTTCACTTGCCAATTCTTTGTTTAAATGATCTATTTTATTATCAAATTGATAAATACATTCACTTGTTTCTTTTTGTATTTGATGTTTTTTTCCAATTTCTTTTTTCTTTGTAATACTTAAAAGTTCTGTCTTTTTTTATACTGTTCCTTTATCAAATTAATATTTAAAGTATTCTCTCTAACAGTTTTTTTAGCTCTTCTAATTCCTTATGAAGTTCATCCTGTTTTGGTCTCTCCTCGACATTTATTATTACCGAATCTTTTAATTTTTCAAAACTTTTACCTTCACGCTTTTGACCAGCAATGCTTGATTCAACTTTTTTATCAATCAAAGTTACTTCATTTTGTAATTTAAAGAGGGCAGAGAAAATATCACTGAATTTTATATTGTGTTCATTCATTTGTTTCTGAAATTTAAATAATTCGCTATTTACCTTTTCAGATGTTTCTATATTTTCTAAAACATCAGATCCTTGACTCTTTACGTTCTCCATTTTGTCGAAGTAAAACTATATTTATTAATAAATTATGTTAATTATGAACTTCATAAGATTAAAATTCATTTACTGATAAAAAATTACTAAAAGAGCATTAAATAATATTATCAAATTTGCAATTTGTATGAAATATAGATCTTGAGAATGAAATAAAATTACTAAACATTGTCATAAAAATTATCTGGAATTATTTGGTTTTTTTAAGCGCTCTATGAATAACCTCTTATTTTCTCACACGTATTTTATATTTTTACTTTTAGGATAGCATAGGCAACACAAGCATTCATAGATTAAAAAAGACAGTATAATAATTTTATATTATGTTGACAATTATTATATTATTTTGAATTTAGTTGAATATTTTATAAGTGGGCATGCAAGGCTTTGGTTCTTAAGTTGTATTTTGCAAGCCATTCTTCTTATAATCTGATTAGCGATGAATGGAATTTGTGAGCTCTATTTGGTCTTCTATTGATGTTGTGGGATGCATTATGCCTTCTCTTTTATTGAAGTCAAGAATCTCTCAGCCAGTATGCTCAGAAAAACCTGTAAGTCACCTCCCATCCTTTGCCAACCCTAAGTTTTCCCATATTCTTCTCTATTCTGTTCCATTCCATTTCCACAACATCTTTGCCCACTCCAAAACGTTTATATTTAGATCCCTCTTATCTTTTCCCAAACACAGTATAAAAACTAAAAACCACTTTTTGCATAATCACTTTGTTTATATTTATTCTCCCACAACTTCATTCTTTGTACCTTTCTCTGCTTATAAGCATTTGCATTCAATTAGTAGATGGCTAATATTTTCCATGACTTCCTTACATAAATTGCAGACTAAATCACCTACATTTCTCCATTTATGTGTATATTCTTTTGTTGCTAATGATTCTCTTTGAACCTTAAACAGTAATTTATTTTCCTTCCTCTTATCATAAATTAATTCAGACCAAATATTCTGTTTAATTTTATTTAAAAATAAACTTTTTTTACTCTTTATACTAGTTTCCCATATCTCCAACAGCCTATTTTTAATTAATGCATCAATTCTTCTATCCCATTGTTTGCCACAATAACACTCAATAATTCTGCTAACCCAATCATCCCATCTTTTGTATAAGTGTACTAACATAAAGTCTTTATCTAAATCTTCTGCATATCATACTATCTTTCTCATCCATCTATTTGCCTGTCCTTTACTCATAACCCAATCAAATATTATTTTGGTTATCCTCTTACTATCCATAAATTGCAATCTATCAAACATCATCTTCTAAGGTGGGCAGTGCCATCCATTGAATTTTGAAGCTCCTGCCACAAATAGGCAATGAAGCTCCCAGCAAATAAAAATGTGAATGAATAAATAAATAAAATCTTTAATTTTTAATACAAGACAATAACATATACTGTATTTATTCTTATCTAAATAGTAAAATATAAACTTTATGTATAAGAAGTTGCTTCAAATATCGGTTTTTTATTTTATTTTATTAATCCATAAGATGTATATTGTGTTGCTAATTAAAATAAGGTAGCTCAGTGTGCATCCAGGGCATACATTCAATTGATCAATCTTAGGGGTGCTTCTGAAAATAAGCGCACATGAAAGTATTGGTATTGATAATCTATTTTTAAACTCAAATTGGTAATATTTATTTTTAAAATTTTTAAAAAAGAATTAATATATTTTGTTTATTCTGTTTTGATTGTCTATATTGATATATACATATATTGCAAATGAAGTTTATTTTGAAAATTTGTAATTGTGTGCAGACTGTGTCTTGTTATTATTACATCCGCTACACTGTAGACTAGAAAATTTGCATATCAAATGTTAATGAATGTAACTGAATTAAAACTATTCTAATTAATATATAGATAAAAATGGAAGTTGGGAATTAAAAACGGTGCACATGAGTTGAAAAATAATGAAGTTTTTATCAAGAAAAAAGCAGAGCTACGTTAGAACCATATATGCTACACTAAATGCATAGAAATGTAGTCTGTCTGTTTAATTAAAAGACATTTAAAGTGATTAAAGAAGTTACGTGCCAGTTATCTTTAAGTAAAATAATTATGCATTAATGGACAAACCATGTTTAATGGACAATAACAAATACAATTTAAATGGAAACTCGAAAAACTATATTTATTATTTTATGTGTGTGAAAGGTAAATTATTCTCACATATAAAATTGTTATTAATATCTATTCCAGATGAAAGGAATATTTACTATGGTGGACTATTTCCATATCTGTCATTAAATGTTCAATGTCTAGAGAATTGTAATCTTTTCAAATATAAACAACTGTTTGGAATAACCCTGGATTTGCAGAAAAATTTCAAACTTTATTTAAACTTTTCTGATACAAATACCTGTTAATAATAACACTATTATTGCTAACAATTGTTTATATTTAAAAAATTAAAAATGTTCTTCACATTTTATATTTAATGATAGATGCTGGAAATAGACAAATATATTATCATGTCTAATGTACCATTATCGCAAATATTCAAGCTAATATAAAGGAATACTTGTTATTCATTATTATGTATTATTTTCATTAGAATTACCTTCATTTGTCAGCACAAATAAGCAAACTTGCTGAGTTTTAAAGTTTGTCTTGAGTCAACTGTAGAAATGAACAAGTTGTAAATTAATATTTAACCTGTATATTAACAAAAGAAACACAATAAGCATAATGATGGTAATGCTGACTCACAGTATTCATGAATTCGATACAAATACGTGGAACACATGTCTTATACATAGAGCACTATATGTCTATTAATAAAGTTGAAGATGACAAAGTAAAAGTGTCTATCTTTTTATTTTTTGCTAATAATGGCATTGTGGAGATAGCAAAACACATATTGTACTGGCCCATACTTCATGCAGAGTTATGCCTCTAATCTTGCATTGAGCATGAAGTGACACAGATTGAACAGGGTATGAAATGGAAACCAATTTATCCGGTTGTCTGTACTCACAACCTATTGCTACTTCCAGCTAAACTGATAGAGAGAGAGAATTGGCAGAACCTTGCCAATTAAAAACTTTTTTGGTTAGTAAGTTTCTCAAATATTTAGGACCTATGGCAAGTACACATCTTTGAAAAATATTTATTAATAGCTTTTATGTGCCACTCCTAGGAAAGAATAAAAATTAATTTTTTTCCTTCTAAAAGGATATGCAATACCATAGGTACAGCAGAGCATGATAATAAGATCTAACCCCCCCCCCCAGTAGAGTGATATCCCATGTGGCCAGCTCAGGATTCTCTATGTCTAGGGTCTTCAATGGGTAAGTTAAATGGTTATTATAGATACATGATTAATAAGGAAAGAGTACATTTTATCAAATAAAATAAAATAAACACAAACAAATTAGTCATCGTAATGAAATATTTATTGAAATCCTGATATCCACCGCTGGTTTATATTATAATGATGTAATAAACAAAATAAATAAGAATTTTTGTCACAAACCCATATATATTTAATGCATTGAAAATAGATGAAAATAAATGCAATTTTACATGAATAAGAATAATAATAAACCCCTTCAACTATTTTCAATAGTTACTAATGAATGGAAATGGTCTGAGCTTTTCATCCCATAAATAAGTTGTACTTTATGTGGTTTGAAATATGTCTCTCAGATAAAAGATTTTCGGTTATACAGACATATATTTCTATTCCAGACTTTAAACCTCATTTATTTAAGTAAATATAAAAAAAACTATGCATAAATATATTTGCAATATAAAATATTTTACTATATACCTAAGAGTAGCTTTCGTATTTTGCAGCATATCAATAAGACTGCATTAACTCGAATACCTTGGGGCATTCACACATGAAATGTGGTATCTATATGCCCTTCATGATAGATAAATTCTTATACATGAATATATGTGCAGTACAGTTATACACTCATAACTATTCTAAATATAATGTTATTAGTTGCCTTGATCATGGGAAATTTACAATGAATAAACCATTTGACATATGGATAAATATATTTTAGACATTCAACATGAAGTGTCATGTTTACTGAATTTTTACAAGTGTATCTGTGCATATATACACATGTATATTTACGTATGAAAATTTTCAGAAGTAACAACAAGAAGAAAAACAAAAAACAAAAAAATGATTGCAACCTTTGTTGAAAATTACTGGAATTTGGAATGAAAAAATGAATCAAAATATTTAAGTAAAAGCTATATCATTATACCTGTAATAACCATAGAATCCAATACATGAGAGAGACATCCTCTCTTTTTTTTCTTTTTTTAAAAAGTGAATAATAAAAAAAAATAGAAATAATTTCCCATTAATAGGCAGAGTATCATCTATTAAATTTTCAGTTTTCTCTAACATTTTTTCTCTTGAAGGATTATGCATGGCCCATGCATCAGGGCTGTCAGATAGAAGAAGTCCAAATAGTTTAATAATGCCATGTTTATAGATATTTTTGAAATCACTTATTTCAATCAATATTACTAAAAATGCTGGATTCATCATCTCTTGACGGAGAATTTTTACATCAGAAATGTTATTCATAGTATCCATACTGTAACGATCTGGAGAAGTGGACTTAATGTCATCTGCACCACAGGGCGCCATCTAGGCATTTGAACCTAGAACAATTTATAAAGTAGGCAGATATGTAAGTAAAAAAAAAAAATTTTTTTTTTTTTATATATTGATTCCAGTCATTAGCCCATGTCACTAGCTCAGTGGAATAGCAGAGATTTAATAATATAATATCTTATCTCATTATATTTCAATATTAAAAAATAAATAAAATGAGCCACTGCCAGAAATTAACACACAAACATTTATTAACGCACACATATATATATAAGATTTAAAATTATTTTAGTATCAGTTTACATTTTAACATTTAACATTATCTTTAACTTTACTTTAGATTTTAATTTACATTCTAATTTTTATACTATTATAAGTTCGCACAGATAGATTTATAAAGATTTGTTTTATAATGTTGAGTATCGATCGGCTGCATAGATTCCACGGTTAAAAACGTCTTGAAATAAACATAACCGATCAAAATACAAAGTCATTGATATCGTCAATTGCAGAGGGAATACTAGAGACCCAATGGTATTCATCATAAGATATCCGCATTGACATTGATGACCTATATATTCTAACTGAATATGTAAACCACAAACACAAGTAACCGATAACGAATCCATGCAACGTCCATACCCGACTTAAATTTAATGCATTTTTATTTAGAGTGTCAAGTATGAATAGACTACATAGATTTGCATTTGAAAAGAAAACATTCAATCCCTTATTTAATCTTAGGCCAAAAAGTTCGCAGCTAAACCAACGTCAATCCATCTGATATATCGATGCATTCAATGTAATACGAATACGGCAGCACAAAAGGTTAAGAGAAGAAATTGCCTCTTGTCAGATAGGAATACTACATCTATCTGACAAGAAGAGCAATAAAAAAAACTCCATAGAAAGGAGCTGCGGTCTCCGACTTATAATTCCTTCCATAGGCAAACGGAAGTGTGCGGGGTATATCAACGATTCTGCCCGTAGCGAATCTTATATTACATCTACTAATCACACCAATATATCCAATCTATTGACCCAATTCCACTATGAAACAAATAACCTAAGATTCTATTGCAATTATTTTAAATACAGAACAAGTTTTAGAATTAAAGTTCTTATTGTTTAGTATACTGGAGTTTTAGAAATATATTTAAAGCTTAGAGTTCAAAAGTTCTTACGATTTTAAAACGTTCCTTTTTATCCGTTGCTTGCCATTTGAACTTGAATTCCCATGCCGTCCTAAAGAGATTGGTTGAGTTAGCCATTGTTTTTTTTATTTATCCGGAGGTCTTTTAGTTTAGCTGGTCCTTAATGTAGAAAAACAATGTCATTTCTTTTTTTTTCTTTTTAACAAAACTGAAGGGATTGAAGAGTCTGTCTTTTCAATCCCTTCTCCTTCAACTCCACACTACCACATATAGTCACATCTCTCTTCTAAATTTCTTTACTCACTAAACATTTTATTATCAAACTTTTTCTTTTATATGTAAAAGGTGGATTAACTCAACATTACGTCATGATGGTGAAGACCCTTTCGTTGAGGTCCTATTTCCCGATGGATTTCTTTCATTTGCTAAAAGTTTCTATTGTTTTCCTATCTGATCGCTGCTTTTACATTTAAATGCCCAAGGTTAGTTTACATTTAACTAATTAAAACAATCATTTCCATTTTCTGATTACTTAATGTGTTTTCCAAAATTAAAGATATATTTTTATCTTTAAATCTTTTTATGTTTTTGTTTTTAAAATACCTTTTCTATTTTTAATAAAGTTTTATTTTAATAATTTTTTTATCTGTGCGGTTTTATATATATATACGAGTTTAAGATGATTTTTTTTTTTTAATTTTCAATTTTAATTCTTAAAAAAGAAGTTTTTATTTGCGAACTTTTATTCTTTTCATGTTTACTAAAAAAAACAATGTAACGTCATCTGTGCTCGTTACAATACGTTCTAAACAATGAATGTCTTGTGAAAACATATTATGAGATGTGATGAAATGATCACACATCCATAAATTCATTAGACTTATGCATGTACCTGGTTCCATTTCTGTTAACATAAACATTAAATTCCAAATATATTCAATAAAAAGGTAATATGATTCAAAACTCAAAGAATAGTTTCATTGTTGTTGTAAAACAAATATAAATTCTGATTTTCCAATCATGTTTTTAACAATACTATAAGCCAATAAATCTCTTAGTATATCAATAAAGGTCTCTCTGAATATATCATTGCTAAACATTGATATAATATTATAGAACAAAAAGAAAACAACTTTTTCAGGGTTAATATCATCTTTAATTTGAGGATGATAGCACTTAAGTAAATTAATATCTTCTTTCTTAGAAATAACAATTAAAGTATATATATATACTGGTATAAGATCTCCATCATAAGTACTAATATCAGCATTATAATCTTAAAATATTTCAACATAAGTATAGTTTTTATTAAAAATAGCCAAATTAAAAGCTGTTAAATCTTGAATTAAATCAATGTTAGTATATGTATTATTTTCCAGAAAAAATTATAGCATGGAGAATTCATTTGCCATCATAAATGGTAAATTACAGTCCTAAATCTATTCTTAGCATTGACAGCCTCTAAATAATTTTGAGAAACAGCAATACGAAGTGCTGTATCACCATTTTCATTTATAACTTTAATGTTATTAAACCTTAAAACATCACATGATCACTATCTTCCATGCTTGCTCATAACTGTTGTTAAAATAGGCAAAACTCTCTCAATACAGTAGGGCCACTCTAAGCAAGACAGAGTAATCAATGGATGCCAAAAGGCTTGTGCATAAAATCCCTATCTCGTGCCTACTCATCCAATATCCCCAAACTAGTTTATGGTTTATGGCCTTCATCAGTGAGGAGCCTTGGATCCGAGAGCACTGCACCTAGATATTAGAATCTAATGCAACCCTCCAGCAGCCACTTATTTATCTCTACATAAGTACAAAACTATGAGAATAAAATTGAAAACACAGATATTTTCAATCTAAGCTCAGTAGTTTATATAGTCATATGGGTCTGAACTCAGTTGAGCACCCATACATTTTGGTGTCTTTGATTCTTTTACAACCATAGCCACCACCTTCCTATAAGGCAGGATTGGTATTAAGCCTTAAAACCTCACATGATCACTACTGTATGGAGAGAGTTTTGCCTATTTTAACAACAGTTATGAGCAAGCATGGAAGATGATCATGTGATGTTTTAAGGTTTAATACCAATCCTGCCTTATAGGAAGGTGGTGGCTATGGTTGTAAAAGAGCCAAAGACACCAAAATGTATGGGTTCTGAACTGAGTTCAGATTCATATGACTATATAAGCTACTGAGCTTAGAATGAAAATATCTGTCTGTTTTCAATTATATCCTCATAGTTTTGTATTTATGTAGAGATAAAAGGTGGCTGCTGGAGGGTTGCATTAGATCCTAAGATCTAGGTGCAGTGCTCTCAGATCCAAGGCTCACTCACTGACAAAGGCCATAAACCAGAAACTAGTTTGGCAATATTGGATGAGTAGGCACTAGATAGGGAATTTATGCACAAACCTTCTGGCATCAATTGATTTCTCTGTCTTGCTTAGAGTGGCACTACTGTGTGGAGTTTTGCCTATTTTAAAATTAATGCTATTACCAATTTGAAGATTTTCAATTTCTGTAATTTGATTAATCTGAAAAGAATGATGTAATAAGGTATTATTATTATTTTTAAATAATGTATCAAGTTGACAGTCTATTTTAAACATTTCAAATTTAAGAAAATTTTCTTGACTATTTCTCTTCTAATTGTTTTAAAAGTTGTGATGTTGTTCTAATTGTTTTTTTAATTCAATAAAATTATGTGAATTTTCTAACTAACACTTAGATCAAAATTTTAAAACTTATTGTTCATTTTGTTTATATCATCAATGACTTTTTGTGACTTTAAAAGTTTAATCTCCAGTTCTTGTATTTTATCTAAAAACATTGATATATCCATTTAATATTTTAAACTGCATAGTTTATTTAACATATTTTGATTTAATTGATGAACTTTTGACAAAATACCATTTTTTTCGTTTTTATCTTCTTGTTTATCTTCTTTTGGGTAGCTTTTGTCTCGACATTAACAATTTTGCTTACATTTCTCTGTCCTTTTTTCAGTTCTTGAATAGTTTGATTAAAATCATCTAATTTACAATCATTTTCTTCTTCTATATGTAACAGCTTTATTTTCAACTCCTCATTACTCATGTTTTTGAAGTATGACTTTTCTAATGATTTAAGTTTATCTCTCTGCTGCTGAATGCATGCTTTACAGTTTAAAAGCTCATTCTTTTAATACATAAAGTCTTCTTGATTTGTTATATCACATCTAGCTAGTTCATTTCTTTTTACATCTGTAGTTTCACATAGTTGTGTATGTAACTGTGTTTCATTTGCCAATTCTTTGTTTAAATTATCTATTTTGTTATCAAATTGATTAGTACATTCACTTGTTTCATTTTGTATTTGATGTTTTTTGCAATTTCTTCTATCTTTGTAATACTTAAAAGTTCTGTTTTTTTTTTATATTGTTCCTTTATCGAATTAATATCTAAAGTATTCTCTCTAATGGTTTTTTTTTTTTTAATTCTTCCAATTCCTTATAAAGTTCGGTTTGTATTGGTCTTTCCTCTACGTTTGTTATTGAAAATCTTTTAATTTTTCAAAACTTTTACCTTCACGGTTTTGAGGAGTAATGCTTGATTCAACTTTTTTTTATCAATCAAAGTTACTTCATTTTGTAATTTAAAGAGGGCAAAGAAATATCATTGAATTTTATATTGTGTTCATTCATTTGTTTAAAAAATTTTAATAATCCGCTAGATACCAGTTGAGATGCTGAGACATTTTCTTAAACATCGGCTACTCGAGTCTTTACAATCTCTATTTTGTCTTGATAGTTAATAAATTATGTTAACTATGAACTTTTATAAGATTAAAATTTATTTGCTGATAAAAAATTACTAAAAAAGCATCAAATAACAATTTTAAATTTTCCAATCGTACGAAATGTAGTTCTTGAGGATTAAATAAAATTACTAAATATTTTCACAAGTTAGAGCGTTAATATTACTTTATAATCAAATATTATTAGATGTGATATGTTTGGACTATTTCCATCATCTCCGAGAGGATGTTAAATATATAGAAAATTTTAAACTTTATTTAAACTTATCAAATACAAACAACAAGTTGTTAGTAATAACACACAAATAGATAACACAGATTAGTAATTATACAGCGTTTCGAGTAGTATTATTCTCCACTCTTCAAGTGTTGCTGGCCTAATATGCACAGTGATAGCATTCGCATAGAATCCATAAATGATGGACATAGTCCAACACATCACATCTAATAATATTTGATTATTTTCACAACTTATCTAGAATTATTCATGATTTTATAATCTTTTATTTGCGGCATGTGCATTTTATAATTTTACGTTTAGGGTAATAGGGATAAGGAGGCAAACAAATATTGATACATTATAATACTTTTATATTATGCTGACATAATTATTTTCTTGTTTGAAATTTATTTTAATAATATTTTATAAATGGACATGCAAGATTTTTTCATATTTTGTAAGACATTCTTTCTATAATCTGAATAGCGACGATTGGTATTAGTGAGCTCTATTTAGTCTGTTAATAATCGTTTTCTATAATATGCGCGTGTGTATGCGCACGGAAGTATTGGTTTTCATAATCTAATTACTTAATAACTCAAAATGTTAATATTTATTTTTAAGAGAGAAATCAAATATTTTGTCCATTCTATTTTGAATGTCCATATTGTAAATAAAGTTTATTTTTCAAATTTGTGATTGCTTGAAGACCGTGCCTTATTATTACCTCCGGTAAACTGTACATTAGAAAATTTGCATAACAAACATTAATGAATATAAATGAGTTAAAACTACTCCAATTAGCAAATAGATAAAAATGGATGTCAGCAGTTAAAAAAAGGTACCGGCTAGTCGAAAAATGACAAAGTTTCTCTCAATGGGAAAAAGCAGGGCTAAATTAGAACCATATATGCAACTCTAAATGCATATAAGTGTAGGCTGTCGGTTTGAGTAAAAGACATTTAATGTGGTGAAAGAATTCTGCTAGTTATCTTTAAGTGAAATAATTATGAGTTAATGAAAATTCAAGTTAAATGGACTATAATAAATATGAGTTGAATGAAAACTCAAAAAATGGACTATATTTATTGTTTATGTGTGAGAGGATAAATTATTTCCACATGTAAAATTGTTACTAATCCTTATTCCAGAGTAAAGGAATACTTATATATATATATTTAGTATTACTTTCATTCGCCAGCACACATATACAAATTTGCTGAGTATTAAAGTTTGTCCAGGGTTATTATTTTAAATTGATGCTTGATTGATGGTGTAATAAATTAAGAATAGTTTGAGTACACATCAATATTAAAGTAGTTTTGGTCAATATTAGCTCCTAGTCATGTCATCAACTTATCAACAATGAATTACCAAATCATTAATTTTTTTTTATAAAGACACAATAATTGATGTATGATTAATTAATGGCTTTTAAACATATAACATATTACTATTTTATTTGTCTGAAGGTTTGTAATGATGTTATATTATAAGATGTGATGTGTAGGACTGTTTCCATCATGTATGAGTGAATGTTGAATGTATAGAAAATTTTAAACTTTATTTAAACTTCCCAAATACAAACAACTTGTTAGTAATAACACACAAACTACTAACTTGTATTGTATATTTGTGTGTTATTACTAACAAGTTGTTTGTATTTGGAAAGTTTAAATAAAGTTTAAAATTTTCTATACATTCAACATTCACTCATAAATGATGGAAATAGTCCAACATATTACATCTTATATTACTATTTTAAATTGTAGATTTTTAAAAATAATCATATCTGAAGTAGAACATCACTTGACCCTCTGTGCTTACTTTTAATATATTTCCAAGGAATGTTACTTGGGTTAAGACCACAGTGTTTGAATCATAGATTATTATCATGAATAAAATAAAGATAAAAGTAGCTAACATACATATGACTTTAATCCTGCTTCTCATATAAGATTATCAATAACTAGAATTAGTATCAGGATATGGCAGATACTGTAGATATTTATAGGAGAGAGTAATTACAATAAATTAATGCTTCTACTTAGCTTCTTAATACTCACACATTATTTAGCCTCTCAACTTTTCCTGTAGATTATGTAGATATATTAATTGTTCTTAATGCTACTAACCAAATAATTGTGCTCAAATTTATTGAAGTGTTATAATTTCAAAAAGCAAAACTGCTATATATAGATATTCAGTACTATACATATATAAAATGTAAAGTGACAGTGTAATTAAAAGTAAAATGTGTGCTAAAGTTAAAAGAAAATATTATGAAGTTACAAATGATAAAGTTTAAAATGTTGATAAGCTGTTCTGGATTAGAAAATGATTACTTAAAAAAAATAAGAAACAATAATAATTATGTTCTAGAACAAGGCTTCTTAAACTTTTTTATATAGCGACCCCCTTCAAGCTTAGGAAATTTTAAACGACCCCCTCCTCCATATAATGAAATATATATTAACCGTAGATGTAGATGTAATATCGCACTATTTTACAATGTAAATAAAATAAGGATTAAAGAATACGTACCCATTCATTTCACATATATATAATTGGAAACGTTGACGGGATATCGGTCGTAATAAAACACAATAAATAGAATGACATAAAACTATATATAAATTTATTCAATAGAAAAAATAAACTTTTGTAACAATTTTTTTATAAGAAAACATAAAACTATATCTATATATTCAATAGAAAAAATAAACTTTTGTAACAATTTTTTTAATAAAAACATATTATTAACATCAAACAATATTAATGTGACGGATGTGATTGTTTATTTTTACACAAATAATTAAATCCAGGCTCAATTTGAGTTAGTGCAGATCGTAATAAATTTTCAACGTTTATTAAAGTTGAACGGTATTTTGATTTTATGTAAGTTAATGTGGAAAAGGCTGATTCACATAAATATGTTGTACAAAATGGCAGTAATTTGTTCATTGCCATTTCCGATAGTAGGGGATATTCTGATTTGATTTCTTTCCAAAATTCATGCACAGGCACTTGAGAAAATCTGAGTCGCAAGGTAGTATCACTTGTTAATTCGGCAAATTCTTCTTGTGCTTTTAAGTTTAAAAAATTAATTGCTTCCATTTCAATTGAAAATGGATTGCAAATCCATTGTTATGTATCGATATCATTGGGAAAATACCTATGCATGTAAACTTCCATATCCTTCAAATGATTAACTATAATTTTTGTTATAGGAGTATCTTTTTTTGAAATATTGTTACTAATTATATACTCGTCAGTAAATGGAAACATTTCGAGCGATCCACTTTCCACTCTGTTCTTCCATATAAGAATTTTTTTAACAAAGGCCTCAAGTTTATTTTTTAACATAAACATATTAACGCAGACTCCCTGCATTGATAAATTCATATCATTGATTTTATCAAAAATATCTGCCAAATAGCATAGCTTGAGAAGCCATAAATTATCGTGAAAATAATCGGCCAAATTAGAATTTTGCTCTGTTAGAAATATAAGAACTTCATCTTTTAAAGTTAATAATCGTTTCAAACGTCGACCTCTTGATAGCCACCTAACTTCAGTATGTAGCAATAAACTTGTATAATCCGAATCCATATCAATGCACAAATTTTTAAACAATCGACTATTAAGTGCTCGACTTTTAATAAAGTTGATGATTTTGACTGCATCAAAAAACACAGTGTTTAATTCTGGTGCAATTTTTTTAACAACAAGTGCCTCTCGGTGAATCATACAATGTGTAAATGTAATATGATCATTTCCAGCTTTAACAAATGCTGTAAAACCAAGATCTTGTCCGGTCATTGCTGCAGCACCGTCCGTGCACACACCAACACAATTTTTCCAATTTAATCCTTTTTTTTCAAAAAACTCATTTACTTTTTTATATATATCTTTTCCACGAGTATGACCTTCCAGAGGACGACAAAACAGTATATCTTCATGAATGCTTCCCTCATAAATATATCTTACAAAAAGTAACAACTGTGCCATTTTTGAAATGTCTGTCGACTCGTCCAGTTGTATTGCAAACTTTGAGCTGTCTTTAAGCCTCATAAGAAGCTGTTGAAATTGATCATTGCTAATGTCTGAAATTCTTTTGGACACAGTGTCATTTGATAATGGAATTTTACTAATTTCAGCAGCATACTGTTTTCCATGAACAATTTCAGACATTCTTATAGCTGCAGGTAGTAAAAGTTGCTCTCCAATAGTAAAAGGCTTTTTCGTTTTTGCTATCAAATACGAAACTTCATACGATGCCAATAGATATTTATCATTCAAAGTAACATACTTCTCCAAAGTGTTCTTTTCTTTATTTGATGTTTGCAAAAGACGCTCAAAATATTCTATTGGCTTTTTTGATAACGTTGCATGTTTAGTATTCAAATGTCGTTGCAGTTTTGATGGTTTCATGCTTTCTGCAGCCAAAACTTCTTTGCAAATTAAGCACACTGGTTGTTCTTCATTGTTGTGAGAAGAGCATGTGAAGCCATACTGCAAATATGATTCATCATATTTTCTTTTTTTTGTTTTGCTAGAAGTCGGATTTGAAGCACTGCAACTTGGTTGTGACGGCGTGGCAGACTTATTAGTTGGAATTTTAATTAGCCATTTATCCATGATGGTTAAATAATAATAAATAATTAAACAAAATGTAGTTGAACTTTAACGTAATAATTAAAAACACCAACTGAAAATTACACAGTAAATACACACATGTCACTACGAAGACAAAGCTGAGTCCAAACTGAAGTACAAACAGAAAAATAACTACACTCGAATCTTTACCAGTGCAATGACAACAAATTACGATCAGATCAACCCTGACGCATGGCGTGTTCAAAGTGTGCAGCGCACAAAGGCACCGTATCACAAAGACGCCGAAAAAGAAGCTTTCATTTAATTTTTTTTATTATTCTTTTATAAAAATAATATGCCGATTTGCCTAGCCTAGCTTGATTATGCTTCCGTATTGTATGTGTAAGCTGTAAGGCGACGCGGCATCTGGGTACTTATAATCACTAAGTTATCTTGCAAACACTGACGCCGGCGGTCAGACATCAATGTCGAACGTTCAGTTGAAAATCGAGGAGCGCGTTGTATTTATTATTTTAAATGCTACTTCCATATTTTCATTTATAGGCCCTACATAACAGTTTTGCATTGCCACTTTTTTCAAAAAATAGTTATAATAAAACTACAATAGTATTTTGTATGATTTTTATTTATATTTGTACGTAGTGTGTATACTAATTTTAAAATTTTATTTATAATGATTGAAAAGTATCAGATCTTTGCGACCCCCTTTCAGTAGTCTCGCGACCCCCCTGGGGGTCGCGACCCACAGTTTAAGAAGCCTGGTTCTAGAACATTCCACTATCAGCTGGAAGATGTAAAAGGTCACAGATAAAAGGAATCAAAGCCTATTCTATACACTTGCATTGTTGGAGCTGATCTGTTTCTATGAAGAAACAATGGCTGAGTGTAAGTAGTAATGCAGACTGACCCAGAGAATTCTACCATTGAAGATGCAAAAGTGGACCTAGGGACTATACAGGCCACATCAGCCTTATTATGTTTTAATTTACGCTTTTATGGCTGTGAAATTTTAAGTAGTAATTTTAATACTGAACTGTAATGATAAAAATTGTAATGTATTGTAACGATCTGGAGAAAAACACTTAACATAATCTGCACTACGGGCGCCATCTAGGCATTTGAACCTAGAAAAATTTATAAAGTAGGCAGATACGTAAGTAAAAAAAAAAAAATAAATTTTTTTTTATTTTGATTCCGGTCGTTAACCCAAGTCAATAGCTCAGGGTGTAGCAGAGATTTAATAATATAATATATATATATAAGAGGAATAAAATAAGCCACTGCCAGTAATTAACATACAAACATTTATTTATGCACATATATATAAGATTTAAAATTATTTTAGTATTAGTTTTACATTTTAACATTTAACATTATTTTTAACTTTACCTTAAATTTTAATTTACATTTTAATTTCTATTATATTATAAGTTTACATTTTAATTAAGTTCGCACAGATGGGATTATAAAAGCTTGTTTTAATATGTTGCTATAGATTGGTTACATAGATTTCAACGGTCAAAAACATTTCAAAATAAACATAAACGATCAAAATACAAAATTATTGATTACTGACAATTGCATAGGGAAAAATAAGAAACCCTCTAGTATTCAGCATAAGATACTTGCATTGTCACCAATAACTTAAAAGACATCCGAATAAATACATTTTAGATACTTCCCGTAAGGTATCATTATTTATCGAATGTCTATATATTTTGATCAAATATGAAAACCCGAAACACAATTCACCGTTAACCAATTCATGCAAGCTTCTATAAACAACTTAAATTTAATGCATTTTTATTTAGGGTCGAGTATGAATAGACTACGTAGATTTGCATTTGAAAATAAAATATTATATCCCTATTTAACCGTAGGCTAAAATTCGCAGTCAAACTGGCATCAATTCATCTGATACATCGATGTATTCAATGTAATACGGAATACGGCAGCACCAAAAAGATTAAGAAAAGATATTGACTCTCATCAGATAGGAATACTACATCTATCTAACGAGAAGAACAATAAAAAAAAACTCCATAGAAAATAACTGCGTTCTCCATCTTATAATTCCTTCCATAGGCAAACGGGTGAGTGCGGCGTATATATAAATGATTCTGCCAGTAGCGAATCTCCGACTACATCTACTAACAACATCAATATATCCAATCCACTGACCCAATTTAACAACGACATAAATAACCCAAGATTACCCTCCCCTAATATAACTTTACAAATCTATACAGCCATTCACACCCGACTTAAGTTTAACATTGATATATTTTAATTTATCGGAAAACAGAAATCATAAATAAACTTAAAGAACAAAGTTAAATAAATGGAAATGATTTTAAATAAATAAATAACAAATACTTCAAATAACATTATTAATGAAGAATTTAGTTTGGTCAGATAGGATTCTATTGCATTATTTACTAAAAAGTTTTAAAATTTAGAGTTCTTATTGTTTCAAGTGAATATAAAGTTCTTACGATTTTTAAAACGTCCAACTTTATCCGTTGCTTGCCATGAACGTGAATTCCCACGCCGTCCTAAAGAGGTTAATATTCTGAAGGCTGATTTATTTATCCATCCGGAGATTTTTGCTTTAACTAGTCCTCAATGTAGAAAACGATAGTTCATTTCTCTTTCTTTCTTAGCATAACTGAAGGGATTGAAGAATGCTGTCTTTTCAATCCCTTCTCCTTCACTTCAGCACTAACACCTATCTGTCACATCGTAAATAATCTATATCACTAACTAATAATTTCAAAACTTGTCCTTTTATATTACTTTGAAAGATTGACTTAACATTATGTCATCAATGTGATGATCCTTTTCGTTGAGGTCCGATTTCCCAATGGATTTATTTCATTTGCTAAAAGTTTCTATTGTTTTCCTATCTGACCGATGTTTTTACATTTAAATGCCCAAGGCTGGTTTACATTTGACTAATTAAATTTATCATTTCCATTTCTGATTAATTAACCTGTTTTCCAAATCAAAGATATATTTAAAGATAAATTTAAAGATATAATTTTATCTCCAAATCTTTTTAAAATTTAGTTTTAAAATACTTTTTCTTTAATAAAGTTTTATTTTAATAATTTTTCATTATCTGTGCAATTTAATATATACGAGTTTAAGATGATATTTAATTTCAATTTTTAATTCTTAAAGAAAAATTTTAAATGTGAACTTTTTAATTTACTTTCATGTTTAATAAATAATAAAAAAAACAATGTAACGAACGTCTGTGCTCGTTACAGTATATTAAGTGTCATTAGTTAATTTTTACTATTGTTAACTCGTGGCAATAAAGTCAGAATTTTAGTTATAAAAACTGTTTCAAATTAACTATTGAGTGGAAAATCTGAAATTTTCAGACATCTGCATGTCTTCAAATCCAGCTATTCAACTCAAATAGCTATATGGGGCTGATAGATCTTCAGCCATACCATATATTAGTAGTCATAGCAATATAAAATTGCATAAGACTTTTGGCAGAGACTATAAATAGTCAAAATAAGAGTCATAGATCACATGACCCTATCTTTTAAGCTTGTAAGTTATAAACAGTGAGGATTGCCAATTCCTCTACAAGCTTTATGATAAATGCTTAGCCAGAGCCAGCACTTAGAATATCTCTGTCAGAAACCCCTCCTCAAACCCCTGACCATGGTTTCATGCTTTGACACTCCTCAGAGAGGTGTCAAGGTAGGTTCAGACACTAGATCTAAAAATACCAACCCAAAGCCAAGCACTTAGCTAAAAGTTATCTATTGAGTGGAAAATCTGAAATTTTCAGACATCTGCAGGTCTTCAAACCCAGCTATCCAACTCAAATAGCTATATGGGGCTGATAAATCTTCAGCCATATCATATATTAGTCATAGCAATATAAAATTGCATAAGACTTTTGGCAGAGACTATAAATAGTCAAAATAAGAGTCATAGATCAATTCATAGATCACATTAATTTTGTTTCTGCTTGTCTGACCACCTTTACCATGACTGTAGCATTTATGGTGGCTGTACATAGCATTAACCTATATAGTTTTAATTTTAAAAAATCACTTAAGTCAGCATAAGCATTTATGGGATTTGGGGCATTCTTGATAGATTTTTTATACTACCGTTTAATTTTCACCTACAATGGTTGCTATGTATCTTAGCTATTCCCTGTCTGAAATCACATTTAAAGATATTATCAATTATCATTGTAAAAATATAAAATGGATTCTCTATCCTAAGCTGTACCCATTAGGTTGTAAAAGATCTTGAAAGAGACCACATGTGAGATGCATGAATAAAATAAGAATGTTCATTGGTGTGGTGGCTATGAATTGGAAAACCTAAATTAAACATGGTGAGCCCTTTATTCTGTAGTGAATCAATAATGAATGAAAACAATGATGATTATTTATTACATTGAAAAGATATTTAATCTTAATTACTACTTCATTTCATTTATTACAAATCTTCATAATTTTCCCAATGATTTTATTCGAAATTTTTTCATTGCTTCTCTTAATTTTAATAATCTAAGAATTTTTTGGTTCCAATCTTTCCTAAGAATAATTACCCACAATTCATTATTTCTCCTATATTTTCAACAAAATCATTACATTTAATAATAAATGTGCATCATTTACTAGCTTACACCATTACAATTTACATAACACCTTTAAAACTTTATTTTTTGTGCATTCTTTTGTCATCCACCTTCTAGCACTAGCCTTAAAATGTTATCAGTTATTTCTCTATTATTAGCATAAATATATTTAATTTCAATGTTGATTTTATTTTAATACCATATTAATTTTTTACTGCATAATATTAATTTCTACAATATTTTTCCCTTTTTTATCATTGCCTAATAATTTGTATATCGATTTTCTATGGAGAGACATAAACAATAAAAAAATATATAAACTAATTAAAGAAAATATATAAAAAACGAAATAAATTATTTATCCACACAGCAGTATTAATATTTCAACCAAAGAACTGCTTTTCTTCAGAATATACAGCTGATGAAAATTAGTCTTTACTTGAAATATTAAAACACCTGAGTATACTAAAAATCATATTGATACCTTGAAATGTAATATCCATATCATTATTTTGCATATTTATTTGCCTCAACCAATTTTTAGGGCATCCTTTCCAATTTAAAAAATATTTTAGAACTTCTGTTTCCATTCATAAAGTGTAATCTTAGAAATATTTTAAATTTACTTTTAAAAATTTCTCATATAAAATGATGTCCATACAAATTCATCATACATAGTTTGATTTGCTTTTTTGTCTTTTCTCTGTGAATATATTTTTATTAGTTTTATATTTTATTTATAGTTGCCAAAGATATGGCATATATCATTATTTCCTTAAGTAATATCTTGTACAGCCACTTTCTGTAATATTCTGGTCATGTTATATCTATTATAGTAAAGAGTGGCAATTTTTTAACTCATCCATTTTTTTTTTCAGATTTTATAAAATGTTTTATTTTTATTGTACCATTTATTGGTACAAAGTATATTCACATGTATAGAATAGAATGGAATAAAGCTGTATTAATGAATGAAATTAACTAACCTTTATTTTTTATTTATTGTTTTGCCCCTCCACAATTAATTAAAAGTTTAACCAGAAAAAAAAAAATTTCTTTGAAAGATATGCTTTTGATAGTAGACACATTTATATAAAGTTTCTAAAATGCATACTATAAAAAATATATGTTCTTTATTTTTATTTGGTAAAAAAATCTAAAAAGTAGTTTGAGATCAAAAAATGTAAGAATTAATTTATAATTAAGAATGTAAAACCAGACTTTATTACATAATGACATGCAGAATGGGAAATCTAAAAATTGAAAAAAATTAATTAATTAAAGAAATGGTTCTGATAAAGAACAATGGCAGTGATGAAGGAGAGATTCTGATTGCAACTTTGACAGCTATTTTAAAGATTCACACACACACACATTTATTTTATTTTCTGTAATTTGTTTTGTTTTAAAATCTGTTTTAAATTAATTTTGTAAAAACTGTAAAAAAAAACAAAACTAACATTTTGTTTTATCTTTTGGGAAAGTTTTTTTTTATAATTGTATTCTTGTTTATGAAAAGTTTTTTTGTTTAAAATCAAAAATGATTGCATTCTTGTTGCTTAATTATAAATCCATTTTAATTTATAATTTAGCTAAAAGAAACAGAGCTTTTATATTAATTTTGTTTTTAATAAGTTAAAATTCTGGTGAGATTTTAATTAGATTGAGCATGGTAGTAAATTAACCCTGGGCATATATTGTTTCCTTTATTAAAAGATGGAAAGCAAAGTTTGTGCAGAAGATAAGGGAGTTGTATATAAATAGCCCTGAGTTTAGGACTTAAGATTCTTGGTCAAATATTGATAGAGACATAAGCTTCAGATTGCTTATTTTCCAGACTAGTGATTTGTCTTGGTCTGCTTGACATAGGCTAGTTTGCAGAAGAGTATGATGCAGCTGATTACATTTAGTGGATTAATTAATATTCTTTGAATAGAGTTGTATTTGCTTCCACTATTGATTTTAACATATTGCTGCTCGTTTTCTGGACCTGCCATCAGAAATTTATATACGTAACCCTATTGTTAGACTGGCCAGTTCTCAAAATTAGCTGTCTAAATAAATAATGTATTTCTCATCAGATGGTCGAATTCTATATCAGGGGTATGCAAAATTCCAATATGCCATGCTAAGCTAACCTAAGACAGATCCTGACCTCCTCACTATCCTTTCTAGTATGCCATAAAGCCTAAACTTGAATTGTGTCAAAGTCTGCCTCCATACCACCATTTAAAGAACAAATCATTTAAAGACTTTACCATTATTAATATTACCTGAAATCAATTGACCATTCAACACCAAGGTAATTTCTTTTATATGCTTGCCAGGGTTAATTCTAATTTTTAGTAAAACCTCCACTCTATCTAAAGTAAACATGTGTATAAATTTATCTTATATCAAAATCATTTTACTTATTCTTTTGTCTATTTGTGTGTGAAATATATTATATTTATTGTATTTATCTGAGAGTGTATAGTAAATTTATATTGTTTATGCATAATTTGCTTTTCTTTATTTATATTCAAACTCTTTCTAAATACTTTGGCAGAACTGCACAGTTTTCTTTTGCTCACCTATCCCTATTTTTAGTAGTCCTGTAATTAATTTTAATTGTCAGATTTGTTCTGCCGCCAAACCGCAAATATTTCGGCTGGTGGTTTATTGTGTTTGTTATTCTAGTTTTCTGAAGTTGGAAACTTTGTTTCATTTCTAGATTTTATAAAATCGTAATCATATTTTTTTGTCTTCTATGTGAAATTAACCATGAATTACCTTAAATGTGGTACATCATGGGACACTAGCTAATAATCTAGTGATCGCTTATCTCATGCTATTTCATTAATTTCCTACAAGACTATTTCTATTCCTTTTGATATCTCTGAATTAGGAGGCTAGAATTGTTTTTCTTTATAAATCACCAGCAGGAAAATATTATTAATCCTCTTTTTAAACTGTAGGTGAGAGAAAGAATTTGGCTGCCAGAGTGTTTAATGTTTTGATATTTACTATACTCATATGCACTCTCAGATGAGTATGCTCATAAAAAAAAATCTCAATCAAATTTTTGTATTTTGTTGGCTAGATTGACTTGGTTTTGTTTTCTTGAATTTAATAAAACTTTCACATTAATTTAAACTTAATTTTACTGATGTTTGTCTTAGTGCTTTTATTTTCTCAATTGTCTGAATAATAGTTAAGATCTCTTGCTATATACAAATCATCATCACCATCAACTTTTTATTACAGTAAACAAATTGCACCCTCCGTGATCAAAAGGAATTAGTAACTGACCATTACATTATTAATAAAAAAATTAATTTGTGCAATAACATGAACTGAATCAGTTATTCTCCAGTTATTCCTTTATTTGTCATAAAGAACTTAATGGCCTCAAGACCTTCAATAACCTAGAGTGACCAGTGGGACTGGAAGCTGAAATAAATTGAATGGCTGATTTGAAATTCTGAGAAGGCTGCTTATTTGCGCAATTAACAATAGTGTAATGCGAGTAAAATATATATGTTAAAGCTACACATGTACAATCATGTTACATATTTTTATTTTAAGAGAAAATAGAAGGCAATGATTGATTTATTAAAAATAAAATACACTTTTACCCTGCTTAGTGATGGCAATTGGTCCTCCAAAACTCATCGTTAAACAAGAATATCGTAGACAAAATACGTAATTATAATGGGGGTCTATGGGGAAAAAATTGGTCAGTTCCATTGACGTAAAATATCCACATTGATTTCCAAGCTCAAAGATTTTCTTGATTTTTTCATGACAATGATGACTAAATATGGTATCTAAAAAGAAAAGTTTTATATCACTAGGAAAAAAAATGCATATGTTCACTTTAAAAAGTACAGAACAGCAATGAAACTAAATTTGAATTTAAAAATTTTTATATTCTTCCGCAGAAGTTTTTCATCATAATGAAAAAAAAATCTATACTGCAGTGCTTTTTTTTAAAAAAATTGTATTACAGTATATATTACTACTATACATTTATTTTATTACTTATGTGAAATTATTCAAATTAAAAAACAATGTTTAATTATTAATTATTTAATTGAACATATAGAAAAAAAAAATCAACTTATTTTCAAAGTAAAAAATCTAACTTCTAATTTTCTAAAACATACAGGTAGGTTTATTTTTCTTACTGTATATTTTTTAGTAATGTAATAATGCCCCCCCTCCCCCGTTCGAGTAGAAAGATTTTTAATTAAAAGCAATTGTTTTTTTTAAACTTTTCTATTCGACATCGTTTTAAAATGTTGTTTTTCTTTTGATTTGAAACTTCTTGAGTGTAAACAACATGTTTATTAACGAAGTTACAAAATCAGTAACTATTTTTACATAATTATCCAGGTGTTCTAAAAATAAAATATCATATTTAAAAAACACACGCAATTTAATATTCATATTTAGTGTTTTCCTGAAAGTTTGTGATGATGGTATTTTTTTGTCTTGTACTGTATTTATATATTGGAGTATTTGTATACAGTATTATCAACAAATTAAAAATCCTTTTTCTTTTCAACAACTTTATTTTCTTATCTCAGTACTGAACATATATATATATATTGTATATACAGTATTTATATAAAACAAAACTCCGTTTCAACTGTTTATCTTCATACAGTCATTTTCAAGGATATCTCTCTCCCACTGCTATATTTTATTACTCTTTCTTTTACATTATTTAATTACAAATCAACATTGAAACGTTGGAGTTTTTGTATTATATAAATATATATACTGTATATGTTCAGTATTGAGATAAGAAAATAATGTTTTTGAAAAGAAAAAGGATTTTTAATTTGTTGATATTATTGTAGAACATATATACGTATTTTAAAAGAAAAAGTGGATGAACATTTGCTGTGTTATTTATTATATATGATGTATACAGTATTATAGATTCAATAATTATAGATATTTTAAGGGTTTTATGAATAAAATATTGTATGTGTATACAATTACAGCAAAGTCATTACCTGTATACATGTTACAATAATATAATTTTGCTTTTGGGTAAAATGAATTTAATATAGCTATCTCTGACATCATCAGTATGCAAAATTCAAGATGGCTGCCAAATTTTGTTATTTTTAATTTTTCCCGATCGTTATAGCGAATAATCGATTGTACATCGAAGTAGTGGGTACAAATTGATGATGATCACTATTGCGAAATATCACTAAGTAGACAATTGCTAAGCGGGGTAAAGGTGTACTGTAAACAGCTTTTTTTAAAGAAATGTAAATGTATCAAAACTGAACAATTGCGTATACAAAGTTTTTTTAAAAAACAGTAAAAGTTTAGGATTGGAGTGGGGGAGGGGGAATAATTATTAAGTTAAGATTGCAACTAGCTATCCTTTTTATAAGTTACAAAAATGTATATATGTATAAAAAAATGAAAAAAAAAAACAAATAAATGTAAAAATCAAAACAAAAGTTAATTTGTAAACTTTTAAATGAATTAGTAAGATTACTGGACAGATGATATAGTTAGATTAATCCTGAAATGAGATTAGACAGCAGAAAAATGCAAGAACTTGATCTCAGCCATAATAAAAATAAAACAATGGGAGGGAGAAATATAAAAGATAAAGAGAAATTAATTAAGGAGAAGCAGAAGCAGTCAGACTATTATGTAACGTCAGAGTAAAGTACTATTTCTATTATTATTAATGCTCTGTTGTGATAGTATTACTATTAAAAATAAAGATGGTCAGAAAATGGCCATTGCAAATGCTGCCCTTGTTTCCAGTATGCACATTTCTTGACCAAGTGTATTAGCTTTCAAGCCCAAATTTTCAGTACCATCAGATGTTCTCATCCTGGAACCAATGCCTGATCTGTGATACGTGAGCTGCCAATAATCTCTCTCCCATTGTCAATCTAAAGAACAGATGAAAACAAAAAACCATCGATGGAAAACAAGGCCAACTGGTCAGTAATCAACAAGTAAAAGGAAACAAATAGAAAACTGAACAAATGGTATCATGTCCTAGTATAAAACCTGGGTAAATATACTTTTTCTCTCTCCATTAAATGTCTAGACATATATGTGTTAATGAATGAACTCTAATGGATGATCATAACTATAGCCTAAAGTTATCTTTAATATTTCTTATGTAAACTTTATTATACTGTGTTATATTTATATGTGTGTGTATAAAAAATTGGTTTGCTTTATGGTTATTTGATTGATTCTCTCTCTTTCTTGTAACTGAAACACTAGTAAATTAGTCTTTAAATAATTATATGTGTTGTGTAAACATGCCAAAGACTCCCCTTTACAACTAAAATGAAAAGCTAGCCATGAGATATTTCAAATGCTCGATTGTCTGTTGTCCGAAGTATGGTGATTATATAACCTATGATTGGCTGGCACTTGAAGTTGATCCTCAAAACAAATAAAATGTTTTGGATGGCAGGGTTTGATTCCAGCAATTGAGGTTGGGCCATGGTTAGCAAATATGGTCATTTTATGCTTGGTATAGCTTATTCTGACCATGGGTATTAGTGATGGCTATTCTATCAATGATATTTTCCCCCTGCTTGAAGGACTGGTCCATTCTTGTAGTATTAAAGTTATAAAATAATTACCAAGAAGGTATGTATTAAGCATTACAAGTTAATCTTATTGTTGATATTAGACTAGTTAAAGTAAATTTTAAAACTTAATAAAGTTTAGATTCCAAAAATTATTATAAAAGGTATTTAAACCTAGCAAGAATAATTTCTTTTTCAGACCAAGTTCAAATGTCATCCAATGTGGGTACAAAAATGCCACAAATTACCAGTGGAATTAAAATTTTAGAGTAAAGTAAAATTTAAAAAGTTCAAAACTAAAATTCAAAATAAATGCTAAACTGCATAGTTTTATAAGTTAAAATCTGTGAGCAGTATGAGAAGGGATTAGACCAAAGAAAACAAATCATAATATTAAGAATAGAAGGTACATATAAAATGAAAATAAAAAGGAGAGACTAGAGAGATGTTTTTTTTTTTTTTTATGAATGGGAGTGTTGATGGTCAGATGGGAATTAGAAAGCACTAAGGGTTTGGAGGTGGCCAAACACTTTGTTCGATTTAAGTTGTTTTTAAAGGAAAAAGTTAAAAATATACAGTAAATAAGTTATAAAAGATAAACTAATGTACACCAGAACCAAAGCAAAAATGGAGGCTCAAAGTAAAGAATACATGCCTGTGTAAATGTAATATGTTTACTAAATATATTAAGAATACCTAAAGTTTCATATAGTGTTTGAACTAAATTTTTGTAATTGCTATTGAAGACTATTATAAATTGATAAAACAAAATCATGATTTTTCACTAGAGGTTACATCTTTATTCATATTCAACTGCAAGTTAAAGTACTTTAGATAATAATGTTTGCAGCCTCTTTTGATCTAATTTTATATAAGAAATCTTTTCAGTGCTTGAGTTATAGCCATGTGGCATTTATAATGGCTAATGATTTTAACTAAGCTATGCAAGTAATTTTTGAAACTTTCATATCTACAGGGTGCTTGGCTACAAATTCTTAATGTATTATTTGACCCATTTTTATAGTGTTGGAAATTTTATTTAAATATATTGTATAATTACTGTTTAAATGATCATTTGTGTGTTAGTTATTCTACCAATTAAATGTTATATTTCTAAATAGTTAAGACATCAACTGTTTTTGTGATTAGTTATTCAGAAGGCCACCTGTTGTTTAAACTTTAAAATTAGCTTTTGCATCCATTACTTTATTACTGCATTAAAGACAAAAACATCTTAGACTAAGAGAAGTAATATAAAAATTTTATTTTTCACTTTTGTTAACATGTTTATATAATTTTTATTTCAAAATGTCCCAGTATGAGTAACATTTTTCTATAATCATCTTTTAATCAACATTGTAGTATTTAAAAAAAAATATTGTAATATATTTACATAAGAAATATCATGAGCCACTGTTACTCATTTTACAATAAATTTTAATTATTTCTTTAATTAATTTATTTACTTTCTTATTTGTATTATTTTTGGTAGTTGTTAATTGAAGCAAGTTCAAACCATCTAATTCTGAAATTTGGGAATAATATATTTCAGGCTTTGCATGCATGACATTGGCTAATAACCATGCACCACATACTGAACTTGTGAAGTTGTATCATTAATAAGAAGCTCAAAAATAAACTTGAGATTTATATTGCTCATTGATTGTAGAAGTAGGTGGAGTATCATCTATTAAATTTTCAACTTTCTCTAACATTGTCTCTCTTGAAGGATTATGCACAGTCCATGCATCAGGGCTGTCAGATAGAAGATGTCCAAATAGTTTAATAATGCCATGTTTATAGATATCTTTTAAATCGCTCATTTCAATCAAAATCAATAAGAAGGCTGAATTCATCAACTTTTGACGGAGAATTTTTACTTCAGAAATGTTATTCATTGTATCAATCATATGTTTTAAGCAATCGATGTCTTGTGAAAACAAAGTATAAGATGTAATGAAATGGTTCATACATCCATAGTTCATTAGACTTACACAATTACCTGGTTCCATTTCTGTTAACATAGACATTATATTCCAAATATGTTCAATAAAACCGTAATATGATTCAAAATTCAAATAATAGTTTAAATGTTGTTGTAAAACAAATATAAATCCTGACTGTCCAATTATGTTTCTAAAATTACTATAAGCCAATAAATCCCTTAGTATGTCAATAAAGGTCTCTCTTAATTTATCATTGCTAAACATTGAAGTAATATTATAAAATAAGAAGAAAGCAATTCTTTCAGGGTTAATATCACCTTCAATATCAGCATCATACTGCTTAAGTAAATTAATAATGTCTTCTCTCTTAGAAATAACAGCCAAAGTATATGCTGTTATAAAGTCTTCATTATAGATACTTATTTCAGCATTATGATCTAAAAGTATTTCAACATAAGTATAGTTTTTATTCAAAATAGCACAACAAAGAGCTGTTAAACCTTGAGCTGAATCAATATTAGCATCTGCACCATTTTCCAGAAGAAATTTAAGGATAGAGAATTCAGTTGCCATCATCAATGGTGTAATTCTAAATCTATTTTTAGCATTAACATCTGCTTTAAAACTTACAAGTATTTTGACAGCCTCTAAATGACTTTGAGAAACAGCAATATGAAGTGCTGTATCACCATTTTCATTTATAGCATTAACATTATTACCTACTTGAAGAAGATTTTCAATTTTTTTAATTTTATTAATCTGGCAAGCATGGTGTAGTAAGGTGTTATTATTATTTTCAAATAATGCATCAAGTTGACAGTCTAATTTAAACATTTCTAATTTAATAAAATTTTGTTGACTTTGAATTAATAATTTAGTTTCATCAATGTTTTCCCCATATTTCTCTTCTAATTGTTTTAAAAGTTGTGATGTTGTTTCTAATTGTTTTTTTAATTCAATAAAATTATGCGAGTTTTCTAACTCAGCACTCAGATCAAAATTTTGAAACTTATCATTGATTTTGTTTGTATCATCAATGACTTTTTGTGAGTTTGAAAATTTTGTCTCTAGTTCTTGTATTTTATTTAAGAACATTGATGTATTTATTTCATCTTTTAAACTGTAGAATTTATTATGTAAATCAGATGTAAGTGATTGGAAATCATTTTGCATATTTTGATTTAATTGATGAACGTTTGACAAAATATCATTTTTTTCTTGTTTTATCTTCTTGTTTACTCTCTTTTGGATACCTTTTGTCTTAACATTAACAATTTCTTCTGCATTTCTCTGTCCTTTTTTCAGTTCTTGAATAGTTTGATTAAATTCATCTAATTTACAATCATTTTCTTTTTCTATATGCAACAGCTTTGTTTTCAACTCCTCATTACTCACGTTTTTGAAGTACGTGCTCTCTAATGATTTAAGTATATCTCTCTGCTGCTGAATGCATGATTTACAGTTTAAAAGCTCATTCTTTAAATACATAATGTCTTCTTCATTTTTTACACAACATCTAGCTAGTTCATTTGTTTTTACATCTCTAGATTCACATAGTTGCTTATGCAACCTTATTTCACTTGCCAGTTCTGTGTTTAAATTATTTATTTTATCAAATTGATAAGTACATTCACTTGTTTTTTTTTGCATTTGATGTTTTTTCCCAATTTCTTCTTTCTTTATATTACTTAAAGGTTCTATCCATTTTTTATATTGTTCCTTTATCGAATTAATATCTAAAGTATTCTGTCTAACGTTTTTTTTTAGTTCTTCCAATTCCTTATGAAGTTCATTCTGTTTTGGTCTCTCCTCGACATTTATTATTACCGAATCGTTTAATTTTTCAAAACTTTTACCTTCGCGGTTTTGACGAGCAAGACTCGATTCAACTTTTTTATCAATCAAAGTTACTTCATTTTGTAATTTAAAGAGAGCAGAGAAAATATCACTGAATTTTATGTTATGTTCATTCATTTGTTTATAAAATTTTAATAATTCACTAGTTACCAGTTGAGATGTTGAGACATTTTCTAAAACATCGGCTACTTGAGTCTTTATATTCTCCATTTTGTCTTGATAGTTAATAAATTACGTTAACAATGAACTTTGAACTTTATAAGATTAAAATTTATTTCATGATAAAAAATTATTAAAAAGAGCATTAAATAACGTTATTAAAATTTCCAAACATACGAAATGTAGTTCTTGAGAATTAAATAAAATTACTAAACGTTTTCACAACGTATCTGGAATTGTTTTGTCATTATTTAATTTCAATTAAAATTCATGATTTTAAAACTTTTATTTTCGGCTTGAGTATTTTATAATTTTACGTTCAGGGTAATACGGTTAACTGAAGCAAATAAATATTGATAGATTGGAGGGAATGTAATACTTTTATATTATATTGACATAATTATTTTTTTATTTGAATAATATTTTATCAATGGCATGTAAGATTTCTTCATATGTTGTATTTTGTAAGCCATTCTTCCTACAATCTGAATAGCGACGAATGGAATTAGTGAGCTCTATTTAGTCTGCTAATTAACGTTTTCTAAAATACGCGCGTGTGTGCACACGGAAGTATTGGTTTTCATAATCTAATTTCTTTTTGACTCAAATTATTAATATTTATTTTTAAAACTTTTAAAAAAGAACTCAAATATTTTGTCCATTCTATTTTGAATGCCTATAGTAATATATATTGTGAATAAAGTTTATTTTGCAAATTTATGATTGCCTGCAGACCGTAACTTATTATTATTACCTCCGCTAAACTTTTCTTAGAAAATTTGCATAACAAACGTTAAGGAATATAAATGAGTTAAAACTACTCTAATTAACATATAGATAAAAATGGATGTTAGCAGTTAAACAAAGAGAAATAACAAAGTTTCTCTCAAAGAGAAAAAGCAGGTCTAAATTGGAACTGCATATGCGGCTCTAAACGCATATAAGCGTAGCCTGTCAGTTTGAGTAAAAGACAGATTTAACGTGATGAAAGAAGTCAGCTAGTTGTCTTTAAGTAAAATAATTACGAGTTAATGAAAATCCAAGTTAAATGGACTGAAATAAATATGAGTTAAATGAAAACTCAAAAAAATGGACTATATTGTTTGTGTGTGTGAGGATAAATTATTCCCACACATAAAATTTGTAGTAATCCCAGTTCCAGAATAAATGAATAGTTATATATATTTTTAGCATTACTTTGATTCATCAGCACAGATATATTGTAACGATCCGGAGAATGAGACTTCACGTCAACTGCACTACAGGGTGCCATCTAGGCATTTGAACCTAGAAAAATTTATAAAGTAGGCAGATACGTAAGTAAAAAAAAAAAAAACTTTTTTTTTTTAATTTTGATTCCGGTCGTTAGCCCAAGTCACTAGCTCAGCGGAGACGCAGAGATAAAAATCTATAAATCTTATATCTTAACTATAAAAGAATAAAAGCCACTGCCAGAAATTAACACATAAAAATATTTATTTACGCACATATAAAATAATATTTAAATTTTGAGGAATAAATTTAACGTTTATAATTTTATATTGAGCTTTAATTCTAAATTTAAGTAGATTGCAAATAATGAGTTTACCATTTATTTAGAGGGTCGAGTATGAATGGACTACATAGGTCTGCATTTGAAAAGAAAATATTCTTCCCTGATTTAACCTTAGGCAACAAATTTCGCAATCAACTGGCGCCAATCCATCTGATACATTCATGTATTCAATGTAGCATGATACGACAACACAAAATACTATATTGTCAGGAATGTACATCTGAACAATAAGTAGAAATAGAGAAGAGATTGACTCTCCACCAACAGGAATGTGACATCTGTTGGCAAGTAGATCAATAAACAAAAAACTCCATAGGAATGGACTGTGGTCTTCTGCCGACTTACAAACCCATCCATAGGCAAACAGAGGGTGTGTGGCGTATATCTATAATCCTGCCCGTAGCGGACCTCATACTACATCTACTAATTACACAAATATATCCAATCCATTGAACCAATTCAACTACGAAATGAATAACCTAAGATTACCCTCCCTTAATATAACTTTACAAACTATATAGCCATTCACGCCCGACTTAATTTTAACATTTAAATACGTTCGCACAGATTTGTTTAAAAATGTTGGGTATAGATCGATTACATAGATTCCACGGTCAAAAACATTTCAAAATAAACATAAACGATCAAAATACAAAATTATTGATACCGACAATCGCAGAGGGAAACTTATAAGTAACCCAATAGTATTCACCATAAGATACTTGCGTTGTCACCAATAACTTAAAAGACATCCGAATAAATACATTTTAGATACTCACCGTAAGGTATCATTATTTATCGAATGTCTATATATTTTGATCAAATATTAAAACCAAAATATAATTAACCGCAAACGAATCCATGCAAGCATCTATAAACAACTTAAATTTCATGCATTCAAATAATCTTTACAATAAGAAAAAAAAATAATGGAAAAGATGTTTATCAATCGGACAACATATAAAATTAAACATTATTAATTTGATTTAAAAACTTACAAAAGTCAGATAAGAGTCCGTTTTAACTTTTAAGTTGGCTTGTTTATCAATTTATAAAACTTGATGAAAGTTCTTAATTGATTTTAATAATTGTTCATTTCATATAGTCCATGTTCCCGTTGGCAATTCCCACAGCGTCTCCATTGGAAGAAAATGTTCTGGAGGTAGCATTAGCTGGTTCCATTCTGGTATCACAGTCTTTTCATTTTATTTTTTTTTAAAACAAACAAAAAAAAAATGAGAGAGAACGGCAAGTGCGTCTTACCGTTGTCATCAAATCAAGTTGGAAAAACTCTCTGACTGGAACTCAATATTTTTTTCTTTTTATAGTCCTCCTATGGATTCCATGAACAAAAACATCACTGTTCTGTTTTTTCGTTATGGTCCGGGCCTTTATCTGGCTTCCATTGGTCAAGCTAAAATCCCTTTCTTCTCTTATCTAACTTTCCATCTGACTTTTTAATTAAACAGCTTTTAGATAATTAATAAACAATCATTTCCATTTATAGATTACAGGAATTAATTAATACCTGTTTTTATTTTAACTTACGTTATTTTTTTATTAAAATACTTTTATAAATCTTTTTTTATAAAAAAATACATTCAAATACCTTTTTTTATTTATTAAAAAAAAATATTTTTAAAGTTTAGCATCTGTGCGAATATATATACGTATAACAAACGTTTTTAATTTTAGCGTTTAGTTTTTTTTACTTTTATTTTTAATACACTTATTTTTATATGCGAACTTAAAAGTTTTTTTTTTTAAATTAATGTAACGACATATTTATATATCGTTACAATATAAACTTGCTGAGTTTTAAAATTTGTCCAGTGTTATTATTTTCAATTGATGGCTTAATTGTTGGTGTAATAAATTAAGAATACTTTCGAGTACACAGCAATATTAATTGGTTGATTCTCCAGGTGCCATATTGCATTTTAAAAAAAAAACTGAACTGAGATACAATTTTCACAATAACTTCAGTTTTAATTATGTTAGAGCAAAAAAATTTACACTAATAGAAACTAGAAAAAGAAAGAAAAACAATAAGTCCAAGACAAGTAGTGTTTTACATAAGGAAAAAAGAAATTTCAACATCTGACAAAATTATTACTTTGTTTGTTCATAATTTCTAATTTATCATTAACTATGTTTAAATTACATCTTCATTGATAATTTCTTTGTATCCTTTGTAGGACTCAGGAGAATTTGAACCAACCATCACATAAATATATCAAATTTTTACTATATGTTGCCTTTGACAGAATAGTTCAGTTGGTAGAGCGTTTACCTTACAATTCGGTATTCAAGAATCTAAAGGTGCGAGTTCAACTTCTAAGCAAATATTGTCACTGTGCATATAGGCAGCAACACCTGAAGAAGAGTGGAGAATAATACTACTCGAAATGTTGTGTAATTACTAACCTGTTTTGTCTATTTGTGTGTTATTACTAACAAGTTGTTTGTATTTGGAAAGTTTAAATAAAGTTTAAAATTTTCTATACATTCAACATTCACTCATAAAATGATGGAAATAGTCCAATATATCACATCTTATTTATATAAGAATTCTTCATTTTTATCTTGTACTCCAAAAATTGACAAATCTCAAAAGCATCTATAAGAAAAATATTTATCCTAATAAAAGATACAAAACAAATCATTTCCAGGAGGTGGATATGCCTTTGTCATTATAGCAATAATTACTTCTTGCCTATCTAAAACTAGAAATTGTAGGCTACTGCCTGGACCACTGATAAAACGAGTTTCATCTTTTCATTTTATATTTTTTGTGTACATCAGTGATGTTTATATTCTTTATGCACACCAGTGCTGCTATCTATATTTATTGTCCCACAGAAATATAATTTACTTGCATATAGCTCATTTGCTAGCTAATAGACTTGAAAATAATGTGATGCAAGATGTGGAAAAACTACTGACTCCACAGCATGAGGATCAAAGCATAGGCAAGAATCAGACTTTGATTCTTTGCCTGTGTACAGTTCCATGTGGAATATGCATAACCATTGTGGTGACCACTGTACACATACCATTTGAAATATCTCTTTATTGGTTTCATGTGTTTATATTTTCACATAGTACTATGCCCAGTAAATTTTGTGATTGCTTTATCAACTGCAACCTTTCTGTACATTAGATTATCAGTTTTTAAAATTTACATTGCACTGCTCTGTATATGTAAATCATTACTTGTGATACAAACACAATGCAAGAGCAAACACACTAATACAAATATAAACATGCACCTTTTGAGAATCATTATGTCTACTCAAAATTACACTACAAAAACAACTTTTGTTAGATTTGAATTTATATACTGTATAATAAAGAGTATGAATGATTTAGTATTTTATAATTTATATAGTACACCCACACCAATACAAATGCAAACAAATAAATATACCATTTATCAAATAATTTAAAGTACTTTTGGTCAATATTAGCTCCTAGTCATGTCATCATTTATCAACAATGAATTGCAAAATCATAATTAAATTTTTTTTAAAAAAAGACAATAATTGATTTATGTTTAATTAATGGCTTTTAAACATATAACACATTACTATCTTAAATTGTAGATCTTTGATTTTTAAAATAATCGTATCTCAAGTAGAACATCACTTGACCCTCTGTGCTTATTTTCAATATATTTTCAAGCAAAGTGACTTGGGCTAAGACTTTACTGTTTGAGTCATATATTATTACTGTGAATAGAAAGAATTAAGAAGATAAAAGTTGTTAACAGACATATGACTTTATTCCTGTTTGCCATATAAGATGATCAATAACCAGAATTAGTCAGAATGTGAATACAATACTTCTGTATGGTAGTCCATTGATTATGTAAGACAATGCAATAGATATTTATAGGATAGAGTAATTACAATAAATTAATGTTTCCACTTATCCTCTTAATACTCGCACATTATTTAGCCTCTCAATGTTTTCTGTAGATTATGTAAATAAAATATATTAACTGCTTTTAATGTTACTAGCCAAATAATTATTCACAATTTTATTGAAATGTTATCAATTTAAAAAACATTACTGCTATATATAGATATTCAGTGCCATATATGTATATATTTAGAATGTATGTGTGCTAAAGTTAAAAGAAAGTATTATGAAGTCACAATTGTTAAAGATTAAAATATTTATAAGTAGTTCCGGATAAGAAAATGATTATTTAAAAAGATAAGAAAATAATAATTATGTTCTAGAACATTTCACTATCAACGGGAAGATATAAATGCTCACAGATAAGGGGAATTGAGGTCTAGTCTATACACTCACATCACTGGAGCTGGTCATGTTTAAATGATGATACAGTATTGCTGAGTGTAAGGAGGATGTGGCGTGACCCAGTGAATTCAATCACTGAAGATGCAAAAGTGGATCTAGAGACTATACAGGCTACAATGGCCTTATTATGTCTTAATTTATGACCATGCATTTGTAAGTAGTAATTCAAATCCTGAACTGTAATGTTATAAATTTTAATGTATATTAAGCTTTGTTAGGTAATTTTTTCTATTGTTAACTCATGGCAATAAAGTCAGAATTTTAGTTATAAAAACTGTTTCAAATTAATTTTGTTTCTGCTTGTCTGACCACCTTTACCATGATTGTAGGATTTGTGGAGGCTTTACACAAAAGAAAACCAGCATATTTTGTTACAGAATTGAAATCTAACTGTAATTTTGTTTAGTAGTAGTTGGGGAAGGATTTTGATCGATAGCTAGAACTATGTAGGCATAATAAGGTTAAATTGGCTATATAAATCAGCCTATTGGGAAGTAGTTCAATAATAGAGGGTAAAATGGATTAGTGAATTAAGATAACTGTGCCATAAGTGACAATAAATGGCTTTAATATTAATAGTGTCATTGATTGTCCAATTTATCTCAAGAGAATCAATTTTTTTATTATTATTGAGACTCCTGGTGATTCCATTAAGATTGCTACATTATGTTATTCTGGACAACAAATGACAGAAATCATAAATTGGTTAAGCAATCATGAAGAACCAAAGAAATTTGTCATACAAAATAATAGTTGAAATCTAAATAATTATTTTAGCCTTCTAAGCATACCCATAGCATGGCTACATTTTAAGAATAGATGGAAAGTAAAGGGGAACACATGTTAAGGAAACTTGCTAAGAGTTGCAATTATGGTGATGCATTAAAGGATAATCTACTCAAACAATTAATTTGGGAGATGTCCAATGATAGGTTTAGACAACAGTTAATGTCCTCAGGAGACTTGATATATGAGGAGGTAATCAAAATGGGAGTAGCCTATGAGATCATGATTGACCAATCAAAGGAGTTCTGGAATTTTATTAATAAATAATGAAAATATAAAAAAAAAAATTTCAACCTGCTAAGCGTGAGGTGAAGGAAATTGTTTGCTACTATTATACAAAAAAGGGCCGTATCACACCGAAGTGTAGATTTAATAAAGAGCCTGTGGCAAAGTAGGTCATTTAAAGAAAGTATGTAAAGCTAATGGAGAAAAAGATCGTAGCATCTCACCAACTTTTCCAAAGGGAAAAAAATCAGAAATGTGAGATTTATAATATCCAGATTACTCATGACAATCAAATTGTGATGTCAGTGAAATTAGTAAATACAATTTTGAAAATGGAAATTGACAGCAGATCGGGTATGTCAATGATGGCAGTCAAAGAATGGGATAAATTAACAAAAAGTTGTATGAATCCCACTATATTAGTGAGAACTAGCTTAAGAATGAAAGATGCTAGTGGTAATGTTATGAGTATATTAGGAAAAATAGACATAATTGTGTCTTTAGGTTACCATTGTATATAGTGCAAAGTGATCTTAACCCTATTATAGGTAGGGAATAGTTTGATGCTCTGGGAATAGAAATAGGTTATGATTATGAGCTAAATTTTAAAAAAGAAAATATTAAACACTCAGATGCCATGTTGAGAGTCCCAATTAAATCAACTCCACAGAACTTAGATCCAATCATTAATGGCATAAAGCTGAGCATGATTGTAAACTATTGATCAAGTAGATCTGCAAAGGCTGGTCCAGAAATCAGATCAAGATACTTCATAAAACTAGGGTATATAAGAGAAAAACTCTAATAAGGGATGCATGTTAATTGATGATAGAATATGAATATCTAGTAGTGGTCATCATGAAGTTCTTCAGTTTATTCATCAAGGTCATCCTGGTATTGTATAGGCTAAAGCACTTACTTGAAGTTGTGTATGGTGGTCTGTAATTCTGAGATAAACAATTCATGAAAATCTGCGAGAATTGTCATGAATGCAAACATTCCAAAGAAAAATTATATTACCTTGCCTGTAAGTGAAAAAACTTGGAGCTGTATTCACATTGATTATTCCAGATTGTTCTATGACTACATTTTATTTAGTAGTGATTGACTTGTACTCAAAGTGGACTGAATCAAGAATTGTAAAAAAATCGTGCATCAAGGAAACAATCAGAAAAGCTGTATTCACACTAATTATTCCAGATTGTTCTATGACTACATTTTATTTAATAGTGATCAATTTGTACTCAAAGTAAGCTGAATCAAGAATTGTAAAAAAAATCGAGCACCAAGGAAACAATCAGAAAACTTAAAAGAAATTTTTGCTTTCGATGGTTTTCCTAAACAGTAGTATCCAACAATGACATCAGTTTTATAGCCACTAAATTAGAGGATTTTATAAGGAAATGGAGAATTAGACATATAGCCACACACCCTATATTACCTTGAGTCCAATGGTATTACAGAAAAGGTAGTACAAATGCTACAAAAAAAGGTATTTCAAATATACAAGAAACATTGTATTCTGTTTTATTGTATCAGCACAGTACAAGAAGAGTAGTACAAGTAAATCTTCAGCTGAAATGATATTCACACAAAACCTGCACACAGTTTTTGCTAATTTACTCAGATCAAATTTTTTTGAGTAATGAAAACAACTACACAGAATTGTAGTACACAGGGAGAAAAAAGAATAGTGAAAAATGTTATTGGAAAGTACTATGTGAAAGGCATACTTAAAGAACATCTGTCAAAGCAAATAATAATCATTGGAATAGAAATGGAAAAGTATACGAAAACATGTAAATCATGTCCAGCATTAGAAAGAAGAAGTTAAGTGAATCGGAAGTAATACAGTGCTGAACATTCTAAATTATCTAAAGGAATTCAATTTGATTGAAATAAATGAAGGGTACAAAGTAGACAAGGAAATTAGCAATGAAAAGAAAATAACCCTGCGTAGATCCCAAAAACCAAGAAGGAAATGAGCTATCTGAAAGACTGTGAGATTTCAGAAATTGTAATTTCTGAAATGAAGGAGGTGCTATAAATAGATATTTAGTGACATATATATTGAAACCTCTCCTAACATAATATATAGAAATGCCACTTTATGAGATTCAATAATTAACTAGAAATGTATAATATATAAAACATAAGGTAGACTTAAGATTAGATCACTATATGGTGGTTTTAACATGGAGAGGCATAGAGAATATCCTCCCCAATGGCATTGCTATTATAGAAATTTTCCAACTACTATTCTTATTAGAAAAATCTCCACAACAGAAAAAAATAATGATTATTGTATCCTTCACTTAATTAATAAACTACATAAAAAATAATGAAATCAATGCATACTAAATACTTTATAATAATTACTGCTACTTTATGGGTATCTCAAGAATAATAATTATTCTCTTATAATATAATAACAATTACTAGCAATAAGATATTTGGATAATAGGAGGGATTTTACTAAGATCAAATGATTTCAATAGTAAACACATCTAACATTATGAACATAAATTCTCATCTTAAAAATTAATATAACTAATAATCCTAATACAATAAGATTAATATTTATTATTTTCTACTTTACTTCCAATTAAATAATTTAATTGCACTTAGATATCTAATATTTTCATTATCCAAATATTAATTATAAAACAAAATAATTTTACTAAAATCAAAAGTTTTACAGTACAACTATAACATCCTTCTTTTTCACTCATTTTATTAACTTAATTTGATTAGCAATTTTATTCTTTTTTATTACATCTTTCAAAAATATAAGCCTTGTAATGTGTTCTATTAAGAACATCCCTTTCTGATATAAGATCGTATTTTAACATTTAATCTAAAAATTAATTTTACTTATTTTAATTAATAATAATTATGTGACTCTTTAATATACATGACTTTCAATGAATGCTCGATTTAGATAGTATTCTTAAGTAGGACTTTGTGATAAAAATAATTGTGAGCAGAAATAAAGCCACCAGTCTAAGATTTATATTAAAATAACTTTATTTTAACAATAACAACAATAGATAATACCTTATCAAATATTAAATAACATAGTTAAACTCTAAAATACATATGAAATAATTAAAATATATGTACAATTATTTACAATAAAACATAATTAAATTGCCTAAACATACCTCTTTTGAATTTAACATTTATATTATATAATTGTTCTATTCCTCAAATATCAAATTCACTATTATCATCACATATACTTCATTTTACCATCCATGAGTTCTTATGGGTTTAAATTTTTAATCCTTTTTCATCTAATGATATAACACATTCCCTTTTGCAATATTCACATAAAGATACAATACTTTATTACCTTTCATGATGTAAATACATAAACTCTTCATAAAATTTTACATATAAAAATTTTGGTTTATGTTATTATAATCTTCAATATAATATTGATACAATATTGAAATAATTAAGTGAATCAAGATTCTTTACTAATAATAAATGGTCTTTCATCCTGTTCACTTTTTATTTTTTTTCATTCACTTATTCATTCTTATTTTTTATATCATATTTTGTCTTTCAGCATTAAATCAGTCAAATTTTACTTAACTACTAAAATATTTGTTTTGCATTTATTATTGTTCTTTTAAAACCACTCTTCTATTACCTAGGAAGGAAACTATAATATTTCTAAAGAATAACTAGTCTACATACGATGCTCAATATATACCTTTCTTTACTATATCCAAAATTCTATAAATAAGAAACTGATTTTTAATACATTATTATCTTAAAATATAGGAATGGAAGTCTCCATTTTTAATGGAATGTTTACATTTGGAAAATAGTAGTTTTATTATTAATGAATTCTACCCCAATATATATGCTTATCTCTTAAACTCCTATGGAAAATAACATCCATATCTTGTGGAAATTTCTCCCATTTTCTCATTCTAAAGTACATATATGGGTGTCATATAGATCAATCCCATTATACTTTAACCAGTTCTTCAGGAAGGTATTTCATCCTATTCTGAAGCATCAATGACCATAATCTACCTCATGACTAATACTACAATCTCATCTTCCCCTTAAAGTATTCTTCTATTATGTTAATTAGATTACAAAACCAATTGGGTCTTATGACAAAGGTCAACATTACACTTTTTATCACACAAAATTGAGATCACAACTTTACTTTTACCATTCATGGTCTTGCATATCTTAATATTTTCATTTGCGATTTGGATAGTATAAATATTTTTATTTTCATGAATTCCATCTTTTGATTCATTGTTATCACATCAATTTACTCATTAACCATATTTTATATTTAAAATATTTTTAAATTAATATTTAAATAAATTTACCTTACAACTATAAAGTACTGTTTACCCATACTCTTTTTTTCTCAACACTCATGTATACTATATTAACTTTCAAAGAATATCTCCTATTATCATTTTTTTAAAAAAAATACATTAAACATATAAAATATATTTACATATCATAATATCCAAATCCAATACATTTCATATTATTATCTTACCACTAAGCTTAATATCTAATATCACATTCACATTAATATTAACAATAATAACTAAAGAAAAAAATATTTTTGTTTCCTCCTTCTAATTCTGCATCATTACAGTCTTCAGCATGACACTTTACACTTCTTTTTGAGTTACTAATTTTATTTTTCTACTTGCCAGCCACTTTTAGGATCCAGTGTAAAACAATAAAAATCATTAATAACAATAACTTGTTTAAAAAATTTTAAATTCCATGTATCTTTGTCTAAGTTTTATATTAAATATGAATAACTATCAAAGAAGTTTAATAAAACTGTATTTGAATAACTAATTCAATGCACATTTGAATATTAGTCTTTCCACTATTAAAATTTACATGGTATTAATTCATAGATCATTCCTACTCCATTTTTTCTCCTCATATTTTACTTAATAATTATTTCTTTCCGAAATAAACATATCTTAGTTCATTTCACTTTATTATCCAGCAATATATTATTTTATTAAAATTTTTCATAGTAAAAATTAATAGCTATTCTTGATAAATTTTTATCCTTTTAGCATTTTCTGATATTGGATAATTTTACTTGCTAAACAAAATGTTTTTTCTTGAAATAAGCTTTTATTTAATATAATCTATAATAAATATTTATTATCATATTCATTGACTTAATATTCCTTAATTATTAAATATATAACATGTCTATTCTTCTTTATAATTTTATAAAGTTAATTTGTATAATATAAGTTACTTTAATTTAAGAGATAACTATTTTCATTTGACATCTCATTTCCATTAATAAACTATTTTAAAATTCAGTAAACTAATTTAATTATTTTATATAAGTTATCACTGTATTTATTCTTGTTCTTCTTCATAATTAAGTTATTATTTAAATGAATCAACAAAGTGGGAGTATATTTCCTTACATGGTAGTATTTACACATTTCAATTAATTGAAGTTAAAAAACCTTACTCTTCCTGGTTTATCCAATCAATAATAATATTAATATATGCCGGCACTTATTCTTCGATAGCATTTTTAATTGTGACTCGAATTTTCAGACTGTAATTGTATTGCAAATGAAGAAATTTTAGTTTAACTTACTCCACCGTTTTTAGACTACTATTAAAAATATTATATTCACTGTTTACAAAAAATATATTAAATTTTATAATTTTAAAAACTTTTACAAGAAACAACGGTTCACTTTCTCCTTTTTCTTCTCTTATTATTTTTTTTAGTTCGTCTGCTTTTTCCTTTTTATATATCCAGACAGCATGACGTAAAACCACATTAATTACATTTAATTGGTCAATGAATTGAAAATTAACTAACAGTTTTTTTGAATAAGTAATGTGCTGTCTACAATTTAATAGTAATAATAAACTCAATAAATATTTTAAAACCGATACAGTTTAAACAATTTTAAATTAAAATTTAAAATACATTATCTTTTAAATTAATTTAAACTAAGGTCTTTTAATAATATTTATTTCTGAAATATCATTATAATCTTTAAAAATATATTATTATTTTATAGAAAACAAAGTATTTTACTTTTATCTATTTGTCAGAATTCAGTGCAGAAAATACTCATCTGTTAAAGGATCACTATAAAAAATACTAAGGTTGAATTTCTTTCTATTGACACTTTTACATAAATCTAACATATTTATACAGGTAAATGGGTATATATTTATTAAAATCACTTATATTAAAATTACATAACTGTTAAAAAATAATAAATAAAAGATGGGTATTCCTTATATCCAGTGAATTCTCTTCTTAAGTCTCATCTATTAAATTATTTGTGCAAGTTATATTTTTGAAATTTAAAATTTTCGACTCTAATATATGTTAAGCATAATTCATCAAAAGGTTACAATATATATATTTAGAATATAAAGAGAGTGTAATTAGAAGTAAAATGTGTGCTAAAGTTAAAACAAAGTATTATGAAGTTATGAATATTAAAGATTAAAATGTTGATAAGTAGTTCCAGATTAGAAAGTGATTACTCAAAAAAACAAAAACAACAATAATTATGTTCTAGAACATTCCACTATCAGTAAGAACATATAAAAGCTCACAGATAAGAGAAATTGACATCTAATCTGCACATTCACATTATTGGAGTTAGTTATGTCTGTATGAAGACACAGAATGGCCAAGTATATAAAAAACACCAGAGTGACCCAGTGAATCACCCCACTGAAGATGCAAAAATGAACCAATGGACTATGCAAGCTACACTAGCCTTATTATGCTTTAATTTACACCTTTATGGCCATACATTCATAAGTAGTAATTTTAATACTGAACTGTAATGTAAATTATAATGTATACTATGACTGTAGCAGTCATGATAGCTGTACACAGTAATAACCTTACTTAAGACAGCATAAGTATTTATGGGATTTGGGGCATTCTTGATAAATTTTTTATATTATTGTTGTTTAATTTTCAGTTACAGTGTTGCTAAGTATTTTAGTTATTGCTTGTCTAAAATTACATTAAAAAATATCAAATATCATTGTAAATATATAAAATGGATAGTCTAAGTCTTAAACTGGACCCCATTAGATTGTAAAAGATCTTGAAAGAGACCACATGTGAGATGCATAAATAAAGTAAGAATGTTCATTGGTGTAACTAAATTAAACATGGTGAGATCTTTATTCTGTAGTAAATCAATAATGAAGGAAAACAGTGATAATTATTTACATATATTATGTTGAAAAAATATTTAATCTTAATTACTACTTCATTCCATTTATTATGAATTCTCATCAAGCGTTGGTGGTCTAGTGGTTAGCATAGCTGCCTTCCAAGCTGCCTGGGTTCACTTTCCGGTCAATGCTTTGACATATAAAAAAAAACCCATTACATTTTAATAATATATGTGCATCATTTATTAACCTACACCTTCCCAATTTACATAATATATTTAAATCTTTTTTTCTGTTTTAGTGCATTCTTTTATCTCCCACCTTTTAGCACTAGCCTTAAATGTAATTAATCACTTTTCTATTATTAGCATAAATATATTTAATTTCAATGTTGATTTTATTTAAAAACCATATTAATTTTTTACTGCATAAAATTAATTTTTACAATATTTTTCCTTTTTAAATTATATTTTTATTATTATTTGTAACAATCTCTAATAACTTGTATATCAAATTTTTATAGAGAGTTATGGAAACAATAAAAAATATATAAACTAATTAAATAAAATGTATAAATAAAAAGCAAAATAACATTTGTCCACACAACATTTTAATATTTCGACCAGAGATTTGGCTTCCTTCAGAAAATACAGCTAATGAAAACTAGTCCTCTAGTTGAAATATTAAAATGCCTGAGTATACTAAAAATCATATAAATGCATTGAAATGTAATATCCATGTCATTCTTTTGCATATTTTATTTACTTCAAAGACACTCCTTCCATTTAAAAAATATTTTAGAACTTCTGTTTCCATTTATAAAGTGTAATCTTTCAAATATTTTAAATTTATTTTTATAATTTCTCAAATAAAATGATGTTTATACAAATTCATCTTATGTAGATTTATTTACCTTCTTAATATTTCCTCCATGCATATATTTTCATTTGTTTTATATTTTATCCATAGTTGTCAAAGATATGGCATATACCATTATTTCCATAAGTAACACACCACACAGACATTTTTTTCTGTAATACTCTGGTCATGTCATATCTATTATAGTTAAGAGCGACAAATTATTTAAATCATCCATTTTTTTCCAGATTTTATTATCAAATGTTTTACTTATTTTTATTCTACCATTTACTGGTACAAAGTATACTTACATGTATAGAGTGGAATAAAATAAAGCTGTATTAATGAATGAAATTAACTAATCTCTATTTTTTATTTATTGTTTTGCTTCTCCACAATTAATTAAAAGTTTATCCAGAAAAAAATAAAATTTTATTTGAAAGAAATACTTTTTTAATGTATGCTTTTGATAATAGACACAATTATATAAAGTTTCTAAACTGTATACTATAAAAAAATATTATTTATCTTTATTTGGTAAAAAATTTAAAAAGTAAAAAAAAAAAAAATCTAAAAAGTAGTTTGTGATAAAAAAATGTAATGCAAAAATTCATTGAGAGTGTAAAAACAAGCTATGTCACATAGTAACATGCAGAATCAGAAATCTAAAATTGAAAAAAAAGAAAGAAATTATGCTGATAAAGAAAAATGGCAGTGATGAATGAGAGCTGTATATATATAGCTGGGTCATTCACAATTAAAGATTAATTGTTATTAATAAAAAATTAACTTATGCAGTAGCATGAACGGAATCAGTTATTCACCAGCAATTTCTTTAGTTGCAGTAAAGAAATTAATGGCCTCAAGGCCTTTGAAAGCTTGGAGTGAGTAGAGGGGCTAGAAACTAAAATAAACAGAGTGGCTGATTCAAACTCTGAGAAGGCTGCTATCGGTACAATTAACAATATGAAAGCCTTCAAAAATATTGTTAAAATGTTATTCATGACAGGTAAAGGTAATATATGTCTGAGATTGCTGAACTTTCCATTGTGAAAATGAAGCTCTGAACTACCAATATCTGCCTAATTCTAGTTTGCTGCCATTGTGAAATTAGTGAGTGAGAATTCTTTACAAAATCAACTACATCAAATCAAACTGTTATGGATTAATAGAAAATGGAGGTACCACTACTCAAGAACATCAAGCCATTATCATAAAACAAAGAGACATACAGAAAAAATGTATCTATAATTAAAAAAACCCACAGTATGAATTTATAATGAGATTTTCCTAATGAGTATTTACTTAATAAATAGACCTTTGCTAATCTTTTGACCTAAAATAATCTTAAGGATAATCTATTTTATATCTTGTAAAACACATTGGTAATTAATATTTTATCTTTGTACCATTACTAATTAATATTATAAATTAATGATTTATATTTGTGTAATTTATTTTAACTTGAATAAGAAAATAGTTCTGTTGTTAGTTAACAATTATTTATTGAAAGTGTTGTGGAAGGATAGCATAAATGAGATTGGAAAATGTGTATCTTTTATTATTAATTTGTTATTAAATTTTTTTAAACAAAAAAATAAACAGCTTCTTTGTGTTACTCTGTACTATTGAATATCATTTAAATTGTACTGGTATGAATGACTTGGGGTTACAAATATGGGAAGATAGGAAACCATCATCATCTCCATTTAATAACTCATCAAATATAATAAACCAGAGTAATCAATGGATGGAGGAAGGTTTGTGCATAAAATCCCTGTCTAGTGTTAGGGATTTTATGCTCAAACTTTTCTGCATCCATTGATTACTCTGGTTTGCATTGAGTGGCACTTCTATATGAAGAATTTTGCCTTGGTGTTAAACAGCTTATGTAAGCATAATGAATGGTGATCATATGATGTTAATTCATTAATACTTAAAAAAGAAAAAAAAATGCTGTTTTTAAAAGTAAATAACATTAGCTTCCATATTTCTGTATTTATTATTGTTATAGGCATACAGTTAGATAAGTTTTTTACTTAGCCTGAGATAATTTAATTATTTTATAGTTTTGTTTTTTTTTGAAGTTATTTTATAGTTATGAAAAGAAAATGATAAAAAATCAAGTCAGATGTCACATGACCTGATAGTGTAACAAAGAAATAATGTTAACATTTGCATACTGATTGTCTTCTTGGATAACATCTTTCAAATTAGAAAACAGTGCCAACTGATAAAAATCAAAACTATTACTTTTTCAATTTATTTAAACTTCTTCATATTTACTTTAGACAGCATGTATAGAGTTGATATTTCAGAGCACACAGCTAGAAGTTGTAATTGATCAAATATTGTAAAAATAGACTTAAAATGAGAATGGTAAGTGATTGTAATAGTTACTAATATCTATGCTCACCTCACTATATATACTTTATAGAGATAAAAATAATTGTATCCAGTTACATACACTTCAGGATTGTCCCACTTATTTATTTATAATTATTGATAAAAAAAGATAGGACTAATCTTTTTCCAGTACCTTACTGAATTCAAGGTTATATTGATAACAAAAAAAGTAAATGATTGAATCCACAGTATAAATGGATATTTTCAATTTTAGCCCAAGGAAAAAGATGCAGAAATTATTTTAATTTTATTTCATTTTTCTATTTTTAATTTATTTGGAGAAAGAATAAGTAAGATATCAAAACAAAACAAAACAGTATGACCCTATTATGCATGGAACAAAAAGCATTAAATAACATCAATACTTTGAAAGTAATTGATGAATTCGCTAGAGAAAAATCCAGGAAAAGTTTACTCAACCTTTACTCCAATGTAAATATACATACGTACATATATATAACATTTTATTAATTTGTGATAACTTTTATTTAAATGCTTTTTTTGTGCCTGATACTATAAAGAGAAATATATTGTAATATTTTGAAATAAAATGTATGATTAGTTTTTTGATATATTAAAGTTTTTGGTTACTTTTTAGTAGCATTTTTATTGATTCATATGGTTAATTGTATAATATATTATATGAAATTCGAGCGAGCCTAATGGCAAAATAAAAAGTTCATTCAATAAGTTTGAGTTGAGTTTTTTAATTTTATTTAAAATTACTCAGCTCAAAATAGATTCTGGAATCATTATCTCTTACTTTGACAATTTAATAACATGCAAAAATGCGCAGGGAAAAACATATTTTTCTTTATAGGGGTTTTGGTAAATTTTATCACCAAGAGATTTCAGTGGCTTAATATGGTCCCCCTTTAGATAATTTATTTTAAACCTGTTAAATACACACAACACATTGCAACATGTAAACTTCATATGACATTGCAGATTTTACTGAAACAGCACTAATTTTAATTTTTTTCCAAATTATTATAAAGTGAAGTATTTGTCTATACTTGTTTATTTAAAAATTTTTTTTTACTGAACTTAAAATAAATAAATAAATTATAAAAACTATAAAAATGTATGTATGAAAAAAAAAGATAAATATACAATAGCTTTAAATATCTCTAAATGTGTAAAAATCCATTTTAACAGTTCCATGATTATATTTTATTTATATACATCTCTATTCAAAATAAATTTCTCATATTCTCTGCCAAAAGTATCAGTAAATGATTTTATTTTCCAGCTAGAAGTGACCAAAGCAATATTATAGATGTATATCACTTATTTATAATTGTTAAGTAATTTTTAGATATCCAAAAACAAGTATAGTTTCCTCTCAACAATGCTTTAAACTTTTTTCTTCTGAATAAAATTTAAATTTAATACTTTTACTAAGATTCTAATGAGTAATCTATACATTTTGTTGATATATTTGAAAGCTTAAATTTATGCAATTTTATGTTAAAATGTGATTAGATTTATGATCCTTTAAATCACATGCACTTTTTAAACTTATCAATTTGATTGTTTTTGATTGTTTCATAGGAACATAGTCTATAGCAAACTTCATGGTTTTTGCAAAAGTGTCAATAGGTCTCTAAATCTTTTAAGATTGGTCCTAATTATATATATATATAGTAATGGAACAGGATTTATCTGGGATGAAAATAGGTCAACTGGGTCATCACAATGAATAAGAGTCTATTATTAATCCCTGTACCTATATACCTAAATAAACTTTAATTTCATTCTTAGGAGAGGAAAAGTTAGTGATCTAATAAATATTAAAATATATACCTAAATTCAACTCATCCTTACCTTCTTTCATTTTCATTATTCCCAATTTTCAAACTCATGGAGAATCTACATGATTATTTTAGTTCAGGGTATATTAATATATCTTAAAATAGAGGTAAGCATGCACATGTGTAGGTGTTTAATGGTAGGTATGGATATATAAAAATATGTGTAAGTGTGCAAAAATATACAAATGTAAGAAGATATTACCAATTGAAAAGTGAATTTAGAGTAATACAATAGTTTTTTTAATTTAAACATTATTTAACAAATATATTTACAATAGGCAACATTTTTAATAAAGAAAATTTATAAAAAACTATAAAACATTTAGTCAACATAAGAGTCATAGATCACATGACCCAATTCTCTTAAGCTTGTAAGATATAAAAAATGAGCATTGCCAATTGCTCAACAAGCTTTGACATCTATGGTTACTCTTTGCTTATAATTGATTCCAATTATTATTCCAAACCCTTATTCTCTACAAAGAATAGCCATTAGATGTCCATGTTAACATAAATGAAATTTATATTATATTTATGATTGTCTCAATCACCCTTGTTCACTCTATTATTTTTTGGAAATTATAATTCATTTTATTTTCATTAACTTGATATATTAAATTCTTATCTGTCATAGTAATGATATGAGATACCCCTGTTATATATTGTAGTCATGATACAAACAAGACAGACCATTTATGGTAGAAATAGTCAAGTATACCAAAAATATTTAACAAAAATATTATAAATAAACAAAGAAACATATATACAGTGCAGTTGTACTAATGTTTGGAATAAATATGTATTAGGTAGAATCTTACCTTTTCCCTTTGATGATGATTAGATTTGTACACAAATAAGTGCTCATCATAATCTATATTTTATTTTACTTACAATAATATTTATCCATTATGTTACATATTAACACCTATTTTACCCTTTTGCATTCATATTAAAGGAAAGGGTAGTTGTTCCCACCATGTCATGCAGCCAGCAGTATTATCTAGTGGCCACATGTCACAGTCAGAACAACTACCAAAGAAAAATATGAACAAAAACATTTATACAAAATAAACAAACATCTGAAATGTAATTTTAAAAGTTCATAAGAAAAAATGTCTTACTGTATCATTCTGGTAATCCTCATTAATCCATTTTGGGTATAGATAATAAATTGTGAAAGTTCTAGAACATCTATTAAGTAACTTATCCTTTGTATCCTTCTAAATTTTGCTTTAAAGTGTGTAGTTGTCCTATCTATTTCCTAAAAGTAAACTTGATGTTTTATGGCACAGATGTTAAATGATTGGTCAATTTTCTCCAGTTCTGACAATGATAGCTTCATGAGTGATGACTTTTTTTCTCCAGTGTTGCTTTTGCACTTAGCAATGCATGTTTGTGTGTATTGTTATTTCTATCCTTTTTTACTAAATTATTGTGAGTGAATTAAAAGCAATATTTCTTGTACTGTTAAATATCCTCAATTCCAGATACTGTGATCTATGATTTTGCATTATAGACACTTGAGAAATTTGAATAATCTGAAATTATTTCGAAGATTTCAGTTTTGAATTCATCTGTTGGCTAGTTTTAATTGTATATGCTTGTCCTTGCTTTCTCGAATATTCAGATATTGGTTTTTATAATTATTTCAACTCAGTGGTAACTGGTGTTTCTATTTGAATTATAAATTTGAATTCTCCGACCCAAATTTTGCAGGTTATTCAGCTGATGAGAAATTTGATCTCTTTTTGAAAAAAAGCTTGTTGTTTTTTGGCAGTTCATGATTATCATTGACATCCATTGTTGATGTTATTATTCGTGATTATTATATATAGATAATATATTAATAATAACAATTTTTTTATTTGTTATTTCTTTCTTTTAATATAAATTTTCATTTCTTGTTTGTGTTTACTTTATCAGATCACATTTCTTAAATATTACTAAAGGTTAGGTGTCATGTATGTGTTTTATAATTTAATTGAGACACATATTTATAGTTTGATTAAGATGTGATTTAAATGTGTATCATAACTAATGGTTTGTCAATTATAGTGTTTTATTTTTATTAAAATAGTGATTAATAAAGAACATCAATATATTAGGTCTTGAATTCAAATTAAGCCAAAAAGGGCATGATAATGAAATTGAAGGAATGTAAGTGCCACACCTTATAATATATATATTTATATATTGATGAATAATTAATACATCTAATATACACAAAATAATGATAAGAGTATTACTGTGATAATGTGTATAGGAATGGAGGTTCATTCATAACATTCATTTACTATTTTATACATAATCCTACATCATTTTGTTTACAAATGGATAGTGGCAATTTCTATGTGCTGAATTTATTTGTGTGTAAAAAATGTTGCGGTCACAGTTATATGACTTTAAGATTGATTCATTGCTATAAAAATAATGCAAATACTATATAATAGGGAAATTTATGTGTATGACCAATTAAGTCTAAAAATATTGCCAATAGTTAACTTTGTGAGAATTTTTTACTTGATGCATTTCTGCAATATACAGTTATAAGAAAAATTAGAGAAAACATTGCATCAAGTACAAATTATAATCCACATAGGAAGTAATGGCCTATTTTCAATATGGAGTTGTAGAAATGAAAGATGTAATGAAATGTGAGTAAAACATTTTATAGCTGAAATTACTGCAGATTTATTTATAATGTCAATATTTAGCTATATAAAATAATCTATATGCTAAATAATGATTAATTTTAACATGTTGATTATTAATTAAATATTACAAAAAGTATTTGCATATGCAGTATATCAATAAAGATTTTCCAGCTGTCTTAAACTTTAAAGCATTTCAAATGCATCTAAAGATTATATTTTTTGATTAAAATTTGACTCACAGACTTAAGATCAACAGCAATATAAAAATAGATAATACATAATTTAATTAAAATATGATTTAAATATCGGACTTTTATACTGCCATTATTAAATACTTTGTAATTTTTAAGTAGACTTGCAATTCAAGACTAAACAAACATATACTATAGACTTTTTTAAAATATCATCTTGGTCTTAAACTTATTTTTCAAAAAAATTATGAGATACTTTATTTTATAATATGACAACAACTAAAATTTGAACCCTTTCACAAAGTGTAAAATGTATATAAATGTTTCTGTGGATCAAAATATGTATATACACATCATATAAATTATATATATTTTTGGAAAATGAAAATTGTCATTTAAAATTAAATTTTGAAATTTATATTTTTTTTAAAAAGAAAAGATGGTGCAACTTTTTTTTCAAATTTATTTTTATAAAAAGCATTATGCCATTAGCCACATGTAATTACTTTAGCAATTATTAATTAGTACTGGTAATTACATCAGAATTGTTTTAGGGGTTAAGTAGTACATGGAATATTAATAAACAATAAAATGAAGTTGTAAACTTTTTTCTCTTGTGTTAATTTGAACTTCTCTCTAAAGGGAATAAGAGGTTAGACCAATGATTAAAAATAATGATAATCAAAGAATATCCATCGATGTTAAATTAAATTATTTATATGTTATAAATTTCATTACTAAGTTTGTACTTACTGTAAATAAACTTGGTAAATGTATATATTTTTAAAACAAAGACAACCATTTGTATTTATCTATATTCATTTTTCAATTTGATCTACCAGGAATGAGATTGAAGTGTTTGTGGGTATATATGTGCAGAGATCCTACATAGACTCTCCGATCTACTATGATAACCTAGCTAATATATTATCATACTACGTAAAAAATTGTTTCATTACAATTTATATATATATATAATCATCAAAACCAGCCAAACACTTAGACTATCCCATATCGACAACAATAAAAAACACAACCTATTGTCAATGCAACCTCCTTTGAACAATAAAGATGGGATTCCATTTAGAATTTCACCTTTATTGTTAAAAGTTTGCCTTGACAATAGGTTGAGATTGTTGATTTTTATTGATATGGGATTATCTATATGTTGGCTGGTTTTAATGAGTACTTATAAACCTCTTAGCCTTGAGCATTATTACACTCAATATATATATATATATTGTATCGCTATTGAATAGCATTACATGTTTCATAATTTTTTTAAAAAATAATTTTATTAGGTTTAAGATTTTTAAAATGAAAGTTTGCAAAAATAAAAGTACTGCATTATATTTTTCTTTTAGAATAAAACTTCTTAGCAAGTGAGGCGGGGGGGGGATCTTTCCATTTTCTCTCACTTTGTAAATAAAAATTTTTATAATGTATAAAATAAGTAAATGTGAAATCAGACTAAAAATTTAGTCTGAAAAATAAAATGTTTGTAAAACTTTGAAAAATGTAATTAATCAGTTTGTAAGATTACTGATTAAATTGTATTAATTAAGAAAAACTAAACTATCTTATCAAGATTATTTAGATAAATCTGAATGGATTAAGATTAAGGCAAATGTAACAATCAATTACTTAAAAAAACATAAAATTAATTAAAAGACAGATTTCAAGTTAAGATCAAAATTAAAATAATAGTAAGAAATTAAAACAAAATAGGAGAGTAAAAAGTATATAAAGTTGCTCTCTCTATTGTTATAATACAGTCTGGTCTGCATTTTGTGATCAAGTTATTCCAGTCATCAATTTGTTATTAGTCTGGAATTTGGGTTCTTTCTACAAAATGCAGAATATTCGGAAATTGTAAATGCAGTAGTAAGCCAATCATTACTGCTGTGGTCAACATTAATGGAGAGGCTGCATAAGCCACAGAAGTGCCTGACAGGATTTCATGCCCCAAGCCCTCAGTCATCAACTATTCTGCTGAATTGGGACCTAGAATCAATGCCGAGCTTATGAAGTTAAAGCTGCTGCAGACCCCCTTTCTCTCATTATTTGACATAAACCAGGAAGGAAAGTCATGAAGTGATTGATGGAGGAACAAAAGGCCAACTGGTTGGAAAGCAAAACCATTAGACAATACACACAAAATAAAACCTGGGTAAATGTACTTTTAAGTAGCTATGTACACACTTAATTTTAAATGGAATGAACTTTAATTAATGGACTATTATAACAATTAAGCCTAAAGTCATTCATATTTTTCTTATGTAAAATTTATTTTGTTTTATATTAAATATATGTATGCTTAAATAATTAAATATTAATGTTTGCCTTAATTGTTATTTTGTCTATTTTCTCTTTCTTTCTTGTGACTCTGTCACCAGTAAATTAGTGTAGAGTTATTTTATGTGTTAAGTAAATATGCTGGACCCTGAGACAGAGTGTGAACTAGTCATGGAATATTTCAAGTGCTGCATTGTGTTTACCTGTTGTCCAAGCATGCTAATTATAAATTGTGATTAACTGGCACCTGAGGTTTTACCTCAAAATAAATAAAAATGCTTTGGGTGGCAAGGATTTGAATCTAGCAGGAGGTGGGCCATGATGTAAATGTGATCAAGTTATGCTTTCATAGCTTAATCTGAATGTGAGTATCATTGATGGTCCTGCTGTCGATGGTATTCTCCTCTCTGCTTGAAGGATAGGTCCATTCACATATTAAAAATTATAAAATTTAAAATTATGTATTATGTTAAATAAGGTTAAAACCCAATTAAACATATTTTATTAAATGGACCCAGTTATATATATATATATTGTAACAGACTGTAAAATGTACCGGGCGTCTACAGGGTAAGATAATTAATTGATGCCCCAAATGTTTGGGTTGCCAAAATATGTAATGGACTGTAAAACCTTTTAGGATAGTACACCCAGAGCCTTCTCTACTTACAGGTCCTATTACTACTCGGGGTTCTAACTCAGTGTAGACATTAGCCTTTAACTCTGCTCAAGGATGGAATTAAATAGGATGGCAATAATGTGACCTCTATATAGATCCTTAATGGCTATTGCTAATAATAAATTAAAATCTGTATGCATGTATAATAGCTATACTGGTGAGTGAAGTATGAATGATGCTTGACAATCTAGAGACCAGAGAAACAAAGGTTTTAACTTCAAACAATAAACATTTATTAATAGATCATGCTTATAGTTATAATATTTATAAATCAACAGAATATATACATGATTATTATAAAACATTAATTTATCCCTACAACAATATGACTAGCTGTAATTCAAATATTAAAATATGGGTTGAAATAAGAATTATAAAATTTAGTGCATAATTTACAATAATGTATTAATTATTTTGAATATAAAATTATATTATTAATGTACGATTATCATTCTGTTTACGTCCTTTAAATGTACCTCAAGGTTATGTCCATGAATTGCTAATTTGTGTTTTGTATAGTTAAGAAAATATTATATATATTTAATTATTAATTAGTTTGATTTTATCGTATTAATTATTTAATAAATGTAAATATTTAAAATCTTACCTTTTGTTTCAGTCATTGTCCAGTTTTAAACCTTCCATTATGATAATATTTTATTTACAAACATATATAATATATTGATGTATAGTTTGAGTTGTGCATCTCTCTCACCCTATAAAAATCTAAATAAATGGGTTCTTTTGGTTTTTTTTTTTTAAAAAAAAGATTTGCTACACTTGAATAAAAGAGTGAGAAAAATTCACAACCCAACTCTCAGTATACATTTTAAAAAAAAAAAAATATTTGAAACATAAAATATAATGAAATTTTGGAATTCCTTAAAACAATAGCACATTAAATTTTTAAGAGCAGCTTCTGTATTCTTAGCAGATAATGTCTTTCTTTCCTTCATGTATATTAAATCATGTTGACATTCTAAGCATTACAATTCCCATGACGAAATTGAATCCCTCGGTGTTTGATTTTAAAGCCATGCATTTCCATTCCATAACAAGATTTTTCCACGTTGATTTAAACAATATATACCAATAAATATGATCCTCCATCACACGTCAATGACACCAAGAGGATAGAAAAATCCCCTGACACTCAATTAGCAAAAGTGCATTTTTAGATTTTATTTACACAATATAAATTATTAAATATGAATCCTTTTTTTAAAGCTTACGTTATATTATAAGGCGAACGCTATTTCTATGCAGTTTTATTTATATATGTATGAAACGTATGATAAAGATTTTACTTTTAAAATAATGTTAATAAAGTTCTATTTCATCATTAGTTGATTTTATTTTATCCCAGAAACATTTGATAGCAATTATATTTTTTAACAATGTTAAATAACTATGATGCTCTTAGCATTTATTTGAACGAACGAAAGTTCATCGATTAAATAATGTTTTTTTTTCTTTTTAAAACATTTTACACTTATCAATAATAAAATTCCAAATATTAAATAGTTTAATATTAATAAAGAAAGGAAATCCTAATATAATAATTAAAATATTCTTTACAACTTTACTTTCATGCACTTCAGTTGAACAAGAAAAACCAACAACAACTAAAAAAAAAAAAATCTGTTGCTTAGATATTTTTCCACGTTCCCAAAATCAACAAAGGTTTACTCTTTTTTTTCCTCTTTTAAACAAAAGAAACGTGGTTACTAGAATTTAATGTTAAATATTCTTTTTTTTATTTTGTCACGTCATGATTTAAAATCTACATTCATGTATATATATGTATATATTTTATTTTACATTTAATAAAAAAAATAAATGTGTTCATTCCTTCATGAATATATGGTTATGTTTGTGTGTATATATATGTGTATATGTCTCCAAATATCTAAAAAAAAAATTAGGTTTTAAAAATTGGCTGTTTATTTAATCTTTATACATTTTTATCCTAAAACATCAGTTACTTATTATTATTTTTTTATAAGAATTGGACATCACCTTACATTTCCCCTACCCTTAGAAGGTTAAAATTTAGACCATTGTCAAAATTTTAGCACCTAAACAAAGGTTTGGATGGTTATTGTGTTGGATAATTTTATTCTTTTTAAATAGGGAGAGTTCTAATGCTGTCATACTTATTTTAATTTACCCATCAATATACATTTGCTTTTTTTTATATTACTCATTTTTGGTTAGACTCCTATCCTTATCTCTTTCATCTTAACATTGAATTACTGTCATCATTAACATTGTTTCTATTATCATTTCTAGAATTACTAACTATATGACGGTTGAATAGTCTGAATTTGACTGGTTAAGTGTCTCTGTTCCAGAAGGCACATATTTGAGTTTGTCAGCCTATATCCTGCTCCCTAGGAGTCTTATTGGATTTTTATAAGGTCTGAACAAAATATGGGATTCCCACATTCTATGGGTTAATTCCCACATCTCAGCCAATTCTAAGATACCTCAATAAAATGTTTCAACATTAATTTGAATGCATCCTCATCACATCTACCTACTCTAGCTATTTACTTATGAACAATGATGTCTTTCTCATTACAATACACTTGCATATACCCATTTACATTTTTTTTTATAAACTTCACTTTCATCTACTTTAATCATGGTCATCTGTTTACAAATAACTAAGCTTCTGTACATGGCAGTTCTTGACAACCACTGTATGGCTTTAATATCCGAGCATTATAAGTTCCTTTTATCTCTCCATCAATATTTAACCAAAATGCATTTGGGCCAGCTTGTTTCACAATAGCATATGGTCCAGCATATTGTTGACAAAATTTATGATAAACATTATCCATTGGTTTACTTGGGCTATGTGTTTTCACAAAAACCTTGTCTCCAATCTTAAAGTGATGTCTGCTTTTCTTTCCCTTCTTATTTCTAAAATTGGATTTATTAATTAACTGTTGTCGAGCCATTTGAATTTTAGTTTCTATGTCATAGTGATGACATTCAATTGGAGGTTGGTATTTCACAAATAATGAAGGAATAGGTTGGTTAAAATGTAGTTGGATGGGTGCGAATCCAGTAGATTCATTTGCACCCCAATTTATGTAATTCACTACCCGTTCTGTCTGCTTCACCCACCCCCTATTATTTTTATAAGATTTAATAGTCAAAAGTAAACTCAACATTTTTTTATATACATATATATTCACTTAACATTATTTACAGGGTTCAATCATTAAGAAAGTCCATTTTTTATGTTCCAGGGTTGCAATCATGAAGTCTGTCCTTAATTTGTGCCTTTCTCTTTTAAGGACTTTCAATAAATGTGAAGGGACCTTCATAAGTGTTGCAAAGCTTATGGAATCTGGAACCTTTCTGTTTCTTTGTAGGGAGTATAGTTGACTCCAGTAACATCTGGCAACTGTCTATGACTTGGTCATCTTCCTGATTATGAAGAGACTTGTTGTGCCATAATACACATTCAAGATGAAGAAGTGTATCGACTTCATTTGTCCTTTCAAAGTTGGTTTCAATAATGGGACAATTTTCTTTTGTAAAAAGCCTTTGAGCATATAATAGCCTTTCTTGGATTTTGCTACTATGTTCATGGAGCTTGTATTTAGAACAAACTTTATGTTCTGAACATTGGATGCTCACATTAACTTGTTCTGCTTGATCATCTAACATATTCATTCTCATACTCTTCATGGGAAGGATTGAATCAGCATCATCCCAAAATGTTTTTGGGATTGCTCCTTCCAACTTAAAATTGGTGGAATGATTTTCTATTATGTCTTCAAGTACTTTCTGAGTCCATGTAGCAAAACATTCATGTACAAGAGAAGTTTCCATAGTAACAGAATATTTAGTACTTCGATTGGATTCAAAAATAAAACTAGATGTTTTTTTATATCATTAATATCACAGCTCATACTATCTATCCTATTATTAATATCATAAGTTTTAGATTCTATCCTATCTATATTTTCTTTTATACACATTATATTTGCTTCCAAATTACTATTTATTTGGATCTCCAAATCATCAATATCAGTTTTAGTTACCATATTAAACTTTATATCCTCTATCTTAGTAGATTCCTGGGCTTGGTGAACTTCCTTAACTTTATTCTCAATTTGAGTGGTAATACTTTCCTTAAATTCAGTATACTGCTCTTGACACTGCAAGTTCACTTCATCTATATTTATTCTCATCTCTTCTACATTTCGCTTTAATTCCGTACTACTGTTATGCACTTCATTCATCTCTGAAGATAACTGCTCCATGGCTGTAGAAACTTTCATTTCAATGCCACTAATTCTTTTCTTAACCTCCTCATCCAATTTGTCAATATCAGCCTTAGTTACCATGTTGCTTATTTCAGCCTTGATTGTATCTATCTGACCACTCATGCTATCCATCCGACCATTCATGTCAGCCTTGACTATATCTATCTGACCACTTATGCTATCCATCCGATCATTCATCTGACCACTCATGCTATCCATCCGATCATTCATCTGACCACTCATGCTATCCATCCGATCATTCATCTGACCACTCATGCTATCCATCCGACCACTCATGCTATCCATCCGATCCAATAATGTTTGGAGCATCTGCATCATGGCTCCACTATTTTCTGTAACCTGTGCTAGTCCAATTCCAGGTGATTGAGCAGACTGTTCATTAGAGTCTCCTTGAATTTGAGATATCATTTGTTTTTCCTCTTGCATTGAGAAAGAATGCTCAGCTCCAACCATTGATCCCCCGGACATATTCATGTCTACTGATCCTACTTGTTCCTTATTAGGATCATGCTCAGCTTCATTGCCACTAACATCCTGTGGCTTTACATATAATTCCTTACTCATACTTGACAAATATCTCCCACTTCTGAGAAACATACAAAATAAACTAACACCCTTCTTTAAAATATCTACTCTATGGCAAAATTATTTCTTTTTATATAATATTCTATAATATGTCATAGGATCTTCTACCAACTTGTGTCATCACATGTGATTTTGGTTACCTTAAGTATTTACATATCATTGGTATTAATGCTGGCTTTATACATTTTTCCCTTATCTGCTTCACTTGCCTACTCTTATTAGATTCTTAATCATCTATTTAGTTTTGGTCTCTATTTATCAATTCATACTTTCACTCAGAGTTATTTGAACTTATTGTTTATTGACTAAATTAACTATACCACTAAGTTGCCACACCATTTAATCCATAGGGTTATGTAATTTATAGTTTATTAACTGACTAACTAAAATATGATAAATCAGGTTATACTGAAATTATGGACAATTTCTCATAAATTCAATTTATGTCACACTAAAAATATACAGTAACATATGATAGACCCAACTCTTTAAAGCTCTACACATTGTATATCACAATATAATAGACAAAACTTTTCACATGCAGTGAATCTAAGTATTCAAGCTTACCACATTGCATGCCAAAAATGTAACAGACTACCAACTAGAATGAATTTAATAATTGGCTATTATGAATGCAACATGATAATCAACTTTCATTAAGTCTATATATGCCAGTGTACAGGCTTCACTGTTGATGGTGTCAAAAATGTAACAGTATGTAGTTTGTATCTGTGGTGAACTTACATTTTCAGGCCCAAAACGTTGCGCGCCAAAATATGTAACGGCCCAAAACATTGCGCGCCAAAATATGTAACAGACCGTAAAATGTACCGGGCGTCTACAGGGTAAGATATTTAATTAATTGATGCCCCAAATGTTTGGGTTGCCAAAATATGTAACGGACTGTAAAACCTTTTAGGATAGTACACCCAGAGCCTTCTCTACTTACAGGTCCTATTACTACTTGGGGTTCTAACTCAGTGTAGACATTAGCCTTTAACTCTGCTCAAGGATGGAATTAAATAGGATGGCAATAATGTGACCTCTATATAGATCCTTAATGGCTATTGCTAATAATAAATTAAAATCTGTATGCATGTATAATAGCTATACTGGTGAGTGAAGTATGAATGATGCTTGACAATCTAGAGACCAGAGAAACAAAGGTTTTAACTTCAAACAATAAACATTTATTAATAGATCATGCTTATAGTTATAATATTTATAAATCAACAGAATATATACATGATTATTATAAAACATTAATTTATCCCTACAACAATATGACTAGCTGTAATTCAAATATTAAAATATGGGTTGAAATAAGAATTATAAAATTTAGTGCATAATTTACAATAATGTATTAATTATTTTGAATATAAAATTATATTATTAATGTACGATTATCATTCTGTTTACGTCCTTTAAATGTACCTCAAGGTTATGTCCATGAATTGCTAATTTGTGTTTTGTATAGTTAAGAAAATATTATATATATTTAATTATTAATTAGTTTGATTTTATCGTATTAATTATTTAATAAATGTAAATATTTAAAATCTTACCTTTTGTTTCAGTCATTGTCCAGTTTTAAACCTTCCATTATGATAATATTTTATTTACAAACATATATAATATATTGATGTATAGTTTGAGTTGTGCATCTCTCTCACCCTATAAAAATCTAAATAAATGGGTTCTTTTGGTTTTTTTTTTTTAAAAAAAAAAGATTTGCTACACTTGAATAAAAGAGTGAGAAAAATTCACAACCCAACTCTCAGTATACATTTAAAAAAAAAAAAAATATTTGAAACATAAAATATAATGAAATTTTGGAATTCCTTAAAACAATAGCACATTAAATTTTTAAGAGCAGCTTCTGTATTCTTAGCAGATAATGTCTTTCTTTCCTTCATGTATATTAAATCATGTTGACGTTCTAAGCATTACAATTCCCATGATGAAATTGAATCCCTCGGCGTTTGATTTTAAAGCCATGCATTTCCATTCCATAACAAGATTTTTCCACGTTGATTTAAACAATATATACCAATAAATATGATCCTCCATCACACGTCAACGACACCAAGAGGATAGAAAAATCCCCTGACACTCAATTAGCAAAAGTGCATTTTTAGATTTTATTTACACAATATAAATTATTAAATATGAATCCTTTTTTTAAAGCTTACGTTATATTATAAGGCGAACGCTATTTCTATGCAGTTTTATTTATATATGTATGAAACGTATGATAAAGATTTTATTTTTAAAATAATGTTAATAAAGTTCTATTTCATCATTAGTTGATTTTATTTTATCCCAGAAACATTTGATAGCAATTATATTTTTTAACAATGTTAAATAACTATGATGCTCTTAGCATTTATTTGAACGAACGAAAGTTCATCGATTAAATAATGTTTTTTTTTTCTTTTTAAAACATTTTACACTTATCAATAATAAAATTCCAAATATTAAATAGTTTAATATTAATAAAGAAAGGAAATCCTAATATAATAATTAAAATATTCTTTACAACTTTACTTTCATGCACTTCAGTTGAACAAGAAAAACCAACAACAACTAAAAAAAAAAAAATCTGTTGCTTAGATATTTTTCCACGTTCCCAAAATCAACAAAGGTTTACTCTTTTTTTTCCTCTTTTAAACAAAAGAAACGTGGTTACTAGAATTTAATGTTAAATATTCTTTTTTTTATTTTGTCACGTCATGATTTAAAATCTACATTCATGTATATATTTTATTTTACATTTAATAAAAAAAAATAAATGTGTTCATTCCTTCATGAATATATGGTTATGTTTGTGTGTATATATATGTGTATATGTCTCCAAATATCTAAAAAAAAAATTAGGTTTTAAAAATTGGCTGTTTATTTAATCTTTATACATTTTTATCCTAAAACATCAGTTACTTATTATTATTTTTTTATAAGAATTGGACATCACCTTACAATATATATATATAAAGCAAATGATTATCACACTGCTAATTGAAATGTAAATATAGTAAATCAATACAAACCAATGCTAAAATATTTCAATCACACTCACTGTATTTATAAGCATAATCTGAATCAAGCAACACAGATAGAATACTCAAAGGATATAAGATGGCAATTCCAATTTTCCAGACTTCATCACTCAGAAATGATGCATTTTTCTGAGATCAAATCTACATAACTATAAAATCAATAAGAATATTAGTTTGGCTTCAGAAGTTTAGAATAATTTAATTCAAGTTTTGTTTCCATAAAAATTTGTTAATGAGCCTCACCAATAAAATCAATGAATAAATATTTATAATCACTTCATAAATACAAGAATCACAATTTTTTATTTTTTTTAAATATTACAATTTTAACAAATTATATATACCTTACAATAAAAGGCCAGCTTATAATTTATACAAAATATGTTTAATTATCAGTCTGTTGTTTGTTTTCCAATAACTGAGTATATTAATCTTTTATTTTACTGTGTGATTTTTATATATTGGTGATTGATCGATTATCTAGTATAGTAATTTATTGGTAATGTATTTTAAGAATCATAAGTATGATATGGATTAATAGCCACACCCTCAAACGTAAGCAATAAAATCTTATGAGTGAAAAATTCAAAAATAGGCACAAGAACTCTTGTGGTCACATATTACATTTTCAATTAACTGCAAAAAAAATCCTCTGTATGTATAATTATTATAGTCTCCACATCTGGGCCATTAGGCAAAAGGTATTTAAATATTTTCATAATAAAATCTTTATCATTTATGTCGGAAAGCAAACAAAAATATTAAGTTAGTCTAGTTAATTCCAATAAACTTTTAACACAGCAATACTATCAGAGTTGTAATCTTATTCTTTAAATAGATTGCATCCTGAATTAATAAGTCTTAACTCTTGATGAAACAAATCAAAATTTTATTGGTTTAAAATATTTTTTCTAGTTCTTATCATTATTATTGATATTTTTCTTTAATAAGATTTAAAATTGAGCAAGCTAAGTAATATTCCAAATGATATAGTAAAAAAAAAATTGATTTCTTTCCAATGACTGTATGAAAAATAAGTATTTAATATTGTAGCACAAATATATTATAAGGCGGGAAAAAACAATTTAGGGCCACTAAATGAAAACTATTTGTTTTGGAAAATAATAGCTAATATATATAATAACTTTTTGAACATGTAACATTTACATTATGAAGTAAAAGTGCATCAAATATTAGTTATATTTATCTTTAAAGTGCAAAACCAATGGCAATTAGGTAAAATGTGAAGGGATATTAGGATCAGTATCATATTTCAGAAAACATTTGAATATACAAAACATAAGTAGCAACTATTAATGATATAAGACCATATCTAATGGCATTAAGATTTGCTGCAGTATTATTAGTATTCTTACCACTATTAAATGATTTTGAAAAATGGAAACATAAAGTGATATATTATCATTCTCACCTGGAGCATTACTTATGTAAAGAATTCTTTATATGAAGTCCTCTTTTTAATATATTTTATAACATCAAGATGCAAGAGTAAAATAGACAGTTCTGATTTAGCTTTTTTTTTTGCTTACAATATTTTTTAATCAATTTATTGACTATATTTTAACTGTAATTTTCTAACAGTTTTGATGATGCTTTTTGTTGGTTCTTCAAAATCATGAGGCATTTTAAAATCAAGACTCAATTTCGAAAACTATTGCATTGATTTTACAGTGCAATCACCTTTTTTGTAATTTTGTTTACATTTTCTAATAAATTCTTCAGCTGATCTCTACAATTAATTAATGTAGCAAATAAATTAGATTTAAATAAGTGAAAAATATCTGCCATTTTTTGACTTGATTCATGGACATTAAACATAACGGCATGTTCTTCTTTTTTTCCAGTGACATTTAATAATTTTTGGGTTTCTTTTATTTTAATACCTAATGTTTCATCAACATTTTTGGGATCTATTTTTAGTTGTTGAATAATTTGGTAGATCTTATCAAATTTGCAGTCACTTTCATTTTTTACATGTAATATATATTTTTTTAATTCCTCAACCATAGTTATTGACATATTCCACTGATATAAGTCATGAAACTTCATGTCCAAATCAGATTCAAAAGATTTGCTATTATTTCCCATTTCTTGATTTGCTTCATGGATTTTGGACAAATTTACATTTTCTGTTTCTTTTACTTTTCCATTTATTAATTCTTGGATTTCATTCATTTTAATGTTTAAGATTTCTTCACCATTCTTCCAATCAGTTTTTAGTTTTTGAATTGTTTGACAGATATCATCAAATTTACAATCATTTTCTTTTTCTATAAGTAACAGTTTTGTCTTCAACTTCTCATTACTTCTACTTGTAAAGTATTTGCATTCTAGTGCTCTGAGTATTTCTCTTTGCTGGAAAATAGATGTTTTACAATTTACCAGATCTTGCTTTAAGAATAAAATGGCTTCTTGATTTTCTACATACCTTCTGCCACATTCTTTACATACCATTGTATTTCCAGATTCAAGTGCTTGTTTATGTAACTGTTGATCACTTTCTAACCAATTAGTTGATTTATCTGGATTGTCATCAGTATATTTAAATAAATCCTGTTTCTTTTTGTCAGTTTCTTCTTGTAGATATTTTACTTCTTCATTCCTGTGTTTTATCATATTTTTTATTTCTATCTGCTTTTTATATTTCTCATTTACCAAAGTATTTCTTTCAACACTATTTTGAAATTCTTCTAACTTTTTCATACTTTTTTCTGTCTCCATCTCTGATTTTATGTTTTTAATTTCTTCTAATTCTTTATCCTTTTTATCTACATTAACGTTAGATTCAATTTTTTTTTCAAGTGATATCACTTTGTTTTGTAATGTAAACAGTGCCAAGAAAATATTACTAAATTATACATTGTGTTCATTCATTTGTTGATAAAATTTCAATAAGTCATTACATACCACATCAGATTCCAAAGCATTTATTTGTCACACTATGGATTCCATTTTTGTTAATAGTTAATATAAAAATAGTTGACGTATGTTAAAAATTAATACATATTATCACATTGAACTTTGTATCAATATCAAAATTGGTTTACTGATAAGTTTTTAAATATTATTTGCTCAACTTTATCTTGTTATAAAAATTAATATTTTTAAAAGCATAATGTAGTGACTAGTATATATATAAATATATATTTGACATATACCAATCGGTTTTACATGCAGTATTTTATATATGCATGTGTATACATAACTGATGAAGCAAAAGGCAGCTTTCTATTAGATAAAAAGATCATTTGTCTTCCTAAAAGTTTAAATGAATCTATTACTTTAAATTGATAATCATATGACCTTTTCGTTACAAAAAATTGCCATGCATGATTTGAAGCATAAAACCCATGAATAAAATTTGGTTCTATCAAACACTTTATAAATTCTTGAACAATAAAGCTACCTAATTATTTATTTTATTTTTATTAAAAGCTACATTAGCGTTTGATTATTCACACAACAAATATTTTTTATATATTGTTTTCAACATGTTTGATATAGATGTGGTAAGTTATTAGTTTTATCTTATTAGTCTTTAAATACATTCTTTTTCAGAAAACTGATAGTTTCTTGGTTAGTGTTTCCATTTATTTTAATTTATGTAAGTCTACTTTATTCTTAAAAAATATGGCACTAGTAATTTTATTTACCATTATGGACATTTGATAGCTTAACTATTAACAAAATTTCATTAAAAGAAATTCATAAAAATTTCAATCAGCAGATAGATTCATAATGGCTTTATTAAATCCTTCAACTTTATCATTATGCTAAAGATTTGATAAACATTAGCTATGTAGTTTATAGCTTTTGTTTATTGACATATGTCAGTGACTGATAAATTCTATTTATAAAATAGATTAATGCAATGACCATGGGTAGTTCTGAATCTGTTGAGAGATTTCGTTGTGTCTAGAAAAATCAATCCACCTCACTTTATTATTGGTTCTGGATAAAGAAATTTGTTTGGAATATCATAAGACTTCTATTTTTATATCATAATTTTTGAATTGTAAATTCTTGGTTTAATATCCAAAAGCAAGATCTTGATTTGAGACTAGAATTAGGTGATGAAAGTATATCTTGAGTTATTGGGAAGTCTGATCTCTTTAATTGGTTTTAAATGTATTTTTTGTGAAAAAATGTGTGAAAGAATAAAAAGCCATTGTAAATGAATAGATTTGAATGTATAAGAGGATTTGTATGGGAACTTTTTCTCCAAGAAAAAGCACAGTATTGACCAGTGGAATGTTCTAGTACTAAAAAGATAACCTTAAAAGATGAGTATATGACAACCCTAGGTGGTGCTAGCTATCTTTTCAAAGAGGTTATTCCTAGAAATTTGGATTTAACCATACCTAAACAAGGAAAATAAGTTAGGCTACAATATATGACTACTTTAAATAGCATGGAATAGGATTGTGTTTCATCTGTTACAGCAAAAGACTATATTCACATTATAAAATGATTCTTTGCTGTCTTCATTGAATTATGAATAAGATCTCAGTTTTTGAGAAAGATTCTTTAATTTTGTCATATTTTATTAAGAGAATTTTCTATTTCAGGAAAGGATATCCTTTGAGAAGTCATGGCAATATCATCAGCATAAATGAATTTTGTGCCTTCTTTTATCTGAAAGATATCTTATGAATCTATTAGTAGTGTTTTGTAAAATGGCAGACATGTTTGTGCACTCCAGAAAAAACTAGAATTTATTCGTAAGGCTGTTTTTAGATCACGCTCTGATAGCTGAGGAATTTAATTAGTGCATTGATGTAATGGCGATCGACAATTCCTAGAAATATTTGCTAATTACAAATTTTTCTAGATAAGAGACGTTACCTTATTGGTCAGTGCATTGATTGATCATTGCAGTTGTCAGAGAGCGATAAGAAGACTGGGTAACATCTAGCAGTGTAACAGAGAGAGCAGTAGAAAGCAGTAAGCAGTATTTAAGTAGACATATTTCATGTCAGTGCTGGCGGTTAATGATCAGCACCCAGTGGAAATGTAGCTCACGGGTGTAGCTGAAAGAGACCGCAGTGGAGATATTGAGAGCATTCGTTGGAGAGCTTCATTGCAGACCAATTCATTGGAGAGCTTCATTGCAGACCAATTCATTTGGAGAGCTTCATTGCAGACCAATTCGTTGGAGAGCATTCGTTGCAGACCAATTCAGTGGAGAGATTGCAGACCAATTTGTTGGAGAGCATTCATTGCAGACCAATTCGTTGGAGAGCATTCATTGCAGACCAATTCGTTGGAGAGCATTTGTTGCAGACCAATTCGTTGGAGAGCACTCATTGGAAAAGAACAGTGTGGGAATTGTATAAAGCTATTTGCTGATCGCACAGTATGACTTGCAGTTATAACATTGGCAAAGTCGTAAGTGTGGATTTAACACTATTAAATAAAGTAATTGAAATATCAGAACTCTGTTAAAGACTATCCTGTAAAATTTTGTATGTACTATGATTTCAGTCAGTGTCTCTTGATTTTTTTATTGGAGAATAGGTTGTCAAATAAATTAATGATTTTCCTGCATTTTAGAATTTGAGAAACTTTTAAGACCATATTTGCCACAAAAGTTGCATTAACAATGAAAAAAAAAATCCTTATTGTAAGTCTTTATTATTTTGATATTTTTGAGTCTATTTTGTTTTTGTGCTTCACAATCATGACTTTTAGGTGCTTTCAGAGTTAATTAAAACATCTTAACTATATATAAAGACTGCCTCATTAGTATGCAAATGTAAAATATTCCAATGAATAATTTATAGAAAACTATTAGATGCTAAATTAATATTTTCATTGTTACTAATGTTTCATGCCTCTTTTATTTTCTTTTTTACACTTATATTCAAAACAAACCAAGTCAATATTTTCTGGGTTAAATAAATATCCATTTTCACTTCTGTTACTAAAGAAAACTGATATATGTGCTAAATTTTCCTTAGTCTTGTTATACAGGTATATATATGTTGCTTAACTTTTATGTTACACTCACATACATAAAATCGATTTCAATATTACAATCATTCCTTAAATACTTAAACTGGCAGCCAAATCTATGATCTGCATCTACATAGAAAAGTGTCAAAAAACTCAATTACATATATAATGTATCAATTCAAGGTTCCTTTTTGTTAACTGCTTGTCGCTGCTTAACATTTTTTATGGAAAAAATTTGAATGAATTAGAAAAAAATTATAAAATTTAGGAAAGTTGCAAAAAGAAATTGGAATAAAAATTGATCATTATTTAGACACAAATATTTGTAAAACAAATAGAGTGGCATTCATTGTGTAATGGTTGAGATACTAGCAAATGTTCTTTGGAATGTGGATGGAAAAATGTTAGAGACAATACATGCTTGATTTATCCTTCATTCTGTGGCTATTATATTCAATTAGTTGTGTGCGACTAGTTTTTTCTAAAACCTGGAAGGTGTAAAATTACAATGGTCAAACCCAACCACTCCAAATACATTTTAGTTTTGTGTCTAGTAAGGGTACTTTGTAAAATAGTAAAATAGCATTATTTATTAAAACTATAAGAAAAACTATCTACTACTTAGTTAGGCTCCTTTCCCCCTTCAGATTATTTTTTTCACATCTCACCTTATTCCATAACTACTCCAACATGTTAATCATTACCAAAACAGGTCAAAAATATAACTGTCTATTAAATGAAAACACTACTAGAAAAATCATGTAAGAGAATATTACTTTAACAAATATAACATTGTAAATAAGCTATATACAATTCTAACAAAATAATCAATTATTCAATATATTACATTTCATATATAGAAATCTATTAACATTACAAGGAGTTATTTCAATCTCAGTTTTGACAAAGATATTGTTTATTTGTGATATACAATTCAGACTTTTCTGCTTATATAATATTTCTTTCTTTGAATAATTCTTTTTCCATGGTTATTTAATCTTTAATAGTATCTAAATAAATCATCAAACCAATTACTAAAAAATAAATTAATTTATTATAATCTATATTTTCTTGATTCTAATTTAACAATAATGATGTTATGACACATTGTTTGCATTCTAGAACCTAACATGTATATGTATAGATCTGTAAAATAGGATATAAAACTTTGTAGATGAATTTCTTTTAATACTTCATGAAGTTTTCAGATATAGAATACATTTCATAATTAATAACTTTGAATTTTTCTTATAACTAAATATTTCAGATAATAATCTTAACTATATTACCCATATTTTATGACAAAGTTTTAAAATATAAGTGTTAGTATATTTTACAGATATCATTAATTAATAAAATTATTAGGAATTAGATATAATTATGTGACCAAACAACATCCATTAACATAAGTCAAATTCATGACAAAATTTACTGTGCTTTTTATTCAATATTCAAACCATGATATAAAATAACATTTTAAAAGCATCTTTATGAGGGAATATAAGTGCTTTGTTAACTTCATAAAGCAATATATGAATATATCATTTTTTAAATACTACAATACTCTTAAATTCATTAAGTTAAATATCTTGCTGTACATCAAGGCACAGGAAACATTAATTGTCCATGACAAAAATATAAATATATCCACAGGCAATTTTTCTTTCATCCTATATGAATGCATATGACTAACAATAAATATATCTGGTAATATTAAAGGTAATTGGCTGAATTGTAATACATAATATTCTATAATATAAACTCATATGTACTATTCTGTATTTAATCTCTTAAATTATTCTAGTACATACAATAATAACAATAATGTATAAATTATTTGTTTTTTAGGACATTAATTAAAACAAGTTCTTACTATAACAGAATTATAAGCAGTAGACATATTCTAAATATTTATATAATTTTTCAAAATTAATAATACATAACACTTTTATTTCATATCTAATTAATAGTGTTACAAATTTGCAAAGTGGTTAATAAATTAAATTGCTCATCACAAATATACATACAAATGTATACATATACACATTAAATAATTTTATATTAATAATTAAGAAATCTATTCCTTTTAATTTGTACTCCTATTGCTTTTTAATGTTCATATTCATAATGTAAATTTTTTATTCTGTCATGCATCACATTATTTATTATTCTGCAAGTTTTTTTATTTAACCTTTCAAATTCTTTAAAAATGATTCAGAATAAATACATATTTCTTTTTATCTTATATTCGAATAATATGCAATGTTTTATTTTAATATGTAAAATATATTATTGCATACAGTAAATTTCTAGTAACATATTTCAAATTTTATAGGCAACTGATTTTCTTTAAGCCACAATTGATTTATTACATTGAAAAACTCCAAAGTTTTGATTTTATTTTAATTTTTTGGGGGAAAGTGAGTTGAGAAATACTTTGTCTTCTTTGAGACAAAAGTTATTTTTGGTTCGTTTTTATTTTTAAAAAACGGTAATAAAAATTGGTTTTAAAAATAAAAGTTTTAGTATATCAGCGGTATACAAAAAAAAAAAAGGCGCCGTATAGGTAAAGAAAAAAATCGCCGTATTTTTTTTTTAAAAGAAAGAAAACGAAAGTTGAAAAAGTCAAAAGTTTTGATTTTATTTTAATTTTTTTGGAGTCGGGGGTGGGGTGGTGGATTGAGAAATACGTTGTAAAAATTAGAGACAGAAGTTATTTGGTCAGTTATTTTTTGTTTGTTTTTATTTTTTTAAAAAAGGTAATAAAAATTGATTAAAAAAATAAAAGTTGAAGTCAAAAAAAAAAAATCGCCATATATGCAAAAAAAAAAAAAACCACCTTAAAGACGGAGTAGGAAAAATTAAAGGGATCAAAAAAAGTCGCCGTATTTTAAAAATTGTGGCCCAGTAACGTTGAATTGTATTGTTTTTGACTGGCAACAACGCCATCAAGCGACCAAGCCCAGCTAAGTAATTTTCTATTTCTTATTAAATGTTCTCCTATTTTTCTAGGTTTTGACTATATAAAAATTATAACATAAAAGATTATTCAACCACAAAATAATTTAAATATTTGTAACCAATTGACTCCAGATTTTTGATGCCCTCTTTTAAAAATATTATGAGTTTTGACCTGCTAGTCTCTTAGATATCAATTTCTGTCATAATACATGTTCTGTACTTGATCAGAAATTCATTAATCAGGTGAGATGCAGATTTGAAATGCCCTAATACCACACAGACAAACAAACATTGTATTTATTTATATAATGAAAATTGAAGTGAAAGAAAGTGCTACTCCCATTAAGCTATATCTTATCAATATTAATGTGTCAGAGAATTATTAAAAAAATAAAATGGTATATTTATTAATAAATTTTTATTAATCATTCATTAGATTATAGATTATCCAACAGTGAATAGTATTTCTGTAGTGTAATTTTCACTTCACCACTGACATGAAAGATAGTGAATGGCTTCTATCTGCTTTTAACATCTTGTGGAGGGATTTAATCATAAACATATGACACAAAAAAGATCTAGGATTGCCAAGATTACATTTCATGCTGAACCAGGAAACATCAATTGTCCCAGATCCCAATCTCTTAAACATATCTATATCATTGTTCATAATAGATTTCTAACTATAAGATCTTTCTACTGACTTATTGTAAATCGAAAGATTTTGCGAGTATTAATGTGTAATAAGAAAAGTGGATTTAATCAGTGAAGTATTGAATAGCTTCACGCTCTCAGATCTAACCGCTTCAGCTTCACCTATTTATATAGAAAGTAGGTTGAAGTAAAGAAGGGTTCCCCTAATTTCTTCCAAGGCATAAGCTTGTGGTTAAGACCTATAGAGGTTCCTACTATTGCATTTTCACATGCACATTCCTGAGGTTACAACCTTAGTAAATATTACTTTAGTATGTATATAAATATCAAATTACTACAGTTTATTTGATAAATGTCAAAACTGCTACCCTCACAACTTTAACACAAATCACTTAATGAAAATATATTAGGACATTTTTTATTAGTCATTTCATTAGACGAGATTATCCAATAATGAATAATATTTCTGTAGCTCTCAAGCAAGATATGGTATGGGTTCTATTTGCTTTTAACACCTTGTGGAGGGATGTAATCATAAACATATGAGCAATGTCATGTGGGAAAAAAAATCCCCAAATGTACATTTTGTGCTGAACCAGCACTCATCAGTTGGACCAGACCACAATCTTTTATAGATAGCTTTATCATTATTCAATATATATATATATATTGTAACTTAGAAAAATGAACACATTAAAATGATCAAGTGCCAAACTATAACAAGAGTGGCTAAACTGTAACATGAGAAAAAACACAGCTTGAGCTATCAAAAGTGGCAACCACATAGAAGGTCATCTGCAGACCTTAGACTATACCCTAGAAGATGTATAGCTAAGTATTAATCAGCTAATAATAATAATATTTTTCAACTAAGCTCAGTGGATTAAAAACTTATAATTGGTTAGCTACTGAGACATGTGTTACAGTAATGGGAACTACAGTAATTACAGATATGCATTATCATCTTTAAATAAATGAAAAATAAATAAAATAAATTAAAAGGGGGAGAAACTTCATCTCACTCTTGCACAATAGTTTAAATTAAACAAACTTACTAATACTAAAAGTACATCTCCCAAGCAGCAAGCTTACAATACATCTCATCTATAATAATAAAGAATCTCTTTTACTATTTGTCCTTCTAAAATATCTTATAACAACCATTAATCACCAATCAAATATTATTGCCATGATCCGATCTGAAATATCCCTTGAAAAGTAAAAGTTAATGTATTTTCTTCTCTTATAATTAATATAATTTAATCTGTGGATGCCACTTTGCTGATTTTTAGCAAAATAAATGTTATTTGAATAATCATAAAATTAATATGTGATAATGTCAGGATTCTTAATATAATATTCTCAAGTATGACTTGTTCTATCATGTTGAATAACTGAATGACATCCCAGTAGACTGTAGGAGGGATACACTTCACCAATAAGCTAATATATCCTAGTATACCATATAAACATCTCGAAAGTGCTTAGCCTGGATTAGCTCATTTTGATTGTTTGCTATTAACAGATTCTTCAACCAGTGTTTTAAAGTGCTCGTATATAATATTAATTAATGAAACATATAATTTAAATAATAAATGAAACATATAACGGTATATAATATTAATTAATGAAACATATAATTTAAATAATAAATGAAACATATAACGGTATATAAAATGCCGTTACATTATTTTAAAATGAAAATAAAAAGATCGTAAATAAAAATTGATTTATTAAAAAAAAAAAAACTTAACTTAAAAACTGAAAATTAAAAGTTGTTTAACGTATATATATCACACAGATGGGAAACTTTAAAAACTATTTTAAAAATAAAAGTATTTGAAAGTATTTTTTTTTTTGTAAAAAAGTAAAGATGTAAAGATTTGATATTTTTGAAAATAGAAATAGTGTTGATTTCTATAATCTTAGAAAATGGAAATGATTGTTTTATTAATTAAATGATTGTTCTAAAGCACACTAGCCCTTGGGGCACTCGAATAATTAAATGGTCAGATAAGAAAATAAAAAGAAATTAAATGACCAATGCAAGCACAAAATGACAGCATGGACTGTAAATGAAACACGAGAGGATTAGTGACGTCTTGCTCATTGAATCTGAAGATTTGATGATAAGAGGCTAATAAACATATAAAAGCCAAATGATTATTATAATTAGGATTTTAGAGCTGACTATGAATATACCGTTATAACTAGCAATATTGCAGATTTTCACGATGTGGAAGTCTGCAATAGATTTAATTTTCCGGACAACCAGCTGAGGCTTCTGGATGACAGTTCCTGACCAAATGCATGGCAAGTAGCAGTTTCATTTCAAAGGACAAACAATCTACGAAAGTGATCACAAAGATGGACCTCTAAATCTGCTCAATCCATAAAGTATGAACTCTTTGTGTTTATCCAACAGGAACTTTTTATAAATTTGCAGTTAATAGCTAAAGATAAGAACTATTATCTGGCCTAAAATCAATTATTAGTATTTTTTATGCATCTGTTTAAGCAATCATTTCCATTTCTTTCTTTTTTGTGTGTTAAGTGTTAATTAAAAATTTATCAAATTAAAGTTGAGTGTAGATAGCTGCATGGATAAAAATTAATAACTATGTTTAAATTTGTTTATTTTAAAGGGTTAATTTCAGGCTATTTGTTTTGTAGTTAGAACGATGCTTGTGGAGGGATATATGGGTGTTTATATCAATGTAATGTGAAGCGTGTTTAGCATACAGCGCATTGTGCCCAACTGAATGCATTACCCCAAAGAAGCAGTCATATCGTTGAAATGGTCACAGACATATTTCCTGCGCCATTAACCCTTTCTAGCTCTATGGACAGGGATTTATAAGTCGGCAGAAAGACCGCTCTCCCCCCATACGTAGCACTCTTTAATTAATTTATATACATGATTCATTCACCAGACAGATGCACATTCCTGCACTGGCCGAGGATCATGTCCTTCAAAGAATATCACGCTGACAGAGGCACATTCCTATCAGTGTGATTTTATGCTAGCATCTTCATATTGCATTCGTTGCGACTATATATCTGGAAGCAGGCGTTGGTTTGGCTATGAACTTTTAGTCTGAGATTGAATGAGTGTTTTGATAAGTTGTTTTTTTAAGTGAGAAATCTATGTAGCCTAATCTATACTCAACATGCTAAAGTAAATATTAAAATGTCCATCTGTGTGGTCTATTTAAAATAGTAATTTAAATTTGAAAATTAATGTTAAAATCTAAATATAAATTTTATTCCTCAATTTTAAATGTGCGTTAATAAAATCTGTTGTGTTATTAGTACTGGCAGTGATCTAGTTTATTTTTTTATTCTTTATTAAAAAAATATACTTTAATAAATTAGTTTAAAACCTCTGCTACTCCATGAACTAGTGACAAGGGCAAACGGTCAATAAAATAAAAAAAAATTTTTTTTCTTAACTTATGTATCTGCCTACTATATAAATTTTCCAGGTTCAAATGCCTGGTGGCGCCCTTACGGCAGATACGGTAAGACTCTACCTCCCTGACTGTTATACACATAAACATCTCGAAAGCGCTTAGCCTGGATTAGCTCATTTTGATTGTTTGCTATTAACAGATTCTTCAAACAGTGTTTTAAAGTGCTCGTATATAATATTAATTAATGAAACATATAATTTAAATAATAAATGCATGAAACAATAAAATTTTGGAGAATAAAATCTTCACCCAGGATGACATTTGAATATCCAGAATGGAAAGAGTATCTTTTATGTCATTCTGATATTCATCAACAACCTAATTTTTAAATTATCTTCAGAAATAATATAATCCTTGTTTGTATAATAATTAAAGAATATGACATCTTTAAATGAAATTCATTTTAAAATAAATAGCTTTACTTCAAAGGCAATTTAAACATTTGTAATCATCAGTCTTATGAAATTTGCATTCTTTAAGTTTGGATTTGTGTTTTAAATGAATTATATATCTGATTTTATACTCAATTTATATACCAAGATTTGAATTAAAAAAATTATTTCATATGATTAATATAATTACAATGACTCAAGACACTATATTGACAGAGACTGGAATTTAATAACAAAAGTGTACATTTATTATAACAAACACTAATTCTAGCTTATACAAAACAAAAATTTGAACAACAAATTCTCATTAGGGTCATCTGCAAATATCATCATCAACTATTATCAATACACTGCAGGATGAAGGTCTCTTCAAGTTCAATCCATCTTTTCTGATCTTTAGTTTCTTTTCTCCTCATCACCCCTGCACACTTTCTCATCTCATCCATTCATCTCACATGTGGTCTCTTTCTGGGTCTTTTACAATCTCTTGGAATCCAGTTTAAGACTTCAATTGTCCATCTATTATCATCTCTTCTAGAAATATATCCAGCCCAACTCCACTTCAATCTTTTAATTTTTTTGAGGTCAGTAACACCTGTTTGTTCTCTTACCCATACATTGCATCTTTGATCTCTTCTTGTTATTCCCAGCATGCATCTCTCCATACTTCTTTGAGTGCTCTGAAGTCTCTGTATTGCTCTTCTATTAAGTGTCCAAGTCTTGGATCCATAAGTAAGAACTGGCAAAACACATTCATTAAAAACCTTCCTTTTCAATGACATAGGCATATTTCCTTTTAGTGTCAAGTTATTTTTACCAAAAGCACTCCAACCAAGTTTAATTCTATGACTAATTTTATCCATTATGTTTCCATCTGTCTGACCAAGGTATTTGTAACTGTTAACTTCTTCTAATTCATCATAATCAATCTTAATTTTCATATTTTGAGCAAATTGATTAAACATTACTTTAGTCTTTTTAACATTTATCTTTAGTCCTATGTTCATCTGATAACTTCTCCAACATTTCCTGAAGCTCTGAAGCATTATTTTCAAAAACAACTACATCATCTGCAAAATCTAAATGACTTAAATAATCTCCATTTACTTTCACTTCTTTTACTTCCCATTTTAATCCACAAAATACTTCTTGCAGCACTGCTGTAAAAAGTTTTGGAAATATGGAGTCACCTTGTTTTACACTCTTCTCAATGTTGACTTTCTCAGTATCATTATGTAATCTAATTGTTGCTGTTGCATTTTTATAAATATTCTTTAAAATATGACAATATCCTGGATCTATACCTTGATGATCCAATGCTTTAATCACTGAAGAAATGTTTATAGAATCAAATGCCTTTTCATAATCTACAAATCCAAAACATAATGGCAACTCATATTCATTTGTCCTTTCTATAACTTCTCTCAATATCTGGATATGATCTATTGTACTAAAACCACTTTTAAATCCAGCTTGTTCTCTTGGTTGGTGGAAATCCAATGTTTTCTGTAGATGAGTTGTAATTATCTGATAAAAATTTTGTATAAAACTGATAAAAGGCTGATAAGTCTGTAATTTCTAATATTTTCTTTATCACCTTTTTTAAATATTAATATTATTACTGCATTCTTTCAATCATCTGGTACATCTTTATCATTTAGACATTTGGTATATAACTTTGCTAAAAAAATTTTCTATATCTTCACCTGCTTCTTTTAATATATCAATTATAATTCCATCATTACCTGGAGCTCTTCCTTTCTTTATACATTTAATTGCATATCTCACTTCTTCATTTAAAATTCTGGGCAATTCAGAAGATGAAATAGATATAGGAGGTATTTGTTCTTTATTACTATATTATTCTTGATAAATGTCTTCTACCCATTTCAAGTTCTCATCTCTCTTTTTAGTAATAATTCCATCTTTTTTTCTTGTTGCAAATATAAATTTCCTATCAATACCAAAATGTTGTTTTACATTCTTGAGACTTATTTTTTTCTACAGCTTTCCTTGCTAGTTCACAGTTATACTTTCTTATATCATTTTCAACTCTTTTCTGCACCATTTTACAAAATTTGAGATATTCAATCCTTTTTAATGCATCATTTTTGTATATCTTCATATTCCTTCTTATCTTCATAAATTTTCTAGTGTCAGTAGAAATTTTATTGGTCAATTGCTTTTTTCTACCAGCTATCTTTGTTGCAATTTTTAAAAGTGTATCAGTTATTTTCATATTAATTCCATTCAAATCTGAATCATGTTCAAAATCTATTAATACTTGAAACCGATTTGTAAGTTCTAATTTAAATTCATTAGAATGCTTCTGAAGATTAGGCATATCAACTGCAAATATTGTTTTTCTTAATAATTTTTGTCTCTCTAGTTTTGCATTAACACGTATCTTACATCTTACTAATCGATGATCATTTCCTGTGTTAAATTTATTAAAAACATTACAATCTTGAAATATGTATTTTCTGTTAGTCAAAATATAATCCAATTCTGCTGTACCTTCATTTGAATGCTTCCATGTCCATTTCCTTTTAACATTTTTCTCAAAAAAAGAATTCATAATATAAAGTTTTCCTTTTTCTGCAAACTCCACAAGTCTATGTCCTCTCTCATTTCTATTACCATAACAAAAATTACCTACAGCACTTTCATCTTTCATTTGTTTACCACTTCTAGCATTAAAGTCTCTCATAACAATTTTGAAATGTTGTTTACTCTGATCAAAAGCCTTTCGTACATTCATATAAAAATCTACTACTTCATCACTATGTGAACTTGTTGGGGCATAAACCTAAATTATCTGCATTTGGTATCTGCTATTAAGTTCTATAACTAATATTGCCACTCTGTCTGATACACCATCAATCTCCACAATGTTGTTCTTCCACTTTTTATTTATAATGAATCCTACTCCACTTGTATTTCCAATATTTGTGCCTTTATAATAGAGTACATGTTCACTTTTTAAATCAATTGTTTAAATCTGCAAATATAATCCCTGTTATGTAAGATGCACTACTTAAAAAAAAAAAAAACTTCCTATCCATTGTAAATTTAGACATTATTAAAAAAAATGTAGCATAGTTTTGTAAATTACAATTTGTAACTTATGGATAAACATTATTTATTTCTTTTGCACTTTATTTTAAAATTTATGTAGCTTTAACATATTGTTTTATTTCTATACATAATTTTGACACTATTCTAAAATTGTAACACAATCATTTGCTAAACATTTCAACATAATTTAAATATTTGGAATACAATTACCCAGGTCCAGCTATTAATTATTGGCAGGTACATTCACCTAATAATCATTTAAACTATCTGACATTGTGCTAATATAAATAAGAATTTAACCATTTTATAATATCTAGCTAAGAAATTTTAGCAGAATGTAACTATAATCCTAGATATTATAAAAAAAAAAACAGCTAAGAAATTCTATCAAGCATCATTATTAACTAAATAATAGTAAAATAGTAAAATGTATTCACCATTTCGATTTTCCCATGTCCATATAATAAATTACTCCATTGGCAATTTACTTCTGGATAGTAACGATGATATATATGTGTATCTCTTATTATGATATACAATAATAAATTAAGATTAAATTTATAAAACGTATTTGTTGGCTTCATTGTAATCTGCTGGCAAGGCACAACAGTACAATGAATACATTAAATGTTTTACTACACATTCTGGATATGAAAAGTGTCCATGAAGTGACTAAGCATTTCAAATACAAGCTTATTTATTGCCATTACAATTTAAATACACTTTATCTTCATTTAGCATGGTGGAACATAAACATGATATCTTCATGACAGAACAGCTTCTTACAGCCTTAACTCCTGTAATGATAAATAAGCAATGGTATATTCCAAAACCATTTCTGAGGCATGTGAACATAGTCCTAGCACATGAAAATTCGAATATGAACTGAAGAAAATCCTACTAAGGTATCAATTATGCTAACTAAACATGAAAGACAATAATATAATACTGGAAACAAAATCCACTTATGACAAATGCATACAATTGAGGAGAGCTACTCTCAATCCTCCAATGTACTATCAAATTAGAAACAATACAATGAGAGATAATTGCATCCACAAACATTAAAAAGTAATAACCTCTATCCATGGCAAGATAAAATACTACTTAAACAAAAGAAATAATTTTCTATCTTTAAAATACATATACCGGATAATGTACAAAATCAACAAATAAATATGAGTCAAAACAACTTTAAAATATTTTAAATAGCATAATAATAATATGCTGCAAATAATCAGAAATGCACACATATAGCTAATAGTAGCATAAAATTTCAAAATATTGGACATGAATGGCAAATACATAAACACTCAATATAATAAATATAAACATATTAGTAATAACCTTATAATAATAAAAATATATCAGTTAAAACCTTTGCAAGATTCTGTTTAATATCAAATGTTGGCTGTTTACCCATAAATAATTATAAATGCATAATAATACAAATGATATGAGTAAATATATATTAAAAAATATGTACTTTATTCCTTCCCTTTTTTATACCTGGACATGTATACCCAAATACTAATTTATCTTAAGCAAAAATAATAAAATGCAAAAATTTTTACCTTATAACTCGTGAATAATTTTGCACAATAATAATAATAATAATATATATATTAAAAACACTCATAGTTCTTTCGAGGACATTTTCAGCTTTGAGCCATTTCACACAGGAAATAATGTCCTCAGGATAGCAAGTAATTTAAAATAATGCATCCATAGTTTATCACTTCATTAAAAAATAATAATTATAATGACCTTCGTGGCAAAATATTTGCAGACATTCGCATCACAAACAACAAATGTTACTATGGATCTGAATCCTTTTTATAAATATTTGGACATTTTACTTTAAAGAATCGACTATAGCTTTTCACATTTGTCTTGTAAAATTCTAGTAAGAAAATTCACTTGTTGAATGAAGGTTCATTTCAAATGCATAAAATTTTCATTAATTTGTCCAGATATTGTAATATAAAAGATATGATAAGAGTAATATTTTCTTTAACTCACGTGACTGTATGATAAAAGTCAAATTTTCCTTCTTTGATAAGTGTATTTTACATTATCTTAAAGTCAGTAATTACTTGGAAGTAGAATGTTAATATCAGAAAAAAGTAAATTATTCTTTCTTTTAAGTGAATAATTGTGAACAATCTTTCACATTTAACAATATATTTGAATTTTAAAAGTCTCTTTATTATTTTTTCTTCTTTTGGAAATAAATTTAATACTTGAATCCATTTTCTTTAATGTAACTATCTGACTTAGTATAAATTCAACAAGATACCTGAGTGACAGTTTTCATTTAACAAACAGGATGATCACTCAAAGTTCTGTTTAAAAAATCTTTAAAGTCAGAATTAATTCTGAGTTCAGTTGCAAACCTATATTTTTTCAATCTGGTCTAAACATGATAGCTGAAATTATATCTAGTTAGCATTGAAAAAACTTGTGAATAAAAATAAGCAATCAAAACAGACTACTGTATCAAAATTTAACTCGGAAACATTTTATACATTATGGAACTACAAGTGCTTATAAAAATTATCATCAATTCTGTTTCTTAGTTTCATTGTCATTATAAAAAAGTGAAATCAATACACATAAGTTGCCTGATTGTCAGGATAAACCAGATCAAAGTCTTCCAGGAAAACATCATCATATTGATTTTTTTCTTTACAGAAAATTAGCAACTGCAAGTGATTAGCTCTTTATTTACTGACATGCTAATAAGATTAGTAGTATTTTTTTTTGTTTCAAACAAATGATTTATATAATCAATGAGGGCAAGATCTTATGGTGACTAAGCACATTTTGCAACTGTGTCAATCTGTTGCTTTTATACTATCATATGGTGAGGCATAATATACCTGGCCATTTAAAAATAACACAGCTTTAGAAATAAAGATAAAAATTCTTATTGTATGTAATAGTAATAATGCAAATACATACAATAGCATTTTATATACATAATATATGTTTGAGAGGCATGCCGTGACCCTTTTTAAGATCATGACACTTCCAATAAAATGATATTGTTGCTAGCAATTTTTAACTTTACAGTTGAGCTTGAAGCACTGCTAATACAATATTGATAACAAAGTATGTGCTGCCATTCAAATCGAACAGGTGTCATATCTTGCATTGTCTAATTTACATTTCAAATGCATCTCTCTATATAATAAGATTCTAAATTTTTACTGGGAACTATATGATTCACTAATCTAGTTTTCTAATTGTTTAATAATGCTATTGACTATTTATTTTCTTATATTCATATTTTATTAGTCAGTCTTATTATAATTTGAATCTGATGTAAATAAGATTATAGTAAGACAAGACCATTATTTTATGGTAAGCTTCTCCTAAGTTTGGAAAAGTTCACAACATTGATTTTATTTTTAATGACAAACTTCAGTTTTTTATTAAAGAGTCCATACATACAATCTGTAGTTTTATAAAAAAAATCAGACACTATCTTAATCAAAGATAAAAGAATAAGTAAGAAAAGAAGTGGGCAATTGATATATTAAAGGATAATGTAAAACATTTCCCATAAGAAAATGAGGTCATGTTGTAGTAAAATAATTATCAAGATACATTTTCAAATAAGAAATGAGATCTCTATGCGCAATTGGTTTCTTTTATTTTTTAATCACATTGAACTGTTTGATTATATATCCATGGTTTTTCTCTTGTAATTAAAAATGTCCATATACATTGGTGACTTTTACTTGAATTTAAAAATCCTAATTTTAAATTAGTTATTTATATGCATAAATGTTTGAATATAATTCTATAGAAGGCTAAATTGTAATGAATGTAACTTCAGTTACTAGTATATTATATAGTCTTTACCAAAGATGTAATGAAAAAAATTATTATATAATAATATGCTTTCACAAAGAAAATTACATCATATAGATATTATTAATTCTAATAATGTAATATATATGGTATATGAGCACGGACTTTCAAGTGAATCAGTGTTATGAGGGGAGAGTGGTGGATTGTGTGAAAGTCTGTGCTCATATACCCTATATATTACATATATAGACACAAGTATATAATAATCCCATGTTTCAGTTAATTCTAATAATATAAAAGTAAAAATATGAATAGTGCTACAATTGTGTGCTATAGGATGTGATCTATGTAATATCATGCTTCCAGAGAATAATGACATTTTTAATGAAATGTACATTATCAACTGTAAATAAGTGAGAACCAATGACTTACTTCAATTCAAGAGAAAGCCAGTTTTCCATGTGGCTCCAAACATGTCATTAGTCTTACATCAGAACAACTGTAAAATTCCATTAAACCACTACCCTTAAAGCATCTGAGAAGCTGGATTAAGAAAGCTGAATTAATTTATTAATTGTTGCTTTTATAATAATAATTGTAATTTTTAGTTGTTATAGTACAAAAAATAATTAAAATTATATATATGCATTTATAAATTTTAGTAATGGACAAAAAAATGTTTTTTTAATAATTCGTTGTGATTACTTTAGTGCTCTTTATAATTTCATAATAAACATTGGTTATATCATCTAAAAGATGAAACACAATATATATCTCAATACACTATTCATATTTGTTTGATTTTGAAACGTTATCCAGAATTAATGGAAGGAAAAGTTTAAATATGAACCTCTATTAAAAATAATAATTTGAAATTTTCTGCATATGGATATTTAAACGTATGTGCACACATTTTCTGTACCCAAGGCTTAGCTCACATTATTAGATTAAAATAACAAAATGTATTTGATAATTTAAATACAAATAATATTTACATGAAATAATAATCCATGAGTTATCAATAGCAAGGAAACATAACTTTTATAAACAAAGTTGTACATCAATTTAATCTCTCTTGATAACTCATCTATTATTATAATATATAAAATTAAAAGCATGTGAAGTGCTTTATAGAGAAGCTATAGAGAGTGCAAAAAATATTAAATGCTAAGCACTTTTGAAGCCATTTGCCTCATATTCATAGCGATAATGCAAAATGCAGAACTCGATTACATTACATTGTTTTATTTTACATATGCAAGCAAAGCTAACCCATGGCATTGCATGCATTAGTAAAATCATAATAATAAAAAGTATAAATGTTTATAATGTAGTTGATTATTAAAATATATTTTTTATATTGGATTATTTCCATCATCTAATATGAATATTGAATGTCTATAAAAATTTAACTTTATTTAATGATTCCAAATCCATTCAATTGTTAGTAATAGCATATTAAACAGATTAGTGTATGACCAATGTTTTGAGAGGCATTATTCTCTCCTCCATGGGGTTCGAACTTGGACCCTTACATTCTTGAGTATTAAATTTTAAAGTAATGATCTAACCAAGTGACCATTATGCCAAAGACAACAGTCAGTAGAAATTTCATATACTTATCTATGAGGTTCTTCCTGACTTATCTATGAGATTCTTCCTGATTTCTCCACTTTTTCCTAAGAGTAACAGTTGAATATATTTGGAAATATTTAAATGAAGTTATTTTTTTCTAAAGACATTCAATACTCATATTAGATTATGAAATAGTCCAATATAAAAATACAACTAAAACACCACCATCACAAACCTTCAGGAAACCCCAATATATATATATTGTGACCTTTGGTTTTGACCAAAGATGGCTGAGTTCATCGCAGAGAAATCGGATTAAGTAAAAAAATTTCATAAATAACAATAATTTTAAATAATCAGGGGAATCAAAAAGTTTCTGGTCGTCTACAAAGTGTAAAAGAATCGTATCTGTAAAATGTTTGAGAGAAAATATATAAGTCTGTTTTCAGTGTATGGAAGTAATTTTGAAGTCTAACATATAGTAAATTTAGATATGCTTTAATTGTTATAAGTTAAATATTGAGATCAACAAGTAATATTTATTTAATAAAAGAAAATAAATAATTGAAAAGATCGATGTAAGTTTAGATCATAAAATTTAGCTTATTCATAATAGTACTCACTTAATAGTCAGTTTACATGGTAATAGCTATAAGATTTTAACTATTATATAATAGGATTATTGCTAGTTGGAATTTTAATGATTAGCTAGCAAAGTTATTAGTATGAGAGCAAGCATATGTGTGGTGTACATAAAATTTTAGTTATTGGACCATTATAGGATTTTTGTCTCATGAAGGATATCATTCAATAGCAAATTGAAAAAATAATAATTTTATATCAGTTTCAAATAAATATTTAATAATATTCACTCATAAATTTTAAATTAAAACTTAGTCTATTATTTCCAATTATAAAATTATCTTTCAAGTTGCTACATTTTTCTTAATACAATTTAAACCCAGGAGATTTCAAGCAAACCATGTTATTATTAATGGTGTGAATAATTAATATTAAAATTGTGTGTAAAAGCCAATCAAAATTTAATAGCAAGAATGTAAGGTCAAGAGGGTGGGTTTGAAGTTGATTGACAACCAGAAATTATAAAAGGAACACAAATTTTGGGAGGATTTCTTTCATTGTTCTTATTGGTTTTAATTCATGTCCCCAGTTTCTGTTTTATTTTATTTATTCTAGTGAATTTTATACTCTTTGGCTTGTTACATCTTCTGACTTAATATTGATTTAAAATTAAATCCTAGATATAATATAAAATAAAATATATTTATCTAACAACAAAATGATATATGACAATAGCTGTAATATAGTCATTTACAATCATAACGTACAAAAATATATAATTGGATAATGAAAAATTATTATAAAGATATTTAAGTGTAAATTATAGGCTTATGTTAATTTTATATAGAGCCAGTAGATGTCACTATTTATGCAATATAGGTTATTTTTGTAGTTGAGACATATTGAAAAGGGCAAAAATTTAACATTTGCCGAAAAGAGCTTTTTTTAATGTTATTTTTATATGTTATGATTATATGACTATATTACAGCTATTGTCATACATCATTTTGTTGTGAGATAAAAATATTTTATTCTATATTATATCTAGGATTTATTTTTAATTTGCAAAAGCAACATAAAGGATTTATTCCTTGTAATTTAGATGTTTGATTTAAAATTATATTGTATTCTATAAAAATGTGTATGTAAAGCCACTAAATCAGGCACATTTAATTTTGACTACTGAAGTTAATCATGAATCAGATTCCAAGATTGGAAAATTTTGGTATGGCTATGTGGAGAATGATGCATATGAGCTGGATTTTCCAATGTTCCCCAAGTAAAGCATTGCAGGTATCAAATTTTGTTAATAATTATTTCATTAGAACGATTATGATGCATAAAAAATGGGAGCAATGGTATTTGAAAAAGTATAAAAACAACAACTTTGAATTGAAATATAAATAGTAGTTATAATTTTATACTTTGCAAATCTAGTCCCAAATATAAACTAAGCTACCTACCTACATATGGTATTAATTTCTATGGTAAAAAAGACATTCTTGGTGTGAAAGAAATTTAAAAAATGTTTATTGTCTAATTGTGAATGAAAAGTCAAACAAGTAAAAATTGAATAAAACCAAAGCTTTAGTGTAAAACAATAAATGCTAAACCAAGTACATATCCTTAGAAATAATGAATTTAAAATGCTATAGAAAGTTTGAATTAAGATGTGTTTAAGCTTATGACTAACTTTGAAGTTTAATCCTGCATTATATGAATTTCTTATTTTGAATATTAAGTTAATCTTAAGGAAATGTATATGTTTTTATTGGATCCAGAAGAAAAATGTAGATCTTGTATCAGGTTGTTAATTGTGTGAAAGGATATCATAATATCATGAAATAATCATATAATAATAATAATAATCTGATTTCTGAAAATTATGGTCATATAAAAAATATATTTGGATAATATGTGCAAGCTAATAATATGTGTGTATAAACTTAAACAATTGGATGGAGGATGATGATCAAAAGTGATGAACTGTGCTAAGAGCGAACTCTTATGTATATTTTTTTTTACTTTATTGTTTATTAATTTGTCAAATATTAAAAGATTATTTTATTGACTATATTAGTTAAACATATTGCAAAATATACTCGGTGTTAAATTTAGGCTATGGTAGGGTAAAATATACCTTTATTTTAAAATTATCTATTAATATTGCTTAACCCTGATGCTATCATGAAATGAATGAAGTATTCATGTAAAAGTGTGGAATGTTTGTATAAGATGTTCACGGATATAATTTTATGCATATAGTTAAGATTGATGTTTTAATGCTTTATTTTGTTTATGTATTTTAAAAGTTTAATATTGCTATGTCCTAAAGGTTGAGGGAAATCATTATATGTTAAAGAAAATGAATGATGCACATTTCTATTTCATAGTATTTAAGATTTAGATATATATTTTTATTTAGTCATATTACACTATTATTAAATTATCGGTTCATACATCAAAAATAGAGTTTTTTATAAGAGTTCAACCCATGTTGTCTCAGGATTATGTGAGATTATGAATGACTCTTGTTTGATCAAGGTACACTAAGTCCTTGCTGGCTTGAAGGTTGAGATAGAGCATAGCTCTCTCATGATGATAAGTGTTAAGAATTTTAATGCATTCGGAGATCGAGGGTATATTCCTCTTTCCATTATTAATCTACTCCGTAAGAGGTATTTTCATAGTTGTAGTAGTAGTAATTTGTGCATGCCCATCTTCATATGTGTAGTGACTAGGTCTTAACATATCTCATAGCCCTCAGGTAGAAGGTACACTCTGGATTCATGCCAGCATGAATGTTATTTCGTGAATTTCTTTTCCTTATGGAGGTATATGTTATTGCCATATCTTGATATGAAACCCTGTTTAAATTTTGTGATGGATCATTGTGTAGTCTTTTGAAGTGTGTTATCTATTTCAGAGTATTTTAGATTTAAAATATGACTTAAGAATTGATATATAATGTTTACTTGAGCACTGCTCACAATCATTTTGAGAACCGATAATCATTCAAAATTTAGATTTCATGTAGAAAGCTTAGATAAGCAATATGCATCATATCCATCCCATAGTCAAATCAAGTCACTGCTGGGCTGGTAAAACAAATGGGTAATACTCCTGTTGGGGACATAGAAAGCATTAAATGTATATATGTGCATGAATGTGACCTCTAAAGCAGCTAATCATTTGAGAATTAAGGGTTGAGGAATTTAATACATGGATAAGCAACGATTTATACAAATAGTTATAGGTGTCAAATGTACATCTAGGCATAATATTAATTTTACCAAGTCATGGCTATGTCTAAGGGTTTCTCCGTGTTGGAAACCAATCAGATAGCATTAAAACAAAACAAATATGCAGTTGACATTTCTATATATTTTAACAGTATGTATATACACATGTTGCGCAAGTGTAAGTGTGTACATGAGTTACATAATTAAAAAAATATAAAATTAAAATAATCATAATTTAATAGTTTGAAAGGGTAGAAAGTTAAAAAATAGAAGGAAATTTTTAGAGATAAGTTAGTAATTAGTTAATAATTGTAACTTGTCTTTCTTTTATATATTTTTATTTTATAATCTTGTCAAAAATACTCTTTGAAAAAAGTATTTTTAATTAAAAAAATAAAAAGTTCTTATGATTAAATTAAATAGTTTGCACAAAATTAATCAGGCTCTGGAGATTAAGATTACAGACTGATTAGTTGAACAATATGATTAATCTCTGCAATTAAAATAGGAAAACCAAAAAAATAAAGAATGTATTGATAGCACTGTTGAAACTCGAGAAAGGGTGGGGTCAGAGTAGTATAAAAGACACACATCCTCTATTGTCTTCAGTTTTAGTTGAATTTGAATTCAATTCAGTTAAAGAATTATTCAAGAGAATGAGTGGCTAGAACTGATCCTGGTGCCACTGCTCGTCTCCCATGTGCCATTAGCAAAATGTCATGGTAAATTACTCTAACTCACCTTCTGCTGATGTTTTAACCTTCCCTACCAAATTAAGTGAACCAAACATTCCATATAACAAGAACCCAAAAAGCTTTATTTATATTAAACATATGCTGACCCAGAATCTGACCAGATCCGTGAACAAGAGTGATCACCCACATACAAAGAAAAACAAGAACTGTGCATACCCATATATAAAAACCAAGAATTGTGCATATCCACATACAAAGAAAAACCAAAAACTGTGCTGTATAAATCCTAGGTAAATATTCATTGACGTCATTATCAAAACTTTTAAATTTTATCTGAAATAAGAATTTGTTATCATAAGCATGCATACTTGTTAAGTGTATACTATCCCGTATGTGTTTCATATTTAATTATTTTCATTATTATTACATTTATAATTATTAGCTTTTAATAAATTTGTTTAAATTACTAATGTCATTTTACATCTCTCTCTCTCTATTCATCTAAGTAAATTTGTAACCAGTCTCATGTTAAGAACTAGCCATGGGTCAAGCGCTTAAAATGTGTTAGTAACATTTCATGGGTTCCAAAGTAAGTAATGGATGGTGCCCTGGGTTTAAACCCATTATAAATATCCCCATGAGATGTTTCATGTTTCATGCAGCTGGGGAGCTATTTCAGTGTGGAAAGGTGGCTGTTGGTTTAATATTTTATTAAATCATGATCTGACCAGGGTATGATTGATATGTAATTATTTCTCATATTTACTCCCCTGCTTGAGTAATGGGTCCCTTAAAAATCATATTTCAAAATCATATTTGTTTTATAAAATAGAATAAATAAATAAAAAAGTTTAAAAAGTTAAGTTTAAGGAGGGGAAATTCCCATTATAATACAATTATTTAATTACACAAATTACAAAGGACTGGTAAGATACTACATATTTATTGGTAGAAACAATTAAACAATACTTGCATTGCATTATAAGTTCAACCAATTAGTCATTTTGACCCTCAAACTCTTTGACAATTTCTAGCTTGCTACTGCCATTTTGTTTTTACAGCTTTATCTGCAATTTATGTCAGTTTGTTATAGTTTCCATTTCTATTTATTCCACACAGGAAGGTATGGGGCTGAGGAAGAAAAAATTGTCTCCTGACTTTTTATATTATTCCATTTATCATGCATAGAAGTGCTCTCTTTAATTTTAATTACTAGAGTGATATAGTAAGCATGTACATAACATTTTCAGTTCATCTTTTGCAAAAAGCACAAACACAGCAGTCCTTCCCCAATCTAGAAATAAATGATATTTAACTAACACACATAATCATTAAATTTAATCAGTAGATGTCTTGTTCTGAAAGCTTTAGGGATGTTCTCCCAATCTTCACATGGGGTATGAGTCAGTTCCAATTGTTGTTAACACACACAATTTTTCTTCCTTCTCTGTTTGTAAATCGAGTTCATCTCTACAATCAGTTTCATCCTCATGTCTTTTATTTGTATTAGCTTCAGGTAATGTATTTAAATATCCATCTGGTATAGTTTTCACAGCAATAGTGAAGGTGGTTTATATGTTACCTGAACATCTTGCCATTTTGTAAATTCACCAGATGTATTTGCTTAGACAATATTTGTTTTACCACACCAGGAATCCATTTATGTTTCAGCAAGTCATGGATTCAAATTTTCTCATCTGGTAAGAATTTCATAGCTAGAGGGGGTTTACTGCCTTTAGCTTTGACAGGTAATAGCTGAGACAAATGTGTGCAAAAAATAGCAATACATCAATAATCTGCAGGGTCTTTCTGGTTGCTGTATTCAGTGTAAAGTGTTGTGTGTAGTTGGCTGCACTAAGGCTTTGGACATATTTTTATTGTTTTTTAAGGTATAATTTAAATGTTGACACACTCTGCAATGCCATTACTCTCTAGATGGTATGGAGGTGTAAGAATGTTTTAGTCCCCATCATCCAGAAAATCTATAAAGTTTCTCAAGGTGAAGCCTGAACCATTATCCATTACAATTGATTTACGATAGCCATGTGTAGCAAACAATTCATTTAAAATACTGATGTTACATTCAGCTGTGGTGTTCTTGACTAATCTATACTCAGTCCAATGTGAATATGCATCTACCAATAGCAGTCTTGAATGCCCTTTAATGGACTAACTTGGTCTAAATTAACACATGTCCAGGGAAGAAGTAGGTGTTTCCCATGATTCAAATTGTTTGGATGGTAGCTTCACTGTTTGTTGACAAATCCTTTTATTAAGTTTTCTATATCATTTGTCAAATTCAGCCACCATACATATAATCTGGCAAGTGCTTTTATTCTCATGATTCCCGAATGTCCCTGATGCAATAGATTTAATATGTGGATTCTACCTTCAGTAGGAACCAGCACACAGTCATTATTCAAAATATATCCTTTACAAACTGAGAGTCCACCTCTGATGCAGATTGCTTTGTTTAGTTCTGCAGGGCATTTGATTGGCTGACCGTGTTTTATCCATCATATTAATTGGACAAAACCCTTATCTTCATCCAATATGCAATGACTGCACTATTTACCCTTTTTGAATTTAGCATGTCAGTAAAATTTCTTTTTTTTAATATTAGAAATACCTTTTCCATAAGATCTGCTAATCTAAATGGAGCATCAGCATGTCCAATCTTTGCCCTCAACTTATAGATTAGCTTGAAATCATAATGTGATATTTATCCATCATAACATACGTTGCCTTGTATATTCGGGTATTCTTTTTCAGAGCCAAAAATTCTCATTAGAGAGCAATGATCAGTATAAACGGTAAAGCTCTGCCCATATATGTATTGATGGAACTTCTTAACAGCAAAAACCGCTCCCAACATTTCTTTAACCACTTGGCTATAATTTTTCTCTGCAGATGTCAGTACTCTAGAGGCATAAGCAATTGCACATAGCACGAGTATGATATGGCAGCTCCAACACCATATTCAGACACATTTGTTGTAATACTTACAGCCACATCGCTAAGGTAATGAACCAATAGTGCCCCAGAAGTACTTTGCAGTTCTAAATGCCTTGTCCTGTTTAATATTCCAAGCCTAACATTGTTTTTTAAAGCAATTTGTGCAATGAAGATAGTAAATGTGATTTTCCATGTAGAAAACTCATAAAAATTTAAAAGTCTGAGAAATGCTTGCAGTTCTTTTACATTTTTGGTTTCTCCACATTCTTAAAGTTTTTACTTTGTCTGGGTCTGGATAGTGTCCATTAGCATTTATTATGTGTCCCAGAAATTTAATTTCCCTGGTGGACCATATCCATTTATTTACATTTAGTTTTAACTTGCCTAGTGCAAGCTTTGAGCAAACAAGATCCATTCACTTTTCCAGCTCAGCTTCTGTCATGACAGTAATCAAAATGTCATCCAGATATGGAATTATCCCATCTATGAATCTAAATAACATCCACTTTTGCCTGGAAAACATTTGGTGCGATTATTATACCATAAGGTAATTTATTGCACTTATATAATTCTTTGTGTATAGTTAAAAAAGTGAGTAGCTCCACTGTATTTTCAGTTATAGGGATTTGGTAAAAAGCTGCCTTTAAGTCTATTTTGGAAAAATAATTAGCTGTCTGCAATAATGCCAGCACTTCTCATATGCTTGAAACCAGATAAGATCCCTTGTTTATATATTTGATAATACTGATCCTATAATCCCTGCATAAGTGAACACTTCCATCTGATTTCATTATAGGTGTCACCCAGGAAAATTCTTCATCTGATTTCATTATAGGTGTCACCCAGGAAAATTCTTCAATAAGTGTTAAGACTCCTTTAGCCACAAAATCACTTATTGTTTTTTCAACTTTATCTCTAATCGCAAATGGCATCTTACATGGTTTATATACAATCACTTTTGCATCCTTTACCAACTCCACAGCAACTGGTCTTGCTCTAAACTCTGATTATTCTGGCATAAACAATTTCAGATATCTTTCTCATTGCAGTTTCCACCAGAAGTCCAGTTTCTAACTAATAATGGGTTAATGTCTTTATTTATCACATACAACACAAAAAATCTACATCTAGAATTTAATATTACTGGAACTTGAAATAAATTGAACTACTGCTGAAACTCATTGCACTCATTAAAATACCCATCTGAAAGCCAATCAGATGTCATAATAGCCATCTAAATGACAATCAAACCTAAACACACAACAAAGATTTTACAAGAAAAGGGTGGCCACCCTTCTCTCAACTTTTCTTTCTATATATCTAAGCCAGTCATAAGTATTTAGGTTTGAAAGCTTGAAGCTTTAAATATCTTCACAAACAACTCACTGAGTCTAAATCATAAACATACAATGCGAAATCCTATGAATTACTATGTAGTAGTTTTTAGAATACATAACAAGCAGTAAAGTATGTAAATAATATTTTAATTTGTGAAGTGCAGATAGTTGAAAATTGAAATAAATTGAGCTACTGCTGAAACTCACTGCACTCATTAAAATACCCATCTGACAGTCAATCAGATGACATGATAGCCATCTAAATGACAATCAAACCTAAACACACAACAAAGATTTTACGACAAAAGGGCAGCCACCCTTCTCTCAACTTTTCTTTCTTTATATCTGAGCCAGTCGTAAGTTTTTAGGTTTGGCTGTTGGATGGGTATTTTAATGAGGGCAGTGAGTTTCAGCAGTAGCTCAATTTATTTCAATTTTTCAACTATCTGCACTTCACAAGTTAAAATATTATTTACATACTTTACTGCTTGTTATGTATTCTAAAAACTACTATGTAGTAAATCATAGGATTTTGTGTTGTATGTTTATGATTTAGACTCAGTGAGTTGTTTGTGAAGATATTTAAGGCTTCAAGCTTTCAAACCTAAATACTTATGACTGGCTTAGATATATAGAAAGAAAAGTTGGGAGAAGGGTAGCCGCCCTTTTCTTGTAAAATCTTTGTTGTGTGTTTAGGTTTGATTGTTGTTTAGACAGCTATCATGACATCTGATTGGCTGTTGGATGGGTATTTTAATGAGTGCAGTGAGTTTCAGCAGTATCTCAATTTATTTCAATTTTCAACTATCTGCGCTTCGAAAATTAAAATATTATTTATTACTGGAACTGTAATTTTCCTGCAAATTTCAACTTTATTTCCATTTCCATCTGTCACCAACACATTTTATGTAGATTAAACTTATTACTATGGTCTTCTATAATCCCCATCAAGTCTTTAAGTGAGATTAATGACAAACCGGCACTGCTATCAACTTCCATAGTGATCTGTTTTCCACAAATTTGCAAATGTATCAGGACTAGATACATTTTCATGTTGCTATTTGTTATGGTTTTGATGGATGATTTCCTGTATTCTGCCTCTCCCAAGATTTGTAATCTGACCTTTTTCTAGCTGATTCATCATCTTTAGAATAACAAACTGCGGCTAAGTGCCCTCTCATGTTACAAATTTTGTATAATTTGTCTTTATGCCTACAACTATTTTTCATATGCCCCAATTTCCCACATCAAATACATTTTTGTTGTTTAATATGCCTATTGGGAATCAGGATATTGTTTTTTTGACTTTTCTTTAATGAATGAAATTTTTTTGGGAGATTTAGATCTAGTATATTTTGATGCTATATTAAACATGGCTTCTTGTGTGATGCATTTGTCCATGGTGCTTTTATACATTAAATCAAGATTACTCAATAGAACATTTCCAAAATTGTTGTTGGTCATCCCATACAAGAATTGTTTCATTAGATAGTCACTTCTTTCTGGACCAAATTCACAGTCTTTAGCTAACTTTCTTAATGCTAAGTCATAATCGATGTATTTTGCTTGTGCTACTGTATCCTATTTCTTAGCCTAAGGCATGCTATCCATTTTTGGAATGAAATATTCATTTAATCTCTGTATAAGCTTCTGATATGGTAGGTCTTTCAGTTGTTTTGCATCGGTAAGCCTATTAGGCACTTGAATCATGTCTTGTCCCACCAAATTCCACAGTGTGGAAATTTTATAGTGTCAACTTCAGTTTTATTAATAAACATCTAATATTCCACCTGCTCGATATAACATCCATGAATCAATGTTATTTATGTTAAATTTACACATTGTTGAATTTAGAGCAACCATGGTTTATTCTTTCTTATTCAGTTTTTGAAATGCCTTATTTTAATTATAGTCACCGACTTGAAACTGCATCACTCTGCTATGTCTGAGGGTTTTTCCATGTTGGAAATCAGTCACATAGCATTAAAATAAAACAAACATACATTTGACATTTATATATATAATTATTTAATTACATGGATTGCCTTATAAGTTCAACCAATTAATTAGTTATTTCTACCCGCAAACTCTTTGACAATTTCTGCCATTTTGTTTTTACAGCTTTATCTGCAATTTATGGCCATTTGTTATAGTTGCCATTTCTATTTGTTCCACATGGGAAGGTACAGGACTAAGGCAGAAAAAAAGTCTGACTTTTTATATTAATCCATTTATTGTGCATAATTTCAGGAGCATAAATAAGTAGTAGCACTCTCTTTAATTTTATTTACTAAAGTGATATAGTAACTGTGTACATAATGTTTTCAGTTCATCTTTTTGCAAAAAGTGCCAATATAGCAGTCAGTAGCATTAAGGAGTATGTTGGTCTTAGTTAATAAAGTTAACAAGTTAATTTCTTAGTTGCTCAGTATAAGTATTATAATAAATGCTTATTGAAGCTTGCCTCCCAGGAAAGTGGTGTCAAACCAGCAAAATATAACTGATCAAAATATTTTTTATAATATTTATTTACTTTGTTCCAGTTACCTAAATAAGGATATGTTTGTAGCAAGGGAGGCATATTTGTAGAAATGTAAGCACATGGAAGGGATCATTTTCCATAGTGGCTGTAAATCCCATATTGTTCTATTATATTGTTGTTATAGTTTATCATTTATTCTATTAATAAACATTATGTGTTATTTAAAAATTTTGGTGTAATGTCTTAATGTTTTTGTTACCCACAAAATCCAGAAATCTCTTCATATGCAATTTTAATGAAATATTTAATGCTTATTTCAGTACAGAAATATTATAAAAATTTAATTATTAAATTAATATTTGTTTTGAGATTTGAGAAATGCTTTAAAAAAGCAGTCTTAACTTGTGTTATAAATTATTATAGTTATATGGCAAACATCTGGAAAAAGATCTAATTTTAAAAGTTAATCATCATTTTTCATAGAGTTATTTTATTGTGACTAATATTTTGGGTGGACATAAAATCCCTTTCTCACTCCTGGTATTTGAATGTGCTTCCAGTTGATAATAATTTAGTTAAATTTTAGAGCAATTAAAATATTTTATCCTAATTGATTATTGGGGAGTTTATAAGATTTACTATTATTATCATTGCTTGATGAAAAGTAGATATAGCCACCACTATCCTATTAGGCAGGATTGGTTTTAAACCAATAAACATTATATGATCACCATTTTTTATGCTTGCTTATAACTGTTATTAAAACAGGCAAAACTCTCCATTCAGTATTGCTACTCACTGCAAGCCAGAGTAATCAATGGATGCTAGAAGGTTCCTCACTGATGAAGGCCACAAGCCAGAAACTAGTCTGGGGATATTGGAAGAGTAGGCACTAGATAGGGATTTTATGCACAAGCCTTCTGGCATACATTGATTACTCTAGCTTGCACTGAGTGGCATTACTGTATGGAGAGTTTTGCCTGTTTAATAACAGTTATGAGCAAGCATAAGAAATGATGATCATGTGATGTTTGGTGGTTTAACACCAATCCTGTCTAATAGGATAGTGGTAGCTATGGTTGTAAAAGAGCCAAAGACACCAAAATGTATGGGTACTGAACTGAATTCAGATCTATATGACTATATGAGCTAATGAGCTTAGATTGAAAACATTAGTGGCTAGGTGCAGTACTCTCAGATCCAAGGCTCCTCACTGACAAAGGTCACAAGCCAGAAACTAGTGTGGGGATATTGAATGAGTAGGCACTAAATAGGGATTTTATGTACAAGCCTTCTGGCATCCATTGATTACTCTGGCTTGCACTGAGTGGCACTACTGTATGGAGAGTTTTGCCTGTTTATTAAAGAAATGACAATAGAATGGAAAATTGAAGTTTAAATTGGATCTCAAGAGATTACAAAAAGCTCAGAAAGAGACCACACAAAAAAACATTCAGTAATAGATTAATAGAGGTTGAATATGATCATATAATTTAGATAAACAAATGATGTTTCTATCGAGTCATAATTAATATTAAATTATGTACATGCATATGTTAGATTTAGTGCAAAGACAGAAGTGGGCAATGAAGAACTGTGTCCAAGTTATAACAATCATTGTCAGTGATACTTTTTCATTTTTTGTCATACCCCTAACAATTTATTTTACGATCTCAAATCTGGAACTTTTATCATAACCTACTGATATCTTTTTTATCATTAAGTTACATTAAGTATATAGAAAAAAATAAAATTTTATGTAATATATATTCAAACTCAAAAAATTAATATTTATTATGTCAAATTTTAAGCTAGTAAATACAATGGGTTACATTTGATTGTGACAGAAATATCATTTTAATTATAAATTAAATATAAATAATTGCAACTATTTTTCAATTATCACTTTAGATTTATGCTTTTTGCTTTGTGTTTATAACTGGTTTCTTGTAAATATTTAATTATAAATATTTAAAGAATTATTTATAGTAATATTTAATTTAGAATAGCATGTTAAGTAAAACTAAACCTAATGTCTTATTTGTATTTTGGTGATGTATATACAAGTTGTTTAGAAAATAAATATTTGTAAAATTAACTATGGTATGAATAACATAGATACTATTAATCTCATTGCAGAAATCATCTTATTAATGATCTGTACTGTTTAATGTAGTGGTTGAATATCAATCTTTGAAGCATAAAGGCCTTTAACCAATTCCAAATTTGACATTTCCAGCACTCAAACTTTTTATGAACTTCCATTATTATTTTATGTTATTACTGTTGTATATCATAAATTTTGAATTAAATGCAATCTTGCTAACCACAATATCTTATCTGTGATTTTATAATAAAATACACCATTTCTTGGAATAAAAAGTATAAAAGGTTTAGATGTAATATTATGATAGGATTATTAATTACATGCTCTCTGTAATGTTTTGTATATAAACAATATGTACTTATTATCAATGTTTATATATTTGTGTGTGTTTATGTTATGTTACATTAAATATCTGACAGCATATAGAGTAACAAATATGATTAAGCAATATTATTTAATCATCCTTGGTAGTAATTTGTTATTATCCCATATTCTAACTTACTCTATCATATCAATTGTAAAATTAATTCTTAAGCCTTAATAAATCTTTATATCATTAAAGGAATTTTTCTGTGCAAATATATATTTATGAAGATATGGACTCAAAAGATAAAAATATCTGTATCAATTGTTAGCTGAATCAATTTTTTTTTTAAAAACATCTAGTCAATTGAATGAGACTTATCTTCAGTCTAAAGTTGGATGTTCTAAGATCATATGATATTTAAGCAACTAACCATAAATTTATATCTATATCATATATATATGTTGATACAAAGATTTTCACGGGCTGCTTATATAAAAGACATATTTTGTGGGTTCATCCGTGTTAAAAAATTTAAATATTGATATCTACTGGATGACTTGTGTGATCAAGTCGAAACCGGTATATCAATATTTAAATTTTTTAACATGGATGAGCCCGCAAAATATGTTATATATATATGTGTGTTTAATGTATATTGGTGATAAAAAAATAAAATAAAAAATGTTAATTTCATTTTACAAATAATCTTGTCATATATAGAATTCAGCAATAATATACAGTGATAAATAAAACATGCAACACTATAATTGAATCTTTCCATTTTGTTACATTAATTAATAGCACAGAGTTTATCAGATTAGATGTTTTCATAACAGTAATACCAATTATTATTTCTATATATACCTCATGTTAAATGTTAGAATATTTTCTTGCTAACAGATTTTTTTTAAAGAAATTATGTTAAGGCTTTTATTTTTCACACACTACTTAAAGATTATTTTATTTTTATCTAATGCAGATATTGAAATGGTAATGTATCTTTGGACATTTTATGAGCAGTATTTTATATATCCAATTATTCTCAAAACTATAAAAAAGAAATCCTAAATATAACAACATACAGATAAGACCACATAGTAATTAAAATTTATAAAAACATTGCCCAGGTTTAAGTCAGATATATGGCATGTAGTCTGTACAGTACATTATATTATTCAATAAATAAAATTATATATATATATGTAAGAATGCATTTTAAATCCTCACAGAAAAAAGAATACATTTTTAAAATTTATTTATCTAGTTATAAATAATTTTAATGTGACAGAAAGTTTATTTTATTATTATTGTGTAAAGAAAAAAAATAAAATAATTTTATTTATTTATTTTTCAAGTCTCAGTACTTTTATAAAATATAGGTTTTGTGAAGATTGTTAACTTTCAACTCAACAAAATTTTTTATTGAAAAATTGTCATAAAAAATAATATAGATGGGCTTCTAAGTGTAACATCTAATGTAAATCTAGTTAAAGTTATATAATTTTTTGATCTAGTTTTGATAATTAATAACTATTGAGAATGTATAAAATGTGCTAAAGAAATCTTTACATTCTTCCTTTTCATAAAAAACCAGTCAAGAGAATAAATTGCTCTACTTGTAAAAACAAGTAGGAGTTTAAAATGGAAAAATAAACTAAATGCATTAACTTTAAAATAATTGAAGTGAAGAATACAGTTAAAATAAACGAACTGAAAAATAAATGAAAGTTTATTCATTGTATATCAATTATGATAACAAAACATTAAAAAATTCTTTTTTATCTCAACAATTTTTCTATTGCAAACAATCACAAAACTTTATCAATATTTTTACATTTATATACCAATTAAAAATACCCTAAAAGCATTTAATTAACAAATCTATTTTTTCTCATTTTCTTTCTTTTCTATTGGCATTCTAATTAATTACAAAAAAAAAAAGACAATAAAAATTTATTTAATGTAACCACCATAAAATGTGTTATGTATTTAAAAATCAGATGAAATATAAACTATTGCATTTGAATAGTTTATGAATAACATTAATCTAAATTACATGTTTGTAAGAAAACTAATACTAGATATCATAAAATAAAATATTTAAAATAATTGATGTAATGTTTTATTTCTATTGTTAATAAGAAGCAATCAGAGTAAAAAGGTTAGTGTGTTAAATGAAGCTTGTATCTAAAATTTTACACTTAATATAAAAATGGAAGTCTTGCTATAAATTCAGTATAATAAAAAAAAAAAAAACTGAATAAAATTGCAGATGCATTTGAAGTAAATCATAAATCTGAAATGTGAACATGAACTTTTTTTGTTAAGTTGTGTATCAAAGATGATGATTAGAAAGAGAAATATATTCAAATATTAAACAGGCAAAACTCTCCATACAGTAGTGCCACCCTGCAAGGCCACAAGCCAGAAACTAGTCTGGGGATATTGGATGAGTAGGCACTAGATAGGGATTTTATGCACAAGCCTTCTGGCATCCATTGATTACTCTGGTTGGCACTACTGTATGGAAAGTTTTGCCTGTTTAATAACAGTTATGTGCTAGTATAAGAGATGGTGATCATGTGATATTCAAATATTATTTGAAAAAATGTTAAGCATAATTTTAAAGCATGATGGAAAATGAAATACCATCAAAACCAAGTTTAAAAGTACTGTGTATTTATTTTATATAACTATGTGTAAATAAAAGAGCAAATATGAACCCTTGTATACTGAAAAAAACTCATTACATAAATCCTATTTAGCATTTTTTATGAAATATTATATATTTGATAATTTTAAAAAAGTACTCATTAAAACAAGTGAAATAGTATTTATTTTTCAAGGCACTAGATAGGGATTTTATGCACAAGCCTTATGCAGACTTATTATTATTCAGACTAATTAATGTTGAATAAATAGTATAATTTTTATATTTATAATTCTAGATAACAAATGAGTCATATTTATATACTATTCTAATATTTATTATACAGTTTAAAAATATTATGCATGAGAAAATTACTTAAATATGTTATAGTGATTAACAACAATATGTAATAGCTGTATATACTCCTCGTACATTAAGAACTATGGTAAGAATTTATGTAATAAAGTTTAAATCTTGTTCATAGATTAGAGTCAGTTTTCTTTTTGGACAGAATATCACAAGTCATTGCATGATCTTAACCAGCTGCTCATTTAAAAATGTATCACGACTATATATATTACTTTGATTGTATTTGTAATTATTGATTTTGTATTTAATAATGAATATGATTTGTGAGAGGGGTATCTTTGTTACATGATAATCAGTATTGTTCCGTTTATTAAGCTATTTTATTATTTAATAAACTTTATTTATTTTTGTTCTTATTTGAGTCAGTATAAGGATCAAGATTTGATGAATAAACGCTTCTTCCATTTTAAGCTGATGGAATCAGATACTTATTATTATTTCTAATTGTTGATAGTTTCATCTGTTTTGGATTATGAAGAAATATTAACAGTGTAAATGATTACCTGCTCTAATTATTAGATCAATATTAATTAATGTTGCTGTTGTGTTATCTGTAAATGAATTGTATATAATCATGGAAATGGAAATATAATTGGATATAAACAACAAATATAGAATAGAATTTCAATGAGTAAACATTAGCATAATTGTAGTTTTTGAAAAGATTAGGGTTTGAATAATTTAATCTTATAATTCCTTAATTCTTTCCACTATTATTTTCCAATTATGAACAACTAGGTTTGAATTAGATTAAAACAGGCAAAACTCACTATATGTATTGCCACACACAGCAAGCTAGAGTAATCATTGGATTCCAGAAGGCTTGTGCATAAAATCCCCATTTAGTGCCTACTCATCCAATATCTCCAGACTAGTTTCTGGCTTGTGGCCTTTGTCAGTGAGGAGCCTTGGATCTGAGAGCCCTGCACCTAGATCTTAGGATCTAATGCAACCCACCAGCAGCCATCTTTTATCTCCATTTTACTACAAAACTACGAGTCTTAAATTGAAAACGCCTTAATATTTTCAATTCAAGCCCATCATCTTAAATAATCATACAGATCTGAACTCAGCTCAGTACCTATACATTTTGGTCTTTGGTTCTTTAATAATCCATTTACTACTCTAGCTTGATGTGTGTGGCAATACGTATAGTGAGTTTTGCCTGTTTTAACAGTTATAAGCAAGCATATGAAATGGTGATCATGTGATGTTTATTGGCTTTGAATTAGATTCTCAAGATAAAAGGTTCAAATCATTTTCTCTAATTCATTTTCATTAATCTTCTATCAATTAATTAATGTTATTGGAAAGTAATCGAGTACTGTCATTTTTCTACTCTCTTAATAAATAATATCTGTCTTGAATTATATATTCCATTTTAAAATCCAAACTATCACTATGTATTAAGTTACTATTATGTTTGGGTTCACACATTTAATTTGAGGTCTTAAACAAACTAAAAATACAAAATAATATCCAAATAAACATATAATAAAATTAAAAAAATTATTTAAAAAAATTAAACATAATGCAGTACATTATACATTAAGCTGAAATTTATATTCTGCAAAATAAATAAAAGAATAACTACAAATTGAATATTTAAACAAGATAAATTTTTGCAATATGGCCAATATTAAAATAAAACGATGAATTTTGTATATCCATAGGTCCAATTGTCTCATGACCAAATTATATTATTCCTTATATATTTATTATTCATTAAAAGCATAACATCCAACTTATTAATTTCAATATGTATAACTGGAACACACAGGCTTATTATGTACCTATGTTTATATATGTAATATATAGGGTAGTGTGGAGAGTTGGGTCATGTGAAAGTCTGTGCTCATATACCCTATATAATAATATGTATAGAGCAACAGATGTGTATAGGATATTTTCAATTACTTAAAATATGGTACTCTACTCTTTAGATTTTGGAGACATATATATGTAAATCTCAATAGACTCCAGGTTATTTAATCAACCTGGTTCAAGGAATAATTTGATATACCATTACTAAAATAGATCTTAAAATCATGAAACATATATAGCAAATATATATATATAAACATATGCTTATTATAGACAAGTCTTTGATTTCTATCTTATAATTCACTCATTGGTTTATCACTTCTGTATAGGTATCAAATCCTACATACTGTATTATAGTAAATATTTTTTATTAGAATACATCTTAAGTTTTGGTTGATTTCACTATAATTGATAACTTCTAAATTACCTGTTGGTTTTTATGTCTTCTTGATCAGAACAATTATGCAATTTTTACCATGAATTTTGATTCTTATATTTTTCTGAAAATAAAAATTAACTGAAGTATGGCTTTCACATTTTTTTATAAACATGAAAATTTTTTGTTAAACTTTTATTATAATTTTAAGAAATTGTTTGTGGGTTTTTTTCATGCAGAATATTTATTCTGAATTTTTTTTTTTAAGAAGCATAATATTATGTCAGTTAGTTTGACACTTCAATCTTGATGATAATCACATACTCTTTCTGAGCTAAATTAATCAACAATGAATTACTAATTAACAGTATATCAGTGCTTTTTTTCATCATCACTACATGAAAAACATTTGCTCTCAGAAAATTAATTTTGAATGTTGAAGTGAATTAGTTTTTCTTCACTAAACCATTTCCTGTTTAATTTTTTTTCATAAAGGCGGTTCCAAAATGGTAACATTAGTCTATATTTCTATCAACTTATATATTTTTGTACTAATTAAAATCATTTATAACATCGAACAATCATTAATATAATATAATGATTATCATCCTGCTCAAATTTAATTGTAAGTTATTTGATATCTCTAGACCTGGAATGCCGTATAAAACCAATATATACTTGGGCTAATCTTATTAATAACTTTTATATTACAATTAAAATATGTACTTATATAAAATGAGATAGCCTAATGAAATATTTCTGCCATGATAAGAAATTATAAATTCTTTTTTCAGATCATGTCATGTTTGAACAATTCAGAGACATAATGATACCAAAGATACATTCAATTTAACCAAACTGATTTCTATAGATGAAAATTGAACCATTGTTCTTTAGCACCAAGGTCTTTTTACCACTGGATAACTTTAGAGAATATAAATTTATTATACTTATAACTAGATAATATATATATTATACTAAAGATTTTCATAATTAAAAAATGAAATTAAAGAAATTTTTAGAATTTATCATGCATCAGTCTTCTGATATGAAAAATTATTTTGTTCACTGGTCAAAGAACCCCATTTAAAGACTTTAGAAAATTTCCCATTCTGAGGTACAAAAATATTCTCTGGAGGAGTAGATTGCTAATATTTTAAAGAAATATCATCCTTTGTTAAAGCTATGGCATTCTGGTGAACTATTATGTTGCAAGTAATAGTGAGACAATATTATTATTTCTTGAGATTTAACTTTTTTTAGGACATCATAATCTTGACAAAGCTGATTTTATTAAAACATTGGCAATCTATTTTTGCACAAATATCTGTGTATGGGTATCTTTTAAACATTTTAAATGAGATTTTCTTTGATTGCTGAGCGGTTTCTCAACACAGAGAACTGATATTATGATATGTCTCAAAAATTTCTTTAATTTCTATATAATATATTTTTGCAGATATTGTTAGTTTGAAAGTACATTTGTTTTCAATCAAAGAAAATTGAAACTTATCTTGAAAACTTAGATAAGAAAATATTTAGTTTGATAATTCTACAGAATTAAAGCTTTACGAAATTTTATCTCATAGATTTAAGAGTAGCTTCACATGCCATCATGCCCATCTAATTCCTATGCAGATTCATGAAGTAATAATTAGTGTATTTTAAGTCACTGAATCAATTCCAAAAGGAGGAAAATAAAAATAATATTGTGCTCAACTTTACATCAAATATCATGTGACTTTCCAAGCTAGAAATCATTATTAGAGAAATTATAAACTTTAATCTGAGCAATTGAATACGGGTTTAGTATGATTAATTTAGAGACGTTAATGCACTCAAAACGTCATTTAGATGTTCAAATATCCCATTATTAATGTTTATCAACATTATAGTCTAAGATAGATCTAAAGTAACTGTTTTCTCAATAATTGGTATCATATCACCTTTTTATTGCAGTAATTTATCTCTTACCATAATTGCTGAATGACAAACAATAAATATTTAGTAAATCAAACAATACAAGAGTTATTAATGAACCACATTTTTTCTATAGAAATAGTTATAATGCCAATGCCACTGAATTGTATATCAAGGATTTTTATATAATTACTGCATCTTAGAATTAACCTAAGATTGCACCTTTTGCTAAGCATGGTATCACCAAAAAACAGGTTGTGATCTAGTTATAAAATCAAAGATTCCTGAATCAAAGCTCAATCTTTCATTTCTGATATTTTCCACACTCCAATTAATTATTTAATTTGTCTAGCTTTTAAAATTATTTCTTTATTAATAATTAATTATGACTATAGTCAATATATATATATACTGTCATAATGTAACAATTGGAGAGCTTTAATTGATGTTTGGCTCTGTAAAATTATAAATGTAATTGAGATGGCTCTATAATAAAATTTTACCCATGATTAAAGTTTCTACTTTTAACTATTATTATAATTTAGAAAAATGTGCTTTAAGATGATTGCCACTCAGATGTTCAATCACAATGGCCTTTTTAAGAATTTTTTGTATAAAATATCTCATTTTATTTGCATTACTGTTTACACACATGCACAAGCTTGGATTTTTTTACATCTTCTTTTTGAATTCAACAGTCAATCTTGAAAACCCTGATTAATTACAAGTTTTATTCAAAAATGTGGAATTCTGCATTTACATATGGTAGATTGTTCGATATTTAAACTGGGGAGCCATCCTTTCACTTATGGTGTTTGTTATATTCATTCAGATTCTTATAACATTTGAAGGATGGCAATAGTAAACTTTTATGATATTCTTTACCATTGGTTTATTTTCTAACATAATTCTTAAATGTAATATGTTCAATAGAATTGCATTTAATAAAACTAGAATATTTTAATTTACAATAAAGATTAATAACATAATGATAAATAAATAACTTATTATGCATATTTAATAAGAATTAATGATATCTTGTTTAGCTTAAAACTATATAGAAGATGATTTTTCTGTTTTAGTTTTAAAGACAACCGTTTATATTTCTAAATGTATAAAATATGATACATTAAAAGTTAATTCTCTGGTAATACTAATTACAATAACAAGGTCTGTTATCATTAATTTGAAAAAAAAAGTAATTAGGCTGGCAGTATGTGCATCTTTATATGTTTATAAAAGGTAAAGAATTTGCATATGTAATACAATATATTGGCTTATTTTGAATTTCCTTTACTGCATTTTCATTTAAATCTTTCTGACTTTATTTAGAAATGTATACATCAAAATAAAGTATCACATGATTTTATGAATTTTCTTTCACATTAAAAGCAGTAATTCACTCTTTTCTCCGGAGTCATCTATTGGAAGTTAAAATAAACATTAGATATCAGATTTTCAGTATTATGTACTCACAAACTATGCTGCATCTAACTTCATAATTTAAATTATACACTAGCCAAAGAAAAATGTATTAAAAATACCATTAAAATTCCCAAATTTATAATATTCAAGCAACCATTTTTCCTTCTTTGACCACTGTATAAGATCATGTTTAAATAAAAGTAAAGTTTGTAAACAAGCTTTACAATATTCCAATAACCATTTTTCCATCTCAGGGATGCCATACACAATTGTGTATATTGATAAAAAGTTTTGACTTTATGCTGAAAGCACATATATTATTTTCTTCCTTTATTATCATCATATTTGATGTGCAGTATTTTGCATTTTCTGAGTTTAATGCTAAAACTTTTACAAAATTTTATAACACACTAAATTTGAAAAATATTAATTTCTTGATAATAAGACCACTATTATGTTTCTTTCTATAAGAAAAAAAAAAAATCATGCAGAGCCCATTTAATATCAATTAAAGTCAGACATTTTATTTATTTTAAAAATAAAAATACAATAATTAGAATTATTTCTCATCGCTTCAGTGAATGAATACATATTTAATAAAATACTTTATATGTAAATGTGGTTCCTCAATTTATTATTAATAACTATATAATTTTTTTATTTTATAATCTTAACTATTCATATAAAAAAAGGATCCAAGTTATATATATGTGCATGTTGAAAAGTACTGTATGCTTGCAGTTCAATAAACAGTATGTATTTTTTCTAATCAATGTTTATCAACAAAATATGAGCTATCACACTCTATATGTTTCTATATAAGGGGAGTTTGAAACAAAATATAGAATAGTTCGCAGCTCCACTATTTCACTTCCAAATTCTTGTTAGCAACATAAATTGGATCTTCTGATCATATTTACTTTTCTCTCAAGATAATTAACAAGTCGTGTCATATATTTCTATTAAACACTTTCAATTGTGAATAATTGTAACTAAGGGGATGATATAAATTGACCTTCATTTTTGGGAGGCATTCCACTTATATTGTCCTTCCAAGATTATTTAAATATGATAGTCTTGTACATTAAAAAAATTATTTTTTGTAAAATGCACAAAAAATTGATTTAGTGATTTAAATCACTGAATTGACATTAGAAGAAATTAACAATAAAAACATAATGAACAGATGGATTGAATTAGTTCAACCAGTTTACCTAATAATGCAAACATGTCTTTTCTTAGGGTATGAATTTAGGCAGTGACATTAGCTTTCATTAATTTGTTATATAAAAATCCAATTGTTGCAGTCATCCAATTACTCTGAATTTCTTATGATGTCCATTATTACAATAGAAAGTAGTAATAATAAATAAAATAGAACACCATATAACATTAAAATGGTTGTAAAATAATAAAGGTATTCTAAAATTCTCAACACGTTCATGGTTTCACCTATTACAAATAGACCTTCTCAAATGGAAATAAATTAAAACATATTACTGTATGATAGATTAACCGTTCTCATAATTCAATGTAAATACTACTGTTTTTTAATGTCAAAAGTAAGTTTTCATAAGATTGATGACTTCAGAGTCAAGATTAATCATCAAAAAAACAAATTCAAGAGGAGTTAAAAAAGCTCTCATAATAAATCTCATTAATTCTGAGGCCATCAATTTTATGATAACTTTCTTTGGTATTAAAAGTAGATGGTATTTGGACTGAATTATGAAAATAGTTAGACTGTTATACATTAGTTTTATATTTATTTTTACTTAAGGTCTATTTGTAATACTAAAACCTGTATAGAAAATTTTGATTTATCTTTGATAGTTTACTAGTATTTTAATGTTATATGGTTTTCTATTTTAATTATTACAATATATAAATGCAAGACCTTCTTAAAGGAACTCCCTTTAATAACAACAGATAGCAAACCAATGTTTCACAATTCTAATATCAGAAAATGTCATTAACCAGTATATGTGATATACAGACCAAAGCTGTTAAACATGGTAATAACAGGCCATACAAACATGTAATAAAGGGAGAGACATAAATAGGCAGCATTTATTATTGTAAACACCTAATAGTCAAATAGCAATATCTGTATGGGCACAAAAACTTCCTCTTGATATAAGCGAGCTTATTGTACATGTAAAATAAACACATATGAAAGGCACTATTATTTACACTATTTATAAGTCAAATAAAATGCTTAATTATAAAAAAAATGGAATTTGTGCATATGCAAATACAATTACTATAATAAATGTAAGATATAGTCAACATGATATTCTAAATATTTTTTTGTTCTAAGTATAGGAATTTTAGATGTCATTCTCAGGGTTATTCTTTGTTGGGATCTTCAAAGCTTTGTCTATACTTCATGTGAAATAGAAAGTGTAAATAAGATTTTCCTTTTGGTTGATTTTTTCACTTTCATATTTTAGTTAAATAATTGATGATAATTAGCTTTAAATAAGGACAGAAAGTTATTTTGTGGATCATTAGCATTAGATCCCCCCAAAAAAGGCTTGTTAAAAGTTTTGTTTGGAATATTATTGTTCTATATGCATCAGAAACATTGAGAATTGATTGGGAAAATAAAATTTGGAGGCTTTATAAATGTGGAGAAGCCTAAAAAGGATAAATTGAAAATGTTGAATGGAAAATGAAAAAGTGTCATTAAAAAATAATTGGATTAATTACAATTTCAAGAATTTACTTACTCAAACTTTTTAACATAGCAAAAATTGAATTGCAAATTTTATCACAAATGATAAAAAATAATATGCTTCGAGTGATTTAGTACAGTAATAGAGTGGCAGACTCTAAAGCTTAAGGTCCTAAAATCTTGTCTGTAGCTCTAATAGTTCTGAAGCACACATTTCTAATGAATTCCCAAGCACTAAATTATTGGATTACATATTTTTCATGAATGATATTAGTTGAGATTATAATCCTGCTGATTTATGCTAATTGGTTTATGATTTCATATGTGATTGGAAATAATCATTCACCAGCTAATTACATTATATACCTGAAAGTTTCAAATTTAGGTTAGAATTTAATAATATAAGCTACTATAATACTTTGTAATTGAAGACCTTGCAAGTCTCTGACAAAGACAATGGAAATATTTCTATAATCCAGACTTCTAGTTTTCAAAATAGATTAATAACAGTGTACTTGTTAGCTCTTTATGAGAATGATGGATCAGTGGAGAACATAAAATAGTTAAAACAGATAAGCAACAAATGTACTGCTGAACTTGAAATATTAGGGTTTTGTATAAAATTACACACAAATTTAAGCTTTGGTTAGATTATCTTGCAATTATGCTATATATTGGATATATTTTGTGCTCTAAAATCTAGTTTTATGGCAACAAATACATATACAAACATATATACATGGTCAAAATAAGTCATATATCACATGACCCTATCTCTTAAGCTTGTAAGTTATAAACAATGAGGATTGCCAATTCCTCTACAAGCTTTGTGATTAAATGCTTAGCCAGAGCCAGCACTTAAAACATCTGTCAGGAACCCCTCCCCAAACCCCTGACCATGGTTTCGTGCTTTCAAACCATTACAGATGTATTGTTACATTAGTTTCTGGTTTGTAAAATGTAGCCCCTCACCTGAAAGATATTCCACCAATGTAATTATAATACACTCATAGCAAAATTTACCTAAGAACAATATAAAAATCTTAATATTATATCCATTACATGTTTGTATATTTGGTTTACAATATAAAATTATTTTTATTATTTATCAAAAAAAATTCTGATGTTAAATTATTTTTAAATAAGTTTTGTTTTATCCATTGTCATCAGACAAACTTTATTTAAAAAAACTAATCTATCATAAGGAAATTAAAGCTATGGCATTTTGTATACTTCCCTTCATTCTAGACCAGAGACATTACTGTAGGTCATGTAATGTTTGTTAGCATTTAGTATGATGCAAGAGAATTAGATTTGCTTCACTTTGCTAACAAAATGAAAAGTAAATATTTTAGATGTCTTGATCACAATTGTTATTTTTCTTTTCAGTAAACATTTCTTTTTATTTTTTTGGAAGTGAAATAATCTACTATATTCATTTACAGATGTTTGATTTCTTCAATATTAGGAGTCAGATTAAATTTGGTATTAGTCAAAGTATTTACTTACATCTACTGTTAAATCTTTGTCTAATAGTGAACTTTTAACATTTTCTTCATGGCTGGTTCTAAGAGATGACACCATCATTTGTTTATGCAGAAAATACCCATAAAAATTTAGTATCACTAATTCTCTCATAATGTAATGGTTATGTTATCCATATATTATTCCAATGTGTTGCTTATCCATGGCAAGTAATTACTAATTTTCTTAGATCATATGAAGAATAGAAATGACAACTTATCATCCAGCATTTGATTAGCATTGTATTATCTATTTTTCTCTATAAAGAGATGCTGGAAGGATATTGTTATTCAGTAAATATTGAATAATTTGAAAAAGTTTAGATAACCTTTTAAGATAATGCCCCTAAAAACAAGAGATAAAAATGCTCAGTGCTATATTTTGAATATCACTAAAGTTAAAATTTATTTTACGACTAAAACATAATCACTAATCAATTTATTCTTAGTCTGTATTTATTATGCAGATATTTTTTTGGTTTTCACTTATTGTGATAAGTTATTAATAATTATATATATATGTGTAGCTCTGTCTTGTTTAGCATGATGATATAATAATGGATTACAGGAATATCTGTTCTTAAATCAAAGCTTGACCAGTTGCTTCAAGTAAACAAAAACCACATCATTGCTCGAGTGATAATTATTTGATTATTTTAGAATAATCATTTGCTTAGGGATCATGTGACTTAAATAACCAATTAGTTGCTTGTGTATAATATATTTCTTTCCCAAATGACCAAATTGACATTTTTATCTTACTCAGATAATGATCATTCTGAAACCTTTAGGTCCTGATTCTATCACTCTACTATTGGGACAACATATATATACAATAATAATAAAAATAATAAATATAATTAACTATTGAGGATGGTTAAGGAATTAACCAAAAGTACTTTTGCAGATTGAAAGACTGTATGTAATAGTTAATCATCATTATATTTATTGTTATTACAATAGTTTTTAATTAACAGACATTTTATTTGTAATATATATAATGTTAGTCTTATATATATCAAATTCCTGCATTCAATAACTCACACTTAAAAAATTAGAAATAAATTTAGCATTTAAAGACTACTAATGTATTTATAATAATTAAGATTAGTTTTTTTCCCCATTACTTACAACTTCTACAGAAATCTTTTTTTAATGAATACAATCTAAAGCAATCAAATAATATCCTATAGTAGACACTTATAATGAGTTTTTGCTATACAAAATTGATGGTTTAAAGAATTAGTTGAAATATCATCTTAAGTTTTTGCACAGTTAACCATTACTTATAGACATTATATCAAATTTGGATTGTTTCAAAAAATCCTAAGCTATCTAAATTAATCATGGCTGATACAAGTATTTCTTCATTATCTTCAATCAGGAATCAATCCAAAACTATTTTGCTCACCCAGTACTTAGTTTCAAATATTAATCATACAATATATTAAAATAAACATGATCGGTAGTAATCAGCATCCACTATATAATACTTTTAATTATATATAATACTTTTAATTATTGATTTTATCAAGACTTTATTTTAACTTTTATATTGATTTTGTTAGCTATTAATAGGAGAGTGATCAAACTATGGATGCAATATATATTTCAGACTTTGATTGCATGATATTTATCAACAGATTTACACTATAAAGCTAAACTTGATAAGGTGTATGACTAGCGAGATTAAATATAGACTCAAGAGAAATTATATTGTTCCAAGATTATTAAAGGTGATCTCAATTTTCTGTAGCATTGTTTCTTATGAAGGTTGATGCACAATCCATTCATCAAGGCTATCAGGCAAATGATGTTCAAATAGTTTAATGTGTGTTTACGAATTCTTCTAAATTATTTCAAGGAAGATCAATAAGGTTAAATTCATCATCACTTTCCAAAGACTCTTTACTTTAAAGATGTTATTCATTTTTCTAATCATATTTAGTAAACAATCTATCTGGAGAAAATGTTAACATGTGATAAAATAATGCATAGTTTATTAATCTTATGCAATTGTGTAATTCCATACTTGTTAATGTGGTGATTATAATGAAAAAAAAAATTTTTAAGAAAGGAATAAGATAAAAACAGTTGCTTTAAATGTTGTATTGAAATATAAAAAAAAGCTGATTTTACAAGTTTTTTTAAAATCACTATATGAAATAAATGTAATATAACAGTATAAAGATCTTTGAATTTATTCATAACTATTGAAGCAATATTATAAAACAAAGAATAATCGATCTTTTCAAAGCTAACATGATCATTAATATTAGTACAATATCTGTAACATAAATCAATAATTTCAGCATTTAAAAAATAGTAGCCAATATTATGTAAAAATGTTTCAACATTAATAATGTTTTCTTTATGACTAATAAAATGAAGGGCTGATAAAGCAAGATCTGAAAAGAAGTTGGAATCAGAGTTATATAAAAGAAACTTCGATAGAATTATCAATTGTCACCAACAAATGGTGTTCAGTTTATTAATAACATTAAGATTTAATTTGTTTTTGCTACCCTTAGGATGATTTTTGGAAACATCAATACGTTTCACTATTTCATCTATGACATTTCATTCAACACCTATTTTATTAAGACTAATTTACTTTGCATTCATATTTTCATGAGCTTAATGTACTGGAGTTGTCATTTTAATTTGATACGATAAATCTCCGATTTAATAACATTTTCTTGACACTGAAGGCCTTTATTTTATTTGTAATTTTTCTAAAAATTTTGATGTTGCTTCAATTAAATCATGATTTTTTAAATTCTAGATGTTATATTTTATCTAAGATCTTTAATGCCTTTAATTGATCTTCTAATTTGACAAACCTAATATAAAAATGAGATTCAAATGATTTAAACTATTATCCAATTTCTGATTCACTTTAAACGCTTAAGATAGAATAATCTTGTCTAATTTACTTATCTCAATATTTAAAAAGTTTGAGATTTTTTTCTATTTTAATATTTAATGTTTCTTCAACATTTTTCTTATCCATTTTTAGTTCTTGAATAGTTTGAATTTTCTTATCAAATTTGCAGTCATATTCTTTCTCTCTATTTATTATCTTATTCTTCAATTCCTCATTACTGTTTGCGTAATGCTTTGAGTATTTTTCTTTGTTGAAAAATAGTTTTACAGTGTGGCATCTCTTGATTTTCTATATTGCATTTCCCTAATTCTTTGCTACCCATTATATCTCTAGATTCAATCAAGGTATCGTTACATAACTGTGTGCCACTTTCAAAGTATTCATGTGATTTATCTGGACTAGCACTAACAGTTTCAAGGTGTTGTTTATATAACTGTACATCACTTTCAAAGTATTCATTTGATTTATCTGGATAAGCATCAACAGATTTGGACAAAGACTGTTCTATTTTATTAGTAGTTTCTGTTTGTTCTTGTTCCTTTTTCAATTTAGTAAAATCATATGATTTTTTGAACTTTGGCTCTTGTATTTTATGTAAGATCTTTGATGCATTTAATCGATCTTTTAATTTAACAAACATAATATGTAAATCAGATTCAAATGACTTAAATCTGTCTTCCAATTTTTTATTCACTTCAAAGACTTTATATAGAATAATATCTTCAAGTTCACTTGTCTTAATATTTAACAAGTCTTCAATTCTTTTTATTTTAATACTTAATGTTTCTTCATTCTTTTTTTGTGCTTTTAGTTCTTGAATAGCTTGATCAATCTTATCAAATTTGTAGTCATATTCTCTCTCTATGTATATTATTTTATTCTTCAATTCCTCATTACTTGTGTTTGCAAAATGTTTGCTTTCTAATGTTTTGAGTATTTCACCTTGCTGAAAGATAGATGTTTTACAGTTTGTCAATTCTTGCTTGAAGGATAAAATGGTCTCTTGATTTTCCATATTGCACTTTGCTAATTCTTTCTTTCCCAATGTGCTTCTAGATTCAAGGCATTGATTATATAACTGTGTATCACTCCTAGCGTATTCATTTAATTTATTTGAACTAGTATCAACATATTTGGAAAAAGATATTTCTCTCTTATCAATAGCTTCCATTTGTTCTTGTGGCTTATTCAATTTAGTAAAATCATATGGTTTTTTGAATCCTAGTTCTGGTGTTTTATCAAAAATATCTAATGTACTTAGTTGATCTTCTAATTTAACAAACATAATATGCAAATCAGATTCAAATGATTTGAATCTATCTTCCAATTTTTGATTCACTTCAAAGACTTTGGATAGAATAACATTTTTAGTTTCATTTATTTTAATATTTAACAAGTCTTCAATGTTTTTTATTTTAGTACTTAATGTTTTTTCAATACTCTTATCTGCTTTTAATTTTTGAATAGTTTGACTGATCTCATCAAATTTGCAGTTGTATTTTTTCTCTATATATATTATCTTACTCTTCAATTCCTCATTTGTGTAAGATTTGCTTTCAAGGGCTCCAGTTATTTCTCTTTGCTGAAAAGTGGATGTTTTACAGTTTGTCAATTCTTGCTTCAAGAGTAAAATACTTTCTTGATTTTCTATATTGCACTTCACTAATTCTTTGATTTTCACTGTATCTATAGATTCAAGATATTGCTTATTTAATTGTGTGTCACTTCCAAAATATTCATTTGACTTACCTGGATTAACATCAACAGATTTGGACAAAGACTGTTCTATTGTATTACTACCTTCTGTTTGTTTTTGTTGCTCCAATTTAGTAAAATCATATGACTTTTTAAAATCTACATTCGGTATTTTATTTAAGATTTCTAAAGTATTTAATCGATCTTCTAATTTGACAAATCTAATATGCAAATCAGATTCAAATGATTTAAACTTGTCTTGCAGTTTTTGATTCACTTCAAAGATTTCATTTACTTTAATATTTAATAAGTCTTGGATTTTTTTTATTTCTAGACTTAATGTTTCTTCGAACTTATTCTTACCTGCTTTCAATTCTTGAATACTTTGACTGCCCTCATCAAATTTGCAATCATATTCCTTTTCCATGTACATTATCTTATTTTTCAACTTCTCATTACTTGCGTCTGTGAAATATTTGCTTTCTAATGTTTTGAGTATTTCTCTTTGTTGAAAAATAGATGTTTTACACTTAGTCAATTCTTGCTTCAATAAAATGATCTCTTGATTTTCTGTATTGCACTTCTCTAATTTTTCGTTTTCCACCATATCTCTAGACAACTGTATATCACTTCCGTAGTATTTATTTAATTTATCTGGCCTAGTATTCATAGATTTGGACAAAGATAGACCTTTTTTATTAGTACCTTCTGTTTGTATTTGTTTTTCTTCACCATACTCGTGCTTCGTTGTATTTTTATAACTTTCTATCTGCTTTACAATATCTGATAGTTCTAAATCTATATTATTTTTCTGTGCCTCCATTTCGGATTTTATATTATTTTTAAATTCTTTTAATTCTTTATAGTAGTTGTTTAATAGAGAAATGCTAGAATCAAGTTTTTTTTCAAGCGAAGTAATTTTCTTTTGTAATGTAAAAAGTGCTGATAAAATATCACTCAATTTTAGGTTTTGTTTATTGATTTGTTTGTCCAATTTTAATAATACTTCGCTCACCGTTCCAGGCAGCCTGGCATTTTCTAAATTACTCATTTGATATTCCATTTTTATTTGATAAGTGATAACGCTGTTTGAACTTTATATCTTTAAAATTACCTTAATATATATTATTATTTGCAAAAATGCATAGCTTAGTGAACAATATACACCTTGAAAACTTAGCGCATTATTTCCGTCACGTTTTTGACGTTTTTCTCGTTGGAAAAAAGTTTCTTTCAAATTTTATAAAACAATATTTTCTGTTCAAAATTCTCTTAAGTTGAAATAAGTAAAGACTTCACATTTATCGTAGTTAAGAATCAAGCTTTATAGCGAAAGAAACTTTAAAACTCGTTGATTTACTGAGACTTTTCTGCGCATACTCAGGGACTTCGTAGTTTTATTATTTAATTACCCGATATATTATATTTTATTTCTATCATTGTTTTTTTACTTTTACTGCATATTAATCTCTCAGCAAGTGACTATTTCGATCAAGCGGTAATGCTTGATCATCATCGGTGATAGTTTCTCAATTTTTAACATAAAAAATTTATCCCAGCTTTTCATTTTAATGTACCTAATAAACTAGCCCTTACATCATTAGACTTGATAAACTGTATATATTTTTTTAAAACAAGGAATCTTTATTCAATGCTAAATTTTACAGTGAAATAAGCATAGTAGTTAATATACAATTTATATTAACTATTTAAACCCAAAAAATAATCCATTGATAGCCAATATGCATTGTCTGGTGTCTTATTTAGAACAAACTTGTCCTTAAAAAAATTCAGATCGAACACAGTCCAATAGGAAAGGCAATTAAAGCTACAAGTTGCCGCATGAATATCCGGTAATGCCAGTGTTCTATCTCTAAGCTTACACCTTTTGAGCATATTGTGAAATAAGTTCGCAATATTCTTTGTCGTTAGGTTAAATATGATCTTACATCTGATAGACCATAAAATATACAACAGGAATATCAACATCCTACTAGAGGAAAATTATCCACTTTTGATGCAATCGAATAATGAGAGAAGAGAAGGTTTTGATTGCCTTGTATTGGATAGTTCTTCAATTCTATGTATATTGAGCATCTGACAATGGAACAGAACATGAGGAGTGGCTTCTTCCCTCAGGTAAAGTTGACATATGGTATTAATTTTGGTAATCCCTCTTTTAAATTACAGAAAAAAATTGATTTGCAAAGCTTCCACGTTGATTTTCAAAACAAAGTCCGAGTATTTGGGCTCTAAGGTCCATAGTTTAAATTTCCTTATTATTACTTTATTTGTCACACCCAAGAGGATTGACTCTGGGTGGAAATAATTATGTACAAGGTTATAGGTTTGCTAATATGTTACTTTCCCATTGAAAGTATTTCCCAAGATTGGAATATGCTTCTCAAGCCAGCCAACCAAGGAAGTTATCCAGGTTAGCCCATTGGGCAGTGGATGATTGGTAGGTATTATCCTAAAAGGAAGTCAGCTTTAGGTTAACTGTGTAGTATTCTGTGCATTGTATTGAATGCTTTCTGAAATAGCAACATTGTGATGGAATGTAAGGAGAGGCCATTAAGATTGGATGGCCTTTAGAACTTGTTTAGACTAATCACTGCAATTTTTGCCCCAAATAAATTTGGCACATAATGCATTGATTTTCCTTATGAAAGATTGGGTGAAAATAGAAGCAGGCAAAAAGTAGTTTAACTTTGATAAATCAGCATATATACTTTTGCATGAATTGATAAACATACTCAAAAAAGGGCATCTGTGATTTTGCTGGTAGCAAGGATGATGTGTTCCTGAATGGATCTTCTGATCACAGTGGGTGATAGATAGATCAGAAACCCCAATAATTTTTGGGGCTTTACTGAAAATTGAGATCTAATCTTTAAGCTTGGGAATAGTCTCCATGCTGATGATTATACATTATTAAAATAAAGCCCAGATCAGTTTGTGAAGTTCTGAAGGATGGTTACTAATTTGGGGATGAATTTACTGGATGGCAGAAAGATGATAAAATCGTCCATGCAAGTAATGTGAGAGATTGGTTTCTGTATTAATGGAATGTAAATACCTTGAAGTTTCTCCTCTAGCTCTATCAAGTATGGGTTGATTTAAATGATAAACAGAAATGCACTCAAAAGTGAGCACCCTGAGGGATGGAATTGCAAGGCCTAAATCCAGGTGCAGTCCTACCATTTAGCATGAAAAAAATCTCGCAGTTTTGCCACAATGTGAAGGAAGGAACATGGGGACTCCATAGTTTTCCAACAGCTCCAACAAGACATCTGTACAAAACCATGTCAAAAGCAGCTGCTATTTCTAACTATGACTATAAAGCTGAACTTTCTATTATCTCTTACATGATCTTGATATATTTGGTTATAAAATTTAATTTAAAAAAATGTGACAAAATTGTTTTAAGCATTACTTCGATCCATAAGGTAGTGCCCAGCATGAGTGACATTGAAAATTACCAACTTAACAAATTTTCCCTCTAGTTGTTGCCAATTTGATGAGAAATTATCCAATAAGCAATAGCAATAACTGAGAAGAATGATTTACAATTTATTTACTTTAAATGTTATGCATTTTATTAATTAAGTTGCCTTTGAAAATTACAAAACTATTAACATCTATTATTTATCCAAATTATCATTGAATGATTTACATAAGGTGATAAAGGTGTCAACTTCAAACATCATGCATAATATTGAATGATTTGTGTAATTATTTAATTAAACAATCAGGCAAACAACAAATATTTGTTTGTAGTTTCGGCAGAGTGCATTTGGAACAATCTACGCAAACTGAGTAGACTTTCTGCAGAATTACATTAAATGAAAATACTCCTAGGTAATTTGCCAAAGAATTAAGCTTTTTTTTTTTAATAGTAAACTTTTCATTATCCTTAAAATTGTCAAAGATCAATGAAAGTACTTTAAAAAAAAGTCTAATGATTTCCCTATGAATAGGTTATATGAAGTACTGTAATTATTAAATTCCAGCAAAATACATATATGGCAAATACTTTGTCAACATTAAATATCTTGATTAATGGTATATTTCAAGAAGCAGATCTATGGCCAGATCAAAATCTTTTATAATGTTTATAAAACAAATCTCACAAGTTCATATGAATATATCTTTGGCAATAGTATCAAATATTTTATTAATATGTTTCATATCTTACAGCAGCTTAAACATACCACTCCTAATTTATTTTTCATACTGTAATTTAGAGTCATAACCATTCAAACATAACTTACTGCAATGTTCTCATGCCATTTAAATCTGAACGAATCATTATAATGTTTTAGTATTAAATTTATTAATGCTTACAAATTTACTGGTCAAGATAAAGTCATTAATAGATAACTTTTAGATAAATGCTGGCTTTGGGTTGGTATTTTTAGATCTAGTGTCTGAAGGTACCCTAGTGCCTCTCTGAGGAGTGCCAAAGCATGAAACCATGGTCAGAGGTTAGGGGGTGTTTGTTGACAGAGATATTTTAAATGCTTTCTCCGGATAAATATTCATCACAAAGCTTGTTGAGCAATTGGCAATGCTTTTTGTTTATATCTCACAAGCTTAAGAGAATTGGGTCATGTGATCTATAACTCTTATTTTGACTATTTGAAGCCATTAATTGTTTGCTTCAATATACAGTAATTTCAATTAATATGTCTGTTGTGCTTACAGTGGTAGTATGATTGGAATAATATTCCTGTCACTTTATAATAACACAATCAATAAATAAATGTTCAAATTAATTGGTGAATTGTGAAAGTTTAATTGTTACAGTGCAATTAGCACTTGAAAAGAAATCCTAACATTTCCAGTTCTCAGATGACCTCATTTGCAGGGTACGACACCAATAATTAGCAGCTCTATGTTCCAGGCTTTATCATATTTTCTGTGTTATATCAAGCAGACTTTAAGGTTGTCTAACATTTGATGCATATCTGGAATCCTTTCTTAATAAAATTGCAGTGAGAATAAACTTAAAATAAGTTCACCTCCCCCCTAAATAAAGTTAGTTTTTGGAATAATTTTAAAGACAACTTAGTGGATGTCTATACATTTAGCCTTGTTTCATCATGCAGAGAGTGTGTAAGCATAAAAAACAGTGATCATGTGATGTTTAATTATTTCATCTCATCTGATTTCTTTATCAGGTCTTAAATGATCTCTATGCCTGAAGTGGTATTGTTCATCTAAGGTTCTGACAATCATTGTATATGAATCTTTTCTATTTAATTGTTGTTAGAATTTATTTAGTGATCCCATTGATCGTATTGACAGGTTTTACTTAAGAGCTCTGTTAAATAGCAGTTCAGCTGTAGTTTTACTTGTACCTATGCTAGGTGTAGTATGTTGCTAGGCAATTATTCAAAGACCCTAATTTTTAAGAGCCTTTTTGTCTCTTGAATTGCTATCAAGATGAAATGGTAGGCTAGCACAAAAATTGTTTGAACAAACTTGCTGTAAAGATTGTGCCATTTTCTCACACCATAGTTTTAGTTAGACCATGAATTGCAAAAAATTCATCCAGTCCTTCAATGGCTGCTATCATCTTGAGTGATGATACTTCAGGCATTTCCAGCTACTTGAAGTATGACCAATGTGAATTCTTGTTCAAGGCTCCTCAGGATCACAACTAATTTTTTTTTTGTTGGAATGTTTTGCTTTTACTGCTTTAATATTAGTGGGCCTTAGATCCAATGTCATTGTTCAAGGTGGCCATCAGACATAGGATTTAGTATTTTCACTCCTATGATCCATGAATGACTACTATGCAAAAGTTTAGCATTTAAGAAAGACCACTTGTAGGAATCATTACTTTTAATCCTCAGACACCACCTTTTTTTATTATTGAGATTTAGCCTTTTTAGCCAGTAGGGAAAATGCAGCTCTTTTGGTTATTTGTTTGTCAAATCTAAATAGATCCACTTCATTTCTGAAATCTAAGGTCATCAATATTGCATTGAGTAATCAGTTACTGTTTATCAGAAATCAATTTACTGTTTATCAGTGCATTTGTATTTTCATCTTATCATACAATAGATTGACTATTTGATTTCAATTCTATAACCAACAACACATCTACATGAGATATTTCCCCTCAATGCATTCAAGCTAATAGACATAGCCTAATAAAAAATTGAGCCAGCTCAGAATATGCTGATATGCATGATGGAGAATGTGTTTGATGCAAATATTGTCAGCAATAGTATGTGATCAGCTTGCAAGATAAATGATATACCATTATAGACAGTCATGAATTATTTTATATCATATAGATAGTCAATGATTTTTTATGCCAAAGATCAAAACTGCAGTGTATTCAAAATGCAAGCATTCCAAATACCAACAAATAATAAATAATAAGAATTGTGAACCTACACTCGCAACACAATTATACATCTATAGTTCTAATTGGTTCACTTCCCCCGACGCACTTTGAGACTGGCTATTTTCAAAACAGTTACCACTGGCCTTGGTTTCCCAAACACTTTGCTCCCTGGTCCAGTTCATCTGCATACGAACACATCTAGCTTTGTCATAGAGCACTGTGACCATCACTATGAACTTTCTTTTAACTGCAATCATTTCCATCTCTCTGCAACCATCCACTTGGTAAACTCACAGGAAATCTACTAAAAAATCAACTTTTCACATCTGGCTGATATCCAGATGGTTTCCTCTGGCCCTGGTTTTTCAAACTCTTTGGGTTTGTTCAGCTGCTGCCGGTGAACACATTTTCATTAAGCGCTGCACACTCACTGAAGCTACTGTCACTTACATCTCTCTTCATGTTAAGTGCTGCATACTCACTGAAACTACTGTCGCTTACATCTCTCTCCAACATGAACCAAAATGAACTAAGCACTTTATTGCTTGCTCTATTTATAGTTTTTTATTGTACGATGGAATTCATCCTAGGTTTTAATTATTCACACACTTAATTACTTATTTCCATATACAGTAATATTTTAGGTCTATATCTAATTAATTGATATCTTAGGAATTCATTTTTATATAAAGTAATTTATAGTCTATTCCATTAATTAATTAGTCTCTTATCAAGAAATATTTGTAATCAGAAAATATTTCTTGGAATTTATCGATAGTAATGTTCTTATCACAATTAACGTAAATTTAATCCACAATTAAATCTAACGATCATAAGCTATCTAAAATATATTTTCTTTTTTTTCTGGAGTGCACAAACTTATACTAATGTCAATGCAAATATTTTTATAAAACATCACAAAAACTAAGGCTTCTCTGTCTATATTTTTTTCCAGAAAGTTAGATTATGTTCCATCATTATTTTTATGAGACAAAACTGACTGATCCCCACAGGTGATGAATTGCATCTTAATATTAGCATCTTTTTTGGATCAAAGTATGCCATTTCTATCGAATCTGACATTCAGACTTTATTAAAAAGTTATGTCATACTTTTGATCTAGATTGCCTTTTTGTCTAACAATTTATATAGGTGTTCAGCAGATTCTGTTTTATGATGCAGAAAGCCCTCATAATAATTAATGAGGTCTCAAATGATTGGTACTCTTTTTTTGTCATGAGTCTTCAACTCTTTAATTGTTTTATTTTATTGGATGGTGGTTCATTTTAAACTGTGTAAATAATAAGTATGCTTACAGATTGGACATGTTTTAGATCAATTTTTGTGAATACTCTTTTTAGACAGTATGGAGAGAATCTATATGATTGATGATAAAGTATATTTATTGACTGATTGTACATTGATGATAACACATTAATACTCACTAGGGATTCTTTTATCACCATTTGTTTTCATGTTGGATACAATTAGGTTAATCGACCTTGATAAGGTTATTACCTCAATGACTTCTTTAGCCAACTATCTGTTCTGCTTAGATTCTACTTTAGTTTTCAAGGCAAATGACAAAGGTCTACAATGTTAATTTAATAATTTTTTATGTAACTGTAAGTTACACATCTTTTTTTTTTGTTATATTTGAGAGCTGATTCATTTTAATCACATGTAACTTAAGACATTGAATTAGTGATAGCCTAATGGACTGCAGTGCTCATCAGATAGCGCAATAAGACGCTGTAATTTCTACCCTTGCTTCACCCAAAAGTGGATTTTTATTACCTTAGTAATTTGTAATCAATCTAATGCTAGGTTGCAGCCTATGAATTTTTTTATTAATGACCACATATTTTTTGAGATGATGGATATTCCAGATCTCGTAATGACTTCCAAATCAGTTCATAAGCAATTTAACTTTTGAAGGCTGAATGCCTATCATGTTATTTATTTATTCAGATATTGATTCATTTTGACTTTCGAGTTTTTTTAAAATGACTCCCCCATATTTTTCTGACCATTTTATTGGTTTTCTTTTTTAATGACACACTTTTAATGTGCTTAACATAATTACAAAATTTTCAAACTGACTTTAAACTGACGGTTGGTGTGTGCATTATGGCTTGTTGTATCTGTAATGCCAATTCTGGAAATTTTTAATTAAAAGCTCTGTACTTTTGCTTTGATCACTTTGGATATTTGTCTGATGCAGATTTATGATAACAACACTGTTGCTGTAATCAATTTAACAGAGCTATATGACTCACCGTAGATTCTGCTTCACTTATCTTGATTACTGCAGAATCAAAAATGATGTCTGAGCCCATTAATAGTTTGACTCTATGGCTATAATCAATCTGCAAATAAAATTCTCTCAGTGCTTTATTTAGAAAATCTTAAAAATTGCAGTTCAGGGCTAGTTTCCTGTGTCCCCTCTCCCTGAACATGGAGATTGAAGCTGTACCTTTGTAATAAAGTCAAGGCTTTTGGATAGAAATAATCAGTCAGGAAAAAATTGTTTATTAAAATTTAACTAAGAAGAATGCATAGCAGTTGACTGAGAATGTAAGTTTTATAAATGAGATAACTGATAAATGTTACAAATTTTAATTATGACTTTTTTGATTTGGTTTGAATTAAGAAATAAAACTATTGTTGAGATTGAACATCTCAGGAAACTTATTTTTGTCATTCTGATTTTCAAAAAATTTTTAATTGTCTTTACCATAAAATGAAGCCATTATTAGCATTTGGTTGTTGGTTTTTTTATGACTGAGTCATAATAATAATATAAGTTACTACATTCATATCGGCCTTTCAAACCAATTGTGCAAACACTTTGCGAGTGTTAAATAATAAATGAATATCTTCTGACCAATCTGAAGTACTTCAGATTTGCTCATATATAAATATTTGAGTCGTAGGAGTAAGAGGGATTCTTTTTATTCCTGCATAAATTCTATATCTTGTATTGGTCAGAGAGTATTCATTTATTATTTAACACTCGCAAAGCGTTGGCACAATTGGCTTGAAAGGCCGATATGAATGTAATTACAAATTGTATACAGACGCTATAAAAATAAATGCTTATTTATATATATGATTAAGTTTCAGTTGAAATGACGCTTAGTAAATTTTAGAAAATTTCATCAGCATCATTCATTCAGACATTGTATATAGTAATTTAAAGTGACTGTTATATTGTCACACCTTCTGTCCCAGTACTTCAGATTTGCTCATATATAAATATTTGAGCCGTAGGAGTAAGAGGGATTCTTTTTATTCTTGCATAAATTCTATATCTTGTATTGGTCAGAGGGTATTCATTTATTATTTAACACTCGCAAAGCGTTTGCACAATTGGCTTGAAAGGCCGATATGAATGTAATTACAAATTGTATACAAACGCTATAAAAATAAATGCTTATTTATAAATATAAGTTACTATAGATTCTTTTTAAAAAATAGAAGTGACAAAGATCTAGCTAACCCCTGACTGTTTCAATCTTGTTGTGTTTGTAGTTGTAATATGGACAGGATAATATTCTGGTCATCTAATAAAAACACACAACTCAATAAATAAAAATTCAAATTATTTATTATAGATACAAAAGAAAACATTATGATTATTTATCAAGCATATATAGTAAGTATATAATGAGAGAGAGAAAGGCTTAGAGGGATTCTCAAACCTCAACACATGATATATAAAGATGAGTGGCTGTTTTATATTGTTGTAAATCACAAGATTTTGCATAAGTTAATTTGTGAAAGAAAATAGTGGATTTAAAAGTGAAGAGAGTGCTTCAGATTGCCCTATATATGTAAGAATTTAGGTTAAAGATGAGACAGCCACTATTATCTTTATAAAATCTCTATCATGTGTTAAGATTTGAGAGATCTCTCTATCATCAAAACTATATTATTTGGCTATTATCCAAGTTTAAGGCACATGAAAAAGGTTAAAGCTTTTCTCTCTCTAATAACAAAATATATAATTTTAAATTTTCACTTTGTTATATATGTAATACAAATAAATATGTTTTTTTCTCTTTTATTATCTGACTGAAACATTCAGGTAGATAACAGAGCACAGAAATTATTAAATTACAATATATGTATAATAGTATATATAGATATTCTCATTATATTTTGTGATTTGGATGACTCTTCTTAAGAACTCTGATACTTCCAGCCCACAAGTGGCTTGCCTTATATGCAGGTATGATGATAAAGGTATTTAGCATTGTCCTGCTTCAGGCTTGAGCATGTCTTACTGCATTCTAATAGCTCAAGGTCATATAATATTTAACAATTGTCTCATATTATCTGAATACTTTCTCAAATGGTCTTCCCAGTATGACCAGATCCTCTTTCTTACTGGGTCTAACTTCCCAATTAATCTGTTTATGCTATTAATTTATTTTGATTGGAATTTTTGTAATCATCTGTATAGTACATTCAATTTTATTCGATTTTTGTAATATTGAAATTTTGATAAGTTTATTATTTGAGAATAAGCTCAAAAAATATGTGTATATAGAAATTATAAAATATTTCAATGTATCTATATCTACAAACGGAAAGTGAAAGTAGTATCAAATGACATAGTTCACTAAAAGTCCTGGATGTAAATTATAATAAGCAACTAAAATGGCCATTCCTATTATAAAAGAATAAACTGTTGTTAAAAATCTGGCAGAAAAGAGCATTTGTAGTGAAAAATAGAGTATTCTAAAAAAATATTAATATTTATTTAACAACAAACTTGCACTGGCATAATTAAAAAGTTATGTTCACTATAAAATTATCCTTTGAATTGGCACAATTCATAAAATACGTATATATCAAAGAGAATTCTAAATTGACCTCTCTAGACCTCACTGAACTACATGGTTCTGTACTATGAATACCATCTATTAAAATTATACAAAATCTATTTTGCAATAGTGGGTACAACTCACAGAAATGTGATTTTATTATAGACATCATACAATATGTGGATAAGAATATAACAGGAAAATTCACCAACAAATTCTACACAATGAAAATGGCATAGCCAATGGGGCTACCTACCAGCAGCATAGTATGTAGACTAACATTGTTCAGCACTGAAGGCAAAATTAGACCAAATGAGAATAAATGATATGTGGATTCTGTGTGGATGCATGCCCCAAGGAAACTTATGTAGATATGTAAAATACCAGCACAAAAATTTGCTTTAACATGGAAACATTGAACATGAGGATAAATTTTATAGTTTGAAGTTTTATGATATGTTGATACTTTGTAAAACCATTACAAATTAGAAGCACAATTCCTCCACAATCCAAAACATTTTTGGCTCATAAACTAACCAGATTCAAAGGCTTTCTTAAAAAAAAATCTGACTCATATAAATATGAAGCAGAAAGAAAAAAGAATGTCATGACTTACATGCAAGATCTACATAATATCCCTTATAATACAAATCTATTGGAAAATGTCATCAAACAATTTATAAAAATATAAGACAATCTCTAAAACCATCAATCAAAACAAACCATGTGTTAGCATGTCTTATATTCGTAATGTAACAAGCAAAATAAAAAAAGATCTGTGTAACAATATTAAATGTTAGATTTTATACCCCACCTCATTCTTAATAGACTAACCAATAATACCAAAAATAAATTACAAAAGGAAAAAATACCATAAATTGTATATGAAATTCTATGCAGCAGCCCAGACTGCCCTTTTGTGTACTATAGGAAATATAGTTAATATTTCCACTAAATTAGCACAGCAAAAATATTTATATAGACATGCTAAAAGCAACCTCAAATACAAGACCATGTTTTGGGACCATAGACAGTAACATGATCACTTTTTTAATTCACAGATTGTCAATCTTGTGTGTGGAGCAGGATGATAAAAAAAAATTAGAAAGGTGTAGTTCATTGACAACAATAAAAATGTCATCAACAACAAAGAAAACAGATTCAGTTATCTTTATGTGAAATATTTAAATAACTAATTTGAATAAAATGCATATAATATCACCTGATTATATAAATCAAACAACATACATTATTTATCCATGAAAGTTATGGTTTTGGTAAACTTCACTGAAAGTGCACTCAGCTTATTCTATATCATCAAGCAAAAATAAAAACTTTTTCATTACACAGATATTAAAACATCCTTGCAAATTTTGAATTATAAATATATATTTTAAAAAAGTTGTATTTTATGAAATAATTACACTTATTTATTGCTTGGAATAATAGAATTGTAATTTCTCCTCATAGATCAACAATAGTTTATTATGAATATTTTTGGCAATTCTTATAAGATTCTAATTTATATGATTTCAGAATTTAATGTTGGTAAAATAAAATTTTCAAGCAGAAATATATCAATAGTAAAAAGCTGTTAATAATCATTTATTTTACAGTAAATTTGCTTTGGTTCTTTTTTGGTACCTCCATGTTTACAGTTTTATAATTATTTTCACTAAAAATTAGCTTTTATGTAGCACCAGATTTAATTTCATAAATATTTTCATTTCACTTCTTCTATCTTTTTAACTTCAATTTTGTTATGTTTTGTGTCCTATGATGTTTTTTTAGGTCATGACATCAGCTGTGAGTGAGTATGGGATTAGGATGAGCTTTCTGTTTTTTCTTTACAGCAGGCATGCTGTTTCTTACTATCGAAAGGTCACACTTCTTTTTTCCCTGTTGGTATCAGTGGCTACAGTCTTGTATTGTAAGTCGTTATTTTTCATAACATTTGTATCTATTATTGTATACATAATAAAGTGTACTTGTTTTGTAATGTTGGCTGGTTAAATTATTTCTGTGTCCAAAACACTACACCAGTTTTTGACAATGAGGATGAGTTGGTAATGATTGGCTCCCTGATATTGTTCAATGTCAACTCACCACATATGTGGGGTATATACACATCACAAGTTGATTTTTTCTGCAAAGCTAATGATATTACTTCTGAGCAGAAAAAAACGTGCAATGCTTTTTGCTGCCTGTGGTTTATGAATATTGAGAATTCTCTAGTATCACTGGTGTTACCTCACAATAAGTCATATCAAAAAATATTGAGTATTCTAAAACAGTATTTTAATTTGCAACCTTTTGTTATTGACCATTTCCGATTCCACCATTATTGGCAACAAGATGGAGAGACTATAAGTGTATTCCTAGCTGAACTTCAACATTTGGCAAAAAGCTGTGATTTTGGTCCCTCATGCACAGAACATCATTGGGATCAATTCATGTGCAGGCTTCATGACAAAGCCGTACAAGGTAAGTTACTGGAGAAGAAATTAACCTTAGATGCTATTGTACAAGATAGTTTGGTTGCTGAATCAGAATTGGTGCAAGTGTGTGAAATCTGTGCTACTAGTGTCCCCATGTTTACTGTAGATCTTGTTCAGCAAAACAGACCGAACTCATCTTGCAAGAGTGTTTCCAGTTTCCAATTAGATTCTTCAACATCATCTTCATCTAAGATGAACACTGGTAGTTTCCAATCAGGTTCTTCATCAGCTCTTTTGTGCTATGGCTATGGCGGAACAATCATAATCTGAATATCCATTTGTAGAAAAATCTGTGCCATTTTTTTTAAAAAAACTGGTCATTTGTAGCATGTGTGCCAGGCAAGGTGACATACTGCTCACAATGCTTCTCATCAGTGCATGATAGTGTTGGAAATGGAGGATGACATTGCAGATCACATTCATAAAATACACTGTGTTGAGCCAACACTTAAATCCTCCACACATGTGTACATAAATGGAGTCTAAAATGGAAGTTGATTCAGGATCAGAGTATTCCATTATATCATTCAACTTTCTATCCAAATTGTTCAAGGAATCAATTCCTAGATTACAGCCAGTGACAATTACATTATGAGATTTCCAGCAGCATTCAATTTCATTTAAGGAACAGTTTTATCTGCATTGCAGTGTACAATTGTTAAGAAAATCCTTGTATGAGCCTATTAGGATGTGAATGGTTTACATCTTTAGGCATTTTATTATCTGGACTCGATCTGATTGTCAAATCATCTATTTATGAGATCATTGACTCTTTTCCACAGGGTTTTGGCTCATCTATGGAAACTTATTGAGGCTCAGCTGTAGCATTGCCAATTGATCCTAAATTTTCCCTGATAAAACTTCCAGCTTGTCTCTTACTGCTTATTATGAAAAACAAAATGGATGTAGCTTTGGATGCTCTACTTCATGAAAGAGTCATTGAACCAGTTGAAAACCCTGTGTGGGCAACACCAGTGCTACCAATTCTCAAATCCACAGAGGAAGTGAGATTGTATGGTGATTATAAAGTGACAGTCAGTAAGGATCCTCAGGATCATCCATATCCTATACCTGCAGTGCACCATCTTCTGGCTTCTTTTCCTCCCAGCTTTATTTGACTTGGCTAAGACCTTTCTACACCTTCCAGTGAATGATGTTTCTGCCGATATACAGTTCATTATTACACATTGATGAGCTTTCCATGTAAAGCATTTATAATATGAAATCTGCATTGCACCCAGTATTTTTCAATGCATCATAGACAATCTACTCAGTGGTATCTGAGGAATTTACCCATATTTTGATTTGTGCTTCTTCAATGACTGATTTATGTAAAATAATTTGTACTGTTTCAAAAGGTTGGCACACAGTGGATTGTGTGCAAATAAAGAGAAATGGGTGTTCAGAGTAAATTCTATAGATTTTTTGTGGCACATGATTGACAGTAAATGGTTGTATCTTTCCCCAAGTAAAGCAATGGCAATTTATATTACATGTCCTCCAAGAAACAAAAAGAAACTGAAGACATTTTTAGGATTTTTAAACTTTTATAACAATTTCCTCCCAAGTCATGCAATGTTGGCTGAATCATTGCAAAAGCTATTACAAACAAATGCTATGTGTACATGGTAACTGATACTTGAAAATGCATTTTCTAAACTTAAAAAAAGAATTAAAGGGTCGTACTTATTTGCAATGCTTCACTGTATAGAGTAGATACAGTGCTAAGTTGCACTACTCAGATGAGTCCTGTGCTCCAGTTACTTTCACTTCATGTACACTGTCCAAAGCTGAACATAATTGTGTGAAAATAGACAGGAGGCTTTGACAATCATTTTCAGCATTAAATGTTTTCACCATTTTCTGTTTAGAATAAAATTTGATATTCATGCAGATCATCAAGCACTACTTGGCATTTTCACTTCAGACAAACTGACACCAATGATCCTATCCTGCATATGCAAAGATGGACACACATTCTCAATGCATATACCTTCAAATTAGAATATAGACCAGGAAAAAAGTTGCAAATAACACATTAAGCAGATTGCCATTTCCATCAACTGAATGTGACAACCCAAACATGAATGGTGTTCTTTTCTTGGAAGAGCTGGAGAATCCTCCTGTCACTACAGAGCAAGTGGCATATGCAACATAAGAGACTTCTTGTTATCAAGGGTAAAGAATTACATCCTTACTGCATGGCCAGAAAAACCAATGGATCCAAAATTCCAGCCTTTTTATATAAGGAATAATGAATTATCAACACATAAAAACTGTTTACTTTGGGAATCACGAGTCATTATTCCCTGATTTCTATAACAAATTATTCTTAACAAACTATATCTGGGTCTTTCAGGCATTATCAGGACCAATACTTTGGCAAGGTCATACATGTGGTTTCCATCAATGGATACAGATATTGAACATCTTGTGAGAAGTGTAATCAGTGTCAAGTCATATGACATGCACCCCTGCATGCTCCAATTCTTCCTTGGGAACTGCCATCAACACCATGGTTATGGTTGCACCTTGATTTTGCAGGGCCAATGGATGGGTGAATTTTCTAGTTGTTGTGGAATCTTATTCAAAATGGATGGGAGTGTGCAGAATGCTTTTTACAATTGAAGCTTCAGTGGTCATAGTGCTATAAGAGCTGTTATCCATTCATGGGTTACCAAAATGTGTAGTTTCAGACAATGGTACAAGTTCATATCTTCAAAAAATTTGGTTTTCCTCAACTATAATGGAATTCAACATGCACAAGTCATGCCATATCATCTGTCCAGTACATCATTTGACACATTACAACATCTACAACTATGGGTTTGAGTCTGGCTAAGATGCTTTTTAATTGGCATCCATTGCATGTGCTTAGATTTGCTTCATCTGGATAGAGTTCCTAAACCATCACCATCCAGACAACATTGGGTGTGTGAATTTTGACCAGATGACATAGTGTTTACATGAATGGCAGGGAAGAGTTCTCCATGGATTCCTGCCATGGTGGAGCATCATACAGATCCACTGTCATATGAAGTTAGGATTGATTTGGAATTACAACATAGGCATATCAACCAGTTGCATTTAAGAACAGCAGACACTTCTCCAAACTGTAATACTCCCAGCAGAACTTGTACCACTGACTCCACAAACTCCACCCAGTGTGACAGTAAAATCATCAGATGTTTCAAGTTCAACACCTTTGTGTTCCACACCTCTACCTTGAACTTCTTGAGCATACAGATAACAATCCCAGAATCTACAATGCTCACCCATGGAAATGAGGGTTGTTTTGTGTCTTATGACATTTTTCTGGGTTGTGAAATCAGCTGGTGAGTGACTGTGGGACTAAAATAAGCTTGTTGTTTTTTCTTTACAGCAGCCATGTTGTTTCTTGCTATTGAAAGGTCATGCTTCTTTTTTTCCTGTTAGTATCATCAGCTATAGTCTTGTATTGTGAGTCATTATTTTCCATAACATTTATACCTATCATTGTACACATAATAAAATATTTGTTTTGTAAATGTTGGATGCTTAAATTATTTCTGCATCCAAAACACTACAAGTTTAATATTTATTTTCACATTGAGTACTTTCATTTAACTTTGTTTGTAGCTCAAAGTTTTTATTTAATAATTACTTTCATTTCAATTCTTTAATTTAACTGTTTTAATAGCTCCTGATTCCAGATCAATAATTTATTCTCAATTTAGATTAATTCAGGTTGAGACATTCATGATTTTGGATAAATCTATACATAGTTGAAGCTTTTTCCCAAGAATATTTTCAACAATGCTCAAATTTCAAAAAGATTTTGACACATGGTCCTTATAAGCATCATACTATTATGCATATCAAAACAAGAGTTAATTTCAGAGTGCCAAACTGAGCTCCTGGTGGATCATCTCATGACTGCTGAACTTCTACTGAAGTTTACTGCCCACACTATTTTTTTTTAAAAAAACGATCCTGATGTCAATCTTCCATGTAATTACATAACTATTTTAGAAATGAAAGCATTAAGCCTTGATCCATTGATTTTCTTTTTACAAAAAGATTGTACTTCTTTTTTAAAAAAACACTCTATTTATACATTGATTTGGCAACCAACACTTCAGAGATAATCCCAACTTTTGTTGCTGTTTTTAATTACTTGAAAAGCAAAACATTCTATTTATACTGTAATTTGAAAAACATATGTCATTTTTCAGGGATAAAGTACCTAATCCTTTTTAATTAATTGATAAACAACTTTTAAAAAAATTTCTTTTTTAAAAAGAAAAATTAGTTGATAAATAGTTTTTAAACATTTCAATTTTTTTAAAATCATGAATAAATGAAACTACACAAGAAAAAATTATTCTCTTATTTTTTCTTTTATAGTAATACCCAATAAAAAGTAAGATTTTACCTTATTATTAAAATGTTTTAATTTGGCATGTGATCAATTTATGTAAATTTAGGTGTTCACATGTTAGATCTGCTGCAGCTTTTCATATTCATTTTTGCTGATAACTTTCTAGTTTTGTTATCTGATCAAATAACATGTGCACTGGAACTGGTCCAAACTTCAAATGTTAAATTCATCAGAATGAACCATATGGCCTATTTTATTTTTACATCCTTGAACTTTATAATGTTATTGCCTGTCTGAATTACAAATGTACCTGATTGCACTGATCTCAGTCGCAGGTAAACTCCAAATGTTCATCATTTTGTACTGTTTAAAAAAATTGTAGTATTAATCAGAAAATGGAAAAGTAAATCAGCACTAAAGTAAAATACCCTCTGAGAAGAACTTGTCTGAACAAAATCTGGACAATGAATAAAAGTGTAAATTTATAACATTATTAGATGAGATTGCAGGGTTTATTTGATATGATCACAAGGTTAGACATTTGTCACAAATGTGAAAAGACATGACATGTCTCCTGCATTGCAGGGTTAATATATAAGTACTTAATTTATTACCAGGTTTTATCTAGTTAAATTCCTATCTAAAGCTAAGGCTATCCTGAAGCTGTCATGAGAAGAAATAATTGTTCTCAATCTAGAATTTTAATATCACTGTTGTTTCATAATCTACTTTTAAAAAGTCAGCAGTAAATTAAATTTATTATTTTTCTAGTGCTGACTAAGTTATTTTTAATTCATTTGAGTAAAAATTAAAAAGTCTTTTTTGCTTTTAAACAATTAATTCTGCCATCTACAGCAGCCATTTGCAAATGAATATGGCCATTTTAACTCCAAAACAGGTAAAAAGACAATAATTGACTAAAAATGTGTTTCTACAAACCAATCTATGAAACACAAAACTTCCACATATAAACATATTAGTGCATTATTCTGTTTACTTAAATTATGAAATGTCTTATAACTTTTTAAGCAGCGAATTTTTTTTAAAAGACATAAATATCTTTTCAATGTATTCTACTGTCAGGTATAACATTTCAAGGAAACAACTTAAATATTATTTGTCCCATTTAACATGACCAACCCAACAAAAATGTGACTTTATAATAGTGAATTTCATAATATAACAGCAATGAAGTTGAAAAATATTGATTTGGCTTATGATTTGGCCATTGTGTCTTTAGAATTTTACTGAAAAATGTTAAATAAATTTTTTCTAAAACTTTTATACTATATTAGAGAAATCTCATTCCTATATGGTAAATTAAGTAAAGTAATAACTCTATATAGTTAACTTTATTGCAGTGAATTATTTTATATTGGAATCCATGCTACATTTAAATATTTATGACAATCTATCAACTTAAACAAACTACAACGATATTTCAATTGGCTTACATTATTAATCATTCAAGCTAAAAGTTGCTGATTACTTTTTTATCAGTCAGTGATGAAAAACATAATTACTAAACCAAATTCTTTATCTATTCATCATCTTTTGATTTGACAAAAATAACATGCTATAAATTCAAAGTAAAAAATGATGAAGTTTTTGATTTTACTTTTAATTAATGCAAATTAAAAATTTCATCATTAAATCTGTATTGCACTTTAATAAAAATATAAAAAAGAAATATCTTATTTAATACCAGTTTTCATTTGAAATGTTTCATATTTTTAGCTGCAATATTAATTAATCTTAGTCTACACATAAAAGATGATGCAAATAAGCATTGGTAGTCAACTACACAAATTTCAAACACTACCATACATCTATGTTGATAAATTGAGCAAAATGCTTTGACAAAATTAATAAAACCAATATATAAATCATTCTTTTATTCTCAATGCTGTTTCTTGCATTTGTCTAAAAACAAAATCTATATCTATACTGCTTATCGATTCTCTAAAAGCACATTGAGTTTTTAATAACTATATTTTTATGTTTGCAAGTGACCTATTCCATATAATCCTTGACAGGTTCTTTTGATGTTATGAATATCATAGATATTATATGATAATTACTGTTATACCCTTTATTTTTCAAATTGGAACATTAGAAGCTTCCTTAAGTAGTTTACAAACCCATTTTGTTGGTTTTTTTTTCATTTCCGTTAACTTTCCAAGATCAAATTATACAGCATTTTAAGTCTTTTACCAGTAATGTAAATTCTACAGGTTGGCCTCTCTGTTTTCATGCTCTAACTTTGCTGGTTATGCTACCTCTTGGCCTCTCTGTTTTCATGCTCTAACTCTGCCGGTTATGCTACCTCTTGGCCTCTCTGTTTTCATGCTCTAACTCTGCCGGTTATGCTACCTCATGGCCTCTCTGTTTTCATGCTCTAACTCTGCCGGTTATGCTACCTTTTGGCCTCTCTGTTTTCATGCTCTAACTTTGCTGGTTATGCTACCTCTTGGCCTCTCTGTTTTTATGCTCTAACTCTGCCAGTTATGCTATCTCTTGGCCTCTCTGTTTTCATGCTCTAACTCTGCCGGTTATGCTACCTCTTGGCCTCTCTGTTTTCATGCTCTAACTCTGCCGGTTATGCTACCTCTTGGCCTCTCTGTTTTCATGCTCTAACTCTGCCGGTTATGCTACCTCTTGGCCTCTCTGTTTTCATGCTCTAACTCTGCCAGTTATGCTATCTCTTGGCCTCTCTGTTTTCATGCTCTAACTCTGCCGGTTATGCTACCTCTTGGCCTCTCTGTTTTCATGCTGTAACTCTGCTGGTTATGCTACCTCTTACATGGCCAGTTTTCTATATACAAATCTGTTTCAATTTTTTAAAGTTTTGATTTCATAATCATTGAATTATTATCCTTTATTATTATTTAAAGACTTTTAATGATCACCTAAAATTAGTATGGATTTTATTTTTACTTCTGATATTCACATAAAATTAAATACAAAACTATATTTCACACCAAATTAGTATACTAGTCTACACCTTCATTATGTAACATTCACTTCCTCAATGTTAATGTCTCATCTTCACCATTACATTACTTAATGCACCTGTCAATGTTTTATCATTTTGTCTACTTATTCTATCCCTATGTTCTATACTCTTAACATCTAACAATATTTTTTTTTCTATTCCTTAGTGCCAAACTTTTTTATCCCATTAATTAAACCCTAATTATTTTTCTATTATATGTATTCGACTCATACATTTTGGCACTAAATAAACGATTATATGATTTGGTGAATACTAATTGAATAAAGGTTATCTCAGGTAAATTGCTTTATTCAGGACACACTTTGCTCACCAAATGAAGCTGTCATCTCAGGTAAATGTATTATCATGCCACACGATACCAAATGAAAGTTATATTTGATAATTTCATGAGTCTATGAATTCCCAAGGGTCTATGGATCACCTCTTCATCAGATCAAAATATTTATTTTAACTTCACTAAGTGGGATATCTTTGTTCAAATCTAAATAAATAGATATATTAAGGCATTGTCAATTCAATTCTTAAATCATTATTTAGAAGTGATCAAAATATTTCTGCTCTCTGTTTAAAATAACATTAATATCATATAAGAGAATGACATTGATGGATTTAATATGAATATGATATTTCTGCTGTCTACATGTTGCATTGAATGCATTAAAAATGATTTAAATGATCAGAATCAATGAATGTCTAATTTTTTTGCATATTTAATCCATCATTTATAAACCTTATCCACCATTGTGCTTCCATATTTAAAACTCTAATATTATGAAGGCCCACATTCAATTTATTATTCACCAAGCAGAAAATACTGCACATTTCTCTTTAATCAAGTCATTAATAATAATTGTCAAAAAAAGAAACAAACAAAGGGGCATTTTTCATTTCAGTGAATCTAGAGATAATTACATTTATAACAAACTCTTTTTAAGAGTGTTTATGCCTGAGTAACAGGGTAATGCCAAAATGTTACCTTTAGAAATTCTAGTGTTTAATAGCAGTTGAAATTTAGTTCATACATTAGATATGTTCAAAGAATAAACATCAACTTTTCAGTGAATTAGATTGGATTTGAATCTTTGTATTGAAGCATACTAATTTATGATTTGTCCAACAATAGTGTAAATACTTACATAATATGATCATATTTTCTCTGAATCCTAACTCTAATGTAACTTTAAATGCAATTATTATAAGTGTGGATGCAATAATAAAATTTTATAACAATTTTCTTTTTTTAACAAAATGTAACATTCTATCTAATTGCTTGTGCAAATATTCAATAATAATATACCATTTAAATTCACATCATTAATACCATTATTTCGAACAACAGTTGTTAAAATCTGTTGTTTATAATAACCCTTGCAATAAAATGGTAAAAAGAAAAAATTGATTCTATTACTGTATTTGTTATCTATCAAAGAGTAAAAGTTTTTTTTTTAATTCTCTGAATCTAATGTTGGGGCAAAGTATTAACAAAATAAGTAAAGATAGTATTGTCATAAGTACGTTTTATCCCCATTATCCTTCCCCAAATACAAAACGCAAGTTCAAGAAAAATACTAAATTAGTCTTTACAGCAAATTCAAAATTATACACTGTTCTTTAACTGGATAAACTGCTCTTCAAAAAAAATCTTTTAGCCATTTAACTATTTTAATAAATTTCTTTTCTTTGAAGAAAAACTGTTTTAATAAAAAAAATTTCTTTGAAAAAATGAATAAATCTTTTTTTTTTTTAAACAAAAAATCTTTATTCAATGCTAAATTTTACAATAAAATAACATAAATCTATATTTACAATTTTAAACCCAAAAAATAATTGTCCTTGACAGCCAATATGCATTGTCTGGTGTCCTATTTAGAACAAACATTTCTCAAGAAAAATTCAGATTGAACCCAATCCAACAAGATGTTGCTGCATGAATATCCAGTGATGACAGGGTTCTATCTCTAAACTTACATCTTTTGAGCATATTGTGGAATAAGTTCACAGTGTTCTTTTGTTGCTGAGTTAAACATGATCTTACATCTGATAGACCATAAAATATACAACAGAAATATTGACATCCTGATAGAGAGAAAAAATCCACTTTTAATGCAATCCAATAATGAGAGAAGAGAAGATTTTGATTGTTTTGTAGTGGATAGTGCTTCAATTGTATGTATATTGAGCACCCAACTATAGAACAGAACATGAGGAGTGGTTCCTTCTTCCCTCAGACAAAGTTGACATATGGAATTAATTTTGGTAATCCCTCTTTTAAATGACAGAAAAACATTGGTTGGCAAAGTTTCCAGGTTGATTTTCAAAACAAAGCCCAGGTATTTGGGCTCTAAGATCCATAGTTTAAATTACCTTATTATTACTTTATTTGTCACACCCAAGAGGGTTGACTCTGAGTGGGAAGAATTATGTACAAGGTTATAGGCATTGTCCGAGTTTGGTATATGCTTTTCAAGTGACTGATCAAAGAAGTTATCCAGGTTAACCCATTAAGTGGTGGATGATCATTAGGTATTATCATAGAAAGAAAGTCTGCTTTAGGGTAATTGTATAGTATTCTGTGCATTGTATTGAATGATTTCTGAAGTAGCAACATTGTGATGGAAGGTAAGAAGAGACCATTATGATTAGATGGCTTTTGAAGTTTGTTTAGACTAATAATTGCAATTTTCTTGCCCCAAATAAGTTTGGCACATAAGGTTTTTTTCCTTATGAAAGATTGGGTGAAATTAGAAGCAGGCAATTAGTAGTTTAACCTTGGATAAATTAGCTAAGATACTTTTTCATGGATTGATAGATATACTCGAAGGGCATCTGTTATATTGCTGGTAGAAAGGGTGATATGTTTCTGAATGGATCTTCTCATCACAGTGGGTGGTAGATATATCAGAAACCCCAAGAATTTTGGGGGCTTTGCTGAAAATTGGGATATAAACTTTGAGCCTGAGGATAGTCCCCATGCTGATGATTTTTTATTATTAAAATGAAGACCAGATCAGTTTTTGAAGTTTTGAAGGATAGTTACTAATTTGGGGATGAATTTACCGAATGGCAGAAAATTGACAATATCATCCATATAAGTAATGTGAGAGACTGGTTTCTGTATTGATGGAATGTAAATACATGGAAGTTTCTCCTATAGTTCTATTAAGAGTGGATTGATGTAAGTGATAAACAGCAACACACTCAAGGGTAAACTCTGGGGGATGGAATTGCAAGGTCTGAATCCAAGCACAACCTTACCATTTAGCATGATAAAAATCTCATGATTGTTTAGCAAGTTTACCACAATGCAAAGGAAGGAATCTGGGACTCCGTAGTTTTCCAGCAGTTCCAACAGGACATCTGTACAAACCATGTCAAAAGTAGCTGCTATGTCTAACTGTATGACTATAGGGCTGGACTTTCTATTATCTTTTACATGATCTTGTACAACTTTGAATAAACAAATAGCATCTGCCATGGAGGATCCACATTTTGCAAATTGGAACTGGGAGATGTGAGATAGGATGTCATTCTGAATCTTGTTCTTAATGATGGATTCTATTACTTTTATCATTATTAGAGTGATAGAAATAGGTCTCAGATTTGTTAGTGGTGAAGAGGATTTGTTTTTTTAGGAAGGAAACCAAGGAAATGGGGTAAAGTCCAGAGATTATCTGACTCTGGGTAGATAGGTGGTTAATCATCTTAAGAATAATAGGTGTAGTAAATTAAATTAGATGGAGAAGGAATTTGGGAATCGAATGCAGACCAGATGAATATCCTCAGGAAGTGACATTAATTTCAAGACAATGTCTGATTGATTTAATTATCAGTGTTCTATTCTCAAGAGGTGTTTAAAAGTTCATGTTTCTTTATTTTGAAAAAATGTATACCTTTAGTAGTATTTGTATTACTATTGATAATATAAATATTTCTATTGCTTTAATGAGTAATCTTACAGATATGATAATTTAGCTGTATGGTATAAATTGGTCCATTTTTAGATTTTTTCTGATTTACTTCCACTTCTGTGACAGCCAGAATATTCTCTAAAAAACAATATATAAATATACAATCTTGCCAAACTAAAACTATAGCCCCAAATCCAGTTTTACATTTATTTATAACCGATTCTACTGGTTTGAGCAAAATTTCATAACTAAGAAATAACAGTTTACTAAATCTGTCTTTGTTATTGTTTTCAAATTCATCTGTGAACTTGAGCTAAAAAAGAAAATTGGGAATCAAAATTGCTGAGCATATAATTAAAAAATCACAAACAGAATTTCCATGTAGAAAGATGATCAATAGTATAAGGAATTCATCATGTCTCAGTTCTACACTAACTTAAATGACTATGTACAATAAGAAAAACAAAAGTGTAGAAAAAACTGTTTATATCAGAAATAGCATTCTCTTTTAGGAAAAATACTTTATTATCGAAAACAACAGACATTGTTTATTGATTATTCATAATTAATTCTCATACCTAAAAGTCATTCCACTATCCACTACCTGTGGACTTTACTTATCCTGAGAACAACATCTGACAAAGATTAGCTTATTTATAATTGATTCATTTTGAAAGAATTTAAGCATTACTTGAGGGGGGGGGTATTTTGGGATGACAATAAGCTTTTAAAAATAAAAGAAATTTGAAGAGAATTTTATTACAAACAAAATCATAACAATGTTTTGAGAAAATTTATAAAATTATTAGTACATATTTTATATATTTTTAATTAGAAATTATAAAAAATTAATTACCTTAAAGTTATTCAATAATAAACAAATAATATATACCAGCACTTTAACATACTGGGTAAAGAAAGTGTTAATGGGAAGAATACAATCAAAGTAAATTAATGTAGGCCTAGCATTTTTGAGGTTTTGTCCCTCATATTGATAGCCAAAACAGAGGATGATATTAATAAATGGTACCGTATGTAAATGCATATGTAAATTAACTTGACCATTTTTTGGAAATAGCAAAACATGTGTCATGTCTATTGATCACAGTGTTATTGTTGATGATAAAATACACTTCTTTTATCTTCCTTTTGCAATCGTTAGCCTCAATGCACACTATTTTGGGGTTGGCGGGTTCAAACATATGACAGGCCTGCTTCTCATGTTCAAAAAATATTGAGATGTTATTGTTGTTCTTTTTTGCTCTATTATTTGTAAATACACATATGTAAACAGTATTTGCATGATCTTTTAAGTTTAAAAAAAACAATCCATGTATAAAAACATTATATCAAGACCATGATTTGCCAATTATAGATGCCAAAAAATGACAGGTCAAAATATTATACATATATATTTTGAGAACATGTATTTTTATAGCTCTGAATTCAAAACCAAAGAAATCAGATGATTAATATACAAAAATAATGTGTAAAACCAATACATTAAGAGTTCATTGTGTATTTGTCAATGTTAATCAAATATAGAATTCCACTATATCAGTTTAATGCAATATATCAAGCCATAATCATCTTATTTTTTTATTTCATTAATCTCTGTATGAAAAATTCACATTATTAGAAAAGAGTATGATGTTGGAAGCAATTATTTTTACTCCAAAGCTATCTATTGTAATCTTAAGGAAACAATTGATATTGTAATGTTATATTCATATTCAGTGCTATCTGATTTACATCCCAAGATTAATTTTTACCTTATAGTCTTGATTACTCAAGCAATAGATAGTTCTTGTTTTTTAATTTTTAAAATGAGAGTGTTAGGATTTTTCAATGAGTAAAGTTTTTATCTCCAATTCCATAAAATCGTACACTTGTTATTGCTTTTTAATTTTGGTTTCATTTTATTCTCTTATTTGTGGAAATAATAACTTCTCACTTTCATTTTCAGAAGTATTGTTTTCACTATTAATAATCAATTTAAATGCTTTACCAAAAACAATGTTCATTTTAATCTTATGTCAACTACTTGGTTTTTGCATTATTTTAATATCTTCAAAAAGAATAATTTTTTCACTGCTAATTTATGCAGAAAATACTCAGAATTCTTTTTTCATTCTTTGACACCAAGAATTTACTTTTTATTTTAATTTATTTTTTCCAAATATAATTTTCAACTAATTTTCAATTTTATTATAAATTTAAAATGATCTAATTGGGACAAAATATACCAAAACCTAACACTTTTCAACTTTGATGTGTCTAGGATGTGATACGTCAATGGCAGAACTTATGTAAATATCAACTTGTTTAATAAATAAACAATGCACTGTTTTATCAATAATATATATGCACTTATTTATTAAATATAATCTCTTTTGTAAAGAAAAATAAGAAACTGGAGATAAATAGTTTTTCGACAGTCTATTTATTACATTTATGTAAATAAGAAATGTTTATGTATTTCAAAACATTGATCATGTTAAATAAAAATACATTACATATATAATAGCATATGAATGTAATGGATAAACAATCTTTAGATAAAGGTAAAAGTTGATTCTACAGGCTAATAAAACTAAATAAAGAACTTATTAAATGTTTGTTTGAAATATTGTTTCTTAAGAAGAAGAAACATGAAAATTAGAAAAGTGAAGAAAAAAATTGAAGGCTTTAGAAGTGTGATTTGGAGAAGCAGGAAAAGAATAAGCTGAAAAAATCAATTAGAAAGTGTTGAAAAGAATTAAATTATTATTTTTAAAAAAGAAAAGAAAAAAAGAACTGGCTTGAAAAAGACAGAAGAAATATAAAAAATATGTTAAAAAGAATTGTAGAGAGTACAAAGTAAAATGTAGAAAATTAAAATACTTGTTTAATGTTCTTGAAAAAAAAGGATAGGTATACTATTTTAAAAACACATAAAGAAGGCTTTGATTAATTTGTTCTGAATTAATGAGGGGAATTCAAATATTGGTGAACAATTGAAGATTCTTCTATGACATGTCTATGTGAAGGGTCACATGATGCCATGGTCAGTTTATCTAGGTGCTCTGTTCAAATTCCATTCAGTTTAAATGAAACATGGAGAGTTTAAAAAAATTACAAGTTGCCTTAAGATTGTTTTCTCAAATATGTTTTTTATGTACACAATGTGCAATGGTGAAACATGAAAAAATTCTAAGCCCCTATTTAATTCAATATTTGACTTATTCTGTGAGCATTGACTTCTTTACTACTTCTATCTAAACAAATTTTGGACATAAATTTTCATTCTGAATGGGGCTAGTTTATTTTTTTAATTCATTTGTTAAATACAGTTTTATATACTAATACAAACTCTTCAAGTGTGATATTAAAAGTATTGCCAGTAAAGAAAAGAAATTGTGCACAAATTTGTTGTAAAATATAATATAAATAGTAATTTTAGGAAATATGATTAATAAATAAAAAAAAAAGAACTGTTGGGGGGGGGGGTACATGCTCAGCTGGAGTAAAAAGAGGAGAATAGATGTATGAAATGTATAAAAAAAATGTGGATATAATTACTAACCTCATGAAACAATTAAAAATAATTATAATGTATAACTAACTTGCATATGCTTACAAACCCTTAGTAAAAATTTTTTGTTATTGTTGTTTTGTGTTTTTGAGGAAGTTTGGTGATATGTAACTATATATATTGTGTCTTTTTTTAGGTCTGAATAAATTTATTGTATCAATTTTCTAAAAAAAAATAAATTTAAGATGTAGTCTATTGGTATAATGACTATGTTATGCTGACAATCTTTTAAAAAACTTAATTAGTGTAAGATGAGAATATTTAATATATAAATTTGTGCTAAATATATTTAAAACAGGTAAAGCTAAATGTCATAATTGTATATGGTTGGAAAAGCTGGCCATAATAAAATAATGTATTAATAAGTCTTTTGAATAAGTATTAAAAGCTGAATTATAGAAGCAATAACTTACAATTAAATAAATATTATATTTTACAGTATAAATTGTATTTAATAATTATATTTAAAACTATTTATTTAAAAAAGTAGTATTTGTGGTGGAGAAATGTGTATTTAATTTTATAGTATCAAAATTATTATTCTAAATTATATTATTATATTATTTTCTTTAATATAATATTTTCTGCAATTAAAACATTTATTTTTATTAAGACAGAAACATTCTGTCTCAGTTGTAAGTCATGTGACATGTAAATATTCATACATGTGTGCTTACTAGTTTTCTTGTTAACAAGGCTTCAAAATTGCTTTAAAATTGTATTATAGAATTGGAAATGTTATTTGTCTGCCACAAGATGAAATATTAAAATTAGTTAGCATAAAATATTTAATTAGTTTTTAAAAAACAAATGCAGTTAATAAAAATTAGATTTTATGTTTAGAAAAATGGATACATTAAAAATTAAAGGTGGGATAAATTAATAAAACCTTGTTTTTTAAAAGTCATTTAAAAATATTTAGTTATTTTTAATAAAGTGTAAAAATTAATTTAGAATTAATATTTTTAAGTAATATTTTTTTTTAAAAAAAGAGTCATTTTTATTTTTAATTTTAATTGTGTAATCTCAAAGATATATGTAAATTAGGCTGTCAGGTGAAAGTTTAATTCACCAATCCAATGATTGATTTATTTGGGTATAAATACAGATGCTCAATTATTTTCAGTGTGCTTCTGTTAGTCAAGTTTGTTTCTGTTAAATTTGATTTCTGTTAGTCAATTTAGTGCTATAATAACTTTCTAATAATTTATGTTAAAGCAGTAAAGTGAATTATTTTAAAAAAGAGTACAATTAAAACTATAAATTTATTTAATTTAAATATACACTGTTGAGCACTGAAATTCCTTACTAAGTCAATTTGTCAAAATTTAATCTTAACATCACATAACTATGGAAGTACCATGAAGAAATATCTACCTGTATAAAGAGAGGTTGGAAGTAAAAATTTTAGTTAAAAATATAATTTGAGTAATTTTAATGGGGAGAAATGTTTTATTAGTCAAGTTAACATGCTGGACATTATATGAGGAGTTGAATCGAAAAATTGAAAAGAAAGTAAAAGTAACAATGCATTTTTATTTGGAAAGATAGTTTTATCTGAGACCAGAAAAATAATATGGTAAAAACTTTTTAAAAATCTTTCAATAATTTAAAAAAATGATATTTTGAATAAATGATGCCAAAAAATGTTTCTTTTTGAAGAGAACATTTTTTTAAAATAATTTATTTTGAACTGTCATTTTGATAAAGGATGGAAAAGTAAAGAAAGTTATTAAAAATACCATACATGATAAGTCTTTATTATCTTCAAAGACTGTATATAATTAATAGTATTATAAGGAAAACTGGTAATTGGAAACTATTAATGGAAAAGAAAATATCCTTGGATAAATAAGAGAATATCCTTGTATTAAAACTGTATATGCTAACTTTATGTGAGACATTTAAAGTTAATTTATTGGAGTATCTAAAAAATGTGCAAGAATTATATACAGATGCCTGAATTCATATCACCATGTCAAAGACACTATGAGCCAGCATAGGATAATAAAAACTTTGAAGAATTATTTTTTTAATATTATAAGTTGAAATTAACTTCAATAATCACTGTTTTGAATAATAGAAACAATAGACTATTATTTTTATAAACTTTCAAGAACAGATCAGTGATTATTTTTATTAATAAATCCAGATTTTTGGAAGTCGACTTACTGTATGTTTTCATTTATTTTTTTAATTTTCGTTCATCGTTTGTATTTGGAATCTACTGAGCATGTGCTGCATCAGGGAGAAAATTGTCATCGTTAAGTGTGAAGACAAAATCATAGCAACAAACACTGGGGAGTTTCAATACACGCAAAGATGTGATAAAAAATCTTGAAGAACCTTTTTTTTTCATTTTTATGTATTTGTCTTTCTTTTCTTTAGATGATCAAAGTATTATGTAACGTTATTGTATGAACATATGAGTATGTGTGAATGCATCATACACACATAAAACTTATAGGAATTTGTTATTTTAAAAATATGCATACTGTTATTTTATATTACAAATATATTATAACTTAATAAGGAATATAATTATATGATTCTTTTATAACAGAATTTTAGGATTTCTTTTAAAATGTTTAAAGTATTGATTTATTATAACGATACCAGTCATTTGTATTTTTGTTCAAGAATTTTTAAGAAAGTGAAGTAACCTTTTCTTGTTGAACAGTTTAAATCATTATCTTTATATGTGAATTTATTTTTATTTTAGAAATATGTTGCAATAATTTTTGGCGATGTAGATTGATAAATCTATAAAGAAATTTTAAAAGGTAGTGACTTGGAAATAAGTTAAAATGAAACCAAAGTGATGCTTTAATGTAGATTTTTGATATGGGAATAGGAATAAATTTATGATCTTAGTAATTATGCAGGTACAGATAATGATGCCCGGTAACTTGTATATTTTCCATGGGCAATGTTTTCATTTGTATTGAATATTAATGTCCCGAAAGCTGAATAAATAGCTAGGACATTGTTATTTTAGTGGAAGTTATTAGACAGATAAGTCATGCCTCTCTTTTCTTGATACACTCTTACCATGTTGACTATCTGACATATGTACTATTGAGTTGATACTCTAGTTTATTTCTTACACCTATGCATCTGTTTGCTATCATGATTTCTAAGTATTGCATCATACAGAATTGTATTTTTAAATGGAGAATGATGAATATTTTGGAGTTGAAGGATCATTATTGGAAAAGGATAAGATAGGTTTTCTTACTTTGGATGATGACAAAAATAAATACAAATGAGATTGAGAATAAAATTAAATAAGGAAAAGAATCATAAAATATTTTTTTATATTTTTAGTAAACTATTTTTTTTTTATGAAAGTATGTAAATGATAAGTAAAGTTTGTTTGTGAAACTTTAAGTATTTTTAAACTTACATGTATTGCATATTTTTAATAGATGGTATATTGAAACAGAACAACATAGAATGAGACAAGTAGTTATATATTTTATAAATATTGTTTAATGTTGAGGAAATATATCAACACATACATCTATTTTATATTAGATTATTACTCGGTAAGAGGTATAATGTATGAAAACTATGCTATTAATTGAGTCTACACATGTTATTATTGAAGTGGAATAAATATATGTTATTTAACAATAACAGCACTATTATGATAAACTATTTTAAGTAATTAAGTACAAATTGAAAGATGTATATTAGAGTAGTTAATCTTTTGTATTTTTTGTTTTATGTTTTTATAATTGATGTATATTTAATGGAAACATATCATAGTGACATTTAATGGTATATAATATTTAAAATGTTACGTATGTCCAAGACTATTTTTAATTATTATTAGAAATTCTGATGAATATCTAAAATAAATAAATGATTTTAAAAGTTGGAGTGAAGACTTAAAATGCTTATATTTTTATTTTTGTAGTTTATTTTAAGGATACTGAAAATTGTAATGATACAAAATTCATTTCTTGGAATGTAAATATTCTAAATAAGTTGTTTGTTAAGCTATTGTAATAAATATGTTAAATTTGTTTTTATAAATTTGTGTGTTGAATCTAATTTCTTTCCACATTACAAACATATGATTCCAGCCATTTTGAACCAAAACATAATATTTGCACAGTACGAATAAGATTATTGTTTAAGAGTTATAATATTTTCTTAAGATAATTTAATTAAGAAATTTCATTTACATTATTATTATTATCATTATGGTCATAAATTAATTATAATATTACACTGAATTATAATATTATCCATTGCCACATATTCTCAGATTATAAGATTTTACCACATATTTATTTTAAGATACTACATGAAGTTAAATATTATGCCATATTATTTATTTATCATTAATAGTATTGGTAAGAACTATAACAAAGGGGGAAAAATAGATGAGATCAAAATATAAATTTAAGATTATGGTTATTATTTTTATTTTTTATTATTATTATTATTATTATTATTATTATTATTATTATTATTATTATTATTATTATTATTATTATTATTATTATTATTATTATTATTATTATTATTATTATTATTATTATTATTATTATTATTATTATTATTATTATTATTATTATTATTATTATTATTATTTAGGTGTAGTTGAGGGTAATATTAAATCCCTTATCATGCTTGACTACAGTAATTTTGATTGACTCAAATTAGTTTAAGAACCTGAGGTTATTTTAGTTAGATTATTTGGAATAAAAAGATTAAGATTTATTTATCTTTAGTATCTTAATTAATTAATTATTGTTGAAGTCGTAAGAATGCTATAGATTTATTATTTGAGATAATAAAAGGGGGGATAGTATTCTTATGCCCTTGAGGTGGTATCCAGTGGGATATTGACTCAATGTAATTCATATTGCTGATTGTATCTCACTTCATGGTCTTATGATTTTAATAAGTATTTATTTATTTAGTTTATAAAACTGAACCATATTATTATTTATTATTAGTTTGAGCTAGTTAAACAATAGACATTAATATAGAATATCTTTATATTATCGATTATATGCATTTTAGCCGAGGGATAACTATTTATCTGAGTTAGACCCATTATATTATATTATATATTTCTTGGAAGTGAGGGTACAATATATATGTTGATACATACTCTCAAATGAAAGTAGGCAAATATCAATCAATAAAAATTAATTAAACTGATAAATGAAAGAAAAAAAATTCAAATAATAAATATATAAAATGCACAGATGGTCTGTATTAAATAATTATTTAAAAATATAAACTTAGTTAAAAGAAAGTGATAAGGAAAAGTTTTAAAATCCAAAAATAAAAGATTGTATATTAACTTAGAATCCCAAGACACCATCTTTAATTTTTAAAAAATTTACAAGAAATATAATTTATAATATATTTTCTATTTTATTACAATAAATATAAATATATATATATACATTGTTAGAAAGAGAAAATATGAAATAATGTAATAAAGCTGATAAAATAATCATTATGTGAAAAAAAAATTAAGAGAAAAGAGATTTTTAACACTTTTAAACATCTTTATTTTTACATTGGTTCACTAATTCAGAACTTTGAAAGTTAAATATTAAAATGACAATCTCATAGACAACTTCATTACATTTGTCATAAATTGCTGAAAAAAGATATATATGTCTTATCTGACATAATTTTTCAGTGGAAAAATTACAAAAACAATGTGATTGGTAATTCCATTTTTACTAGCTGACCCAGATCCTGTCCTTCCATATCAGAGTATCTGCTAAAAATGTTTGATTATCCTTCCATGCAAGGTATCAGTTAAAAATATGTTTGGTTTTTAGTGGGGGGGAAATAACAGGAATAGTTTACAAGATATTATGCAAAAAGAACTTCAGTGAATTATAATGTATATTATAATATATTAATTATTATATTAATGAAAAATGCAAACTCAGTTGAAACTCTAAACTTCTGAACAGGGGCTCCTAAGGGTGCTTCAGATTTAAAAAAAAGTACAAAATTATAAAAGCTGTTAATTTATTTTCTTTTAAAGTTATTTTTTAAACTATAGTAGGATATGAAAATGAATTTCTATTGAAATGTAATGGCAAACAGATCTTTAGGGCATATTAATTCAACAGATTGTATGTCAGATAAGAGATTAAAAATTAGTGATTAAAAAAATATTGGTGTTTCCTGCTCTAAAGCAAGCTATCCAATAAAGATGAATATGCACACACAGATCAGAGAAAAAATAACCAATGAGAACTGCACCAAGCTATAAGAAATCAATCCTAAATTTCCATGATAAGAAATACAAAGTGATATAAAAAAGGAAAAATTCTGTCTGGGGAGAGAAACTTTTCGCTGAGTCTAGTACTTTCCTGAAGGTTTGTGATGATGTTGCTCTAGTTATATTGGATTATTTCCATCATCTAATATGAGTATTGAATGTCTTTAGAAAAATGTAACTTTATTTAAATATTCCAAATACATTGATGTGCTATTACTAACAGTTGAATGTATTTGGAATATTTAAATGAAATTTATTTTTTTCTAAAGACATTCAATACTCATATTAGATAATGGAAATAGTCCAATATAAAAATATATCTTTGTACCTGTATTGTGGATGTCCACAATGTAGAGGTCATGCATTAGGCTTCACTCCCTTCAGTTGCACTGACTGAGGCAGCCTCCAGAGTGGCAGTTCCCAAATAATAGCAAATAATAAATTCATCTTCAATGAGAAATAAATTTACTGACCCATTGAACTGGGATTTGTAGTGTATTAATGATCATAAAAATGGTATTCAATAAGTCCTGAGGATTTTTCAAAATAAAAAGGGTAGTATGAACTTTTAAATGAGATTTAAACTTTGAATTCTCTAACATAAGAAAGATATGAACTTCCAATTTAGCAATAACTAAACCTGAACTTTATTCTCTAAAAAATCTATTATCTGGCAATTAAAATCTAAATTATTTCTGTTAATAAATATTTTATGTATAATCTGTTTTGTTGTATGTCCAGAGATTATCTCATTAATTTGATTATTATGCCATTTATGACAAATATAACTTGAAAATCAATATAAAGATGCAATTTGGCATAACCCATGATCTCTTGCAATGCTGTAGAATATCTAAAACTTTCTCATTATCATTTTTATCCTTATTCAATTAAATTAATGAATTTAATGTTAGGTATAAATAACTGCATAGACCCGTAAGATGATATTTGTTCAATTAGGATTAATCTTAGACTAATGGTTTCATAGTTGAATTGATGCTGGTGGATGAATGTAGAGGTGTTATATATCAATATAGATTAGAGGGTTGCATAGGATTTTCATTCCCTTGTGTTACATTAGCATGCAGAATATCCCACCCAATTGGATGCATAGCCCAAAAATGGTAGTGATCATAATAGTAGAAATATTGTTATCTATTGATTACTTATGCTTTGAATGAGACTATAAATTGGCAAGGACTGCTCTCTTTCTGGTATTTACCATTTTCTCTTCCCAAGTATATAACTGTGATTCTTCACCAGAAAGGTGCTGACATTCCTATAATTGGTGAAGTTCACAAATGAGTTGGTTTCTTTTCTAATAATGTAATGTTACAGATGTAAATTTTTGTAATCATGATTTCTTATTTTGATTGATCACATCAGTATATCAGGAAACTAGTATTGGTTTAGATGTGAACTTTTGGCCTGGAGCTAAGGATTAAGTCTTTTAAATGTGCAGTTATATGCAGTCATTATGCTTAGCAAAATATGAAAATAATATTAAAATATATTAAGTTGAATTCATCCATCTGTGCAAATAAGATATAATGAATAATAAGAGTTAAATCTGTCTAATAATAAGTGTTAAACAAAGAATTAAATCCTCAAATTTTGTGCTTTGATATTGTATATGCCTAATATATGTTTTGTCTCGTTAGTTCTGGAAGTGACTTGTTTAATTTTTTTATATTAATTTTATTTGAAATCAATGATTTAAAGTCTCAAGTTTGGTATTTTATACCTTGAAGTTCAGCTTCTCCATGACCTAGTGACTAGGGCTAACAGTCAATAAAATTTGAAACTTGTGTTTGCCTACTTCATAAATCTTTCTAGGTTCAAATAGCCTAGTGGTGTGGCTAGTAAGGCTGATAATGGTTAAAGAATGCAATGACTGTTGTAATATATATAATAAAAATTTCACTTGCATTCAAATATTACAGATTCAGACTGTATCTTGCCCATTCATCTTCTGTATATTTAAATGGACAAGGTTATATACATGAAAGGTCAGAGTAATTTAAAGACAACATGGGCATGACAATAATATTGTCATCAATAAGAGTTTGGGCATTTCATAATCAGATTTTCAATGGTATGGATGGCTAAAGAGTTGGAGGGTGGAATAGATTGTCGCATGTCCATTAAAGTTTGAGGATTTGATATCATAATATAAACTGAACACTGATGATATATGTCTGGGAGATGATGATCTGGATCAACTACTGAGTACTGGTTTAACATGAGATACATATACTGGAGATCATTTATTTTTTTCACATGTTGGTATCAGTTATATGAGATAGAGTACATAATAGGAGTGAGTTTGAAAGTGTGTGGTCAAATTCCCTGTAATTACATCTAACCTCCAAGTATATATGTATAAAATTATAATTGTATTCAAATATTACAGATTCAGCTGCATCCAGCCCATTTCGCTTCTGGTTATTTAAATGGACAAGATCTTATACATGAGGGATCAAAGTGACCTAAAGTCAACATGAGCATGTGTCAATAATATTGGCTTCAACAAGGGATTTGGGCATTCAATGGTATAAATGACTGAAGTGTTGCAAGATGGAATAGATCGAAGCATATCCATTAAAATTTGAAGATTAACTATCTTATTATAAACTAAACACTGATTATATATATGTGTAGGAGATGATGATCTGGACCAACTGATGAGTGCTATTTCAGCATTCAATATGTATATTGGGAATTGTTTATCTTTTTCACCTATGTGCGTGTTCATGTGTATGAGTTGAATAAAATAGAGTGGATAGTTGAAGGAGTTTGAAAGTTTGTGTTCCAATCCTCTATAATTAAAACTATGTTTAATGTTTTTTTGGTAAAAATAAGTTTTTAGGAAGACATGTAATAGTCAAAACTGTCAACTTACATTTAAAAATCATAAACGCATTGCATATATTAAGTGCATATGATAAGAAATTTTTTTTTCTTATTACTTATATTTATTACAATATTTATTAAATGCTTGTTTTTACTGTAATTACTTTTATTATTTCTTTTTATAGTGAACATATTTTTTAAATATTTAAAAGTAAGTACATTTGCTCATTTGTAGATATATACAGTATATTATACTTTTCCTGGAAGTTTGTGATGATGGTATTTTAGTTGTATATATATATAAAACTATTTCCATCATCTAATATTAAGTATTGAATGTCTTTACAAAATTTAATTTTATTTAAATTTTCCAATTACGTCCAACTGTTAGTAATAGCACACTGGTTTGAGAGGTCTTGGAAGTATTGCTGGATTGACTTACAACAGTACTGGCATAGGAATCGAACCTGGACTCTTAGATTCTTGAATATTGTATTTTAAGGTAACACTTGGCAGGTTGGTTTAGTTGATTAGGGAATTATATTAATATTCAGTATTTAATAATCTAACAGTCTAGGTTCAATATCCATGCTAATATTGTCATTGGTCAGGCCAGCAATACATGAAGAAGAGAATAATACCCTTGAAAAATTATGCATGTGCTAACTTTTGTGCTATTAATAACAGTTGAAGGTAATTGGAAAATTTAAATAAAGTTAAATTTTTCTAAACACATTCAATCCTTATTTTTAGATGATGGAAATAGTTCCATATATAAATACAAGTAACTTATAAGTGGCTTATATATATTCTGTATTACAACATAATTAGTTTAATATTGATATAATACAACAGGATTTTTAACTAGCTTTAAAAATATTGACATCACTTTCAAAAGCACAGATAAAGACATAATGATTATTACTGAAAAACACTAATTTTTCAAATTTTGTGCATTATTGTTTATTAATTATTTTGTAATGTAGTATATATATATTATTAACGATTATAGTTTGCTATTAAAAGTATAATATAATTTGTAAAAAAAAAAAAAAAAGAAGATAAAATTAATCTATAATACATTTAACTTGTTATCACTAAATATTTTTTTGTTGTGCTTACACAGATCAAAGTCTATTATATTTATTAATATAAAATGGGGGGAGGATCGAGTACAGTAACTATTGTTTCAGGAAATGGTGTTGAAAATTCTGTTGAACATGAACCAGGTCAAGTAACCATTCGTTTACAAGAAGCGAGTCAAGTGACTAATCTTTTAGAAAGTGCTGTAGAACAAGAACAGACGCAATTAGATAATATTGTGGAACAAGAACAAAGTCGACAGACATCTGAAATAGTGAGTAATAAATTATTAGAATTTCACTGTCAGTTAAATGCGCAAAACGTACAATTTGATGACATTTTCTCAGCATTCTTTACATTACAAAATGATGTGGCATTACTTAAACAAAACGTTGATTCATCCATTGCTCAACAAAAAAACAAGAATGAAGAATTTAAAAGTAATGTAAAAAGCATACTGTCAAAGATGCAGATAAATGAAAAAGAGTCTGCAGAATGGAAAAGCATTGTCAATAAAAATACTTTGGAAATTGATTTGATAAAAAAACAGTATGAAAAAGAGATAGATTTGAAAAATACAATAAATCATAGAGAAGATAAACAAATACAAAAAGAAGATACAAATAAAAAGAACCCATATTTGTTTGAACCTACTGCTGCCAATCCAGGTAAATCAAATAAATTGGATTGTGACATAGATTTACATCAGCAACATCTTGAATTTAGAGATACAGTAGTACATAAAAAATCAGACAAATACATTGAGGACAATCAAGAGATCATTTTACACTTAGATCAAGAGTTAACAAATTGTGAAATATCTATTTTCCAGCAAAATGAAGAGCTGAAGAAAATGACAGATATAGTAAAAGAAAATGACTACAGATATGATAAAATTCACCAGACTATTCAAGAACTAAAAACAGATCAAATGAATGCTGAAGAAATACTAAATATTAAACTAAAAGAAATCCAAGATACAGAATTTGATTTCAATATCAAGTTTGGTAACCTAGAAAATAAACTGAAAAACTCACAAAAAATTATTGACGATATAAATAAAATGTTGAAAGAACATCACAAACAGATTGATGAAAACAAATTAATAATTCAAAGTCAAGAAGAATTTATTAAATCAGAAGTGTCTATATTAGGTGGTCAACTTGATGTATTATACCAAAGCAAAAAAGAAACATCATTACATGAAGCTTGTAAAAGAAACCAAACATTAAAGGTTAAAAAACTTCAACAAGAAATAGATGCCATAGATGAGAATGGAAACACACCACTTCATATTGCTGTTTCTCAAAATCATCTACAAGCTGTAAAACTACTAGTAAAATATAAAGCAAAGCTTAATGCTATTAACAGATGGGGGTTTACTCCATTAATGTGTAATACATCATTTCCTATTCATGAGTGTCTTCCAAAATATGATGCTGATCCTAACATATCTTCCAGTTTGGGCCTAATAGATCTTCATATTGCAATTTTGACTGGTAATATTAAAATGCTTGAAACATATTTAATTTCCAATGTTAATGTTAAGGGCATTTATGAACTTATATCACTACATATGTTAGCTAATATTTGTGGAGAAGAAGATATTATTCATTTACTTTTTAATTATTGTGTTGATATTAGTGACAGTATTAACTTTGAAAAAATCATTCTTTTCCTGTTTTATAATATTGCATCAATGATTACGAATAAAGAATTCAAAGATTTCTGTATTATATTATTAAAAAAATTACTTTCTTATAGTAATTTTAAAAAAAGAGTTGGAAAATCAAAATTTACCTTTGTTTTAACGAAACATTTAGATTCTTGCTCAAGTTTTCAACCTTCTTATTCTTTGATTAAATATATTTGGGAGTTAATGGTTACACTGACAGTCACAGATCCAGACAATTGCATAAGTGTAATGAATTATGGATGTGTGAATTATTTTATTACATGTTATAATTTGTTGTCTCAAGACACAACTTGTTTGCTAAGTATGATTGTAACAATGAGTAATATATCTGAAGTAGAGAGTCTCAGAGAAAAAATGCTGGATCCAACCTTTTTACTTATATTGTTGGAAGTCATTGATTTAGAAAATATTTGCAAACATGACATTATTAAACTATTTGGTAATCTTTTATCTGATAATCCTGATATGTGGATAGTGAATAATCCTTCTAGGGATACAATACTGCAAAAAGTTGAAAGTATAATAGATAATATATCACCTGCAGCAACACTCAATGTGCAATATAATCCTCTTAAGCCTATTTTTTATCTCCTCACCAATGATACAACTTATCAAGTTCAGCTTTGTGGTGCATGGCTATTAGCAAATGCCATGTATTCATATCCTGAAAAATATTCTGTTAAACTTCTTGAATTAGATGGTTTGAGCACACTTCTGTTAATAAATAACAGCACTACTACAAACAAGAAAGTAAAAGAATTAATAAGCACAATAATTAATTTTTTTTCATAAAATGAATAATCCTTGCTTAAAGATCATACTTTTTAATATGTTATTATGATTAATATTTAAAGATATAAACAGTATTTGCTTTCAAATGATTGATAATTGGAAACTTTTCTTAGAATGACTTGGATTGAAGAATGTAAAAAAAAAAACACTTTTACTAATTACTGATAATTTCAATGGCATACTGGCATTTTCTTAAACAAAACAAATTTGATTTAATTAATGAGAACCTAAAAGTAATGATTCATTTTGCAAAGATTCAAGGTAATATTTGATATATTATGTAAACATTGATAATTTGGAAATAAAATTTCTGTAAAAGTCGTAAACAAATAAATAAAAACTTAATCTTAAATATTATTAATTCTTTAGATATTGCAAATACTATATTTATTTAATACAGTAATTGTAAATCAAACATTATACACACAGATAATATGCCATGTTATTTATCACATAGGTAGAATACTGGGCAAAAGAGCTAATGCTTTTCAAATCGATTCTCAGATAATATAAAAAAACTCAGATTGGTCACAACATACCAATTGGTTTTTCAAATGCCACATGACTTCCTATGCAAATAATTAACCAAAAGAAACAATAAAAACAGACTCAGATAATGAGCTTCAATTTTTTTAGTATTTATACTGTCCATTTACTGTTCTTATGGATATTATTTTAATGTCGTTTGTCATGCTTTTTCATAGGCATTTAAAGCATATTGCAATCAATAGCTAAATATTAAAATAAAAAAACTATTTTCAGTTTTTTTTCCCTTTTTATAATATATATATATTGTAAGGATCGCCACAGATGTCATCCTTATCTTTACAATAACATGCATTGAACACAGAACATAAACATAAAAAAATTAAACATTTGTGAAGGTAATAAAGCATGTGTGTAGCTATATACACGTATGTGTTAATTTATAAAATTAATATATACATTGAACAGTTCAAGTTTATTAGATGTAAATGTTTGAATAAAATTATATTTGTATTTTACAAACTGGAAATGCTTGAAACAAAAATAATAATGATAAAAGGAATTAATAAAAATTTGTTACTAATTTTCGTTTTATTAATGTTTTAAAATAACCATATTTGACTAATTGAAAACGTTTTGTAAAAAAAAAAAGGCAATTTTGTAATCTAGTGTTGTGAAACAAAGGGGGAAAGAAAACCTTGTACAACGTGCTTGACAATAACCATGACAACAACAACAATTTTTTTTTTTTAATGTCATAGCATCGGCCGGGACGCGAACCCGCAACCCGGGCAACTGCCTGCAAGTGCAAGGCAGTCGCGCTGACCTCTCGACCACCAATGCAAGACAAACAACAATTTTTTGATGGCTGAAAAAATTAAAAAAAAAACAAGTACAGAAAAAAGATAAGAAAGTTTTTCTCTTCTTTATTCTTTAACGACGACAGATCAAATAATTTGAAAATTATATACTGTACATAGTTTGGATGAAAACATTCGTCAGCATTTTAAAGTAAAAAAATAGCGCACAAGAAAATGTAGAACTGCAAGTTATTTAATTATATATATATAAAAATAGGATACAAGATTATCTTTATGCTTTCGTTGGAATTGAATTTTGATATGAACTATGTACATTAAAAAAAACAAAATTCATAGTCATTTGATTGAAACTTAATAGGCACAAAGACTTTCATTTTCTTTTTGTTTTGTTGGTATAATTCTATTGAACTATTCAGGATAAGATATGTAAAGAAATCCAAGTAATCGACCGTTTAGTAATTATAAAAATATTGAGACTTTTGATTTAATAACGGTTAATATCAAAGATCAATTTTAACAGTATTTTATATTAGATAGCTATAATGTGCTAACCGTTGATGAAATAAAATAATTTTGGATATATATATTAATGTAAAGAATCATGCAAGTGTGCTAAATCATCATTGTAAAGGGTCAAGGCACCTCAGATGTGTTTGAAAAAGACGATGTATACTATATATATGTGTGAGTTTCCACCATCACGTATAAATATATGTGATGGCTACCAGATGTTATGTTAAATGTTTCCAAATCAACTGTGAAAGTTGCCAAACCAGATGCTACCCAAGCTACATATTCATTTTGAGAGAGATGGATAAAATTGTTAAAGGCGCCACCCTGAAAAATGATACAAGAATAAATAATTATGCCAGAGATGCTGAAAATTCCCAATCCACAATGAACTTTACCATCTGAAAGAAGATACTCCTGTTACCCAAGATGTCTTTAGAATCAGCCATAAATTCATATTGACATATTATCATTTGTTTGTTGTTGTTAACACGTTAATTTTGTAAATTTTGTGAGGTTTTCTATTTTTTTTTTTACTTTCATATTTGAATTTTGAGATGGAAGTGCAAAGAAATTTAACATTATGCATTTTATGATGTAAACAAATTAGATTGATATTAATTTATTGTTGAAATAAAAGATAAATGGTTCTTTTGAAAAAAAACTGAACGTACAAGGAAGTAAGGCTTATTCTTTTGACAGATTATAGACACAACATTCTTATAAACAGAGTTAATTGTTAATAAAATGTTATTAACCATTTGTTAATGTGTTGCTTACTAACCATTTCCTATAAGTGCATGTGGTTAATTTTAATAAGATTGATGGTAATTCTAGTTATTATACATAGTAATATAGTTACAAACAGATCTGTTATTTTAAATATATTACAGGATAACAATTTATATGGTATAATGGTTATGTCATATTTATTTCGAATTTAAAACCAATGTCATTCATTTGTTAAATGGTATTACTGATCATCAGTCATTATTTTAAGATGGCATGAAATGTAGATGCTGATGAATACCAATAGTGACATGTGGTGGATAATATTTTAATTTTGTTATTTTGATGAGATTATGTGGAAGTGTTATAATTCATAGTTTTTTTTTTATTTTAAAGTTCATATTTTGTCCATTATAATATTTTATATTGAGTTATAATTAAAATTGTTAATTTATTTTTATCTTACATCAAGGTTTGTATATGATTTATTGATAACACATCACTAACTTACATAGCTCTATTTTACATGTGAACATACATGCAGCATGAACCAACGAAATGTACAATATGAACCAAAATGCAGATTTAGTGCTTACATTGGCTAGACCTCTCCTTATCATAACTACCTGAAGAGAGTAGCTGCTCAGATAACAATTGAATTTGAATTCTGGGAATTTAATGGGTTGAAGTGGAGAGTGGGTGGATCCTGTGAATGTTACTAAACGAAAGGGATTGAGTGATATTTAAGATCTACTTTGACTGTAATGTTGCTGGATCTTTCTAATCCTCCACAAATGGCTGGTTTCTTACCGTGGTGTATGTAGCGGTGTAGGGAGAAGTAAATGGTAGGGGGCAGGTCATCCACCCATTACATTTTTGGCATGCAACATGTTGGGGCATGAACAAGTATATAGCCCATATATATTAGTTTTAAAGGAAATCTAGCCATTAGACAAATGTGAGCAATCAGAGAATTAACATCAGTGTTATAGGTTGTGAAGTAGTGATATATATATTGTGCCCTTTTCTATAGGTCAGAATTGGCTCACGGCAGCAAATTACTAAAAAAATTTAAATTTAGAATATGTTCTCTTTGTGTAATAGTTATATTGTATTGATATCTTAAAAGTACAATTTAAAGCTAAATAAAAATATGTAATGCCTAAAATTATGATATATAACCTTAAAACAGTTAAACAAAGCTAAAAATACTAATTACATATAGTTGGAAAAGCTGGCCATAATAAATAATGCAGCTATAAATGTTTAAAATATGTTTAAAAAGTTGAATTCTAATAGTTAAAACTTGTAATTAAATGAATGCTATATTTTAAAATTATAAATTATATTTAATAATTATAATTAATATTATATATTCTAAAAGTAAGCTTTATGGTAGGAAAAGTTATATTTAGTTCTATATTTTCCAAATTATTATTCCAAATTTTATATTATTATATTATTTATTTAATATAATAATTGTTGCAATTTATCATTTATTTTCAGACAGAAATTTGTATACAATCTGTCTCAGTTATAAGTCATGTGACCTGTATAATATAGTCATGCACACATGCTTGCTAGTATTTGTATTAACAAAGTTCAAAATATTTTAAGAATTGAATTATAGAATTGGATATATTTATTTACCTATCACAAAACAAATATTAAATCAGTCGTTATAACATGTTTTAAATAGTATTATAAAAATGAATATAGTTAATAAAAATTAAATATTTTGTAAATTAAATATAAAAGGTGGGATAAATTTATTAAATATTGTTTTTAAAAGTCATTTTAAAATGTTTAATTAATTTTGAATAAAGTATAAAATTGATTTAAAATTAATGTTTTAAGTAATATTTTAAAATTATAATGAGTCATGTTTTATTTTGTAAATTTAATTGAATGATACTGTAGCAATATGCAAATTAAGTATCAGATAAAAAGCAAAAATCCACCAATAGGATGAAGTATTTTGTAGGATATAAATACTGTTGCACCGTTAATTCTAGAGGGTGATCAGTGTGATAATAATTTTCTAAAGTTATACTTCTTTTAAAATGTTTATTTTAGTCAATTTTAGTGCTCTCGTATAATATATTTTGCAAACTAATAGGATATTAATTTTTAAGTATTTGCAAAGAGAGCATAGTATAAATAAATTTTATTAAGTTTTATTAAAAGGATGCAGTGGTAATTTAAAGTTCCCTTTACCAGGATTATTTGTCAAAACTTAAAACAACTTCGCAGTAAAAATATGGAAATGCCAATAAGTGATACATGCTTAATTATAAAAATTTTAAAAATAAGAATGATAATTGATAATATAATATTAATGGTATTAACCAAGAGGACTATTTTAATAAGCAAAGAATTATTTTGGACATTATGCAGAAAGCTTAACAGAAAAGCTATTTGTAAATTAAAAGTGATCAATGCATTTTTATAATAGCGAAATAGTCGTATTCAAGACCGACCAGTAATATGACAAATTTATAATAATTTTTATGGAAAAATGATGCTATGGAGATAAATGTTTTATTCTTTTTGAAGGAAAACATTGTGAATATTTTAAAGAAAAAACTATCATAAGTAAAAACTAAAGGAAAGTATTTTTTAGAAAAGCGTATGTAATAAAACCTAAATTATATAAGGTTATATGCGATTGCTAGAATTTGTTAAAAAAAACATAATTTGAAAAATAAATGAAAATAGCTATAATTGGATAGTAAATAATAAATTATCCTAACAAATACACCTGTAATATAAGGAATATGTGAGTAAACAGAAATATGGAATTTATAGAAATATTTTAAATAATGTGCAAAAAGTCATCCGGATTGCCCGTAGTCAAGTTACCGGGACAAGATGCACCAAGCTGATACAGGATCCTATGGAATAGAAGTGTCGAGATATTATTTTTCAATCTTATAATTTTATTATTATTTTAATAATCATTGTTCTGGACAATAGAAACTATAAACTATTATTCTATAAACTTTTCCAGAACAGATCAATGATTATTTTCTTTAATTTTCCTACATTTTTTAGACATTGTGAATTATTTTTTTATTATTCATTTCTAAACTTTGTTCATCACATAGGAAGGAGTTTACAACCCATGTGCCAAGTTCAGGGCAGTTGTTCATTGTCAAGCAGGAAAACTTAGCAACAGTTGGGGGTTTTAAAAGCTCTTAGGAGAACATTTAAAAAAAACACTCTCAAGGAAAATAAAAAAACATTTGAACTTTATAAAGAACATTCGTCAATTGAAGATATATGTAATTATTGTCTTGATTTATTTTCTTGATTTATTTTATTAACTTTCTTTAAGTGTAATATTATTTTAATTACAAGAGTAGGAACATGAATATTAATTTAGTACTAATGATATTATAGTTTATAGTAAATAGGTTGATAATTTAAATAAGTTAACATTTTTAAAGTGTGGAAGTATGGATGTATATCATATATGCAATGTTTTATTTAATTGATGGACATGAAGACATCATAAGTGATTACAAGTTGATATCACTTAGGTAATAGTTGTGAATATTGATATTTTTTATGATGTTGCAGATTGTCAATGAATTATATTATATTGAAGTATAAATGTTAAGTTGTATGTGAATGCAATTGTACAACACATTTAAATTATAAGATTAGGATTTATTTCTGGGAATATGCATACTTTAATTTCATATTATTAATATAACGCAACATGATGATGAATAGTTATATGATTCTTTTACAAAAAAACTTTAATATTATTAGATATTTAAAGTATCGATAATGATTATTTTGTATGTTTTTAAGAATATGGGATAGGAAAGTAAAGCAAACTTTTCTTGTAGATTAGCAAGATCGTTCTAATTATGATTGAATTTTGTTTATTATTTTAAATATGTGAGTTAGTTTCATTAGTCAGTGATAGTAAGATTTGATAAATCTATTAGGAAATGTTGATAAGATAGTGACTTGGGAGTAATCTGGAGAACATGAAACCAAAGAGATGATATTAATGTAGGATGTATTAGGGGAGTAGGAATAACATTTTTGTAATCTTATTAAGTATACAGTACAGTTAACAATGACCTGTAGCTGGTATATTTATTTGTGGGCAGTGTCTATTTTATTTGAATACTGATGTTTTATAAAGCTGAAATAATAGTTAACATCATTGTTGGTAGTGGAGATCATTAGACAAATGGGTCATGCCTCTATTTTTATAGATACACTATGCCATGGTATTTTTATCTAATATGTACTATGAGTTAAACTCTAGTTTTCTTTCCTGTGCCTACACATCTATTCACTATCTCGATTTTCCAAAGTAATTACATCGAACTGTATTGTATATTTTGTAAAGAAATAATAAATAATTTAGAATTTAAGAAATGTTATTGAATGAATAAGATAAGTTCATTTACTTATAAGGAGGAGTAGAGTTTATGCAAGTTGGAATTGAAAATCCAACAGACCCAAATGATAAAGAATCATAGAATATGTTCTATATTTTTCGGAAATAAAATAAATTTCAGGAATAAAATAAATAAAGCAAAGTTGCTTTAAAATGGGCGTTTAATAAAAATTTATAATTACAACTTTAAAATGTTAAATAATTTCAAATATTTTATTTTTATTTTTATGAGTATTGCATATTTTTAAGATATAATGTTATAAAGCAAAACAATATAAAATAAGCATAGGTACAATTTTGTATTTATTTAAATAATAAGGAATACATCAATAATTGCAGCTATTCAGTATTAAAGTAAGGTTAAGTAGGATATATTGTGTTTAATAATCATAGTATAGTTAACAACGATGTCCATATATTGTATTAATAAATTAACAGTAGATATTTTATGTAATATTCATAACATTGCAAAATGAAAATTGTTTAGTAAAAGATCTATATTCAATATTGTTATTTTTATGTTTTCCGTTCTATGCTTCAATGTATGTTTTAAAAGGAAGCTATTGTAATAATATTTAAAGATGTAATATGTTAGAATAAATATAAAGAAATATAATTTCATCGTAAAATTTGATAACAAAGAGATAGTAAAAATTGTATTATTATTATTATTTTTTTAAGTCAGAGTGAAGACTTAAATGGATTCTCTATTGTTTTTTAATAATTACAATTAATAAGAGATATATAATGGTGCAAGTTTAGTATACCAATTGTAAATAGTGTAAATAAATTGTTGTTTTATTTTATTTGTTATAATAAAAACTTTGTTAAATTTGTTCTAAAAATTTGTGTGTTCAGACTATTCCTTTCCCATTAAAATGCATAGTACACACAGAATAATTGAATCAAACATAACATTTTTGCACAGAAATAAATAAAGTATTATTTTAAGAATTCTAATATTTTCTTGGAATTTATTTATTTAAAAAATTACATTTTACATTTTCTTTATGGTCATAAGTTGATTATTATAATAGTACATCGAATTATAAATGCTATCTGTTGCCACACATATGTTTTTCAGATTATAAGATACTACCACATATTTATTATGTTATTATAAGAAAGATAAAAGATTATAATATATTATTTTCTTATTATTATTATGACAAAGAAAAATTATATTGGATGAAAAGATATACAAAATTAGTTCATACAATGAATAATAATAATAATAATAATAATAATAATAATAATAATAATAATAATAATAATAATAATAATAATAATAATAATAATAATAATAATAATAATAATAATAATAATAATAATAATAATAATAATAATAATAATAATAATAATAATAATAAAAATAATAATAATAATAATAATAATAATAATAATAATAATAATAATAATAATAATAATAATAATAATAATAATAATAATAATAATAATAATAATAATAATAATAATAATAATAATAATAATTATTATTAGTTAGGTGTGGTAAGGTATGACATTAAATCCCGTATCATACTTTACTACAGTGATTTTGATTAACTTAAAGTAGTTTTATGAACCTGAGATTTTATTTAGCTAAATTATTGTAAATAAAGGATTAATTTAATTATTAGTTTAATCTTAATGATTAGGTTTTATTAAAGTCATAAGAATGCTATAAATTTATTTATTTGAGATAGTAATAGGGGGGATAGTGTTCTTATGCCATTGAGGTAATATCCTGTGAAATATTGGCTCAATGTAATCTTTCTTGTCATCTGTATTTCACTTCCAAGTCTCATGATTTAATAAATAGTTATTTATTTATTTTTATAAACTGAACCTTCTCATTATTTTTGCTGGTAGAATGTTTTAATATAATGCAGAATATTTTATTTATCAATTATTTGCATTTAACCGATCGGAATCATTAACTGAGCTAGATTTGTTTTACTTAAAATTATATTGCCCAGAAGTGAGACTACAATCGATAGGTCAGAATATATATATATGATTAAATGGGAATATCTTAATGATGATAGTTGAACTGATTTTAGTTAGAAGTAGATTTTTTTTTAAATTTTTTTTTGTTTCTGTTTTATCATCTTCAGAGAACCAGAAGGGGAAGCTGAGACCTCACAATGAATATCCATATTGTAAAGAATATAGTTATTTTATAGAAGAAATAAATAATGGAATATTATGTCTCCTAATGATTATGTTAACATATCCACCTTTATGCTATTAAGGAGTGGCAAGATCATTTTAAAGATGGATGAAAGAGTTGATGAGACACAGGTAAATCAAGAAAGTGACATTTTAGATACAGACCCAAGTATAGAAGAAATGTCAGTGTGCCAACAAGCATTTAAAGAGGTTATGGAAGAGACACGGCAACATATTCAATCATTAAAGGAGGACTGAACAATGACTCAACTCCCAGAGATGCCTTACCAAGAAGCAATTCCTATGCTAGGGGATCAATTTATGCCATCTAATGAAAGTGAATCTATCACACTACAGATACTGCATGAGACAATGCTGAAGATGACTGCTCTGGGAACAAATATGGCCAACATGGAATCAAGATTCGAGTCTAAGTCAGAGTCAAATATGGCCAATATGGGAAACAAGATGTATAGATGAATTAACAATCTCAAAGGAGACTTAAATAGTAGGTTGGATAACATGGCAATGAGAGCCAATGTTAATCAAGTCAAGGTAGGTTTGAAAGGGGATATATCTCAATTCCAAGAAAACATGAGGAAAGGGTTAGTAAGAATAGAAGAGAAATTGGAGGTGAGAATTCAAGCTTTCAACATCTGACTATCCAAAAGGCTAGCACACTTGTTGCAGGATGTGGGAAAAGTGTGAACTGATAATAATGCAGTAAGGCACAGGGTTGAAAAAGAAAATACTAGGCATCAAGAATATGTCAACAAATTTTCTGAACACATTACTACTCATATCAATCGAGAGATAAAATAAGTTTACCAGACACAAGAGGTCATGAATAAAGAGGTATGGAGTAAGCAGAACACTTTTAGGGAAAAGTTACAAGCTGAGCTTGAGATGGTCCAAACAAAGCTGAACAATCTTTCCATGATCCATAATGTTGAAAATGAAAGCCATGAAAATACACTGGGATCTCTCACCCATTGTTTGCTTAGTTGGGTGACAAGGTAGCCTCCATGGAGACTGATACAATGATTGGGAAGACTACACTTCAGAAGTTAATTGAGTCTACTAATGAAACACACGAGAGATTGAATTCCCTAAATGAGGTCCTACAGCATAAATCACAGTCTGAAGACACCCAGATGTGCCAGCTGTTTGTGAAGTCAGATAAACAGGCATTGAAGGAATTGATGGGGGTCAGAAGAAATCAAATAATAGAGTTCTCACAGGACAGATCTCAAGGGATGATCTTGGAACTCAAGATTAGTATAGGGAGAGCACATTTTCTTCCAAGACATTTACCAAAGTAGAAGACACAAATTTGCTTTACACATGCTTGACTAAGAAACATGCCAATGATCAGGAGATGGCTGATGAACCCTATCAGATGAAGAACCATATAGATTCTCAAGAAGTGAATAGGACTCAAGGGGTCATCTCACAGATAAATGCGATAAACCAGTTCATGAAACTTAAAGTGTTTAAGGGTTTCTCCAATGAAGCAACAACAGAACATCTTAGAAGTTTAGAATTATATTTATCAGTTAACAGAGTTTTATCAGCAGCTGAAAATTATTATTGCTTATAGTCACTACCAGGGTGTTGTCTTAATGTGGTGGGAGTCACTGTATCAACCACCATCCACATTTGAGAAATATAGGACTTTATTAGTACATAATTTTTGAAATCGGGATAGACAAGAAGCCATCCTATATCATATACTCCAGGAAAAGTATGTTAATGCCTGGGGAAACATTTGTGAAGTTTTTTTGATGACAGGTTACCAGATTACATACATTAGATACATACCATCTCAGTGAGTTGGAGATTATTCTAATAGTAAAAAGAAATTCGCCTTTGCGAATACAACAATTTCTCTTCTGTACTAGTGCAAGAAACATAGAACAGGTGGCCAAACTTTTGGCCAGTATAGATCTAAATAATGCCAATTTATCTACATGAGGTCCAGAAAAAAAGGAAAGATGAACCTTCAGTCAATGCTATATTCTATAAAAGAAGGAAAGATAATGCCAACACAAATCCTCAAAAGGAGATGTTGCCAACCAATGCACCACAATTATGGTCTCCAATGTACACATGACTAAACAAGACCAAAGCCACAAGAGACTCATCACCGAGTTCAGGAGGCTCACCAAAACTGAAATGCAGTAATTTTGCACCTCAAATTTTAAAAAAATCAAACTAAAAAGGTACTTGAGGTCTAGTTTCTTATCTCAAGAAACCATAAATACCCTGAAGAATCAAAAGACCTTTGATAAAATGGGAGATCATGAATATGACATGCTCACGGGAAGATGGGGCACCAAATTATTTTCAACAAAGTTGCCCTATGACAGAGAGGTGCTGTTTGAGAATTTGCCAGGTAAAGCACTATTGGACTCAGGTAGTCAAATTTCGGTCATTTCTGATCAATTTTATAAAAAGATACTTGAGTAAATATCCCACAATTCAGACACTACCATTAAAGTCTATGCAAGTGACAATGAGCCAATAGTAGAAAGGTAAAGTTGGTACAAAACAGGTCTGGATAGAGATCAAGTTTAACCAAACTACTCTCATATTTTCTTGATACTAAGGGCACTAATCCATGATGTAATCTTAGGGGCAGACTTCTTGCACATGAACTCTTGTATTGTTGATTTCTTAAGTAGGATTATAAAAATAAATGAGACCTTAGAAGTGACATTACCTACAAGATATGGTCTATCTGAGGTTGAATGTATAATATCTAATGTTCCAGAAGCACTGGTTGACACTAAACTTGCAGAATCAAATCTACTTGAAAACAAGAATGTGAAAAAGTTGCATTCTCTAATTTATCAATTCAGCCCAATTTTTTCAAAAATTCCAGGAGTTATTGAGGGTTTTCAGCAAAAGATGAAATTATCAACCATTTCAATCCAGATCATATCCCATACCTTATCAGTATAGGCAGGAAATTTTGAAACAGCTCAACAAAATGTTAGAGTGGGGGATTATTTCCAAATGCTCTACATCATATTGTAATCCAGTTGCAATGATGAAGATGAACGATAAGTTGATGAGATTTTGTTTGGATGCTCAGCAACTAAATAAGATTACTGTTCCTGACAGGAACATTCCACCACCCATACATGACTTGTTTGTAAGATTTGGAAATAAGGTGTTTTTTACTTTTGATCTAACCTCCAGTTCTTGGCAGAAAGAGCTTCACCCAGACGATTATCAATACACTGCCTTTAGGTATGAGGGTTACACATACCAGTGTAATAGGATGCCATTTGGATTGATAAATAGTGGAGCCTGTCTGATTCAATGCTGGGATAGAACCCTATCTCCTGAGGTTAAGCGAATTATAACTATATACATGGATGATGTAGTCATAGCATTCACATTGGTTGAAAAACACCTTCAACATCTGATTGTGTTCTTCCAGGAATGCCTCCAAATGGGGATTAAGACTAACTTTTAAAAAAGTACCTTAGTTTCTAACCAGGTGGTCTTTTTAGGCCATATTGTGAGTTGTAATGAAATAAAGTCTCACCCAGACAAAATTAGTGCAATTAAAAACTTTCCTAGGCCTGTTAATAAAAACAAATATGGTCATTCCTAGGGTTGTGTAATTTTTACCATCATTTTTACTGCAATTTTTCTAACCATATGGAATCATTATTGAAACTAATACAAAAGAAAGAGAAATGGATGTGGACTGAAGAGCAGGATAGGGCTTTTGAGAAAATCAAAACAGGGGTTTTGGAACAGGTTATGCTGGTCTTTCCTGATTTTGACAAACCCTTCATGATCCAAATGGATATCAGCAGTTTTGGATGGGGTAACATTATCCCAAATACAAAAGGATGGATGTCCAGGTGTCCTCTATTTTGTAAGCTGACTCCTGAAAGGCCCTGAAATTAATTATGCCATGACAGAGAAGGAAGCACTAGCAATAGTGTGGGTCTTCCAAAACTTTTGACAAGTACTTTTCTGCTTGAAGATAATTGTGATCACAGATCATAAGAGCCTTGCATTCCTGAACCACAGCTATCTAACAAATGCTTGCCTTATTAGGTGGAGTTTGCTGTTATAGAAATTTAACTACACCATACAGTATTGTAAGGGATCCAAGAATGTCATAGTCCATGCCCTCAGTTGGAATTCATGTGGGTCAGAATAGAACCATCTATCCATAGAGAAAGCCTACATAGAAAATATCAATGTGACCATTAATAGCAATGTAGAGGATGGATTGGAAACATTACCTGAGTTACAACTTAAGGATTAGAGACTGTGCCCTATTATAAAAGATTTGAAAGGTAGGAAGGTTTCGAATGCACATGAAAATCTTACATTATACCAGTTAAAGGATCAAATATTATTGTATAGATCAATGAAAATAGGGGGGGGGGTAGTAATACCCAAAGTTTTGTACATCCCATTCATCACGTATATTCACTGTTTATATGGACACTATGGTGCTCGGAAAACAGCATACCATCAGAAATTGGTTTTGTTGGCCAGGTATGTATACAGACATCCTGAAAGTAATTCAAGGTTGTCTAGTGTGCCTTAGAGCCAATCCAGTCAATCAAAACTATAGTGGAATGTCAAAGTTCATTATTCCTAATTGACCTAATGAGATCTTGACAATCGCCTACTATGAATCTTTGCCTCCATTCAACAAGCAAAAGTACTTGTTGGTTGCCTAAGATCCCTTTTCAAAATATGTCACAGTATACCCTATACCTCAAGCTAATGCTAGATACACCATCAAGGCATTAGATACCTAACAATTTCCTAAGTTAAAGAAGCCAAAGGTCTTACTAACTGACCATGGTACTCATTTCCTATCTAAACAATGGAAAAGATGGGTGGAAAAGTTGAAGCTCAAACATGTGCTCACATCTGTTTAGGAATCCACAGTCCAATCCTTGCAAATGCATAATGCAGGAGCTTGGATGTTTCTTTAGGACTTACCTAATGGATGAGCACAGAGGTTGGGTAAAACAGACTGAGAAAGTGATGAGTTACATTAACTGGAGTGTGAATGAATCTACTGGATTCACACCCAGCAAACTTCATTTTAATGAACTCATACCACCTTTATTTAAAAAATACAAACCCATTGTGGAACCATACCAACATGATGAGGAAGCCAATATTTTCCTGGCACAACAGCAACTAGCACAGCAAGCACATTTAAGGAATAATAAAAATAGAAGGAGGAAAATACATAAATTTGAAGTAGGGATAGAGTTTTCGTGAAAGTGCATGCCGGTCAGTAAACTGACCGAATATAAGTATCACAAATTTTTTTCCAAATATGATGATCCATTTGTTATTGTCAAACAAGCTAACTCTAATGGATTTGGGCTAAATATCAATGGAGAAATAAAAAGAAGAAAGCATAGAAGAAATTAATGCAACAACATCTGAAAGGTGCAGAATATCATGAGGTAAAAAAATGAACAAGAGCAACCAAGTTTGAATTTGTGAAAATAGATAGTGCAGGATGGATATGAAGAGGAGAGGAAGGGTCATTATTTTAGAGGGCATTCATAATTACCATTTATGTGTTGTTCGAAAGAAGACAACATGGAAAATGGGGGAAATGGAAAAGCACTTCATGATGAGGGTACATCCGAGTTCATGATTGAGCATGTATCAGCTACTTTTGGAACTGATTGAGATATGAGAGTGAGTCTTACTGTGTATGGATACCCCATATTCTGTGTGGTTATCCCAGGGTCCTGAAATTCTGTGGAGCAGGATAAGGAGCCAACAAGACAAATGTTCATGCTACCTAAATAACAGTGCGGAACTGGTCAGATTCTTTTTCACTCCATAATGATAAATCATATGATAGACATTACTATATAAGTAGAAATCAAATAGAGAAAGTAAACTGAATTATTGAATATGAGTTTTAAAAGGGGTCAAAATTTTGTACAGACATAAAATTGTAATTTAGCAAACGAACTGACAGGAAGAAAGAGATAGTTAATTACAGATAATATCTTACTATATGAAAAAAGAAAATAATCCTCTATGGTGATCTGACACTGAATCTAAATATATGTTTCCTATTCCAGTAAATATCAAAAGTTCAAAAGGATTAAACTTTTAACCTTTTTGGATTGGGTGTATTGTAAGGATCACCATAGATCTCATCGTTATCCTTATAATAACATGCATTGAACACAGAATATAAACATAAAAAAATTAAACATTTGTGAAGGTAATAAAGCATGTGTGTAGATATACACATGTATGTGTTAATTTATAAAATTAATATATACATTGAACAGTTCAGGTTTATTAGATGTAAATGTTTGAATAAAATTATATTTGTATTTTACAAACTGGAAATGCTTGAAACAAAAATAATAATGATAAAAGGAATTAATAAAAATTTGTTACTAATTTTCATTTTATTAATGTTTTAAAATAACCATACTTGACTAAATGATGTTGTTTAAACAATTGAGAAACTTTTGTAAAAAAAAAGAAAAATTTTATAATCTAATGTTGTAAAATGAAGGGGGAAAGAAAACCTTGTAGAACATGCTTAACAACAACCATGACAACAACAACAATTTTTTTTTGATGGCTGGAAAAATTAAAAAAAACAAGTACAGAAAAAATTTAAAAAAGTTTTTCTCTTCTTTATTTTTTAATGACAATGACAGATCAAATAATTTGAAAAAAAAATAATGCACAAGAAAATCTAAAACTGTAAGTTATTTAATTATATATATATAAAATTAGCAAGATTATCTTTATGCTTTCATTGGAATCGAACTTTGATACGAACTATGTACTTTAAAACAAACAATCCTAATAGGCACAAAGACTTCTATTTTTTTTTGTTTTGTTGATATAATTCTATGGAACTATTCATGATAATATGTGTAAAGATATCTATTCAAGTAATCGACCATTTAGTAATTATAGAAATATTGAGACTTTTGATTTAATAACGATTAATATCAAAAATCAATTTTCACTGTATTTTATATTAGATAGCTATAATATGCTAACCATTGATGAAATAAAATAATTTTGGATACATATATATATTAATGTAAAGAATCATGCAGGCATGCTAAACAATCATTGTGAAGGGTCAAGGCACCTCAGATGTGTCTGAAGAAGACGATGTATACTATATATAAGTGTGAGTTTCCACCATCATGTATATATATGCAATGGCTACCAGATGTTATATTAAATGTTTCCAAATCAACTGTGAATGTTGCCAAACCAGATGCTACTCAAGCTACATATTCATTTTGAGAGAGATGGATAAATTGTTAAAGGCTCCACCCTGGAAAATGATGCAAGAATAAATAATTATGCCAAAGATGCTGAAAATTCCCAATCCACAATGCACTTTACCACCTGAAAAAAGATACTCCTGTTACCCAAGATGTCTACAGAATCATCCACAAATTCATGTTTACATGGATTTTTTTGAAAGAAAAAAGAAACTGAATTATGATAAAACTGAACATACAAGGAGGTAAGACTTATTCTTTTGACAGGTTATAGACACAACATTCTTATAAACAGAGTTAATTGTTAATAAAATGTTATTAACCATTTGTTAATGTGTTGCTTACTAACAATTACCTATAAGTGTATGTGGTTAATTTTAATAAGATTGATGGCAATTCTAGTCATTATACAAAGTAATATAGTTACAAACAGACCCATTATTTTAAATATATTACAGGATAACAATTTATATGGTATAATGGTTATATCATATTTATTTTAAATTTAAAAACCAATGCCATTCATTTGTTAAATGGTATTATTGATCATCAGTCATTATTTTAAGATGATGGCATGAAATGCAGATGCTGATGAATACCAATAGTGACATGTGGTGGATAATATTTTAATTTTGTTATTTTGATAGTGTTATAATTCATAGTTATTATTATTTTTTAAGTTCATATTTTGTCCATTATAATATTTTATATTGAGTTATAATTAAATTTGTTAATTTAATTTTATCTTACATCAAGGGTTGTATATGATTTATTGATAACACATCACTAACTTACATAGCTCTATTTTACATGTGAACATACATGCAACATAAACCAAAGAAATGTACAATATGAACCAAGATGCAGATTTAGTGCTTACATTGGCTAGACATCTCCTTATCATAACTTATACTTGAAGAGAGCTCAGATTACAATTCAGTTTGAATTCTGGGAATTTAATGGGTTGAAGTGGAGAGTGGGTGGATCCTGTGAATGTTACTAAACAAAAGGGATTGAGTGATATTTAAGATCTACTTTGACTGTAATGTTGCTGGATCTTTCTAATCCTCCACAAATGGCTGGTTTCTTATCGCCGTGTATATAGTGGTGTGGGGAGAAGTAAAATGGAAGGGGGCATGTCGTCTGTCCATTACAATATATAGTATATATATATTGTAACGTTTATACATTGCAAAAATATTGGCATTTGGTAAAAGCTAAAAAAAAAAAAAGTAAATTAAGTAAATTTAGATTATTTTTTTTGACTATAATTTTTTTTTTTTTAAAAAAAATAAAATGTACAATGAAAGTTAAATTTTTCTTTCATATTTTTTTTTTTTACATAATTAGAAATAAAAGTAGAATTAGAGAGAACAAAAAAATTCCAAAAGCAAGTAAAAAGATAAGCTAAAAGAAAAATATTTTAGCTAATTAAACATGGCCAAAAAACTTGGATAAAAAAAATGAGAACTTAGTAATTGAAAAATGATAAAGACTGTATAAGATTATAAACACAAAATGCCATGATATTAGCATGCGCAGAAGTCCAAAAACTGGACCTCTAGTATAAAAAGGAGGGATTCGGTTGCAGGAACGTCTTTGGTTTGCCTGATATTCTTTTGGTTGGTTTTGGATTAAAGAATCCAGACCACTCTACGATGAAAAAGTTCTTCATACAAGAGTAGACTGGAGCTTTAGCTGACATCATTACCGATGGACACCAGAGAAGCTTACGTGACTAGCCTATGGAATCAGCACCAAGATCAATTTATAATCAATGGCTGTGAGCTCATGTTAACCCCGAAAAACTATGCATAGTTATCTACAACCATCGTGAATTCACTAAAACTTACCGGTAAGTTATGCTTCATTATCCTGATTGTGACAAATTTAAGCATTCACAAACAATTCTTAAAAATATACGTATAAAAGGATCCCGATAGTGACTTTAATATAATTGATTAAGAGACTCTTATTTAACCAAGAACTTTTTAATTGTTTAACTGTTATTTATTTTATTAATATTTCACATCTGAATTATATGTGTTCTCTCTGATTTACTTATTAGGAATTCTCATTTTAACTTAAACAGATTTTTTGTCTGTTATAATAAAAAAATATTTCTAATATCAATTTTCATTTGTGCATTATTAATAATAGTTATTATTTTTTATTATTAAATTTATTATTAGTTTAATAAGATTTAAAAATGTAATTTACCTTTGCCAATATGTTTGAATAAGCCCAGGAATAATAATCTTGAAAGATAATTCTAGTTTACAGTAGAATTACCGATTCTTAAAATCTAAGACCGATAAATTTAAAAAATATCTTTTCTTCTTAATTTGCGAGATGGTTTGTGATGGTTCAGTGGGTTCTTGTAGAACTCTGGTGCCTTTCAAATAAATTAAAAACTGATTTTCGTCAATAGCATAATTCTCAACAATTAATAGGCCAAGTTTGATCAGGAAATATAGTTATGTTTTTAGAAATACAACTTTCTTCTTTTGGACATAGCTTGATCAACTTGCGCGCAATTTATATTAGTGTATAGAGGCCTAAAAATATGGAAAACGTTATAATATATATATATATAAATGCTGGTAATAATTACCATAGTTTACTATCATTCACTATTAAATTACATTATCTATATTTGTGCAGATTTGGTACTGGAGCAATTTTTTAAAATTATTGAATCTGTATCAGGGTACTCATGGTTAAACTATATCATGCCACATTGGATAGCCAATTATAACACTCATTGCACCATTTAAGCCCTATCCTCCTTACCAGGGCACTACCAGGCAATTTGAACCTAGAAAAATTCATAACATAAGCAAACATATATAAGTAAGCTTCAATTTTTATTGACCATTAGCCCTAGTCACAAGGTCATGGAGAAGCTGAGTTTTAAGATGTAAAGTTTTAATCATTGATTTCAAATAAAATTAATAAAAATAAAAATAAAACAAGTCACTGTCAGAACTAATGAGACAAAACATTATGCATATACAATATCAAAACACAAAATTTGAGTATATAATTCTTTGCTTAACACTTATTATTATTAGACAGATTTAATTCATATTATTCATTTATCTTATATGCACAGATGGATGAATACAACTTCTAATATATTTTAGTATTATTTTTGTATTTTGCTAAGCATAATAGACTGCATAGAACCATGCATTTAAAAGATTCACCCTTTAGCTCCAGACTAAAAGTTTGCATCTAACCCAATGCCAATTTCCTGATATACCAATGTGACCAATGCAAAATAATGTTAGCATAAGAAAAATTATGATTTCAGAAATGTACATCTGTAATATGAGATTATTAGAAAATAAATATACTCATTTATGATTTTCACCAATTACAGGAATGTCCATCTGGCTTGTGAAAGATCACAGGTATATACTTGAAAAGAGGAAGTGCCCAATATTGGAGAGAGAGTGGTTCTTGCCAACCTATAATCCCATCCAGAGCATAAGATCAATATCATAGGAATATTTCTACTACCATTAGCAATGCAATGGCTACCATTTTTGGCCCATGCATTCTATTGGATGTGATACTCTATATGCGAATGTAATGCATGGGAATGAGAATTGTATGGACTTCTCCAATCTACATTGAGATATAACACCCGTATATCCATCCATCAACACTGATTCAATTATGAAACAATTAGCCTAAAATTAACCTTACTTGAACAAACATGATCTCATGGGTCTATGCAGTTATTTTTTTCTTTCTTTAAATTCATTAATTTAATTGAATGAGAATGGAAATGATAATGGTAAATGTTAGATATTCTACAGCATGATGAAAGATCATGGGATACACCAAATTGCATCTCTATATTGATTTATTTTCAAGTCATACTTATCCTAAATGGCATATTAATCAAATTAATACGCCAATCTCTGGTCATACAGCAAAACAGATTATACAAAAAATATTTATTAACATAAAAAATGGATAATTTAGATTTCAATTATCAAATAATAGATTTTTTCAGAAGATAAATTTCATGTTTAGTTATTGCTAAATTGAAAGTTCATATCTTTCTTAAGTTAGTAGGTTTAAAGTTGAAGTCTCATTTAAAAGTTCATACTTTCCTTTTTATTTAGATGAATGCTCCTGGCTGCTTTAGGTTTATTGAATACCATCTTTATAGTCATTGATATGCTACACATCCCTGTTCAATGCTGATCATTAAATTTTATTTTTCATTGGAGATGAATTCGTTATTTGTTATCCTTCAGGAACTGCCACTCTGAAGGCCACTTCATTTGATGCAACTAAGAGAGTGAAGTCAAATGCATGCCCCTCACTTCATGGAGTTCCACAATACAGGTACAAAGATATTTTAGTCAATACTCAAGAAAAAAGTCCCTCACCAGATAGAATTCTACCTTTTTATATCACTTTGTATTTCTTATCATGGAAATTTAAGATCAATCTCTCATGGCTTAATACAATTATCATTAGTGCCGATGATTTTTCTCTCTGGTCTGTGTGCATATGCATATTTATTGGTTAGCTTCCTTTAGAGTGGAAAACACCAATGTTTTCTTAATCACTAGTAATATTTAATCTCTTATCTTGCACACAATTAGTTGAATTAATCTATCCTAAGGACTTGTTTCCCATTATATTTCAATAGAAATTCATTTACATTTTACTATAGTTAAAAAATAACTTTAAAAGAAAATAAATTAAAAGCGTTTATTATTTTCTACTTTCCCTAATATAGAAACTTTTGTTTTGGGATTTAAAAAAATTTTCTTTACACTTTCTTTTAACTAAGTTTATATCTTTAAATAATTATTTAATACATTTACCATCTGTGCATTTTATATATTTATTACTTTAAATTTTTCTCTTTCATTTATCAATTTAAATAAATTTTATTTATTGATCTTTACTTGTTTCCATTTGAGAGTATGTAATGCCATATTGAAGCAGTCAGATATGATTTCGATCCTAGCTTCATGACATCTAGCCATAAGCCCACTTCAAACCCTAGTACTAACCTTAAATTTCCGATGCAATGGGGCTTTATACGTTCAATCCACGCTAATTTCCATAAAGAAGAACTTATTTCATAAATGGGTATTCAAATAACTAGTTTCAGATTTAAATTGATCAATTCTATTAATAAATTCATGATAGAATTATTCATGAATTTATATATTATAACTGCGTGGATTGTGCGTATATATTTGTAAATATTTAAATATATATAATTGTTTAAAAGTTTCATTGCGTCGGGAATGTTTGATTTTATTTTTAAATAATTTGTTAAAGTTTTATTGATTAAAAGCTACATTCTTTCGATAAGCTTTCAGATTTTCCCTTTCCAAAAACAACAGTTAAAGTTTTATTAATTAGAAAAAAAAGATAAGGATTTCCTAATTAAAATCATTTTCTGATTTTAAGAATTCATTTTCTAATTAGAAAATGAATTCAAGTTAATGAGTTTGAAAGCCTTATCGAAGGAATGTATCTAAAAACAACCAGTAAATCTAAAAACATTGATAATGAAAGAAGCGCTAGCCTGAAGGCATCAGAGGACAGATATATATAGCTCTGAAAAGTTTGGAGAAAAAAAAGCCATCTTTGTTGTAGAGAAGTGCAGTGAACTCTATGCATTTAAAAATCATAAGTTTAAATAGTGTTTCGATCATGGTGAAGGGCTAAAACATCAGGAATCTGGCTGTGGTTCCTGAAGTCCCCTGAAATCTTCAATGAAGCTGCTAAATTCTTTCCAGACAAATCATGCTGCCAAAATCAAATAAAATGCTGTTCAAGTAATCGACCGAATGCATGCCTACATTTTTTACCAACCTGGACATGTAAAATAAGAACCAGCCCCGGAAGAAATGGGTAATATGTTTCCAAATGAACCTTAAACTTTCTGGCCAGTTTCGAACTTTACTTTACACTCCCTTTTAGAGCTCTTTTATTCTTTAATGTAACAATCTTTATAAAACCTTTTATTCATGCTACTGTAAATTTATATCGTAGTTCTCTCAACCTCTAGTCTTTAAACTTTCTCTTTTCTTACTTGGCGGTTCATTTATTATATTATATATATATTTGTGTGCTTTATTAATGTCGTTTATTTTTAATTATATGCCAATAATCTTTCGACTCGATGAGCTCCTTTGTTCTATTTGCCTCACGCAAATAATATAATATTAATTCTAATAGTAGTTCTCGCCCATTAGAACTAAATTTATAAGTTCTATCAATCATCGAGTCGAAAGAAATTATTACATGTTTACTATTTTTATAATTGGCTAATAATAAATTATTAGCTCCATTTCCAATCTATGCCCCAGCTATTTTCTCATGTTTACCAATATGTATTTATTCATATATATAATCTTAAAATGTTTTCTGCAAAAGGGTCGATAAAGGAATCAACTAAATATACTCTAATTCAAATTTCAGTTAATTGCTATTTAGATTCAGGAAGGGCACGATGATTGGGGCATAATTAATATGATTTGCAAATACTTTAAAATAGTTTTCGTTAAAAGCTCATTTGACTTTAATTAATTGATCAAGTCATCATGTAGAGCATTCTATATGGGTTTTAGTATTCAAACGATGACTATCAAGTCATCATCTTCGAACGTTGCTGACATAGGGCAATCTTCCGCTCCATTAGGCTGGTCGGTGATAATATTTCTGTTATTTTAAATTATCGAGGAAGAAAGCACTTCCTCTCCTGTTCATATTAGTCAAAGGGCATAAGACTTGTCAGATGCAAGCCGCCATAGGACTTCGATTATCGACTAGCCATCGTCTTTCAATTTCACTTTATAGCTCATAATTCGTCAGCACCGTTACCTCTCTGTTCCAGTAAAGCCCGCTCTGATGCTCGTAATTCATGATGAAGTGATTTAAATTAAAGTCCAACAAATTCTCCGTTATATCTCAAAATAAGTTTTCTAATAAAGATTAAAGTTATGCCCTAAAATACGTATCTTGCTCTTCATGAATGGATTTGCGAATGTGAAAATAAATATCACATTCTTTCGTATAAAATTAGAGTAATAATTTCCTTTACTAATGAATACCTTTATCTGCCTTTTATTTCTTGTTGGGGGCATAGACATAAACTTTCAAATATTGCATAATACTCATTGGCATATAATAAGGACCGCCACTCTGATTATAATTATAAACTTTGTTTAAGGACTAGAATTAATATAATCATTATTAAAATTCAAACAACAACTATTATTATTAAATATTTTCTAAACACACTTGGTTTCTTAGTTTCTTAATTATCTTATTCAATAATTATTTTAATGTTAATGCTCACTGTCTGTGTTGGCAACCCAAACATATACATATGATTCGATTTAAAAAAGTATCTTAAGTTAATTCATTATCCGATATTAGTGTCAGTTCAGGGGTCTCTAATCCTCACCAACCATTGAGCTAGTTTCTTGGTGCATAGCACTGTGCCATCGATTTAGATTTCTACTAATCTGAGCTGGTGAGTTGGGTTTGAATTCAGTTTGAACCAGCTGAGTTTGAATCCGACTTGCGTTCAGGTGATGGGTTTTTCGACTGGTACATGGTTATGTTTTTGGCTGCCCAACCATTGTGGCTTCGATTTAATAAACCCCACACCCTGTAGACAGTAATTATGATCTTAGTTACTCAGTCAATTGAGATCTCGATAAATTAAATGTTTCAGTAGAAAGTGATATTTTTGTAGAATGTTATATATATTTGAAGAAAAGTTATGCGATTTATAACGCATAACTGAAATGATTTAATAAATTAAAATGTCATTTTGTAATTTTCTTTCTTATAATTAAATGTTTTCAAGATTATTTTTTAAATGTTCGTCAGTAAAAGATTCGTTAGTCAGAATAATTATTTAAAGAAAAGTAATAAGAGAGAATATATATAAATTAATTATACGTGTACTATATCACTATATATATTATATGTTTGTGTTATACGCGTTCATGACAGTAGGAAAATTATCGTTAGAAAAGTAGTAAGAGCAGATCAAAGCAAGGGGTAAAATAAATGAAATATTTTGTCTGTGTCAAAATTAATTATATTCATCTCAGTTGTTATGATTTAAAAATATCCAATATGATATCATGTTAAAAGTTTTAAATTTCAAAGTATTGCTTGCTAGCACATATATTAAATGTTCACTCCATATTCTTAGTAGCCTCAAAGCAGGTGAAGACCCTCAAACTGGGAATTATATGTCAAGCAGTCCGATGCAGTGTGACAATACACTTTAATGACAATAATTTCTAGAGTAACCTCAAAGCTGGTGAAGACCTTTTGTGTACACCAAGCAGCCAGATGCAGTTGGCAAAATGCTTAAATGGTTTACACGCTTTTATGCTAGCAAGATTAAAAATGATATCAACAAATAAAAGTTCTTGTGTAATATTAATTTTGACATTTTTTTTTTGTGTGTGAAAGCCTCATGCTTAGTAAAAATGAAGTAGTGAACTCCTATATTTAAACTCAGGTCAGGAATGCATCAGTTGTTATTAAATAATAAATACTCATCATCAATAAAATTGTTTTATCAAAAATTAAGTCAGTCATATGTGGTTTGGGGGTCAATGGGTTATTTCACATGCCCTATTGATCTCATTTTGCTCACTGGCGCCCATATAAATAAATTTGTCAGCAAATTTGATTGTCAGCACAGTAGTGGGTCAATTGTCTAAATAATAAAAAAAAAAACAAATGTGTCCAATACAGAGAATTACTTGTAATACCTGCTAATATATATGTATAAATATTTGTATATCACTAATCATTTGTATAGTTTTCTTTTTTCAGACATGGGAGAACAGTTGAACAGAGGGAAAGTGAGTAATGTTTGTTTTTCTTATCTTTAATAGTTTTTAAATAAAATGCATGTCTCATTCAAAGAATTAATAGAAAGAGCTAACCAAGAAAACGTAGGCAAACTAAAACTAAACTAAAAAAGGCAGATTACATAGATTGGGGAAATAATACACAGCAGCTAATGAAGATAGGGACAATGGGACCAGTAGTCAGAGACCTAATTAAATGTACTGAAGAAAAAAAATTATTATTTAAGTATACAGAGAGTGCCATAAGTTTGATTCACATTGTTTATTATATTATTTATTCACTTTCAAAGATGGAAGAACAATTAGATAAAGGATTGACTGATGATAGTGATGCGCCTTCAACCATCTCCAGTGAATGAGAGATCACTTTCAAAAATCATATCAATAGGAAAAAGCACAACCATCAAAGCAGAAAGATGGCTAAAGACAATCATGACGATCGAGAGACTTTTCATACGATCCTCAGAGAAATGAGAGAAGACAGGAAGCTAATGATGATGATGATGGAAAGGATTTTAAAGCTTGAGGAAACACGAGGCACCCAAACCAACCCAGAGATTGTAAAGCATCCTCAAGCAATAGACACTTACAAAGCTCCAAGAGGAGATGATGATCAGACCACACCAAAAGAAGTTGTGGACAGCAAAGAAGATGACAGTGGAGAAGATGAGTCAAATCAAAAATGGTGGAAGAAGCCGATATAAATACAGAAAGGGAAAAAGATGTTCAGACCACTAGTGAAATAAAATCAAAAGTAGAAATGGAACAGACAATAAACCCCAAAATGAGTCTAAGGAACTTGCAGAGACCATCCCTTATATCTTCTGTAGAAATTCAAATTTTTAGGGGTAACCCAGGAGAAAAGCCCATAGATCATCTAGACAGCATTAAAGAATTTTTCTGTCTGCACTCTGTAGCAGAAAAGGAAAAGGTTATCATAGCCAGCCACTACTTAAGAGAAGCTGCCAAGGCATGGTGGAAGCTATTAAAAAAACCGCCTACCACAATCCAAGGGTATGAAAATGCCATTTTGAAAAAATATCGGAGTGAGGAAAGGCAGGAGGGTATTTTGCATAGACTGAACACACAGAAGTATCGAGAAAACTACAGACAGGGATACACAGCCTACTTCATTCAGCAAGTGACCACATTCAAATCCCTCACAGCCTTCAAATACGAGGACCAACACATCATCCGGATGATCAGACATCATTTACCCCCATGGATCCAAAGAATCATGCTTGGGATGTGCCCTATGTCACTAGAAAAGACCATAGACTTTTTGACTGCAATAGACTATGGGAACTTGACACCAACTAGAAAAGACCAAGACTACGACCATTATCAAAAGTTAAAACCATATGTGCCACCTGATCCAGGGAAACAATAGGACAACCATTAAATGACAGATATATATACAGACGACCGACTGACATGATCATAGGGAAAATGAGACTTGATTAATGGACCTTATCATAAGCTAGATGTTAAAAAAATGATCACAATGAGACATGTATAATTTTGCAGTTTGTACAGATGATATTATTCACACTCATGCTGTTCTCCCAGAGTCTACCAATTAGTCGAGTACACTTATGCGAATGTATCACGCATAAGTAAAGAGATTTTTTTTCATTGTTTTTTTTTTGTGAAGTGAAAAGAAATGAAGCAGTCAGATCTGAGTTCGATCCTAGCTTCATGACATCTAGCCATAAGCCCACTTCAAACCCTAGTACTAACCTTAAATTTCCAATGCAATGGGGCTTTATACGTTCAATACATGCTAATTTCCATAAAGAAGAACTTATTTCATAAATGGGTATTAAAATTAATTAGTTTCAGATTTAAATTGATCAATTCTATTAATAAATTCATGATAGAATTATTCATGAATTTATATATTATAACTGCGTGGATTGTGCGTATATATTTGTAAATATTTAAATATATACAATTGTTTAAAAGTTTCATTGCATCAGGAATGTTTGATTTATATTTAAATAATTTGTTAAAGTTTTATTGATTAAAAGCTACATTGTTTTGATAAGCTTTCAGATTTTCCCTTTCCAAAAACAACAGTTAAAGTTTTATTAATTAGAAAAAAGATAAGGATTTCCTAATTAAAATCATTTTCTGATTTTAAGAATTCATTTTCTAATTAGAAAATGAATTCAAGTTAATGAGTTTGAAAGCCTTATCGAAGGAATGTATCTAAAAAACAACCAGTAAATCTAAAAACATTGATAATGAAAGAAGCGCTAGCCTGAAGGCATCAGAGGACAGTATTTATAGCTCTGAAAAGTTTGAAAGAAAAAGCCATCTTTGTTGTAGAGAAGTGCAGTGAACTCTATGTGTTTAAAAATCATAAGTTTAAATAGTGTTTCGATCATGGTGAAGGGCTAAAACATCAGGAATCTGGCTGCGGTTCCTGAAGTCCCCTGAAATCTTCAATGAAGCTGCTAAATTCTTTCCAGACAAATCATGCTGCCAAAATCAAATAAAATGCTGTTCAAGTAATTGACCAAATGCATGCCTACATTTTTTACCAACCTGGATGTGTAAAATAAGAACCAGCCCCAGAAGAAATGGGTAATATGTTTCCAAATGAACCTTAAACTTTCTGGCCAGTTTCAAACTTTACTTTACACTCCCTTTTAGAGCTCTTTTATTCTTTAATGTAACAATCTTTATAAAACCTTTTATTCATGCTACTGTAAATTTATATCGTAGTTCTCTCAACCTCTAGTCTTTAAACTTTCTCTTTTCTTACTTGGCGGTTCATTTATTATATTATATATATATATATGTGTGCTTTATTAAGGTCGTTTATTTTTAATTATATTCCAATAATCTTTCAGCTCGATGAGCTCCTTTGTTCTATTTGCCTCATGCAAATAATATAATATTAGTTCTAATAGTAGTTCTTGCCCATTAGAACTAAATTTATAAGTTCTATCAATCATCGAGTCGAAAGAAATTATTACATGTTTACTATTTTTATAATTGGCTAATAATAAATTATTAGCTCCGCTTCCAATCTATGCCCCAGCTATTTTCTCATGTTTACCAATATGTATTTATTCATATATATAATCTTAAAATGTTTTCTGCAAAAGGGTCGATAAAGGAATCAACTAAATATACTCTAATTCAAATTTCAGTTAATTGCTATTTAGATTCAGGAAGGGCACGATGATTGGGGCATAATTAATATGATTTGCAAATACTTTAAAATAGTTTTCATTTAAAGCTTGTTTGACTTTAATTAATTGATCAAGTCATCATGTAGAGCATTCTATATGGGTTTTAGTATTCAAACGATGACTATCAAGTCATCATCTTCAAACGTTGCTGACGTAGGGCAATCTTCCGCTCCATTAGGCTGGTCGGTGATAATATTTCTGTTATTTTAAATTATCGAGGAAGAAAGCACTTCCTCTCCTGTTCATATTAGTCAAAGGGCATAAGACTTGTCAGATGCAAGCCGCCATAGGACTTCGATTATCGACTAGCCATCGTCTTTCAATTTCACTTTATAGCTCATAATTCGTCAGCACCGTTACCTCTCTGTTCCAGTAAAGCCCGCTCTGATGCTCATAATTCGTGATGAAGTGATTTAAATTAAAGTCCAACAAATTCTCTGTTATATCTCAAAATAAGTTTTCTAATAAAGATTAAAAGTTATGCCCTAAAATACGTATCTTGCTCTTCACGAATGGATTTGCGAATGTGAAATAAATATCACATTCTTTCGTATAAAATTAGAGTAATAATTTCATTTACTAATGAATACCTTTATCTGCCTTTTATTTCTTGTGGGGGGCATAGACATAAACTTTCAAATATTGCGTAATACTCATTGGCATATAATAAGGACCGCCACTCTGATTATAATTATAACCTTTGTTTAAGGACTAGAATTAATTAATATAATCATTATTAAAATTCAAACAACAACTATTATTATTAAATATTTTCTAAACACACTTGGTTTCTTAGTTTCTTAATTATCTTATTCAATAATTATTTTAATGTTAATGCTCGCTGTCTGTGTTGGCAACCCAAACATATACATATGATTCGATTTAAAAAATATCTTAAGTTAATTCATTATCCGATATTAGTGTCATTTCAGGGGTCTCTAATCCTCACCAACCATTGAGCTAGTTTCTTGGTGCATAGCACTGTGCCGTCGATTTAGATTTCTACTAATCTGAGCTGGTGAGTTGGGTTTGAATTCAGTTTGGTTCAGCTGAGTTTGGATCCGACTTGCAGTTTAAGTGGTGGGTTTTTCGACTGGTACAATATATGTATACCATTACAATATATGTACCCATCTAATCTCCAAGTATATATATATTGTAACGGTATATAAAAATGCCGTTACATTATTTTAAAACTAAAATAAAAAGATCGTGAATAAAAATTGATTTATTAAAATGAAAAAAAAAACTTAACTTAAAAACTGAAAATTAAAAGTTGTGTAACATATATATAGATCGCACAGATAGGAAACTTTGAAGGCTTTTAAAAATAAAAGCATTTGAAAGTATTTTTTTTTTGTAAAAAAAAAGTAAAAATATAAAGATTGATATTTTAAAAATAGAAATAATGTTGATTTCTATAGTCTTAGAAAATGGAAATGATTCTCTTATTAATTAAATGATTGTTCAAAAGCAAGCTAACTCGTGAGGCATGTAAAATAAATTAAATGGTCAGATAAGAGAATACAAAGGAATTAAATGACCAATGCAAACACGAAAATGACAGCACGGACCATAACTGAAACACGAATGGATTAGTGACATCTTGCTCATTGAATCTCAAGATCTGATGATAAGAGGCCAAGAGAAATATAAAAGCAAAATGATTATTATAATTGTTATCTGAGAGCTGACTATGAATATGTCATTATAACTGGCTATATTGCAGATTTTCATGATGTGGAAGTCTGCAATAAGTTTTATTTTCCGGACAACCAGCTGAGGCCTCGGGATGACAGTTCCTGACCAAATGAATGGCAAATAATGGTTTCATTTCAAAGAATGACAAAATCTACAAAAGTGATCACGAAGACGGATCCCTAAAATCTGCTCAATCCGTAACGTATGAACTCTAGTGTCTATTTAATAAGAACTTTCCTAAAAATTGCAATTAATTAATAGCTGAAAATAAGAACTCTTATCTGATTTAAAAATGCAAAATCAATTATTAATATTTTTTTATGTGGATGTTTAAGCAATCATTTCCATTTCATTTTTTTTGTGTGTGTATATTATGTTCTAATTAAAAGTTACGTTAACGTTGGGAGGGTTCGATTTCATTACCTGATATGTATGTGTTTTGCTGTCAGTTGCTTCACTTACCCCTTTGAATGACTCGATTTGTTTTCGGGAAAACTTCTTTTAAGGGGTGAATGACTCGATTTGTTTTCGGGAAAACTTCGTATGGGAAGAACCGTTAGTAGCACATGCGTCTCGGTAAAATAGAAATTCACCCTCAGAAATATCCATCTGTGCAGTTTATTTAAGTAGTAATGTGAATTTAAATTTAAAAAAATTATTAATGTAAAATCTAAAATAAATTTATTCAATTTTAAATGTGCGTTAATAAAAAAATCTATTTGTGTGTTAATTACTGGCAGTGGCTTATTTTATTTATTTTTTTATATTGAAATATAATTGGATAAGAATTTATATTATATTAATCTCTGCTACTCCTTGAGCTAGTGGCAAGGGCAAATGGTCAATAAAAGAAGAGTTGGATTTTTAACAGCCCGTATCTGCCTACTTTATAAATTTTTCTAGGTTCGAATGGCCTAGATGGCGCCCTGTCGGCAGATACTTTATGAGAACAATTTCAGTGACTGTTAAAATGGCTGCCCAGCATGTTGCATGATGTTTAATAAACCTCGAGTACCTTGAAAATTAAGCCAGTAATATTTTTTTTCTGAAATCGGAATATATTTTTTGTATTATATAAAGTTATAAACTTGAATTTGATGTAAAAAGTACTGCCAGTAAGAAAATTGCGCATATGTAGAAATAAATGCGAGGAATAAAACGTAATTAATATAAATCGTAAAAAAAAAAAAATTAAAATCATGTAACTTCTTTGACTTGCCTAAGTTAATAATGAAATGTAGGAAAAAGGGAACTCTTGAGGGTGGAGGTGTAATCTCAGCTGGGGTGGAAAGGAAAGAATAGTCAGCATTTTTTCGTCTTTCTTGTAATTACTAACCAAAATTTTGTCTTTTTAATTACTAACCAAAGTTTTGTTGTTTATCAATTTGTGAAACATCATTACTAACACTAAGTAAATTCTTTTTTTTTTTTTAATGTTTTTGTTTTTTGAGGAAGTTTACTAATATGTAATGGTATATAAATATGCTGTTACATTATTTTAAAACTAAAATAAAAAGATCGTGAATAAAAATTGATTTATTAAAATGAAAAAAAAAACTTAACTTAAAAACTGAAAATTAAAAGTTGTGTAACGTATATATAGATCGCACAGATAGGAAACTTTGAAGGCTTTTAAAAATAAAAGCATTTGAAAGTATTTTTTTTTGTAAAAAAAAAGTAAAAATATAAAGATCGATATTTTAAAAATAGAAATGTTGATTTCTATTGTCTTAGAAAATGGAAATGATTCTCTTATTAATTAAATGATTGTTCAAAAGCAAGCTAACTCGTGAGGCATGTAAAATAAATTAAATGGTCAGATAAGAGAATACAAAGGAATTAAATGAACAATGCAAACATGAAAATGACAGCACGGACCATAACTGAAACACGAATGGATTAGTGACGTCTTGCTCGTTGAATCTCAAGATCTGATGATAAGAGGCCAAGAGAAATATAAAAGCAAAATGATTATTATAATTGTTATCTGAGAGCTGACTATGAATATGTCATTATAACTGGCTATATTGCAGATTTTCATGATGTGGAAGTCTGCAATAAGTTTTATTTTCCGGACAACCAGCTGAGGCCTCGGGATGACAGTTCCTGACCAAATGAATGGCAAATAACGGTTTCATTTCAAAGAATGACAAAATCTACAAAAGTGATCACGAAGACGGATCCCTAAAATCTGCTCAATCCGTAACGTATGAACTCTAGTGTCTATTTAATAAGAACTTTCCTAAAAATTGCAATTAATTAATAGCTGAAAATAAGAACTCTTATCTGATTTAAAAATGCAAAATCAATTATTAATATTTTTTATGTGGATGTTTAAGCAATCATTTCCATTTCATTTTTTTTTTGTGTGTGTATATTATGTTCTAATTAAAAGTTACGTTAACATTGGGAGGGTTCGATTTCATTACCTGATATGTATGTGTTTTGCTGTCGGTTGCTTCACTTACCCCTTTGAATGACTCGATTTGTTTTCGGGAAAACTTCTTTTAAGGGGTGAATGACTCGATTTGTTTTCGGGAAAACTTCGTATGGGAAGGACCGTTAGTAGCACATGCGTCTCAGTAAAATAGAAATTCACCCTCAGAAATATCCATCTGTGCGGTCTATTTAAGTAGTAATGTGAATTTAAATTTTAAAAAATTATTAATGTAAAATCTAAAATAAATTTATTCCTCAATTTTAAATGTGCGTTAATAAAAAAAATCTATTTGTGTGTTAATTACTGGCAGTGGCTTATTTTTTTTTTTATATTGAAATATAATTGGATAAGAATTTATATTATATTAATCTCTGCTACTCCTTGAGCTAGTGGCAAGGGCAAATGGTCAATAAAAGAAGAGTTGGATTTTTAACAGCGCGTATCTGCCTACTTTATAAATTTTTCTAGGTTCGAATGGCCTAGATGGCGCCCTGTCGGCAGATACTTTATGAGAACAATTTCAGTGACCGTTAAAATATATATATATATGCTTGTTTTCAAATATTACAGATTCAGCCTATATCCTACCTGTCTCTTTTTAGTGCATTTGAATTGACAATGTCTTATATATGAGGAGGCAGAATGACTTAAAGTCAACATGGGCACAACAATAATTTTATCATCAGACTTTCAATGCTATCAATGACTGAAAAGATGGAGGGTATAGATTGATGTCTGTCTATTAAAGTTTTAAGATTTGCTATCTTACTATAAATCAAGCATTGATTATATATATATATATATGTGTGTGTGTGTGTGGGAGATGATAATCTGGACCAACTGATGAGTGCTGATTCAGCATGAAATATATATATATTGGAGATCAATTTCCTTTTTCACATGTGAGTGGTTATGTGTCTCAGTTATATAAGATAGAGTGGATAGCTGAAAGGTCAAAAGTCTGTGTTCAAATCCCCTATAATTACATCTAATTTCCAAGCATACATATTGTAAGGTATTGAGTCCAGACAGTACATCCCAACCCCAAGAATTCCAAAAGGAGGAAACAGAGAATTTTTATTTCAAATTCTAGTTTGATATATTAGTTATCTATAGAAGAAAAAAAAGAATGTTTATAAGGGCATGGATAATGTGAAGAATGTGATACACATCTACAACTCAGTAGAACTGGCTTTATAATATATTGATTTAAATAGGAAGTACTGTAGGTGGTTGTACTAGCATTTCTCATTGTAAAATAACATTCTTACCCTTATTCTAGAACTAAATGCACTAAAGTATATGTTTATGCATTGATCTCAGAGCCATATCATTCTAGGAGATTTGCTCAGGTTTAAATATTAGAGTGCATAACATTTTAAAATTATTTGTTGAGTACTTATCTGCAGTTGTTTCAACTTGAATTCAGAGCCCTTTGATAAATAAAATACCTAGGGTTCAAGCTGTGAAAAGGAATATAAATATTAAGAATATAGATTTTATTTTATATCCTTTTTTATCTTATGCATTACTTGAGTAATAAATGATATGCATTAAATTCCCTTCTCATGTGTATCAATTTCCATTGACATCATTAAAAATTATAGGGTCAAAGCTGGAATGCATGTAGGTGTGTGTGTGCACATGTGCAATAAATATACAATGCACATTTAAACATTGACATAGATACATCTATAGGTTGTAATAATTTCATATTTTTTTTGTAAAAAGTTTTTTTTAATTTTTCAGTAAAAAGAATGATAAATCCATCTTTAAAGATGAAGATAAATACCATGTTAAAAAAGAGGGAGAATAACTCATTAGTAAGCAGTTAAAGTGAAAAATGAAACTGCTGGTTATTTTAAACTGACAAAAAAATAAATTTTGTCAAAAAAGAAAAAAGTAAAAAAATCAACTTTTAGGTAATTATCTCCCAGCTTTATAGATAAAGACATTCAACAAATAATAGGTGGTATTCGCAGTTGTAGATATTTCAGTAGATAAGAAAACCATGACATCATGAAATCTATTCTTTTTTTTTTCATATGTCATAGCATCTGCCAGGACGCGAACCCACACCCGTCTGCGACCAACTACTTGCTTGCATGGCAGCTGCGATACCTCTCGGCTAACAACGCAAGACTGAAATCTATTTTTCAAATAGATTTTTAAATAAAATGCAGTTTTAAGCTTTGTTATACTTTATTGGAAGGCCAGGGGCTATCCAAGATTTCTCCCACATCTGAAAATTTAAATGGATTAAAGAAACCAAGAAGTACCCATGGCTGATTACAAGAGACAAAAGAGGACTCCAGCCTCATGTCTCCATTCTATGGATTCAAGTGAACATCTAGAAATTGCAATACTGAGAGTGAATGCATGAAGTCTATGCAAAAATAAAAGGCATGCCTATAAAAGAAAAAAGGAAGAAAAGGAAAGAAAAACAATTGCAATATTAAAGCAAATTACCCATAAAAAATGTGGTCTGTAAAATTACCATTCTTACCCAATATCCCTTTCATCAGCCTGAGCTTAAAAGGAATTTTTTGCAGTTAAGCTGCTATGATCTATATCTATATTGAAGCAGTAAAATCTGTTATACATATTTTGCTTCACTGTCTGGTGATCTTAGAAACTTTCAACCAGAGGTTCAAACCCATTTGTATACTTGATAATCACTAGGGAGTGCAAGTACACATATACACATGATCCCCCCCCCCGTTCTGTAAGTTAAACATTCATCTGAATAAATCGTAGTCATTTTAATTTAAAAATATTTAAATTTCCACCACTGTAAATAGTCATGTATGTGTGTGTATGTATCACAGATAGCTGTAAATTACAATTGTAATTTTAATTCAGAATATTTAAATTTCCACCACCTTAAATAGTCATGTATGTATGTATCACAGTAGCTGTAAATTACAATTATATTTTATTGAATATTTTATATAACTTTTTCATATATTTTGTGTATTAATTTTATTAAGTTGACATAATACCAGAGAAAGTTCTAGAGAATAATTAACATAACTTAGATTTATAAACAAAAGAACATACTTCATTCAAATTAAAAATGTCATTTGTAAAGTAGATTTATTTTAATAATCCCGCATTAATGGAAATTATATCTCTTGAATATATTTCCAAACTCGAAATAGATTGAAACAATACACTCTAGAACTTATTCCATTGTTAACATTAAAATGCGGATAAGTGCAGTCAAGTCAGTTAATGCACTTCTGAGTCTTGCTAGTGGCAGGGCAAGTTGAAAGCTCTATAAGGTTTTGGTAGTGTATAAATACAGCCCAAAATTCTATGCTAGTCACTCTGTGCTTTATTTCAGAAGGTGTTGCACAAGAACCTACGTCACTCTAATTTTTAAAATATGACTGGAAGAAATTTGCTTTCCTTATCTTTTCAAGATCGCCTCCATACCGCTACACTGCTATGCCATCACCACTTAAAGACTGTCTTAATTAAATGTTTATTTAACTCTTAGAAGATGACAACCATTATTTCTACAAAAATCTGCATTGCTGACCATGTTTTTCCAAATTATTTTCCCATACACCTATCAACCCATACGGCCATCAAGTCTTTAAATAACATAAGGAAACCCTGTTTCTGTTGCCAATATGAACTCTTAAAACCTCCATCTATGTATTTTAATTTATTTAAAGTAAAATGTAACTCTCTGTCTATTTGATAATCAGTGATGTAGTGCCGAGTATCATAAATCTCATACAGGAATGATATTCTTTTTCTCTTTGTAAAATATAATGCACGAATCTATAATTTTATTTTCTAAACATATTTTTTGAGTTTCACTATTTCTATCTTATTATTTTAAATGCGGAAATTTTTAACTTTATTTTATATTTGATTATATTTTATTTAATATGGTAATAATTCAATCTAGTGAACCGATCTTATCTTAATTTTCTATTCCACCATTATGGAATTTTAAATACTTAAATGTAAGCTTTCTTACCAAACTCAAAGTTTGCTTGATTAAGTAATGTTACTAGATTGTTTTATGTGTTCAATGGCAGAGTATCCACTGCCATATTTAAGATATCAGTTTATTACTATCTTAACACTATTGATATAGTGAACTTTAATATTATGTAATGAAAAGCTTACCCTTTTCTTATAATCAATCATTTGCATATCCAGTATGATAACTTTATTATGTAATTTTATATTCATTAAGTATACTAATATTTGTTTAATGAAAGGAACTACAAATTCCCACTCTTTTTTATATTTTGACTTTCTAACTAATATTTAAGGTCAATTGCATACCTTTAAGGATGGGTTAAGTTTTGTCATGTTATTATGCTAAATTTTATTAATTTACAAGGGTCTTAGTTAACATAGCAGTGTCATTACAGACCTGACTCCTATTAGCATTGCTTACCCTTGATAACATTATAAAATTCATATATCTTGATTTGTCAAACTAATACCTGGAGGTCCCAGATCATTTCATAAGGCATATTTCTCAATGGAGTTTGGAATCACCAACTCCAGGATTGTGTTAGGTTGTAGTTAGGCTCTGCATGGAATAACATTGGAAATCTGAACCATTTCCTTCAGATACCATCTGTCATAAGTGCAGGTGAATCACTCATGTTCATTTAAGTTGATGAAGCCTCTCATCCTAAATCAGACTTAATCTTTCTGGTGTTATCATATGGGTCAACAGTGCAATTATTCATTAATATTTTATATTGCCCACTATTAATCTATAAGTCATTACCATCCTATTTTTTTCTTTTATGTATTTTATAAGTTAGAAAGGTCATGTTAAAGCTTATTTGAACAATCCACCCATTTGTCAAATGATCTTTAGCTACACTAAGTAATAACTTCCAATAAATTCTATCAAAACAGAATGATGTAATAAACACGCAGATAACCATTTCTCTTCCAACAATTGATGAATAAATTTTCTAATCTAAATAAAATGATTATAAAGGGAATTATGTAAATTCAATTCCATTTATTTGTATTCGGTAAGGTCATTTATTTTCTATTGCATAAATCATAGCATTCACAATATAAAATCACTATAAATCTGATATCTCCCTCCATTAGCATATTAAGCCACATTGCCTTGATTATTTATTGACTTTTATTCATCTATGTAACTTGTATTTGCACATTCTTTAATCCTTAATCTGTGCTTTAATATGTAACCTTTAGAATACGCAAATCACTACCAATAATTATGTGAAACCCAGCTGCTATTAATTATGATGTGTAAATAGATTTGCCAGTGTATTTATTTAAAGTATATAATCCATGTTTGTTTACTCAAATTCTAACAAATTATTATAAACAAATTATTAACATTTTATAACCTTAGTTATTTTTTGTCTCATGTTTTATGCATGCACATCATCAATTAGATTGCATTATATATCACAGAGTCCATTGATTTTAAGCCAGTCTATTGGGGGTTAGAAGTCATGTTGCACCAATATTTCCATGTAGATCTCTTGTTTTTCTGCTGTGTCTCCAGGACTGGAATTAATAAATTTCATCTGTTATCATCAGAAGTGTTGTTCATAATGTTATAGTTTTAGAGAAGAGCAAATAGGGCAGAATCCACGATTGCTCCTGACCTGTGTATCTCAGGCATGAGTGGATTTAAGTACTTTTGTTTAGATTCTGACTCTTGTTAGATGAACATACAATTCTGACTGGTACAATATGCATCAAACAATAGGATGAGGCTAAATTCAAATAATATTGAATAAACTCTACTTGAAATAAAAGATATTAAACTCACTGAGATGGTTTCTACATATAGGAGAAGCATCCTGTAATACCAAACTTTTTTCCAATAACTCTTAACAATTTTTTTTTTGGTGTCCATCCTCTTTTCTTTCCCAAAGCTTTAAAATAAGCAATTATTATTAAAAGAGGTGGTGGTGGTTCAATAATGCTTAATATTGATTATATCCATATTATATTATATTTTTCTATTAATATCATATGTAACTACTTATATACATAAGTATTTATAAAAGGTTTTCTTTTATTTAATAATTTTGGTATCATGAAAAAAACAGTTTTTTTTTTTATTGTTATTACTCTTATTATATATATGAAGATTGGATACAAGATTTCATAATAGTGGGAAATAACACACACACACAATACTATCTGTGTGCATGGGTGCAGAATGTGTATAATAAATGTGTAAATCTGGAAAGGGAAGAAGGATTGCAATTTATTATAATGAGAAATACATTTAAAGTAATTAATAACCTAGTTTAATAGTGGACTGAATGAATGGAGAGTATGATTAGAAACAAATCTATCATTAGACACTCATGTCTTTATAATTTAGAAAATCTTTTGGTACCTACCTTTCTATTTTTCAATATATATATATATGCATTGTGATTAGGTTATTTGTTAAATGTAAATTTTCTATAATCTGAAACATCTCTCTATACACCTAATGAATGCATCAACATCCATATATAATAATACATCCATCCAACCATTGACTATAAATTTCATGGAGGAGAGGGTGATAGGAGATTACATTTATTATTACTGTTATTAATCAATGAATATGACTAATCTGTATTGATTATTATGTAATTTTTCTGTGCATGTTGATAAATAATTTACAATAAAATTGAATTATCTGATCAAGAAAGTTTATGTTTCTTAAGGTTGATTGATTCTCTTATAGAATGAACTTGGTAATTACAATCACTATAAGATTCCAAGCAGTGACCATAATTTAAGAATATAATGATGAGTTTATAAATAATTAGAGAAAAGAGGCAACATAACATGACTTAAAAGAAGCCAGGCATCTCAACTTGTTGTTATACAAATATCTATTGGTCCATTGAAAGTTATTGCAATATACATTAGTGTATACCATGGTATTGGTTTATCAATTTTGAATTAATGGCAGCCATAATTTATGTAATGTCAGTGGTAATATCAGTTGTAGGGTCAGTTGTATAGAGATGTGGATGGGAGGATCATCACCATCATTATTATCATATCAATTATTAATCTAAGATATAAATATAATAAATAATAGTTCATATATACTTGTAGTTTATGAGCTAGCCTAAAGGTATATCCCCCAGTAGTGAATCATAAAGACTTTATGATAGTAGTATTGCTAAATAAGATTTATATTATATGCACCTCTCCCATTGCCTCTGGCCATCCTGTACAAAAATTTACCTATTTTCTCACCAGATAACATGATTACTTTTTATCAGTTGGAAACTTGTCCACATATTAATCTCGTATATATAAAATTATCCTTGTATTCAAATATTACAGATTCAGCTTGTATAGAGCCCATCCCATTTCTCTATATTTAAATAGACAGTCCTATAAAGGAAGGATCAGAATGACTTAAAGTCAACATGGATATGACAATAATATTGATATCAATAAGTATTTGGGCATTCCATGATCAGATTTTTAATGATATTTTTATGGCTGAAAAGTTGGAGGGTGGGGTAGATTAAAGCCTGCTCATTAAAGTTTCAAGATTTGCTAGCTTAATATAAACCAAGCAATGATTATATATATATATGTAAGAGATGATGATCTGGACTAATTGATGAGTGCTGATATGCATATTGGAGATTTATTATTTTTAGATGTGTGTGGTCATGTGTATTGGTTATATGAAATAGAGTACGGAGCTAAAAATCTGTGTCCAAATCTTCTATAATTATATCTAATCTCCTATTCTTCCGATACTGTTTTATATTTACAATGAGTACAATTATTTGACTGACATAATTTAACTACCTGAATTCTTGAGCAAGTATTTCAAGATCATGCCTTCAGGGATCTAATATCTTTGCAATGCATGAGTCTAAATTAGAAATGATAATAGCAGCTGCGGACATATATTTTATTTAATCAAATAAGATATTTATAAGGAATTAAATTATGGGCAAACATTGACTTGAGAGTGAATTTATGTCATATAATGCAGAGACAGAGTCATACTGGGAATAATAAAATTAATAATAAAGAAATACATGGTACGTTTAGAACTGCAATGCGAGTGTGGCAGTACATTAAAACTGCCAAGCCAATGGATAAATTTGAAACAACAGGCTGGTGTTTGCCATAGGCCCAAAGGTAAGAGGGTCACATAAGAATCATCAAGTGTATAAGGGTCTGTGTCGCAATTACTTCCTGATGGGTGTCAAGCCCTATGAGAACATTCATTATGTCCACTTGTGTAGGATGACTAGGATTCAGTAAAGACTGTATGATCTGGGATATCCTAGGCTCGAAGATAAATTATTGTATCTCTAAACTGTAACACATGTATAACTAACATAATATACTGTTAGGATTTAATATAAAATTTATGACTCGGTCCCACATTACCAACATTTAATAAATAACGTATTTTCTTAATGGGTTTATCGAATAATAACTTTATTATTTAAAAATTAAAAGTAAGTTTAAAAGGTAATTATAAGTTAGGGTGGTTACTCTAAGAACTAATATGTCCGCCACTTGCCACACAGTAGACTCCTGCATTACAATAAGTGAAGCAATGAACGCATGTTGATTAATATGAAAATAACTGAAACAAAATAATCTAATATAAATAAATATTAATCATAGCATTTACAGGACATGCATCCACTAGTTTATGTAATAATGTATTTATCTATTAAGGAATTATGGTGATTTCCGAGCTGACCAGCCAACAGAAGTATATAAAAGAGCTTTAAGATTTGGTTGTTGCACAAGATGGCAACCATTTTAATTGGAATTTATATTTAAAATTTGGCGAGGCCTGGTCGGAATCTTATCAGCATGATATTATTAAAAAATAAATGTAAAAGTAGAAATACATACCCAAGAAGTAGACAGAGTTAGGTAAGCTAGATTATTAAAAGAAATTACAGAATAGATTTACAATTAAATTTATCAGTGTACAATTTATATAGAGTGAGCTATAGCTTATGGGTAGAATTTACGGTACTCTAGAGGCCTTGGGTACATGTACCTGTTTTATAAGGAACTTTTCATGTTCCGTGGTCAGTTGCAAATTGTTCGTGAGTTTAAACAGTAGCAGTTCTTTCCAGCATCCAGGTTATGGATTCATTTCAATAGTAGCAGCAGCTTTCCGATTATTTGGGCAGCAGATCCTCATGATTTAATTTGTGATGGGCACATGTGGAGATTCAGGCATCTGATCGACTATCTCTGGGGGGGGAATAGTCTGAGCGCTTTCTACTCGGTCATTCTGTAATGGACGAATTAATTTAAGATTCTCTGACTCTCTCAACCAAGCAAGAGCACAGCACAAAGTCTAATAATAAAGTTTTAAAAATCCAAAAATGTTCTCTTTTTCTTTATCTTATCTTTTTAATTTCATTCTAGTTTATTTTTAGTTCCATTCATTTGCCCCAGGGAGAATCAATGCATTAACAAGAGTTTTTAGAATTTTAATCAATGCAGAAAGCTACAGTTCTATTGTTTAGGTTTATTTTACCTTTTTAACATTTTAGTAATTGAAACTTTTGGGGAATTTTTCTAATTAATCTATCATATCTCTCACCGACCATGACTTGCCAAATTTCAAGTACAAAGGGATTTATAATTTATTTTTACTTTACTTTAAATTAAAATCCAATTTCAAAATTCTAATTTAAAATACATTTTTAAAACAGCAATAAATTAACAAAAGTTTATAATTTAAAATAAATAGCTAAAGTTATATAAACATTATATAACTAGAAGAGAAATTTAAAATTATATCAAATATTTTATTTATTGTTTTAAATTTGTTATCGAAGTATGTGTGCATTTACGGTCAATTTTACAGATATTTATATATTTTTAATATTGCTATACACACAATTCGATACAAAAAAAGTTTAAATTTAGGTAGGATAGATGAGGTGGGTGAGACATTATATAAAAAGGTGAAACTTAAGATTCGAATTCGAATCTTACTGTTTCAATATATATAAAATTATACTTGTATTCAAATATTAAATATAGTTTTATATTTTTTTACTATTTTTCTGCCCTTGTAAGTTATATAAAAATATTGTTTATTTAGTGATATAAACTAGAAACTTTATTGAATTAAGTACAGAAAGTTGACTGCAGAAATTAATGTGATTTTAAATGAAAAGACAAATATTGACTTCTCTTTGATATCTTAAAAAACAAGCAGGACTAATTTCAAACAATCATTACATTATTACCAAGAGATTTTTTATATTAAAAGAACATAAAAGTACCACTTTTTAATGTACATTAGCCAGTGCAATAAGTTTATTTACTTTTACATTTGAGTATAAGAACAAAAAAAGACATCATGGCTTTCCATTTCAAATGCCTGATATATTTCTTAACTGAGTGATGAGTTGGAAATATATGAGCATATGTGTGCTTGTGATTGCTGACTTTTTATATTTACAGTCATGGTAAACAAAATTAAATTTGATCTTATAATTTATGCCATCTAATAATGACCTTTTACTCTAATTACTTATAACTAATAAATGAAAAATAACTGTGAAAATGAAATCAGATATTATCAAACTTTGTGAAGTTAAAACTTGACTATGAATGTATGCCTGAACTAACTATAAATAAACATTGGAAGTTCACATAGTCTAAAAGATCCAATAAAATATGTAAAGATGGAATTTCTCCCGCATATGCTAGAATTACTGTAAATATTTTAGAAAAAGCAGATAAAGAATTTAATTCCTGATAAAACTTATGTAATAAAAACATTTTTATATGCTTAAGATTGTGCATCGATTCAAATTTGCTTAGTTAAAAAATTAAATTGCAGGCAAGAGTTTGCTGTTAAATGAAAGGAGACTTTGATTCCTTTTGAGGCATAAAGGAACCAAGATGGAGTAATTCTCTATTATTTACTCGATATGTTTTTGTTGTAGGTAGTTACTGTGTTCTTACTAATATAATAAATACACATAGCCTGGCTTCTTAGCAACATACATCAACACTGTTCTTGAGTTAATTGGCTTCTGATTTTAACTGTATAGTTTTTATTTTCAATTGCTATTGTTTTCATGAATCATTATTAAAACATATTTACAATCAGGACAGACAGGATTAAATTATGGTCCTTATTATCAGAAGTCTGCAAAGTCAACAGTCAAGTGGCCAAAGTGCTAATAATCTGACAGTAGACACAAGGACTTACAATTAATTGTGGATTACTTTCACATTAAAAAAATAGGAATTGGGACAAAACTATCTGATATTAAATGAGTCATTGTTCAAATTTATGAAACGAGAAATGAAAATTTAGAAGCAATTGATTTAAAAAGTGGACATTTTTTATTTATTATAAAGGTACAGATTGTGTAAGTATTAGTGGCATGAGATTCATTATAAAACAAAGTAAACAGACTGTATAAATTATTGGTATATTAGACAAATTGTAAAGATTAATTATTCAGTTTAAAGAAAGATATCTAATACAGGTAATTCAGAGTGATACCCCACAACATCTCATTGTAAAGAAAAAGTAGACATTTTTTTCCAAAATGCTTTTAATCATACCAAATAACATTTTAAAATTGTTATGGGTAACTTCAGTGCTGGATTTGGAAAATAATTGAACGATAAAACTATTATAAATAAATTTGATTGTGACAGAAATATTAGAAGACAGATTTGTGGAATTTGCAGAAAAATAAAAATGGTTTTTAGATTTTTAGCACATCGGTATGTGCAAATAGATTGTTTTTTTATATGTAAATGGTAAACTTGAGGAAGACGGAATACAAAATGAGAAGATACTTTGTTGTGAAATGATAGTTATAGCTGTTGAAGAATAATAAAGAAAGATGACTTAGTCTTCAAATTTGGTTGATAGGAGCAAGGCATAAACAAGTTAAAATTACTGGAGCCTTTTAGAAGAATGGTATAAACTCTCTGTGGAGCAAACTTAGCACATAATGAGTGTTCATCATGTTACTGTTGTTTGGACTGAGAAACCAATTTATACCTTAACTTGTATTTTTCATTTGTTCATTACTTGTTCATATATAAATGTTAATTAAACAAAACCTTGTAATGTTTGTCAATTACATTTGCTGCCTGACTAGTTTCAAATAAATCTTCAGGCACAACAAGCTGGTGCAGATGACAGTTGAATGCAGCAAAAATAGGAGTTTGGAAATGGTGGTGTTAAATTCTACTAATTTTCAATTTCCACATGAACATTACAGACTCATGAAAAAACTGTGCCCTATGCTGAGTATTATTTGCTGATTAATAAAATAAAAATAGTTTTAAAGTTTTCACAATTCATTATTTGGCATAAAAGGATTTGATGGGTAAACAGTTTATTAATATAATAGTAATTCATGGCTCGAAAATTTCTTTCTGAACAGTAATTGGCATTGTGCATTACTATTTAAAATTGAAACAGGTATGCTTAACCTTAGATGCAGGAAAAGGCAAGTATTGGAATTTTTGTTGCTAACATATTATTTTTAGGCAGAAAACTAATGCTTGTAATCTTATCAACCTTAACAGATGGAAAACATAAATAATTATTCTGTGAATTTATTGATATAAAATTTTGCTTTTTCTCTTATGTTTTTATATTAGCTGGTTCTAATATTATATAACATATATAAAAGGAAAAAGTCCTAAGAGCGTCATATATAGTCCCTGCAATCAATGATAAATTAGGCATAATATTCATATTTCTGCAAAAATAATATTTTCTTTTAAGTATTCAAATTTTCCATATCTGAATTATCAGACAAAAGATACTTTAATCTTTTGGTATTTGAATGTTTACCGTTTATTTCTGAATCAAGTATATGAAGCAAGATAAACAAAAATACTGATTACATCAGTTGTTTTCAGAGAATCATTCAACAATGTTACTTACTGTCATAATAAACTGTAACCAATATATAACAAGATATTAAATTTAAGACTAGAAATAATAGAATAGAGAATTACTATAACAAAATTTAATGCATTATAAAGTGAATAGAGAAATTTTAGACAGTAGTTAACTTAAATTATGATTTGAGATAGAGTTCATGAACAGACCAGAAGGTTGTGATTTACAGAGTAAAAAGGGTTACCAGTCCTTCCATGGCTCGCTCATTGATTCATAATGACAGAGTCCAGTTGAGTTTAGGAGACAATGTAGGTATGCACTTGATTTATGTGATTTTCATTTATGGATTAGTTTCCTTCTGTATTTCGGAAACTTATGATTGGTATTGAAAAGTTCTGTTTAGCAGCAACATTTTGAAGATTTGTGAAGAATTTTGGGGTCCAGCAATCAGATCCCCAAAGTTAGCCACGTACCATGCTGAAAATACTATTAAAAATCAAAATTAAAAAAGATGTAGTTTCTGGTGGCAACTCCTCTTAATTTAATAGTAATGGATTTTTATAGAAACTTTTCCAGGGTTTTTACACTCTTTCCTATGGTTTCCTGCCCATTCTGATTTTGATGCCTTAAGGCTAAAGCTTTTACATTATTACAAACCAAAATTTTCTCTAATTGATTTCCGATCCATTCCTCCAATAAGACTTTCAAATCCATTAACTTTGAATTCATTTTCTATTTAGAAAATGAATTTGTAAAATCTGAACAAATGATTTTAATTTAGCATCATCCTTAAAGTTTTAACTTATTTTAACTAATTAATAAAAGATTCCCTATTGTCTTTGGGAAAGGACGATCTGAAAGCTTATTGAAGGAATGTAACTTTTAATCATATAAATTTGAACAAAATGGTAAAATATGAAATAAAACATTCCGATGTAATAAAACTTTATAACAAATATATATTTAACTATTTACAAATATATATGTACAATCCACATAATTGAAATATATATATTTCATGAATATTTTATCATGAGGTAATTAATAACATTAACAAATTTAAACATAAGATTATTAGCCTCAATAAATATTTAAATAATAACCTGTTTTAACTGAAACTAACGTATATTGAAGATAGTATAAAGTCTCATTACACTCGGAAATATTCACTGTTAGTGACAGGGTTTGAACTAGGTTAAAGGTGGAATCTCATGAAGCTCGGATTGAACTTAGATCTGAATGCTTCATTATGAATAATCATTAAGCAATGTCTGATCAAGATATTCCCTGTATTTTCTATAATAAAATATTTTCCTCAAAGAGAATATTTCTGATATAATGTTTTTTCTATACTTTTCTTTTTATTATTGTATATAGTCATTTAAGTTATTGTAAAACTGAGCCATCATGAGTTCCTCATATTATTGATTATCTTTCTACATGAAAATTCTGTGTCTGTGATTCTTTAAATATACGCTCAGCAATTTTGACTCCCAATTTCCTTTTTTAGCTCAAGATCTGAGGAAAATTTGAAAACAATAATAGAGACAGATTTAGTAAACTGGTAACCCTTAGTTATGAACTTGGCTCAAAACAGTAGAATCAGATATGAATAAAAAATTAAAACTGGATTTTGGATTGGAGTTTGACTTGGCAAGATTGTATATTTAGGTATTGTTTTTTAGAGATATTCTGGCTGTCACAGAAGTTGAAGTAAATGAGAAAAAATCTAAAAATGGCCAAATTCATTCATCTAGATTACCATACCTGGAAGATTACTCATTGATGCAATATAAGTAATTATATCATCAATAGTAATAATAATAGTACTAAAGGTATATATATTTTTCAAAGTAAAAAAATGGAACAAACTTTTCAAGACCTCATCAGAAATGAATACTGATAATAAAATCACTATCAAGATTTATACCTATTACAGATAGCAGTTATTACTGAAACTCTTTCTTCAGAGAAAAGAAATTTATTAAAATAGTTAAATGGATAACTTTTTAAGCAGCAAATTTTTTTTTGAAAGACATAAATATTTTTTCAATGTATTCTACTATCAGGTATCACATTTCAATAAAACAACTTAAATATTACTTGTCTCTCTCACAAAAACTGTGCTCAAGTTCATTATAAAATATTTTTTAGAAAATCATGTAACCTGACCAATCCGAAAAAAAAGTGTGATTTTATAATAGCAAATTTCATAATATCACATCAATGAAATTGAAAGATATTGATTTGACTTATGATTTGGCCATTGTGTCTCTAAAATTTTACTGAAGAATTTTAATATAACTAATAATCAGCTTTTTAAAGCTAATGCACGTGCTTTAAGGATCTTAACAATAAATGAATATTCTCATTTTCCAATACAAGATAAAGTGTTTGTGAAAGAATAGAATGAATCCACCTATTCTTTCAACCCAAATGTTTAAGTATGGGCAAATCTTAAGTACTGGAAATAACATAGTAAAAGTAATTTAAAGTGATTGTTTAATATCTTCACGCTCTCATTTCCGGTACTTAAGATTTGCCCATACTTAAACGTTTGGGTTGAAAGAATAGGTGGATTCATTCTATTCTTTCACAAAGACTTTATCTTGTATGGGAAAATGAGAGTATTCATTTATTGTTAAGATCCACAAAGCACATGTGTATTAGCTTAAAAAGCTGATTATTAGTTTATTACAATTCAAAAACATTGTGCTATACAAAATAAATATCTCATTTACATATGAAGATTTTAAATAATTTTTTTCTAGAACTTTTATACTATAATGAAAAATCTCATTTCTATATGGTAAATTAAGTAAAGTAATAATTCTATGTATTTAATATTACAGGAGAAAATATAAAACATTTTAAATGAAAATTGGTATTAAACAAGATATTTCTATCTTTTTTATATTTTTATTAAGATGCAATTACAGGTTTGATGGGAAATTTTTAATTTGCATTAATTAAAAGTAAAATAAAAAACTCCATCATTTTTTATGTTGAATTTATAGTATGCTGATGATTGTATTATTTTTGTCAACAAAAGATAATCAATAGATAAAAGAATTTGGTTTAGTAATTACGTTTTTCATCACTGACTGATGAAAAAAATAATCAGCAACTTTTATCTTGAATGAATAATAATGGGAGAATTTAAGCCAATTGAAATAATATTGTAGTTTTTTAAAATGGAAAAATTGTCATAAATGTTTAAATGTAGCATGGATTCCATTATAAAATAATTAACTGCAATAAAGTTAAAAGACATTTCATAATTTAAATAAGCAAAATAATGAACTAATATGTTTATATGTAAAAGTATTGTGGTTCACAGATTGGTTTGTAAAACACATTTTTAGTACATTATTGTCTTTTTACCTGTTTTGGAGTTAAAATGGCCATATTTATTTGTGAATGGCTGCTATAGATGGCAGAATTAATTGTTTAAAAGCAAAAAATGAAAAGACTTTTTAATTTTTATTCAAATGTTTTAAATGAATTAAAAATAACTTAGTTAGCACTAAAAAATAATGAATTCATTTTAATGCTGACTTTTTAAAAGTAGATTATAAAACAACAGTGATATTAAAATTCTACATTTAGAATAATTATTTCTTCTCATGTTAGCTTCGGAATAGCCTTAGTTTTAGATATAAATTTAGCTAGGTCAAACTTGGTAATAAATTAAGTACTTATGTTGTATCCGTCCTGCAATTCAGGAGACATGCTATGCCTTTTCACATTTATGATAAATGTCTAACCTTATGATCACAGCAAATAAACCCTGCAATCTCATCCAATAATGTGATAAATTTACACTTTCATTTATTGTCAACATTTTTTTCAGACAAGTTCTTCTCAAAAGATGTTCTACTTCAGTGCTGATTTCCATTTCCATTTTCTGATTGATGCTACATTTTTTTTAAACATTACAAAATGATGAACATTTGGAGTTTACCTGCTACTGAGATCAATGCAATCAGATATATTTCCACTTCAGACAAGCAATAGCATTGTAAAGTTTGAGGATGTAATAATAAAATAGGCCACACAGTTTGTTATGATGAATTTAGCATTTTAAGTTTGTACAAATTCCAGTGTACATGTTATTTGATCAGATAACAAAATTATAAAGTTATCAGCAGATGTGCATATGAAAGGCTGTAGCAGGTCTAATACATGAAAATCTAAATTTACATACATGAAAAGATTATATGCCAAATTAAAACATTTTAATAATAAATGTCTTATTTACATATGTTTAATTTAATAAGAATGACGTATCGTAAATTCTAAAAATTTTGCAAGCGTCATTCATTCAGGCATAGTAAAAAGTAATTTAAAGTGATCGATTAACATCTTCAGCTCTCATTTCCAAATACTTAAGATTTGCCCATACAGAAATGTTTGAGTCAAAAAGTTTGTAGATTCATCCTATCTTTTCACAAAGACTTTATCTTGTGTTTGGAAAGTGAGAATATTCATTTATATAGCTAAATCTACAAAGCGCATGTGCATTAGCATCTTGGCTTATTAATATTACAGTTTATAAAAACATCGCACTACATAAAATAAATGTCTTATTTAATAATAAAATAAAATCTTACTTTTTACTAGGTATTACTCTGAAAGAAAAAATAAGATAATTTTTTCTTGTATAGTTTCATTTATTCATGATTTTAAAAAAATTGAAATGTTTAAAAACTGTTTATCAACTAATTTTTTTTTTAAAAAAATATTAAGTTTTTTTAAATGTTGTTTATCAATTAATTAAAAGCGATTAGTTCTTTATCTCTGAAAAATGAAGTATGTTTTTCAAATTACTGTATAAATAGGATGTTTTTTTTTTTCAAGTAATTAAAAACAGCGACAAAAGTTGGGATTATCTCTGAAGTGTTGGTTGCCAAATCAATGTATAAATAGAATGTTTTTTTAAAAAAGAAGTACAATCTTTTTGTAAAAAGAAAATCAATGGATCAAGGCTTAATGCTTTCATTTCTAAAATAGTTATGTAATTACGTGGAAGATTGACATCAGGATCGTTTTTTTTTTAAAAAAATAGTGTGGGCAGTAAACTTCAGTAGAAGTTCAGCAGTCATGAGATGATCCACCAGGAGCTCAGTTTGGCACTCTGAAATTAACTTTTGTTTTCATATGTATAATAGTATGATGCTTATAAGGACCATGTGTCAAGATCTTTTTGAAATTTGAGCATTATTGAAAATATTCTTGGGAGAAAGCTTCAGCCAAAATCATGAATGTCTCAACCTGAATTAATCTAAATTGAGAATAATTATTGAATTGGAATCAGGAGCTATAAAAACCAGTTAAATTGAACAATTGAAATGAAAATAATTATTAAATAAAAACCAGAAGAGACAAAAAAATAAATATAGTATTTGCAATATTTAAAGAATTAATAATATTTAAGATAAAGTTTTTATTTATTTGTCTACAACTTTTACAGAAATTTTATTTCCAAATTATCAAGATTTACATGATATTCAATAGTTTCTCTTCCTCTTTCCTTCTTTATTTTTGCTTTTCTAATATATAACATATAATAACCACATTCCACTCTTTTTACACTTTAAAGCAAAATATTTATTAATATTACAGTTTCGACCATTCCTAGCCATCTTTGTCAGATCTACAAAAAATTAAACATTATATCAATACAAACATATTTCATATATATCTATTAAATTTTTACAATTTTACCAACTTAATTATTAACATCACTTTATATATAAAACTTACTATTATATAACTTTAAAATCTACTTTACTCTTTATTTCTATTCTTAATTATCATCACATTTATATTTATTCACCTTTTTCCTTTGCCATAATTTTATAAATTCAATGTAATATTTACAAAATCTTTCTTATATTACTATATTCATATATTTAACCTTATTTAACATATTACTATATTCATAAATTTAATCTTATTTTACATTTCATCTATTATCTTAATTTTTAATTATCTTATTCCATTCCTTAATTCCATTTTACCCATATTTTATTCCTGCTTCTTTATTTACTTGTTTTTTATAAAATTATTTTAATTCTTATACATATTTTTATTTCTTACCTTATTATCTACTAAAACCCTCACTTTTCCACCATTTTCTTTCCTATCACACACTCTAATTTTTTTATCTATATACAGCTCTCTCTATTATCTATTATACAAACTATTTATTTATTTTATTTCTTATTAGTTTTCACTGTTTATTTTATTTTACGATAGTTTTTAAACCATTTTCTCTATTAATATTTGGATTTATCTTCTTTATTAAAATTGCCTCCCTTATTTTTCTATCCCTCCTACTACTTGCATAACTTATCATTCTAATATTCTCTTTTTCTAGTTTATGACCTGTCTCCATAAAATGCATATATACCGGTGATCCTCTATCATATTTGTTGTTTTAACCTAGTATATATTGAATTTTTTGTCTCACCAACATATTTATTTGTAAACTCTTTATCCTTACATTTTCTACATTCTATCTCATAAAACTCCATTTATATATTTCTTCTCCCTACTTATGTACCTATTATCTAAAATATCCATCACATTTTTCTTTCTTTTATTCACTACTTTATATTTAATATCATTTTTCAATTCTTTATTAATTTTTCTAATAATATTATTAATTCCCCTTACTATATTACTATAATTAACTTTTATTTCTATGTATTCCTTCTTTTCTTTTCCCTTCATCCTTTCCCTTTTTTTATATAACTCTTTTATTTTTTTTATATTCTTTTTTATTACCTTTTCTGGATATTCATTTTTCTTAAAATCTTCCTTTATTCTATTTATTTCCTTATCATATTCCTCTCCTTCATCACAATAATATTTTGCTCTATATACCTTAGAACTTATAGCACTAATTTTATGCTTTATATCCATACCTTCCATTAAATTCAAAAATCAAAACTGTAATATTAATATTTTTTTTGCTTTAAAGTGTAAAAAGACTGGAATGTGGTTATTACATATTTACATGATATATCAAATATTATCTTGAATCTTTGCAAAATGAATCATAACTTTTAGGCTCTTGTTAATTAAACCAAATTTGTACTGCTTATAAAAATGCCAATATGCCATTGAAATTATCAATAATTGGTAAAAGTGTTATTTACATTCTTCAATCAGAAGTCATCCTAAGAAAAATTTCCAATTATCAATCATTTTAAAGCAAATATTGTTTATATCATTAAATACTAATTATAATAACATATAAAAAAGTATGATCTTTAAGCAACATTATTCATGTTATGGAAAAAATTGTTGTGTTTATTAATTCTTTTACTTTATTATTTGCAGTAGCTTTGTTAGTTAATAACAGAAGTGTGTTCAACCCATCTAATTCAAGAAGTTTAACGGAATATTTTTCAGGGTATGAATGCATGAGATTTGCTAATAGCCATGCACCACAAAGCTGAACTTGATAAGTTGTATCATTGGTGAGGAGATAAAAAATAGGCTTAAGAGAATTATATTGCACGTTGAGTGTTTCTGCAGGTGATGTATTATCTATTACATTTTCAACTTTTTGTAATATTGTATCTCTAGAAGGATTATTTACTATCCACGTATCAGGATTATCAGATAAAAGATTACCAAATAGTTTAATAATGTCATGTTTGCAAATATTTTCTAAATCAATGACTTCCAACAATATAAGTAAAAAGGTTGGATCCAGCATTTTTTCTCTGAGACTCTCTACTTCGGATATATTACTCATTGTTACAATCATACTTAGCAAACAAGTTGTGTCTTGAGACAACAAATTATAACATGTAATAAAATAATTCACACATCCATAATTCATTACACTAATGCAATTGTCTGGATCTGTGACTGTCAGTGTAACCATTAATTCCCAAATATATTTAATCAAAGAATAAGAAAGTTGAAAACTTGAGCAAGAATCTAAATGTTTCATTAAAACAAAGGTAAATTTTGATTTTCCAACTCTTTTTTTAAAATTACTGTAAGAAAGTAATTTTTTTAATAATATAACACAGAAATCTTTGAATCCTTTATGTCTAGTCATTGATGCAATATTATAAATCAAGAAAAGAATGATTTTTTCAAAGTTAATATTGTCACTAATATCAATGCAATAATTAAAAAGTAAATGAATAATATCTTCTTCTCCACAAATATTAGCTAACATATGTAGTGATATAAGTTCATAAATGCCCTTAACATTAACATTGGAAATTAAATATGTTTTAAGAATTTTAATGTTACCAGTCAAAATTGCAATATGAAGATCTGACATGCTAAAACTGGAAAATATGTTAGGACCAGCATCATATTTTGGGAGACACTCATGAAAAGAAAATGATGTATTACACATCATTGGTGTAAACCCCCACCTATTAATAGCATTAATCTTTGCTTCATATTTTAATAGTAGTTTTACTGCTTTTAGATGATTTTGAGAAACAGCAATATGGAGTGGTGTATTTCCATTCTCATCTATGGCATTTATATCATTTTCTTTTTGAAGAAGTTTTTCAATCTTCATTATTTGGTTTCTTTCACAAGCTTCATGTAATGATGTTTCTTTTTTGCTTTGGTATAGTACATCAAGTTGATCACCTAATATAGACACTTCTGATTTAATAAATTCTTCTTGACTTTGAATTATTAATTTGTTTTCATCAATCTGTTTGTGATGTTCTCTCAACATTTTATTTGTATCATCAATAATTTTTTGTGAGTTTCTCAGTTTATCTTCTAGGTTGCCAAATTTGGTATGCAAATCAAATTCTATGTCTTGGATTTCTTTTAGTTTAATACTTAGTATTTCTTCAGCATTCTTTTGATCTGTTTTTAGTTCTTGAATAGTTTGATTGATTTTATTATATCTAGAGTCATTTTCTTTTCCTATGTCTATCATTTTCTCCATTTCTTCATTTTGCTGGAAAATAGATGTTTCACAATTTAATACCTCTTGCTTTAAGTATAAAATGAGCTTTTGATTTTCCTTGATGTATTTGTCTAATTTTTTATGTACCAGTGTATCTCTAAATTTAAGATCTTGCTTATAAGACTCTATGTCATAATCCAATTTATTTGATTTATCTGGATTGTCAATAGTAGATTTAAACAAATATGATTCCTTTTTATTAGTATCTTCTTTCTGTACTTGTTTATCTTCTCTATTATTTATTGTATTTTTCAAATCTTCTATCTCTTTTTCATATTGTTTTTTGATCAAATCAATTTCTAAAGTATTTTTATTGACAGAGCTTTTCCATTCCTCAGACTCTTTTTCATTTATCTGCATTTTTGATATCATGCTTTTTACATTATTTTTAAATTCTTCTAATTCTTTATCCTTGTTCTTTTGTTGAGTAATGGAGGATTCAAGTTTTCTTTCAAGTAATGTCATTTCCTTTTGTAATGTAAAGAATGCTGAGAAAATTTCACTAAATTTTATATTGTGTTTATTTAATAGACAATAAAATTCTAATAATTCATTTCTCACTATTTCAGGTGCCAAAGTATTTTTTGAAGCAGTAATCAGTTGACTCTGTTCTTCTCCCACAGCACGTTTCACTTGTGTTTGTTCTTGTTCCACAACACTTTCTAAAAAATTGGTCACTTGACTCAGTTCTTGTTTAACAGTATTTTCTAAATTATTGGTCATTTGACTCAGTTCTTGTTCCACAGGATTTTCTAAACAATTGGTCACTTGACTTGGTTCTTGTTCAACAGAATTTTCTAAAAGATTGGTCACTTTATTTTGTTCATCTTCAACGTTTTCTGAAACAACAGCTACTGTACTCGAACCTCCCCCCATTTTGTGTTAATAAATATAATACTTTGATCTGTATTTCGCAACAAAAAATATTTACTGATAACAAATTAAATGCATTATTGATTAATTTTATCTTTTTTTCATAAATTATTTTATACTTTTAATAGCAAAATGTAATTGTTAATAATATATATTGTGACCTTTTATTTGGTTCATTGTATTAAATAGTCCAAATTTTTAAAGATATATCTGGCAGTAATAGTTTAATAAATAATTTTAAATAGAGACTTTAAAAGAGATTATAAATACACTTTTTTTTTATTCGTGGTCGTTTTGTTTTATATATCTGTATATAAATTTTAATAATAATATATTTTAAAATAATTATAATGATAAAAAAAAAATCATTGATTTTAAATATTTTGTTAAAATAGTTCTGTAAAGCTGAATAAATAAATATATTTTAAGTTTCAATTGAAACATTGTTTAGATTTAATCATTTTAAAGATAGTTGTTAAATTTTTTTTTAAGTTAAATTTTGACATAACAAGTTAAATATTTAAAAAAAAAAAAACAACAACAAAAACTATGCAACAACTTTCAAATTATCGACCAATAAGAAATAAGGAGGAGATCACGAAATGTTGGAGGGAATTTTTATAGATTGGGCAGCGTTGGGAAGGGGGAGGGGGATAAGTAAATTAAATAATAGTATGAAGTATTGGTAAAATTCATAACATTATAAAAATATTTTGTTTTATGTAACCATAAGTTAACTTATCTTAATGGAATCAAAATAATGTGCCTAATGGAAGTGACTAAATAATGGAATACTGTAATTCAGCTAATTTCTTCGTCAAGGTTGCAAGTCATAATTTGGGGAAATCGATTTACAATTTCAAAAATGCTATTACATAAAAAGTTGTCAGTAAATATTATTGTTATTATTAACAGAAAAATGGAGAATGATGAAAGTGATTCTTGTACAAGTAGTTAAAAAGGTGGACAATCATCACGTAAGCAAAACATTTTCAGTTTATCTCTGCTTTATTTACTTATATAGAAAAAAAACTTTAAGTGATTGTTTAATTAAGAACAAAAAAACCAAGATCAGAATAGCTAAATTTTATGAATTAAGCAAGAAAAGGTATAGAACTTTAATATAATGCATAATGGAAAGGAGAAGTTGAAGAAAATAATGTGCTATTAGTTAAAGTAATTTATATTGTTAAAATTAAAAATATATTACTATTGAATGATGGATGTACAATATTTTGCAACAACAGTAATTTTAATCAAATGAATAGAATAATAGATGTTTATTCTTGAGTAATAAATAAAGGTATACAAGTGAGATAGGTCTTCTATTTATCCATAACAAGTTACATTCATGTAAACAACGTAAACGCCAGAGAATTCTAGGAGATAATAAACTTAGATCGGTCAGATAGATGGTAAATTATATTACGAGACTTAATTTCAAGAAACTGATGTATATTTCTCATAAAGAAAAGAAATTCGTGTATAAAATATAGGAACCAAAACAAAGGATTTAAGTAAAAATGATTTGGAATCGGTACTTTAAAGGATTAACATTTAAATATATATGTTTGACTTGATTGTTTGATTTGCCGACTCCATCAATTTGTCTAATAGTGTATAAAAAAAAATTCTGACATATAACTAATGAAAAGTGTCTGAAAAAGCAGCACTGTTAGAGATTTCAGTTTATTATTATTACTGCTTCATTTTAAAATGTTGAGTAGATCTTTGGAATCACTAACAAACCTAACAATCTAAAATCCGAATGTGCAAAGAAGTATTGACTATCTATATATTTTATCATATTAAAGTATGTGAGAAGGAATCACAAAGAGGAAAAAAAAACTTTTTTTTTTTTGGATATTAATTTATACAAATGCCAACAATATTTTAGTTATTAAGTTAAAGGATTGCATGTATTATATTAATGTTTATTTTAAGTTAATAATTTTAAGAGATATATTTAAGATGAAAACGTAGTGAGTGTGAAGAAAAGAGAAGATTGGAAATGTGTAAAATAATACTTTAACTTTTATTGTAAGGTAACAAAAAATTAAATTAATTTATTATATGTTTTAGTGCAGGGATCAGCAACCTTTTAGTAGTGCGGTGTCGAGCCTATGTTACAATGTTATTCCGCATGCTGACATGATTTTACCAACCTTATTATATTATAATTGTAGTGTCCTGGACAGGTTGATTTAAGATTGTTGAAATTCTTTATGTAAATAATAGTGTAAAGATAATGATTCATTAATAATATGTATATTAAAAGTATTGGAATTATTCTTTATGTAAATAATAGTGTAAAGATAAAAGATTCATAAATAATATGTATAATAAGGGTATTGGAATTATTAATGTAAATTGTCATGTAGAAATAACCATATATGGGTTTAAAGTTAAGTAAAATGTACTTATAAAAATGCCTCGCCTTATAAGGTAAAAATGGGGATAAATCAAAACCCATAAAGACTAGCGAAGGGTTCAGCTATCAGACCATATAAGGAGAGGTATTTATGGAATGTTTTGTTGGGACTCCAGAAGTCGGGTAAATAAGAGGGATGTAGAGGGAGAATAGGCAGCAGTATTAGAAAAAGTTAGACTACAGTGGCCCTAACAGGCAGACCTATGATACCCAACTTTAAAGGAGTGCTTCTGCCGACATATGTAACAGTAATGTATATATTGAAATTTGCTGAAAATTAAACTAATAATTTAACTTACTCAAATCTGTCTAAAGTCTCATTTATTTGACGCATACACGTCAAAGCTGGCGCAGTTGAACAGGATCACAGTAGACAGATTTTGTGAACAGCAAACATATGTCGGGTTTCAGTATTAAACCAAAAAAGGAAACCGCGACCTGAGATAAATTCGTGCGTCGAAAATGACTGCCAACATACAATTGCGAATAGCAGACTTCGATGTGGAAAATCCGTAACTGGCCATTATATGTAAAACTAGTAGAAAAACATTTCCTGGTAAATGGCGTCAAGGAAAATGATATAAAAATAGCTACTCTTTTGGGGTTTGCAGGAATAAAAGTTTTGGAAATAGCCAATCATTTGTGTGAGCCAGTTGAGCCTGAAACGTTACAATATAATGAGGTAGTCGCGAAATTAACTGCAGAGTTCTGCCCTCTATCATTGAAACATATCGCCAGATTACATTTTAGACTACGATGACAGGGAAAAAATGAAACTTTTAAAGAATACGATGCAGCACTACGCGAATTAGCAAAAAATTGTGCTTATGGCCAGTTTTTAGAAGAGGCACTGCTGGAACAATTATTACTGGGAATATATGAAACAAAATTCCCTGAACATTTATTAGCAGACTCTACAATAACGTATAAGGAAGCAATAAATAGGGGAATGGCACACGAATTAATAATCGACCAAGCAAAGGAATATGTAATCAACACATCGCAGCGTATGTAGTACCAGTCGATTCAGAGAACAGTCGAGCGAAGAGAAAGGCAGAAATCAGAAAGATTATAGGTGCAATCGCCTATGTTACCGCTGCGGAAAACCAGGACACCTCGAGCGGAATTGTGATCAAGTACAACGCAAACAGTCAAGCCACGGATTACGAGGACCTCTGGTGAAGTATTTCGACGAATCAAAATTAAGTAAACAATCCCCAGAAATGTACGATAAAAATCATTAAAGAGCGAAAGGTCTGAATTTAAACAAACAGTATACATAGAAGGAAGGCGTTTTAAAATGGAAATAGATAGCGGCTCGGGAGTATCTCTGATATCCTTAAGAGATTGGAAGAACATTTCTAAAGAAAGCAGTTTTTCTAAAAAAATCGAGAGGACTGAAGTTTGCGCTAGAGACGTCAACGGAAACATGGTTGAGATCGTCGGAAGAGTTTTGGTGAGAGTAAAATTAAACGCGATCAGCAGAATGCTACCATTATTTATAGTGTATAAGCAAATAAACCCACTAATCGGCAGAAACTGGTTCCGACCACTGGGAAACACGATCAATGTAATAAAAAAAATCAATATTGGTAAAGAAATTCAAAGTAAATTCCCACTTCTATTTAGTTCAAGATTAGGTCAAATACAAATGACACCAGTGCAACTAGAGTTAAAGGAGCACGCAATGCCTGTAATATGCAAAAGCCGAAAGGTACCATATGCACAGTGGAGCAAGGTGGAAGAAGCACTGAATGACGTCATGCAAAAGGGTATTATAAGCCCAACTGAAGATGCAGATTGGGCTACTCCAATCGTAGTAGTGAGCAAACCAGATGGCAAGGTGCGTCTTTGTGGAGACTATAGAGGGACAATAAATAAAAATTTGTGTAAAAGCGCATACCCAGTCCCAAACACAAGGGAGGTTCTAGCCCTTTTGGAGAAGACTTCATATTTTGCCAAACTTGATCTCCATGCTGCATTTCATCAAATACCTGTGAGTGAAGAAACGTCGAAGTTGCTGACAATAACAACACATCTAGGGTTATTTAGATATAATCAACTTCCTTTCGGGATTACTGTGGCTCCTAACATTTTCCAAGCAAAGATCGATCATTTGGTAAAAGGACTGACAGGAGTCATCCCATACTACGATGATATCCTTATTACAGCTGACTCTGAGGAAAGTCTCAGAGATAGAGTCATCCAGGTGTGCAGGAGATTGGAGAAATTTGGAGCAACGCTGAATGCCAATAAATGTGTATGGAGCCCTCAGAAACTAAATTTTTGGGACACATAACATCCGGACAGGGTAAATCTCCAGCACCTGAGAAAACAAAGGCGGTGAATAATGCACCTAGACCAAGGAACGTGAAGGAACTTCAGGCATTCCTAGGACTTATCAACTACTTTGAGACTTTCCTAAGAGGGAAAGCCCATGTCGCTCAACCATTGTTCAATTTGCTGAAGAAGAATCAAATCTGGGAATGGACATCAGAACACGAGAATGCTTTTAATAAAACAAAAGCTCTTCTAACATCAAACTACTAGTGCATTATGATAACAAGGCAGAATTATGGTTGACAACAGATGCATCAGAGTATGGAGTAGGTGCAGTGCTAACACATCCCACTTCTGATGGCGAAAAACCAATAGCTTATGCCTCAAGGACTATCTAGTGCCGAAAGAAATTACAGTCAAATAGATAAGGAGGCATTGGCAATAGTTTTTGGAATCAAGAAATTCCATCAGTATTTGTATGGAAGGAAGTTTACCATAACCACAGATCATAAACCATTGCTGGTAATATTTGCAAAAGTGAACCCCATTCCTGATCACCTGAGTCCACGGATGTTATGCTGGATCACCATACTGTCTCCTTATGACTGAATTGCAATATAGGGGCGGTAAAATGATACAACATGCTGATGCATTGTCAAGATTGCCGGATGCCTCAGAAGAAGAAAAACCTACCATCGAAGTCAATTATGTTGATGATTGGGAATTGAAAGTAGTGAATAGTAGACACATAGCTGAATGGACAGATGCTGATGCAGGCTACCAAATACTTAAGAGCTGGATCAGTAAGGGTTGGCCCATCAGAAAACCTAAAAATTTACCAACAGTATTCTGGAACGCACGTGCCCAACTGTCAATCTGCAAGGGTTGCATCCTCAATGGTGACAGAGTTGTGATACCTCCAAAAGGCCGAAACAAAGTCCTAAGTTTACTTCATGGTGGACATCCCGGCATAGTGCGTGCGAAGGCACTAGCAAGAAGCTATGTTTGGTGGCCAAAGCTGAATGAAGAGATTGAAGCATTCACAAAAAGGTGTGTAGACTGTCAAGCAAATACCGGACAGAAAAAGAAGGAATATAGTTCATGGCCACCAGCAATGAGAATTTGGGAGCGTGTTCACATAGATCATGCCGGGCCTTTTATGGGATACATATTTCTAGTACTGGTCGATGCTTACTCGCACTGGATAAAATACAGAGTCGTAAAAAATACTGGGATAGATGAAGTCATAAAACAATTAAGTTCGATATTTGCAACACAAGGATATCTGGAGACACTAGTCACAGACAATGGTACAGGATTTGCATCATCAAAATTTGAGGAGTATTTGATGACCAGAGGTATTAGGCATATTCACTCGCCACCATACCACCCTGAAAGCAATGGGCTTGCTGAAAATGCAGTAAAACAGCTAAAAAATGCACTAAAGAAGAAAAACTCTGCAAAGATACTGGAAGCATTAGACCAAATACTTTTGCAACAACATGCCACCCCAACAGCAGCAAGCAGAAAATCACCAGCTGAATTATTCCTGAAGCGAAGATTGAGGACAGAGCTAAACTTGTTACTGCCCGAATCATCCAATCAAAATGGAGAACCAGAGCATGAGAGTTTTATCATTGGTGAGAAGGTGTGGATTAGAGATTGTCTACGGAAAATCTGGATTAAAGGCAAATTAGTCAGCATATCTTCGAGGAACATTGCGACAGTACAAACAGAAGATGAGATAGTATGCAGAAGACACTTTAACCACATTCGCCACCGTAGTCATCCGAGCTGGGAAGGCAGAGACCCCAACCAGAACAAATCAAAAAAGACTGAGCCAGAGATCAGTGAAATCCAAGTTGCTAACCCAGAATTAGAATCAGAAACTTGTGAACCAGATATTGCATCAGAGACTAGAGAACCATTGAGGAGCAGAGAACAGCCAGAAATGGGTAATTCAAGTGAAAGGAAGCAGTCAAGATATGAGCAAAGATACCATCACCCAAGACGAAATAGAAAACCACCAGCATACCTTAGAGACTTTGTGAAATAACAGATACTTCTGGAGTGGGAGGAGGAGTGTAGTGTCCTGGACAGGTTGATTTAAGATTGTTGAAATTCTTTATGTAAATAATAGTGTAAAGATAATGATTCATTAATAATATGTATATTAAAAGTATTGGAATCATTCTTTATGTAAATAATAGTGTAAAGATAAAAGATTCATAAATAATATGTATAATAAGGGTATTGGAATTATTAATGTAAATTGTCATGTAGAAATAACCATATATGGGTTTAAAGTTAAGTAAAATGTACTTATAAAAATGCCTCGCCTTATAAGGTAAAAATGGGGATAAATCAAAACCCATAAGGACTAGCGAAGGGTTCAGCTATCAGACCATATAAGGAGAGGTATTTATGGAATGTTTTGTTGGGACTCCAGAAGTCAGGTATATAAGAGGGATGTAGAGGGAGAATAGGCAGCAGTAGTAGAAAAAGTTAGACTACAGTGGCCCTAACGGGCAGACCTATGATACCCAACTTTAAAGGAGTGCTTCTGCCGACGTATGTAGCAGTAATGTATATATTGAAATTTGCTGAAAATTAAACTAATAATTTAACTTACTCAAATCTGTCTAAAGTCTCATTTATTTGACGCATACACGTCAATAATCAAAATTGGTTCAGTTATAAAGGGCTTCAAAGTTATATATTGTAACAGGAATTAAGACCCTTTAATTAAACTTTTAGACTTTTTTAAAACTTTTCCAACTTGCACTTTTTATATTATTATTTTTAATACTGCATTTTATTCACTTTAATAAGTTTACTAATTATTTTCTATTTTTATTTAATTTATAATCAAACATGAGTGTTCGGTCAATTTTTTCTCCCACTACATTCCCCCTAATACCACTTGCATGCCGAATCCTACCCTAATGCCAATCAATGCCTACCCGCACCTATTTTCCTATATCTATAACATATATTTTTTCTTTTTAATACCAACTATATTATTTCATTTATACAACTATATTATTTCATTAACTAAATTCACTTATCTTTCTTTTATAACACAGAATTATTATCAGTGCCGTTTGTTCTCTTTCATCTCTCATAAATTCTTTCAATTTAATTATACATATTTATTTATGTGAGCCAATTTTTTTTTTTTTTTAATATATTTTTTTATTACATATTTTTCTTTCTTTTTTTATCAACGAATGTTTGTGCTCTCACATTGGACATTTGTAACGGGAATTATGATCCTCCTTAATTCAACTTCTTTTACTTTTTACAACTTTTAAAAACCTTTTAATTTTAAAACTTTTTAATTATTTATTCTATTTTTATAAAATCATATTATTTTGCAAAAAGACCTTTTTAAAAACCTGTTATTCAAGCAGGAAAGTAAATATGATTAATACTTACATATCAATCATATTTTGAGTTGTTAAGTTTCAATTACGTTCAGATAGAGTTTTGAATTCAGTTGTTAAGTTTGAAGTTGAGTTCAGAGAGTCAGTTCAAGCCAGATTAAAAAGAATGATTGGCTAGAACCGAACGTTGTGTTCGGTCATTTTCTCTGCTCTTCTCCTGTGTGCCATTTAGCAAAATGCCGTAACAAATTACCCTGACTCGCCTTCTGCCAAAGTTTCAATCCGCCCTACTAAATAAGTGAAAATTATGTAAACCAGGCCACCAAGAACAAGGGAGCACAAGAAGCTGTCTTTCAGTTAGAAATACCAATGCCAGGACCAAGAAACTAACCGGATCCGAGGACAAAAGGGGTGATCACCCAACTACAAAAAAATCCAGGAACTATGATACCTACCATGGAAGTTAAAGACTAAAAGGAACCGCTACAAAGACAATGTGGAAATGACAAATAAAGTCCCAAAAGCAGCGCTATAAATCCTAGATAAATATATATTAATATCAGGATAAAAAACTTTTAAATCTTACTCATTAAAATAAGCATGCAAAATTTGTAAATGTGTAAAATTTCTTATGTGTTTTACATTTTGATTATGTCTTATTATTATCATTACATTTATAATTATTATTGTTTTAAATAAATTTTGTTTAAAATTATTAATGTCGTTTTTTCCGTCTCTCTCTCTAGTCATAATCAAATGTGCAGCCAGTCTCATGTGAAGAACTAGCCATGGGTCAAGCACTTGAAACGTGTTAGTGACATCTCATGGGTTCCAATCTCAGTATTGGATGGTGCCCTAGTTTTAAACCCGTTATAAATTTCCTCATGGGATGTTTCACATTTCATGCAACCGGAGAGCTACTTTGACTGGAAAAATGACTGACGGTTTAATATTTTATGATTGATATGTAAGTATTAATCATATTTACTTTCCTGCTTGAGTAACAGGTTTTTAAAAAGGTCTTTTTGCAAAATAATATGATTTTATAAAAATAGAATAAATAATTAGAAAGTTTTAAAATTAAAAGGTTTTTAAAAATTGTAAAAAGTAAAAGTCTAAAAAGTTGAATTAAGGAGGATCATAATTCCCGTTACCATATAATATTATAGTATATAATATACACTACTATATAATATATACTTTTGAAGTCCATTATAACTGGATCTTATATTATTGGTCATTCGATAATTTAAAATACTTAGAATTATGTGAAAAGTATCTTTTTTTTAATTTGTAATTTTTAACATGCTTATTAAAAATTATATTACAAATGATAAATTACAACTTTTTACCTATACAAAATATATAATTTAAATAAGAAAAAAATATCATGAATTCTAATGTGATTAGCTATTTTTTATTATTAAAATAAATTAATGTAAACATTGCCCTTGTACCTCTTTGCTCAATTGCTCAATGTCAGGTATGTAATTGGTCACTTTTAGCTTTCACACATGCTTCTGAATGTTCAGGTGTTAGGTAACTTCTTTGTGAACTCAAAATATTTTTCATATGTGAGAAAATTTGTTCACATAAGTAAGTTGAACCAAATGTCGAAAGCAAGCCCAAACAGTTTTTTTCAAAGAATTAAATCTTTCAGGTAATGATATCCAACAATTGAGAGTGACAGCCGACTTTTCTAGACAGTTCCCTTCAAGAGTGTTCTGCAATTCTACAAATTTAGTTTTCCACAATTCTGATGACATTAATTTGATTAATTCCATTTTAAAACTATCAATATCCATCCACTCAAAGAGATAAATCAAATGAAGTCATCTTTAAACAAAATAATTAAGGTTTGATGAGAAAAGAAAATATGGGTTTGTGTGTTTGGAAGTCTTTACATTGTTTGGAAAATTCTTTTCTGAGAGCTTCAATGTATTTTTGAAATTCATTGTTAATGTTAAATGGATTTGCATGGGCCTTTACATTTGGAAAGTACTGTACTTGTAGGTGTTAGTGGTAATATCACACCAAAATATATCTAATTTTGATGCAAATCCTTTCCAATATTCAAAAAGTTCTAGTACTGTTTGACCCTTCCCTTGCAAATGCAAGTTTAACTCATTCAGGTGTTGAGTTATATCAGTCAGAAGCATCAATTTGCATAACCAGTCTTCATCCTTTATTTCTGGATAATGTTCTTTTTCATCAAGAAAGATCTTGATTTCTTTCAGACATGATACAAACCTGTTCAAGACATTACCTCGAACTAATCCAACGAACATTGCTGTATAGAGAGAGGTCTATTGCCTATGTGTTAATGAAGAGTGAGAAACTATGAAATTAATTATTTTAATGACAGTATCCATTACAGAATTCACGCATTGTGATGAGATTTTTGCAACTAAATTTTCCTGGTATATAATGCAGTGGAAACTCAATATTCGATGTTTAATATGATTTTCAAGAAGTTTAACAAATCCCTTTTCCTTTCCGACCATTGCATGGTTGGCATCAATAGTAACACTAAATATTTTATTTATGTTCGATTTTCAAAATAATTAAAAATGCAGTGAAAATATCATGTCCCTTTGTTGTACCAGTAAGAGGAACCAAACAACAAAATCCTTCATAAATATGATTGTTGTCACAATATCTTGTAACTATTGCTAGGCATGCCACATCATTTACATCAGTGCTTTTATCAACAGCAACACTAAATAAAACAGCTTGTTGTAAACTGGTTTTGTCTTTTGTTGTTACATCTTCAGCCATGTCAATTATTCTTGGAATTGATCTTGCAGAAGCTGGAATTTCTTGAATTCGAGACAGTATCGTTTGTTTATTTGGTAAATCAGTGAATAAGATTTCAGCATTTTTTCAAAATGTTTCTTTGATCAACTGTCCATCTGTGAAAGGTTTGCCTTTCAAAGCCACACAATGAACAATTGTATAACTACATTCAGTGGCTTTATTCTGAATTCCAATTATTTGACTAAAATAATTAGTTTGTTTCTTAAAGGCAGAAACATCTTTTATAGCTTCACTTTTTTCATCTGAGTTTTTAAACATGAACACATGTTTAGTTTGATAATGTATTTGTACACTTGAAGTATGACATACAATACTTTCACAACATAATGTACACACAGCACAATCTTTTTGCTGTACAAATTCATATTCATTTGTCCAAGAGTCTTGAAAAGAGAGAATATCATGTTTTTATCTTTTGTGGGACATTTTGGGAATCTCTCAGTCACTATGCCATGAGAATCTCTTTTTTGAAATAGCGCCACCAATGAGCATCGATTATTTACCATTCAACTACTGAAAATAGCTTTCTAGAATTAATAACGTATAAGCTTTTTATTTGGATTACGATTTCATTTTTTAATTTTATTAGAAGTAAAATGTGAATATGTAGAATCTTTTTCTCTCTTGCAAACTAAAATATCTTTTAAATGAAGTCAAGTGTATTATTTTCTGATAAATAATGATTTAATCATAAATTCAATGTTGAATGTAAAAATAAAAATAAAAGAATAGAAAGGTACAATGGTGTCTCCTGTAGTTGTGTATGGTAAACACCTCGATCCTTAATTGATTCACCTTTAAATATTCCAATGCTTGTTTACTTTGGACTGCAGGCTTCCTCTTGTACATTTTACAATAAAGTAGAACAGGGGTGGGCAATTGTTTTGGCTTGAGGGCCGCATCAGGGACCATTTTGTGGAAGCGAAGGTTAGTGGAGGGCCGCACCTTTTTTCATGACACAATAAAAACGCTGCTTTATTCCCTGTATTACCAAAGAAATATTTGTTTGTCCATTCTTTATTAAACACATGACATTCATTACCAATTTTACATTTTTTCAGAGGGTTCATGGTTTCACTAAAGTTGGAATTGTATATATTTGCTAATGCAAAGACAAAATTGAAATTAATCAAATCAACTGGAAAAGCACTGCACATCGTATCTACACTGTGCATGTGTATTGATGTGGCCATCCTAGTGGAAAATACGAGATAAAAATGTGATCACACAATGGGAAGGAAATTTCAGTCGAAGGCGGATTTTTCTCATTGTCTAGGCGGGCCACATAAAAACTCTTAGGGGGCCGCATGTGGCCCTCTGGCCGCTATTTGCCCACTCCTGAAGTAGAATAAAAATAGAGGTTTTATGCAACTGTTAGGAAATAACATGATGCACAATGGCATGTTTTGTCTTAGCCCACATTCATCTTAAAATACCATTCAATAATTATTTGTAATCATAAATTTATGTTAGATAATATAGAAGCACTTTACATATATATGTATTAAAAGAATTATTTCATTTTTGCTTCCTATTTCAGCAGACTTAATTTTTCGTTTTTCTTTTTGAAAAGATTTAAAATATTAAAAATTATTCCAACAACTTTCAAAACATGATTTAATTATCTCAAAATTTATAAATTATTCTTACTTTTATTTCCCACTTTCTTTCCTCTGAATTTGGTAAAAATTAAGGTACAGTATTCGACTTTAAAAACTTCTATGATTCAAATTAAAGAAGAAACAAAACTCCATTTTAGTGTTTGAAATTTTAATTTAACTGCTGTTTATTGTTATAGCTGGAATATTGACAAGAAGAACGATTTGTAAAAAGTTTATGTTTTTATACAGTTCATGCGTAGATCTCCTGAAACGCTTAGATTTTTAACTGCCTATTGTTTAAATACATTTCATTTATTACAGATAAAAAATAGAATAATAAAATCAGTTTTATTTTCACACACGGCCACCTAACTTGACCTCAGGCTATCCCTAAGACATCTGACTATAAATTAATATTCAATTTTTAAAAAATATACATTACAGTTTATTAATCAAACAGCATATATATATACAATATTATTTTGTAAAATATTGGTTGTATTAAATTTATTACAAAATAATAATTTATTGTGAGTTCCCTAATTCACTGTGAATATAAATAAATATATATGTGTTGTACATGTATATATGTGTTAATAATAAATAAGTAATCTTTCCATTATTAATGCAAGTTTCAAATGGATTGGATTCAATAAGTAGGCTGATCTTGTTAGGAATATTTGCATTGTAAGCTATCTTTTACAATGTGTATATATATATTTTTTGTTATAATATGTAATAGTTAAAATTTTGTTATGGATTATTGTTATTTATTTAAATAAAACAAATATTTTAGTTTAAATGTAGACTAATGGCTTTGTTTCTACTTTGAATTATTTGCACAGCACTATCATATCTAAATACATAAATTATGGGAATATTATAAAGAACAAAACTTGATAAATTAATTGTTAATTAAATTAAATTATAATTACTTAAATGATAATTATTTAAAAGCATTTATCGTTTTAACCTGAAATACTTATATCTTTAAAGTCACATTGAATTTGTTGTAAAATTAATTTGAATTCATTCTTAAAATAAATTCAGGATAGTTTGAGATTATCAGAGAGATTGGTATAGGAATACCTCATATAGCTTACATTTTAAATAGAGTAAATATAAAACAGTATAAGGTGATTAATTAATCTACTGAAGATATTAAAAAGGAAAAAATATTTTTGATTAATGAATATAGTTTATGGTGATCACAAAGGGGTTCATTTTTATGGCTAGTATTCTTAATTCATAATTATATTACTTGTTGGAAAATAAGGGTTATAAAATAGTATCATAAAGCAATTTATATAGAGCTCACACGCAGGTGAGTGGATGCTCAGGGTTACAAATGATTTAATTAGTCTATGACTTTTAATAAGCTTATGTCATCTTCCATGTCCTAATTCACGCTATGTTTTATATAGTGGAAATAAGTAATAGCTAGAATGATCGATTTATTGATAACTGATAAGAGATTATATTATTATTACTAAATTTAAAATTATATTATTACTAAGTTTAAAATTATATTATAAAGACATTTGCGTGATATATAATTGCTATACAGATAAATGCATTAACGCAAGATTCCAAATCGGATCAAAGCTGAAGTTACTTTCTTGGGAAGCTGAACTGAGGTGTGGCAGCTGAATGTCAGATTCTAGTGCGTTATAAACTATAATATCAGAATAAATGTATCTCGAATGTGTTCTTAATTGAGGTTTATTACCTAGTAAACGGTTCCCCAAACCGATCTGCTTGCTATAATGGAAGAGGTCTTTTATTAAAGTGAGCAGAAGAGTGGCTTACGAGTGAGCTCTTTGGAATGCTTTGGTTTCTTTAAATACAAATAAATGTCACATTGGCCTAAACTTTCAAGGCGTGACTTGAGATGGAAACGATCCTGATGTAGGCCATTATAGACATAGCAAGAAGATATGCATATTTATGCTAACTAGCAACACATTCGCAATGCTAAATTAATATTTATAAATTAATTATGCAAAAATCTTAGCTTCTTTCAGTGCAACTACCACTGGTCAGTTCATAAAGGAGATTCTTAAATCACATGATAAAGGTGATAATGAGAATCTGATTTAAGGTTTTCTGCATAGCTTCTTATTCTCTAACTAAATAAAGTTATAGTAAAACTTAAAAGATTTATTAGAACTGGAAACATTAATTATATGTAGTATACTTTCCGTTTAATGTCAAACAAACTGATTTTCAAATAATCTAAGTCAAATATGGATTATTAAATAGCTCGCGCAAAATATTGATTCTTAAATAAATTACTTACATATTATTCTTAAATAACTCGCAAAATAGGCCTTACTAATAACGCAAAATGTGTTTTTAAATAGCTTATGCAAAACCTACATTTTAAATAGCTTGCATAAAATATTCTTTTTAAATAACTGGCAAAATACATATTTTAAATAACTTACGCAAATATATATCTTAAATAACATGAGCAAATCTGTGTTTTAAATAACATACACAAAATATACATTTTAAATAACTTTAGCAAAATATTTTCATTTTAAATAACTTGAGCAAAAGATGCGCTTTAAATAACTTATTTTGGACATTATAAATACTGATTCACTCTAGCGTAAATAATAGTTTTATTTCAGAAGGGAGTTTTGACTATATTCTTTTATCAAAAACAGGTTTATTCAACTACGTTTACAATAAAAGAAAAATGTAAAATAACTTATTAAATTTGTCAATACATTTATAAACCGTTAAATTACTTTTTAAAAAAAAGGAGAGAAAAAAAAACTCATTCTTTTAAAGAGGAATATCCAATATTAATAAGATGCCATGTAGAATTTATTATAATGTGAAGAGCTAACTTCAAATCTCTTTCTTTGATATCTTTTAATTTTTGTAAAAAAATTAATTTTGGATCAGGCATAACCGACTTGAAGATTAGGATACATCTGACAAACCATAGACAGAAAGTTATGAACATGGCACTTCTTATAATTGCAAAATCCCCAGAGGTAATACCTTCTATAAGTGTGTTTATAATTGGATGTTTTGGTGTATAAATTTGATTAATCAATATTCTACAGCCCTGAAGAGATGAACAATTGTTGAAAATGTGAAATATGGTATCATCCTCCCTATGGCAGAGTGAGCAAACAGGGTTCAAAGAGGAAAAACCTCTACATCACAAGAAAGTGGCTTGTGGGAAGTGCATTAAGATTTAGCTTTAGAAGGAAGTCCAAATATTTTGGCTCTAGATTACATTTTTTATATTTCTTTATAATGGTAAAGTTTGTACATGTGAGAATATTAGGATCTGGGATAATTTGTGAAAACAAAAGAATATAGGCATCCCAAATCTTAATTGACATTGCAAAAATGCTCAACCTTTGACTATATTCTTTATATTACGATAATCTGATATAATAAAAAGTGATGACTTGCCCCCCTCCCCCTGATAATTTATTAAACATACAAAACTCCGTTCTGCCGACATAGCATAAATTAATAGACATGAACTTAAAACTTAAGATAGATGGCATAAGAATAAATTGCATAAAACGATCAATAAAATTATAATTTAGGAATGAAACTGTTTGAATGTTTTCATAGAAAAGAAATATTTATGTTTACTTAAAATATTAATGATCAATCAAGAATTTTGAAGAGTGTTCTAAGCTTTAAATAAATTTAATATAAATAGTTTAGTGTAACATTTAAATGGTATTATGAATTACGAGATTGATTAGTTAGCTAGCTTTTCATTTAGAATAAGTTTAGTTATGGAATTAAATATTCTGCAGAATGATTTACCGATAAAGTCTTTAAGGCATTCTTTAATGTGATTCTCTCTGTCACATCAGGCTGGGCTCCTCTGGGTTTGAGTCTGGATGCAGCTATGTAAATTTACTTGGTGGCAGCTTTCTCCCCATCATTTCGTTCAAGGAACTCTGGCATATCAGGTGTAGCTTCTTTCTCCATCACGGCTGGGTTCGGCTGAGGTGGACATTTTCTCTCATTGGTAGCAGCTCGTGGGAAGAGCAAATGGCAGTCTCTGGTCTCTAGACAACGATCATCATTTGGACTGCTTGGGTGATGGCTTTCTAGAATTCAGCTTGCTATAAAGTACGGCAGAAACAGCTTTTAATGATTTTTCAGCACTGGTTTTCAGAAAATATTTTCAGCAGCAAATATAACTTTTTTCACAGCAACAGCTAAGAAAGAGGATGATGAAAGATCATTTTGATGGCTACTACATGCCCGTTTTATATTATATTTTTGACAGTATGTCCCACCTCTTTTTTCTCATGCCACATCACCTGATTACTGGTTCGAACTAGCCTTTAACTAGGTATCCACTTAGTAAAAATTTGGTAGAGTAAATCTGGACTTAAAAAGCTCTATTATTCCAATTGACATCCTAGTTAACTACAGAATCAAAGATGATATTCCCCAGAGAATGTAATAGCACTTAGTATAGATTTATGCCTGACTGAATTTTATAATTGGTCTTAGTTATATAATTTTAAATGGGTCAAGTTTAGCTAAAGATTTATTTTTGGAACGAAGTGTTAAAACCCATAAACAAATTACTGCTTGTGTAATTTTAAACAAACAATAGAACTGAAAATTATTTAAAATGAATATTGAAAAATAAGTAATTATTTAAATGGATATTGAAACTTAAATAAGTAATTTTATAAATGTAAACTTATTATGCTGTTATATAGATAAATTCTAATTACACACTGTTATGTTTATTTCAGTTTTAACAAACGTAAATGAATATGCGCATATATAAACATTTAAGACTGTATTTTTATTATAATTAACAAGACGATTATACACGCACATAGCCTGCAATATTATAAGCACACTCAATGTTTTAAATTAAAGAAACACACGCAATCTGAGTGCAATGAAATACACTATTATAGAATATAATAGGTGAAACAGATCGAACTGTTTCAACATGATGATATAATTTTTTTGTGATATATTTTATTTCCGTAAAAATAAATGTTATATAATAATATAACTTTACCCAAGAAATTTAAGGTAAATAATCTTTCTACAACCTATTCTTTACATATATAAATATGAATTGTTCTATTCTGAATAAATTTGAAGCTCTAATAGGATCTACAATACAAGTTTGTAAGTCATGCATGGGGCAGATAGCTACAGGTCACAATCTACCTTCATTCTTCACAGGTACACACTCATCTTTTCTCACAATTCCAATTAACTTATCTAAAACACAATTAAGTGATCATCTAAATCATCTGGTCATAAGCAAGTTCAATACAAAAAAGTTTTCTATCCAAAATTGCTTTACCCGATAATAAAAGTTTCTATTGTTAATTCTATTCTAAGTGGTATATTTGTTTACTACAGTTCATGGATGAATCTTTTAAGGAATACTATGATCACAATAAAATCATATATCTGAGGATCTTGCTTGTTTTCCCATTTGCAAAGGTAATCTTAATCTAATATGTCCTCAATCATGTGTATCCTATATCAGAAGTAAGATGTATATTGCAATCACAGTTAATCCAATCCCCAAAGCCAATTCTCCACTTATAATATTGCTTATTCAATTTTCATATGCGAATCATTTTTTAATACTTATCACACACTATTGAGCATGCCGACATCAAATCTTTAATTGGTGCTTCATTTAAAAATCTGAAAAAAATTAGATATCCTAACAGATGTCTATGGTCAATCCTCCCATTTGCCAAAACTTTAATAAGATTCCAAAATATGTATGTTCCTCAATTATGGCTAAAATTTTTGCTTAATTTATTATTACTTAACACAATTCCTATAAAACCTTTCCTCATTAACCGTTTTAAATTAAATCTGGAGCTCACATGTACCTTATGTAATAGTCATTCAGATGATAAGATACACAGTTTTGAAATATATCCATACTTCTCATCTTTATGACACTTCATAGTCCAAAAGCAAATAATTAATCTAAAATAATTGCTTGAGAAAAATATTATTCACACTATTAGAACCATGTAGATTGCTCACTGTTCTGTAATTTTCGACAACAAAAAATATAATGTTCTAAAAACAAAATATATAGGCTGGTATAATATATATTTATATGTCATAAAATATATACCCAAAAATACTATGAGAAAAATTTGACAGGACAAGATGTATTGATTAGCCAACCCATCCAACACAGTCATAGCAATCTATTAATATATATTTATATATGTATACATATATAAGTAATTAGCTATTTTTAGCAAAAGGATAAAATAAAGAAACAGAACTGTATACTTGTACCAATCAATACTATGAGCACTAACTTCTTTGTTATTTCTCTGTGGTAATACAAAGAAACAGTTGCTTGAAAATAAGATCATTGGAAACTGCTTTCAATTTTAATATAAACTCTATGTCAGAATAAGTTTAAATAAATACTCATTACCTAATGTTTCTAATAATGGTAAATAAAAATACCCAGTAGATTGAATACATTAATATTAATACTTAGCCTACAAGTAAAGTTTGTGATCATTAATAGAAGTATTTTATCAGACCCTGCATCTATGAAGACTCTGCTAGCTGCTATTACTTTACATGTGATAAACTTTGGTACCAAAATTTCTAACAAACACCTGCTGAACTATGCGCTGTTATCCAGACAATGGTAGTGAGATAGAATTTAAATGTCAGTGCTATAACAGTAATGAGAAGTAACACCTGGACATACCTGAAAACTGTGTTTCCATTTTTTACTTGTGAATACCTTTAACATACATATAATTTTAGTTATACATATATCAAATTTAACTTAAAACAACAGTAAATGTAATTACATTGGCTAAAGTATTCACAATGTTAGCAATGACTTTATCATTGTTTTTTATTCATGACTTTCATTGAAATACAATTAACATTTATAATACAAATTAAACACATAGTAAAAACTTAATTAGGTTTTATTATATAAACTTATTCAAGGTTTACAAGATACATTGAAAAGCTGCCTTATGATAGTGGAAAGTTAAACTATATCTAAAACTTTTTATTAAAACAATAATATATACAATTGAATGATCCATTGTTCAGGAAGACTTATACTGTTTGACACCAAAAGTAACAGATGAACTGTGACTTAGAAACTTTCAGAAAGTCATATAATATTTGAGCACCAGATTAACTGTTGAGCTGTCACCCAGGGACCACCTAGATCAGGCGTCTTTCATTTTATTAGTAAAATAAACCATTAACATAAACTAGTATTACTTTTAAAAAAATCTTATTAAATTTTTAAATTATCAGAAGTTTTCTATTTCATTTATTCAAGAGTTACCAAAAAACATTTATTCACCAGTCAATTTTTTTTATTCAAGACAAAGTATTTAAAACGTCAATTATTAATTATAATACATAAAGAGTAATATATGCGAAAATATTTTATAAAAAATTTAATGCACTGAAAATTTAAAAAAATATTTTTTTCTTCAATTACAGTTTTGTTTGGTATATTTAATTTGAAATAAAAATCTGATTGAAGAAAAAAAATTTTTTGGTGTTATTATAATGAATTACCATCAAATTAAATCATTTTAAATAATATATATTGTAACCACTTCAATCTATACCTATATCACCTTATACACTTAAAAATGCTCAGTCGCCAATTCTATACAAGATAGAATAAAATTTATAATTTAGGTTGCATCTCTAATTATCGATAAGACTCTTATTATAGTATTAATCTACAGCTTAGCTCAGTTGGGGGTTATAGGGTCTCGTGGTCATCTAGAATGTGAATGGGGTGAGATAAGCATTTATAAACAATAATTATATAATGTTTATTTGGTTTTAAGCCAATAAACATTACATGACCACCACTTCTTATGCTTGTGTATAACTGTTTTAAAACAGGCAAATGGGGATTTTATGCACAAGCCTTCTGGCATCCATTGATTACTCTAGGTTGCTGTGTGTGGCAATATGTATAGTGAGTTTTGTCTGTTTATTTAGTTATAAGTAGTTACTTAAATTATCAAAAGAAAGCAATTCATGGATTAAATCAAGAATGATGATACATTCAATTCTCCCACCATCCAAGTACATGCCAGACCAATCATGCCACTCATCTAATATGTTTGGGAATCACTGTAACAATAAGTAATCTACAGACATTTGATTTAGATTGCACAGCTATACCATTGAATTAAAAATAACTTAGTCGGCACTAAAAAAATAATGAATTCATTTTAATGCTGACTTTTTAAAGGTAGATTATGAAACAACAGTCATATTAAAATTCTATGTTTAAAATAATTATTTCTTCTCATGTTAGCTTCAGAATAACCTTAGTTTTAGATATGAATTTAGCTAGGTCAAACTTGGTAATAAATTATGTACTTATGTTTTATCAGTCCTGCAATTCAGTACACATGCTATGCCTTTTTACATTTATGATAAATGTCTAACCTTGTGATCACAGCAAATAAACCCTGCAATGTCATCGAATAATGTGACAAATTTACACTTTCATTTATTGTCCACATTTTGTTCAGCCATGTTCTTTTCAAAGAATATTTTACTTCAGTGCTGATTTACTTTTCCATTTTCTGATTAATGCTACAATTTTTTTAAACATTACAAAGTGATGAACATTTGGAGTTTACCTGCTACTGAGATCAATGCAATCAGATATATTTCCACTTCAGACAAGCAATGGCATTGTAAAGTTTGAGGATGTAATAATAAAATAGGCCACACAGTTTGTTATGATGAATTTAGCATTTTAAGTTTGTACAAATTCCAGTGTACATGTTATTTGATCAGATCACAAAATTATAAAGTTATCAGCAGATGTGAATATGAAAGGCTGTAGCAGGTCTAATATGTGAAAACCTAAATTTACATACATGAAAAGATTATATGCCAAATTAAAACATTTTAATAATAAATGTCTTATTTACATATGTTTAATTTAATAAAAATGACATATCGTAAATTCTAAAAATTTTGCAAGCATCATTCATTCAGGCATAGTAAAAAGTAATTTAAAGTGATCGATTAACATCTTCAGCTCTCATTTCCAAATAATTAAGATTTTCCCATACAGAAATGTTTGAGTCAAAAAGTTTGTAGATTCGTCCTATCTTTTCACAAAGACTTTATTTTGTGTTTGGAAAGTGAGAATATTCATTTATATAGCTAAATCTACAAAGCGCATGTGCATTAGCATCTTGGCTTATTAATATTACAGTTTATAAAAACATCGCACTACATAAAATAAATGTCTTATTTAATAATAAAATAAAATCTTACTTTTTACTAGGTATTACTCTGAAAGAAAAAATAAGATAATTTTTTCTTGTATAGTTTCATTTATTCATGATTTTAAAAAAATTGAAATGTTTAAAAACTGTTTATCAACTAATTTTTTTTTTTAAAAAATATTAAGTTTTTTAAATGTTGTTTATCAATTAATTAAAAGCGATTAGTTCTTTATCTCTGAAAAATGAAGTATGTTTTTCAAATTACTGTATAAATAGGATGTTTTTTTTTTTCAAGTAATTAAAAACAGCGACAAAAGTTGGGATTATCTCTGAAGTGTTGGTTGCCAAATCAATGTATAAATAGAATGTTTTTTTAAAAAAGAAGTACAATCTTTTTGTAAAAAGAAAATCAATGGATCAAGGCTTAATGCTTTCATTTCTAAAATAGTTATGTAATTACGTGGAAGATTGACATCAGGATCGTTTTTTTTTTAAAAAAATAGTGTGGGCAGTAAACTTCAGTAGAAGTTCAGCAGTCATGAGGTGATCCACCAGGAGCTCAGTTTGGCACTCTGAAATTAACTTTTGTTTTCATATGTATAATAGTATGATGCTTATAAGGACCATGTGTCAAGATCTTTTTGAAATTTGAGCATTATTGAAAATATTCTTGGGAGAAAGCTTCAGCCAAAATCATGAATGTCTCAACCTGAATTAATCTAAATTGAGAATAATTATTGAACTGGAATCAGGAGCTATAAAAACCAGTTAAATTGAACAATTGAAATGAAAATAATTATTAAATAAAAACCAGAAGCTAAAAAAAAAAAGTTAAATGGAAGAACTGAATGCGAAAACAATTATTAAATTGAAGCCAATGTCTACAAAAGTTAAAAAAGATGGAAGAAGTGAATTGAAAATATTTACGAAGGTGAGACCTGGCTATAAAAAATGCTAATTTTTAATGAAAATAATTATAAAACTGTAATCTTGGAGCAGCCAAAAAAGAACTCGATAGAAATAACCTTTGAGAAGTTCTAAAAAACATGAAGACCAAAGTGAGACTAAAATTCTATCAGTAAGATTTACAAAAAAAAAAAAGAAACTCAACTAACCCACTACAAAAGAATTAAATAAATAAATAATTCCATAGTGAAAAGATATTGTTCATGTATGCACACCTTAATTTTCAAGTGTTATTTTATAATGAAAGTAATAATTTAAAATAGTGATTTTTTTTTTTTATTGAAAATATTTTTTCATTCAAGTAAAATTGTGTGGAACAACTCATTTTCAAAAGGGGAAAAAAAATTCAAATTACTTTTTTTATTGTGAAATATTGTTTTAGGATATGATTATTGTAAGAAAGAAACTCCTTTAGACTAAATGAATTATTATTTAAAAGAAACGAGAATAATATTTGTGTTATATAGGGTTGATCATTATGTAAATTTCAGGTTTGTCATATTAATCATTTTCTAAATTTATTTTTTATTATTATATTTAATAGTTAAGTTTATTAAATTGATTTTTAAAAAAAGGTTTTGAAATTATTTTTTTATATCCTTATTCTTTTAATTCTATATTATCAGTATGTGTGACTGATTTCAGCACAGAACAATGCTTTAATAAATTTATGGTATATTGCAGTTGAGACATTTAATGCTGACTAGAGTATTATATATATTGTAGTGGTACAAAGTGTTTTGGGTGAACCTGAAATGATGGCACTCATCAGCATCAACCCAAGACAAAATATAAAATTGAGTATAAAAGGAATGAATAAATATAATGAGAAGCATGAGAGATCAGCACAGAACTATCTGTAAATAACTATAAATTCACTCAACATTACACAAAAGTAATAATCATTCATAATCATAAATGATTAACAATAAAATCAATAATCAATCTTGTGTCTGAATTTGAAATGGTTCTATTATATAACAGACTAATAATTTTATTCTTGCCAATTTATATGCAGATTATATAATAATTTGGATAAACAAACTTGAATGCTAATCCATAAGAATTAAAAAAATAATGCTGGGATAAGAAAACATGATCATCATCACTGTTCTGTCCTCTTAGTATTGTTAATGTATTGGCCAACTATGGACATAATTTCTAAATAAATAATTAAAATGAAATTTAAAGCCTGGACTTTAAAGGATATATTTTTTTGCATCCTCCAGTATTAGAGAAGTAATGAAATCAACAACAGGATGTTCATAAACTCTAAATATAATCCCCTTTTAGATAACAGCCTGTTATACACAAATCCAGCTTAGTGAGCAAAAGCTCTTATGAGTAAAATATATAATCCTAATATATGTTTTATACCTATTCTAGAATTAATTAAATTCACTGGAATGACTTAATAGATATAAATTTATTAATAATAAAATTAAATTAAGGTCTGTAGAATATGACTATACATATCAATTAAGTCTTTTGATTTTGATTAATACAAAAAAAATCCACTATTACATTGTAATTTACATCTATGTCTCAATAAGTTTCTATAAAACACATCTATATATAAGCAAACAGACATGTATAATAATTTATAAACATATTTGAATTGTCATAAACCTATAATCGAAATTCATTTTTATAATACATAATTAATGATTGATTCAACATATATGTATGTGCACATGTAAATGTGTGCATACACTGGCATTTATAAAAAAATAAAACCAATAAATCATATATCCTATTAAGACATAATTAATTCAATGCCAAAAATGTTCATAAAATTCACATGTATGGGAGTGGATAAAAAAGTGAAAACTCTCCATACAATAGTGCCACTCTAAGCAAGACAAAGTAATCAATGGATGCCAGAAGGCTTGTGCATAAAATCCCTATATGCTGCCTACTCATCCAATATCCGCAAACTAGTTTCTGGCTTATGGCCTTCATCAGTGAGGAGCCTTGGATCTGAGAGCACTGCACCTAGATCTTAGGATTTAATGAAACCCTCCAGCAGCCACCTTTTATCTCTCCATAGCTACAAAACTGAGAATAAAATTGAAAAGACACAGATATTTTCAATCTAAGCTCAGTAGCTTATATAGTCATATGGGTCTGAACTGATGAAGGCCATAAGCCAGTAACTACTTTGGGAATATTGGATGAGTAAGCACTATATAGGGATTTTATGCACAAGCCTTCTGGCATCCATTGATTATTCTGTCTTGCTTAGAGTGGCACTACTGCATGAAGAGTTTTGCCTATTTTAACAACAGTTACGAGCAAGCATGAAAGATAGTGATCATGTGGTGTTTTAAGGTTTAAAGTGGATAAAAAATAGATAGAATGAATCAAAGTTATTAATTAATTCATTATTTGTAATGGTGAAAAAAATCTTTTCTTTTTTTGGAAAAAAAAAAAATTATCGTGAGATTCAGTTTGGAAAGTTATTTTCTTAAAAAAACCTTTGGCTTTTTGTTTCTTCATTTACAATAAGACATTATGAATCTAACCATTTTTTTTACATTTCAAAATAAAACCATTTATGAATCAATCCTTTGCTTTTAGATGTAGTTTTACTTTTACATTAGAGATTTTAACAATTATCATTTTTACTAAAGAAAATTTCTGACTTTCACTTTTAATAAATAAAATTGGAAATGCATCTTACTTTTAGTTGAATAATTTACATAAGTTATTTACTTTCAAATCTTATAATTTAAAAATTTAAAATCATTTTTCAATCAAATTACTTACCAAACCTTGTTTATAAAGTAAGTCTGCTTTGTTCACTCTATATATACAATGCAGTACCTTGGTCTGTGCATTTCTGCATATAAATAAAGCAGCATATAACATGGTGTGGTAATACTGAAATTATTTGGTAAGCTCATCCGTTATAATCATGCCCATAGTATAGTATAATGTTCCATTGGCATTTATGGGAAAGGTATAAATCAAGTAACTGATAACATTCAATCACCTGTATTTAGTCTCTATCATTTGATGGATTTTAGGCAAGCCAGCTTGTACACTTCTATATGGTCTAATAAACCATAGAAAAGCTGCCTTTGACCTCCATGTGAATCAAATTTTCTCTATCATAGCACCAGCAACAGTAGCTAGTGATCCTATCTTTTGCTTTCATTATAACTACATAGTAATATACTGGCTTCTAATCTTTTTTGTAACTTGTTTATAGTCAGGGTGGAATTTAAAAAAAAAAAAAACAGTAATTAAAAGTTAGTTTTCTTTATTATGAATAAAAAGATTAATGACTCTTTTCAAGACACCTTAATCCTGTCAAAAACAACTTTGTAGGATTGTTATCAAAATATGTTATAAAACCTCTAATTAAAAAATTGCTATTCAAAATAGATAATGGAATTTTATATTTCCCAGTATATCTGTGGTAATATAAAAACATGCTTGTTGTAATTTCAAAATCAGAATTAATAAAATATTAATTAGACCATTTTAAATGTTTAATTTATATATTTTTTAAATTCAAAATTATTTAATCCAGTGTAATATAGACAATACCTACAAATTTTTTTTTACTAGTGTTTATTTCTACTTTTCCCTTTGACTTTTATATTGAAGCAGTGCATAACTGCATGAATATATGCTTATTGCATGTTTGCTTAAACTATAGTCTACTTTCCGATGTATATAATAAATTTCACTATATCTGCACATATTAATAATGTGCATATATATGTGTGTACAATTTTACATTTTTTAAAGAAGTTAAAGATTTCTTATTTTAAGACATGTTATGTTTTAAGTTAAAAAGTATCCTGTTAAAAGCGTGATCAATTAATTAAAAAAATGTTAATGTATTGCATGCAAAAGGAAAAGAGCAGGTAATGGAAAGAAACCATCACAGGAGAAAGTGTAGGTGCCTTATTCCTCTATCTATACGTACAATCAATTGAAATAGTTATAGTTGAACACCTTTAGAGTTTGTTCCTTTTTTAAGGTGTTAAATGTAAAGTGAAAACAATGGCATGGAAACCAATTCAGCAGCGCATGAAGTATGAGGAAGTAGAAAACTAATGGAACAACAATTAAAACTAAAAGCAGGATCGGATCCATTAAGGACTCACAAAGTGAACCCCAGGCTTACAAAATGGAAATATAAGTTGAGAAAAGGGCATTGATTGATTATTCTGTAATTCTGTTGAGGTTCTGCATATTAAGAAGATTTCAATGTGCAAATTGTGATTCTCCTTATTCTGATCTTGAGTAATATTCTACTTATGATATTAGTAATAAAGAATAGATATGTTTAAAGTGCCTGCCAGCATGGGCAAGTAGATGGGCATCAGCTTCTCCATGGCCATCAGTGAAGTATGACATCTGGAAAAAGTTCCATCCACATGACTGAGGTCCATCTACATTCTACCAACTCTATGCAAGTCCCAAATACCATGAATTTTCATATCCATCTGCACAGAATAAATCCAGAGAGCCATTATCATTTTGCTGGTAAAATGCTTTAATTATATTCAAATGCTATGTAACTGTAATTCAATTATAAATATGTTTTCTTACATTAGTCTTAACTTATTAAAATTTATATAATATTTCTTATTCATGTTAAATATACTGGTCTTAATTATTTACCAAATTAGAAAGCTATTTGCATCTTATTTATGTTAACTTGAATGATAAAGGGAGTCAAATTTTAAATCCTTAAATGTGTTTATGCTTCTTAGCTGTCAATGTCCCAGGGATAAAGTGAGTTGAGAAGATGCTAAATTTAAAGTTGTAAAAAAAAAAAACTAAAGTAATAGCACAACATATCTAAATTGATTATTTTCTTTCTTAGTCTTATCCCCCCCCCCCAAACATGTCAAGTAAAACTATTTTCAAGTTCTTAGGGAATTATTTAAAGAGTTATTGAAGGATAGTGAACATATTCTCATTAATCAATTAATTAAATGAATTTTGTTTATCATGTAGCTCTATAAAGAGATAATCCAACTCATATGTTAGAAATCATTAAAGATGTCTGTAATGAAAATATATATATAAATTATGATCTAGGTGAAAATGAATTCAAAATAATTTAGTAATGTCATTGTTTATAGTAAAATTTATGAGTTTTTAAAAAAACATTCTGTATTTACTGACTTTATATAGAAATTTAGGAAATATTCATAGGAGTAACAATAGAAGACACTATTGCATTATTTTAAATATTGTCAAAAGTTGGAATGAACAATTCAGACAATATATCATCATATGGGCAATCCTTGGGATAAATATTAAAATTTCTGTAAATAATTATATACAGACTAACTGATACAAAATCAGCAATAAGTGTCAATCTATATTGTAAATATAAAACAAGGGTACAAAAGACTAAACAGTCAAGCGTTGTTAGCTGAGAGATCAGCGCAGTCGCCTTGCAAGCAAGTAGTTGGTTGCAGATGGTTGTGGGGTTGTCTCCCGGTCAATGCTATGACATGAAAAAAAAAGACTAAACAATCAAGAGATCTTCAATTCCATTGTATTTATGATAAAAGTAATATAAATAACCTAATATATTTTAGGAAACTGCTATTCATCAATAAGCTGCTTCAATCACTAATAATTGCTTAAAGATTGTCATAAATTAATTTTTGAGTGAAATGCAATCTTAATAAGAATGCTGAAAGTATCAAACTAAAAATCAGGAGGATAACAAATGCAAATTATTGTAGCAATGATCTAGAGTTGTAAAACTCTCTGGGGGGTGCACATTTATATTTTCAGGTGGCCACAAAATTCAATCAAAACACTCCCATTGTATTAAAGTCAATATAGAAAAAGTAGTATTTATATTCTCGGTCTTTCTAATTATTACGTAATTCCAATGTAGTTTCCAAGAAATAAAATGTTATGTCCTCATATTATTTATAGGATAAAGCAGTAGATTATCAAAAGCCTGAAAATGAACATAGTTCAGTGATTTTAATTCATCCTATTGATAAATAGAACATTTTAAAAAACCTTTGTTTATGATTATCCTTACTAAAAATAGGCAGAACATTAGATAGTTATAATTAAGATATAAATTGCAGTTAACACAACAAAGCCATTTAATTTCGGGTAATGAGATCAATGTTGATTTAGATTATACTTAAGATATCTTGATATTTTAAAACTTTTATTGGGTAGAAATAAATGAAATTATAAACTACTTACATAGACAGTTGCTTAGTTGGTAATCTGATATTTGACAATTCATGTGGCAGATTTGAAGACTCTAATTCTATTACATTAACTATATTTTTTTCAGCTGGAAATCAATGAAACTTAGCTTTTAAGTATGATCCTGAAATACTTGATTTAATTGCACAGATAGAAAAAATAAAACAGAACATTTATAATTTCAATAGTAATAAACATGTGGTTACTTGATAATATATTATTGAGCGCAGCCATTTTATTCAGTTGAGGATCTAAATGAACTATATTTTATTGTGAATTAATCTAAAACTTGTAGCTCTTGATTACAGTCTTTTACTGAAACACTTAACAGCACAGATGAACATGATGTTATAATGGTGGACTTGAGATTGTTAAAGCTTTTTTTCCTAAAAATTTCCTCGTAAAATTGTTTCATCAAATGTTCTTAAAAAAAATGGGTCTCATGTATCTTGATTTTGGATTAAAATTGGTTTCACTAGTTTTATATTAAAATCAAACTAGTTTTTTTTCTTACTTAAAAATGCATCTTACAGCTTTATGTATGGACAATGCATTGTAAGACTACAAGGTGACTAGCATTTTTAATCAAATGGTTATTTTTAAGATTGTGTGACATTCAAGCATTGGAGAGGATAGATTGTAATTTAATCCAAGAAGACTTAGTCTTAAGTCAGTTCATTTTATCATTGTGCCAAACCATACAAAAGTTTTGTATCAAGTAATTATGGTTAGATATGAATTACTGCTGCAAGAACAAGGTCATGTGATTCCAATTAATGAAGTCTGAAACTGACAAAATCTGCTATAAGGTATACAATTTGCTCCTTATTGTTTCAAGCTTGAGCATGATTTCTTGCATTTAACAGTACTTTAGTATTAGTCCTGAAATACAGCATATATTAGACATGCTGTATCTTTTCACATTTCATATCAATCCACTGATAACTTTGTGATCTGACAAAAATAACTTGTACATAGATCTTGTACATGATATTTTTTGCAAAATTTGAAAAATTATTGACAGGTTGATATGAATGCGAAAAGGCACAGCAGGTCTAATACATTATCTATGTTGTAGAACTAAAAATAACTAAAAGTATGAAAAATAATATTAAAAAGAGCATTTTAAAACAAATTTTAAGAAAAAATGGATATTAAAAAGACGATTTTAAAACAATTTTGAGAAAGAAATGAATACTAAAAAAAACATTTTAAAAAAATATTGATTTGCCACACACAAATATATATGACTTTCACACTAAAAACTTTAAAATGTATAACAATATATAAATTGATATTAAAAACAACATTTTAAACCAAAAAAAATTGATGTGCAATCTTAAATAAATGACATCATTCTGCAAAAAAAATTTACTTTAAATACACACAGAACAATCACTAAATTATAATTTTTTTAAATATTATTTACAAAAACACGTAAATATACATATATGCTACTTACCATGTAATATATAACAGGAAATGTCATGTTGAAGCAAGCAATTTGACATTTACTTTTACCACAGAAAATGGAGATACAAACTGAAAATTCTTCCCTCAACATGGAGTTTACTGAACATGTGATTTCACAGAGAATGCCAGGATTTCCCGCAGAAATGCTAATAAACATATTTGTTTTAAAGAAAGAAAACAAAAATAAAAAAAAATACACTAAAATAAGAAATTATAAGGCTTTAATTAACTTTTCATTCTGGTGGAAAAATTTATTTTATATTATTGAGTATGGAAATGGTTGCACCATCATTTTTGTGTTATCTGCACCATATAAATCTACCAGGTTACTGTCCCTCGCTGCTACTTATTTTGTTATTTTGTGGAAACCCACAGTCTCTTAATATTTTATGTGTGAACCCAGTTTCTGGATTCATAAAATTATATGTATGGTTCATGCAAAAAATGCTCGTAACTGGCACTTGTCAATCCATCAGTTTTGTACACCTTCCAGCAGTCAGAAAATATAGTGGAACCTTCAACATTATGTTTGATGGCTTCCATCAGAGTAGCTGCTGTCTTGTCTTTGATTTTAATGATAAAACATTTGTATCAGTTTCCCTATATAAGTCAAAAAACATCAACTGCTCAGGGAAAATTCACTCCACTTGATTCTTTTTTCTGGAAAAAAGGCTCATCAATTTCGGTAATTTTCTTCAGCCCTCCAATTTGTCATTGTAGCATGGAAGTGGTGCAATCAATAAATGAAAATGTCAAAATATTCCATTGATAAAGAAAAACACATTTTCACATGAGATCAGATAACATCACAGTTTATTTTCTTTCAATTTGAAGTCATCATGAGATTACATATTTATTGCAGATGTGAAAAGGCATCCTATCTCCCCTATGTTGCAGACCTAAAACTAAAGTACCAATTGCTTTATCAGTAATATATATTGTAACATTTTTCATGTTTTACTAGTTTCTGGTAGGCCTTATTTTACACACTATAAAGTGAAAGTTAATCAAGCTATGGTGAAGAAAATACCTGGTTCCTATCTTTCCGATTAACTGGCCTGCTGATTGTTACTATGTGCACAGCTAATAGAATCAGTTTTTATTTGTTTATTTTAGGTGCCAGAATTCTACATGAATTCTCTGATCTATTGCATTGCATTGTACACCATAAATTAAAAAGAAAATAATTCAAAAGATCAGGATTATGATTTCTCATAACTAAATTATTTTTCAGAAAATATTATTTCCGAAGCTTAACAAATATTGGCAAAGGTAAATTACACATTCAAATTCTAAAAAACTAACATTAATAAATTTAATAATTAACATTAATAATGCACAATGAATAGTTGATATCAGAAATAAATATTTTATTCTAACAAAGTAAAATATTAAAAACATAAATTACTAATAAGTTGGAAAGACTACATGTACACTAATCCAGACATGAATTAATTAATTATTACAGTTCATATTAACTTTGATTAACAAAAAACAAAAGTCTCTATAATAAGAAATTTGTCTCTATCGGGATTATATTATAAGATTATAAATTGCAAATTGTTCATTAGTCACCACCAAGGTATGAATAGAATAGCATATTGGTAGCTTGTGTAGATTTGTGGTATCCCGAGCTCATTGAAATTTTAATTGATCTCTCCTGCCAGCATCTTCACCTTTCTGGTCCATTCCATAGCTGGAACAAGAAGCTCGGTTGTGATGAGCTCTTCGTTATGAAAGACAGTGTTTACAAGGCTTCATTTCCATTCTTGCATGACATCATTCAGCAAGTGAGTAGTGTCCCTGTGCAGACACATTTCACTGTAACAGGTCACTCTCATGGAAACCTCCAACTCTCTAAAAACACATAACCAGAAATGAAATGACCTAGATCAAAGTTGTCCTGTTCTTTTTATACCTCGATCCAGTTTTGAAACTTCTGCACATGTTATTATTATCATGACACTTAGGTTTATAATCTTATACATATGTTATTAGTTTCAGGTTACAAAGTCTCTTTTTTTTATATAAAATAACTCTAACATCTTTAATTAGTTAAAAAGATTTTCCTGATTAAAATCTTTTTACTTTTGGAATTCTTTTTCTTTTAGTTTATCTGGATTAGTAATCTGCATGCCTTTTTTTATTCTTTCCAATTTCAACTTTAATTAAATTACAGATAAATAATTTGAAACAACAAAAATCAACTTTCATTGTACGTTTAAAAAAAAATTACACTAATTAAAAAAAATTCAGTTGCGTCTTAATGCCAATATATTTGGAGAATCTATTTGTAGACGGTACAATATATATATACTTATTTATTAAATGTAATCTCTTTTGTAAAGAAAGATAAGAAAGTAAAGAGAAACAGTTTCTCTAAAGTCTACTCATTACATTCATGTAAATATGAAATGCTTATATATTTCAAAACATTGCTCATGTTAAATAAAAATACATTATATATATATATATTTGAGAAAGAGGATGCTCTGAGGAAGGTACTTGATATTGTACTGAAACGTCAGCATTTAGCTTTTTCATTACACGGAATATCCCGCAAATAGTAATAATAATATGACATATATAGTGTATAATAATGAATAAACAATTTTTAGATAAAGGTAAAAGTTCATTCTATAGGTTAATAAAACTAAATAAAGAAAAGACTATTAAATATTTGTTTGAAATATTGTTTCTTAGGGAGAAGAAACTTAATAGTGAAGAAAAAATTGAAAGCTTTAGAAGTGTGATTTGGAGAAGCAGGAAAATAAACTGGAAAAATCAATTAGAAAGTATTGAAAAGAATTAAATTATTATTTTGAAAGAAAAAAAAAGCCAAAAAAAGAACTAGCTTGAGAAAGAGGAAATATAAAAAAATATGTTAAAAAGAATGGTAGAGAGTACAAAGTAAAATGTAGAAAATTAAAATATTTGTTCTTGAAAAAAAGGATACGTATACCATTTTAAAAGCAAATAAAGGTTTTGGTTAATTTATTTTGACTTAATGAGGAAAATTCAAGTTTTGGTGGACATTTGAAGATTCTTCTGTGACATGTTTGTGTGAAGGGTCTCATGATGCTATGTTCAGTTCATCTAGGTGCTCTGTTGAAATTCCATTGAACTCAAATGAAACAAGGTGAGTTTAAAAAAATTACAAGCTGCCTTAAGATTGTTTTTCCAGATACCTTTTTTATGTGCACAATGCAAAATGGTGAAATATGAAAACAAAATTCTAAGTCCCTACTTTATTCAATATTTGACTTATTCTGTGAGTATTGACTTCTCTAGTATTTCTATCTAAACAGATTCTGGGCATAAATTTTTATTCTGAATGGGACTATTATAATTTTTTATATTCATTATATATATGTGTTAAATACAATTTTACATATTAATACAAACTTTTCAAGTGGTGATATTAAATGCCTATGAAAAAGCTTTACAAACCATATTAAAATAATATCCATAAGAACAGTCAATGAAAAGTATAAATACTAAAAAAATTGAAGCTCATTTTGTACCAAAATGTGAGTATTCTTAGGCTTATTTTATCTGAGTCAGCTTTTATTGTTTTTTTTGGTTAATTATTTGTATAGAAAGGCATGTGACATTTAAGAAACCAATAGGTATATTGTGACAAAACTGATTTGTTTATATTATCCAGTACTTTACTATGTGATAAATAACATGACATATTATATGTCTATTTAATGTTAAATTTACAATTACTAAATTAAATAAATATAATATTTGCAATAGCTTAAAAATTAATAGTATTTAAGATTAAATTTTTACTTATTTGTTTATAACTTCTATAGAAATTTTATTTTCAAATTTAAAAAAAAATTACATGATATACCAAATATTACCTTGAATTTTTGCAAAAGGAATCATAACTTTTAGGTTTTTATTTATAAACCAAATTTGTAATGTTTAAGAAAATGCCAATATGCCATTGAAATTATCAGAAATTAAGTGTTTTTAACATTCTTCAACAGAAATCCTTCTAAGAAAAATTTCCAATTATCAATCATTTTAAAGCAAATACTGTTTATATCTTTAAATACTAATCATAATAACTTATAAAAAGTATGATCTTTAAGCAACATTATTCATTTTATGAAAAAAATTAATTGGTGTGTTTATTAATTCTTTTACTTTTTTGTTTGTAGTAGTGTTCTTATTTATTAACAGAAGTGTGTTCAAATGATCTAATTCAAGAAGTTTAACAGAATATTTTTTAGGATATGAATGCATGACATTTGCTAATAGCCATGCGCCACAAACCTGGACTTGATAAGTTGTATCATTGGTGAGGAGATAAAAATAGGCTTAAGAGAATTATATTGCACATTGATTGTTGCTGCAGGTGATGTATTAGCTATTACATTTTCAACTTTTTGCAGTATTGTATCCCTAGAAAGATTATTCATTATCCATATGCCAGGATTATCGGATAAAAGATGACCAAACAGTTTAATGATGTCATGTTTGCAAATATTTTCTAAATCAATGACTTCAAACAATATAAGTAAAAAGATTGGATTCAGCATTTTTTCTCTGAGACTCTTTACTTCAGAGATATTACTCATTGTTACAATCATACTTAGTAAACAAGTTGTGTCTTAAGACTTAAGACAACAAATTATAACATATAATAAAATAATTCACACATCCATAATTCATTATACTTATGCAATTGTCTGGATTTGTGACTGTCAGTGTAACCATTAATTCCCAAATATATTTAATCAAAGAATAAGAAAGTTGAAAACTTGAGCAAGAATCTAAATGTTTCATTAAAACAAAGGTAAATCTTGATTTTCCAACTCTTTTTTTAAAATTACTGTAAGAAAGTAATCTTTTAAATATAACACAGAAATCTTTGAATCCTTTATGTCTAGCCATTGATGCAATATTATAAATCAAGAAAAGAATGATTTTTTCAAAATTAATATTGTCATTAATATCAACACAATAATTCAAAAGTAAATGAATAATATCTTCTTCTCCGCAAATATTAGCTAACATATGTAGTGATATAAGTTCATAAACACCCTTAACATTAACATTGGAAATTAAATGTTTCAAGCATTTTAATATTACCAGTCAAAACGGCAATATGAAGATCTGTTAGGCCCAAACTGGAAGATATGTTAGGATCAGCATCATATTTTGGAAGACACTCATGAATAGGAAATGATGTATTATACATTAATGGAGTAAACCCCATCTGTTAATAGCATTAAGCTTTGCTTTATATTTTACTAGTAGTTTTACTGCTTTTAGATGATTTTGAGAAACAGCAATATGGAGTGGTGTATTTCCATTCTCATCTATGACATTTATATCATTTTCTTTTTGAAGAAGTTTTTCAATCTTCATTATTTGGTTTCTTTCACAAGCTTCATGTAATGATGTTTATTTTTTGCTTTGGTATAATACATCAAGTTGGTCACCTAATATAGACACTTCTGATTTAATAAATTCTCCTTGACTTTGAATTATTAATTTGTTTTCATCAATCTGTTTGTGATGTTCTCTCAACATTTTATTTGTATCATCAATAATTTTTTGTGAGTTTCTCAGTTTATCTTCTAGGTTGTCAAATTTGGTATGCAAATAAAATTCTATGTCTTGGATTTCTTTTAGTTTAATATTTAGTATTTCTTCAGCATTCTTTTGATCTGTTTTTAGTTCTTGAATAGTTTGATTGATATTATTATATTTAGTCACTTTCTTTTCCTATGTCTATCATTTTCTTCATTTTGCTGGAAAATAGATGTTTCATAATTTAATACTTCTTGCTTTAAGTATAAAATGATCTTTTGATTTTCCTCGATGTATTTGTCTAATTTTTTATGTACCAGTGTATCTCTAAATTTAAGATCTTGCTTATATGACTCTATGTCATAATCCAATTTAATTGATTTATCTGGATTGCCAACAGTAATTTAAAAAAATGATTCCTTTTTATTAGTACCTTCTTTCTGTACTTGTTTATCTTCTCTAGTATTTATTGTATTTTTCAAATCTTCTATCTCTGTTTCATATTGTTTTTTTATCAAACCAATTTCCAAAGTATTTTTATTGACAGAGCTTTTCCATTTCTCAGACTCTTTTTCATATATCTGCACTTTTGACATCATGGTTTTTACATTATTTTTAAATTCTTCTAATTCTTTATTCTTGTTCTTTTGTTGAGTAATGGAGGATTCAAGTTTTCTTTCAAGTAATGTCACTTCTTTTTGTAATGTAAAGAGTGCTGAAAAAATGTCACTAAATTTTATATTGTGTTTATTTAATTGACAATAAAATTCTGATAATTCATTTCTCACTATTTCAGGTGCCAAAGTATTTTTTGAAGCAGTAATCAGTTGACTCTGTTCTTCTCCCACAGCACGTTTCACTTGTGTTTGTTCTTGTTCCCCAACACTTTCTAAAAAATTGGTCACTTGACTCAGTTCTTGTTTAACAGTATTTTCTAAATTATTGGTCATTTGACTCAGTTCTTGTTCCACAGGACTTTCTAAACAATTGGTCACTTGACTTGGTTTTTGTTCAATAGAATTTTCTAAAAGATTTGTCACTTTATTTTGTTCATCTTCAACAACGTTTTCTGAAACAACAGCTACTGTACTCGATCCTCCCCCCATTTTGTGTTAATAAATATAATACTTTGATCTGTATTTCACAACAAAAAATATTTACTGATAACAAATTAAATTAAATCAGTTAACGGGTTAATTTTATCTTTTTTTCATAAATTATTTTATACTTTTAATGTAATTGTTAATAATATATATATTATACCGGTTCATCCCTACCCTGATAAGGTGAGCATGCGCACATATCGAACGTGAAACAAATATGGCGGCACGCCAGGATAAGAAGTAATTTGAAATCTTTTTTATGATCGGTTTGATACAGTCATCGGTACGTTTATAAAGTATTGACTCTTACATACCTTTGAAAGATTTCTTTAATTTAAATCCTTCGCGCCACTCCCAGAAAGAAAAAGATTAATTTCCCCTCCTGAAAGGATATGTAAGGCCAATAATATGAAATAAATGAATTGAACAAAATTTGATAGAAATAAACACCCGATGACCAAAGATTTAAAACCGATAAGGGAGTAGCCCATATGCCAGCTCAGCGTTCTCTTTATCTCAGGTAAAGAAATGGGAAACTAAAACTCGCACAATCATCTAAGTGTCTTATTATTTGAAAGAAAGAAATACGAATAAATTCTCAAAGCAGTAAAGTAGTTTTATAAACATTAAATAAATGTTTATTGAATCCCTTCACCAATTCCCAAGATAAATATAATAATAACAAACCCAATGCATAATAAATATATATATATATGAGAGTATTATAGATGTATTAATAAAGAAAGAGAATGTAAAAATATAAAGAATCAACTAGTGAAGAAAGTGGTCCGAGGTTCATAAACTCGCACATGTAATACATTTCGTAAACCCTGAATGGTAAGTAAAATATTATCTTACAGAGAGAAATACATTAATAAAAGATTCATTACATTGATATTTGTATGAAATTATTAGCATAAAAAATAATAACATTAATAAGAGTACCACATAAAGTCTCTGTCGTACGTCTAGGGGTTCTGAGTAGGCCAAGTATCTGTTCATCCAGGACGGCAGGGACTTCTCTTTAACACGGCGTCATTCGGCTGCTTTCATCATCACTTGGTGGCTGGATCGAGAAGACATTTCTGGTATTGTTCAACAGCTCTCATGATTGTTCGATGACTGGATTCAGGAGACCTTTTTGGTACTGTTTCACGGCTCTCACGATCATTTGATGGCTGGATTCAGGAGACCTTACTGATGGCAGGAGCGGAACTGGGTGGGCGCGCTGACTGGGAGTTCCTACCCCATGATCATTTCACTGACGCGAGTACATTTGTGCTTGAGATTTAATTATAAATTTCTTTAATTAACGATTATCAACTAACAGTAGTGCTTTCTTTTTGTTTTCTAAAGCACTGGTAATGATTTTTTGACTTTGAATTCCAACACCTTCCCGCAAACACAGTCCTCTACTGCACTAATATGAGTTGTCTAATTGAAAAACATCTTGAAGCTTATATCAGCGTGACTTAAGAAAAAATAATTAGAACAGAGAACAAGCAAGTTCAGATGAATCTAAAAAGTTAGCATAAGTGAGTGAATGATTGACTTAATGACTGCTTATGCCTTATTGAATGCCTGTGTCCAACTGATTACCACTAAACTGGTGAACAGCATATAGCCCCCCTCATTAAAATCTCAATCTAGTTACCCCTCTGAAACACATTTAATTAATTAATTTTGACTTTTGTTAGTGGATTCATACAATGCGTGAAGCATTCCTATGAAACCCACTAACCAATCTCAAGAATTTATTTATTTTTAATTCAATTGGTTATCTAAGTTATTTTCCGATAATCAGATTCCATTGAAAAACATATTTTTAATTAAATTAGATATCTTTCCCCACCCGCATTAACATAAATTTTAACAAACTCTTTTGTTGAGTTGAAATCTTTGATAATTAAAAAAAAAGAGAATAAACAAAATTACATATCTATTAAAATGAACTTGCCTTTAGGTTTTTCTTAAATTTAAAACAATGGGTTTGTAGAGTAAGATATCTAGTACAACTTTTGATTTAAAATTACCTATATGTTAGATTTTTTTAAAAATATTACCATTTCTCTTTCTTTTCACAAGCATTTAACAAAAAATTTATAAATACTGTAATATCCACACTTACGACTGTGCCAAGGTTGTAACTGCAAGTCATACTGTGCGGTCAGCAAATAACATTATACAATTCCCACGCTGTTCTTTTCCTACGAAGCTCTCCAACGAATTGGTCTGCCGTGAAGCTCTCCAAACGAATTGGTCTGCAACGAAGCTCTCCAATGAATTGGTCTGCAATGAAGCTCAGCCACGGATGCTCTCCAACGAATGGTCTGCACCGACTGCTCTCCAATGAATGGTCTGCAAGCGGATGCTCTCCAAACGCATGGTCTGCAATTTGCTACTGCATGACTGCTCTCTATATTACACTGCTTGATGTTATTACCCAGTGTTCCTATCACTCTCTGACAACTGCAACAATCAATCAATGCACTGACCAATAGAGTAACATCTCTTATCTAGAAATATTTGTAATCAGCAAATATTTCTAGGAATTGTCGATCGCCATCACGTCAATGCACTAATTAAATTCCTCAGCTATCAGAGTGCGATCTAAAAACAGCCTTACGAATAAATTCTAGTTTTTCTGGAGTGCACAACATCTGCCATTTTTACAAACACTGCAAATTACGCATACACATCTTTGCGTTTATAAAAAAAATGAACATAAAATAATAATAAAAATAAATGGTAAGCATATAGCTAATATGCTAATACTTCACGTTATAAGCCTTAATTATTGGCTTTTCTTGTGTGTGCGAGTATATGACATATCCACAGACATCTCTCACTTTCTTTATAATTTGACTTGGTTAAAATTTATATAGATGGTATACACACACGTTTAATGGCTTTATTATGTATTTTAGGCCATTTTATTATGTAATACTGTCTAATGCTTGGCCATATGAAGTGTGCCTGTCATAATATATATGTTTCATTACAAAATGATTAATAAACAATAATGCACAAAAATTGAAATATTAGTATTTTTCAATAATAATCATTTAAGTGTTTGATGTGTACTTTTGAAAGTGATGACAATATTTTTAAAGTTAGTTAAAAAACCATAATGTATTATGTCACTATTAAAGTAATTATGTTGTAATACAGGATATATAAAGCACTAATAAGCAATCAAATATACTTGATTTTATATATTGGACTATTTCTATCATCAATATTGTACCGGTATAAATCCACCACGCTTACTCATACACAGTACCCGAGTTCAAACCCAGTCCACGTTTAAGAATAAATTCCCAAAACGCCAACTGAATTCAAACCCAAACCCCGGCATGACCAACCGATGATGACTTTACACCAGCACAGGGTTATCCCTTTTCTAGCTCAGCTTAGAACATGGACTAAATTCTTACAGTTAATGATATATAGGTTTATTAGACTCTAGATACTGGGACGGTCATTCATGTAACGTATATATTTAAGTTGCCAATACAGACAGTAAGTAGCTAAATAGACTTAGAGAGTAATAAAGTGGAGGACACCAAAATTTAATTAAGTAAATTGTTTAATAAGCCAAATATAAAGCATATAAATATAGTGTTAAATAAGACAAATAGAAAGCACATGAATATAATGTTATATAATAGAAATATACAGCATATAAATATAGTGTTATACAGTACGGTAAGACTTCATAAATCCTCTTGTATTTGGCTACTAGTCTTTAGTGAACGTTTTATTTAATAAACAAACTTATGCCAATAGCTGGGTAGTTAAATGATTGACGGGTGGTTAAGAGAATCAGAGTATTTGAGCACTGGAAAAATATTTATCTAAAAATTTTTATTAACTTATTTTATTAGAATAGGCTCGAGCCGGAACGTAGACGAACAGTGGAGATGGCTTTATATAAATACGACATAAGAGATAGATGTACTGGTGGTTTTATATAAATACGACATGGAAGATAGATGCACTGATGGTTGCCTGGATTCAAAAACCCTACAGTAATCAATTGCGGTGCATTAACGGAATACCGGGCGGCTTGTACTTTGACAAGGCTTAATGCCCCCAAGTAGCTCCGGGACACGACAACCAGCCGGGATCATTTCGAACCCCGGTGATCCAAGAGATTACCGGGAAAGAAAACTGCTTTCATTCCCCAATGGTAGAATGGCGAGACGCTAACTTCAGCGAAGGGACGGCATTGCCACAGACGTGAAAGACGAATACTTGAAGCGGATTTTTTAAGAGAAATTATATAAAACCTGGAAACTATTTGTCTGTTTCTACGCCACAGGCTGAGATCCTTACCCCAATAAAATGTAGCGGACTTAACTGACGGTCTGTTTCAATATTAAGTATTGAATGTCTTTAGAAAAATTAAACTTTATTTAAATTTTCCAATTACACTCAACTGTTAGTAATAGCAGATAGTTTAGTATATGCACAACATTTCAAGAGGTATTATTCTCTTCTTCAGTTTTTGCTGGCCTGATTGGTGACATTATTAGAATGGGGATCAAACCTGGACCTTTAGATTATTAAATATTGTATTATACAGTAATGCTCTAATCAACTGAGTCATCCTTCCAAGTGTTACCTTAAAATTCAATATTCAAGAATCTAAGAGTCCAAGTTAGATTCCTATAAGAGTATTGTCATGGGTCAGGCCAGCAACATCTGAATAGAAAATAAGAATATTACCTCTCAAACAATTGTGCATACAGTTGGATATAATTGGAACATTTAAATAAAGTTAAATTTTCTAAAAATGTCCAATACTGTACTTGATATTACATGATGAAAATAATCCCATATCACAAACTTTTAGGAAAAGTCTAATATACTGTGTTTATCATTAAATTAGCAAATATACTTACTTTTAAATATGTAAAAAACTGTTTACTATAAAAGATAGTTATAAAAAAAATTACAGTAAAAATTGCAATCATTAAAACAAGTATTTAATAAATATGGTAATAAATATATGTAATAAGAAAAATAATAATGTCTTAGCATATGTACTTAATTTATGCAATGTGTTTATGATTTTTAAAAGTAAGTGGGCAGTTTCAACTATTAGAAGTCTTCCTGAGAATTTTATTTTTATCAAAAACATTTAATATAGTTTTAATTTTGGAAAATTTGAACACAAACTTCCAAGTTTTTTTTAAGCTATCTGCTCTATTTCATACAACTGATACACTGACAACACACGTGAAAAGTTAAACAATCTCCAATATACATATTTCATGCTGAACCAGCACTGATCAATTGGTTCATATCACCATCATCCACATGTGTGTAATCAGTGCTCAGTTTATATTAAGATAGCCAATCTTCAAATTTTAATGCATAGGCTTCAATCTACTCCACCGTCCAACTCTTCAGCCATCAATGCCATTAAAAAAATATGATAATGGAATGGCAAAATCTTTTGTTGATGCCAATATTATTGTCATGATGATGTTGACCTCTAAGTCAAATTGATCTTTCATGCATTTGATCTTGTTTATTTAAATATATTGAAGCAGGCGACCTGATGCTCAGATCGTGCTTCACAGCCCACTTACAGTCTCCTACCACCAAACCATATTTAAACCCATCCTTAAGCATGTATACTTATTTCCTAACATATATTTTCCTTTGCTTAAACATTTAAAACATAACTGATGTAGATATTTTTATATCTTAACAAAAAATAATTTAATAAATAAATATTTAATATTATTTTAATGTGTATGCGTGCGTAATGGATAAATATATATATTTTAGTGTGGGGAGACTGATAATAAATCGTACCAATAATTATATATATTATGTATTCAAAAGTCATATATGAAATTTATTACTTTTTTATATTTAATTTAGCAGTCAGAAAATGATGCAATTCTTTTAAAAAGTTTTTCGAAAACAATTATCCGGAAAAGCCCATTAGTTAAAAGTAAAAGATTACAATTTTGTAATACTAAAATAAATCCATTAGTGGAATTTTGTCCATGCCAACTTGTTTTAAAATCATAAGACTTATTTTAAAACAATCATTCGAGAAACTTGTAACAGAATTGCATTGTTTCAAAAATCTTACAAGACAAAAGAGATCCGGTCATCAGACTTTAGTTTTGCTAAAGTGCACAAATTGCCTCAGGTCCAGCAGTTAATTGCTATGCTACATCACCAAAAAAGAAGTATAAATGCTGCTGTATTTGAATCTAATGGGAGGAAAGACAACCATAAATTTCATGATGCTAAACCAAATCCACGTCAGTCTGAAATTTTATCCAAGGTGCCATGAGTAGGGGAAATTTCACCCCCCCCTCCATTCCAATATGCTTCTCCCATAACAAAGCTCTGGATCCCGTACTTATGAACTCTAAAATCTCTGCTGATTAAGTAAATAAATGCTACCTGCCATGTCGTATTCAAACCTTAGATCTAGTGCATTAATGCTGATGAACATTACTTGTATCAAGGACTGCTACTCCATATATCAAGGTAAAGAACTCTAGCCACTCTTGATTATCAAACTCAGCCTTCTTTATAATAACTATAATCCTGACACTCTATTCTGATATCAGGTTTAAATGTTTATATTATATAACGCTCTAAGATAACTCTATATGACTTATTCTATCATTAAGCCTCTATTTAACATGTTTTCCTTTTTATTTCCACGTGGCAAATAACTCTAGTCATTATGTTTTATGTAGTTATGTTTTAAAATGCCAATAATATTTTCAAAATCACTAACATACATTTTATTTCTATCTTCCTACCCGCTATTTACAGAGTAATTAAGAATGCAGGTTAATTAAAAATAAGTTTTATTCAACTTGTGCAGGTGTTTGCGATTTTGGGAAAACAAAGTTATTAAGTTATAAAAATTGCTATAGAAACCAGATCAACATCTGTTTTCATAAAAATGCTCCTTTTCTTTCTAATTAGTAATAATGTGCTGTCTTAATTTTTAATGTACTATATATATATATAAGTCTATGTTTTATTCCAACTATTACCACCACCCCAGTTATTTATGTATCAACTTATTTACTTCCATAATAGCATTATTAACCAAGATGGATATTCATTAAACATGTGGGGAGTTATGAATAATTTAAAGTAAAAGGGAGGGGAAATCTTTATGTCTTAAGATTCTATATTTAATTGAATTTATCATCCATGCCTGTTTAGCAATTAGATCATACCATTACGCAGGGTTTTCTATAATTTATGGATCATAAATATTTAGGATAGTCTTTAAAGCTATACCTTTCATTATCCCCAAGTGTTGCGTGCATATAGGCGATTTCGTTTCTATATTATATATATATATCCGTGTTTCCCTTTTATGGAGGTCTCGCAAAGTCGAGCCCCATCATCATTCTCAATGTCCAAGAACCAGGATTAAACCCCCTGAGGACATATTTGGTTGTATGGGCTTGCTTATATGGGGATCGCTCTGGAGAAACCAGCCCAACAATGCATAGCCGACCAATCTTCGTTTCAAAATGGATCCTGCCAAAGTTTGCAGAGTTATATCGGTATATTTTCAAAGTTAATTCCACGAAGCACACGTTTGGATCCATCACTGGATCACATCATAGATGCCGCCATGCACGTACCACCTGTTGTTATATTTCTAGTAAACCCATGAACATCCATAAGCCGTAATGTTATGATTTTACTAAACAGATATCTAGGTCCATTATTTAAAATGTGCGTCATTGCGATGAATTTATTATTGTTAATATAAATATTCATTAGCCGTCCCACACATCTGCTACCTTATAAACCAAAGTAATAGTTATATTTTGTACAAATGTAATGTTTCCTTATTAAACAATTATTCTCTTTCAAATCAGTTAAATGCTTAAATGCTATTTTCGTTTTGTCTGGGGGTGGAATAGTATTTCAAGAGTACATTTCTAAGAGTGCTAATTCTTTATGGTATCTATTATTGGCATCACACAAATGTAAACAAAGGTATTGTAAAATCAGATTTGATGTATCAATCAAAGATAATCTTATTTCTTAAAATCAACCATTATATAATATTCACGAGGCCAGTGTCTGACAAATAATCAGACGCATTTATTTAAATCTCAAATATATATCATACATGTCCGAATTATTATAATTTCTTTTATTTAAGTTAATATTTTTATTAATAAATTATGCTCCTACTGACTAGATGATCTCCGCTAATATATAAATAATATGATAGATTACGATTTTTAATTGTTTCTGAATTTGTGTTCATGCTAAATATCCCACCATGAAACTTAAATTAGAGTCTTTTTGTGTCTCCGATGTGCGATGCCGGTGGTGAGAGATGAAATTAGATCGATATCATCATGATTGTTGCTCATCGGTTGGTAGATCTGGAAAATGGGCAAATAGGGCAGAATTCATGAGTGTTCCTGACTTATGTATTTTGTGCATGATTGGATTCGAGGTACGTTTGCCTAGATGCTAGACCTTGTTATGTGAACATACAAAAATGACCAGTACAATATAAAAGAGGGATAAGCTGGATACAAGCTGAGTCTATAGCATTTGAATACAAGTTTAATTATATATATTGTGACAGAATGGGTTCGAACCCAGTCACAAATAATATTATTAATTGGTATTTAAATATATATGTAGATGTATATATATAATATTTAATTTTTATTATGTGGTGGTGGTTACAAATACACAAACGCGGTGGAGGGACTCTGTCATTTTGAAATATATATATGTGCGTAAGACAAATGTGTGTATGAATGGATTAAGTAGTTGAAAAGAGAGAAACAAGATTTTTGTTTCACATTTAAAAAACTAGAGGTTTCTCGCAGAAATGAGATTTCACTTTCTTTTATGTACAACAAAAATTATGATAAAAGTTTTCACACGTCAACCAGATCTGGTTAGTCAGTATTGGAAACAGGAAGTGAAATCAAAAGAAACTTCTAGAACAAATGGAGGGGGCTGTAAATGAGAGTCACCTATAATGTATTTTGTCTTGGCCCTGCAGAGTTACAGCCGTGAACAGTAAATTGTAAATCCAGAATATTAAAAATTTTCATATTTTTTTTACGTAATGGCGGATCCAAAAGAAATGATGGTGTAAGAACATACCATGTCGGATTCAAACCCCTAATTCCAACCAACTGTAGCTGCCTAGCCCAGTAATATCAAGATGCCTTGGAATAAAACATAATTCCCAATGTGGAACCAAGCTGAACTTCATCAACCAATGGACCTAAATGGACATGAAGATCTGGAACCTTCCCATTGAATTACCTGTGATGAACGGAACTCTTTAAAATAAAAAAATCTGCTTCCACTAATTCACTGGGAAAAATTCAGATAAAGAACTTTCAGTTCTGATTTTTCCTTTATGACAATCTAAGTTAATTTAATGAAATTTTCTTAAAGTCATTTAATTGCGGACATAAATAACGTAATTATTGTCGGAGGTCATGTGAAATAAACTTTTCTTGGTATCGACCTTCACTACTTAATTTATGTGTGATAAATCTATTGGAAAGAATTAATAAAAACTGATTTGATAATGAAAGTCAAAACAAATCTTATTGTGATATTTATTTACAGATCCATTTTTTTTATGTGTGTTTAAAAAAAAGAACTCTTAACCCTATTCATAATTACTCCTGGCTATGATGCCACCTGACCATGAGACTGAGATAGACGATGGTCAAAACCCCTCTCACATTACGTAAGATAGTGTTCTTGTTGGTAATATATTCACTTCACGTAATTCTTATATTCGTATAAGATTGGCACTTGGAGTCCTTCGGATGACCATAAATACGCATTGGAAATAAATTACAGTTATGAGAATGAATCCAGAAGTTTTGAATAACAATATTTAAGTCAAAACCATTTTAATTAAATATAAATACATAGGCACATATGTTTGCTATATCGTAGATATATATTTGGTAGTGTACTCTATCTAGTGAGAGGTAATGGGTTTTGTAACAATATATATATACTTAGAGTTTAGATGTAATTGCAGGGAATTTGAACACATACACTTTCAAGTTCATTTCAACTAACCACTCTATCTCATATAACCGATAATCATGACCATGCACATGTGAAAAAGATGAATGATTTCCAATATATATATTTTGTGCTAAACCAGCAATAAGTTGGTCAGGATCATCATCTTAGCTAACATATAATTAAAAGTCAGTTTATATTTAGATAGAAAATATTTAAACTTTAATGGACATGCTTCAATCTACATCACTTTTCAACTCTTCAGCTACCCATACCATTGAAAATCTGATAATGGAAAGCCCAACTCTTGTTGATGCCAATATTATTGTCATTCCCTTGTTGACTTTAAGTCACTCTGACTGTTCATGTATATAACCTTGTTCATTTAAATACATGGAAGATGAATGGGCAGGATACAATATGAATCTAATATTTGAATACAAGTATAATTTTTATTTTATATATAAAAATTATTTTATATATATATCTGATTTCTAAGTGTATATATATATATATATTCTAATTAAAAGGAAGAAGAGAGAAGGATGAAAAGACTTTAAATAAATAAAAAGTAACAACAATAATAAGAATAATATGGTTAAGCTCATATATATATTCTAACTAAAAAAAGAAGAGAGAAGGATGAAAAGACTTTAAATAAATAAAAAGTAACAACAATAATAAGAATAATATGGTTAAGCTCAATGGGCTGTTAGTTTTTTTAACACTTACTACATAGACATGCATTAAAATATAAGGGAATTTTAAGACAATAATAAAATGCATTATTGTAAAGTAAATAAATGAATTAGGAAGATGAAAAACTTCATTCATTCCTATGCAACATTTTTGAAACATATATTTCCTCACTATCAAAATACATTCTCGGAGCAACATAAATATTTTAAATTTAATGTAATACCATCTAATACAAACTTTCGGTATTTTTTTCCAATCTTAAGAAGCAGTTATTTATCACCAAATAATTGTTTTATTGCCATGATCTGATCTACTCTACTCATGAAGAATAAAATGGAATGTACCTTTCTAATAGTAAAATAAACAATAATTAATTTCTTATGCCACCATCATAATTTTGGTAATAAATAATGATCTCAGGATTCTTCTTATTAATTTTGGAAAATAAACCACTGTATTGTGTGCTAAACTAATGAATGGCATCCTAGGAGACATGCACTTCTCTTATCAGATAATGTATGCTAATAATAATAATAATATCAATAATAATAACAATGGCGATGATGATGATAATAATAATAATAATAATAATAATAGCTAGTACCAGGTAAGCATAAAACCTTTTAGTTTTTTGTTATTAAAAGGCAGATTTATTTGCTAATAGATAATAAAAATGTCCAATAAAACAAATTAAAACACTCCAATAATTTTTTTTAGTCAAAAAGAGTAAAAAAGAACAAAGAAATTCAAAGGGTTTTTTATTGAAAGTCTGTACCTAATGCTAATAGGCTAATGTATAGTTAAAAGCTAGCAGATCTAATACCTAATGCCAAAATCTCAGGCAAATTAAAGTTTTTAATAAAAGTAGAAAGCAATCAAACCTACAAAACTCAATAATTTTGAATAGATAATAAAAATGTCCAATAAAACAAATTAAAACACTCCAATAATTTTTTTTAGTCAAAAAGAGTAAAAAAGAACAAAGAAATTCAAAGGGTTTTTTATTGAAAGTCTGTACCTAATGCTAATAGGCTAATGTATAGTTAAAAGCTAGCAGATCTAATACCTAATGCCAAAATCTCGGGCAAATTAAAGTTTTTAATAAAAGTAGAAAGCAATCAAACCTACAAAACTCAATAAATTTGCAGATAATTATATATTAGTGTTTTGTTGTTTTTTTTAAAAAAAAGAAATTAAATTATACCTTTGGAAAAATAATTGGAAAAACTTAAAATGGCGACCACTCAGCCAATTAACCAGGTGGGTGGTCCATCACAGGGAATGAGAAAGACATGCTTCTATAGCAAAAACATAAGCCTGACAAAAAGTGTTATGTATTGGGTTATGAGACGTCACAAAGCCTAGCTGCGGGATGAACATTTTTCAATCATGGACTTTGAGTAATCGCATCAACATGTTTGTTGGACTTACTAATTTAATGCAGAAACATGTTTGTTGGACTTACTAATTTAAACTGCTGTAACAAAGATACATACAGCCTCATAGTAAAATATAATTAAGTATTGTACAAATAAAATGTTAAAGTGTAAAAGAACTGAGTAGTATTTGTATTTAAATGAATGTAGACATAACACAAAATTGGCGACGAAGATGAGATATTTAAATGAACGTGCAAGAAAGATCAACATCGTATAAAAAAATATATTTAAGACATAAGGCAACTAGCATAGGTAAATGTGCAATTATTATTGTTATGTCATAAACTGTCATGCAATGGGTCCCTCCCTCACATTTTTTTCTCACTTAAAAAAAAACAAAAAATGTTCAGATAAATTTTGGAATTGTCAACTTATTATACCATGTAATGGCTATTATCGGCTCTATAGTGTCCTTCGACATTGACTCACCACACCTGTGGGATACATATGTGTCACAAGTGGATTTTTTTGCAAAGCTAATAACAATTTCTGATGACAAAAGGCAATGCAACTCTCCTTGCAGCATGTGGCCTAAAACATTAAGTATCCTGCACTCCCTTATATCTGGCATTGCCTCAGGAAAAGTCATACCAAGGCATCATTAAAATTCTAACAATATTTTAACCCACAGCCATCTATCATATACCAGCACTTTTAATTTCATCGCTGTTGGCAACGAGAGGGAGAAAGTGTAATCACATTCTTGGCAGACCACCGACATCTAACAGAGGGTTGTGAATTTGGACCTTCACTTACAGAGCATCTTCGGGACCAATTCGTATGTGGACTGTGGACTTCACGATGAGGCAACACAACACAAACTACTAACAGAAGAAAGCTTAACCTTGGAAATGGCTGTTCAACATAGCTTGGCTGCAGAGACAGCATCAGTACAGGTGCATGAAATCCATGCCACGAGCTCATCCATGCTAACCATAGACCTTATTCAAAGGAACAGATCAACAGTTCACCGTAATAATCCTCTGATGTCACTACCACCACCTCAAACACCAGCGTACAAAAAAAACAATGAAACTCCTTGGTCAGCAACTACTCCTTGTAATGGATGCAGTGGTCAGCACAACCAAGCAGAATGTCGTTTTTAAAGAACCAAATGCCATTTTTGTCAGAGAATGGGGTACCTACAGTGTGTTTGCCGAGCAAAGCAATGAAATACTTTGAGGACACCTAACCAGTGCATGACAGTGACTGAATTGGAATATGAAGTCATAGATCACATCCACAAAGTGTGCCAGACTGGCTCTACACATAAAGCTATCACACATATATACATATACAGCAAAGAATGCAAAATGGAGGTCGACTCAGGGTCACAATATTCTATAATGTCATACGATACATTCACAGATATATGTAAGGAACTGATACCTAAATTACAACCAGTCGATATCACGCTAAGAGACTGGTCAATGCATAGTACCTATACACTATGGGAAGGACACACACCACTTATGATTGTTGGTAGCAGAGAGATCATGCACAAAGCTATTGGGATTATGGTTCAGACCTCTGGGTATTACACTATCAGGAGTTCATAGTATCACTGAACCATCAATCCAAGATATCATTAACAAGTATCCACATGTATTCAACTCATCAATAGGAAACTTATAAGGGATTGGCTGTTTTACTGCCAGTGGATCCAAATTATCCTCCAATTAGACTGAGAGCTCGGCCATTACCACTTGCCATGAGAAATAAGGTGGATCTCACATTAGAGATACTGCTCTGGGAAGGAATCATTGAGCCAGAGAACAACTCAAATAGACAACACCAATGGTACCAATCCTCAAACCTACAGGAGAAGTGAGATTATGTGGTGAATACAATGTGACTGTCAACAAGGTCCTCCAGAACCATCCATACCCAATACCTGCAGTCCACCACCTTTTGGCATCTCTTCCAACTAGCTATATTTTCACAAAAATAGATTTGGCCAAGGCTTACCTTCAACTTGCAGTTGATGAGGCATCAACCAACATACAAGCTATCATCACTCATCTAGGAGCTTATCATGTGAAACGCTTACAATATGGAATCTGTGTGGCACCTGGGATATTTCAATGTGTCATAGACAACTTGCTAGGAGATATCCCTAGAGTTTATCCATACATTGATGATATCTTAATGTTTGTCACATCAAAGAGTGACTTATGTGCAAAATTACACAGGATGTTGGAAAGGCTGACATACAGTAGATTGAGGGCAAACAAGGAAAAATGTGTGTTTGGAGTAAACACTGGATTTCCTGGGATATAAAATCGATAATAAGGGCCTCCACCCATTACCAAAAAAAGTGGATGCAATTAGAAATGCCCAACCCCAAGGAACAAAAGAGAACTAAAAGCATTTCTGGGACACTTAAACTTCTATAATAATTTCCTTCCAGGCCGAGCAACTGTAGCTGAACCCCTACATCGCTTATTACAAACAAACATAACATGGACCTGGACAATGAGACATGAAAAAACATTTGAAAAACTTAAAGATGCATTGATCTCTGATAGTGTATTGGTGCCATTTGATCCTAACCAGGAGGTCCAGCTTACATGTGATGCTTCACCATATGGGGTGGGGGCAGTACTGAGTACATGATTGCCCAATGGATCACCTGCCCCAGTTGCTTTCACCTCATGCACCTTATCTAAAGTGAAAGGAACTATGCACAAATTGATAGGGAAGTTCAGGTGATAATATTCAGAGTTAAATATTTCCATCACTTAGTATTTGGAATCAAATTTAAAATAAATACAACCATCAGCCACTGCTAGGCATATTTACCTCAGATAAACCAACACCCATAATATTATCACCCAGAATTCAAAGATGGACACACACACTAAATGCCTATTTTTTTAAGCTGGAGTATAGACCATGAAGGAAGATTGCAAATGCAGATGCATTGAGCAGATGCCGACTTCCATCAATCGAAGATGAAGGTCTTAAATTTGGTGGTGTCCTGTTTTTGGCAGAATTGGACTTTTCCCCCTGTGATGGCAGAAAAGTTGGCACAAGCGATATGCAGAGACTTTTTGTTAGCAACTGTAAAAAACTATATTTCTCACCACTTGGCCAAACAAAGCCACAGACATGAAACTGCAACCTTTTTTAAAAGATGAAATGAACTCTCCACACCCAAGAACTCCCATGTTATCATACCTTCATCACTACAGAAATTCATCCTAAATGAGCTTCACATAGATCACTCAGGCATCTTAAGAACTAAGGCATTGGCAAGGTCATATGCATGGTGGCCATTGATGGATTGAGACAGAACACCATGTGGGAAAATGCATGCATTGCCAAGTCATAAGTCATGCATGTCCTCATGCTCTGTCACACTCTTGGGAGGCACCATCGACACCATGGTCTCAATTGCACTTGGATCTTGCAGGCTCCATCAATGGACAGATGCTCCTTATTGTTGTGGATGCATACTCATAGTGGGTAGAGGTGCAGAGAATGCAAACAATGACTTCAAGTGCAACAATTGCAGCACTGTGAGAGCTATTTTCCACACTTGGAATACCAGAATGGGTGGTATCCAATAATGTATCACAATTCTCATCGTCAGAATTCTTGACATTCCTCGTCAGTAATGGAGTCCATCACACACGGTTTGCACCCTACCCCCTGGCAAGTAATGGTCTTGCAGAGAGGGCTGTACAGTCAGTAAAAGAGAACCTGAGATGTGACACATGTGGAAATTGGAGCCAGCATCTAGCTCAGTACCTGTTAACTCTACATATCACACCATCTGCAATTACAGGATTAAGCCCAGCTGAGATGCTTTTCAACAGATGTCTTTATACATGCTTGGATTTTATATGGCTGGATAGAGCCCCAAGAGCCACACCAAATACACAGCAGAGAATTTGTGAATTTTAACCAGATGATGCGGTTTTTGCACGAGCCACCGGGAAGAGCTTTCCTTGAATTATAGCCACAGTAGAAAAGCGAACAGGCCCCTTGTCATATGAAGTTCGGTCAGACTTGGGAGTGCAACACAAGCAGATAGATCAACTGTGAGCAAGAGTGACTGTCACTGACCAATCCAGCTCAGCTCCGGCAGAGGAACTGATTGATGTTCTAAAACACCACCTTTAGTGGCAGCAGAAACCACAGACAATGCCAATCCAGCACCTCTCTGCCAACCATCTCCAAAACTATACAAGGAGCACCTTTTACATCAATGTTGATGTCCAGCATATTTAGAGGATTACGAAGTCTCATTCTAAGGGGAAGGGGTGTTATGTATTGGGTTATAAGACATCACAAAGGCTAGCTGCAGGATGAACATTTTTCAGTCATGGACTTCGAGTAATGGTGTCAATGCATTTGTTGGACTTACTAATTTAAACTGCTGTTAATGAAGGTACTTATAGCATCATAGTAAAATATAATTAAGTATTGTACAAATAAAATGTTAAAGTGTAAAACAACAGTAGTATTTGTATTTAAAGAAATGTAGAAAACAACAGCAGATGATCTGAAAAACTTGAATCTAATAGATCAAAATAAAAATGACTGCCCCCCCCCCCTCATATTGAATGGACTGATGAAATGCTGGAACAAATTGGAGAGAAAGTTAACAAAACAATATCTCGATCACTATTTCTGACATTTAAATGTTTCTTCACCAACAAATCAATGATACTAGCTAAAACAGATAGTCTTTGCACACTATACAGTTTCCCAAATCCCTTCAAATAGAAACACTGCATGAAAATAATATGCTTGAATTGGTAAAATGCATAGGTGGCCATCCAAATAGCAGATATGGGTGGTTCAGTTTTATGAAAATGCACAAAGAGAACAATGGGTGGTTCGGTTTTATGAAAATGCACAAAGAGAACAATTTAGAAACCGACTCAAGATGCTAGGTAATTTCACACTATTAACAGTCGATGAGAATAAGTATAAAAATATCTCCGAAATTTTAAAAAATACTTATTTTGGCTACAACATAAAAGATTTCCAAAAAATGAATCCATTTGGAAATTTTTTTTCCAGAAAAAAATATACTGAAGAAACAGCAATTCCCATACTAACCAACAGCTTTGAGTTCAAAATTTAAATTGAATAAACAAATAGACCCGGAAAATATCCCCACACACATAACCGAGCAGCAATTCCCATACTAACCAACAGCTTTGAATTCAAAATTAAATTGAATAAACAACTAGACCTGGAAAATATCACCTCACACATAACCGATGAAGAAATAGACTATACATTTACATCAGAGGGCTTAAGCCAGGATGCTTCTGTTGTGGAGAAGAGGACATATTGCAACAAAATGCAATGAACAGACACAGCAAAATAAAAACAATACATCAAAAAATTTAAGAAACATTACAGAAAGTGAAGACCCAAATAACCAACTAGACAAATTAAATTACCCTACACTAAAAAATACCAGGAAAATAATATCAAATAAAAATGAAAAAATTACCAATCCAGTAAACAATATAACAACCAGAGAAATCAAAACAAATCTGTTAAGGGAAAATCAAAGCAGTGAAAACCCACCCCATTTGAATAGAATGAAGGAAAAAAATGGGCCTACCAAAAGAACTTAAAGAAAAAACAAAAATGACCACAGAAAACATGGATAAAATAACTCAATGCTGGAAAGCACACCAATAAAAAACAGGAAAAAGATACAAAAAACAAGAGAAAGTAAGAAAATTAAAATGAACAAGGAAGATAAGGGAAAATCAAAGCAGTGAAAACCCACCCCATTTGAATAGAATGAAGGAAAAAAATGGGCCTACCAAAAGAACTTAAAGAAAAAACAAAAATGACCACAGAAAACATGGATAAAATAACTCAATGCTGGAAAGCACACCAATAAAAAACAGGAAAAAGATACAAAAAACAAGAGAAAGTAAGAAAATTAAAATGAACAAGGAAGAAAATAACCAGATTAATTTAACAGAAGAAACCACAGCAGAAGAAATGGAAATAGAACTAATCACACCCGAAGCAAAAAAAATTAAAAAAAAAAACACCGCACTATACCACATGTATCCAAACACAAACAGAATCACCACAAGAAAAAAAACATGCAAACAAAAAAAGGCAGAATAAACGAAGGACCAAATAAAAAGTTCACTCACAATATAAATTAGATTTAATAAAAATTAAGATAGGGGCAATAAATGTTTGAGGATTAAACTAAAAAAAAAATACAAAAAATCAATTACTGGATACAACAACTCCAACCTACCCTATTAGGACTCATAGAAGCAAAAATTTATAATGTATCGCAGATAAATCTAGTACAACTTATGAGTAAAATGGGATTCTGCGTATGCTCTAAAGACACACTAACACCCTCAAGTGGCACCGGAATATTTATTAGCCAAAAAGTTCCTTCACAACGTTTAAAATAATATACATAGATGCGAATCTATTAATGACCATGTTCAATAATAAAAACTTCTCAATAAATATTATATTTGTATACATACTATCAGGGCCAATTGTAATTAACATAATAATAACAACAATTAACTCAATCTTCTCAAACAAAATTTCTACCCAACTATTCTTATGGGAGATTTCAACATAAATTATAAAAAATTTATTATGAAATGGATACACTGGTTAACAATTCCACTCATGAGTGCAGAAGATTTTCTACTACCTAGCTCTATATTTTTTTATAACAATAGACATGGAACTTTAATAGATCTAATGTTTTATTCCCCAATGCTGCATCATTCAATAGAATTTACACTTCCCCCATCCCCTTTTTCAGACCATGCAGTGCAGATAATAATGCTAAATATAAACACACAGCACAATAATTAATTTGCAGAAAATGATCAGGATCCTATTACCAGATAACACTATGGAGTCACTCTTCTCAGAAATTTATATAATGATAAATAAAATAAATCAGCTAGAATTAGACCTGATATCCAGATACATAGCTTACACCAACATCCTTCATTTAATATAAACCATATCACACAAAACATTAGTAGATGAAATACATAAAAGAATCAGTCTGTCTAAACTGGTTCAACATAATCAAATAAACATAACAAAACTCAACATAACAAAACTCACCCAGCTCTATAAACAGACTTGCAATAAATTAAAACAATATCTAAGCATAAAAAAGAAAATAAATTGCCTAGTGCAGCTGCACACTTGGACATGTGGATACATTAAGCAAGCTTTGGGATGTCCATCCACAAATAAAGTTCCCATGGCACTAGAATCAGAAAATAAGATTACAGCAGGATTTAACATGATTGCACATATATATAGCCACTTCAAAACAAAGCTGCACAATTCACACCCACAGAAGATTATTTTGGAACAACAGACGATGAGATGCCATTTAAAATTTGAGGATTTTAAGGTAATGTTAGCATCAATCCCTGCCACATCTCATCGAGGACCTCCATGCATTCCACAGTTTGTATTTGCACATTTTAGCCAAATTACAAATACATACTTGTGTCAACTAGCAAATCAAATATCACAAAAAATATATAGCATACAGGGATTATACAAGATATCAATGGTACCATTCATGAAAAAACAAGAATCTATTACTAAGACCACCAACTTAAAACCTATCTCAATGGAGCCTTTAGAAATTTAACTCCTAGAAAAAGTAATAAAAGTGAAAATTGAACCATTCATACTGACAAAAATATCACAACACCAATATGCAAAGAAAGGCTCATCCTCAGGTCAGACAGCATTAATCTTTAAAACTATAATTAACTCAGTTATTAAGAAGAAGAAATATGCTCCAATTGCAGTACAACTAGATTTTGTAAGTGCTTTCGACTCAGTACCAATAAAAATTTTACTAAGCCAACTAAAGTAAACACAAATACACGATCAATATTATACACAATATGCCAATCTACTTTTAAACAGAGAAATACATATTACACTTAATGGAAGAACCTCATCATCATTCTATCCCACTCAATCAATACCACAAGGTTCATCACTGAGTACACTACTGTTCACATTCTACATAAACCCTTTATTAGAAAAAATTGAGAAAAAATACAGGGAATGTTAATACCAAAAGATACATTCCGTGTATAGCTTATATGAATGATATTACAACATTCTTAACATCAAAAAAGCAACTGCAAGCACAAAAAAACATCATAGAAGATTATACCAAAAAATTCAAACTTAAAATCAATAACAATAAGTCAACTGCTTAGACAATTTTTACAAAGAAAATAAACAAATTTATTAAGGAAAGCCCAGCAGTTTTCTAGGTTTTCCATTTTATCTGGGAATGAATCAAATGAGAACAACAATACAAAACAAACTCAAAGTGGATGCAGAAAAAATCACAGAATCATTATCCAGATCATATCTATCAATATATGCAAAAGTATCACTATTCAATCAACTCATAATGTCAAAAATAAACTACTACTTACCAATAATCAGTTTCACAAAACCATTTATAGCCTCAATAAACTCATTTTGTAACAAACTATTATGGAACAGGAAAGTAGTTGCCATTTCAATAAAGCAATTTAACCAACCAACAAAATGGAATGATCTGGGACTTCACTCAATGTCAATGTTTCAGACACAAAAAACAATAAATCTGCTAATAGCCATAATCAAAAGGTTCTCAGATGTTGAAACAATATTGGAAATCACACTCACAGATCGCCCACCTCCTACAAACAATTATATCTTTATGTTCCTTGAAAGCATTGAGGGCATCAAAAACAAAGTAACCCTGAAAAGTCATATATATATATTGTACCAATCGGAATGGGGTGAAGATCGAATCTAACCGCAAACACAATATCTGCTCTACAAGGGCGCCATCTAGGCATTTGAGCCTAGAAAAATTTATAGAGTAGGCAGATACGCGCTGTTAAGATTCCACTTTATTTAAAGATTCCGATCGTTAGCCCAAGTCACTAGCTCAGCGGAAACGCATAGATAAAAATCTATAAACTTTATATCTTAAATATCAAAGAGTAAAAGCTACTGCCAGAAATTAACACATAAAATATTTATTTACGCACATATAAAATCATTCTAAACTCGAGGAATAGGTTTAACATTTGTAGATTTTTATATTCTTATTACTCTTTAATTTTACATTTATATAAATTTCAATGATTTTAATTTTTTTTTATTTAGATTGTCAAGTATGAATAGACTACATAGATCTGCATTTGAAAATAAAACATTCTATCCCTATTTAACCCTAGGCTAAAATTCGCAGTCAAACTGGCATCAATCCATCCGATACATTTATGTATTCAATGTAGCATGAAAATACAACAGCACAAAGATACTATACTGTCAGGAATGGACATCTGAACAATATATTTTAAGAAAACATTGACTCTTGTCTAATACAGGAATATGATGTCTGTATAGCAAGAAGAACAATAAAATAAAAACTCCATAGGAAGGGACCGCGATCCTTTTTGCCGACTTACAATCCCATCCATAGGCAAAAGGTTGGTGCGGTGTATACAGCGATTCTGCACGTAGCGAAACTCATACTACATCTACTAATTACACAAATATATCCAATCCATTGACCCAATTCAACAACAACACAAATAACCTAAGATTTCCCTCCCCTAATATAACTTTACAAATCTATATAGCCATTCACGCCCGACTTAATTTTAACATTTAAATACGTTCACACAGATTGTTTAAAAATGTTGGGTATAGATCGATTACATAGATTCCACAGTCAAAAACATTTCAAAATAAACATAAACGATCAAAATATAAAATTATTGATACCGACAATCGCAGAGGGAAACTTATAAGTAACCCAATAGTATTCACCATAAGATACTTGCGTTGTCACCAATAACTTAAAAGACATCCGAATAAATACATTTTAGATACTCACCATAAGGTATCATTATTTATCGAATGTCTATATATTTTGATCAAATATGAAAACCAAAATATAATTAACCGCAAACGAATCCATGCAAGCGTCTATAAACAACTTAAAATTTACTCATTTAAAATTTAACAATAAATATCAATACAATAAATAATAAATGGAAATGATTTTTTTTTTTTATCAAACGCATACATATATATAAAATTTCACATTATCAATTTAGTTGACACATAGGTCAGAGAAAAGTTCCTTTTTATAAAAATAAATTTACTTATCAATCTTTAACTGTTCTTAATTAATGTTATGATTTTTAACAATTGTTCAGTTCTATTGCTTACGGTAGAGAAGTCCCTGTTCCCGTTGGCAATTCCCACGCAGCCTTTCCTGGAAGACCGGTCTGATGTTTTGGAGGTGGCAGTTGCTGGTTCTGTCCTGGTATCACAGTCTTTGCATTTTTAAATAAGTGAGTGAGGACGACAAGTGCGTCTTGTCACCAGACTCACCAAAATCAAGTTGGAAAAAGCTCTCTCTGCTGGAACTCAATATTTTTTTCTTTTTATAGTCCTCCTATGGATTCCATGAACAAAAATGTCACTGTTCTGTTTTTTCGTTATGGTCCGGGCCTTTATTTGGCTTCCATTGGTCAAGCTAAAATCCCTTTCTTCTCTTATCTAACTTTCCATCTGACTTTTTAATTAAACAGCTTTTAGATAATTAATAAACAATCATTTCCATTTATAGATTACAGGAATTAATTAATACCTGTTTTTATTTTAACTTACGTTTTTTTTTTTATTAAAATACTTTTATAAATCTTTTTTTTTTATAAAAAATACATTCAAATACCTTTTTTTTTATTTATTAAAAAAAATATTTTTAAAGTTTAGCATCTGTGCGAATGTATATACGTATAACAAACATTTTTAATTTTAGCATTTAGTTTTTTACTTTTATTTGCGAACTTTTAAGTTTTTCTTTTAAATTAATGTAATGACATATTTATATATCGTTACAATATATATATATATTGGCAAATACATGATTTCTTAACACAAAAACAATCTGAGAATAACCAAATATTTGCACTAGGAATTGATAACAGCCAATTACTTAAAAAATTTAGGAAATGGTATCTGGAACCAAAATTTTATGATTTTATAATTAAAGTCAATTTAAAAGCATTACCTACAAGTCACTTTATAAGATTCAGAAGATTCTACATAAATATAAATCCCTTGTGCACACTGTGTCACAGAGATGAGGAATCACAGGACCATTTCAGATTATAACTGTTCAGGACTTTTTCAAGACAGATGATGGTTGGTGGATATAGAAAAAATTGAACCGCAATAGCTGAGATACTACAAACATTCAAAAATATTGGAATACCAACCATAAGGGCAGACACTTTCAGCTTATATGCATTCTGGTGTACCAGATGCACTTTTACACTGGGGAGTAACACAAGAAGGCACCCTAACACCTATAAAACAAATTGCAAAAAATAAGGGAAAGAGACAGAATTATTGCACCACCTGACATCTTTGCAGCAATGTGGTCTCCTTTTAAAATATAGGCTGTTAGAAAAGGCAAAAGTAAATATAAAATTCAGTGTTGCAAAAATGATACAAGCAAGAAACAACATGATAGAACATGAAGTCGAATACAGGGAACAAGGCATACAGGGAAATCTGAAATGCAAAGAGACTTTAATCAAACATACAGACTGTAATGTAATAACTATGTAAACCTATATATATAACACTATGTATAATCAACAACCAATGTAACCACTTGTTTCTTAATAAAGTTACCTTTGAACCCTAATAATAATAATAATAATGATGATGATGATGATAACTTAAAGAAGTGTTTAAACTACTTAACAATTGCATAAAGAAAAAAATATAATATTGTAAAATCAAAGTCTTTTATCCAGGATGACACTCGAAATAATAGAAAGAAAGGGTACCTATTATATTTTTCTACTACCCATCAACAATACAATTAAAAATAATCAAGTTTAATTAATGTACTTTTTATTTATAAGATAAATGAAATAATGTGTATTCTCAAAAATGGATTAAATAATTCAAAGAAAATTTAATTAAATATTCAGTACTTTTAACTACAATTCCAAGCTTTGAAATTGAAACACTTATGCAATATTTTCATTTTTAACATTGGGATTTTGGATCTGTATGAGAATTGATCATCTGATTCACCAAGATTTCTGGTGTATAATTAAGAATTCAGTACAAAGAAATCATATATAAAAAAACAAAGACTAGATTTAAATAACAATCAATATATTTATTAACACACTGGATTTACAAACACTAAAATTTATTTACAACATCATTGGAAAAGACATTTCCCAAACATAGGTACTGTTATATTTTTTAACAGGATACTATAAATAAAGAATAAATAATCACCTAACACTAGTAAACTATCTATTACAGTTTTAAACCATTTGGGATAAGTTATTAATAATATATTCCATTAAGGTAAATTGTTCCAATATTTATATAATTTAATAAAAAATAACTTAAACTATAATTCAAGCAATACAGTCCTTGAAATATACCCTTTTGTCAGGTAACAACTTGTAATATTCTTATTTCCAATACTAAACCATACCAAAGATTAAAAAAATTTAATCTGAACTAATTTATGACTGAGTTTAAATTAGTAAACTTGTATGATAATGACAATTACCATATCAAGACAAATAAGACAATTATTGTCTAACACCATTTTTTTAATAATAAAAATATGTGAGAACATTTATCAGAAGTCATGTACATACATATAATATATTTCATCTATGTCCACATAATAAAAAAATACTTTAACCTTAAAATGTCTTACTAATCCATTGGTGAATTACTCCTAGATGGTGATAAAAATATCATTGTATAATAAGCATTAAAATTACTAATACATTGTTGGTGTACTTGTGAACAGTTGGCAAGACACAGCAGCACAATACAGATATTAATTCACTTAACAAATGCACTACAGATAATAAAGTGCCCCTTGAAGAACTGAATACTTCAACATGTATCTTATCATTGCCATATCATTCTTTAACACACAAATAATTGCACCTTCCATGGTGGAAAATAAGTAAAAGAATCATGAGGTATACATTAATAAAAACAGGTTCTTCAAAGCAAAACTATATGAATGAAAATAGCATGGTAGATTCCAACACCTTTATCTTAGACATGGGTAGACAAGGTCTCAACACATAGAAAAAATGGAATACACACCATGAAACAATCCTCTCATGAGACCTAGCTACCTTAGCAAAACATGAAAATAATTTTAAAATATAAAATATCCTCTCATGGAATACAAATGTGAAACAATAGAGAGAATGCACTCTACACCACAAAGCACAATAAGTAAAACAACATTTGATAAAGTCTAATGCATCCCAAATGTACTAAAGGGAAATAAACATAAATCCTAGAACAAGCAATAGCAAGATAACAAAATTATCACACATAAACTAAATAAAGTAATGTTCATACTAAAAATTACATTAAACAATGTCTAAAACCAACAAGAGTACTATCAGTCAAAGGGCTATAAAATATTTTAAAACAGCATAATAAAAATCTGCACTGACTAAGAAATGCACAGACACTAAATAAACTATCAAATTTATAAAACTAAAGTGGACATAATAGCAAAGGTAAATATTAATAAATATATACTAATAAAAGCTTAGTTATATTAAACATAAGATTATTATATCATAATAATTATAAACTATTGTGAGCTTTTGATAAACATACATTGGCTGTTTATCTATAAATAAATGAAACTCTAATGAACACTATTAATAAATTTAAGAAGTAAGTATATCTACTGTGACAAAAGGTACTATAAAATTTACTTTATATCAATAAATATAAAACATAAATTTTACCTTCCATATTATAGGAATATCTACATATGTTATAAACTATTTAAAGAAAAGCATAAAAAATACCTTGACATAGTAAAGCAATATATAAAGTATTAATATATATATATATTATTTTTTATAAAACCACCCTAGATCTTTATCAGAATTTTTTCCATAGTGAGCAGTTTGTCGCATGTGACATTCTTTCTCAGCAAATTATCTATAGAATGACACATCTGTACTTATCACGTATATTTTCTTTCATAAAATGAGAGCAAATTTGACTTTCCGAAAGCAATAAAATAAAAACATTTAACAAAAGTCTTGTTTTAAATAAAAAGTCTGGATCCTTTTAAAAATTCGTTAAATATAGGCTATCTTGTTTTAGAATCTCTATTTAGTAACAAATAATATTAACTAAAAAAAGTTGTGAATTAATTTGTGGTTCTAATAGAAATAAACTATTCTTTTTTTCTTCTTAAACATATTTTTAAAAAAAATTATTAACTTGTAAATTTTTTTTTACTTAGAGATATCATTTTAGCATTTTTTAAAAATTGCCATTAAACTTGAAAGTTTTAATTGCTGTATTAAATTTCATAAGAGTTTCCATTATTTTCTAAATATTTTTTTATCAAAACACTAAGAAAACAAAGCATGTTATAAAGTTCTCCTATATCAATTATGATAGGTTAGAAATGTAAGTCTTTATATTGAGAAAATACTTCAAATATCTATTGAAATCAATTTAAGATGAGCATTTTAGCATTAATGAATAGTAATAACAGTTAATATAGCTCTCTATCTCCAAGTTAAATTTGTAAGTCTTTTTTATGATTAACTTTAATTTCTCATTCCTGAAGATATAATACAATAGTGAGAAATAAGATAGTACAATGTTCAGCATGGTTTTGTAAACTAATATAAAAAATATCACCTGCTTTCTTTCATAATTCCTTTCTAAGTATTGTGCACTACTTTTTTATATCTGAATGATTGTATGTTGAGAATTTAAACTTTGAAAAGCTGCAATCATTATCATATGAGGGCGCCACTAGGAAAAGAGCCTAAAACCGTGAAATTAGAAAACTCGTATATTCGCAGTTGATAATTTGTATACGTATGGCAGGTCCACAATCCCATTTCAATATGGATGGATTTCATATAATAATAGGTTTTATTGTTTAAAGAACAAATGCAAAAAAAAACAAATATACTTTCATAACCTTTAACCAATAATATGCTTTATTGTAGTTTATTTTTCTTTTATTCAGGACCATTAACAAAACAAATCACTAATAACCCCTCTCTACCTTCCTTTCCTCTTTTATTTACTCTTGACATAACTAATGTAATCTTTCTTTTTTTTCATTAAAAGAAAAAAAAACAAACCAAGGCGAAGAGCAATATATTTCATTCTCAAAGGAACATGCACTTTTATTTAAATAAGTGTCCAAACTGGTCCAAATCTTGACCGGTATTGGGACTAAGTGACTTACTATTAGGAGTAAGTTATAACACAAGACCCCTACCCTCTCTTTCAATATTTTCTCAACCCTTAATACTTTTCATTTTGCTTTCTAAATCATTTTTAATTCTATTCTGATAACATTCTCTTGGATTCATTTATGGGATTATTATCTTTCTTAACCTCGTCCAATAGTCCTGAAAATTTAGCTAAACCATTCATAAAGAAAAATTAAAATATACAAATAATTTATGTATTTTAACTAAACAAATTAATTAATGTAGATATAAACATTATTAATATTTAAATAAAAATCCCCTTCTATTGTCATAACTCATAGTTCATTAATGGTTATATGCAATCCTAAACATATGTTTAAAGTTTGCTAATGTCTATAGTTCAATCAGTAAACAAAGTTTCCATACCCTGATTTATCAGTGCATTTCCATAAGCGTTTCTTCGCATTTCTTGGGAGTTGATTCTCAGCAACTAATTTTGTTTCATGGCTATCTCTGCATTCTCCTATGTGGTGTGATATTCCTTGAGGTGGTTTCATGGTTCGATGAAGATCTAGGAATAGGTCAATGCCCCGGCTGGGAACAGATTCTATTTTGTTTAGCCTTCCATCGGTTTTTTTACTGTTTTATATAATAGTTCTTTTTTCATTAAAAAAAACTAATAATTAAATACACAATAGATTTTTCTTTCTATTTATAGTCCTTTTCTTCATTGACTTTTTTTGATCACGTTCCTAGCCAGTGATTGCATTCCTTTAATTTTTTGTTTTTAACATCTTGCTAACCAGAAGTCATGACAATAGAATTAATTACAATTCTTTTCTCTCTCCCCTCTCTTCAGATCAGAAAATTAAAATAATTAATTATGAAATTGTTTTCAAAAACTTTTAATTTTTTTTTATCACTTTTGATTTAATCTCTCAATCCAATTAAAAAAATAACTAATCTACCATTTTGCTTTTTTTTTTGCTTTTTTTTTTTTTAATCCCAATAAAAAAAAGCTAATAAATAATACCAAAAAAAAACTTTCTATACACACAGCTTTTATTTCCTATTTTCTACTTAATGAATATGTATATATACATATATTTACATACATACAGAGAATATAATATGGGCCGATTGAAATTATCGGCTCATTGCATTCTTTCCCAATTAAAAAAAAATAAAAAAAACTTTAACTACTTCATAAAGGTTTGCCTGTAAATTCTCTTTTACAATTACCTTTTTCCATGGGTTCATTACTATTTTCCCACCTAATCTTAGAGTCCTTCTGTATCATTACACCTCCATATCAACTAACATTTCTATGGCTTCGTCGATCAATAGATGACAATATTCTGCCAGTTTCCACTGGACCTCCAAAGGGAGGTTATACCTTATAGTTCTTACTATTTGAAATTGGTCCATTGTATAGGCTTCCAATGCTCTTAATTTTGTGGCTTGATGCTGGAAGAACTGACTGTACATTTCATCCTTATCAGGTGTATATTTCTTTTGTAATATTTTCATGCATATTGCCTCTTGATTTTCCACACCCCAGAACCCCTGTAAAATCATCTCTCAATATTCTGAGAAAGTTTTGGGTCTGTAATTTACAGCCTTCCACCATTCCCATGCAAGACCACTTACATAGCTCATTGCTATGATAATTTTTTCTGCTTCCTCTGACCTATGAAAGTGAAAAAAATATTGGAAACTATTCAAATAATCAAAGTGTGCTTTCTTCCCTGTCTCCTTTAAACCCCTTTAATTTAATAAACTTGGCTAATGTCATTCTATCGAAGCTATTTTCCTCAGGTTTGTTCAGTTTCCTTTCTATTTTACTTTCCTCCATATCTATCATTGTCCACTTTTTCCGTGTGTTTACTTTTATTTGTTCTAGGAGTTGTCCTTCCCCCTTTTTTTCTCACTATTCTTATCAGCTTCAATGTCTGTTTTACTTAAATACCCTTTGCTCTTTTCTATATTGATCTGTTTTCTTTATTCTCTTTTAAATCATTTATCTCTTTTCTCATGACTTCAATCATTTTTTAATCTCTTTTATTTCTTTCCGGTCTTCTATCATACCTTTAATCTCTTTTATTTCTTTCCAGTCTTCCAAAACTATTCTTTTTAGGTCTTTGATAGTTCCCAGTATCTTTTCCAACTGACACCACTCAGGGTTCTTGAATGTCACCACCGGACTTTCCGCTGCACCTTCATCTTCACTCATTTTTATTTTGTCTTCTTTTTTTCTACTCTTAATTTTAAATCCTCCTCCAACCAAAACACCAACTCTCTGATCTCATCTAAAACCCACCTCACTCATTTACACAACTCTTATCTCTGGCCATTTATTTTTCTCACAAGCCCCAACAGATTGGGTACGCTATTTTCTATCTTTCTCTCATGTGATCCCTCTGTGCCATTACTTTTTTTATATCTGAATGATGCTGAGAATTTAAATTTGGAAAAGCTGTAATCGTTATCATATGAGGGTGCCACTAGGAAAAAAACCTAGAACCACGAAATTAGAAAAATCTTATATTTGCGGTTGATAATTTGTATACATATGACAGATCAAGCTAAATTCCTCTCCCCAATCCCATTTTAAAATGGATGGCTTTAATATAATAATAGGTTTTATTGTTTAAAGAACAAATGCAAAAAAAATACTCTTTCATAACCTTTAACCAATGATATGCTTTATTATAGTTTATTTTTCTTTTATTCAGGACCATTAACAAAACAAATCACTAATAACCCCTCTCTACCTTCCTTTCCTCTTTTTTTTACTCTTGACATAACTAACATAATCTTTCTTTTTTTTTTTATTAAAAGAAAAAAAACAAACCAAGGCAAAGGGCAATATATTTTATTCTCGAAGGAACATGCACTTTTACTTAAATAAGTGTCCAAACCGGTCCAAATATTGACTGGTATTGGGACTAAGCGACTTACTATTAGGAGTAAGTTTTAACACAAGACCCCTACCCTCTCTTTCAATATTTTCTCAACCCTTAATACTTTTCAGTTTGCTGTCTAAATCATTTTTAATTCTATTCTGATAACATTCTCTTGGATTCATTTGTGGGATTATTATCTTTTCTTAACCTCATTCAATAGTCCTGAAAATTTAGCTGAACCATTCATAAAGAAAAATTAAAACATACAAATAATTTACATATTTTAACTAAACAAATTAATTAATGTAGATATAAACATTATTAATATTTAAATAAAACTCCCCTTCTATTGTCATAACTCATAGTTCATTAATGGTTATATGCAATCCTAAACATATGTTTAAAGTTCGCTAATGTCTATAGTTCAATCAGTAAACAAAGTTTCCATTACCCTGATTGATCAGTGTACATCCATAAGCGTTTCTTTGTATTTCTTAGGAATTGATTCTCAGCAACTAATTTTGTTCCATGGCTATCTCTGCTATCTCCTATGTGGTGTGATGTTCCTTGAGGTGGTTTCACAGTTCGATGAAGATCTAGGAATAGGTCAATGCCCCGGCTGGGAACAGATTTTATTTCATTTAGCCTTCGATCTTTTTTTTTACTTTTTACATAATAGTTCTTGTTTCATTAAAAAAACTAATAATTAAATACACAATAGGTTTTTTTCTCTATTTATAGTCCTTTTCTTCATTATCCTTTTTTTTATTATGTTCTGGCTAGTGATTGCATTCCTTTAATTTTTTTGTTTTTAACACATTGCTAACCAAAAGTCATGACAATAGAATTAATTACAATTCTTTTCTCTCTCTCTCCTCCCTTCAGATTAGAAAATTAAAATAATTAATTACAAAATTGTTTCCAAAAACTTTAAAAAAAATTTCTATCACTTTCAATTTAATCTCTCAATCCAATTAAAAAAATAACTAATCTACCATTTTTCTTTTTTTTTTTAAATCCCAATAAAAAAAACTAATAAATAATACCAAAAAAAAACTTTCTATACACACAGCTTTTATTTCCTATTTTCTACTTAATGAAGATACATACACAGAGAATATAATATGAGCTGATCGAAATTATCAGCTCAGTATAATTGACAAAATTGAATAAAATAATTATTTCTGAAGCATGATATTAATGGTTTAGACAATTCTAATTGAATTAGACATAAAAAAGCAAAAAATACCTTATATAGGTTGCCTATCCATGCTAGGTTAATGAAATATAAAATTTTAGCAAGGTAACATTTAGATAACAAAAAATAATTAAAAAATATTACTGTTAGTCAAAGTAGATGAAAAGATTGCAGAACACCTGAAAATATTAGTCACAGTGGTCAGTCAGCAGCAGTAGCAGAAGTGGTTGAAGTGCCCATTTAAACTGACAATCCTCATCTTATATACCTCTATTGATAGACATCATTAATTAAACACATACCACAAAATTATGGCCTGTATTTTAAAAAATCTAAAGTAAAATGCAGAACTAATTAGCAAAATTATGTAATTTCTCTCAACTTTCCTGAGATCATATGACACTTTAACTGGCTGAAGTTGAAAAAAAGGTCAACTCACTTTTATTAAACTAATACAATTAACAATAAAAAATAAAAAAATAAGATTAACAATATTTTATTCTGTTTAAAAAAATATCACCTTTTCTTTTTTAAAAAAATTTATCAGAAACTCATACTGATTGATTTTAACACTTTTATGACACAGTTCATTAAATATTTATTTTTAAATATTTAATGACTAAAGATTAAATCTCTTGACAATTAAAGGCAATGTAGCAAAGATATGTATATACACATTGATTCTTACACACATGTATTGTACCGGTCAAAAATGTATGTCCATCCAACAAGATTTAGAATCTAAGCAAAAGTACCTCGAATCCAATCATGCCCGAGATACACAGGTCAGGAGCAATCATGAATTCTAACCTATTTGCCCATTCCCCAAATCTATAACATTATGAACAACACCTATGGGATACCACATAAATTTATTCTATCCCATCCCGGTGTTACAACATTTTACATGAGACTCAACTGGTGATGATAATGATGGTGATGAGATATTGAGTGAACCCAAGATATTAAGTTATGAGTATACACAAATATAAATATTAATAAGGAGATCCAAACAACTGGATTAAGTTTAAAATATAAATATTTATTTTGAACAAAATTAACGAGTTTTCTATGTATAATCAACTCTACACTTGTAAAACTTCATTTTTATTACAACCATTTAAGAAACTTGTTACAACTATTTTTATTTTGACAAATATTAATTCAGTGTGGCAGTTACAAGAAATGGATTTATCGGAGTGGTTTGGTGAATGTTTTATACATAAAAATTACATTTATAAAGATGCAATCAAGTTTTGCTGATTAGACAATTTCAATACATAAGTTTATTTTATTTAGATATTTGATTTATAATAATTAAAATGAGGATACATTTTGATCAGCAGAATAAAACATTATTTCTTTTACATTTTCAGCAGTTAACAATTGCATATAGTGAAAACTCAATAATTGCAGGAAAGGCTTATTTGAATAAAGAGGAAGGGCAACTTCATGAGAAGTTGGATTTAAACTCAAATAAATAAAGGAAAAAAATGTTTTATTATGACATATCATTACAATTTACTTTGCCAAACAGGCTGGAAAACTAACTGTAAAAAATGGTGGTGCTAGCATATTATCAGCGAGATGAAATGGCACATTTGGCCAGAATAAGGTCATTCTCCAATTTTCTATAATGATGGTACATGCCAGCTTCATGCTAAAGTGGTACAGGAAGAAAGGGAGGTAGGAAGATTCTATGGGGCTGGACCATGGTGCATCCATACATTGCTTCAATACTCTAATCTGCATGTTCTAGATGTAAACATAGACTCCTTTTATGAACGATGAAGCTTTGCATCCCTGGGGTGAGGTACAGGCTATTCAAAGCATTATATAATATATATACTTGGAGGAGAAGAATGTCTAATGAAAAGGGATCTTGATTCTCTGGAGTGAGGTACAGGTGAATCAGATTGAAGCTTTATGTGGCTTATGAATAATTGGATATATGCTAGCAATGCTATCATAATAATATAAAATCAATAAGTTTAAATATTAAAGAAAAGCCTTAAATGGTTTAACAAATATGTAATGATATGCTAAAATAATGACCCCCATAATCTAGAGTCATTAATCATAAAATAAACTATCATTAATGAAGTGTGCATTACTCCCCCTTCTTGAATCAATATTTTCACATAGGGAACAAAAACTAAAATTCACGCACTTAAATAGTGCAAATTACAAAACAAATTTAAGTCACCAGCCTTGTTGGAAATGATGACCAATCAAAAAAATTAATAAAACTAATGGATGCCAATATCCACCCCGGATTGCAATAGTATTTATACATTTTGTATAAATTGATGATAAAACATTTATTTAAAAAAAGGTATTCATTTAAAGTACAAACCCAATCATACGAGATATTTAAAATAAGTAATAAGAACTCATTAATTCCCCCCCCCCTTTTTCTAAGTTCATAAGATCAGATTTAATTGGCATTTACAAAGAAACTTTAGTGAGAAAATATAAAAATATTATTGAAATTAAATTATAACTGCACTAAATGACAAAAATAATACGAAGTGTGAGTTGGATGACACATTTTTTTATGTAGTAGAGAACTGATATAAAAGATTAACAAAACTTTTAAAACACATTAAACATAAAGAAAATATTAGTTTACAAATTAAATTACACCATTAAAATGGATTAAGGTAGTTAGACAGTCTTTGGGTTGGCTACCTCAGGATTCCATGAAGTATTGATGAATTTTCTATGGCAGGTGGCATTCTTGGAGCTACATCTTGGCACGAGTCAGGCTGAAGACAGAGGGCAGGCAGCTTAGGCCCACAAAATTTCAACAGACATGAAGTCACCTAGCAATGATTGACAAAACTCTGACATAATAGATTTTTAGCCCTATTTATGTCAGTTTTTAGCCCCTCAGAGAATGTTTTGTTTTAACTAATTTCCTGGCTCTAATGGATCTCTAATTTGCAAGTCTTTTTTCTATTGTAGTAAAGATGCAGTCGTGAGATAACTGTCTAAAATCAATTCAAACCAATTTCCTGTTTGGAAATGGATTTGACAAAAAATGTTAATAGCTAACTAAAATCCATTAGCTTTGTTTTAGATTTTACTTTTTCTTAATTTTAATTTACAAATTCCTTTCCTTTTAAATATGAAATGAACTTCCCACCCCTTTAATTATTTTTAGACAGTCATCTTGAATTTATATGTGGTTTTATATAAGAAATATAATTACAATATTAAAATAAAAGTAAAAAATACAATTTTAAAAGACACAAAATTATTTAATGTTTTAAATTATATATGTAAGCTCCTGTCATATATGTATATCTGAGTCGCATCCATAAAATCCAATATTTAAAATAATTAAAGATTTTTATTTCAGATTTGTATTTATAAATCTCATAGATGCTTCTCAGAAATATATGTATAGTTTATATACATTTTACAACAACAAAAAAGGAGCCATGACAGGTGGGCTGTGGTAGAACCCTGAAACTTGATCTTCACCTAAGGTCGACTGTTTCAGTATACAGGAAATTGCTTTACATTTCTAAATTGAATCTATCTTAATAATTAACTTACATATTTTAAACAGCTTAAAATTACTTAAATAAATCAATTAGCATTACTCAGGCTTATACTTTTTTAAAACTTACCAAATAAAAGAACTTAACTAAATTATTAATTACTATGGTTACTCATCTTATAGCCAAAGATGCTGATCTATGGCATAGTTTTCGTGCTAAAACACATAAAAATGCTGTTTCCGCGGCTGACATGTTCGAACCCATGTTTTCTATAATACAACTTTTTTGTTGTGCTACAGAATGCAGGCCGCTATGTCACATCGCAGTACAGCATGTATGTTGCTAAGCAGCAATTACATTTTCTAAATTCGCACAGTTTATAAAATAATTACGGCTTGATGAGAGAGTTTGTATTTGAATTGTACTGAAATGTTGTTTTCATTGGATTTTTTTTTATTTTAAACTATTGAAATGTTCAGATTTTTTAAAACAATAATTATAAGACTTTTTACAACATACTGTATTGAACTTATTTGTGTAAATGTTAAATACCTATGTTTTTATTGAGTTGCAATTAGGTAACATGTCAAGTAACATACTGTTAGTAACATTCCATGAAACAAAGAAGATTCTACAGTCTGTATATTTTTGAAATAAAAAAGAGTGGTACAAAAAAAATATCCAGTAAGAAAAGTTCAAATATCCAGGTTTTTTTGTAAATTTAATAAAAAGCAAATATTATAAATATGTTTAATAAGTAAAGAAGAGCTTTGTATGTGTTTGTTGTTGTTTAAAAAAGTTTGAGTTTCTTCTGTCCGAGTACGCTTACGATTTTGAATTTTTTTATTTTAGCATTACAAACAAACAGAACACTAACCCTAAACCTAACCCTAAACTAACCCTAAAACTACCCTAAACCTAACCCTAAAACTAACCCTAAACTAACCCTAAAACTAACCCTAAATCTAACTGTAACAACTTTTACTTTTATTACGATTATTATTATTTAGTTAAACAACAACAAAAAAAGTCATAACATAAGTAAAAAAATATCCGATAGAAAATTGATAAAAAAAAAGCCGTAACACAAGTAAAAAAATATCTGATAGAAATTGATAAAAAAAAGCTGTAACACAATTTAAAAAGTATACGATATAAAAAACACGAATCAAATTGTAATTTATTAATTTTATTTTACATTTATTATTATCATTTAAATTGTATACGTTAATAAAAAATAATATTTAAAAAAGACGATTTTGTTTTGTTTTTATTTTCGCATTACAAAAAAGCACAGAAAAATTATTAAAATCAATGGCCTGTGAATGTTCATATTTTATAGTTTTAATGTGAAAACGGTGCCATCCAACGGCATCTTTATCTATAATACAAGCACCTTACTATGAAATAAATTAAATAATTTTACTATAACACCCATAAATTATCTGTCATATTTTTTAAATTCTAACTATAAAATTAATTTTACCCAGCTTTCTTTTTTTCTAGAAGTATACATAAACAGTAACTTTTAATTTTAACCTACAAGCATGCACTTTTTAATACAAGAACTATATTTTTGTAATAACTTTTATTCCTTTAGACATCATCTATTTTATACTTATAATTATTTAAATAAAGTACATTTATTAATACATAGGATTTAGATAGAATAATTTACACAATAAATGTTATCGTCTTTTCTTTTTTTATTTATTAGCTTTTTTAGAATAGCATAAATTTATAAGCTGAAGTAGTCAATTAAGACAATGTGCAATAGCATAGGTCACAACTCACCCATGGTTATCTATAAAAAATAAGCCATGAAATTTTATACTTCTTAAAATACTTACAGGTGATGCCCTATTATATTATGAAAACCATATACCTAGATTACCTTTCAATATGTTTTATCCAACCATTAGTCTTTAAAAACAAGAGCTCAAATTTGTCTTGGATAAGGCAATAAACTTTGGGCATTGTGGGTTCCTCTCATTCCATCAGGGGTAGAGAGCATAAAGGGATTCTCTCCCACTGGCTTTATAATTTCATAAGGGCCTCTATACAAATTTAAGTAACTTTTTAAACAAATTCTTCTGAGGATTGCTTATGTATGGAGTTCTGATTAAAACATAATCATGAATTTTGAAAGGATGTGGGCTAGTCTTAGAATGATGGGTGCATTTGTCACCCATATTCCTGAGAATAATTCTGGCTACTGCTTGATCATGCTCTCTGTTAACATTTTCTGCAATAACAGGTAAAGGTGTTTTAATAAGCAATGGATCAGGCCTCTCACAATGTAATCTAATTGGGGAAAATATTAGTGGATTTATTAATTATAACATTAATATAATAAATCATTGAGGTAGCTTGTTAACCCATTGCTTATGACTCTGTTCAAAATATACTCTGAAGAGTCTCCCTAATTCTTACATTACCTGTTCATATGGATTTGATTGGGAGCTTATCATGGAACACATAATATGTTTGATATTATTCTTCTTACCCTATCATTTCTGTAAACTGGATATGAATGTGGTATAGCATGAACAGTTAAGATAAATGCTGGTTTGCCTACTAAAGGGATTTGGAATTTTTCTAAACATCTTATGACATTCTTGGCATCAGTTTTTTGGGACTGGGTGAGCAGATACAAACTTTTTAAATACATCATACATCATTAGGATAAATTTTTGATGTTTAAATGGTGGAAGTCATCTATAAAAATCCAGTGCTAATAATTCATTAGACTGACTGGGTAATATGGATTGAAGTGTATCAGCATATGATCTATTCCCAAATTTAGTTTTTAGACAGATCTCACATTCCCTAACTTATGTGCAATAGTTTCCTGCATTTTGTCAAAATAACAATATTGTTTAATTGCATGCTCTATCTTTTGCCCAATAGTGACCATATTGACAGTGAACACAATATATGTTTATCTGTCAAACAAGGTGGTATGACTACCTTCCATGAAGGTTTATCCCCTCTCTTTAATTTTCTCATCATGATCCTATCTCTAAGTCTATATCTTTCTCTAATGCTAGTAGCATATTCTGTTGCTTTATGTAACCTAATTGGATCTGATAATGCATTAATAATTTGTTTAAATTATATAACTATGCCTGTTATGCTGCTAAATTTTTGTAATTCCTTACAATATGCTTCTCTAATAAAACAGATATATTACAAATGATACTTTAGGCACAAAGATTTTAATAACTAATAGAAACAGGATGACAGCTGAGCATGTCTGCAATAATATTCTCTTGGCCTGAACAATAAATAACTTTATAGTGAAATTATTGGAAGATTCCACCTAATTAATCTTTTATTATTAATATAACTTTTATTGATAAATTCTAAAGTATGGTGGTATGACATCACTATAACTTCTGATCCCAATAAAATCTAAGATTTTGGAACCCCTATACCACAGCTAATGCCTCTTTTTTTATTGTTGTATAATTTAAATCTGCCCACTTTAAATGATGGTTCAAAAACATATAACACCCTAGGCTCATTGTTATCACTAAGTTGATTGCATATTTTTGATCATTGCCAATAGCTGGCTGTTATGTCAAATATTGAAAATATGCTTTTTCCTTTGAACTTAGTAACTCTTGTATAGAAGATGGAATGTCACACTCAATGATAGTAAGCTGATTAAGCATGTGGGCATCCAGGCTTCATCACCATGAGGGGATTAACATAAGATGAGGGGCTTGGCCTGATTATCTGCCATTTTATCATTTTATTGATCTGTTGCCAGACTGCTGCCTGATACTGGTATGGTATTGGATAAGTTCACTGTCAAAAAGGCTCATCATTTTTTTAATTTGATGCTATGAACATACCTCTTTAAGATACTAGATACTTTAGAGAAAATATCTCTATATAGAAACAACAATTGGTAAAATTGGTCATAATATCCAGAACTATCTAACTTAACCTTCATATTCACATCAACAATAAATTCTTGTATATTCATTAATTGATCAGCCTGACTAACAAAATTGACTGCAAAAGGATAAATTTTCTCTTGATTTCCAAAAGTTTTACTTTTATAATTGTCAAAATAATTGTTAAGAGGCATGAAGTTGGATCCAATTTTGGCTTCATGAATCAAACCTGGGATTATTACAAAAAAATATCCAAATTTAGAAGAATCAATTTCTAAAGTGATAAAAACTTGTTTGTTAAACAACTTCATTCTCTTTCCATAAACCAGCGTCATTTGTATCACCTTAATTGTCAGGACTGGAATTTTCTCATCAACTTTATTGATTTTCAAGTAAGTTTTCTCAGACAATATAATTGCTTGACTGCCTGAGTCTAAGAAAGCATTTATAATGATCTCTTCAACAGTAACCCTTATAATTAGGCAATTATACAAAATAGGTGGCTCAGTCATTTTATAAGGTTCTAAATAGTCAGTATCAAGATCTATACTGTTTATTAACCACATCATCATGTTCCTCATTGTTTAGAAATAGGGACCTGATGTGAGGAATTTTTCTGCAAGGTTCTACTTAGTTTAAAGCCCCATTACCTTTTTTACCAGTAACATTTTTTTTAGAATAGTTTGTATACCACTAGTAAATGGTTGGTTACTATCTGAGATCTTCCTTTTGGTTCTTTGTCTACTAACATGAGTTCTTCATTCCCAATAAGGACTCATCCTATAACTATAAATCTAAAATTAAAAACAATATTTTCAATCCAAGTTAATTAACTTATATAGTCATATAGGTACAAACTCAGTTCAGTACCCATATATTTTGGTGTCATTGGTTCTATATAAGCTAATAAGCTTGGATTGAAAATATTATTGTATTTAATTCTAGACTCATAGTTTTGTAGTTAAGTTGAGATAAAAGATGGCTGCTAGAGGATTGCACTAGATTCTTAGATCTAGATGCAATGCTGTTAGATCCAATAATTCTCATTGATGAAAGCCACAAGCTAGAAACTAGTATGAGGATAGTGGATATGTAGGCAACTAGATAGAGATATTATGCACAAGTCTTCTGGATCCATTGATTACTCTGGCTTGCACTGAATGGCATTACTGTATAAAGAGTTTTACCTATTTTAACAGGTTGAGCAAGCATAAGAAATGGTGATCATGTGATCATTAGTATTTAACATCAATCCTGCCTAATAGAATAGCAGTGGCTGTAATTAATGAACCAAAGACAACAAAATGTATGGGTACTGAACTTTAAACTAATGAGCCTGGATTGAAAATATTATTGTTTTCCAATTTTAGACTCATAGTTTTGTAATTAAGCAGGGATAAAAGGTGGCTACTGGAAAGTTGCATTAAATCCTAAGATCTAGGTGCAGTGCTCTCAGATCCAAGGCTCCTCACTGTTGAAAGCCACAAGCTAGAAACTAGTCTAAGGATATTGGATGAGTGGCCACTAGATAAGGATTTTATGCACAAGCCTTCCGGTATCCACTGATTACTCTGGCTGGCACTAAGTGGCACTACTCTATGATAAGTTTTGCCTGTTTTAACAGCTTGAGCAAGGATAAGAAATGGTGATCATGTGATAAAAGGGATTACATATAGTTTTTTGCAAAAAAATGAATTTATAATAATCACTTTGTGTGTGTCTCTCTCAAAATGATATTACAGATGGTTTTACAAATTTTGTATAATTTTAATGAACAATACTTCTAAAAAAGACTGATTTTGTTAGCTCCGCCTCCAAATGGGGATAAATCTGAAAAATAAAATGCTATTTCTCAATACCATTGGATTTTAACAACCTGTTACTTTAAAAAAAAAAAAACTTTGTATAACTAATTTCGTATTTTTTTCTTCTATTTTGTAACATTTATTTTTAAAAAAAAAAAATCGTACAAGAAAAATTGTATTTGGACACCTAATTTATATATATTTGTTTAATTAAATTTTTAAAATTTTGAGCTATCTCTCAATTATATTATCATTTACGAAAAAGATATATATAACATATTTAATATAATTTAATTTGTTTACAGAACACATATTACTTTCTTTGTTGTTATTAGTAAACAAAAAAATACTCCCAGTATTTATTCCATCTATCATTAGGTATTCTCAATAATAGCCAGTGTCAACAAATGTCCTACACTGTCTTCTAAATGATTACCCTGTAAATGTTTATCCAGGGTGTGTTTTTATTTCCAGTTTGGGATCACAGCAATTGTACACAAAATAATATACATCTTATTTACCACCCTTTCCTTCCACAATTGATATTTGACATCACGTCTCAGTGATCATTAATCACTCAGAGTAATTTATAATAATCATAATAATAAATAATAATAAAACAAGTATATTAATGAATTGTAAAAAGTTCTGAGTATTATAATGAAAAACTGTTCAAATGATTATTTCCTTGCAATTAGCCAACTTAGTGTGTTTTTACTCATTATGTTTCTATTTGGGAAAAAAATCTGAAAGAGAGGTATTTCTCAGCAGTGAGATATATAAAAATCATTTACCTCTTTACCTACTGATAAGTTACTAGAATAAATTATGTTAAGGTAGTAGTAAGTAATGGTAATTGTAAGCTATCACTGATAATAATTTGTAGCCTAACATTCAGTGTGCCGTCAATAGCGCACTTATCAAAATTGTAAAGATTGGTATCACTACAACTATTATGTCTCTAATATATTACATTGACTACATCAAATTTTAATCAATTTTTATATGCTTTCCATTTGGCTTAACCTCTTTTCAGAAACAAAACATTTTACACACACACTCACATATATATTCTCTAAACTTAATTGATATATTTAGTTAGTACAGAAGTTATTTTAAAATTTAATCATTTAATTTTTCGTATTTTTATTAATAATATTATAATGCTTATTTATTTGATCAAAATGATATAATGCTGCCATAGAAATTGATAATCTTATCTTTAAACTTTAAACTCTGAAAGCAAATTACTAGCATATATTAAAAAAATTTTTTTTATAAGAAACTGAGACTATAATTCGCTTTTTTTAAAAAACAAAATCAACATTTATAAACCAGGAAAACAAATTATTGTCAACTAAATTCTAAAATGAGCGGAGTTAAACGTCATATTATGTACTCTCCAACCCATGTACCATGTGAAAATGAAAATATGTTAAATCTCAGCAATACATCGTTGGATAGTAGAACAAGATTAAATAATGTATGTTATTCACTTGTGACTCTAAGGAATGATATGAGTACTGTTTTCAATGAAGTTGAAGGTGTTGTTAATAGTCAAAGCAAAAATTTTTCCATTGACCTCAGAAAAATCAATTTGGTGATCCAAAAACAATTAATGAAAGAAAGAAAATCATGGGAAGAACGTCTTGAAAAACAAGAACATGAGAGACAACTTCAAATTGAAGAATTAAGGAAAAGTCTGCAGAAACAATTTAATGATGAAAAGCTTGTATTATATGAACAATTAGGAGAAGAGAAGATTTGTTTACAAAAACTGATTCAACAAGAGCAGAAAAAGCACAAGGAAGAAATATCACACCAAAAGGAAGTTGTGAAGATGCTTGAACATCTTCAAATTCAATTTAATGAAAACTTGAAAGAAATAATGTCTTGGCAAAAAGAATCAGCAAATTTATTTACTGAAATAAGACATATGCCAAATAAACTGATTGAAATGATGTCAGAAAATGAATCAAAGTTGAATAATTTCAATCAAGAAATATGGACTGAGTTTCTTACACAGATTGAAAAACGAGACAACGATGGAAGAGAAACTTTACAAAAATTACTTGTGGAAAGAAAAGAAGCTGAGTTAGCATTTGAGGGTTTTCAACGGGAAGAAATTCAAAAACAAATTGAGTCTCTTAAAAAGCAAATATTTAAAGAAAGTAAAACTAATATTCAAACTATTGAGAAAATACTTATTGAACAAGATCTTATTAATACAAAAATATTTGCATTAACAAATCAAATAAATGTATTATTCAGCAATCAAAAAATGACTAAGCTCCATAAGGCTTGTAAAAAAAACTCTATAAAGAAATTAAATGAATTATTAGACAATGGAGAAGATGTAAATGTGATTAATGAGAATGGGGATACTCCACTTCACTTTGCAATCCTTAATAAAAATATCATGATGGTTGAAAAACTTATGCAACATAATGCAAATCTCAATTCTAAAAACAAGTTTTGTGTTACACCCTTATGGTTAGCTGTTTGTAATGATGCAGATATTGTCCAATGCCTTTTAACTAATGGAGCTAATCCTAATATATCTCTCATTCATGGATTAACAGCATTACATCTTGCTGTTTTAAAAAGAGACTGTTATGTTATCAAAATGTTGTTAGATTATAATGCCAATGCCAGGTCTACCATAAAAGGAATGATTACCCCAGTCAATATGGCTGTTATTTTACAATGGGATGATGTTCTTGGTGAACTTAAGAATTTTTGCAGCAATCCTGAAAATAATTGTGATATATGTGATTGTAAAAGGTTTGTTTTTTGTTTATCACAAATAATTGCCCCAGTCAATGAAAATGATATTTTAAAAACATTCAGTTTCAATCTTTTATACCATTTAACACTAATCAGTACTTATAAACCAATTATTGGAAAGTCTGGAATTATTTTAATGCTCATGAAACATTTGGATTACCATTTGAGTTTTCATAATTTTTCAATATATATCACAGCAATTTGGAGAATATTAAGTAACTTGACTGTTTTGACACCGGAAAATTGCAAAATATTACTGAACAATAACTGTATAGAATACTTTATCAAGTGTTACAGTTTATTCCCCCAAGAGCTTAATTGTTTGTCCTACATGGTTGATACAATAAATAATATTTCTGAGGTGAAATCACATTGTCATAAAATCATTGTACCAATGTTTATTTCTATCTTGTTAAAATTGATTGATTTACGATTTGATAAAATTGATCAAATTATTAAAATATTTGGCCATATTTTGTCTGATGATTCTGAAGTGTGGAATATTGCAACTCCCACCCGAGAAGAAGTTTCACTAAAAATAAAATCATTTGTGTCTAATTTACCACTAGACAAGCCATCAAATATTACTTATGATTCACTGGAATCAATATTTGAGTTTCTCACTCATTTCCACAATAATGAAGTTCAACTTTGTGGAGCATGGTTGCTAGGAAATATCATGCAAACACAGCCTGAAAAATATTTACCATATCTTGTCAAAGAAGATGGTTTGAGCAAATTAATTTGCATTAGAGATAATGTGATGACTAAAAATAATGTAAAACTATTAATTCAAACAGTCATTTCTATATATAATGCATTAGATATTACTGGAAAACAATAAAAAATATATATTGTGAACATGCTAAATTTTATATGAGAGGTTATGATGCAATTATATAGTATGACACAATTTCTCACACATTTATATGTTATAAAACAAAAACAAACAATACATATCATAGACATTTACCCATTTCATCAAATTATAAGTAGACATGGCCAGAATGATTTTTCTTTTCATTGATATTGGTCTAAACTGTATTTTATCATTCAATAATTATGAAAAATATTACACGTAAAAAAATGACAGGATACAGTTTATCCCAAGGTTTCTGAAAAGACTAATTAATCAATGAAACCAATTCATATGAGATATTTTTAATTTTATCCATCAGTTGCCTTCTATATTTTACAAATATTTATTTATTTCATAACTGTCTTCTTTGGTGCAATGGTAAACTGGCAGATTGTAGCTCAAGATCTGTTGCCTCTAGTAATGAAACTTCTTACAAATTTCTAGACTATAAACTATTTAATTATTTTGACATGTTTGGTTTTTGCAATAATAGAATATAAAACTCTAGAGTTCATAATCCATGACTCATGGTTCAGCTCTATGAAATTTATTATTCAAACTTCTTATTAATTTCTGAGCAATAAATCATTTTATTTTTTATGTATAATGTATATTGATTTCAAACATGCATATTTCTAGACTGGAAGTAATAGGATAAATTAATTACAATGAAATGATATTATTTTAAAATAATCAGCTAACTAGCTCTTAAGAAAATTGCTTTTATAATATCAGCATTCTTCCTCAAATGGCAGTAAATTCACTTCTAATATTACAATATATTGTACAAAGACTTATATGTTTAAATAAAAACCCTGAGGATGAACAGATATTTAAAGTGTGAATTTTTAACATCGGGATTATTTCACATTTTAAAAATCTGTTTAGTTTGAGTTTAATATTTAAATAGATTAACTTTTTACATTATATTGGAATACTAGTAATGGGGTTGCTTCTTTTTAAAAAATGATACCACAAAACAACTATCTTGGAAGAGCTGATTGGTGAATTATTCTAATTTAATGGCAAACATTGCAAATGTTTAATACTTTTATGGTGTGATTTTAACTACACTACTCCTATGCAAGGTAGAGATTGATTTCTATTTATTTTTAACACTTTGTGGTGCAATGTAATTATATGACAAAAGACGTGAAAAAAATCTATGATCCACAAGATACACATTTCATGCTGAAGCAACACTTATCAGTTGGCCCAAAACACAATCTCTTAACACATATTCTTATCAATGCTCAGTATATATATAGATTGCAAACTACTATAGTTTAATTGATAAGTGTCAAATATGCTGCCCTCACAACTTTGACACAAAATCACTTAATGAAAGTATATCAATATTTTTTATTAATCAGTCATTAGACTATAGATTATCCAATAATGAATAATACTTCTGCAGTGTAATTTTCATTACATCACTCTCATGCAAGGTAGGGACTGGTTTCTATTTATTTGGGGATCATAGATCTTTTTCATATGTCTTTAGTCATATGTTTAAGATTAAATCTCTTGACAAGGTGTTAAAAGTGAATAGAAACCAGTCCTAACCTTGCATAAAAGTGGCGAAATTACACTATAGAAGTATTATCCATTATTGAATAATCTATAGTCTAATAAATAACTAATAAACATTATCAATATACTTTCATTAAATGATTTGAGTCTAAGTTGTGAGTGCAGCACATTTGACAGTTATCAATTAAACTGTTGCAATTTGCCTTCTGTATGTATATATATAAAAGATTAATAAATTATAATAATACAGCTGAAATAATATGTTTAATGATCTGGTAGGACAACTTTTAACATGAAATGTCTGTATCAAAGCATAAGAGAGACATATTTGGCAGAGTGCCAATGTTTCCAATTATAAAAGCTTGAACTAGGGTGTGTTAGGAGATTTGCATAATTGCATATATAATAGATGAGTTATTAAGTGCTGCCTGTTCCAAAATTGAACACCCAGTATTTGTTGAGGGGAACACTATTAGCTTATATGTTTATTATATATGTAGAATTCAATTATATGTCAAGCTTCTTTGATTTTACATAATTACTTTCAAGGCAAACAATCTTGGCAGAAGCAGATTTAAAAGTGCATCTGGCAGTTTTCTCATGTTCCACAAACACTGAGCTATATGATGAATTTGTTTTAGCTCTGTTATATAGATAAGGGTGTTGAGATATCCTGGATTTTAAGTTGGCAGTCTCCCTAAAGTATTTGCTCTTGCAGAAGGGGCAGGCTATAAAATAAACTAGTTGAGTTTTGTAATCACTATTAAGCTTGCCCTTAGAATTATTAAGAGTGTATTGAGGGAAGGAGGGCATTGAAAACTGATATTAAAGTCTTTAGAAAGAATGGAGGTTAATTTGGGTAGATGTTAGTGATAAAAGGCATATTAATCCAGGGTTTTGGATTGGAGGTTTGATATGTTTATATCTATTATAAAATGTCCTAATTTGTTTGTTAAGCATGGGGAGAGAATAACCTGCTTGGATTAGGTCTCTCTTGTAAGATTATATATATATATATATATATATATATATATATATATATATATATATATATAGAGAGAGAGAGAGAGAGCAATGATAAAGATATGTATAAGAGATTGTGATCTATGTGCATTTGGGGATTCAGAGATTTTTTTCAGATGATTTTTGCCATATGTCTATGATTACATTCCTTTACAGTGTTAAAAGAGGATAGAAACCAATCCCTATTTTTCACGAGAGTGGTATAGTGAAAATTATACTACAAAAGTATTATTCATTATTAGATAGTCTATAGTCTAATGAATGGCTAATAAAAATTATTGTAAATATTTATTACCAGAGGTTTAAGTAGCTGCTTTGTTTAATCTTTGAATAATCAATTTATGATGGATATATTTATATTTTTGCCCACCAAAATGTGTTGCTTTAATATATATATATATATATATACGACAAGTGATAGTCACTAATAATAAATGATGCATTGAAAACGAAATTTTATAAAATAAATGTACATATACAGTATGCTAATTTTAATTTTGTTCATTCTTTGGGGGCATAAATTAGAAAGCTTGTTTTTATAACTGCATTATCATTGGATCAATATATAATAAATACATTTATTTAGGGCAGAAAATATCTGCTGAAATTTATTGATAATAATAAAATGACAAGTCTATAAGTTAGAAAGTCATCCAGGAAATTTGAAAAGTTTATCAACAAAAAATCCATACTAATCTTGTTCTGCAATGTGCATGAAATTACTCTCGACCACATAGCAGAAATAATAACTCATCTAGGTTTAGCTCTTCTTAAAAAATGCTGAAATGTAAAATTTATGGGGGAAAAATAATTTTGATATCAGAAACTAATATTTTGCACTTGAATAATGATTGATCTTATGCTGTGACTGTAATTGAAAAGATTTATTATAAAACATTTAGGTTTGAGATTGTTTTATGTAAGCATATTGACCTAAAATAAGATTTTTATAAAATTATACAATACAGGATTTTTCATACTTGCACTTCTATATGTAATATACATAAGAATTGCATACATAACTTCAAAATAGTCATAAATCTTATAAACTCAAGCAAGTTGTAGATCAATATAGGTAGTGTAGAAAACTAATAATAATATTATTCCATTTAGATAAGGCAAATACAAAATGTCTTGTTGGCTTCTTGCTCAAATTAGTGTCCAATTCAACAAAGATTTGCCTTTTCCAACAGTGAAATCTATAACATCACATCCAACAAGTTGAAAAACATATTGATTAACTTTATGATTTTATCATTGTATTTTTCATTTTTATATGACATCTTTCAATGAAATTGTTCTATTGCTTGTACATTGTGTTGGTAAAGTATCCAAATCTCATTTCCATATAATAAATTAAATTATAAATATGCGACTTTTTTTGCATATGTTAGTGAAGCTATAATTATACTATAATGTGTAATATGTCTGCTTAGCGCTTTCGAGATTTAATATTCAAATCTCATACTCATACCTTAACAAATGAAGACTGTTGTGATTTATTGTACACATATGCAAATGAGTTTGAATTTTTAATTAGTTAGGGATGGGTCAAAGCATGCCTCTCTTCTATTAATGGCACTGAGATCATTTGCTATGTAAAAAGCTTCTTTGACTTTTCTTTTGGCATCACTCTTTTCTGTACAAATTATTTGGGCAGAACTGGGTTCAAAAGCACTAAGCAGACATATTACACATTATAGTACAATTATAGCTTCACTAACGTATGCAGAAAAAGTCGCATATTTATAATTATAATTTTTACTGGTGAAGAGAAAAACAATTTATAACAAATTAAAATAAAATAACAATTCTATTTACAACTAATTTAATTGCAGTTGAAAGTAGTTTAGTCCCTAAAAATGAAATGCCCTATCTTTTAACTTATTAAAAGAATTAGCAGCATCTTAGAGTCACTAATTGTATCTCAAATCAAATTCCACCTTTCTACTTACAAAACTACCAAAGTATTTAAATTGGTTTATATCTTAAGTTGATAATTATTTAACCTAAATGTTGTAAAAATCTGGCTAATAACAAACTTAGATTTTTGAACATTAATCATTAAAGAAAGATCTTTAAATATTGCATTAAAAATACATTAAGTATATTCTGTAAATCATTACTTGAACTGGAAAAAAGCACAATTACTAGCATTTTTAAATTCAAAATCCAAGATGAAGTTCTTGTTTATACTTTTAATTGATTTAAATTTAACATTTCACAATCAATCCTATATCACATCTTGAACTCTGTTTTATTAAGCTGTCTATAAAAACTTCCAAAGACATTTATCAGAAAATTGAAAATCTACCTATAATAATATCTCCTTTTATTCTTTCATGTAGAAGTTTTATAGTATGAATAAATTTTGGTGAACCCTTAACTAATTTCTTATAGTATAAATAAATTTTAGTGGACAACCAACTGATTTCAAGCAATACCATAAGCTTATCCAGTTATCCAAATGAAATGCCATGACCAAATCAATAAAAGCAGGATATAAATTACACTTTCGTTTTTCTGTATTTTCCTGGCAAAAAAAACCATGTCTATAGTGTTTTATGATTCTTTAAAATTATGATTGGAATCAATCTTTTAAACGACTTTGCAATGACCATTGAAAGCCAGTTATTCCTATTTTGTTTTATAAAAAAATGTAGGTTTATCATGATTTATTCATATTTGAATAATACAAATATTGATTTCAAAATAAGAAAATCAAGAATTCTGCATGATATGATTAATATAATAATATGCATAAATGGGCTTCATATACATTTATAATGATAACAAAATAAACATTCAAGTAAACAAATATAAACAATAAGGATTGCTAATTTCTCAACAAGATTTGTGATAAATGCTTAGCTAGAGAATGCATTTAAAATATCTCTGTCAGGACTCCCTCCCCCCAAAAAAACTCTGACCATGGTTTCATGCTCTGGCATTCCTCAGAGAGATGCTAGGGTAGGCTCAGACCCTAGCACCTCTCTGAGGAGTGCCAGAGCATGAAACCATGATCAGAGTTGGGGGGGGTGTCATGACAGAGATATTTTAAATGTTTTCTCTAGCTAAGCATTTATCACAAAGCTTGTTGAGGAATTGGCAATCCTCAATGTTTATAACTTACAAGCTTAAGAGAATAGGGTCATGTCATTTAAGACTCTTATTTTAAGCAAATATAACTTTGTAAATGTTGCACCACATTTCATTGCTAACAATTTAATCATATCTCTATAAACAAAATTTTGAAAATGAGTACTTTTTGGTCCATATGATTTGTCTTGTTCTACACACGTTTTTCTACCATAAAGGTATACATAGTAGAAAAAGTGCCCCCTAAAAGTATAATGCTTACATTTAAAGTGTGCAGTAGTGCTGCATTATAGATTTACAATTTATAGTTCCAATGGCATGAGATTTGAGAAAAAATATTAAATACATCAAACAATTAAATATTTATAAATTTCAATTTATAATGAGCACATATTTTGTATAAGTGGCATTATAAATAATTTTGTCAGCTATTTTCTTATGTTCATCATACATTCAATCTGTCACACGACTACTCTTTTTCAATTAATTGCTAGATTGTTTTTAATATTTAAATACAGGTATACTTTATATCGCTGGAGTTTATAAAGTATATCTTATTTAAATATTACCGATTCAGCCTGTATCCTGCCTATCTCTCTTCTGTGTGTTTAAATGGACAAGGTGCTATACATAAGGGGTCAGAGTGACTTAAGGTCAACATGGGCATGAAAATAATATTAGCATCATCAAGAGATTTGGGTGTTTCATCATCAGATTTTTAATAGTATGAATGGCTGCAAAATTGGAAAGTGGAGTAGATTTAAACCTGTCCATTAAAGTTTGAAGATTTTCTATCTTAATATAGACTGAGAACTTATTACATATGTGTAGGAGATGATGAACTGGACTAACTGATGAGTGCTGGTTCAGCATGAAATACATGTAGTGGAGATCATTTATCTTTTTCACATGTGTAGTCATGGTATCATTTGTATGAGATAGATAGGATAGCTGAAGGAAACTTGAAACTCTGGATTCAAATCTCCTATAATTAGATTGCTTTTATAACTGCATTTACTGAACTTTTTAAAAAATTGTTTATATCTTAATATGCATAGCATATAAATTAAATTGTACCATGGGATTGTATATACCTGTTAACACATATTATATGCAGTTTCAAGCATCCACATAAAACATGGAACCAAATGATTGTGAATATGATCAGACTATAGTATGTCTGTCTGCTGTTATGCTGAGCTAAGATAAAATGTCATATTAACATGTAAGAGCTTGGTTTAGAACTTTTCTATTTTTTGTTAAACATTTGTGTGAATGTAAAAGTAATAAATAAGTTAATTATTAGAATTCTGCCAGTGACTTACTAAATATTGGATTATTAAAAGTATACTTTTATTTTTCTCTTTTACTTCCTTTGCATTTATTCATATATTCATATATATATCTTATAACAACTCCCCTCGTAATGCAAAAGATTTTTTATACTTCTTTATTTTCCTGACAGTTTCGACTGTCCTGCAGTCTTCATCAGAGTATTGACTGCAGGACAATCAAAACTGTCAGAAAAATAAAGAAGTTATATAAAAAATCTTTTACACTATAGTGTATATGAGGGGAGTTGTTATACGAAATATATTGGGTCATTAATACAAAGACATTATGATAGTGGTAAATATTATAAAAATAGATTTGAAAATGCATTCTATTGCTTAAAACATTGATTTTTTATTTTCATATTAACAATAAAGTTTTCATTACTGTTTCTGTCTTTGTCTATAAACATTTTAGTATGGATATACAACATTTCCCCCCAATATTAAGATGTTTCTTGATAATAAGAATTTAACAAAATATAATGTAAAATGTAATGTACTTCATAAAAGTATCAGCATTTGTGAATATCTGTACTTTTATAATAAGAAATCAAAGTGCAGTTAAAAAAGACTACAAGAATATGGGGTTGTACACTTTGAAAACAATGAATCTATTTTCATTGACCACTCTTGGAATTTTTTTTCTGTTAGCATTGACTACTGTTGAAAATTTTTTTAATACCATAATACTTCAGCATTACCTCAAAAAAATGAAATTAAGTTGATAAAGATAGAAGAAGTAATTTATATAAATTTTAATAAGAATTTTATAAATATTGCAAATTATATATACTTAATTTTATAATACTTAGAATGTCATTTCATTTCGTTAGTAATCCAATATATATATTGTGCCATTACAATTTGGTCACTGGCCAAATTTATAGTAATGTGCATGTAAGAAAGTGTAAAACAAAATCATCATCACATTTTTATATAATCATAAATGAAGCTGTAGGGCATCCAAGTTTAAACCCTACAAGGTCCAGTTCTAAAAGCTTTAAACAGAAAAGATGTCAACAATTATATCTTTATTTTTTGTGTTAATAGAAAGGTAATACACACATTTAAACTATTTAATATTTAATTTTTCTTTAAAAAGCAAATCATAATCATACATATAGCAATGTATTTAAATTATTTAATTGTTTTATATTTCAATATTAAACATTTTAACTTCTTTAAAACTAACTTATTATCAATTTAATATTTTATTCTATACTTTTATTTCTTTCTTTAATTATAATTGATTTAAAAGTTACAGATTTAATTAAATAATTGGTTATAATTACTAAGCTAGCAATTATATTATTTAAGGTTAGTTTATGAATGATTTAAAGAATGAAGGATTGTTACATTACATACAAAATTTTAATTCCTAAATATTGAAAGAAAAGGAAGTATTAAATCTGTTAAATTATTTTTTGTACAATTTTTTTAAAAGAGAAATCTTTTAATCAGATATCAATTTTGTAGCAATTTTTTTGTAAATATTTTCATTTGGGAGCTTATAATGTGAGAACTAAAAATTGATTTTCTTATCTAAGATCTAAAAAGGAAGCTCAAAGATTTGAAGTGTTACTGTTTAAAGAAAAAAAGAAAAAGAAATAAGATTATTATTTTTTTAAACAAAAGTGAAAAAGGATTAAACTTTGTTGAAAAATCATTTAGTTGAAAATAAATTAGAGATCTAATTAAAACAAATTTCCAAAAATAAAGTGATCTATTTGATTTTAAGGTAGTAAAAATTATATAAAAATTCTAATATGATTGATTGTCAGATTATTAACTATCAAATTTATGTTGAAAATATAAGAAATGTGGGTAGAAAAATTATATATTCCCATTTACATCGAGAACACTCAATAGAAAGAAAAGATTTCTAAAATAATATTCTACACTTTCAACTGACCAGAGAAATAAGATGTTTTTAATAGAAGGAAAAAGCTTCACTGCATTCAAAGAAGATGAATTAATCTACTATAAATATTAATCATCAAGTCAATTAATTGTTACAACAACTGATTTTAAACTCAAGAAAATTTACAAATGGGAAAACAATTCTGTATTTCATCCATAAAAGAAGAAAATTTAATATAATGATTTCCAAATTGCCACTAAAGCAAATAACCTCAATAGAGTCATCACATCAATATTATACACCTAAGAAAGAGATTGTCCCACATAAACGAAATAGTAGCTGAGAAATATAGAGACATTATAAAGACAAGTTTGAACCCTTGGAAATTACCACAAACAAAAGATCGGTAATATGACTTTTTATATCTATTTTTTTATATATCAGTCTTAATAATTTTAGCAATAAAGTGATATATTTTATTTAAAGAACTTTTAAAGACTATTCAGATCGATTAAAAAAAGATGTCTTACTAATAATCACTTTGAGCTCATAAATGACCTTGAATTATGAAAATTATTTTTTATTAATTTTACAATATTATAAAACAATTTTTATTGTATTATATTTTAGTTTTAATAATATATTATTATTATTTTTTTAATATTTTTATTATGGTAAAACACCTAATATATATTTTTATATTATAATTGGAGTGAATGAAATAATGAGTAGTATTAGAATATTAGATTATTTGTTTCAAGTTCAGTATAGATTTATAAGAGGGGAGAAAATAATTTAAAACTTTTTCTAAAACTTGCTCTTTCAATTCTACTAACATTTTTTACATTTATTTACATGTTGATTTTAAAGTATTAATGAGCAGATAATATTTTTTAAATACTTTCTCATGAGTGAAAATCAGGTCAATGTCGTCCAACTAATACAAAATACATTGAAGGAAAGGGAAGAATTAAAATTAATCTGAGGATTTTATATAATCATTATTATTATTATTATCATGTCAATTTATATTATTAAATTTTATGTTTAGAAATGTAGTAATAAATATTAGTTGTTTTATTAAACAGGTATATATTTCATTAAGTGTAGTCTTGTTAGTGTGATTATTCATCATCCTAATGTGAATATTAGTTATTTAAGATATAAGTAAATATCTAAAATTAAGCAATAATTAGATTTTTTATAAAAATTAGTTTTATGTTTAGGCTTAGTCCTAGAGCTTAGTTGAAACCTTTATTATCTTATTATTATCATCATCATCATCTCATAACGTTTAATTAATGAGCTGTTTAACTGTTTAAAGGCATAAATAAATATTGATTTATAATATTTATGACTCTTGTATTATTATAAACATCCCATCATCTATTTCATGCAAGGATAGTGAATTGATCCTAAATTATTTATATATAATCTGAGCTAGTAAACTTACAAAACTATTGAAACACATTTGTTATGCTAAGATCTGAGAAATGATTTATGTCTAATATACTCCACTTTGGTTTAAAGATGTTTACTTTACCTAATATTAGTGCTTATCGTGATATGGCTCAAAAGCAAAATCTCTCATTTTTTATTAGAAATAAAGTACCAAAAGGGTTCAAACCCATACATGTGAAAGGTTATTAGATATAACTGTCTAGATTCAGATAATCTAGTGGCCTCTAGACATATTCACTTTATTTGTTAAAATGTACTTAACATCAAACCAAGAAATGAAAGGGGATAAGATCTACTGCCTGTATACCTGAGTTATATTTTATTGAATTACTAGTGTACTCACTTCACGTGATACCATATACCTGAGTTATAATACTTGTTATTTTAATTTGTTATAATTCTTATAATCATTCTATGGACTACTCAGGTATGGTAATATCTTTTTTTTGATTCTTTAATTATGTTACAATGGACACCCAACTGGGGCCTGATATTTTACCATATACCTGAAAAAGAGAGTCTATAGAATGATGGGAGATGTGTGGTTAAAAATAGAGAAATTTTTTAGTAAAATTTTTTTTTCAGTAAAAATTTTTTTTGTCTTACAAAATTTTGACTTACAAAATTTTCTTGGCCAAACATCTTATTTTAGATATGATTTTAATATGATTTATTTTTCATGATATATAAAATGGGTACAGCATAAAACACTTAGTTTTTTTTATCAATTTGAAAATAGAGATGAATATCACAACTTAAGACAAAAGTGAAATAAATAATATATATATATTTTTTTGAACATTAAAATGATTTATTGCCAGATAGGATAGGCAAGTAATAGTGTTGAATTATGAATAGTAGTCTCATGTGTGTTTGGGAGTTCATTTGTAAAAAAAGTCTTGATTTTAGAGGTTTGATTGGATGGTTGACTTGAGTTTGTTGTTAGATTGCAGTTTTGATGATGAGTGAAGTTGTGTCATTGCCTTGAGAATGCTATGTATTTCATGTAACTTATGAATGATCAAACCCATTCACTCAACCCAATTTATTTTATCTTTATTTTATCATGAGGCAGTTAACAGTAGTCCTCATGATACCAGCTATCGTCTCCAAGAGAGAGAGCATGCATAGTTTCCAATCAAGTTCATATTTATTTTATTTTATCATGAAGCAGTTAACAGTAGTCCTGCATGATATCAGCCTATAAGTCTCCAAGAGAGAGAGCAAGGTTTCGTTTTTGTAGTCTATAATAAGCAGGGCATTCCTTGATACTTCATATAAGACTCCAAGAGAGAGACAAGGCATAGTTTATCTATCTTAGCCCCTAAGACTTAATACATCTTTTATTGCAACAGAGTTTGCTTCATTCAATCAAGGGTTGTGGTAGTTAATAGTGATCAATTGGGATGATCTTCTGAGTGCTCGTGATGCATTGTGTGATTATAGTGTGTGACTGAATTCTTTTATTTATCTCAAGATTGGAATGCTAGTCATTCTGTGGACTGTCAATATCTTCGTTTCTGGGAGAATGGATGAATGTATAATTTGGGCTATTACAGACAGACATGCACTATATAGATTATTGTTGTGTAAGTCATTAAATAAGGATATTAAAAAAATTTTTTGTTGTATTTGTAAATGCATAATAAGGTGAAAATCAAATCAGTCAGTTGGTAGAATAGGTGTCAGACAGGGAGAAGATGTGTGATTTTGATTGTCAGGAATACAGATGGGATATATATAGTTTTATAACATGAGTGAACTAAATTATAGTATGGAAGAGGTTATGGAAGAGGAAGGTGCCCCAATACCAGGAATCAGTGATCGTTTTCATATTGAAGAAGAGGATGGGGAGGTTTTCTTAAAAACACAAGAGGAAAGAGAGGAAGTAGAGGAAGATGCCTTTAATGTTAGTAGCAATAATAAGGCCTCAAGTACAGAAATGGTAGATGAGGAGCCAGAAGTGGTCCAGGCTCAGATAACAAAGATGGCACCATCAGACATGGACATGATAATGCAGATGTTCAAAAGTCTAAGAGAAGATAATAAGCAAGGGATGGTAAATCTAGAACAAAAGATAGAGAAAAATATAGAGAGTCTAAGAGAAGATAGTAAGCTAAATATGATAAATCTAGAACAAAAGATAGAGAAAAATAATAAAAGTATAGAGAGTCTAAGAGAAGATAGTAAGCAAAGGATGGAAAATCTAGAACAAAAGATAGGTCAATCTATGGAGAAAAGTATAGAAGGTTTAAGGGTAAATCTAGAGAACTCTATTGACAATAACAACCAAATGATCATAGCTTTGGAAACTAGGATAGAAGGGTCCAATATAGAGTGTAAAAATAGGTTTGTGTCATTAGAGGAGAGGATAGAAGGAGTGTGTAGGTCTATGGAAGTCACCAAACAGGAGGGCTGTCAGGGACTAAGTCATTAAAGGCTCAAGTGGAGCAGTCTATCGAAGAAAATAAGAGAGAAATTGAATTAGTTAGGAATGAGGTCCATGGTTTGGTCTCCCAATCCATATCAGAATGCATAGAAAAAAATGCCGAAATAACTTCTGCAGGAATTCATATTAGATTAGAGGAGGTGGTAGCCAAAGTGGACTCATATAAGGAAGCCACTTTGGGCTGTGTAGATCAAACCATCACTATGAAAAATAAGTTTAGTGGCTTAGAAAAGGAAATACGAGAAGTTAAGGGAAGCATGGCCAATGAGTGTGTACAAATTGACCAAAATCTTAGGAAAGAATTGGGGAAACAAATGGATAGCTTTAGGGAGGAGATAGTAAAAAGGGACAAGTCAAGTTCTTTAGAAGAGGGATCCAGAATGAATCAACATGAATTGGGTGTTATGTTGGAAAAGGTTGAGGAGAACCAGAAGGCCTATGTTGTGGAATACATAAACCCCAAGATGGATGATCTCTACCAGAAAATAGGGGAATTAAAAGATCGTAATAATGTAAAGCTGCAGTATCGGTCAAACCTAAATCAGGGCAGAGCGATGGTAGCACCAGTCCAGATGACTGTAGGGATAGATCAGAACAGAGTCAGTCGGAGAAAAGGATGTCTACTTTAGTTAACAATCCACAAGGTGAAAAGAGTAGAAAGGCCGATATTAGCCATAATACCAAATCTCCCAGTAAAGAAAGTAAATGAGATGATGACCAAAGAGCGATTGGGATAGATCATGAAGTGAAAGAAGGAAAGAGAGTTGGAGGAAAACTTGATCCGATAAGTGATTGATTTAAGAGAGGAATAAGGGAGATGAAACCAGTTATTTTAGAAAGAGAGCAAAAGTTTCAACAGTTGTGTTCTCATCTAGTAACAAACTGGTGTTTCAAAAATGTCTTTAAATGATTGGAGATACCTTATATATGGTATAGAAAATCTCTCTGAAAATGTAAATCCAAATTTCTGAAAATTAACTGGAAAAGCAAAAATAAGTTATATTGGTACAGAGAAACTCTGAAAATGTAAATGTCAGTGTGTATAGACAGAGAATCAACTTCTGAAAAATTTAAAGGTTAAATTTAAGGGCTATATTTGGTCAAAAACAATTTTAGGATTTAAAAATAATTATATGGAAGAGAATCAACTTGAAGTTTAAATGTCATTATATATCATAAGAGAATCAATTGAAAACTTCAAAGATATATGGTACAAGTCATATTTCTAAATGGGTTGTAATAGGAGGTTATATAATATTCCTCCAGATTGTTTTATAAATATCAGTCAAGATGAAAAATGGAAATATTAAAGGGATTGATGTACAGGTGCATTTTTATAGACACAATTGTTTGAAAGAAATTCCAAATTACCCAGAAAATAGGGAGAATGCTTAGCTTGGCTCTTGAGGGAAATAAGGGAACCTATAATGCTAGGAGTTTGATCCCTTATACTTAGCAGAATAGCCTGCAAAATCTCCAAATAAATTACTTTTAGTTTTAATGAAATATATTTACAGTAGTTAATTTTTTTTATATATATATATTATGTGTTTATTATTATTGTGTATTTATTAGTTAGGATTTTTTTTTTTTAAAGAAATATAGTTAAAACAAAAGTGCTGATGATTTTATCCGAAGGGGAGAAAGTTGTGATTAAATTTGGTCACTGGCCAAATTTATAGTAATGTGATGTAAGAAAGTGTAAAACAAAATCATCATCACTTTTTATATATCATAAATGAAGCTGTAGGGCATCCAAGTTTAAACCCTACAAGTCAGTTCTAAAAGCTTTAAAAGAAATGGGTCAACAATTATATCTTTATTTTTTTTGTTAATAGAAAGGTAATACACATTTAAATATTTAATATTTAATTTTTCTTTAAAAACAAAGTTATAAGATAATATAGGCATGTGTGTAAATTATTTAATTTTTTATATTTCAAATATTAAACATTTTAACTTTCTTTAAAACTAACTTATGCTGATCAATTTAATATTTTATTCTATACTTTTATTTTCTTTTCTTTAATTATAATTGGGATTTAAAAGTTACGATTTAATTAAATAATTGGGTTATAATTACTAAGCTAGCAATTATATTATTTAAGGTTAGTTTATGAATGATTTGAAAGAATGAAGGATGTGTGTACATTACATACAAAATTTTACATTTCCTAAATATTGAAAGAAAAGGAAGTATTAAATCTGTTAAATTATTTTTTGTACAATTGTTTGTTAAAAGAGGAAATCTGTTTAATCAGATATCAATCTTTGTAGCAATTTTTTTTTGTAAATGATTGTTTCACTTTGGGAGCTTATAATGGGTGAGAACTCTAAAAATTGAATTTGTCTTATCTCAAGATCTAAAGAAGGAAGCTCAAAGATTTGAAGTGTTACCTGGATGTTAAAAGAAAAAAAAGAAAAAGAAAAGAAAGGAAATAAGGATTGAGTCTATTTTTTTTTAAACAAAAGTGTCTGGAAAAAGGATTAAACTTTTCAGTTGAAAAATCATTTAGTTGAAAATAAATTAGAGATCTAATTAAAACAAATTTGTCCAAAAATAGCAAGTGATGCTATCTCTGATTGGTTAAGGTAGCTAAAAATTGGATATAAAAAGCTGTCTTGAATTATGATTGTGATTGATTCAGATTATTAAACTATCAAATTTGAATGTTGAAAATATAAGAAAGGGGGTAGAAAAATTATATGTATATCCCATTTGCGACCATTGGAGGAAGCTGCAATCACATAGGAAAGAAAAGATGTGTCTAAAATAATATTCTACACCTTTCAACTGACCAGAGAAATAAGATGTTTTTAATAGAAGGAAGAAAGCATTCACCTGCATTCAAAGAAGATGAATTAATCTACTGATAAATATTAATCATCAAGTCCAATTAATTGTTACAACAACTGATTTTAAACTCAAGAAAATTTACAAATGGGAAAACAATTGCTGTATTTCATCCACATGCTTGACAGGAAGAGAAGAAAATTTAATATAATGATTTCCAAATTGTCCACTAAAGCAAATAACCTCAATAGAGTCATCAGCATCAATAGTTATACACCTCAAGAAAGAGATTGTTCCCACATAAAACGGAAATAGTAGCTGCAGAAATATAGAGACATTATACAAGACAAGTTTGAACCCTTGGAAATTTGCCACAAACAAAAGATCGGTAATATGACTTTTTATATCTATTTTCTTTATGATATCAGTCTTAATAAACATTTTAGCAATAAAGTGATATATTTTATTTAAAGAACTTTTAAAGACTATTCAGATCGATTAAAAACAAGAATGTCTTACTAATAATCACTTTGAGCTTCATAAATGACCTTGAATGTATGAAAATTATTTGTTTATTAATTTTACAATATTAATGTGTAAAACAATTTTTTTTTTTTATGGTATTATGATTTTAGTTTTAACTAATATATTATTATTAGTTTGGTTTTTAATAATATTTTGTTATTATGGGATAAAACACGCACATACATAATAATATTTTTATATGTGTATAATTGGGAGTGAATGTGAAATAATGAGTAGTATTAGAATATTAGATTATTTTGTTTCAAGTTCAGTATAGATTTCAGCGCTTGGAAGAGAGGGGGGAGAAAATAATTTAAAACTTGTTTCTAAAACTTGCTCTTTCAATTCTACTAACATTTTTTTTACATTCTATTTACATGTTGGATTTTAAAGTATGTGTGCCAATGAGCAGATAATATTTTTTTTAAATACTTTTCTCATGGAGTGAAAATCAGGGTCAATGTGACGTCCAACTTAATACAAAATACATTTGAAGGGAAAGGGGGAAGAACTTAAAATTAATCTGAGGATTGTTATATAATCAATTATTATTATTATTATTCATGTCAATTTTCATATTATCTAGAAATTTTTATGTATATGTTAGAAATGTAGTAATAAATATTAGTTTGTTTTATTAAACGAGGCGTATATATTTCATTAAGTGTAGTCTTGGTTAAGTGTGATTATTCATCATCCTCAATGGTTGAATATTAGTTATTTAAGATATAAGTAAATATGCTAAAATTAAGCAATAATTAGGAATTTCTTTATAAAAATTAGTTTTATGTTTAGGCTTAGTCCTAGAGCTGTAGTTGAAACCCTTGTCATTATCGTTATTATTATCATCATCATCATCGTCATCAACGTTTTAATTAATGAGCTGTTTAACTGTTTAAAGGCCATAAATAAATATTGATTTTATAATATTTAGTGATCTCTTAGTATTATTATAACCACATCCCATCATCTATTTCATGCAAGGATGAGTGAATTGCCATCCTAAATTATTTATATATAATCTGAGCTAGTAAACTTACAAAACTATTGAAACACATTTGTTATGCTAAGATCTGAGAAATGATTTATGTCTAATATACTCCACTTTGGTTTAAAGATGTTTTACTTTTACCTAAATATTAGTGCTTATCGTGATATGGCTCAAAAAGCAAAATCTCTCATTTTTTTATTAGAAATAAAGTACCAAAAGGGATTCAAACCCAGTACATGTGAAAGGTTATTAGATATAACCGTGTCTAGATTCAGATAATCTAGTGGCGCCCTGCTAGACCATATTCACTTAGTATTTGTTTAAACATGTACTTAACATCAAACCAAGAAATGAAAGGGGATAAGATCTACTGCCTGTATACCTGAGTTATATTTTATTGAATTACTAGTGTACTCACTTCACGTGATACCATATACCTGAGTTATAATACTTGTTATTTTAATTTGTTATAATTCTTATAATCATTCTATGGACTACTCAGGTATGGTAATATCTTTTTTTTGATTCTTTAATTATGTTACAATATATATATATTTAAAGTAATAAATATTTATTATTATTTTAATTCTCGTAATGAATGCCTATTAAAGTAATGCTAAAAGCTAGCTCTAGTTATGTTATTTATTTTGGATCAGTTCTTAAACATTTTAATATTATATTTATATACATATATCTTAAGATAACAGTCAATGTTTAAATAAATCATAGAATCAGTAATCTGTTGTCAAGGCAACTTCTATAGATAATAAATGAAGATTGTATTGACAACAGATAGGAAAATCCATGATTTATTTAAAGTTGTTTATTATTATATGATTTACATTAACAAACCACCTAGCTATTAGCACTTTATATGTTTAACATGCATCATATTCTCTATCACTATCATAATTTCAGCAACTTACAGTCTGAAAACATACCATATTACTTTGAATATAAGACACTCTTTTTATCCAAATTTTGGACCTGTAAAATTGGGAGCTGCATCTTAAATTTGAAGCAAACTTTTTATTAACTTTTAAAATTTCTTTCCAATTTTCTAAGCTTAAAATTCTACTGCATCTTAAATTCAGGGGTGTCTTATATTAAAAGTAATATGTTTGTATTAAATAGAAAATTACAAATTCAAAAATTTCACTTCATATATTTTACGCATGTATCTATCTATATGTGCACTGTTTTGTATTACCTTTCAGTTAATTTTTTATTTTACATGATCAATAAACTTTCAGTGTGCATTCACACACACTTGAATTATTTCAATTTATTACTGCACTGACTTTGTCAAAATTGCAATATGATATTTTTTTATATTTAGTTTTTTAATATATAATGAATGTAATCTTTAAATTAAACTGGATTCTAGAATTATTTTTATAAATATAGGCTTTGCTATTATGCACGATTCAGATGTGCACTGAAAAACTGGAAATCAAATACAGGGGATATGAGAGATTATATGTAAACATGGGAAGAATATGTATATTTTAATATTTTGTTAACTTATAGTCATTGTTGACTAATATTACATTTAAAATCTTATAGGTCAAAATGCATATTGGGATCCATTCCCATATTTTTCCAATAGCTACAACTGTTCATTAAAAAAATATAAGAGTGTACTTTAATTGTAGATTTTAAAATTGAAGATCTGTCATTTGAGTGAAAGAGGGATGTGAAGAAGAAAATGTAGATTATTATGTACTTGTATAAACAATAATATAGATATATCTGATCTTTTCTAACTTTTAGCTCTGAATGTATATAATACTTTCTATTCTAATAATTATTAATCATGTGGGTAGTTATTGAAACAAAACTGTTGTTAATAAATGCTTAGTAAAAATATGGAATTTATAATATAAACTTGATATCTAGTGCAGTACTTTTCCGTCTACTATAGTTAATGTAGATCTGAATAATCAGTGGCCATTACATATTGTGGTATTATATCCATATATCCAGATCAGTTTCTGGATTTTGCCTCTTCTATATAACAACTTGGGATTCGAATCTAAAACTAATACATTTAAATATAGTTGCTATATACATGTGGACTAGTTCTGCTTTGAATCCAAGTCCTCAATAATAATAAAAAAATCCAAAAACTTCACTGGAATTATTAATATACCATCTTTGCCATTAGTATCCAGTGATTATTCATTATTACAATAAATAATTTAGAGTCATGTAAAAAGAGATTTGAAAGCTCATGTTAAGAATAAGCTAAGAAAATCATGTGCTGTTTTGTTGATAATTTTAATTTATGTAATAAATACAATAAAATGCTAATAATTTTTAGTCGCAAAATTTTAGTTATAACTAATACAATTACATTAAATTATTTAAATTGGCTTTATATATCTTTGAGTATTTTGCTTAGATAACAAAAATATGTCCAACAGTTTAGACAGAAAAGAAAAAAACAAGAATCAGTTTTTGTTACACAAACATTACACTTGTCTGCGCTGTTTATATTAAAAAATAAAGTTATCAAAAAAAGGATGTTAATTATTGGTCATTTGCTCCAATTAAAATGAAAATATGATCAAATAATTTTCTAACAAGTTACTAGAACGAAGAATAAAAAAATGGAAAGAGAAGTAGCATCAACAAGGTCATCTCATATTTACTTAACTTCTTTAATCAACTTATTTCATGAATTATCATCATTTTCAAACATTATTGATTCAATGCAGAAACAAGGGCTCTCCAAGTTCAATTCATCTCCAATTTCTATCCTCTCTTTTCTACATTTCACCAGAAATAGGTCTTTTACGATCTCTTGGAAATCCAATTTAAGATTTCAACTGTCTATCTACCACCACATCTTCTAACAATATCTCTAGACTTCAATTCAGTAACCTCTTGATTCGCTCACTCATGTATCTCATGTCTGATCTCTCCATGTTACACTTAATATGCATCTCTTTAAACTTTGTTGAGTGCTTTGAAGTCTGTGTACTGCTCTTCTGTTAAGTGTCTGATTCTCAGATCCATAAGTAAGAACTGGTAAAATACATTTATTAAAAACTTTTTTTTTAAACCCATAGGCATATTTCTTTTCAATATTAAGTTATTTCTACCAAAATCACTTCAACCATGTTTAATTCTATGACTAATTTATGTTGTTATCCATAGTAATAATCTTACCTAGATATTTGTAGTTAAACCACTAAACATCACATGATCACCATCTCTATACTAGCACCTAATTGTTGTAAACAAAGGCAAAACTCTCCATACAGTAGTGCCATCCTGTGCCAAACAGTAATCAATGGATGCCAGAAGGCTTGTGCATAAAATCCCTATCTAGTGCTTACCCATCCAATATCCCCAGACTAGTTTTTGGCTTGTGGCCATCATCAGTGAGGAGCCTTGGATCTGATAGCACTGCACCTAGATCTTAGGATCTAATGCAACCATCCAGCAGCCACCTTTTAACTCTACTTTACTATAAAACTATGAGAATGAAATTTAAAAACACAATAATATTTTCAATCTAAGCTCAATAGCTTATACAGTCATATGGGTCTGAACTCAATTCAGCACCCATACATTTTGGTGTCTTTGGCTCTTAAACAACCATAGATAGGGATTTTATGCACAAGCCTTCTGGCATCCATTGATTACTCTGTTTGGCACAGGGTGGTACTACTGTATGGAGAGTTTTTCCTTTGTTTACAACAATTATGTGCTAGTATAGAGATGGTGATCATGTGATGTTTAGTGGTTTTTAACACCAATCCTGCCTAATAGGATAGTGGTGGCTATGGTTGTTTAAGAGCCAAAGACACCAACATGTATGGGTGATGAATTGAGTTCAGACCCATATGACTATATAAGCTATTGAGCTTAGATCGAAAATATTATTGTTGTGTTTTCCAATTTCATTCTCATAGTTTTGTAGTAAAGTAGAGTTAAAAGGTGGATGCTGGAGGGTTGCATTAGATCCTAAGATCTAGGTGCAGTGCTCTCAGATCCAAGGCTCCTCATTGATGATGGACACAAGCCAGAAACCAGTCTGCGGATATTGGATGAGTAGGCACTAGATAGGGATTTTATGCACAAGCCTTCTGGCATTCATTGATTACTCTGTTTGGCACAGGGTGGCATTACTATATGTAGAGTATTGCCTTTGTTTACAACAATTATGTGCTAGTATAGAGATGGCGATCATGTGATGTTTAGTGGTTTAACACGAATCCTACCTAATAGGATAGTGGTGGCTATGGTTGTTTAAGAGCCAAAGACATTAAAATGTATGGGTGCTGAATTGAGTTCAGACCCATATGACTATATAAGCTATTGAGCTTAGATTGAAAATATTATTGTGTTTTTAAATTTCATTCTCATAGTTTTATAGTAAAGTAGAGTTAAAAGGTGGCTGCTGGATGGTTGCATTAGATCCTAAGATCTAGGTGCAGTGCTCTCAGATCCAAGGCTCCTCACTGATGATGGCCACAAGCCAGAAACTAGTCTGGAGATATTGGATTAGTAGGCACTAGATAGGGATTTTATGCACAAGCCTTCTGGCATCCATTGATTACTTTGTTTGGCACAGGGTGGCGCTACTGTATGGAGAGTTTTGCCTTTGTTTTACATTTGTAGTTGTTAGCTTTCTCTAACTCATCATTATATATAAATATAATATTAATTATAATACTGGTGTTAGTATTATTTTCTGTAGGTTGGGTCTGTAATCCAGACCAAGCACAACAGATTCTGGCACAATCAGACAAAAGAATTTTTTCCCCATGGCTGGAAAAAATAAGAGCATAAATGAATAAGTGCGCACTCGTAAAGACACTCATTTAAATTTATGAATCAGTGATCATTAGATCACACATAAATACTGCCCACATTAACAGATTTTAGTCCAGTACAACTAAATAATTTTTTCTTCATGGCTGGAAAAACACAAACTATCACCCCCATAGCCGGAAAAATAACAAAATATATATATACATGAGTGCACGGCATTAGTTAGTATTTGTAAATAAAAAATTGCTCAATCCAGCTAGATTTGATGCAGTTAGATTTATAATATCCCAGCCACCCCAGCCCCCAGCTTTGAGAATAAAAAGTAAAATATGCAGTTATAAACAGTTGTCGTATTTCCTTATGGGAATAATTAAATATCTCATTACAATCTGAATAAAAAACAGATTCAGCATATTAAGAAAAACTTCTTACCTGAGACAGTTAAGGAAATTGACTGCAAATGCAATTGGAAGTTCATAAACCAATCAAAACTGATCGTTTTTAAAAAAGACGGAAGCTCACCCAAGTAAAGTAAAAGTTTTGTCCTAAGCATTGTTGGCCTAGTGGTTATCATAGCTGTCTTCCAAACAATCAGCCCAGGTTTGCTTCCCAGTCAATGCATCTGACATATAAAAAAAAGTAATAGTATCGAGTGGTAACTCGTAGTAATTGTTTTTCTCATGCTGTACCAGAGAAAAATAAAGAATGGCTAATGTAATTGGCTTGATGGAAGCTTTTGATCCAGTCTGCCTCGAAAACTGGTCAAGCTACAAAGAGCAACTAATTTTTTGCATGCAGGCTAATCAGATTAAGAAGTTTGAAATAAAATTAGCCATGCTGATGATAATAATCGAGTCTCAGACATATAGTATTCTAAAGTCTCAAGTTGGATCAGAAACACCATCTGACTTGGATTTTGAGAAAGCGTTGGCGATTCTCATAGAATACTTCTCACCAAAACCGCTAACAATAATGCAGAGGTATTACTTCAATCTGTGTCCAAGCAGAGGGTGTAAAGGCTAGAGAATTCGCAATATGAATCTAGGCATTGGCCCTGATGTGGATTTCAAAGAGTTCTTAAATGAAGCACTCCACAATTATTTTATTTGTGAGATGAATGATCATAATTTAAGATTCAAATTAATAATAATTCCAGATTTAGACTTTGAAACAGTGGTATCTCAAGCCATGCTGGCAGAATCTAAAATGTGCCAAACATGGCCGTTAAAAAATAAATAAATTTTACCATTAACAAAATTATACAGAAGACTGAGTTAGTCAAGCAGTTACAACAATGAGTGATAAGCATTGTTATAGGTGTAATGAATCGATGGACATACAAACAGATTGTCCACACTGCTATACTTTGTGTTCAATTTGTATTCATTTTGCAAGTGATCAGGCATATAAGAACAACAATTTTAAAAGATAAAAAGATAAGTAGCCGATACGAGAATGGAAACACACCAAAGGCAATCTTAACAAAAAAAACAAGTTGTCTCTATAAACACTATCAAGAATGGTGAATTGGTATTTAAATACAGAATCTTCATTAATAATACACCAGTCACAATGGAGCAGATACAGAGTTGGCAGTGTTCATTGTGCCAAAAAAGACCTGGGCTATCATTAATGAAAATAACAAGTATAAGCTGCATCCTAGCAGCAAGACTATCACAGACTATAAGGGCAAGAAGATAAAACTCTAGGGTCAGACAAGAATTTCAGTCTAATAAAACTATATATCTACCACTGTTAGTGACATCTGCTGATTACAGTAATTTATTGGCCATGATTGGTTCAGTCACTTAGGGTTTGCAGTGACAAAGGTCAGTCAAGTCACAACAGTAAAGAAATTAAAGATTGATTACCCTGAAGGTTTCAAGAAAGATCTAGGTCTGTACTTAGGACAATCAACTCACTTACCACTGAGCAGTAAATCAGTGGTCGAGTGGACCACAAATGACCCTGGGTTTCAAAAAAGTTCAAAAATGGATTCAGCAGGGTTGGCCAAATAAGAAACCAGCGGAGTTGCATCCAGCCTACTGGACACAAAGGATGGAGCTCTCAATTGAAAATGGCTGCATTATCTGGGAATCTATAGTAATTCACCCAGCTGGATGATCCCAAGTGCTCAAGCTGTTACATAATGACCATCCAGGGATAGTCTGAATGAAGATGCTAGCAGGGTCATATGTATGGTGGCAACTTTGGACTGGATATTAAGTATAAAGTCCACCACTTCTAGCATTGTAAAATGAATCAGAACATGCTAGCTAAAGACAAAATAGTTCATTGGCCTAAAACTGAAGGCCCATGGACTAGACTCCATGTAGATCATGCTGGCCCATGGAAAGCCAAACTACTATTAATAGTAGTTGATTCATATTCCAAATGGTTGGAGGTAGTAGAAGTTCCATCACTCCAGACCACTGCAATAGTAGAAGCTCTTTTAGAAAGCTATTTGCTACACATGGCCTTCCTAAAACTATAGTCTCAGGTAATGGCACAGCATTTACTATAGTGGCATTTAAAAACTTTTGTGACAATAATGGCATCCAGTTAGTTTTCAGTCCACCATTTCACCTTGAAAGCAACGGCCAGGCTGAGAGATTGGTTCAAGAGACTAAAAAAACTGCTCACAAAGATGGACACAGGAAACTGGAGCACCTGTACTCCAGAATGTTGTTATCACAACACTCCACACCAAGTACAGTAACTGGGAAAACTCCAGCTGAATTGCTTTTTAATAGAATTTTTCAAACTAACTTATCAACTCTGAAACCAGGTCCAAATGATGGAAAACAAGAAAAATACAATTGCAAATAGGAAGTAATGTTCTATGCAGTATGTATAGTGGATCCACTAAATGGATTCCAGCGATTGTAATTCAACAGAAAGGATTCCACACCATAGTAGTTGAAACAGCAGATGGATGTCAACATCATCGCCATTAGAATCAGCTTAGACTGAATTATACAGATGCAGCCACAATTAATGAATCTCCAGGATTGCAAGCAAAGAGGACCAACAAACCGAAGTTGGCAGCAAACCAGAACCATCAAAGCAGATTAGTTGTCCTTCAGTACACCTGCATGACTATGTTCTCTAGGGCTAATTTTTAGCCAGGTGGGGGAATGTTATAGTTCTCCTTTCCCTCAGAAGTGGACTATTTCAGATCTGATCAGATTGAGCATTGTTAGCTGCTAACCAATAGGCTGATGTACAGATAAACACATAGCCAATGATTAGTACAGGCCAATAAGCAAGGATGATTGCTGAATCTGAAAGCTCCAGTGAAGTCAGGGATTTGGCAATAAATGGTCAGTCTTTTGGAGGAAAAGATAGAGAATGTCAGTCTAATCCAAAAAGATGGTAAGCATTCTCCAAGAGAAGCCCTGCTAGTTTAAATAGCAGTAAGCATTCTTATGATAGCAATATGCTATTTGTCCACACATCTAGGCAAGTCCACATAAGGACAAGATGCTGCTAAGACTACTGCCAACTCGAGGCAAGCTGTCTGATACAGCCAGAAGAGTCATTCTCTTTACCCATGAGCTAAGCTATCAGGTGTAGCTGGAAGTGGTAGATCAATAAGAATCAGATCCAAGAGTCCAAAAGTACTATATTATTCTCTATTATATGAATATGTAAATATACTGGTGCTAGTATTATTTTCTGCAGATTGGGTCTATAATTTAGACCAAACACACCATATATCTAATAATTTACTTTGTACAATTATTTTCACTTTAGTTAATCTAACAATTTTTTTAACTTGACAGATGGTTTTTAAAAATATAAAATTATATGAAAGAATTTTTAAAAGTTATTTGAAAAAATTACATTTGTAAACTTGTGAAGATAAATGAATTAGTAAATGTTTGGGGAACTATTAGTATTACTATATACTAATAATTTTGTCATTTTTAAAATAATTTATAAATCTATATATATATATATTGTGGAAACAAATCTTGAAAATAACCATAGCATACTGAAAAAAATATAGGGAAAACTATATGCTGATATATATTTAAATATGGAAAAAAATTTAGGTTCATACAATAAATGAGATTTTTAAAGAAAACAAAGTGAGTGTAAATAATATAGTTTATATGCTGAAATTAATATGCTAATTTTGAAAGAAATATAGAGCTTTTTATTTAATTATTTTAATAAGTTCATAAATAGATCTCAGCTATTAAATATGAAATGTTGAATTCATGGACCAAATAAAATTGAATACATTAATGTAATCCACATATTAGATTCCTAAAAAATAATTTCAACAAACTTTTAAGCAATGTTCATCTCTCATACTAACAGCCACTTTGATCTGATACCATCTTCTTAAAGATGAATAAACTAAATATCAATAAATCTGAAACTTTTAAATCAATGGAGATTTTTGTTACTATTAATCAAGCCAGCTTATAGTTTCAAATCTAAATGAAATTCTAATAATTTTAATAAATCTGGTAAAAAAAAGTTGCAGCTATTAAAATTGAAACATTGAAAATATATAAATTTGCTCATGGATCAACTAAGTTTGAATTCATTACTATAATTCAAAAATAAGATTCCCAAAAAAATCATTTTAACAAACTTGATAATGTCCACTTTCTTGTTATTATTTTGTCATTTTATACTTCTAGGGTACTGGTGCCTATTAATTTTATCTTTTAATAATATGAAAGAGAGATAAAAGAGTGCATTATATATTTAACAAATGAATTTGCATTAACATGCTACAGGCTTGTTAAAATGATGCTTTAAGAACCTGATTTGTAAATTACAGGAACATATTTAGAGTTAGTTAGTCTGCAAATAAGTCTACATGGTATAACATTACTTCTTTATTAGGCAAGATTTATATACATTAAATTTGTTACAATTACATCTTATTATTTGGAATTGTAAGCTGATTTTGATTAATAATTACAAAAAAATCACTGCTAATATAAAAGTGTCACACATTTGAAGTATCATTTACCATTTAAGAATCTGAGGTTCAGATAAAAGAAGTCATTTTTATCTGATCTCTGATTTAATATTAATATGAGAAAGTAAACGCTGTTTACAAGCTTATTAATATGACTCTTTAGGAATCTTTACCATATTGACAATTAGTTGATTGGATAATTTATTTAGAGCAAAGCAAAACTCTCCATACAGTAGTGCCACCCAGTGCATGCCAGAGTAATCAATGGATGCAAGAGGTTGCTTCTGTTTTAAGTTTGTGTAAGCGTATGAAATGATGTCATGTGATGTTTAGTGGTTTATTAAATTTAATTATTTATTGAATGATCAGTATGAGAAAGAAAAAAGTTGTTAATTAATATTTTTTTCAGCTTTTTCATACTGTTAAATTGAATTATTACAGAATTATGAATTATATACGTTTAAAATATTTTGCAGTTTCTGAAAACTTTGCCTACATGAGATAATTTTTTTACACATATAAATTTACATGTCAGGTTTATGTATATCAAAAAATATCCATAAATATATAATCAATTATTTAAATTATTATATTAAAGAGATGCAATTTATAAATCAATTATTAAACATTTATCATCTAGTGCTTTATTTTACAATGAGATTAAGAGAGGGTCCTTAAATGTTTTGATTTTTATATATCATATCACCATTGATTTTTTAAAATTGTTTTCATAAAGAATTTATTACAAACTGCAAAACTATTTGCAGTATTCAAGGTCAAGGTATAAACATAATGTATAATGAATATGTAAATAATAATAATTGTATAAAAATAACGAATATGTAAATGTAGAATAAAAGTAATGTATAAATAAATATGTAAAATAACTGTACAGTAATTAAGTATAACAATGTGTAAAAATGACAATGTTATTAAATCATAGACAGTTGTATAATAATAGAAAGCTTAGCTGACCTTATAGGGTCAGAAAACTATGTAAAATACCATATATGGTGAGAAATGTGAAAATACTGTATGTAAAAACGTAAGTGAGAACACCATATATGGTTAGGAATGCAAAAGACTCCAGAAGTCTTGAGGGGTATATAAACCCTCATAACCTGTTCTAATTGTTCGGATGTTCTAAAATGTTCTAAATACGTTCCGAGTATGTTCTGAGTTTTAATTATTTTATTTCGCCTTATAATAGGCTATGTATATAGTTGAATTTAACCGTATTAAACTATAATCTTACCATCTCAATTCTGCCTTTGTCCATTCATTTACTTGCGGGTCATAAGACCCTGCACTATTTTTGTTTGTTTATTAATTAAAGAGAACAATTTACAGACTAAACTAATAGTTTGCAGTTTAAACAATTGATCAGTTTTCTTTATCAATCATTTTATACATTTAATTTTCATGTGGATTGTATTTATTTCATTAACAAAAAGTTCTACTTTTATTTTGAGTTATCAACAATTAAAAAAAAAAGTATTTTAGGTATCAAACTTTTTAAAAAAAGGACAATAAGACCGAGGAGCAACAACCACTGAATTATCTAAAATCCATGCATCCCATATTTAAACTTCTATCATATCATGCTGGAAAATCAGTTCAAAAATAGATTCAAGAAGAGAAAACTTGACTCCATTTGATTGTTTTGTCATTAAAATCACTTACAACAGTTTCAAGATTGAGTAAATTTCTTTTTTTTTGCTGGGTTAATAAACACCGCAGTCATAAAAATCAGCACAAACTATATACCACAAATATATAATAGCCAACAGAACATTCAATCTTTCATTCCCCCCATAAGTTCTAGCTCTTTAGCAATAAGAGTTCGATTTAGGAAATGGTGTCAGTATCAGAAAATTTGTTATTGTTTTAAAAGCAAAAGTCAAACTTTTTTTGGTAAATTTGCATTTAAAAAAAGTGATCATAGAATGTTTTTATTAAGTAAAAAAAAATTGCAAGTTTTTCTGTCTAGAATCTGATAATTGTGAGAATGTTTTCAAATGAGTGTATTTACATGATTTCTAATCTTCCAACAAGTTTTTCTGTACAGAATCTGTTAATTGTGAGAATATTTTCAAATGAGTGTATTTATATGATTTCTAATCTTCCAAGTATATTCATATTCTAAATGCTTTGATAAAATAGATACAGAATGTAATTTGCTCAAACGTCTTTGTAATGAATATTTTTGCATAAACGTTCTGAAGTGTTTGATAAAAGAAAAAGAAATATTTCAGAAGTGAAATTACAACATATATTTTGTTTGTTAAAATGGCGGAATATAAAAATATAAAACGGATTATAGAAGACAAAGGATTACGTCGAGAGAAATTGATAACAAGCCGGACCACAGAGAAATTAGGAGTACAATTTGATTGGTAGAAATGCAGAGGAACAGACGAATTGAAATAATGAGATAATTAAACCAATGAACAGATAAATCCGTAAAGGTGTGAACTTTTCGACACACAGCAAATAAAAAGACTTTTTCATGTATATATTTTTGTAGTTTAATTAGTTTTAAAAGTAGAGTGTACCGTAGAAGTTTGTGTTTAAATAAAGCATTATGGTATTATAAATAATAACTCGGAGTAAAGATTTTGTTAATACACGGCAAATCTTGGCGCAGTCACCGTGAAAAGTTGAACCTACGGACGGACAAGTTAAAATGTCTTTAGGACAAGGAAGTATCTCGGAGTTCGACGTCGGAAATGCGGGTGAATGGCCGTTATACGTCACTCAACTCGAAAATTTTTTTAAATTAAATAACATTACGGAGAATAATAAAAAAGTAGCAGCTCTTTTATGCCTCGCGGGACGAAAAGTAATTGAAGTGATACATAAACTAATGAATGGGCCAACAACGGATGAAACAGAATACGAAAATATTATAAACAAGTTATCCAACTATTTTAGCCCACAACCATCGAAGTTCATGGCTCGATTAACCTTGCGGAATAGAAGACAACAGAGAGGTGAAAACATAAGAGATTTCGATATAAGTTTGAGACAATTAGTAAGAGATTGCCAATACGGAGGTTGCAGAACAAGCCCTACTGGATCAGTTGTTATGGGGAATGAATGAAGACAGGCTACGGCAAAATTTGTTAATGGAACCAGATTTGACCTACGACATAGCAATACGGAAAGGGATAGGTACGAGCTCATAATTGAACAAGCAATGTGTTTCAGAGGCAAGATAAATGATGAACAGTCATGGGAAATACATAAAACAGAAGGGAAAAAACAGAGTACAAATACGAAAGAATGGAATGACCGAGGAAAACAAATAAAGTGTTTCTGTTGTGGACAACAAGGACACATATCGAAAAACTGCAAATGGCGTTCATATACCTGTTATAATTGTGGAAGGAAAGGACATCTAAAATCAGTCTGCAGAAATCCAAAAACTCAAGATAAACAACATACGGAATATGAAGTAAAAAAAAATGTGTGCGCACAAATCCAAAAACAATACATGATAACACTGAATATATATGGAAAAGATATAGAAATGGAGATCGACAGTGGTTCGGCAATATCACTCTTATCAGAAGAAAAATGGAACGATATTACCAAAGGCCATAAAAGATGCATAATACAGAAAACATGAAATACAAAATAGTTTGAAAATAAATATTCATACACTACCTTTAATGAATTATTAAAGCATTAACAAATGTTTCACTAAGGTACAAAACTGTTTTGAATTCACTAGCAACTAATATTTTCATAAACCTATAGCTACATGAATTGGACTTATTTCATTATTAAAAATAGCATCAAATCATAATGTAGATTTTAAAAATAATTTGATAATTTTTGCATCATTTATTAAAACTGCTAAAGTATAAAAAGTCATTTATTAAAATTGCTAAATTATACAAAATCAAATCAAACTTGGGTGTAATATTTGGATTTCCACAATTATTGAGAAAAATATTAAGCTTTTTATAATCCCATCCAAACACCAGAGAAAATAATCCATACTTCTCTTTATAATTAAATTCGCTTTGTATTAAAAAATGAAGCTCGAGTAAAGCTACACTTTTAATGATTACTGCTTCAAAAGAGATCTGCCTTCTTCATTAATAGCTATATTATCATTGGTTCCTTGCTTAAATAATTCTTCTATTGTTTTCAATTCGCAGGTCTACTAAAAAAATTACGTACAATTATGCTCGTTCGAAGTACTGCATTCGCATACTTTCTAAATACAGAACTATTTTCATTTGGAACATTGTCAATAAACTGTTGCGCAGTTTCCACTTTATCCTGGAATTGAGGGGAATTACTTAACTGTTCATCTGTTTCACCTATTTTAGATTTTTTAACATGGCAATTAATTTCAGTTACGGCTGTGTTCTCTTTGAGCTGATTTTTTTGTGATTCACTTTTTTTTTTAATTGAATTTCGCAGTCTAAACTCTTCCGGTCTGTCACTTAAACTAAACTCTGTCGTTCTGTTGTTAAAACTAAACTGTGCCAGACTGTCGTCAAGATTAAATTCTGCCGGTCTCGCATTAACGTGAAACTCTGCCGGTCTGTCTTTAAAATTAAACTCTCCCAGACTGTCGTTAAAATTAAACTCTGTCGGACTATCGCTATAAATATACTCTGCTGGTCGCTCGTTAAAACGAAACTCTGTCGGTCTGTCATTGAAACTAAATTCTGCTGGTCTGTCTTTAAAATGCGAATATATCTGTAATTGCTCTTTAATTTTGTTTAATTCATTAATGGAAGACACTTGTAATTTGATGCTACTAACCTCATTATTTATTTTGTTAATCTCACAATCAATGTCTGATTTTATTGCGTTAATTTCCACACATTGCGTTTTTAATAAAGATAATACTTTCTGTTTCACTTTCTCTTCAATACTATCAAAAATTTTTGACCATATTTGATGTTGAGTGGCGTAAAATTTATCTTCATTGTCTATCTGAATACTAATTAATTGGGTCATTAAATTCTTTAAGTCTTCAAAAACTTTCGATTTTTCACTTTGCCAAGCAGATATTTCTCCTAAAATAGTTTTTAAAAGTGAAATGTCCATAATGATCTTGGTTTTTAACGAACTAAATAACTTCTCCTCAGAAAACGATTCCTCTTTATAATTCGCCAGTTGTTCAAGAAAATTATTAGCTTCCTGTTTGCAAGAGTCTAATAGATTTTGTTGAAAATCAAGATTTACTTTCTTCATTTCTGTTTGACAGTATTTATACAACTCTTTTCTTTTTAGCTCAATTTCATTCGCAAGTGAAGCCATTTCTTTATCGAATTCAAACTTTAGGGACAGTTTTTCTTTTTCAAATCTCTTTTGCCATGTTTTTTTCTCCTCAGCATATTGATTATTAAAATTATCTTTTTTACGAAGTCCACTATTTGCCAATTGTTTGTGAAGAAAGTCAATGTCCGATTTCATACGTATGACTAAAGAATTAGTGATACTCAGTTGTTCATTTAGCCTCAATATTTTTTCCTTCATTTGATCAGAAGTTTCGAGATCTAATTCACTTCTGCTTGAACTAAAGTAACTTCCCATTATACTAAAATAAGTATCGTCAACTAGAAAGAATGATTTTTTATAACAAAAGTACCCGAATCTATTCAAAAATATTAAATAGATTATAGTCGTAAGTCTAAAGTTCAAATAAATAAATAAAAATCTATAAGAAATATATTAGTTTTATAATTTGTAATTTTAAGTCCAAAGTATATTAAAAAAAATACAACAATAATACACCTTAGTAAATATTTTCTTAATTTCAACTGTTTAAAAGCCTTTTTACTTTATATACATATGGTGGCTTTGTATCTATAATAAAAAGAATTTGTTTTTAAAAGATGAAATAAATGTTTTTTTTTGTTTTTTTTTTAAGTGTCATAGCATCGGCCGGGACGCGAACCCGCAACCCAGGCAACTGGCTGCAAGTGCAAAGCAGTCGCGCTGACCTCTCGACCACCAATGCAAGACATCATGTTTATTATCAAAGATAAAAGTAGCAATTATAAATAATTTCTAGTTATTCTGATGTACGATAATATGATACTTAAAAAAAACGATTACGTTTTTGATAGTATATATATTACATTTGACGATCGTATAGGTTACGAATTCCTCTTAAGCTTACTCATAAATAATGGTTATATGAACTTATATCCCAAATATAATTATGCCAAAATCGAATTCATTTTACATGTGATTGACCTATGAAACAAAATGCCCAATGGCATAAACATGCTAATCATAAAGTAATCAGTAAAACCTATTCTCAGTGAGGAAAGGTATCTGGCTATAAATTGAAACTCCATTAGAAAGGCGAAGTCCCATAATAGTTCAAGGTTACTGGTTCAAATTGTAACAGTAATCATGGTATGGAATTATTCTCATGATAATGCACATCTGTTATTGTTCTAACTCAAGCAGAAAGCTGCACCTGGCTGAAACAACTATACCTTTCATGAAGCAAGCTATTGTCTAAGGAAATATCAGATTTTATAAGAAAGATTCACAAAATTCCTGCAAACTACTGCTTGTTACCACTAATAATTATTTATTTATATATATATATATTGTTCATAGAAAATTGATACAATAAATGTATTATCTTTTACTTGGTATATCATCTATTTACTGCTGGAAACATTTCCTGGCAGTGAAATAAATATACACACAATAGAATTAATGCAGTTACAAAAGCCCTATCATATGGGTTGATCACATTAAAAAGATTTTTAAAAATTCGCAAAAAAAAATTTTTCCCCATGGGGAAAAAGCAAAATGATGAAAGTGGGTTTTCTGGAAGAATTCAATCCAGCTATTTCAGAAAATGGGCTAATGTATGTGAATTGGTTCTCCTCTTTGTCAAGGCAAACCAAATTAAAAATCTGAATTAAAATTAGGGAAATTTATAAGTTTGTGTGGATATTCAACTTGTAAAATCTTGCATTGTCAATCAGCTTCTATATGAGTTAGATTTTGACAGAGCAATCTTTTTCTTGACAACTTATTTCTATCCAAAATCTCTTAACTATATTGCAGATACAACTTCAACCTCCAAATTCGAGAGAGGAGGAAAAGGATAGAGATTTTGCCATAGAGCTTAGGAAATTAATGCTAAGCTGAAATTATAAAGTTTTTTTTAAGTGATGTACTTAAAGATCATTGTATTTGTAAAATGAGAGATCTCTGCTTTAGGTTAGGCTATTAATGGACACAAGCATCAATTTTGATTCTGTAGTCTTTCAGATGATTCTAACTTTCCATTAAAGAAAGCTGGACCCAATATTAAAGTTATGGTTCAGAAATCTGGATATGACAAATATCAAGCTGACCAAAACAAATATAAGAGACTTTTGGCTAAAACTATTGTTAAAATGCCAAAATAAAATATCCATAATTATCATAGAAAAATTAATTACAAGTTAAACTGGCGGGAACACACATCAAAAGTTTACATAGTAATACAGTTTGCAGTTATTGTAATCATGTTAGGCATACACATTAAAAGAGAATAAACATTAATACAGCCAAAAAAGTATGGGACAATCCATTCTGAAAAAATATTGGTATGGTGAAACTTACACTACAGAAATACTATTCATTAAGTGGATAATCTCTAGTCTAATGAATAATTAATAAAAATTATTAATATATTTCTATCAAGTGGTTTATGTCAAAGTTGTGAAATTAGTAACTTTGACACATCAATTAAACTAGTAATTTGACTATCTATCTATATATATATTGAACAATTATAAAGATATGTGTAAGAGATTGTGGTCTGGGCCAACTAGTAAATGCTAGTTCAACATGAAATGTGCATCTTGAAGTTAATACAGCATTTTCATGTCTTTGGTCATATGTTTATGAGAGTGGTGTAGTAAACATTTCATGACAGAAATATTATTCATTGAGTGGATAATCTCTACTCTAATGAATGACTAATAAAAATCATTGTAAAGCACATACTTACAGAAGCTATCTATCTATATAGATATGTAAGTAAAAGATTTGAACTTAGGATGTTCCAATCTATATGTGTCCTCCATTCCATCTCAAGCAACTGATATGTGTGACCATATGCATACGAAAAAAAGAAATCCCCTATATATATTGTGCAGAACCAGCACTCATCAGTTGTGTCAGATCATAATCTCCCAGATATATATACAATCGGTACTCAGATTATATTAAGATAACAATTCCTTAAACTTTACTGGACAGGTTTCAAACTTCTCAGCTTTCCAATTATTCAACAATCTATTGCAGTGAAAAAACAACAATGAAACATTCACAGCCCTTATTGAATTTGATATTGTAATGATACTCATGTAGACATCATGTCAATATAACCCCTCATATTACCAGATTATTATATATCAATATATATTAATAAGAGAGTGATTGGCTGAACTTACACTATGATGTAACGTTTCCAAGGCATTATGTAATTTGCATATATTTAATGATCTGGTAATACGAGAGGTTGATTGATTTGATGCCTACATGGATATGACTACAAAATCAAATCCAATAGGGGCTTTCAGCATTCCATTGTTGGTTTTTTAATGAAATGAATAGTTGAAAAGGTGAGAAGATTGAAGCCTATCCATTAAAGTTTAAGGAATTTTTTATCTGAATCTAAACGAAGCACTGATTGTATATAAGTGAGAGAGATTATGACCTGGACCAACTGATGAGTGCTGGCTCTGTACTTATCTTTTTCATATGTATGTGGTCAAAGGTATCAGTTGTTTGAGATGGAATGGAGGATGAAGGTAGATGGAAAAATCTTTAAATTCCTCTACCTACATATATAATAAACATTCAGTGTAAATAAATTACTATATATATAATGTGAAAAACTTGAAAGATACTTATTCTATTCTCAATTTCAATTATTATTCATGGTATGCTGATATCAATGTAGCTAAATACCAGATGTGCAGAACCCATTTTTCCAAATAGTATATGGGCCGTCATTGACTGCAAACTAGCAATAAAATGATTACAAATTAAATTGTTACATTTTTTCCCCATGTGTCAAAGCATCGGTCAGGAAGCTAACCCTGCCAACCCGGGATAACTGCTTGTAAGGCAGCTGTGCTGACAACTCAGCCACCAACGCTTAACAAATTGTTACATTTTTATTTAAAATTGATAAATACTGTACACATAATAAAGATATATATATGAGAGATGGTGACTTGAGTCAACTGATAAGTGCTATTTCCACATAAAAATGCATCTTGGAGTAATTTGTCTTTTATTGTATCTTTATTCATATGATTTGAAAAAAATGTGTGGTGTAGATTGTTTAATACATTTATAAAAGATTACAGTTTAACAAAACAACTATGTTTTACTCTTGGATGAGCAAAAGTAAATTACAATGTATAAAAAATGTATTTATCTTTTTTAGCGTCTTCTAGTGAACATCACAATTTATTGAGGTGTGATTGGTTTAATCACTAAAGCTATGTAGTGATTAAGGTGAACCAGATCCAATACAAACTTTAAAAAGGACTACCCAATTATGTTTGTTGATAAAATTGGAATAATACTCCACAATCAAATGAATAAAATGAAAAAATTGAATCTGTTACCAGACAGTCTACTAGTGATTTCAGATTCCAAAAGTTACTGGATCCAAGGAGATTGAATAAAAAAGAAACTTAAAAAATGGTATTCAACCTACTGGATGCATAGGTTGGAAGCATCAATTGCATATGGTTGTAATGTCTGTGGTCAAGAGCAGTAATCTCTACAAGTGGTTTCTCAAATATTAAGAGATTTATTTAGTCACTATTTAGGGATTATGCAAATAAGATTATCTAAATCCAATGTCTGATGGCCTATCTTAGACACTAATATCAAATCAAACCATGTCAACAAAAAATAAAAACCGATAAGCATGATCGATATGGTGAAAAAAAAGGGGGAAATGTATATAGATATTCTTATTATGCTATATGTTCATATAGATAATAAACCAGTATGATTTCTAGTTATAATAAAACAAAAACCTGCATGCATTGACTGTTTATATCTTATGTAGACAACACTGCAATCATAAAGATTACATGACTATAAAGCATTATGCATCGATAATCAGTCCACCAAATTAGATTATAACAAGCCAAGCAAACTAAATAATAATATAACCAGACCCAATGATAAGACTGCATTTAGATGATAATGAAACCAGACCAAAAAATGAATCAAAGAGATAACCGATTCAGATACCAGTTTATCTCAAGACTTCTGACTCTAAATCTAACCAGCCAGAAAAGGGAATATTGATGACTCATCTTGAAATTATCGTCAAATAATGGACTTTATCTCAAATATAATTTTTCCAAGATTATATTCAGTGTGCAATAACAACTAACCAAATAGCCAATGGAATAAACAGGCCAAACACATAATTAAGATCAAATGATTTGATTGTTCCTAGTGAGAAAAGTGATCTGCCTATTGAATGGAGGTTTATACATTATTTGAGAGGGAGAAGTCTTATTTGGAATCACATCATCTGCTAAAAATGTAGATAACTTAAATAAAAAAATATTTTTACTTCCCTAACTTCCCATTTTAATTCACAAAATACTTCTTGTGAAACTGCCGTAAAATGTTTTGGAAATATGGAATTAACCTGTTATGCATCTTTTTCATTGTTAATTTTCTTAGTATCACTATATAATATAATCATTATTGTTGCATTTTGATAATATTATTCAGAGTATGATAATATTCCAGGAAGATACCTTGATGATCCAATGCTTCAATCACTATAAAAATACTTATAAAATCAAATATTTTTTTATAATCTACAAATTCAAAACATAATGGCACCTTTTATTCGTTAGACCTTTTTATAACTTCTCTCAGTACTTGAACAATGTTTTGCTTTGCTAAAATCACTTTTAAATTCAGTTTGTTCTTTTGGTTAGTTAAAATCCAAAGTTTACTAGAAATGAATTGTAATAATCTTGGTAAAAATTTTGTATAGTACTGATAAAAGAATGATGAGTCTGTAATTTTTAATATGTTTTATGACTCTTTTAAAATAGAAATATTACTATATCATTTTTCAATCATATGGCATATCTTTATCATTTTAGACATTTCATATATAACTTTGATAATTGATGCATTAAAAGAAACGTGAAGAAATAAAAAAAAATGTTGACAATTATAATTCTATCATTTTCTAGAGCTGTTTCCTTTTGCATGTATTTAATTGCATGTATCACTTCTTCATTTAAAATACAGAACAATTTACAAACTGTAGTAATTGTAGAGAGTACTTTTCTTGTTTTCATTACTAAGCCATTATTTATATAACCCTTCCACACATTATATGTTATTTCTTTTTTAATAATAGTGTCAATTTTTCATTTAATACCAAGATGTTATTTCAATATTTTAAAATTTTTATTCTCTTCTATACCCTACCTTATTGATTTTCCATTATGTTTTCTTATATCAACTCTTTTTCATATCATTTTGCAAAATTCTAAGCATTCATCAGAGCCAGTCCAAGGGTGATGTGAACCATGCAATGGTACAAGACCCACATTTACCAAGACCCTGATCATGCATGATCTATATCCTTGGAGAAAAAAATATAACAGTATTATTTACGAAATGTATCTATTTTTTTTTGTATTGCTAAAGATCTGTAATTTATAGGCCCTACAATGACTATCGCATGGTTGTGTGGTGATGAAGATTTTACAACTACATACAAAGATTTACCTAAATATTTCATAATGTTCTGTTTATATAGATGTGAATCAGCATTGCTCATAAACGATATTCATCATTAGCAATGAATTCACAATAAAATATTTAAAAAATAAAATGCAATTTTTTACATTATATGTAATTTAGTTTTTCAAATATTGATTCAATAAAATTGCATAAATTTATTATATATAGAAATAAATAAGTAATTATTTATATATTATAGTATCAATTTATGTGCAATTTGAACTCAGACAATGCCATCTCATATTGATGACCCACCTGATCACACACGTTGAAAAGATAAATAATCACCAATATATGTATTTCATGCTAAATCAGCAATCATCAGTTGGTCCAGATTACCATCTCCACACATATATACAATCAGTGCTCAGCTTTATATTAAGATAACCAATATTCATACTTTAATGGACAGGCTTCAAACTACTCCAACACACAACTCTTCAACCTTCCATTTCATTGAAAATCTGATGATGGAAGGTTCAAAGCTCATGTTAGTGCCAAGGTTGTCATCCTACCCATGTCGACATTTAGTCATTCTGACCCCTTGTGTGCAGGAGAATAATCCATTTTTACATACATATGTGAGGGATGGGCAGACCTTTGATGCACTATGTTTCAATATGTAAATTAATACACTATACAGGCTTAAATATGCATATATATATATATATATGTAATGTATGCAGGATTCAAACTCAGACTTTTACACGACATTCAACTCTCCATGTCATCTCATATTGCTGACCCACCTAATCACCCACATGTTGAAAAGATAAATAATCACCAATATTTTTCATGCTAAACCAGCAATCATCAGTTGGTCCAGATTACTATCTCCACACATATCTTCAAAGTCACAAGAATTGAATATAACATCTTCATATTGTGATAATGTAAATTTATAAATTTGTGCAACCATAGGTAATCCCATTACCATCCTTTATCTGTTTATAAAACCTATTATTATATGTTGCAATAATATTATCACTTAAACATTTTAGTGATTCAATAACAAATTCTATCAAATGTTTATTTACTGACATATTATTTAGTATAATTTCAATTTAACTTATAGGCTCAAGACAATCAATTGATCCATATAATTCCATTACATCTAGTAAAGCCAACAAATTCTTTATCATTTAATTTTACATTTTTAATCTTATCAACAAATTCATAAGAAGGTGCAACTGTATACCTCCCAAAATCCAATATATTTTGTTACAAGTTACCAATATATTTAGCAGTTTTATACATAAATGATCCTCCAAAATCTATCACAGGACAGACTATCTTGATAATAAATATCTTAAGAAAAAATGAACATATGGAAAAATAATTAAAATATTATCAACCCAAATATGTGAAATTAAATTGAAGGAAAACAGAGTAGTAAAACAACATCTTCATTGAGCCCACCGAGATAATGAATGGGAATATTAGTTCCACTACTGTTTGTGTTGAAAAACCTGTAGATAAAAATGAAGTCCTTAATATAGATGCATCTACCAACACTGAAACAGACATAGGGAAAAAAATTTTGAGACAAGAAGATGAATGAAAAATTCCTAGTATATATTTGCAGAAACCATCTATTTCCTCAAACAGTGAATTACCTATTGATGTGAAAAGACCTGTATGACTGCCAAGAAGAATAAGACTATGCAAAAGATCTGAAAAGTCGCAAAACTATATCTGCAACTAAACACTATATATTACTAGAGTGAAGGTGAGGTATTGTTAGATACTGACAAGTTTGTGAGTGAAATAAAGATGTGTGTGTGTTCAGAATTAGTCAATACATGACAATATTGTTATCACTTTAAAAAAATAATAAAATGCAGACTAAAAATAAATTATGCAAATTGCAAGTAAATCTGGATATCCTAATTTGCATAAGAATAATAATGAAAATATATACAAATTAGAATTATTAAAAAATGTCTAAAAACATTAATGAAGGAGAGAAAAGATATAAGTCAAAGCCAGTTAGACTAAATCAGATATAGTGAGTGAACAATAAGGTGCTCGCCAAGTCTGATGTAGATGAACAGTAAATGCTGATGAAACACTAATGGTAAACTCATGCAGAAATTTAATAGATTGAAATGAAGGGCTTTTAATATAGTAAGAGACAAAATCTATCAAGCTCTATTCCATATAAATTAAAACTGATTTATTAGGGAATTAAACCAGTAAGTTGATAATGGAACATATTAACCAGTTACTAATTCATATGTATATTCTGAGTAATACTCATTGTTATTAACACTTGTGTTATTTTCAAAAGTATAATTAATGAGTGTACGGCTGCTTAGATTAAAGTCCGGCCCATATATATCAAGTTCCCTTTCAAGATTAGTGCATATGTTATACAAAAATATAGTTTAGCTACGTACCACAAAACTTTAAGCATTACTGTGTTTGGATCATGATTTACAATGTAAAATGTTGATAGCATGTTTCATATTTTTGTTGATCATCTTCAATGCTCTTCCTGCTATCAAGAATCTTGCAAATCACTTGAAAACTTTCTTGTAACTCAAGACTTCGCTGCTATACACAAGTTTGGATCATTTCAAATATTTCAGTGGCAGTTTGGCCCAATTTAACACAAAATATAATGTTAGCATGTTGTACTGTCATGGGTCAAGATATGAAACACACCATCACATTTTATATCATGACTCAAGATCCAGACATGCTAATGCTTTAAAGTTTATATAAATTGCTAAACTGTTGCAGCATTGCACAAGGACTGATTCAAAGATGGTGATGCATGAAGGTTGGAAAGAGAACAAGATACCAGTTACTTTTTCACTACACATACTATGTATATATAGCATTGTGCAACTTAGCACAATAAAGCAGTAGTCTTAAGAGTGGTTAGTTTCTGGATTAAAACTCAATCTATAATTTCAAATGTTTGAACTTCATGATTTCCTAAATGATAGATAATTTTATTCATTAAATAAAGAGCTGTTATTTGGTTCAGAGGTCATGAGAAATTAGACTTTTTTTGCATGTTGTGCATATGTTTATTCAAATGAATTTTTTTTTAAATTTTACTCACATATAGATAAATCCACGAATGTTTAATCTTTAATTTTTCACCCTATTATTGTGGTAAACTGCACAAGACACGCACTCACAAATATATATATATTAAAAAAATATTGTTTTATTCGTGCAACATAGTAAATAAATAACTTTGTTAGACAATGTGCATTTAAAACAGGCAAAACTCACTATACAGTAGTGCCACTCAGTGCAAGCCAGAGTAATCAATGGATGCCAGAAGGCTTGCACTGAGTGTGAGTGGCAGGAGAGTTTTGCCTTTTTAATAACAGTTATAAGCAAGCATAAGAAATGGTGATCATGTGATGTTTGGTGGTTTAATACAATGTGTATTTGTATTATATAAAGAAAAAAAGAAATTACTCACATATAAATATCAAAACAAAAGTTGAAAAGAATTAATATTTTTTTATCAGGATATTTCTCATTTCAACTCCACCATACTGCAACTATTAAAAATGAATTTGGCTTTATTTTTCAGAAGTTATAAAGAAATTCAAATGCCAGAAGGATTAGATCTGGAATGGATCTAAGAATCTTATACTTCATAGTTTGACAATCTACTACGCAGTAATCCAAACAGAGCACTGCAACCATTTCCCAACACAGAAATTCAGGCCATCCTCTCCGATATAAACGCACTTTGCAAACAACTTTCACTTATCAAATAAGGTAAAAGTATCAAACAACTGGATCTCCATTTCTATGTTGTCATGTTAATGTTATTATAATTTTATTCTTGATATTTTAAAATAAATGATTTAAATAAAAGGTCTATCTCATAAATGAGTATTCAAATTTATTTCTGATTCTGAGAAAATAAAGCTGAATTATTAATAATGCGGAAAAAAATACTATTTTGTAAAAAGGAATGATTTTTTATTTATTTTTTGGCATATAAAGATTCATGTATTTTTTCTTAAAAGGAAATTTTAATTGAGAAATTATTTCTGTCCTTGTTGTCTTAATCATATTTTTAATTTAAAAAAAACTAAGAAAAATTATATTCTTTGAAAATATTTCGAAATTTAGTAAATATACCAAGATTTGTAATCCTAAGTTCAAAGTATAAAAATAATATATATATAAAAAAAGAATATTGGTTAATATATTTCTAATTGCAATATTTTAAAAGTACAATACTTTGATATTTATTTACGATTAATACTATATGGTTTTTAAAAGGACATTTTTAAAAAAGTTTTAAAGAAAATAATAGTAATTATAAATGGAATTAATTTTTAGATAAAGACGCAACGATATGCTAGTCAAAAAAAAAAAGATTTTTATTAAGGGTATAGAAAAAAATACAAGAATGTTATTAAAAATTGTAAGCATCATGAATACGTAAAAATTACTTAAAATCCTATTCCCCTTTTTTTTTATATATATAAAACGAATAACTTGCCTACTCTTTTATGTGCTGTCCTCTGCAGGAATTTTTTAAAACTGTTTCTATATAAAAAAAACATTTCTATTAGATTACCCAACCTGAGTTTTAATCGCCGAGTCTCTAACTCTGAATTTATCAATTATTATCTTATTAAACTACACATAGTATAGTCAGTTATTGGAAAATGAAATAACATTCTCGCAATAAAATAACATTCAACAGGTCAAAATCAATTTTTTCTCTTCAATTATCCTCTGGATAAAAAAAAGATGTTCGGTGCTTGCGCACTTAAATCATTTTGCTGATTTAATATTGGACAAATTAAAAAAAAAGAAATAGTTTTGTTTTTTTATGTTGTTGTCTGCTGCCATGATTGCAAAAAGATTTTGGATAAATTATCCAATTCCACTTTACAAATTATATACTTCACACACATATATAATGGATACCGATATAGTTGGGGTATTACTTTTAATTTTCTTTTAATTCCTGCTTTTATCCATTGCGTAGAGCTGCTTTGAGCATTGGAAATATATCAAATATTTATGAGGGACAATACACATGATCTAGAAATAATATATTCCACACAATAGATTATGTATTAGTAGAGAAAAAGACAATGAATAAAGTACGGAAAATTAAAGTGTTTGACAATGAAAAGAGAGAGTATGTAATAGTGATCATAACTTCTTTATAATAGAAATGGTAAGTAATGTGATGGAAAATAGTAATAAAGGTAGAAACGATAGTGAAAGATGTGAATGGAGAGTGAAGGATAATTATGAATAAGTTAAAAGAGTATAAAATAAAAGGTGAAGAAACGATGGTGGAGTTGGTTGGGGATGAGTATAAGGACTGGTGTGGTGAATGAAATAGAAAAAAGGTAAATAGGGTTTTAGTAAAAATATTGAGAAGAATAAAAATAATAAAAAAGTGAGATTTAGTAAAAGTGTAAAAGAGAGGGGAAAGCATGCAGAAAATATGTGTGCTATTAAGAAAAAAGAAAGTGAAAAAGAAATTAATGTTAAATGGGAAAAGTACTTATGAAAAAAAGAAAATGTATAAAATAGATAATTATATAGAGAGAATGAAACTGAATAGTAAATTGTTGGAGGATATTAATAAAAGTGGCAGAAATGGGAGTAAAAAAATTTGGAATTACATAAAAGAAAGAATGTAGGGGAGAGAGAGATAGTATTACTGGATAGTGAGGGAATAGAGTATAACTCTAGAGAAGATTTAGAGATAATATTAAATAGGTACATAATGGATTTGGAAAAGATGTTAGATGTGAAAGACAGAGTGATAGCAAACATGAAAGCATATTAGGCTTACAGAAAATCAACTGAATGAGACAGAGAAGAAATTGAAAAATGGAAATACAAGAGGTTTAGATAGATGGGCAGTAGAGATGGTAATGAATTTAGGGCATAGGATAAAAGTAAAACTATTATCATGTTTTAATAAGGTGGCACAGAAGAGAGATTTTCTGGGTAGTTGGAGTAATACAAGAGTAAGGCTGCTATTTAAATGAAAGGGTAAGGATCATAGAAAGTTAAACAATTATAGACTGATAGAGGTAATATCAGTTTTATACAAAGTTTTTTCATATATGGTGGCTGGAAGGGTTGCAAAATTAATGGAAGAAAATAATATAGTGAGGTTTTCAATCAAATAGGCATATAGGAGATAGTTTGTTTATAGTTACACATCTTATGGTATGAGTAGGAATACATGTAGATATGGTTTTTATAGATATAGAGAAGATGTATGATAGAATAAATAGAAATAGATTATGGATAACTTTAGTGAATTTGGGAATGGCTGGAGCTTTAGTGGATATTAAGAAATTATATGAAGAAAATTATGTATTAATTAGGGATATAGAATCAGTTAAAATTAAAAATAGGGTGAGACTGAAACAAGGATGCCCTACATCACATATTTTGTTTTTGTTATATTTGAGAGAGATGGAGAGAACAATAGAAAGACTAGTAAGAGGGATAGAGATACCATTAACAGATGGCAAGGGACTATATACATTTTTTGGTCTTTTATTTGCAGATGATGTCTTTTTGTGTGCAGAAAGAAGAGAAGATGTGGAAGTTGTGCTGAGGACGTATGCAAGGGTGGGTGAAGAGATAGGGATTAATTTTAGTGAAGAAAAATCAAAAGTAATGATGATTAATACTGGAGAAAGAGAAGACAAAGAATTTTTATTGGGAGATATAAAGTTAAGTGTGGTGAATAGATATAACTATTTGGGAATCATCTTAAGTAATCAGAAAAATTGCTTAAATGAATGGGAGAAAAAATTGATAAATGAAGAAAAGAAAGGGGTTGGTAAAGAAATTAACAGTGTTTTCGTATAATAAATATGATGTAGCTAGAATTGTAAGGAAGGGAATGGAAGTAGCAGGGGTTACATATGGTAATGATGTGTTATGTGTTAGTAAAGAGGTATTAGATTACTTAGAAAAAGTACAAAGAGAAGTAGGAAGACATGCATTGGATGCAGACATGTGGATGGTGAAGGAGGCATTTCAAGGAGAAATGGGATGGTCAAGTTTGCAAAATGAAAATTTTCAGCAGATTGCAGTTGATGGATAATAAAAGAATAGCCAAAATAGTATTTAATTGGGTTATGAGTAAAAAGCAGGCAGCAAGATGGGTGAGAAAGGTAATGCGGTATGCAGAAGATTTGGATGAACAATTTATGTCAGTATACTTGTACAAAAGATGAGATGATTGTGTTAGGAGAATTGTTGAGTGTTATAGTGGTATGAAATGGTGTAGAAGAATAGATGCATTAATAAAAAATAGGGAGTTGGAGAACTAGTATGGAGAGTAAAAAGAGTTTAAATATATATAGAATTAAACAGAATATTGAGTGTGAATTAATTTATGATAATAGCAAGGAAAGTAGTTTACTAAGGCTTGAACAGGATCCTTAGCAACAAGGGAATATATACGTAAAGGGGAAATGTGGTTGATTTAGTCTGAAGTTGTGTAAGGAAGGCATAGAAAATATTAGGCATCTATTAATTGAGTGCAATTGCCTGAAACCAGAAAGGGTACAAATAATAAAGTTCTGGAAGAATAAATATAAACAAAGTGATTGTACAGAAAGTGGGTTATTGGTTTTTATGCTGAAAAGATAAGGGGAATTTAGATATAAAGGCCAAGGAGTTGACAAAAATTATGTTGTGGAAATGGAGCAGGATATGGGAGAACTTAGGGCAAGGAATAGAAAGAGAAGGTAAAGTGTCTAACAGGCTTCTCTGGATAGTTGCTGAAAGATTCCTGACTCTGTATAAGTCACAGTATATCACATAACTCATCAAGAAATTGAAATTTTTAGGAGTGAATAGGATTCTCATAAAAATACCTTATACTAAAGTACAAATTAATTGTCAATTATACAATTTGTTTTGGTAAATTATTTTCTTTTATAATTTTCACATTTTTTAATTTTCTTATTAGTCTTTCAAAATAGACATATATTGTTTATGAAATATATTAGTAAAGGATCAAATTTACTGCAAATGATTTTTGGTAGTTGTAACTTACGTCCCATGTGGCCGCAAGAGGGACTGTTTCTGGGTCAACCACAGAAATATTCAGAGTAGGGGGCCAAAAGCAGTGTTGCAAGTTCCATCAAAAAAAGTATTACTTAATAAATAATACAATAAAATGACAAACTGGGTTATAACCAAAAATTAAAAAAGAACTGTAAAATGTGTAACTTTTTTTTTGTTTGATTATCATCAGTAAGCAGAGCTAACATTCTGCATAAAGACTAGAAAAAAATTCCAGTTCGCCACTATTTTATTGCAAGGAGAGCATATGTGATCTAGATTTGATAGTATTAGTTCAGGAGGTATGGCTATTATCTTCAGAATTCAATTTCAACTCATAAACATCTGAGTGTTTATTCCACTCACCAGATTGATTGAATGCTTTTGATGGCCACTATTGATTTAAACAAATGACCTCATTATAGGATTCATTTTTCAATGACACATATAAATGTTCAATTTTTTAATAAACAAAATATTTTATTATCACCATAATAATAAATACAAATTTTTATTTTGAGATTATTTTGTAAAAATTTAAAATAAAAAAAATTACATTATGGAAAAAAATTTTTTTTTCTGAGATGAACTACGCAAAAGACCTGTTCAATTATTGCAAAGTATTTAAGTTTTTAGATTACTTTATAAAAAATTATTAAAAAACAAACATTATTTAATTTAATTACAGATAAATGTAAAGTACAAATCTATGTTTCAATCTTGATGTATTTGTTTTTAGATTTCTTTATATAAATATCTATATTTTACTATTTATATCTTGAAAAATTACCAATATCAAAAGTACATTGAATTTTCAATTTATCAATTAATTATCCCAGTATTGTTTAAAAGCAGAAATTAAATGGAATGTAGTGTGTCAAATGTAACATATTGTGAATGTGACACAGGCAAATTACACATTTGGCAATTTCTGTTTTTCCATCATGAACAGGTATTGTCTGATTGCCTCTCAATTGCAATGAATCTCATTTGTCCCTGATAAAATAAAATTGCACAACATAATATCCCATTCAATCAATAAGTATCCTATTATATAACTATAAATATATAAAAACAATATTAAAGTAAAATATTATAAATTAATGCAGTTAAGTATCTATTAGCTCATTATTTAATTATGTTATTATAAAGTAGCCAAATTCTGAAGTGTGAACTAAGACACATTGTTTACAGTAGTAGTTTTAAACAAATGTTCCTCATCAGCTATGCAAATCCCAACATCACTAACTGCAAATCAGAAAATTCAAAATTAAGCTATTTTATATTATCATATCTCACGTAAATCATAAACCAATAGAGGGTCTTTAAAGATACTCTTTCACAATATTTTATCTTACATAAAACTACCATTTGCTGATTATAATTTAACATTAATTATGCATATAATTAATTATATAAGATTAATCACATTTTGCTTTATGTATTTTACTTGCCTTATTTTAAATATGAAAGATAAAACATACACAATTTTTAAATGTGTGTGCATAACTATAAAGAGCATTACATTAAGTGTGCAAAAATAATCCCAAATACAAGTCCATCTTCTGGGAACATGAACAACAATTCAGTCACACTTTCAGTCCACAGAATGTCACTTTAGTTTGCATGGAACAAGACAATATGAAAAGAAAAGTTAAGATGCTATGGTTTATTGCCAATCACAATAACAAGAAAAAAAACAGTGTTCATTTTTGACCAAATGTAAAAATCTAATTTAAATAATCATGCATAAACAAATACAATTATTTCTCAATTAAGAGTGCAGCATACATAGCCAATCAGTTAGAGCTATGATTCTGATGTACTCAACTATGTCTAGGAAGAAACTATCTTATACTAGGAGAATAATTAAATCTTTTTGATTGCATAAGTTAAAAATATTTTACTAAAGAAATAACTGATTGAATTTCATCTTTAACACTTTGAAATAATGTGAGTTAAATAAGATTATAGAGTATTTTGATTTATGTCTGATGTTAAAATTAAGTACAGCTGTCCTATAAGTTTTGTATTGCCATAATTCACAATTCAGAATTTGGTTATTATTAACATTTTATATCTTAGTTAAATAATGAACTAATAGAGACTCTTAAGTGCAATCATCTCTGATATTATCTTTTGTAATAATCTACCACATGCTGACTACAGTTTAATGTTTATTTATATAAATATTAGCAGTATAGTAAAATATATGACATTAACTATTCTTTGTTTTATATATATATATATATACTGAACCGGGTGGATAAAGATGTTTCTTTAAATTTTTCACATGATCCCTCATGCGGAGAAGCACAATACCAAAGGTACCTATAACGAGACTGAAATTACACAAGACCTATGGCCTCATTTTAAAGCTATAGAATGTCTCAGCTGCTAAATTTAAACCCCTGTCATCCAAAGCACTTTATTTGTTTTGAAGTAAACTTCAGGTGCCAGTCAATTACACAAAGTAATTAATGTGCTTTGTATGACAGGCTACTAATTCAGCATCCGACTTATCCCAAAGTAGTTCAACAGAAACATAATACAATAAACTGCTTTAATAGATTCTTTACCAATTGATAATTAGTGGTAGGAGTAAAAGAATTGACCAATAAATACTAAATTTCACAATAATTTACTGTATTTTAAAATACTTTAAATTAACTGGTGAACTAATTCATCCCTTCCCTGAATAAAATAATGATTACATATAATGTACCAGGTACACATATTATAATAAACATAAAGCATTAAAAATATTATATATAATGCATAACATTCTATCATATAAGATGTTGGTATGTATGATTCTGAAAGTTCTACAAATATTTGTTGATTACACTAACTCTGCACATAAAGTTATTTTATGCTAGTTATAGAGTTTATTTCTGTTGACTCCGGATACCTCAAAGATTGCAATAGCTACAATAATAAATTAATGTCACACTAGGAATGGGAATAATGAAGAAATTAATATTACCTATAGGTTTTTTAGGTACACATTCCTCTGGATAGATTGCTGCTTTCTTTCTCCTGTGAAGAGCATGTGTTATTAACCAGTTGGAATTTAGTTTTGCTGACAAATGTGGTTCCTTGCTGCATTTCAATCCGGCAGACAGATGTTCCAGCTGTTCAGTTTATTAGATGATCATTGCTGCTAATTAGAGACCTTCAGATGTTCTAGGATGGTCAGAGACTGGAGTACAGCAGCATACCTTGACTTCCAATTAGGAATGCATGTTTTGCTTGGCATTCACAAAAATAAGATTTATTTGCACAGACTGGAAATTATATTAGGTATACGACAAATAACACTACTAAGGATAATAATGATTTTTTTTCAGGCCTATTTATATGTGGCCCTCTTATTGTTGTAATCTTTTAATTATTTTTTTCTGAAACAGTTTGATCAACATTTAAATTAATTAAATTTATTAATTAAATTTCCATTGTCTTTTAATCCACATTCCTTCTGACTTTGGATAATATATGACTTTTTAATTATTCCCATTGCTGTTTATTTGTAGCCATTGCTAAATAATTATGCCCATTTCATCTTGGATTATCAATTATGCAATCTTTAAGTTTTAAAATTTATATTGCGAATTTATTTTATTTGATTCAATTTTCATATTTTATTTATTTTCTTACACGTACAGATTTTAATATTTCTTTATGTATTTAAAGTCAACATTATTTACACACACATTTCTCATTCTTGAAATAAATGAAAAGATTGATTTTTTTTTTAAAAAATATTTCTTTTTTATATATATAGTTTGTTTTTTTCTAAGTTAAATTCCCTCTCCCACCGAATTACTCTTTAATTCGTAAAACTTTGCAGATGATGCAGCATTTAACCCCCCCTCCCCCGGATAACTGCATTTTCTTTTTCTTAACTTATTCTACATTTTTTTTTCTTTTTTAGTCATCCTTTTGACAAAGTTTATTATTAAAATTTTTTAATTTTTAAAATACTGCTTCTTAAATTTATTGTAAATTACATTCAACTTTAATTTTCAAACTTTCCCAATTTTAATAATCAACTAGTAGCATTGAAAAATGTAACAATTTTTTTTCAAGCTTAAAACAATGCCAATTATTTAGTGTTTCCAGAAAAAAGTCACTTCACACACACACCAAGTATGTATATATATGCTTGTAATGTTTATATATATATATAGTCAAATCTTGATCTTCAAAGTACTGGTAAAAATAGAATTGAAAGCTATTAAAAATTATGGACAATAAACTAATGATTTTTCACTGAAACATTATGTACATAAAAGTGCAATTTAACAATTCTAATTTAAATGTTCTACATTTATTGTGTGTATATATACAATGTACAGAATACAGTAATTATGTATGTTTAAACACAGAGCCATTGTTTATAGCAGAAAAAAACTGAATAAGTTATTGCTAGATATTCATAAAAAATTTGAGCACTGGATGTGACAGAGTTGAGTCATAATCCACGGACTTTTAACTCCAGATTCTGCCATTCTAGCATTACACCAAAAGACAGAGATGAGAATTATTTTTTTAATAAATGATCTCATCCAATCATTAGATTATTATGAAAGGTAAGTTTTTGTTTTAATTTTATAAATGAAAATAAACTAGTATTTACTGGGTTTTTTTTACAGATATTACACTTCAAGTGATCTCTGCAATCATAAAGATTTTTATAAGAATGACCAAAGTTTAGGATATGTGAAAAAACTCTCTTTTTGCAGATTAAATAAGCAAATAAAAAAAGATTGACTGTGAAATTCATTCTAATTTAAATAAAAGGAATCTTTAAATTATAAAAGTTATGAGTGTCATTTTTTGAAATAAAATAATGAACACTGTTTAAGATTAAAAAATCTCTAAATACAAAAAAAAAGTGTTACGTTTAGCATAACTACCTTCCAATCAGCTGTCCGGGTTCGCTTCACGGTCAATGCATTTGACACATGAAAAAAAACTATGTTTTTTAATAATAAATGATAGTTTCAAAAACAATAGATCCGTAAAACACTTTTTGGAAACAATGAAAGCAGATGATGGATGTAAAAAAATAATGTATGCATATATAATAGATTGAAATTTATTGCACATCTAAAACATATATTAGTCATTTTGATCAAAAGTATTTATTTAAGGTATGGATATGTTTTTAGACAACTAACAATTAACTGCATTATAAATGGATGTGTAGAGGAATTAATCAGGAGATGGATTTATGAATCATTTTACTAAATCCTTCAATTCTGTTTATATATGAGTAAGATCCATTTCATGGTTTGTTTGACAAAAACCATATAAATCAGAGAACATTCAATTTTATTTCTAAAGCAGTTAAATGTAATAATCAAGGTCATTTTGAATTTGTTATTAAACCTCCAATAACATTTAGGAAACTCAAATTCAGATACCTTAAGAAAAAAATATTTTGAGCTCAATAAGAAGTCAGTTTTTTTAATTTCATATTTATTTAAAAGTTTGAAAGAATTCTTGGTTAAGTATTTAAAAAGGGAACTTAATTTGAGTCATATCGTAAATCATAAAACTATGTCTGGGCTTTATATACATTTTCAATAATAATTTGTCTTAGTAAGAATACCAAACTCTCCATACAATAGTGCCACCAAGTGAAAGTCTTTGTAATCGATGGATGCAGGAAGATTTGTGCATAGAATTCCTATCTAGGCACACATCCAATATCCCCAGATTAGTTTCTAGGTCAGAGCTTTCATCAGTTAATAGCCTTGAGAGTACTATACCAAACCTTAGGATCTAATGCAACTCTCCAGTAGTCATCTTTCACCTATTTGATTAACTATAGTTTCCTGCATCTATTGATTACAAAGTCTTACACTTAGTGGCACTACTATATGAAGAGTTTAGTACTCTTATTAACAGCATGTGTAAGCATTTGAAATGGTATTCATGTGATGGTTTTAATAATTTTTCTTCTGTCATCTGGCCAATGAGCATGTGAAGGCATGAGAAACCTTTGTAAAATATGGACTTATGTGCTCCAATAATATATAATTGTACATCCAGAAGTTTTCTCCAAGTGCTTTGGTTCTCCAAACAGATTGCCATTTTTTCCAATAAAATATACTAGTCCATAGATGAAGCTCTTACTAGAAAGTCATCCTCCTCAAAGCTCGCACAGACTGGCTCAGAAAAATTGGTTTTGCAGCAGTGAAAGGTGCCTTTTATATTTATTTGACCCTTTAAAGGCCATATTTTGCTGCTAATATACTCTTTCATTCACTAAATCTCAGTTTTGGTGCATTTTTAACACAATTTCCCTGTCTACCTTGTGCTTATCAGCATTTAACTACCTCACCCCCCCCCCCATTTGGTGGGTGGTTCAACTGCTTCACAGACCATAAAGGATCTTATTCCCTCTTAGTCTCTTAAATATTTCTCCTATTCCAAATCCCTGTCACTCAGAACTTGTTTATAAAGTTTTTTGTGTGTTCCAATTATTTAGGCCATTTTTAACTACCTCTTTTTTCAGAACTCCTCTCCTCTGGTGTAACTACCTGACTAAAATTCCATTCAACTTTCTCATTACTCAACAAAAATTATTAATAACAAGTTTTCCAGTGTTTTTTTTTTTTTGCTTTTACATCAATATATTTAATTTTTTCATTTCAAAATTGTTTTCATTTTACTTTTCATTCTTTCAAACGGTTTAAAAATGGCCACTGCTCCTAGCAGAAAAAACGTGCAAAGTCCTAAACTACATAAACTAAAACCTTCAAAATTACCCAAATTTTATCCAAATCGAATTTCAAACATAACTTGACTAAAAACATCATCACCAAAGAATCTATTTCAAAGTCTCCATCTCCTTGCCCTCTGGACTATCCTCCCTTTCAGGCTGTAGTTTGCTCTATCAAAGGTAAAAAGCAAGTCAAAAACAACAACATGACCAACCATAATGTCATTCCAAAGAATTACTCATTTACAAAGTATAAAAATCAGCCTGTTGCATCTAAACATAACTCAGAAACCTCTTCATTCATCCCTGAAATCGCTAAAGAGTTAACATACAGCAATTCCTTCAAAGTTAAGGTCACATATGGATCCTCCTATTAATCTACCAGGGCAACCAAGCCTACCAACATTGCTCCTTACCAAAGACTTCTTTGCCTGGACTACACGCCCTTTCCACATCCTCTTCCCCATATTGCACTTGAATTTCATTTTGCCATGTAATCATTTCTTTGTAAACCTTTTTAACTGTTGTATATTTTGTCTTTTTGATGAATGAAAGCTTTCATCACTGGGAAAAACAATATTCTAGTTCTTCATATATCAGCATTATGTGCTGCCATATAACTTTTCAAGGCGTTTCTCATAAAAAAATGTTTCAGATCTAATCTTTAATAGATTATAAAAATAAATTAATCTTGATATCCAATGTTATTTGTAAATAGCACCGGAAAAGACTGTGTTTCAATCTATTGTTTTAAAAGATGACATCAAATAAATAAGATATTTTTTTTATTAATATATTAAAAAATCAGTTTACATTTTTATCGTATTAGAAATAAAACCCCATCTTTTTAAAAAAGTTTCACAATTTATCATTTTTGTATTAAGAAGCTTTTCCATTTTCTGGAATATTTTTTTTTTTTTGTAAATTCAAAGCAATGACTTTTTAGTGTAGATGAATTTCTTTCTTCTCAGTTTCTGAAATATAATTGATGAATACATTAAGTAAGTGAAAGATAGTTAGTTTACTATTCTCAAAAATATTGTTTTAGAGTCACTTGATTTTTCTATTGGAGAGTATTTTGTCAAATAAATTAATAGTGTTACACTTAAAGACTATCAAGTTACCAAAAATAACTATTATTGAAACACAATCATAAAATTAAGACAATCAATAAAATCAGGATCCGTTTTGGGATTATTTTTTAATGTAAATTGTTGAAAATAATATTCTTTCAAGACAGGTATATTCTGACCTTAGTCTATTCTGATCTAATGTAGATGTTTCTTAATTATTTGCAGAATTGTTCAGATTATTCTTTAAAAAAACATGTAAGAATCACGTAGTACTGATTTTGGGCATTATTTTTTGGATCATTGTTTATTAAGTTTTAAAAATTACTATAATTTTGTTTTAATCTCTAATTTTTGAAATAGTTTTTTCCAACTAAGCTTTAGCTTCTAAATTGTATAAAAATATTGAGACATGCCCATTGTGGGAGAAGGGCTTTTTTAGTTTAAGACAACCAAAAACAAGTTCATATTCAGTAATATTTTATTTTATTAGATATGTTTCTTTGTGATCTAATAATTTTTTCTGATTCTGTCAACATTAGGTTTAAAAGTCTGATATATAATATTGACAATAATGTTAGCAATAATAGTAGTATTCTTTTAGAATAAATCAGACATTTTGATTGATCATGTGAGGTATTGTTTCCCCAAGAACTCTTTCTCATTCCATCTTTCTTTTCTAGCATCATTTAGAAGTATGTTATAAATGTGTCAACAATCCCCTGCTTTTGAAAGACAAATATTGGATATAAAGAGCACTGCTGTTTTTATTCCAAACTGGTATGAATTTTTTTCAATGTCTTCAAAAAAGAAACATATTGATAGCTGCAGTTATGAGTATTAAACCAATCACAGAAAAACAGACTAGAGCTGATATTCTATCAATATCCACTGTATTGATTCTGTTTAGATTATTTGAGAATCTGTCCTGGATTTAGTAAAGATAGTTACTTTACTATTCTCAAAAATATTGTTTTAGTCACTTGATTTTTCTTTTGGAGAGTACTTTGTCAAATAAATTGGTTTATATTGTGTATAGATAAAATCACGAAATAAATCATTAGTTAATGGTGAACCAATATTGTTGCAAAAAAAAGCCATAAATAAGAGTTTGTTCTCTACCTAAATGAAATGTTCCTTCTTGATTGGCCTAATAAAGCATGTGCATGTTGTCTAAATCTTCAGTTATGAATCTCTAATGATTAATATAAAAATATCATATAAACACAGATGTAGCAAGATATGAAAATTGCAGGGTAGAGGCAGTTTTATTAGAAGATTTGTCAAGATATCTATTTTGCTATACATTTTGAACTACTTTTGAAGAGAATTGTTGTGAGAGGCGATTTGACACAAAATTAACCCAAAAATATTCAGACTGCATTCCCTTGAGAACTAAGATAATAAAAGGAATTTTTAAAGAATGTACATTATCAGAAAAATAAAATAAATAATTAAGTTTGTCACTCAAGAGGCTACAGATATTGGACACCAGAAATGACAAAGCTGAGCTACAGTTCCTTGGGCCATTGTCAATAATGATTTTTCTAAAATGAAATTACATTCAAACTATGTTGTACAATTAATTTGTGAAAGAGTTTCAATTTTTGCTTTGTTTACAGGAATAATTTTATTGTACATTGAAATGAACAGAAATTAGTTGTTAAAAGATCATAGCTATTATCTGAAGTGTTCCATTGTAATCAACACCATGTAATTTTGTTTCATTTTGAGAACTTAGCTCCTTCACTTATGTAATCATGATATGGCTATTGCAGATGCCACAATATTTCTGGAGTTCACATTAATAGCTATTATCCTTGATTTCATAAATTTCTGGTCAAAATTAGGAATTCATGCTCTGTATAGTTTAGTCCAATGGTTGAATGTTAGCTTCTCAATCTAAGATCATTAGAACTATTCCATTTCTTGCACTTCCAGTATTCAAACCTTTTGAGAACACCAAGTAAGAAAGCCATTGGATAATTTTTTTTAGAAATATTCCAATTTACTTCCATTTTATTGCTTTCAAAGAATTATAATTCATTTTTTTTACCAGCAGTTATTTATATATTCAAATATATTAAAATGACATCACATCATTTCTTTAAAATTCTATATATAAAAATATATTTTTGATACAGTAAAGTGATTTTGTATTTCTTTTACCTGTTGCACATCCAGAAGTAGTAATAATAGTATTTAAAAAAATCAACTGATTGATTACCTGCCCAATTTGGCATAGTTGGGAGAGAATCTGACATGGAATTGAAATGTCCCAGGATTAATTTTGGAGTTTGCAGAACTACCAAGCAATAAAACCATATGCCTTTATTTTTTTATCTGAATAAATGTCATATTCAAAAAACCCACACCAGAAGAGCAAGAAATAAGTGGCAACAGTTATAATGTTAAAAAATGATTCATTAATTTGTTTTGCAATGTAATTATCATAAATATTTTAAATGGCTATTTATCTTCTTTAAGTATAATATATATTATCAGTTGTAATCTTGAGGAGTACTGCTAGCCAATCAAAACACTAGAAGAAAAATAAAAACATAAGGTGTGAACTTGGTCAACATATAGCATAATATAATATCTAAATACTCAATGTATATAGTGAAAATACTGGTTAACAATCATAAGATATTTCAAACTATAAAAGAACTGCAATCTCCATTTCATTACTAAAGGGCCATTTCTGCAAACTTTAGCAATCAACTAGTAACAGATTGCAATGCCATCTAGTATCTCACAAGTAATTTACCTTTCCAATATTCAAATCATGAACTATTAAGCCATAAACTAGTCTGAAATCATTGTTAATATAATAGTAGGATCAGATCTGAAGGTTCCTGGATCAAACCTCAAAGAAATCAGATAACCATTGATTATTCGTGTCTGCAAAATTAAGAGATTACTGTAATCAAATGCAGAACAATTGAAAAACAAAAATCATGTGAAGTTTGTTTTATATCCTACCCAAGCCTTATTTTCACTTGAGATTACATTTAAATATTGCTTTTCATTCTAACTGCCAATTTTTTTAAAATAATTCTAATCATTATTATTATTACTACCACTAATAATAAAAGTGGATAATTTGTATTGCTATCAAATGAGTCCTACATTAAATAATTAAAAATGGGTACTATGTTTTAGAATATAATTGTTTTTTTCTCTACATGCATTAATGCAATTATCAGGTCATATTAAGTTTGAGTGGCAGAAATAGATGGTTAGATGGTTGATCTTCAGTCTGAAAATCTCTACCTCTTAAGTTCATTATTGTGCTAACCAAAATTGCCAACTTATTGGAAACACTTTTTCGAGGCATTTCTGGCCCTGGATTGTGAGACCTACTAGAAGCAGTAACAACAGTTTTTTTTTCACTTTCACCACAAGTATATTGAAGACTTTTTTTTCAATTAAAACTTGGTCTCAAAAGTTTGGATTTGAGAATATTTTCACCAAGTAGTACTAAATATACAGTAATTTTTTTTATATTAAAATCTTTAATTATATATATTGAAGCAGCGTGTTCAAGATAACAATTTATTAACGTTAGATAATAGAATAAAAAAGAAAGAAACATTAAGTATTAAAATATTTAGTTAATTATTTAAACTCATTTGTTCACGTAATTTCATTATAAATAGTTGTAAAGACTGCAAAATTTAAACTATGGAAAAATAATCTCTTTATGAGGGGAGTGAAAATATAAATATATATGTAGAATAAATGTAAATAAACACACACAAAACAAAATATTTATTTGTTTTATTATAAAAGATATATATTAATAGTATTAGTCATGTATTCCTCTTCTTCACAGAAAATGTATAAAAAACTGTTAAACAGATCAGACTTGCCAATAATTCAAGATATAGTTTTATCACCTAAGTCTCATCTCAAATCAAGATCTTCTTTTTGTATATTCAATCAAAATCTGCAATCAAAGAATTATAGCATAAAAAATAGGATTCTTATGATTATATATTAAAATGAAATAAAAAATATTTTCATTAATTATTATTATTTTAAAAGAAAAAATAATATAAAATTTTATTTTTCATTTACAATAATCTCGGCCTCAGGGTGGCCTTTGAACATTTCATCATCAGATTTTCAATTAGATGGATGGTTGAAGAGTTGGAGTGTATTGAGTATGAAGATTGGCTATCTTAATATATATCTGAACACTTATTGCATATATGTGTAGAGATGATAATCTGGACCAACTGATGATTGCTGATTTAGCATGAAATATGGATATTGGTGAATATTTATCTTTTAGACAGTTGTGGGGCATGTAAAAGTCTGTGCTCATATACCCTATATATTACATATATTGATACAGGTATATAATAAGGCTGTATTTCAGTTCTTGCACCGTAGATGTCTGCCCATCCCTTGTATATGTATTAAATGGACTATGTCCTGTACATAAGGGGACAGATTGACTTTAGGTAAACATGGGTGTGAAGAGAATCTCTGCCTCAGGGTGGTCTTTGAGTATTCCATCACTAGATTTTCAACTGGATAGACGGTTGAAGAGCTGGAGTGAGGAGTGGATTGAAGCCTGTCAATTAAAGTATGAAGATTGGCTATGTATCTGAGCACTTATTGCATATATGTGTAGAAAAGATAATCTGGACCAACTGATGGTTTAGCATAAAATACGAATATTGGTGATTAATTATCTTTTCGACATATATGTGTTTAAGTGTATCAGTGTTAGAGATAAAGTGGGTGGGTCATGTGAAAGTCTGTGCTTATATACCCTATATATTACATAATCCGTTTTGTTTAGTCGAATTCTATGTTGCGATGAAAAAATTAAATTTCTAACTTTTAACAGTGTACTGGGTGAGAAAGATGGACAGAGTTACACATAATAAAATCTTAAACTAATAAAAAAAAAAAGTTTCTTTCCAGAACTGATCATAAAACATGGATCTATTTATTTATTTGAACTTATAAACAAAACAAATTGCTGAACAAAATGAAAAAAAGGTGCAAATTTTATTTCTGTCTCATTGAACAAATAAATATCCAAGCAGCTGGAGCAGTTGACTAGCTTAAAATTTGTATCTTCCTTTTTCATCATAATTTATTTAATAATCATTCTACTAGGGAAACTACATGAAATATTCCCTGACCTATTCAAATAATAATTTTAATCAATAAACAATACCATTTGAAGCTTTGCTATCAACTTATAAAATGGATCTGAAAAAGAGAAAATGTATTTTTGGTAAATGGACTAAAACAATTTTAAAAGTATTCTTTATAAAAGAACAATATGATCCAGATGATAAAAATGAATTATAGAAATTTTTAATTTGTTAAAATTCTAAGAAGGGTAGTGTTTGAGTACAGAAAATTACATTTTTTATGATTAATAATCCGTTTAAAAAAATCAATTGAAAGAATAACATTAAAAAATATATTTTATTGATAGTAAATATAGGGGATTTGAGCCCAGACTTTCAAGCACCCTTCGACTACTTTTAACACTATTTCATACCACTGATATACATGACCACACACATGTAGAAAAGATAAATAAACACCAATATATGCATTTTGTACTGAACCAGCACTCATCAGTGGTCCAGATCATCTCCCATATATATATAATCAGTGTGTTTATATTAAGATAGCAAATCTTCATACTTTAATTAACAGACTTCAATCTACTCCAACTCTTCAGCCATCCATACCATTGAAAATCTGTTGATGGAATCCCAAATCCCATGCTGATACCAATATTATTGTTATGCCCATGTTGACCTAAAATTACTCTGACCCCTCATGTATAGGACTTTATCCATTTAAATACATAGAAGAGGGATGAACAGGATGCATGCTTAATGTGTGGTATTTGAATACAGGCATTCTTCATATACAATTAAGCTTCAGGTATATGAAGAATGTATGTATTTCAAATATTTTGATATGAAAAAAAAAATGTTTTCATTGATATTCGAATATATATAAGTTCTAAAAATTAATTTTAAAATAAGGATAGATATTTTATGCTTTTATACTTGACTATTGTTTAGAGTCTTTAAATAAGTATAAATGAATAGAAGAAAAAATTATGTTTTTAAATATCAGTTTGTGAAATACATATTATAGACTTTATTTTATAAAAGTGAGCTAATATTTTTGTTTTATTTTATATAGATTGGTAGACAGGTTTTGTTATTGTGGTGTTATGATTAAGTTATTTAATTTTATTAATCAGTAAAGAAAGTACGCCAAAAGTTGTATTAAAAGTGTATTAGAAATATAAGATCTCACTTTTATATACAGTATATGTTAATCAGATGTATTATTGCATATGTTATGCAAAAATAGAGAAACAGATATTATACTAAGATGATAGTGATAATAAATAAATAATCAAACCTGAATATCTGTAATTGCAAAGAGGAACTAGCTACCTCCCATTGAGTTAAGTAGCATCAAAAAACAATGAAAAGGTAGAATGATACACTCTAGCTTTGGGCTCTGTAATTATAGTTTTTGACTTGGGTTTTTAAATTATACAGGGAATTTTGTCTATTGTTTTAATTTATGTATAGATTAAATATTCTGCAATCACCATTAATATATTCAAAGGAGAAAGAACGAGTCTTACTTCCCCCCCCCCCCACCATATGTCATAGCATCTGCCGGGAAGCAAACCGCATCAACCGTCTGCAACCAATTGCTTTCTTGCAAGGCAGCTGCACTGACCTCTCGGCTAACAACGCTTGACATGAGTCTTACTTTTTAACAACCTTTGAACATTAAGTGAGATGTTCATTCTTCATCCATAGAATATATTAATAGTGATTGCAGTATATTTAGTCTATACATAAATTAAAACCAGACAAAATTCACCCTATAATTTTAAAACCAAGTGGAAAACTAAGCATGTGTAACAACAGAGCCCAAAGGTAGAATGGGGTTTCATACTATCTTTTTATTGGTTTATGATACTACATAAATCTTAACACTATAGTAACTCAGTGGGAAGTAGTTATTTCTGCTTTTCAAGTTAAGATAATAGATGTATATATTATACACAATAATATTACTGATGAATAAGCAATATTTATTTTATAATTTAAACAGAAGATGAATATAAAGAAAATATTTTATATAAAGACAAAGTATGAAGTATATTTGTTTTCAATAATATAAAAATAATTTCCATTTTAAGAAGAAAAAAAATTAGATAGTATGACAAAGCAAATGTTGTATAAAATAATTGGAAGATATATTCATCCTAGAAAATTTATAAAAAGTATTATAATTATTGATATTAATTTGAAATAATCATATAAACTCTCTGCTCAAGTTTGTAATTGAAATATTTAACAAATCAATGTAGATTAAAGATGATATCACATGATCACTATTTGTTATGCTTGCTCATAACTGTTATTAAAACAGGCAAAACTCTCCATACAGTAGTGCCAATCATCATACATGGTCAAAATAGAATTAATGGTGTAGATAAGGAATGTAAAATAAAATGTAATTAATATGGAATGTTTGAATAGTATTTAAGTAAATTAATAAAGGATAGAGGAAAAATTTACATTAGTTTTTAAATAGATTTAAAAGTATAGATAAGGAATGTAAATAATTGATATGGAAGTTAGATAAAATTGTTAAACGAAGAAATAAATTTGTAATTAGGGGTGGGTGGGTTAAATGGATTTAAATAGTTTTTTGTTTATTGGTGTTTTAGATGTTTTCTAATATTTTTGAAAATTTATATTTAATATGTAAAAAAGGAAGTTTTATAATAAAGGAAGCAGAGAAAGGGAGAAGTAAATAAAAATATAATTATGTATAATTAATGTTTTATTATATGGATTTGATGTGTTAATGTTAATATAAGAAAGAGATTTTGTATTTAGAGTATTATGTAAAGATATGTATTTTTTTATTGTAGATCCATGAAAATGACTGTAATGGTGTAAAAAGCAGTTGACACATTGGAAATGTATAATATGTGAATTTATATATATATGTTCATTAGTTAATATATGAAAATAAAGTTTTTGGGAAGAAATAAAATGTTTATGCATTTATTTATAATGGTCAAAATACTGTATGTTATTATTCTGCAAATATTTTAAGTATGTTTTATGTACGTGTATGAATTTTAATATTAGGATATACATTTATTCATCATTCATATAAATAGTTTTTTATATATTTATTTTTGTAAAAAGATATAGAAATACAATCTAGAGCAGGGGTCCCCAACCTTTTTGCCCTTTAGAGCACATTCTATAATACCGTCCAGGTGGCAGGCACCATTTATTTTTTTCAACCAGGTGGCGAGCACCATTTATTTTTTTAATGTAAATTTATAGTTGGATATTGTTAATAATACACATAATGTACAAAAAAATATTTATTTCAAAAATAAAATTTTTAAATGTAATTAACGTTTATATTTTTACGCTGTAAAAGTATAGTATGCCCTACAATTTGATTACAATATAATACAATAATTTATAAGAACTTTTAAAAATTAAATTTATTTGTATTAGATAAATAATTTTTTATCGTGTTCGGATAGCGGCGGGTATATGTAAAATGGTCTGCGGGCGCCGTGGTGCCCGCGGGCAGGGGTTGGGGACCCCTGATCTAGAGGATGAAAATATAAAGTTCTAAAATAAGTAAAATGAGAAAGAGAATGCAGCTCTCATTATATACTTATCTATTTTGTTTAATCATTAATTTAATTTATATTACATTTTGTTATTATATGGTTATTCCCCAATCTCATTCAATAATTTCTACTGGGTTTTAAATATAATTTTATCATGTGGTGTGTTTTTATTATTCCCAATCTAACAATCAAAATTTGTCTCATAATCTATGTTTCTGGTGTGCTTGCCATAAAATTAATATAACGAGAATAAGGAAAGGTAGCATGAGTATGCACTGGGTAAACATCCTTATTTGCATGATGCTCGTAAATTAGAAATGATGTGGGATGGATAATAAATGAGTTTTGTTCACAAATGGGATAGATAATAAATAATTTGTGATCAACAGAGTTTTATTCTTTATGTTTTCTGAATTAAATCCAAAGAAGTAATTATAATAACAAGTTTTTGAATATTTTTATTGCATTCCCAAACCATGATAAAACTGCTTACGCTACCTCTTCTATATATATATTCTAATAGGTCAGATATTTTCCATAGAATATAATCAGGTTCCACTTGGGCAGCCAAATGTAACTGATCATATATTTACATCAAAGAATATAATAAGGCCCAGGCTGGTCAGAGAATGTAACAGATCATAATGTGGTTTTAGTAAAGCTCCATTTGGGAAGCCAAATGTAACTGACTACCTATATATATATATCCCAGATATATATTGTAACGATATATAAATATGTCGTTACATTAATTTAAAATAAAAACTTAAAAGTTCGCAAATAAAAGTAAAAAACTAAACGCTAAAATTAAAAAATGTTTGTTAAACGTATATACATTCGCACAGATGCCAAACTTTAAAAATATTTTTTTTTAAAAAAACAAATAAGTATTTGAACGTACTTTTTTTTATAAAAAAGTACAAGATTTAAAAATAAAAACAGGTATTAATTAATGTAATCTGTAAATGGAAATGATTGTTTATAAATTGTTTGAAAAGCAAGCTAGCTTTGGGCTCTTGTATGATTAAAATGATCTGATGAAAGATAGATAAGAAAATAAAGAGAAATTAGCTTGACCAATGGAAGCACTAAGCCTTGGCTCGGACCCTAACGAAAGTGATGGATTAGTGACGTTTTGTTAATTGAATCCGTGTGGATAATATAAAAAGGGAAATACAGTTTTTTCTGGAGTTCCAGCATTGTGTGTTTGAGAGTTGTGGTAGGACGCACATACCACACTCTCTATTTAAAAAAGAAAAAGACTGTGATACTTTGAACCAGCTATTGCCATCTCCAGAACATTATCTTCCAATGAAGGCGTCGCGGGAATTAAAAACAGGAACCTGGACTCTTCTACCATAAGCTATATGAAATGAACAATTATTAAAATCAATTAAGAACTTTCGTCAAGTTTTATAAATTGATAAACAAGCCAACTTAAATGTTAAAAACGGACTCTTATCTGACTTTTGTAAGTTTTTAAATCAAATTAATAATGTTTAATTTTATATGTTTTCCGATTGATAAAAATCATTTCCATTTTTTTTTTTCTTATTGTATAAATTATTTGTTGTTTAAATTTTAAATGATGAAATTTAAGGTTGGGTATAGACGTTGCATAGATTCGTTAGCGGTTGATAATGTTGTGGTTTTCACATTCGATTAGAATATATGTCAACGATATCACTGCAAGCATCTTACGATGAATGCTAATGGGATTTGTATATTCCCTATGCAAGTGACATTTATCGATGACTTTGTATTTTGCTCGGTTGTGTTTAATTTGGAATGTTTTTGACCGTGGAATCTGTGCAGCTGATCTGTACTCAACATTTTAAAACAAATTTTATAAAATGCATTTGTGCGGACGTATCTAAATGTTAAATTTAAGTCGGGCGTGAATGGCTATATAGTTTTGTAAAGTTATATTAAGGGAGGGTAATCTTAGGTTATTCGTTTCGTGGTTGAATTGGCTCAATGGATTGGATATATTTGTGTAATTAGTAGATGTAGTATGAGGTCCGCTATGGGCAGGATTGCATATATATGCCACACACCTTCTGTTTGCCTATGGATGGGTTTGTAAGTCGGCAGAAGACCGCAGTCCATTCCTATGGAGTTTTTTGTTTATTGTTCTACTTGCCAACAGATGTAACATTCCTGTTGGTGGAGAGTCAATGTCTTCTCTAATTCTACTTACTGTTCAGATGTCCATTCCTGACAGTATAGTATTTTGTGTTGTCGTATCATGCTACATTGAATACATGAATGTATCAGATGGATTGGCGCCAGTTGATTGTGAAATTTGTTGCCTAAGGTTAAATCAGGGAAGAATATTTTCTTTACAAATGCAGATCTATGTAGTCTATTCATACTTGACTATCTAAATAAAATATTAAACTCATTGAAACTTAGTTAAATGTAAAATTAAAAGATTAATAGAAAAATCTAAAATGTTGAATTTATTCCTCAAAATTTAAATGTTATTTTATATGTGCGTAAATAAATATTTTCATGTGTTAATTTCTGGCAGTGGGCTAGTGACTTGGGCTAACGATCGGAATATTTAAATAAAGTGGAATCTTAACAGTGCGTATCTGCCTACTCTATAAATTTTTCTAGGTTTAAATGCCTAGATGGCGCCTGGTAGTTGCAGATATTGTTTTTGCGGTTAGATTCGATCTTCACTTTCATTTCGATCGTTATAATATATATACTTTTAATTGACCAATTCATGACTACATTTCTCAATGTCATTTCTTTGGTATTTAGCCTGAATACCAGCCATAATAAATACTATGGTGTCTTCATCATAACATGACAAATCAAGCCCCATTATTATTATTTTTTTTTACATCTGCTATTGCTAGCTCTTCTATTATTAATCTACATTTATATAACAAGTTTCAGAAATCACACATACCCTATGTTTATTTCTCAGCTTATAATAGTTTATATCTATTTTGAAATACTGCAAAGAATAATTGACACATTTTAATAAAAGTAATGATTTAATAGAATCAAAATAATAGTAATAATAAAGATTTAATTACAAAAGCATTTTGAGTTTAAATTACCACAAATCTTCTTGCATCCATTGATTACTCTGGCTTGCATTGGGTGTCACTACTGCATGGAGAGTGTTATTTCTGTTTTAACAAATTAAGTCCAAAAACATTACTATAAATCAAAAATCATATTCCTAAGAAATCACATTAACAATCTTATAAATAATATCAATCTTTTTTTATTAATATTAATTCATACTTTTGAAATAACAATACTTAATTTATTTATTCTTTAAGACCCTGGAAGCCAGATAATAGTAATCATTTTGCATATAACTAATGAATTAATATTAATAATAAAAGTGAAAGTATTTACAAGTTTGTTAAAATGTTGTAAATTACAATAACATATTCAGAATTAGTTGATCTGTGAAGAAGTTTAACTTTTCTAATTTTAAATATTTAAGAGCCATGTTATTATTTAGACTTATTAAAGCTATTAGAATTTTATCTCATTTGTTGTTTGAAACTAGACTAACTTGATTAATAATCACAAAAAAATCACTGCTAATATAAAAATTTCAATCGTTCAAAGTCCTGTTGCTCAAATCATTTACCACTTAAGAATACAGGGATCAGATAACAAAGGCCATTTTTTATATGACCCCTGAAGTGACTATAATATGAGAAACTGGACATTGACTATATGTTGGTTATTTTCATCATTAAATATTGAATTTTCTTTAGAAAATTTTAAACTTTATTTAAACTTACAAATACATTCAACTGTTACAACAGCAAGCAGGTTAATATATAATACAATGTTTCGAATGGTATTCTCCTCTTTTCTTCAGATGTTTCTTCTCTAACCACTGACACTACTAGAATGGGGATTGAATCTGGAAATTTACATTTGCGAATATTGAATTTAAGATAAGGCTCTAACCAACTAAATTATTGTGCCAAAGGCAAACGTCAATAAAAAATTTATATACTTAGCTCTGAGTGCCCTCCTGATTTCTTCTCTCTTTTTTTTTAAAAGCAAAGTTAATTAATGAAATGCCATCATCACAAACCTTTAGACAAATTGAACATTACTTACAAATTTGTTAAAGAAAAGTATTTTTCCATCTTTTATAAATTCTTAAAACAGAATTATTGTTCAGCTATGACTTATATAGTGCTTAAAATATTTTGCATAATTTCTGTAAATTTTGCACATATCTTATACTTTTTATACATTCAAATGTCATATTTATGCATGTAAAGATTATCCATAAATGTGTAAATTATTATATTAAAAAGACATTTATCATCCAGAATTTTATTTCATAATGAACTCAATAGAGGGTTTTAAATAATCTGATTCTTATACATGATACTATGACTTTTTTGATTTATTTTCTTAACGAATTTATTAAATACAATAATTCAATTTTTATTTTATTTTTAAATACTTATTTATTTGACATAAAAATTTAATAATTGTTAAAAAATAGAATATATTTTATTTAATAATAGCTCACTTTTTTGTATCATCCATTTATAGATTTAGCTTTCATATTGATAGTAAATGTTTATTATTTCTCCAATAAATTTTTTAACTAAGTCTTGAGTTGATGACTTATCAACAATTGAAAATAAATGTTTTAGACCATCAAAAGTTTTAATAAGAGGGCAGTAAATTTGTGGATCAACAGTCACTAAATTATCTAAAATCCAAGCACCACATAATTGAACTTCAGGTATGTCATGTTGAAAAATGAGTTCAAAGATAGATTCAAGAGAAGAAAACGTGACACCACTTGATTTTTTGACATCAAGATCACTAATAACACTTTCAAGGTTTAGTAAAACCTCTTTTCTTGATGGATTAATATATACCCAGTTTTGAAAATCAACACAAATCATGTGACATAAAAATTTAATAGCCAATAGGACATTTATTTTCTCATTCCCAAAAAGTTCTAGCACTTTAGAAATAAGAAATGAATTTAGGAAATGATGTCTATAAGCTTTGCTTTCAGCAATATTTGTAATTGTTTTAAGAGCAAATGTCAAACATTCTTTGTCTAAATTTGCATTTGAAAAGATCATTATAGAACAGTTTATTATATTATTATCCAAAAGAATTTGAAAGATTTCTGGTACAGATTCTGTTAACTGTGAGAATATGTTCCAAATCATACTATCTGTGGAATTTTTAAGATACCAAGTATATTCATATTCTAAATGCTTTGTTAAAATAGGTATTAGCTGTGATTTGCTCAAATATTTTCTATGGTAAATATTTTTGCTTAAATATTCCAAACAACTAATACAAAATACTTTGTAAGTGAAACATTCATTAACAATTTTTAATGAATCTAACAAAGTATTAATAAATGTTTCACAGTGTATTGAATTATCATCAGTTTCTATTATGATACCAAAATGTTTTAATTCATTAATAACATTTTCAACGCCTATTATTATAGTTAAATGAATTGGACTTATTTTATTATTAAACGTAGCATCAAATTGTAATTTAGATCCTAAAAATAATTGTAATTTAGATTCTAAAAGTAATTTGATAACTTTTACATCATTTTCTAAAACTGCTAAATGACAAAAACTTAAACCATTTTTCAGCATGATATCTGGATTTGCACCATAATCGAGAAGACATTTGAGTATTTCATAATCCATTCCAATAATTATAAGAAAAATTCCATACCTATCTTTACAATTAATTTCTGCTTTATAGTTACAAAGAAGCTTAATTAAAGGCACACTTTTATTAGCTACTGCTGTAAAAATAGGAGATCTGCCATCTTCATCAATAGCATTAACATTGGCTCCCTGCTTAAGTAATTCCTCTGCTGTTATGACAGAACCTGTTTCACAAGCTTTGTGTAATTGGGACTTTTTATTATTTTTGTACAGAATTTCTATTTGATTCACTATATTGGAAATGTCATTTTTAATAAAATTAATTTCACTTTGAAAATTTTCAACAATTTGCTGTGCAGTTCCCATTTTGTTCTGCGAATGATCCAAAGTTCTTGAGAAATCACTTGGCTGTTCATCTATTTCACCTACATTAGATTTTTGAACAGAGTAATTAATGTCACTTGAGTCTATGCTCTTTTTAGACTGACCTTTTTTACTTGAATTATAAATTTCTGTACTCGTTTGAATTTGGTTGTCTAAATTTGTCATTCTGTCTTCAAAATATAAATATGCTTGTGGTTGCTCTTTGATTTTCTTTAACTCACCATTAATGTAAGCAATTTGTAATTTGATGTCACTAACCTCATTATTTAGTTTGTTTATCTCACAAACAAGGTCTGTTTTTATTGTTTTAATCTCTATACATTGGGTTTCTAATAAAGATGAAACTTTCTGCTTTACTTTCTCTTCAATAGTATCAAAAACTTTTGACCATGTTTGATGTTGCATAGTATAAAATTTATTTTCATTGTCTACTTGAGTATCAATTAATACTATCATTAAATCCTTTATTTCTTTAAAAACATTAGTTTTTTCACTTTGCCAAACAGATATTTTCCTTATAGCAGTCTTTAAAAGTGAAATATCCACAATAATCTTTTGTTTTAATGCACTGAATATTTCGTTCTCAGAAATTGATTTTTCTTTCCAACTCGCCAGTTGTTCACAAAAATTCTTAGCTTCCTGTTCACAAGACTGTAATAAATTTTCTTCAAAATCCAAACTCAGTTGCTTCATTTCTTCTTTACAGTAATTATGCAGTTCTGTTCTTTTTAAGTCAATTTCATTCTCAAGGGAAGCCTTTTCTTTATCGAATTCCAACTTGAGGGACAGTTTTTCTTTTTCAAATCTCTCTTGCCATTTTTTTTTCTCCTCACTGTATTGTTCACCAATAGCATCTTCTGGTTTATTTTCTAATTTTTTGTGAAGAGAGCCAATAGTATCGTTCATATGTTTGTTTAGCCTCGATATTTCTTCCTTCACTTCATCAATTTTTTTATTGTAAGTCTCAATATCTATTTCACTTCTGCTTGAACTAAAAAAACTTCCCATTGTATTAAAATAAATTCAATCGGAAAAAACTTCTTTGACGACAAAATTATCCCGAAATCTAATTAATAATTAATGATGTGAAATAAATTGTAATCTTTTAGTCTAAGTACAAAAAAGTAATAATATATTAATAAGCTGTCAATTGTTTTAAATTCTGTCAGAAAGTACAGTTTTTTAATAACAAAAAGCTGAATATATCGCAAAAGCTAGTCAAATATATGAAATACATTACAACAATTCGCAATCTTAAGTCCAAAGTATAAAAATGATACATTTTAGTTGATATTTTCTTAATTTTCACAGCGTAAAAGCTTTTTTTTTTTAAAAAAATTCACAACCACAACAAAATGATTTTTTTGTTAAAATAGCAAATAAATTTTTCTTACAAAATAAAAAGATATAGTAATTATGAATAGAAAATTAATTCTTAAATATTCTGAGTACGATAATATCGAAGCTGAAAATATAATCATTTTGATCTTGATAAAATAAGTAAACTTTACACTTGACTTTCAGAAGATTACCCTCAAATAATGGCCATGTCCAAAATATAGTGCTATCATTATATTTAATTTACAATACGGTTAACCAAACAAATAGTTAATCGCATAAGCAGATCTGAAATGTTTGCAGTGTTACAATACAGTGTGTGCGGATATGTATTTTTATACTGATTTATTGTAAATCCCTCACTACATTCGCATATTACAGTTTGCGCGAACTCTATCACATACATACTAATTAATTCAAATCATGTGGAATTCACACAATATAAAATGGCACATTTAATTAAGTGTGAACGTTCAAGAAGCTCTCTAAAATGGTTATAGAGATATGAACTGATAATAGCATGTGTGTATAGAAAGATTAGACATTGTCAAATATGTTTTACAAATAGAGATCATCTCAAAAGATTAATAATGTTTAGTTTTATTATGCTATCTATGTATTTATTATGAGTAAATAAACTCTTTTAAGTTTTTACTGTGTTATTTGCTTATTATGGGTGTAAGATAGTTGATATTCTAACAACTTCGGAATAAACAGCAGTTTGCCACAAGTTGAAAGAAGAACCTGTACAAATAATATTAAATTGCCATAATCAACACAAGATCCTAGGCAAATAATACTAGAATGGCAGTTGACAGAAAAATCTGCACGCAGCAGCAGAATACTGCAAGTGATGTCAAAATATGTAGCAATATTAGTATGTCAGCACAGCAAATGTTCAAAAAACTTGAAACATCTTTACATATGATATAGACAAACTCAGATACAATGTCATTACAAAATAATGTTATAAAGTGATTTGATGTCACAACACAACAGTTTGATGCCTGTACATGGTTCATAAAGAGAAGTATATGCTGATTATCAAGACAGAGGGTGATAAGTTAAAGATAGCAATACAAATATGGCTAGCAAACAAGAATTTATTGCAAATGATGAGATTTTGTAATTTGTAGGCTCCAAAAGTAGAAGCTTGCATGGAACTAAAAAAAATTAAGTGCATGCTTTCTATCTGGGACATCAAAATGGGTGTCACACTTGCATTTCAGAAAAAGGAGAAAGACACGAAATGAGAAATATTAAAGATATGACATGGCACTGTGAGAGTTAGCAAAAGAGTATAATTTTAATGAGTTGGATGGCATGCATCTCAATCCATTGTTATGGGAAATGGCTGATAAGCTATAGCTAATTCTTCTCAACAAGTCAATGCTGACATATAAGTAGGTGGTTGCTAACCCATGAATTTGTTAGGGACAGTGCTACAGAGTTTCAATACAATAAAGATGAGTCAATATTTAAAATGACAGTAAATAAAATGGACATTAAAATTACATTCGAAATAAGTCCTACAAAAGCCTTTATAGGTTATTGTAGTGAAAGGAGTCATCTAAAGAAGACCTGTAAATTTAAACAAGAAAGATGTCATACATGTGGGAAAAGTTGACAGTTATCATGTGTTTTTCATGCTATGGATGAAAATAGTAAATGGTATTTATGCATGGACTTCAAACCATGGGGAGGAGAAGCTTAAAAAACCCTTAAAGTTAAAACAAATAATGTGGACAACAAACCCATTTTGCTGAATGTATGTATCCATGGTCAAAAAAACAATATAGAAATTGATAGTGGCACAAAGATATACTTAATCACACAAAAACATTGAACAAAAATAATAGGGAAAAACTAAAAAGAAAATTAATATTAAGAAAGTGTCCACTAATGTGAATGCAATGAAATGGAAATACATGAAAAGTAATGGTACCTATCAAACTGAAGTCTAAAGTATTACTACTATCTCTTTACATTGTGAATGAGACTTTATTTCCATTTTAGGAAGAAAGTGAGTTTGGTTATTAAAAATTCAAATAAGAAAACAATAGACCATTCGTAACAGTATTTCAATATAAATGCAATATATCCACTCAACTTTGAACATGTTTTAGCAAAAATATTTTAAGCAATAGATAGTTGGTGGTCATCATAGTAACCATTACTCCCCCAGCAAATATGATTATTTAGTTCAAGGAGTTGATGAAAACTTTTTTGTTTTATTACTTTAGTATATGAACTATAACTTTTAAGATAGTATTTAGTACTCATAATTATTTGTTCATATGTTATTTTTTAGATTTAATTATTTTAGAATTTTGGGTATTAAAAAAAAGTCAACATTTTTCTTTGTTTTTGATTATGATTCTTTAATGTAAAAGAAATTATATCTTTAAAAGTGTCATCAATAATAATCATAAGATATTATGATTAAGATAATTTTATTTATTTTTTTATATAAAATAGTGGTATTGAATTTTTAAGCAATAAATCAGGTAAAATAAATATGTGTAATATTTATTGTGTGTATTTATATAAAGGTATATGATATAGGATTGAAATATTTATTAAATTATTACTATGAGTATATAAGTATATGTATGATTTATCTCTATGTAAGTTAAAGGTAACTGACTTATTATATTTATGATAAATTATATCATAAACTATTTGTTTGTTTTTTAAATTTTCTTGGTATATACAGTAGTATGAAAATGTTAGGGATAAGTTTGGATATTATTTAAGAAATGATGAATAATATTTATGTGATGTTAAGTGTTTTATAGAGAGAGTGTTAGATGTGAAATAGTGATATAGGAAAGTAGTTTTATTGGAAATCTTGTAGTGTTAGTGATATATTGTTTAAGGTTAAAGACGGTAAAGTATAAAATAAGTTAGAATATTTGTGATATATGGATAGTGACATTTTTTAAAAATCTCTAAGAGCTTAAAATAAAGGCCAAGATAGAAATTAAGGTGGACACAAGAAAATGTGACCTTAAATTAACCCATAGTATCATTTATTATAATTTTATAAGATATCCATCCAACATTTATTATCATGAAAATCAGACTGGTATATACATTGTATTAAGGAATTGACTATTTAAACAATGCTAATAGCTAAACTTTCAGATAAGATAAATCCATTTAATGCAAGAAGGATTAAACATAGAACAAATAGGATGCTAAAAGAATGTAAAAATAAAAAATTTATGAATGTTTTTATCACATATTAGAAATAAAAATACAATATGAAAGTCTAAAGTAGAAGAGTTATGATATTGAAAAGAAAACCTGATCATTATTCATACTATTGTACACAGTATAATAATGTGCCATATCTTAATGAATATTTAAATATTTATTTTATAACAAATAATAAATGTTGGAGTATAATAAGTTATAGAATTATAATTAGATCATAATATCATCAGAAGATTAAAGCTAAAGTAATGATAATATAAATGAATAGGTTTGTGAAATATTTAGAAGGTGATCAAATACAAATTGTATATTTTGTTGATCTAAGACAAAACTAGTAGTTACAATAGAATGCAACTAGAATTATAACAGATGTAGTGGAGGATAGTACTCATAAAGGTTCGCATAAGTGATACATCTGCACAAGGACTACAAGTACTCTGTAATAAAGAGAACAGGGGAAATGCACAGAATGCAGACAAGAATGTACATTATGCAGGAGAATTTGGTGCAGTGCAAATGCAGAGCACTCAGCAAAGAGACTCATGATCAAATGCAGCAAAAAGCAGATAACACATCAGACAGTGTGGACTCTACTGACTCATAGTACAATTCTGACTATGTTGTTTAAGCTGATTATTGAATAAACAGATCAGAAGGTGAGTCAGCCTATATATGAAGATGTGAGCCTGATACCACATTGGAAGGACTAAACAAGCCTGTCTTGAATACTGAAGAGGAGTATGGGTAACATATATATTAAGTCTTTTATATTGTATGTGCATATATACATTACAACTTTGCAAATAGTGACTAATCTTAGCCATAGCTACTAAGTCACTAGCAGAAATGAATAGGAATGGACAAGAGTCAAATATAGTAGTATAAGATGGAATTTTCAAGATCCAAAATTACCTACAGCATAACTTACCATTATGTGGAAGTTATACAAATTAGAAATGACACCATACCAAGCAATTCAGATCAGACAGCAACAATCTGACAATCATCTGTATTAGAGTTTGTATTAATATATAATAAAATATTAAGTTGCAGAACACAATGGAATTGGCCCAGATGACAACATAAGTATGCAACAGAATTGGTGCAGTCACAGGATACAACAACAACTGCAGGACAGACAGCAATATGACAGGGAAATACCATAGAAACTGAAGAGCAACAGATTAAATCAAGGGGAATGCTGGTTCAAGAAACAAGTTAGGTGAAAGGAAGTCACAGTAAAAAATGTTTAATTATTATTGGGCTAGGAAAGATTAGAATGGCTATTAATTGTAGTATAGATGAATTTAATCTGAGCTAATCTGAGTTACAGAAACAGTACATAGAAAGATTTAAATTTTTGGCTATTGCAAATGAGGTTAAGTCAGAATTAAGATTAAGATTAGCAACTTCTGTGAATTTGTATGAAGCATCACATATAGAATTTTAGTAGCTCCGACAATATTAGATATAATATTTAAGAAATAATGTAGATCAGTATGTTTTACCAAAGCCAATTACAATAATGGAAAAAATATAAATTTTATTTTTGCAACCAATTAGAAAATGAGACAGTAATAAATTATATGCCAAATTAAAAACATCAGGCAAACAAAAGTGATTTGGGCATTTTCTTAAATGAAGCATTATGAAAGACAAATTCGTTTGTGGCATTACAAACTACACTCTATGCCTAAGATTATTGATAGATAATTCAGCAACATTTGACACAACAATTGCATTAGCAAAGGTAAGTGATGAGAGATCAAAACAATTGTCAGATTTAATGCACAGAAGTCAGAGAAGTAAAAGCCACAAGTCAATATCAGTGAATAGGAGAAAGGGATACTAAGAAAGCCTTCACAAATTATAGGTGCTTTAGATGTAATGGTAATCATAATCAAGGCATGTGTAGATTTAAAAAAGCATTTGGTTTCATAGAAAAAAAACATAGCCATATTAACGTGGCATGCAGACTATTAAAAAGGCAAAGGAGTCAGAAAGAATCTACATAGAATTCGAATACAAGTAAAGTGAGTAGTGAAACTAATAAAAGTAAAGCAAGGGAAAATATAAAGATAGGTTAGCATGTATATGATAAGAATAAAGTATTTTTAGACATGAAAAAATTAATGGTATTTTAGAGAATAAAAAATAAATCCAGTATTTTCCAACATGATAAAAATTAATGGTATTTTAATTAAGATGGAGATAGATTCTGGATATGCAGTAATGTTAGTTTCAAATATGCACTTGAGATAACTAAACATTAAGAAATAAAATTAGTTTCAACTGCACTTATTATTATCATGGAAAAGCAAGAAATTTAGTAAGACAAGTTAAAGCTATTATTAAAAGATGAACACATATAGCACAACTGCTTCTTTTGATAACATTGGAAATCACAGTTATCTTCTGGAAAAGAATTAGATCAAATCCTTAAGGTATAACTACAGTACATATAAAAAAAAATTCTAAATGGTAACACGGGACTTGAAATGTATAAAAGAGATTATCTAAATATCTTTAAATCAAGGCTAGGCAAATTTAATGAGCCTCCCTTTAATGAGCCTTCCATTGAGCTACATGTAAATATGGTGAAATGAATGGCAAGCAAAGTTTTCCAGCCATCACACTTTAAAGAAAGGTTGCATAGAATTTAATTTACATTAAAAATTACAGTACTCAGTAGAATATATCCAGAAAACAGATTCAAGTTGTAGGAAAATATATAGTTGTAGTAAAGACAAAAAATGGAAAAATTCAGCAAAGTCATCAAGATCAATTGTGAGTAGATACCAGTAATTCATTTGAAAAAGGCCATCAAGATGATAGGTATACAGATGGGATCACAGAGCACAACTATTTGATGATTATAGAGAAGAGAATTAGAATAACTACAGAAATAAAAAGTTACAAATAGAACAAATTCAAGCATCCTAAGAGCAAAAAGAGTTCATAATGACCCAAGTACATCTTAAAGACTATGTATTCAACTCCTACCTAAGATTAATGGGGGAAAAAAAGGAATTAATTTAAACCAAGGGGGAGAAATATTATATATGGAGGAATGTTATATATATTATAACGGGATGTTCCCGTTTTCCATATATATCTTACGCATATATAAAACCATTTGTAAGATTGCATGTATGTATATAACGATACACGTATATGTGTATGTTTAAAAAAAAAAATTTATTCTTAAAAGTATTTCGAAAATTATTCCATTCATCGCCCAGCATATTTATGAGCATCAATTTATGACCTCAAGCGCCAATCCTATATTACTATAAGAATTATGCTGGGAGAGCTGGAATACCAATATGGAAATGCCCTGGACTAGCTCTGCTCAGGGCGGGTGGTAAAATTACTGGCAGTAGATCTAACCCTCTCTTTTTTTTTTCTATTTAAAAAAAAACAATTCACAACACACAAAAAAAAAACCATTCATTTTAAACATATTTATTAGTCATGATATTTACGTATCTATCAAAAAAAAAAAATATTATTTACCTAAGTTAAATTAATGACTCTTTCCTTTTTTTTTTTTTTAAAGATTCATATCAGTTTCCCCTTTGTTGGTTTGCTCTTTTCTCTCTTTACCAAAACCCCCCCACACACAAATACGCTATAATATGTATTTTGCACCGAAGATTTAATTATGGATTAATTTATACACTAATAAATCCCGTAGGAAATAATTTTGAACTCTCCGTGCAAAAGAAAACAAATTTTAAGTTCACAATTGTCAAATAACAGTTTTCTCAATTTCGTGGAGTAAGCTTACTAAAAGTGACATATATAAGCAAATAGAGAAAAAGTACCTGCGTTTCCCCGGGGAATTGATCGAATTCACCTGGTGAAAAGAAATCTTCGGTCCTTTGTCGGTGAACGAACTTTTTTGAAGTTCGGATTCCATGGCTAAAGTCTATTTATTGTTACTGATTGAGGCAATTCTCTGGGCTGGACGTCCCTTCTCCAATACCGGCAGCTGCTATACATTCGGGGGGAAGGATTTGGACACCCCGCACGTTGAAGCTCCTACCCCAACCTGACCATATTTTATCAATATATCACGTTGATCTCAGGATTCTTATTTCTGTATATCAGTCTACCATCTGCTTTCTTCTCCCACCCAAACTTATACTAATCCTTAATTCTTTTTTTTTTTTTTAATTATCAAATTTGTCTTTCTTTTCATTCATTTTCAATTATATTTCCATTCACATTCCATATGCATTTGTTTGAATGCACCACAAAAACTTTTTACACCTATTTCTTTCCAATTAATATTTAATTAGAATTAGACATTCCAAGATTTTTATAATAATTACTTCCATTGTTCTGAAAAATCACTGTCTTCCATCTTGACATTTATAGTTCTTTTGTTGACTTAATATGTATATATTTAAAAAGTTTATCAAACAAAATGTTTTTTTTTTATTTTGTGAATTTTCTTTTTTTTTTCATATGTCATAGCATCTGCCGGGAGGTGAACCCACAACCGTCTGCAACCAACTACTTGCTTGCAAGGAGGCTGTGCACTCACACATATACATAGTGATGTGTATAGCTGGGTTTGGCAAAAGAAAGAAAAAAAATCAGAGCAAGTGTATAAACCCCCATACCTCTTTTATGAGTTCTTTTTAATTAAAATAACTAAATCAATTTAATACGACCACGCAAATGATCGTTGATTGGACATCAACTTGTAAATATTAGTTTTGTTAGTAAAGTAATATATATATTTAATAATACGTTAGTAATAAGATATATATATTTTAATAATGCGTTAAGTATACGAATACGTATTTGTCTAATTATCGCAACAGGGTTTGATTATACCTGCCCTGTTGCAATATATATATATATGATGTTATACATAAAAAAAGTCTTTCTAATAGTTCTAATAATAAAGAAGGAATGTTAATGGATTTAGCAGAAGGCAAAATAAATAATGCAATGGAATGCAATTAGAACTGTAATGGAAGTAGAAATCCACACAAATAATATAAATACTATGTAATAATTATAACAGAAGAGAATGTATAGAACCCAGTAAAGGATGCATAGCATGCAGAAAAATATTGTGCAATGCAGATGAAGAGCACTCAGCACAGAGACTAGTGATGGAATGCTTCAAATATCAGGTAACATGTCAGATATAATGGTAACTACAGAAAAACAAAGTACAGCTCTATGTTGCAAATGAGCACATCAGAAGGAGAGCCAGCCTAAATGCAAAGATATGCAGCTGGACTTTACATTGGAACAATTAAACAAGTATATCTTGAATACTGAAGAGGAGTCAGATAACACATAGCATTAAATCTTTATATTGTGTGTGCATATATATTATGACTTTGCAGGTAGTGTTCAACCTTAACCATAGCTATTAAGAATGCCAGCAAAAGTGAACAGATTGGACAAAAATCAACTACAGTCAAATATGATGGAGTCTTGAAGAGTTAGGAATTACCTATAGCAAAACTTGTTTTTATGTCGGAAATGACACAAATAAGAAGTGGCATTATACCAAGCAATTCAGACTGGATAGATAACAACAACCCAACAATCATTTACTGTTTGAGCTGAATCTGTATAGTGACAGCGGAAACACAAATTGCATGTTTCTGTCCTAACTTTAATATATATGTATATATGACTAATTAAATATGTTAAATTGTAATTAGAGTTGTATTAATATATTATAGAAATTAAGTCACAGAACACAATGGAATTGATGGAGCGAACAGTATGAATATACAACCCTATTAAAATTACTTTTAGAGTCTGCATGGCCATTAAGACTTATCAACATGATAATATTAGGGTTACTTATTAGTCTTTTACAGATCATTAACTTATAGGGATTGATATCTCACAATGTTTTCTGTGGTCTCACTTGATACACAACCACATCATCTCTAGAAGTTCTACCTTTCTTGCAGATAAACTTTTTGCCAAAGAAAAGAAGTGAGTTTCTGTTTTTTTCTGCCATTTAACTTAATCCTTATTGTTTTTCTGGAGAACAATAATCATAATAGGATGGGTGTAACTCTTAATTAAATTAATATTTAATTAAACTAATTAAAGTTTGTGCTATGTCTGAGAGTGATTTCTATGTTTCAGAACAGACATAAAACTTATAAAAATTAACCCCTGGTAAAAACTAAAACTACAGCAACTTATAATTATAATTTAATATATAACACATAACTAATACAAAAATTTATTCCATCATTCTTTTTACAATATATATATACACATATATTTAAAGTGTATGTAACAAACTATATATAACTTAAACTTTATACGAATGCATAGGCATACAAAAATCATAATGAAGACCATGTGACTTGTTAAAGTTCTTACACTTGCTTTGACATGTTGCAACAAGTATCTCTGCAATTAAAGCATTCCAAGGCAATTCAGGATATCAGCATTGTGATGTTGCATGTCCATGTTCACACATGTAGCTTCAATGAATAAGCGTCTTTTGGTTGAATCATTCTAAACCATGTGCTCTATTAATTACTAGAATTACATTGTATCTTATTGGTTGATGCATTCAGCTCCTCACATTATTTAATATTTCCTTCTCTAAAGATGCATTTAGCATAAGTCAAATCTTTCACTTCAATTATTATGAATTAATTAATTAGTTATAGTTAGATTTTGTCAGAATTGAATTAACATCTCTTTTTGAGATTTTAAGGAAGCTAATTAACATAGTTTCATTTGGTCTGTAATTAATCATTTGTAAATCCAAATTCTTTTCTTAACTGATTTAATGTTTTTTTCAGTTTTATTTGTCACCAGTATCTATCAGAATGCTGCATTAAAATTCTGTTTGTGAAAAAAATTTGATTTCTGCAATGTGATAATAATTTCTCTAGCATTAAGGATAGGGTATGCACAATCACCATGCAAACAAATTTGACTATTAAATTTAGTAATGATTACTAATGATGTAGCCCAATCAGATATTTCTGTAGGTTCTAAAATAGAATTTTCAACCAATTCATTAAACACTGTCTCAACTCTTTCTTTAAGAGTGAACAGGACCTTCTGTAGATTAAATATTATAGGTATTGCCTTAGGAAATAATTCTAATGGTATGTGCAGGTTTTTTTCCCTTGCTATCCATTAAATAATTTAGGAAAATTTTATCTCATTTTCTTCTCGATTTCAATCTTATTAACAAGCTTAAATTTAATGCCCAACTGTTTAAAAAATCACAACCAATTAATGGATTTATTGAAATATAAAGTACATATAAAGGCAAATGATACTTCTGTAATGGGTTAATTTCTAGTCTAATGAATGTCCATTATACTAACAGGGAGTTCTGCCTACACCTTTAATTTTAATAGCATTTACATTTAAGAGCTTAAATCAGTTTTATGATTATTAGAGGCTTTTTACATTTGGAAATTACAGAAGTCAAATTACACCCAAAGATCTACTGCTTCCACTATCAATATCCATTCATATGGACTTGCTACACAATTTTAACTTTACTCAATAGTTGACATTTCTTATACTGGCTAACTAATTGCCTTTTTATTTAATACACCTTTAAAGCCATCACTATCTTTACCAGGTTTTCCCATTTGCTTATTACACATCATTTTGTTGTGATCTTTTTTCTTATAGAGTTTACAATGAAACAAATAAGGAGGTTTTATTAATACTATTATTTTGTATTAAGTTTCTAAATATCTTTCTCTCAGGTTTAAATATTTTACAACATTAATTTGCACATCATCTTTAATTTCTATCCCTGTAAATTCTCTTCATTGCTCAAACATTGTTCATCATCAACTAGTGCCATAGACAATCACTGTTCATCTCTTTTAGAAATTGCTTTAGGAGTGCTTCAACAAGAAATTATCTATAGATACAATTTTTTGGTAGATCACAAATAATAATGTCATAATATTTAATCTTTCATTTCTGCCCTGATATGGTTTCTGAAGTGAAGTCTAATGATGTCTTGGAAAGAAGTGGGCTGAGATAATTTGACAAAAATTGTTTTGCTTAGTCAAACAGATAATTCTCAGGAATATCAGCCTCTCAGAACCTATTATCTATTTCTATTACTCCTTTGCCTGTGAAACATATCAATGATGTTATTCAAAATTTATCAACACCAATTTTATTGATGAAGTAATACTTCTCTAGATAAGCCATTACTATCACTGATGTCAAATTGGCCAATAGCTATGTTTGAGTATGATTTTTATTCTTCAGAATAGACATAACCTTATGAAAATTAACTTTTCGTAAAAACTAAGACTATGGCAACTTATATGTGATTATAATTTAATATATAATACATAACTAATACAAAAATTTATACATTATTAATTTTGACAATATAATATATTCGAACTATACACAATTTAAACTATAATGGTTATTAGGGAATCATTCTTCTACACATGCACTATATAGATTTAAACACTTTGTTGCATGGTATAAAATCCGGAGGCAGATAAAAATCATAATGAAGGTTTGTGCAACTTGTTAAAATTCCCAAACTTGCCTTTCGAAAGATAGAAGCACTCTACAGCAACACACAATAACATCCAAACCATGGTGTTGCCAGTTCATGTTTATACACATAGTTTCCATGAACAAGTGTCTCTCTTGATTGAACATTAAACCTGAGTTTTATTAATTAATCATTACAATTCCTTTGTGTCTAATTGGTTGATCCATTCATTTCCTGCTGACCATATTTAATATTTTCTTATCTTTAGATGCATCTGGCTTAAGTCAAATCTTTTATTTTCAGTTATTATAATTAATTAATTCTAGTTAGATTGTGGAAAAATTCAATTAACTTCTCTTTTTTGAGATTTTAAAGAATCTAATTGAAGTTGTTTTATCTAGTTTGTAATTAATCTTGTAAATTCGAATTTTTTTCTTAACCGATTTAATGTTTTATTCAGACAGTCATCATAATATCTGATTGGCTGTCAGTGTCAGATAAGTATTATAATTATAATAAGTGCGAGAGGTTTTCAAGTCTTTCAATTTAATTTCACACTACAATATATACAACTATTTTTTTAATGTTGTATTTATATGTATTTTAACATATACAGACATGCATAACAGTTTGCAAAATAATTCTTGTTCATTTAAAATAATATTAATTACCTTCTTTTTATTTCAATATTTCCTGCATAACCTGTTTTTGTTTCATAAAAATAAAGTTAGTTTCTTTAATAACTATTCTCTATACTAAAATGTTCGTACTGCTTTATTATAATTATTATTCATCACTGCTATAATTCTTTTCATATTTTACATTACTTCTCTTATTTCAGAAAATAGTTGGGTTTTTTTTGTACGTTATTGTCTACTTTTTCAGTTGTCACTTTGTTTCCCTGTTTGAGCTTCTTTTTTAATTGATCCTCAAGTTGTTGTTCGTGTGGGATTTCATTTTTTGTATTTTCAATTTTTTGTTTTTCGACACTGGTTTGATCTGTAGATTGCTTTGTTTTATTTATTTTTATATCAGTTTTGTCTTGATTTTTATGACAGTTTTTATTTGGTCTTCAATAGTTATTTTAGGGTACAGTGTTAGTACAGTATTTCCTCTGCCTGCTATCAGTGAGTGTGGTTTATATCCTTTCACAGTTAAGTAATTCATATCCAGATTTTTTCACCTATTAAAGTTCTTTCTTCTTGTTAACCTTCCTTAATTATATGATCTTCTTTGGGAATTAATACTGTTAATTCAGTTCTCAATATTCTGCCTACCATCATTTTTCTGGAAATTCACTTGTAAATATTGGTAAATCTTCATATAAAGCTTCTTTTATTTATATGCAGTCCACTTTCTTAAATTTTTAAGTTGTTAATTGATATTATTTGTTGACAAATTTGATTCTGAATTGTAAATGGATGTATTTAATGCTTTTTTTCCTAAAATATTTTTTTTATGCTATGAACTTCATTCCATTATCCATTATCATAATTTCTGATAGTCCAAGACATAAAGATTTCTTTTAGCTTTTCAATGCTTTCATCATAACATGTATTTTTAATGGTGCAATACTCTATCCATTTAGAGTTTGCATAAGTAAATATCAGTAATATTTTACCATTAATTGACTTTTTTTTCATAGTCTCCTGGTATCTGGCCAGGATATATATATACTTTTTAAAAATATTTATGTGTGATTGGCAAGCTGTGTATTTTTAATGTATCTTTTTATATTTGTGTTATTTAACTGTCAGACATATCCATGAAGTAACGCTTTAGTGTGAATGATACTTGGATGTCCCTTGTGTAATATTTTTAACATTTTGTATCATTTATATACATATACAAATATACAATGGGAAATAAATTATTGAAGTAGTTTATTATCTATTGCTTAACAACAGAACAAAAATAAAATTGAAAGTTGCTATGAAATTAAGAAAAATATAGTAATGCGATGTGATGCATTGTGACTTCTCCTTATATGGAGTCAGGAATCTCTCACCCACTATGCGCAGAGAAACCTATTAACCACTTTACCTTCCCTTTCCATTCCCCACTCTACCTTTCTCCCATATTCTTCACTATTCTGTTCCATCCCATTTCCATAACATAATCTTTGTCAACTCCATGACCTTTATATCTAAATTATCCTTATCCTTTCCCAAATACAGCATAAAAACCAATAATCCACTTTTTGTATAATCATTTTGTTTATATTTATTCTTCCAAAACTTCATTATTTGTACCCTTTCTGCTTTCAGGACTTTATATTTAATTAACAGATGCCTAATATTTTCTATGCCTTCCTTAAACAACTTGAGACTAAATCACTCAAATTTTTGCCTTGTTGCTAAAGATCCTGTTCAAGTCTTAAACAGTAAACTACTTTCCTTTTTATTATCATAAATTAAATCGCATCTAATACTGCACTTACTTCTATATATATTTAAACTCTTTTTATTCTCCATACTAGTTCTCCAACTCTCTATTCTTTATTAACACATCTATTGTTCTATCCCATTCCTTGCCACTATAACACTCAACAATTCTCCTAACACAAGCATCTCACTTTTTGTATAAGTATATTGATATAAATTCTTTATCCAAATCTTCTGCATACTGTACAACCTTTCTCACCATCTTGTTGCCTGCCCTTTACTCATACCCAATTAAATACTATTTTGGATATTTTCTTATTATCCATAAACTGCAATCTACTGAATATTTTCATTTTGCTTTTCACATTTCTCATATAAAAACTTGGCCATCCCATGCATTTCTCATATAAAAACTTCATCATCCCATTTTTCCTTGAATTCCCTCCTTTGCCAGTCACACATTGGCACCTAATGCATGTCTTCCTACATCACTTTGTACTTTTTCTAAGTAATCTAACATCCCTTTACTAAAACATAATGCTACTATCACTTCCTTCCATACAATTCTATCTACATCATATTTATTATATGAAAACACTGTTAATTTCTTTATCAATCCCTTTCTTTGCTTCATTAATCAATATTTTCTCCCATTCATCCAAGTAATTTCTCTGATTACTTATGATGATTCACAAATAGTTATACCTATTTATCACACCTAACTTTATATCCCCCAATTAAAATTCTTTGTCTGCTCTCTCCCAGTATTAATCATCATTACTTTGTAGATTTCTTCACTAAATTTAATCCCCCATCTCTTTACCCACCCTTGCACATGTCATCAGCATAACTTCCATATCTTTACTTCTTTCTGTGCATCATCTGCAAATAAAAACCCCGATAATGTATGTACTCCCTTGCCACCTATTAATAAAAACTCTAGCCCTCTTCCTAGTTTTTCTATTGCTCTCTCCATTTCTCTCAAATGCAACAAAACAAAATAGGTGACATACAGTATCTTTGCCTTAGTCCCACTCCCATTTTTAACTTTAACTGATTCTATATTCCCTAATTTATAAGTGTAATAATTATTTTTATATAATCTCTTAATATTATCCATCAAAACTCCATCCATTCCCAAATTTACTAAATTTAATCATAACCTATTTCTATTTACTCTATTATATGACTTCTCTATATCTATAAAAACCATATATAACTGTCTACCTGTATTTCTACTCATATCTATAAGTTGTTTAATTACAAATAAACTACCTCTTATATGCCTATTTGATCGAAAACTTCCTTGCATTTCTTCCACTATATTATTTTCTTCCATCCATTTTGCAACCCTTCCTGCTACCATATGTGCAAAAACTTTATATAACACTGACATTACCACTATTGGTCTATAATTGTTTAACTTTCTATGATCCTTACCCTTTCCTTTAAATAGTAGCCTTATTCTTGTATTACTCCCAACTATCCGGAAAATTTCTCTTCTGTGCCATCTTATTAAAACATGATAATAGGTTTAATTTTGTCCTATGTGCTAAATTCATTACCATCTCTGCTGCCTGTCCATCCAAACCTCTTACCTTTCCACTTTTCAATGTCTTCCCTGCCTCATTCAGTTCATTTTCTATAAACCTAATATTTCCATTACAATATACTTTCATGTTTGAAATCACTCTGTCCTTCACACCTAACATCTTTTCTATATCCATTACATATTTATTTAAGATTGTCTTTAATTCTTCTCTAGACCTACACTCTATTCTCTCATCATCTAGTATATTATTTCTCTCTCCCCTACATGCCTTCTTTTAATGTATTTTCAAAGTTTTTTATTCCTATCTCTTCCACTTTTATTAATATCCCCTAACAATTTACTATTCAATTTCATTCTCTCTATATAATTATCTATTTTAGCCTCCTTTTAAAAAAAATATTTTTCCAATTTAACATTAACATCTTTTTCACTTTCTTCTCCACTACATTTATAAATACCTTGCTTACCATTAATTTTACAGATGCATTCCTTCTCCACATCTATATTTATATCCAAATCAGCTACCCTTTGTTTATTACTTACATCCCATCCATTCTTCTTTCAGTTAACACTACAATTCAAAACCTACCTCTCTTTATAAGTTTCCTGAACTATATTCTTTATAAATCAAACTTACTAATACTTCACTTCCTTGTTTTACTAAGTGCAATCCATCATATATTCTTTATAAATCAAACTTACTAATACTTCACTTCCTTGTTTTACTAAGTGCAATCCATCATTATTATATAACTTGCTCTTACTAATAAAATCCCACACCTCCACAAACATAACATCATTTCTCTCACACAATTTTTTCCAATTTCTCATTTATAGAACATGCCCCCTATCTAACATATACCTATTGTCAAATCTTAGTAATAATCCAATTATGCCTACTTTTCCCTTAAATCTTACTCAAAATTCCTAATCAATTCTATGTACTCATTCATTACTCTCTCCGATGGCTCTGACAAATTGTCTCTACCATAACATACACATCTCTATTCCCTTGTTTCTTTACCTTATCTGTAACATCCCTAATTTTAGCTCCAGGCAAACATATTCTTACATAGCTGTTTGTATTTTCCCTTTCAATTATATCTCCACATTCTTTAATTGGTGAATTTCCTATCAATACTGTTTAATAGTTTACTTTTCCTAATTCATCTGCAAACATTCTCTTCCACATTCTGGACTTCCTTTTCTACTTCTTCCTTATCATTCCAATTCAATAATTCCTTTATCTGCTCATATTTCATCTTTAACAATTTTAATTTTGCTTCTACATCCTTTATCTTTTCCTCTATCTTACTCATTCTTTGGCAAACTATATATACTTAGAAATCACTTTTCCCTCCTCTTTTATATTTACATAACCATAAATCTGTGACATCCTTCCTAATCTTAAGCATTTTAAATGATAAACCTCATTACATATGGTACACTCTACCATAGCACACCTAATTTCTTTCTGGCCATTATATATACATTGTGGGATACAAATTGAATCCATGTTTCTTATTTTTCAAGTCCCCTACTCTATATTTAACTGTATGCTTCTCCTACTTTTCAAACCCCTTTATACAAAAGGAAACAAACTTTATTTTCTTTCAATGGTGATCAATAAACATGTGTTTTCCAACATTCGACCTCAAACATTGTCTTCTTTCTCAAATAAATCACTTCCTTTCTTAAATTAAAACATTCTTTAATAGCAAAATTACTAAAAGCCAACTAATCTTATGTACAACTTAGTTATAAAGCCTCTTTACAATAATAACCCCAGATGTTTCACAGAATTTGGTGCTTGATACATCTATATATTTTTGTGAGACAATTCATTGTATATGTAATGATGATATTAGAGCTAAACTCTCATCCATGCCTGATAGAATACATCCTGGAAACCATGGAATACCAAAATTCATGTTCAAACATCTTGAAGCCTTCACAGAACCAATAGTGAGTAGAATGATTGATCTACTTGCCTCAGGTCCCCTTACAATTGATCAACTCTATCCCATTGCGATGGTCCCATTTCTTAAGAGTGCTATAATCCCATCGCCTCTAGAGAATCTTAGACCAATCTCGATGACTCCGTTGATTATTAAACTGATTGAAGCAATTATCAAAGATAAAATTCAAAATCTCATTCTGCCTTTTATCTCTAGTTTTCAATTTGCAAAGAAAGGTAGTTCCACAGCTGAGGCTCTCTGCCTATTCAGGTTAATTACGGATTATACAAGAAAAAATAAAAAGTCAAAGCCAATAGTTGTCCAACTTGATATTTCAGCTGCTTTTGACTCAGTCAGAATTCCTCAACTAATACATCTTCTAAGTGGCCTGAACATTCCCACAGGTATAATGAACATCATTACTAACCTTCTATTAAACAGACATATTGCAATTTCATTAAATGGCAAAATTTCAAACTCATTCACACCTTCCAAGTCGATTCCACAGGGTTCTCCTCTTAGTCCCTTACTCTTCATTGTATATATAAATCCATTCCTTAAATCTTTAGAAATGAATCTTCCTGGATTGTACATTCCTGGTATCAATAAATCCATTCAGCACATATCCTACATGGATGCTGTGGCAGTGTTCTTACCATCTAAAAAATTCATACTGAAACTGATTCAAATTATGGACAATTTCACCATAGAGTCAGGTCTTGCGTTTAACCTTAGAAAATCTGCTGTATGGAGACTTTCTTCTGGAAAATCCATTCCATCCCTTTTCACAGCTATGCCACAAAAATTTTTGGGCTTACCAATGAGTCTCTCTCATACAGCAATGAGGAAATTAATACAAGACACTATTATGAATTCTGCAAGAAAAATAATTGATTCACTTTCAAAAGTTTATACATCATTATTTGCAATAGCAGCCCTACTCAACATGTTACTGTTCTCCAGAATTGCTTACAACATGCCGTTCATTAAATTCTCATCAAAATTTATCCAGAATATAAACTCTCTTTGCTCTAGATTAATGTGGAAGGGTAAAGCTGTTGCTATTAGCTTAAGAAGAGTGCAGAGACCAACAAGACTTAATGGCTTGTCACTGCATTCACTTCAGGTTCTTTGTCTACAGAAATCAAATAACCTCATTACAAGACTTAATGGAATTTTTCCTGATGACTCACCTTTTCTATCTATTCATCCTACAGATACTCCACCTCTAATTAATGATGGTTGGCTGACACAAGTCTTAATTGACATTGCAAAAATTCTCACACCTTTAACTCAAATAAAACCAACAAAACTTCGTTATTGGGATGCCTATCTTCTTTTTTTTTCAACAATTATCCCAGATCATAACATTCTCACCTGTACAAACTTTGCCATTATAAAGAAATATAAAAGATGTAATCTGGAGCCAAAATATTTGGACTTTCTTCTAAAGCTAAATCTCAATGCCCTTCCAACAAGCCACTTTCTTGTGATGTATAGAGGTTTTTCATCTTTGGACCCTGTTTGCTCACTCTGCCATAGGGAGGATGATACCATATTTCACATTTTCAACAATTGTTCCTCTCTTCAGGGCTGTAGAATATTGATTAATCAAATTTATACACCAAAACATCCAATTATCAACACACTCATAGAAGGTTTTGCTTATGGGGATTTTGCAATTATAAGAAGTGCAACTTTCATCACTTTCTGTCTATGGTTTGTCAGATGCTTCCTAATCTTCAAGTCTGTTATACCTGATCCAACATTAATTTTTTTTACAAAAATTAAAAGATATCAAAGAAAGAGATTTGAAGTTAGCTCCTCACCTAATAGTAAATTCCACATGGAATCTTATTAATATTGGACATTAAGTAATTTAATGGTTCATAAATGTATTGCCAAATTTAATGTTATTTTATAATTTTTTCTTTTATTGTAAACATAGTTGAATAAACCTATTTTTGATACTAATGCAAGCCTTGGTAATCAGTGGATACAAAAAGGGTTAAAAAATTCCTAACTAGTACCTACTCATCTAATATTCCCAGACTAGTTTCTAGATTGTGGTTTTCATCAGTGAGGAGCCTTAGATATGAGAATACTGCTTCTAGGTTTTAGGATTTAATGCAACCATTCAGCAGCCACCTCACTAATCAAGGCCACAAAATAAAATCTAGTTTGGGGATATTGGATGAATAGGTGCTAGATAGGGATTTATACACCAACCTGTTTGTATTCATTTATTACTAAGACTTGATCTGAATGGAACTACTATATAGAATGTTTGCTATTGTATTAACAGCTTGTTATAAGCATAGCAAATGGTGATCGTGTGAAATTAAAAAAAAACATTGCTTGAACTCAATATTTTAATTATATGCATTAATGAAGAACTAAAATTTTAACCTCTATTGAATTATATGAAAATGATTAATAATATGTATATGCATTTATAAACCTTCAACATTTTGTATTGACACTAGATTTTAATCATGAAAAAAATCCACAATATAAGTATAGATTAAATACCACATGAATTTTTTTCTTACATTTAGCATCTACTTTGATGAGCAGTATTCAATGCATTTATTCTCTTCCAAATTGATATAGTGTAAAGTTGAATGACTGATGATCCCTTAGTATTCACATTACTAAAGTATCTGTAAAGTAGTGGTCTTTAGAGTTTAAAATTCTTATATTGGAGATCATATTGCCATTCCTAGTTAATCCAAAATATAATATATTATTATAATAAGGATGTTTTTGATTTTTCACACTAATGATGTAATTTATTATTAGTCCAGTTTAAAAATAATATTTCAAAAATGCACAAGTTGTTTTATTTTATTATGTATTTTGATTAGTTAATCAGGCTAACCAGATATTTAACTGATCTAATTACTATAAAAAACTAACCACAACTATAAAAAGGAGGAAAATCGTTTTTTTCAATTAGTTACTGATTAATGTATTACATGTTATTTCATTAAAGTAGGCTGTCTGGAGTGGATTACTATCTCTATGTATTTGTTCAAAGTTAATGTGAAGTGATGAATTTGAAAAATCAAATATCAACTAAATTATTGCTCACTTAAGACAAAAATCATGTTTTGGATAACTAAGAACAAATTCAATCTGTCTCTGATGACTGGAAGCACCCAGTTCTAATCAATGTCCTGTGTACATCTTCAATAACTTTGATTTTAAAAAAATAGTTTTTAAGTAACCAATTCACATACAAAATAACCTTTTTCCATCTCTAGAAATAATTTTTTTGTCAAAATAGTTTAAACTATGATCTTATTTAGCAATAATAAATTAATATTTGTTATTAAAATTTCCTGAAAACATAAAAAATATTTTAAAATTGAAAATAAAAAGTTACCTCAAGCAAGACATTAAATGAAAAAATATTGTAGAAAAAATATTTTGTTTCAAAGATGATATCCTGTGTCATTATTTTAGAAATTGTCTGAAACACCACCAGAATTAGAAGCTAAGAATTGTTAAAACAGGCAAAACTCACTATACGTATTGCCACACACAGCAAGGAATAAGTGAGTTTTGCCTGTTTTAACAACAGTTATAAGCAAGCATAAGAAATGGTGATCATGTGATGTTTACAAGCTAAGAATTGGCTAGTGTTTCTATATAAAACATATCTATCTCAAGAAAAATAACTGTAAATGATTATCTTTGTTCCAAATTTCTCTCTTAAGTTGTATTTGACTTTGACTGAAACATTTATATTATATAATATTTTATAATGTGCTTATTATGTATTAACAGAGAACTAAAACATATTGCAAATAGAAGGAAATCTAAGATGGGCAGATGTTAAAGTAAAGGTTATCTAAAATAGACATTTGCTTACTTAATAAACTTAACAATTAGTTTTAATAAAGATATGAAACATATTACTGGATTAGAATGTTAACTTAATATGTTTGACTTCAGATATTTTCAAAAAGGAGACATTAATATTATTTTATTACATACACAGAGCTTATTTTTTAATCCTAATTTAAAAAAAAAAAATTATATAGTTCCTTTAGTCGTTAGAAAAGAGAAATAGGAAAAGATTCTATATTCATTTTTTTTTATAAATTTAAACTCATTAACAAAAATAGCTAGTTGTATTAAATAGACATTTTCTCTCATAAATAATAATCTTATAAATGATAAAATAAAATATACACATTCCATTTCAGGAAAATTAAAACTCTAAAATGAAATTGGCCTTTTTGAATATTAAAAATAAAAGTTATTTAATATTAGTGCATTAATTACTGACAAGTTTGTGCAGATTTACGTGTATATTTTGTGGAATTTGAGTAATTAACTATATAGTTTTGAAAAAATAATAATTTGTTAAATAAAAAATAATTGTAGAAGTTACTAATCTTGATAAGTTATAGAGGTTTAAGAGGTTAATTTTCCTGAGTATTGTATTGATGGAAGAATTATAAACATTTTGGTATATGCAATTAAACCACTAGATAGGAATTTTATGTATAAGCCTTCTGGCATCCATTGATTACTCTGGCTTGCCCTGAGTGGCACTACTGTATGGAAAGTTTTGCCTGTTTCTATATGCAGTTAACGTCTTTTTAAAAATGTATTTTTTGAGAAGTAGTTTTATATATCATGGTTAGTTATCGAGAACTTTATATACTTGATTATATTTAATGAATGTTATTTAATATCCCTGAATTTTATTCATAGTAATTTTAATAATTAATTTTGTCTGTTTTGTATGGCCTACATTATATATAGTTTATGTTTTAAGCACCTGGTCTTAAATATTTAAATATTATTAAAAAGATTTAAAACAATGAATAACAAAATTAATTAAGCATCAAAAATATAAATTATTGACAAAAAAAAATCATTTTTAAATGTTTGATTAATCCACAACATATTAGTACTAATTTAATAATTAATAAAGCAAGTCATATATAACATGACATTACTTTTATGAGCTTGTAATTACAAAAATGCACATAGAGAGCGTACCAATAGCTCTAACTAGTACTAATTTATATAGGTAAATAAAAGACTCATGTCATGCAAGGCTAATATTACAGAACATAGCAAGGTACTACTAAATATGGAGTAGTTACATTTTAACAATAAAGTAGTTAGGAAAAAGTAGTAAAAATTCTAGCCATGAAAATAAAGTTAATCTTACATTTAAATGATATAAAAATTAAAGCAAATTATTATTAATGTAAAAAGAGTTTTAATGAATTGGCAATCAGAATAAATTGGAAATATTTTGTTCTTTTCTTGTATTATATTAGAAATGGTTTAATTTAACAAATATATCAGAGAGGCCATATTGATGTAATCTGAATATAAATTGCTGTATATGAATTGTTATGGAAAAATGGCCGAATAAAAATTAAAGATGAAGTGAGGGTCAGCAAGAAAGAAGAAGAGTAGGGTAACCATTTATACTTTTTTGTCATAATTTTTATCAGTAATATTATGATATTTTTCTATGTAGCCCAAGCTCACATGAAATGTAATGGTATATTTTAGAAAACAGCTAGTTTGATCTCAATCTAACTTATCTTCTAAGTTCTGGAAAAACTAAGGGTAGATAATAAAGCAAATAAAAGATAAATGTAGAAGATATGTAATCATATAAGAATGAATATTATGATACGTCCAAAGTTACGATGCATCAAAAATCAAACATAAGTAAGAATGTAACAAAAAAATCAGTTTAGACTATGAATCCAAGATGCTCTATAGCACCACCATATTTTCATAAATATCACTATAACTGCACTGACAAACTTCTTTTGGTGTTTATTTCTGGTTATAACTTGCCAACCATCATCAAATAAAATATATATATATTCTTCCAAGTGGATTTGATATCTCAGAGTGTATTTTGTAATCAAACTTCACATTGCAGGATTAAAAATTAAAAATATATACTATGTAATGGATAGCAGGAATATCCCTCATCAGAGGGCACCACTAAACTTCTAATCTAGAAAATTTATAAGTTACTGATAAGATATGCCCTACCACAGCTGTAACATCACTTATATATCTAAAATCACCACTAGATCATGGAGAATAGATCTTTAACAAAAATAACAATTGATAGAACAAAAAACAATAACAAAATACTGAACAAATCTAACAATTAACAAAACAAGATTTATTAACAATTTAACAACATACCATACAATTCAATGATAGCGTTTAAATAACAGAGTTATTTCAATATGATAAGGTTTAAATAGTAATTAATTATTTTAAGTAAGTATATAAGGTATTTGACTGCTGATAGGTTTAATATTACAACTTCCTCTAAATAATAATCCCTAAAGTTTACATTGATTTGACAATTTATTCTGAAATGTGCACATATATATATCTCCTATATTGACATTAACAAACCATAAATAATCCATCAGTTTTCCTAATTATATATGGCCACATATGAAGCCTGTTACAAACAAAAATTATATATGCTATATTGGATACAACCATGAAAAGAAACAAATAATGTGACAATAAAGAGGCTCATTAATAATCCATGTTAGAAAGCAAAAATATATACAAAAGCATAAGAAGGAATATCATTTTACCTAATACAAAACATATATGCCCATAAATATCTCTAGTGAGAATTCATGGAAAGGAAGGTCACTTTACCCATTGAAACAAAATATCAATAACTACAAATATCTCAAGTCGTAATTGGAAATGTGACCAAACACAATAATAACTTCACATGATATATAAATCTCTATATACAATGCGTACCCACACATACATATCTATTTCTTACTTTCAGATGCATATGACATAGAGTAAATGCAAACTGCTAACAAATAATTTATAAAGGTATGCACACACACATTGTGTCCAATACAATATATAAATGATTTTTTAAAAAATATTCAAAGGATTATTAATGATTATATACAAACAGTAATATAAATCTATAATATTTTTGAAAAGAAAAAATCTATCTCATTTCTTGAACTTTTCTATTAAAACTTATCATTAGAAGTAACAGGGATTGTAATTAACAATCGTAAAAGTGATGAAGGGAACAAAAAAATTTACTTAAATTTTCTTTCAAATAAACCTTTTTTTAAAATTTTAAAAGAAAAAAAAAACTTTAGAAAACCAACTAGTTTAGATTATTAAAATTAAAATTTATCAACTTATCAAACATATTATAAGATAATAATACATGAAATATAATAAAAATAATAATTTATAAAAATGACCACAGTATAAATATGAAATTAAAACCTTCAACATATGTAGTATACTTATGAAAACAGGAAAAATAACTGAAGGCTTTGGACATGTGGATTTAGAAGGAGCATAATAAATAAGTTTGAAAGATAAAACTACCAATAAAATTAAATCATTGAAAAGAATGAGTTAAAAAGAATTGTCTTTGGAGTAAAATAAAATGAATTATTGGAATAGAATGGGTTACGTGCTTTGAGATGAGAAGTTGTTACTATAGGAACATAAGCTAAAGTTGTGAGATTAAAAATTGAATGGAATATGCTATAGGCAAATGAAAAATATAACAAAAGATAAAAGGCTTGAGAACAATGTCCATTTTGTTAAATGGAACTTTTTCTAGCAGATAACTATTGTAGCATGATGGTGTAAATGAATAGAAATAAAAATGTTTAATCAAATTATTAGTTGCTCCAAAAGTCATGTCACTTTTGAGATTTGAAGGGACAAGTTCCACTGCAATATAAAAACTCTAGTTTTTTAAGTCTAGGGTCTTGTCATTGTATAGTGCAAATAGTGAATGGATCAGTTACTCAGAAAATTATGGGATATTCTAGCACTAGAAGGAACAAATTATACTACAATCCTGGAACCTCTCACTCTCACATTTATTATAGAATTAATGATTTCTACAACAAAGTTGTATGTGTTTCTACTGCTTCCTCAATATCATATGACATATTTAGTAGCAAATTATTTGATAATTTTTTAATAGTAAAAGAAAAAATAATTAGAAGTTATGAAAAATTAAAATTACAGAATTTTCAAACATCTACTCTGACAAAAATATTCATATTATTAAAAAAGAACATGTCAAAACAAAAGAATTTATGGTTAACTCTTAACTCTAAATTGTAATGATAACAGATGTTTTGTTAAAATTAATCTAATTTTAAATTTTGTCAGATAGTTCTATAAATGCAAAAATTTTCAGCAATTGAAATATCTGTAGAATTAAATAAATTCTTTACGAAATACTTTAGATAAATTAAATGGGAAAGAAATACAATTTTGGATAACTTTCAGACATTTAAAGAAATAAATTGATAGTGGAATATAGTGTTCAACTTTGTTGATATGCAAACAACATTTTTAATGTAAATGATTATTTAATTTAAAAATCTACAGAAAACTACCATTCTACCATTCATGTGTAAATATAACATTTTAATTTTATTCAAACAGGCAAAACTCTCTATACATATTGCCACTCAGGGTAAGCCAGAGTAATCAATGGATGCCAGAAAGCTTGTGCATAAAATCCCCATCTAGTGCCTATTCATCCAATATCCCCAGACTACTTTCTGGCTTGTGATCTTTGTCAGTGAGGGGCCTTGGATCCAAGAGCACTGCACCCAGATCTTAGGATCTAATGCAACCTTCCAGCAGCCACCTTTTATCTCTACTTAACTACAAAACTATGAGACTTAAATTGAAAACATATTTCCAAACCAAGCTCATTTCAGTACCTATACATTTTGATATCTTTGGTTCTTTAATAACCATAGCCATCACTAAATTTTAGGTGCAGTGCTCTCAGATCCAAGCCTCCTCACTGACAAAGGCTACAAGCCAGAAACTAGTCTGGGGATATTGGATGAGTAGGCACTAGATGGGGATTTTATGCACAAGTCTTCTGGCATCCATTGATTACTCTGGCTTGCACTGAGTGGCAATATGTATAGAGAGTTTTGCCTGTTTGATAACAGTTAAGAGCAAGCATAAGAAATGGTGATCATGTGATGTTTATTTGAATTTTATGTTGAGCCATATTTCTATTAACAATTTACAATAAAAGATTAACCAATAAAGTCAAATAAGGTATACTAATGAGAGATATTGGATAAGGAGAAAGGTTTTGCAGGGACGAAATTTCAAAAATATATAAGACTTTAAGATTGAACAATCTACATTTTCAAAATGAAACACAGGATTGAAGTCTAATAAGGCATGCATGAAAAATGTTTCGTTTCAGTGACAATAGAAACCAATAGGTGAAATACAAAACAAACGTATATACATGTGATCTGAAAGTCTGTGTGATATCTAATACAGATGTTTTAAAAGTGGTTTGGTAGCAAACTTTATTATGGATTTTATCATTTGTCTAATTGTAATTCTTCATTGTATTCTAATAAAGCAAATAATATTCCACCTCCAAGATCATAAGAGAAAAAGTATAAACAATCTTTATGCCAAGAAATATAGCATTATTATGATAAGATAAAGGAGTTTAATATCAAAATTAGTCTTCCATTCTAGTATCATTTTACTGTAAAAATTGATTAATCAGTGATAACCAGATGCATTTAAATCATCATGCTCAAATCGGTTTTTAGATTTTGCCTTCGTCAAAAAGAATCAGGATCCAAAGTAGGTAGAAATGCAGTTATGCTTCTAGAAACTACCTTTAACTTCTTGTTTATCTGACAAGCTAAAACCATAAAATTGTAATCACCTAAGGTTTTGAACTATGAATTAGTAAAGTTGAATCCAGTTCAGTAAACAGCATCTTATTGAAGGTCTGAATATAATAAAAATTTTAAATTGGACTTATATCCATATAAATGATGGAACAGGTTGACATAGGTTCAAAATGGAATTGATGCATAATTGCATTCCTTCCAACTTCGAATCCCAAATGATACTGATAAAGGCAAAATTCAAAAGCTGCTTTGAGAATGGGGACTTTAGTAACCATTGATATTTCAAGATTACAGTAGATGGCCTAAAGTAGAGAGTTACTTTTATTATACTGTATGAGCTGGGGGTTTAATAATTTGTTATTAATTAGCTTAATATCAATATTTGGATATGTGTAGTTTTATAGATTATTCTGTTGTTAGTCAGGAAGCTAAATGCAAAAATTCAACTCCCCATACATAAACAAATATAATAAAAATTGAATCTGAATTAAATTGTGTTAGGTATTTTTATTCTAATGTAGCATATTTAATCAATGACATCAACGAATAAGACATCTCATCAATTATATTACCCCAAGTCTTAATTCATATCTGGACAGATGTTTCTGATGAATAAATAGCACTATCTATTTTAACAAAGGGTCAAAAGAGAATGAAGGCACCTACTCTTTAAGCATTTGATGCTTATAAGTTTATCTTTACCAACATTGGAGGAAAATCACAATGAATTTAATATAAAACAAGCAAAACTCACTAAGCATAAGAGGTGGTGGTCATGTGATGTTTATTGGAATTTAATATACTAATAAACAATTATTCAAGAATGAAAACAGAATAATACTTATAATAAACTTTGTTTTAATAATCAAATAGAATATAAACATGAAATAGCATACCTAATGTATAGGTAATTACATGGAGCAAGTAAACTTTCTTTCAGACTATGAATAAATAAAACTCTATGTGTTAACAAAGAATCAAGAATAGAATGATTCACATATTCTTTAAGCTTTTCACATTTATAAATTCTCAATCTTAGAAACATATACCACATCCACATTTATTAAATGACTGAAAAATCTTGTAATAATATGAATAAGAGCAGATACTTCAGAAGCAAAGTGTCAAACTTTAACACTATTTTTAAGAATTTGATTTGAAAAATATTTTTATTTTTAAATTGAAGAAAATCTTCAAATGTATTTTTATTACTTTTTAATTTATCGTAGAATCTCAAACGGCTATGAATATGAGGCAAAACGCCTCAAAAGTGCTCAGCTGTCAATTATTTTATCGATTCATATAAGTATTTATTATAGCTTCTCTTTCTAGCGCCTCAAGACGCTTGTAATTTTATTATAAAAAACTGGAAAGTAAGAAGTTCTGAAGAAAACTGCTGTAAGTGAATACTGTTAAGCATTGTTATAATAATAAAGAAAAGTGAAAATTATTTAATCTTGAATTCCCACATTCTGTTTGATTTCATCTTCTATCTTTTAACATTTTTTTATTTAATGATCTTTTGCTATCTGTTTAACTTCTATCTATGATTTTTTTCATATTTCTGAAAAATGTCACCCAATGGTTTTGTTATGTATTTCACCTCATTCTTGGCGTCACACAATTCTAAATTTTTTTTGTATATTTTTTTAAAAACTAGTACATAGTCTCTCTTATTAGAGTTAGCCGATGTTAAACAGAAGATATTTTAAAGTAGAATATTAATAATCCCAAGAGTTGGTGGTATGCAAGCATAAATAAATTATCACTTAATCCAGGGATTTCATTTCATTGATAGCATAGATTTACTATGGAAATGAAAAAAACCCAGTTATTTTTACAAATTGATAGTTCGTTTAGTAATTTTTTTTTTTTTTCAATTGCAAAATAACAAAAAATATTCCCTATGGCAGATTCTATTACATTACTATCAAAGCATCATCTATAAAATTGTGAGAATTAATATGTTTTAAATTTAAAATCTTCATTAGAGCTGATGTTTGTTAAGAGATGTTTTTATATTTCTGCATTAGGATTTCTATAACAACCTATTATTGTGTGGTAGATTCATTTATTGCAAACTTGAGTAATCAAAGGGAATGATATAGTAATACCAACCAAAATCCCTGGACAATTTTCTGAGAATTGGTCTTCATTTAATGTTCAGTAATTACTCAAGATTACAATATATCGACCTGGAATAGACAAACCTCTCTCCATACAGTAGTGCCACTCTAAGCAAGTCAGAGTAATCAATGGATGCCAGAAGGCTTGTGCATAAAATCCCTATCTAGTGCCTACTCATCCAATATCCCCAAACTAGTTTCTGGCTTATTTCCTTCGTCAGTGAGGAGCCTTGGATCTGAGAGCACTGCACCTAGATCTTAGGATCTAATGCAACCCTCCAGCAGCCACCTTTTATCTCTACATAACTACTAAACTATGAGAATAAAATTGAAAACACACAGATATTGTCAATATAAGTTCAGCAGCTTAAAGAGTCTGAACTCAGTTCAGCACACATACATTTTGGTGTCTCTGGCTTTTTTACAACCATAGCCACCACCTTCCTATAAGGCAGGATTGGTATTAAACCTTAAAACATCACATGATCATTATCTTCCATGCTTGATCATAACTATTGTTAAAATAGGCAAAACTCTCTCCATACAGTAATGCCACTCTAAGCAAGACAGAGTAATCAATGGATGCCAGAAGGCTTGTGCTTAAAATCCCTATATAGGATCTAATGCAACCCTCCAGCATCCACTTTTATCTCTACATAACTACTAAACTATGAGAAACTAATTTGGGGATATTTGATGAGTAGGCACTAAATAGGGATTTTATGCACAAGCCTGCTGGCATCCATTGATTATTGTCTTGCTTAGAGTGGCACTACTGTATGGAGAAAGTTTTTCCTATTTTAACAACAGTTATAAGCAAGCATGGAAGATAGTGATCACGTGATGTTTTAAGGTTTAGTACCAGACCTGGAATAGAGTAATGGAATAAATATTTTATGCAAATATTGACTAAGACAAGATTTTCATGATACTTTTCTTGGTATATAATCTCTGAAAATACTTTTAAATAATTGGAACCATATAAGAAAGCTTAAAAGACCTGAATGCAAAAAAAAATTCATCATGATAGGGCAAAGTTTGGGGAGTAACTAACCTGTATTTGTTAAATATTAAATGACAAGTATACTGTACTGCATGAATTTTTGAACTGTGGCTAATTCTGAAGCAGTAATATCAAAATATATTTTTTATTAGAATAATAAATTACCTACTTGAGTAAATCGAAGCATCAGTCTATAAATTTTTTAGTACATTAGTCATTTGTATAGCTTAATATTACTAGAGTATATTCATTCCTGTCACCATTTACAAATCAGCTGAAAGAGGGGAATAAAAAAGTGCAATATGAGTTTCATTGAATTTATTGTAATTATATCTATTTAATTAGAAAACGTCTGTATTTTTCCAAAACCATAATCTTCTAATAGATATGTAACAATCACAATACTTCATCATTATATGCTCAATTTTATTAATAATTTCATACATTGTGATTTATTTAAATACAAGTATAGTAAGTATATATATTTAAGCTAGATATAATTAGGAGGGATTTGAACCCAGATTTTCAAGCTTCCTACAGTCACTGACTATCTTATATAACCAATACATATGACCAATTACATGTGAAAATGGTGAATGATCTCCAAAACACGCATTTCATGTTGAACCAGCAATCATCAGTTGGTCTGGATTATCATCTCTCACATATATATATATATATATTGTAATGGGCACATACACCGTTACATTAATTTTTTTTCTAAAAATTAGTCATGAAAAATAAAAGTTCGCAAATAAAAACTTCTTTTTTAAGAATTAAAAATTGAAATTTAAAAATCATCTAAACTCTAATATATAAAATCACACAGATAAAAAATTAGTTGAAGAAAACTTTATTAAAAAAGAAAAAGTTTTAAAACTAAATATTAAGAAAAAGACTTGAAAGATTTAAAGATAAAAACAATGTACAATAAATTAATTAATGCTATTGTAAAATGGAAATGATTATTTTAATTAGTTAAAAGTAAGCTAGCCCTTGGGCATTGCAAAATGTATAAGTAAAGGTCAGATAGGAGAGAAAAAAACAATAGAAACTAATAGCCAATAAAAGAAATCCCTCAGGAAACGGACCTCAACAAAAAGATCATCATCGTCATGACATAATGTCCACTGGATCCAAATGTTTACAATAAAAGGAAAAGTTTGGAAATAAAGTAATTAATTAAGAGAAGATAGAGATGTGACAGCAGAGGTGTGCTATATGGTGTTAGCGGGGAGAGAGTTGAAGGTGAAGGGATTGAAAAGACGCACTATTTAATCCTTTCAGTTTTGCTTTAAAAAAAAAGGAAGAGAAATGACCAATCGTTTTCCTATATTGTGGACCACAGAACATCGGAGGAATAACGCTGGATCCCAAACTGCAAGAAATTAGAGAAATGACCAATTGTTTTCCTATATTGCGGACCACAGAACATCGGAGGAATAACACTGGATTCCAAACTGCAAGAAATAAGAAATTACGGACTTGTTAAAACCATAAGAACTTTATGAACACTAATGAACATTAATTAATTTGAAAACAACAAGAACTCTAAAATTTAAACTTTCCAATATTTAAATAGAAATAGAATCCTATCTGACCTACGTAAATTATTATTAATAATTAATTTTATTTGATGTATTTTTTTTTTTTTTTTTTAAAAATCATTTCCATTTATTTTTTTTGTTCTTTTAAGTTTTATTATGATTTTTTTTTTTGTTAAACAACTTGTAATAAATGTTAAATTTAAGTCGGGCGTCAATGGTTGCATAGATTCGTAATGTTATGTTAGTTTAAGGGAGGGTAAATCTTAGGTTATTTGTTCTGTAGTTAGATTGGATCAATGGATTGGATATATTGGTGTAATTAGTAAATGTAGTATGAGGTCCGCTACGTGCAGGATCGCATATTATGCCGCACACCCCCTTTTTGCCTACGGAATGGGATAGTAAGATGGAAAATGCAGTCCCTTCTATAGAGTTTTTTTATTGCTCTTCTTGTCAGACAGATGTAGTATTCCTGTCTGGACGAGAGTCAATGTCTTCTATAACCATGCTGTTCAGATGTACATTCCTGACAGTATGGTATTGGTACTGTCGTATTCATGCTGCATTGAATACATCGATATATCAGATAGATTGGCGTTGGTTTGACTGCAAATTTTTGGTCTAAGGTTAAATCAGGGATAGAATTTTTTTTTTCAAATGCAATCTATGTAGTCTATTCATACTCGACACTCTAATAAAATATTAAACTCATCTGTGCAAAGTTATAAAAGTTAAAACGTAAATTAAATTCTAAAATCTAAGTTAAAATGTAAGTTAAATTTTAAAGTAAAAGTGATACTAAAATGATTCAAAATCTTACATATGTTTAAATAAATGTTTGTGTGTGTTATTACTGGCAGTGGCTTTTTTTTATTTTTTTATATTGAAAAATATTTTAAGAAGACTCTATATTTTATATTTATCTCTGCTGCTTCGTGAGCTAGTGACTTGGGCTGACGGTCGGAATAAAATATATAAAAAAAAAATTTTTTTCTTAACTTGCGTATCTGCCTACTATATAAATTTTCCAGGTTCAAATGCCTGGTGGCGCCCTGTAGTGAGATACGATAAGACTGCAACCTCCAAACTTTCTGAGCATTATAATATATATATATAATCAATGATCAGTTTATATTAAGAAAGTAAATCTTCAAACATTAATGGATGGGCTTCAATAATTCCCCATTCTCCAACTCTTCAGTCATCCATATCATTGCAAACCTGATGATAGCATGTTCAAAGCACTTGTTTTGCCAATTTTGTTACAGCCAGTTGAATTTAAGAAAAAAAAATTTGATACAAGATCATTACCAATAAAGGTATTCAAAATAATCAAGCAAAGAAAAGGCTCATAATCAGAATTAATTGGGAAATTAATGTCCATACTTTGCATGGTTTAATGCAGTGTCAGACCAGAGCACAATATTTTTGGATCAATTCCAAAGCTGCTATCTGTAGCATTTGAACTTCTTATGAACTCTTGAGCAATAAAGCCATATAATTTTTTTTATTTTACTAATACCCATTCATTGCTCCTCATTGCAGACATTGAAAGTGAGAATAAAAAAAATCATGATACTTTAATTTATATATATATCGTTCTTTAAAATGGTCAACAGCTTGTTTAGCCATAAACTAAACTAACTGTAAATTAAACAGTATCATTACTTGTACAACTGTAAAAGATATTGTGCTATTTTTGATTCTCAGTTATAAAAGTCAGAAACTTGTCTGAAGATTTGAATAAAAAACTATCTTCTTTTATTACTCAGATTTGCAATAAGTGGCTCTGTAGTAATAGAATAAATTCTTGGACTTAATAAAAAATTAAGAGTAACATTTGCATTCCATCTATCTATACAAAGAAATCTGGAAAAAATGTCAACTCCAATCACTATGCATAGTGATTCTGAAGTGTGTGTATATTTTAGGGGTCATCCATCATCAATTGCCTTGAAGCACTTCTAATTGTCCATGCAAATGTCACAATTGCCGAATTTATTTAATACTGTCAAGCTGATTAACTTGTTAAATCGTGAATAAATGTTGCTTACCCTAGGATGAAGTGTACATTAATCAAGAATGGTCAGTCTATTTTTTATTGATAAAGCTTGACTATGAAACCATACATCAAAATATGCAATAAATAAAAATAATTGATGGCCTGAAATATATCTATACTACAGAATAATTTGTCAATTTTATCAGATTTGCAATAGATGGCTCTGTAGTAATAGAATAAATTCTTGAACTTAATAAAAAATTAAGAGCAACATTTGCATTCCATCTATCTATACAAAGAAATCTGGAAAAAATGTCAACTCCAATCACTAAGCATAGTGAATCTGAAGTGTGTGTATATTTTAGGGGTCATCCATCATCAATTGCCTTGAAGCACTTCTAATTGTCCATGCAAATGTCACAATTGCCGAATTTATTTAATACCATCAAGCTGATTAACTTGTTAAATCGTGAATAAATGTTGCTTACCCTAGGATGAAGTGTACACTAATCAAGAATGGTCAGTCTATTTTTTATTGATAAAGCTTGACTATGAAACCATACATCAAAATATGCAATAAATAAAAACAATTGATGGCCTGAAATATATCTATACTACAGAATAATTTGTCAAATTTATCATATAGTATAGCAACTGTAAAGAATGTATTACATCATAACCATAGTTGACATTCTAATTCCAGATGTAGTAATTTATTTATTACAAATTTTGATGTCAGATTTCTTAACAAAGTTTGTTAATAAAATTGAGTTTCTTACTCTTCCCTGATTAGCATATAGCCACATTGAGATATACTGATTTATACAAAATAATTGCAGTACCAAATATTTGTACCTTACTATGTCAATCAACGTGAAAGTAAAATGAATAGTTGTTATATTTTCCCAGACAATTGACAGAGTTGGGAGAGAATTTTCTGCCATATAAATTATAGCGGCGGTCCCCAACCTTTTTGCACTCAAGAGCACATTTTATAATACCAGCCAGGTGGCGGGCACCATTTATTTTTTCAATGTAAATTTATAGTTGGATATTGTTAATAATAGACTCTTTTACACTGTAAAAATATAGTATGACCTACAATTTGATTAAAATACAATACAATAATTTATAAGAAATCTTAAAAATTAAATTTATTTGTATCAGATAAATAATTTTTTATCATGTTCGGATAGCGGCGGGCACATGTAAAATAGTCTGCGGGCGCCACGGTGCCCGTGGGCATAGGGTTGGGGACCCCTGAATTATAGTAAACTACCGGATTCAATGAACTCACTCAATTTACACAAAAATAAAACTTCTTTATATAAATTCAATAAACATAGAAATAAACAGACATTAGTTTGTTTCATAAGCAACCAATTGAATAATTAATCTGGAATACATGTACAGAACTAATCAAAGAATAAAAATTGGGGGGATAAATATTTTAAGGATTAAATTCAAAATAAAATAAAACATTGACTTTGAATAAATTCTTTTAGTTTTAAAATGCTTTATAAAAAAATTTACAAGAGTGACAGAGATTGTTATCAAAAGAAAAATATTTTTGATAACAAAAAAAAATTAATTAGTGCAAACTATGTATACTAATTAGATTTACAAAGATGGATTTAAACTAATTAAATTGGTAATAAACTTATGATATTTATAACCACCATTCACTGAAGTACTCCAGAAAAAGGACAGGAAAATATATAAACCATTGCAGAACTGGAAATACTCTTCTTCCTCTTGGAAGCAGATGATGTGAAGTAGCAAAAAAAGTCAGTGGGGACATATTTTGACCAGGATTTTGGCTCCTAAAAGTTATCAAAGTTATCTAATAAATTAAATAGATTCCATCTGACCTTGTGATTTTATAAGCCTAAAGAGCTGCATAGACTAAACGAAAAGTCTTCTAGTTAGTAGAAAGTTATATTCTATCATATATGCAATTTTAGATAATAGTCTGTAAATAGTATGGAAAATAATACTAATACAAAAATTTAATTGTTGAACTTTATGATAAAAATAGAACCTACCAACCTAACCACCCACCTATCTATCTACCTATCTGTCTGCCCGCCCATCCATCCATCTATCCATCTATCTATCTATCTATCTATCTATCTATCTATCTATCTATCTATCTATCTATCTATCTATCTATCTATCTATCTATCTATCTATCTATCTATCTATCTATCTATCTATCTATCTATCTATCTATCTATCTATCTATCTATCTATCTATCTATCTATCTATCTATCTATCTATCTATCTATCTATCTATCTATCTATCTATCTATCTATCTATCTATCTATCTATCTATCTATCTATCTATCTATCTATCTATCTATCTATCTATCTATCTATCTATCTATCTATCTATCTATCTATCTATCTATCTATCTATCTATCTATCTATCTATCTATCTATCTATCTATCTATCTATCTATCTATCTATCTATCTATCTATCTATCTATCTATCTATCTATCTATCTATCTATCTATCTATCTATCTATCTATCTATCTATCTATCTATCTATCTATCTATCTATCTATCTATCTATCTATCTATCTATCTATCTATCTATCTATCTATCTATCTATCTATCTATCTATCTATCTATCTATCTATCTATCTTTGCGGGTTCAAACCCACAAAATATGTCTTTTATATATGCAACCCGTGAAAATCTTTGTATCAACATATATATATATTTGTTAGAATTATACAACATATTGAGTCATTGGTTTATTGTGTCCTCTATTTATATTCCTAAAAATCTTAACATGGAATTAGGAGCTAAGACATATCAAAATTGGCACACTCAAAGTTAGAACCTGATCATAGAAAAATTATATTGGTCCATGGGAGACACAAAGACTGCCTGTAGTAAAATTGATAGTCAAATTGCAAACCTGATAATAATAAAGATGATCATGCTCAGCTGAGCCATGTTAAAAAAGGCAGTGTATAGTAAATTAGTACAACAATTATAAATAAACTGATAAAGTGAGGGGGAAAAGGAATGGCTTCATTTGGCTAACTTGCATTACTGAGTTTGATGTTAGTAATGCTGCTGAATGATTGTTATAAATAATACACGTTTAGAATTTTTTAAGTTAATTGGAATTTAGGTTAATAAACATAAGGTAGCAGCACTCTTATGCTTTTCAGACAGGAGAGTTATTAAAATAGTTAATAGATTATGTGAGTCTGTTTTAACAAATGATGTACATTATGAGGAAATAATTAGGAAGTTAAATGAATATTTTAGCCCTCATCTGCGTCTCCACATTGCTCATTTAAATTTAAAAACAAAAAGCAGCAAGCAAAGGGTAAGAAAAATAAAGAATATAATGAAATCATTAGAGAAATTCTTTAAAGGTTGTGAGTGTAGTGATTTTGTAGATGAAATACTCATCAATCAGCTACTTTTGCAATATGTTCAGAGAACAGCTTTTAATTGATTCAGATTTAACATAAAAGATGCTTTTTAAAAAAATGAATAACTTACAAGCTAATATTAGAACATGTGCACACATTTCAAAATAAAACAGATGATAGCCAAAAGCCAGTAAGCAAGAATAAGAAAAAATAATTTGTTATTGCTATGAGAAAGCTGAACATACAGTAAAGATTGCAAGTGGAAAAAAATGTTTTAAATGTGGATTTAAAGTTCATTTGGCCATGTATGTAGGAAAGCTGAGAATGAGGACAACCATGTAAAAAAACAATCACAGAAAAATAGGGAAGGCAAAATATCCAATATACAATCTACTAAAAACATGGAAGTTACGAGACTGAAGCAATTTATAAATTAAATTGTAAATATGTGGACAAAATATTAGAGTGGAGATAGATAGTGGTTCAGGATTATCTACAATGTTTAAGAAAGATTGGAGTTTACTGTCAGCTAATTATGTGAATATTCCAATAGAGAAGTCAAACATAAGGCTAAAAATATGAGTGGAAATGTGCTGAAAATTACTTGGTCAAGTGCCAACAAAATGTGAAAATAATTAACTTATCATTATATATAGTAAAAGAAAAGTTAGCCCTATAACTGGTAAAGAATGGTTCAATAAGATAGGAATTCATGAAAGTATTTCTTCACAATACTTTAATTCATGAAAGTATTGTGAAGAAATTTTATTGAGATAGGAAATTCAAAAGAAATATTCAGACATGTTCAATGAGAAACTGAGTACAATGTTAATTAGCTCAATAGAAATAGAACTTTCCAAAATTCTTATTTGGTTGTTTGAAAACCATGCAAATTTTCCATTCAAATGGAAAGGTAAAGTGGAAAAAAAATCAGGGATTGGCTAATAAGGGTATATTTACATAGTCAAAATGTCAAATTGGCCACACCTATAGTGGTAATAACAAAACTTAATGGTCAAATCAGAATGTTGAAATTATAGAGTAACATAATAAATCATAGTGTGCTAAGATGCAGCTGAAGATAAGTTTATGCATTCGACAAACAAAACAAAATTAAGACTAAGTACTTCCAAGAGCTTATTTTATTGCTTTCATATTCAAAGCTGGAGAATATTATAAGGCAGTGAAAAAGATGTGTAAGCTTATATATGTATAATCAAGGACATTTAAATTTATGTAAAATAGAAGTGAATTATTAGAATTGGAGTCTATTTCTGAAGAGTGGGAAGAATGAATATTTATGGTTGATGGAGTATGTGGAGTTAGCTATATGTATGCCTCCCTATCCTCCCATCTGGAATCCTCTCTCTCAATATATTGAATGGCTACCAAGGATGTTATGAAGAGATGCCCTGTGGAAATGTGATACACAAAAAAGACAGAGCTACATTCTGGCTCGGCTGTGATTCTTGTGTATGCATATTGGTTGCCGCAATACTTATGTAGACCAAGACACCTGGTATTCATCATAACAAATAGATTTACATCATGTCTGGGGCATTGGATTCTATGTACTGTGCAAGGGATGAGATCAGATTCAAGTCTGTCCTTTGAGTTGTTCAGGAGTGTGTTGATAGAGAAGTGTGTGTGTGAAAAGTTGAGTTAGTAAGTGGGGGGGAATATTTTATTGAGTGTTTTGGTGAGTGTAAGGATATAGGTAGAAGCAACCATGAATGACATCAGAGGGGGGTATAGAAATAAGTTGTTGTAAAATTACTTTATTTTCTTATTTAGAAGGTGATATTTAAATCCAACAGAAGTGAGACCTTTGATATATAATTCTATGTTAGCTTTCAGGTGGATTTGTATTTGCATAGAGAGTAATTTTAAAATAGAAATGATAAGAGGCTGGCTAGTTTAGCTGTGATCGATTCTGGAAACATAAAGCTGTGGACTTCTATTAGTTTAATGTATATGCAATAATAAAGCTGGGATGTGTCATGGCGTATTAATAGATTAAGGTATTTAAGATGTTGATGTGAGTCTTCCAATTCCATTGTGAAACATAGCACTGACTGGCTTTGGAACTTTGTTTTGATATCTTGCATAGTCGGTACTGTGATGAAGATGATACCCATGTAGCATGTATATAAGACCTGGGGTGTGTTCAGTATAATAGAAATGAATGACTATTTTTTCAAAATGGTTGAGGTATAAGCTGGAGATGACTCTACTGAGAAGAAGACCTATGGGCCAACCATTGGACATTTTGTAATATTGCCATTAAATGTAGCTATGATATTGTTGTTGAATCAGAAGACGAATACTATAATAAGGTCTATGCATGGATGAGAATACTTTTGTCTAACTAGTTCACTTTTGATTATACAGTATAGTAGATGATAATCTCCTGTTGATAGAATCAGACAGTTCTGTGATATCCAGTGAAGCTACTTTGTATGATGAGTTAGTATTGGAGTGTTTGGTACTGGCTATAAAATCAAAGGAAGACTTAATGACATACGTACCAAATCCTAGATAATCAGTCAGCCATTGGTTTATCATTTTGGCTATTTCAAAGTAATGGGAGCCCCCAAAATCCAGCATGAGTTTGAGGGGAGTGCCCAGTTTATGAGTCTTAGCATTGGCAAACATGCAGGCTGCAGATAGGTATATTTTATAGTATTCCTTCTTAGTGAATGCTTTGCTGCAATGTTTGCATAAAATTTTGCCAAAAAATTTGTCTTTGTTATATTTTATATTGGAGGTGGGAATAGTTTATTACATTTTAAAAACGTGAGATATAACAGTTATTTCTTTATATAAAGTAATAGCAAATAAATACTTAAATAAGGAATACATCCAGTGCCAAATGTGAAAAAAGTATTAGCTTCAAAAACCATCACACACTACAAAACTGGGCCTTAACTCCATCTTCCACCAAATACCTGTTATAAATAAATCAACAAAAAGTATTAATTTTTAATAATCCCTGTCACTGAACATTTTTCAGACAAAAATTAATGTTTTATTACAATGATGGTGCAACATGTTATTTTGATGACATACTCATTATAGCTTGTTCTGAAGAAATGTTATGTCAAAGATTGTTAAAGTTTCCTGCAAATAAAAGAAATTTGTAATCAAATTAAATGCATTGAAAATTGTATGGAACATAAAGAAATTAGTCTTTCTAGAGAATGTATCTCAGACAATGGTAAATGATTATTGCCTGAGAAAATGTGGGATGCGAAAAATACGATCAGATTCAGGAATGTTAAAGCATTCTAAGCATTTTTGGATCTGATAAATTATTGCCAAATTTTTTTTACATAATAAGGCTAAAGTAGCAATACCATTTTATGAATTATTAAAGAAAAATCAGAAATGGAATAAATTAGAAACTCATAAAGAAGACAAATATTTAATAGGTGAAAAGTTTGAGTAAGAGGACTTTCATAAAAAAAAAGTATAAATTATAATTGTAGGGGCATCATCAAACAAATAGTAAAGCATGAGTAAGTAATGGACACTGTATTGGAGAAGTTTGAATCATGTTTTCAAAGGCAAATAGAAGAAATAGAATGTCCAAAAATAAAATTAACTTCTAAGAATATGAATAACTCTTGTGAAAAATAATAAATAATTGAATTATTACCAAATAAAGTGATTATACCAAATGAAAACCAAGCTGAATTAGAATGTATGATTCTAATGAAATGGTGAAAATTCAGCATAAAGAAGTACCCATGGGACAAACAAAGATAAACACTTCTAGAGTAAAGGAAAGAATGAAATATATGTACTGAGCTAATTAATAAATATTTTGGCAATTAAATTTCAAGTAAGATAAAAATAGATTTTGAATAAATTATTTTGATTTTAAAATGTGATTGTTATTGAAAGGAGAATATTTATAATAACAAAAAAAAACTTAATTAGTGTGAACTACATTATACTAATTAAATTTACAAAGTTGGATCTAAACTAATTAAATTCACTAAAGATTTACAATATCTGTAATTACCCTATTGCTTGAAATACTTCAGGAAGTACAAAAGAATGGATATATATATAAACTGTAGCAGAGCAGGAAACACTCTCTTTTTAATCTTGAAGCTAGCTTGAAAGTAGATGATGTAAAACAATGAAAAAAAACTAGCGGGAGACATCTTTCCCCTTGGCTCCTGAAAATTATCATGCTGATTAAGGAATTAAACAGATTACCCTGATCTTACTATGTCTTTTATAAATCTAAAGAACTACTCAGACTAAAAGAAAAGATCTGAAGGTATAAAGTTGTTATATATTATCATAGACACACATTAAATAATAGACCTATTAGTAGTGTGAGAAATAATACTCATATAGAAATTAATTGCTGAATTCTATGGTGAAAATAGAATATCTCTATTTATATATACTTATAAAATATTTGAATACAAATATATATACTGAAATTTAGATAAAATTAGAGAGGATTTGAACACATCCTTCAAATATAATATATATACAGAACTTTAGATATAATTAGAGGGGATTTGAGCGGAGACTTTTAAGCTCCCTTTAGCTATCCACTCCATCTTATATAACCAATACACATTACCACATATACATGTGAGAAAAATAAATGATTTCCAATATATGTATTTTATGCTGAACCACATTCATCAGTTGGTCCAGATCATCATTTCCCACACACACATATAATCAGTGCTCAGTGTATTAAATTATTAGAATCCTAAGTCACATTGAGTCACTAATTTATTGTGTCCTCTGTTTACATTACAAATTTTTTTTATTATTCTTACTCCTAAAAAATTGGGATTTTTCTAAATGGGGAATTAGGAGCTAAAACAGCCCCACTGTAATTGATTAGTACAATACATAAGAATTGGGTTGTTTCCCAAAAGGAAATTCAAAGTGCTCACAAGTAGTGAAATCAATATTTTACATTAATAATAGCAAAAACATGATTAACTAATATATGATATCATACAGTTGGTGACTAATTCATGATAATAATAGCAATTATAAAGCCATGTAGTAAAAGACAGTAGCCACAAATATATATTATAATGGCAATGAAATTTCCATGGTATATGATTTTGAGTTTGTAGGTAAGCTCATTATCATTTTCTTTCTGATACAAATGAGCTTGTATAATTTTATTACATCTAAATGAACACACACACACAATCAGGCTATTGACAGGCTTCACAGATAGTAGATAGTGTAAAAACTTTCAGAAATGAAGGTCAATAATGAATACAAGTAAACAGTTCTTGACAGGAATATCTCCTGTTACTTTATAGGATAGGTTGTTGATTCATAAAAAGTGAAGTAATGTTTCATATTAAAATAATATTTGCTCCCTCTTTTTTGCTCAAATTATTTAAGATACTGGAGAGCCAATCATCATGATCCTCTCATGTCATCAACTATCTCCCTGTGCTAACTATAACAATAGAATCATGTATTTGTGCAAGCATATTTCTATTCTTTAACTACATCTACAGCATTTTTGTTCGAACTTTAATCTTTTTAAGCTCAAATCCTTAAGAATTGCGAAAGCAATGATAAAGACAATTTTAGTAATTTCCTGAAGGATTGTGATGGTGTTCTACTTGTATTTTTATACTGGACTATTTCCATCATTTAATATATGTATTAAATGTCTTAAGAAAAATTTAACTTTATTTAAATATTCCAAATACATTCAACTGTGATATTACTAACAGTTGAATGTATTTGGAATATTTAAATAAAGTTAAATTTTTCTAAAGCTTTCAATATACATATTAGATGGAAATAGTCCAATATAAAAATACAACAATTTTAGTAAGCTTGAAACTTTTACCTGTGATTTTTGTTCAAGATACAACACTAATGAGTTGGTTTGAAACTAGAATTGGATGAGACAGTAATTTCAGCAGACAAAAATTCTATGCTTAGAATTTTGAGATTTCTATGATTACCATAGAAGTGGAAGGGCCTGGAAAAAAATGGTCTAAAAATGTCCTTTCTTATATAATCTGACTAGGATATTGTGACTGGTAGATTACTCACCACATCAACAGAAACAAAAATAGAAATAATGTCAGTAATAATGGTAAAGCATGAGGCAGTGGTACAATTTTATTTAATATAAATTGTTCAAAATCAGACTGTACTAATGACCAAAGTACTATCATGATTTAAAATTGATATAGCTAGTCTTGTATGCATCTCCAGGATATGGGGCATGTTTAATAGAACAAATAAGTGGATGAATATAAGGTTTTTACCAGTCAGTGAAATCATTTTTTTTATTTTATATTTTAAATTATTACTCATAAGAAAAGTGATGTAGTTAATTTATATAACTAATTGGCATTTAAATATAAATATGAGATATAAAGTAAATACAATACATTCTAGAATTCATAGAGCGGTAAATTATTCTTCAAGTAAAGAAGATTATGTTAAACAGATAGAATTAATTAAAAAAGAATTTGTAAATAATGATTATTTATATAAATTTATAAATGATAATATTAGATTAATAGAAAATAAGCTACAATCTATAAATAATAAATAAGTAGTAATAAAGTTAATTATAGGTATAAAGACGGAATAATTATGTAGTTAAAAATTTAAATAAAGTTATATAGGTGAAATTAATAAAAAGTTTAGTAATATATTAAATGTTAAAGTAGTTAATAAAAGAAAAAAAATATAATTAGTATTTTAGAAAATAAATATATTAGTATTTATAATAAAAATTTAGATAATGAAATAAATAGCATATATGTGATTAATTGTAAAAAGTGTCAAATTAATAATATAATATAAAAATAAATTATTCTGGAGAAATGAAGAATTCAATATATAGAAGACTATTATAACATAAATATGATAAAAATTCACCGATATATTTATATAAATTAGAGACAGGCATGAGTTTGAAAAGATTCTATAAGGATGATACAATTTACAGATAATAAAAGGGATAGAAAAATAAAAGGCTATTTATATTAATAGTAAATTTTTAAAATTTTAATTTAGTAGTTGAAGTTAGGAGATATAAGAGGTGAGTTTTAAAAAATATGTTCAAAATAATAATATTATAGATAGATTAAAATAGATTATAAATTATTGAATGAATAAATTATAAATATTAATTGTTAATAAAATGAATAATAATAATAATGTAAAATATAAAAGATATTAAGTTAGAGTTAAGTATTTAAAGAGTAATAAGAATAAAATAAAGAATATAAAAAAAATAAAAAAAATTAATTATATAAAAACAGGAAGAGGGAGCTGCTAATAAAATAAGTGTAAAATTTAAAGAGGGGGATATTAAAAGTATAACAGTAAAATTTTTAAAATTTGAATTTAGCATTGAAGTTAGGAGATATAAAAGGTGTTTAAAATAATATTATAAATTAAAATAGATTATAAATTATTAAATGAATAAATTATAAATAATGATTGTTAGTAAAATGAAGAATAAAATAAAATAAAGATTAAAATAGTATATATATGTAGAAAAATTTTAAATTAATATAGAATGTAAAAAAGGGTAAAAAATGAATAATAATAATGTAAAATATAAAAGATATTACAAGATGCATATATAAAATGTAAATTATATGTTCATGTATATTTATATATTTGTATTATGTTGTAGTTCTGAAGACGATTGCTGGGGCAATCGGAACTGTAAACTGTAAAAGAGGGTGGTAAATAAAGCATTGTGTAACAATAGTAAAGTGCATAGATGATTTAGTATTATATGAAAGAATTCATGGTGTTGAATGTGCTGTAGAATTCCTCAAGGTATTAAGGAAGATAAAATTCATCTTGCACATTGGTACTAAGGCTCATTATGATCTATCATAAGATTCAGAGAAGTAAAACTTTTATTCCTTTGTTGGATATCATTATTACAGCAATATTATTAAAAAATTAAATTTTTCTTTAGCTAAAAGCTATTGGAAATGATATTAGTGTTATAAATTCAAATGATTTGGTTATTACGGAATTTTTGAGCCACACAAAGATTGATTATTGCAAGGACTTCATTTTGGCAGAGTATAAAGGAACATGGATGCATCCACACACAACACAAAAGCATTAACTCAGAATACAACACATTACATGAGAGCTTACAAGCACAAAATGTTTGATAGATGATAGGTCAGTGTGCTCCAGGATTAAAATAGTTGTATTAAAAATTAGATATTATGTCAATCATATTTACAAAAAAATTCATATTAGTTCTTTAAAAGAATCTCTTATATATGGTAAATGTCAGCAGCTATTAAATACTAAAATTAGTAATTTAGACTTTCAAGACTGTCATATTACTGAAGCATGAAATTCTGTAATGGGTTGTGTTATGGATGTAAGTAAATCTATTTTTGGCTTCATTAAAAAGAATCATAACTGGTTTTCTGATAATGATCATATTTCATAGCATCTGCCGGGACGCGAACCCACACCCATCTGCAACCAACTACTTGCTTGCATGGCGGCTGCGATACCTCTCGGCTAACAATGCAAGACCTGATAATGATCATGATAAAGTAAATGTGGAATTTCACAAATTTGACATCTGAAGGCAGATATTAAACAATTGATAAAAAGGCTTAAAAATGATTGGTAGATTAAAACTACAAAGAAAAATAAGACTTTTGCTGTGGTCATTCTCCGTCTTTTTTAATTGCATAAAAAGTAATATAGGAACTTGTAAAGTGATATCACAATCCTATTAAAGTCAGAAATGGTACTCTTTTATATAAATGATATTTTAAACATTTAAAAGAAATATTTTGATCATCTTTTAATACAAAATGGATATGACTTTTAATAGTATATCCATTTACCTACCCATTTAGATTAGAACAAAGATATCCAGTTTAATGAAATCAAAACAACTTTTTGCAATTGATGTGTTGTATACATGTAAGTTAAAATGTATAAATCAATTAAATTTAAAATTCCTGAGGGAAAAAATAAAAACTAATTATGTCTAAATTAGATCAGGTCTAATTATAAATAAGATAAAAACCGAAACCATGGAGTGCAGTACAAAGAGTGACTTTAGAGAACAATCGAAACAGACAATGTAAAAAATTCTTCAAAAATGTAATTCAATTATTCTGTCTGGAAATTCAATCACTGAGTAGCTAAGCAGAAGATTGAAGAGTGAAGAAAGAAAACAATGGAAGACCTTCAGCAAGAATGGTTATTGTCACATTATGTCTCACCATTCAAAGTTCAAAGGGAGCTTATGACATTTACAGATTGTACTAAACTTACTAATTTTTGATAAGCTTTAAGGCCCAGATTATAAATAATCATAGAAATAAAGATATTTGTGTACTTTATACTTGTAACTCTATTATGTTGTTTACATATTTTATAAATTAATACTAACCTAAAATTATTATTGCATATAAATTATTAACAAATTAATTCAGATAATAAAAAGCTAATAGTTACTAGTCAGCAGGATTATTTATTTAATTAATTATAATTATTGTATGTCTTGCTGTAGTACAACAGATCTAAACTTATTAGTAATCTTAAAAGTAGAAATGCTTCAGATCATGATGAAATATTTGAAGTTTTAAAATACATAATAGCTTCAAAAATATTGAAATTTTTAGAAACATTTGGACCTATGAATATATTGCTTCCAATCGTAGATGAATATTTAGCAGAAAATCAATATAATTTTAGAGAATGAAGAAGCATCGGGAAAATGCAAAACAAATTTTAGGAATAAAGGACTGATTTATATATTGTTTTTATTGATTTGGTTATGACATTTGATTCAGTTAAAAGCCCAGGTTGTGATATTATTTGAAATTATTTAAGTTGTCCATCAAAATTTATATCAAATTTTATAGCTTCTTTATGATGAAATGAAAGGGTTAAAACTACAGGTGAAAAAGCAGGCATTTGAAATAAAAACTGTCATTAAACAAGGACATATACTTGCTCCAATATTGTTTTCAATTCTTATGAAAATAGCCTTTGAAATTGATTATAGGCAGCTTACTCAATTAAGGATTGAGATAAGATAAAAGTTAGACAATGGAATTATTAATTTGAGTCAATTAAAAATAAAATATATGCTGATGATTAAGATAATTTTGCCAGTTCAAAAGACAATTTCTAGAATGAATTTAATGTTTTAAATGCAATATATAAAGAGTTTAGTTTATTAATTAATGTTCAAAAACTCAAATTCTTTATCAGCCAGAAACTTTTAGCTTGGATGGTTATCAACTTGAGACTTTAAACCAGTTAAATATCTTGGTAGTTTTATAAGTAGAAAGGGCTTATATGTTGAGACTCTGAAGTGTGGCTGCTGCTTTTAACAAAGTGCTATGTCTAGCTATTCTAAAAGTGTATTTTCCAGGAGTACAAATCAATACTAACAGTTAATATATTTAGATAATTCTTTTCTTACAATCCTTAATAGTGTTTAACTATTTACATATATACAATCATTAACATAAAAAGGCCCAAAGGCATACACAAATAATAATTTAGATCAATACAACCTGTAAGAGTGCTAGCTGACTGTTCTCACATTCGAAGGTCACCTCTCCACACACGAAGTCACTGTGCCACAGGAGACGATCTGCTCCAACATATATGCCCAAATGTGCAGATAAAACTTCAAGAATCAAGTGAAGTCTTCGATTCAATTACTACTAATGAATTCATTGTTTTAAATCCCTGCAACTGATTGGCTAATACTCTGTCCATCCATTCAGGCAGGCCCGGATCCAATTGAATTTTTTTTGCGGGGCCCTCTATATATTAAATATTTAAATAAAATGCAAATTCAATATATATGTAAGTCAAATATTTTGGTGGTGATGCGGGGCCCATTCAAGTGCAGGGCCCGATTGGGTCCAATCACCTTAAATCCGGCCCTGCATTCAGGTGATTCTTCATTTAAATCTCCATACAAGAATTTACATTGTTATTTTTCTTTAATTAATGAGTTATTTTTATAGCTTGTCAAACGTTTTCTTATAAAGGAAATCTAATTTGAATTCCTTTGTTTTATTTCATTAACGATGTTTTCTATTCTATTTAATTAGACTATTATTTATCTTAGAAAGTAATCTTTTTCTAATCTTGAAGTTATAAATCTTTTATTTACTAATTTTAAAATTCTTTAATTTATTTAACTTATATAACTTTTTCTCTCAATAAGCTTATGCATATAAATGTATGTGCATTTAAACATACATATCATTAATTTCCCCCAAGTTCAGAAATCATGTTTTAATTTCTGAACTTAATACAAGTTTTAAGATAGTGGGTTTTTTTAGCATGCTGTTGTGAATTATGTTTCAACTCACTAGGTGCATTCCCAGGAAATGTAGTTGTTTGAAAATCACAATCATTATTTTATTTTTCCTCAGGTCTAAACTAATATCTGTTCACCAGACACAACTAAGCACAAGAGCTTTTGCTCTGCCAATGTCTTGCTGACTATTATGCAGCCTCTTTACTATATGCTGCCTACCCTTGACTGGAATCAGTGAACAATTGCTTTTCATAATGCAACCTTCACATACCGACAGTTGCTTCCGAGTGTTCCATAGTTCTTTATGAAGGAAACTGGGATGTTGCTTCTACCAGCCTTCTCAAATCTGCTTCACAATCCATTGGTAGTAGTTATCTTTGACTGTCCAACTAGCTACAATTTTATGTTTTACTCTTGATTTGATTACATATTTGTACTTCATTTCCTTACCGTCATGCACCTTCTGTGACCCGATTTTGCTAATTACTGGCTGCTGGAAAGATTTTTTCTATTTGAGTATATCTATTTCACTCAAATTCATTTTAATCCCCTTTGGAAATTTTTTTTTCTTTTGGAGCTATTAATTGTTTTAGTAATTGTTATTTTTACTCCCATTTCACTGAACCAGTCTTATCTTAATATGGAATTGATAGGGGCATGCACTACTATAGTGATAGTACATTAATTTTGCCTTGACTTTCACATATTGGCAGTTCAACTACCCTCTTTATTCCAATGGCATTCCCATTCATATCTAATGCCTTTAGGTCAGTTTTTTGAATAATAGGTCTTTTCCTACACTTGAAAGTAACAGTATACTAATCACAGACTGATATCAATGATACATCGCTATCATTGTGCACTTCCATACATATGGGCTGATTACACAGCTTTAGTTTAACATAATTTTATAATCAGTGGACATGTTTTTAATATTTGTATGCTGAGTTGGATGACCCTGATATAAATGTTTATGACTTTTAATTTCCATGTTGGGTTCGTTATGTTTTTCTTTACACATTTTTTCCATGTGCCCTATTTTTTTACAATTATTGCAACATTCTCGTTTATGAAAACAATTGCTAGGTTTGTGGCCCTTTTTCCCACAGCAAAAACATATAAACAGGTTTTTGCTGTTAGCATTATTTTCATTACTTTTCAGCCATTCTTTCTTTATGGTTTTACACACATCTGTTTGTGATTTCCTATAACTCTTGAACTCAGCAAATTTTTGAGATTGCTCAAGCACAAGTTCATAAACTATCCCACATTCTACAATCTCTACATAATCTAAATCGCTAATGGCCAATAATTGTTGGCATAAACCATTGTTACACAAACCCATAAGAAATTGTTCCAGCAGGGCTTCACCTAGGAAAAATCCATAGATGCAATACTTTGCTAGATATGAAGAGAACTATTGTAATCTTTTATAATTTCATCCCAACCTTGATTCCGAGCTCAGAATTGCAGTCTAGCAACATGCCTCAAGGGTTGGGGGTTAAAATGGTTTGACAAACGCTCTAATCTGATAATTGTACAATCATCAGGAGTTAGAGGTTCAGTGAGCCTATTGGTGATCTCAATAACTCCTTTCCCAGCAAAGTATAATAATGAAGCAATCTTATACTTATCATCTTTAACTTTATTAATGAATAAGTATCTTTGTACACATTGAATGTACAGGAGCCAACTACTTGCCTCACTGACATCAAATTTGCTGATTGCTACTTGCATTACCTAGTCTTTTATCTAAATTTAACTGCTCATTTAATTAATCGTCTGAATTAAGACTGTGACTGCGCCAATTGCTATGTCTAGTCATTCTAAGAGTGCACTTCCCATGAGTACAAATCAATACTGTAAAAGTCAGAAAACGTGTGACTCATAAACATAGTGCAGAATTCGACCACCATACAGAACAGCAGCACCATCGAGTAGCGAAGCCCCCCGTGGTACTGAGTTCGAACATAGTTTATCGGTTCCACAATACAATCCACGAAACAATGCATCTGATGCGACATTAGTAAATATTTCCTTAGGCATGGTGGTCAGGGATATGCAAGAGATTCATGATTTTATTCTCGAGTTAGCCAATAATCAAACTAATATTAATTAAACATTCATACTTACGTAATCGAGGAAATATTATATAGAATGGGTATCGAATAAATGAAACATAACTGCAGACGTATAGTTTAAAATTATTTATTAATACATTTTAATAAAACAATCATTTACTAATAATATTTTGTGGATTTAAAGCTTCAGTAGCGGGATTTGCGACAGGGTTATATTTTAAAGAATACATTTCTTTATTTAGACATTATTTTATATTGAGGACTTCAGTAGCGGGATTTCCGATACTGTAATGTTTAAAAAAAAGGAATTCACTTATTTGAAGGCATAATCTAGCTACCTAAAATTCTCTAGTAAGTATTTCTAATGCATGCCTTGGGGAATTTATACCTTTGCAATGCAAGAGTCTAAAGTAAGATTTAAGAGTGGCGGCGGACATATATTTATTTAATTAAACTATTTATTTTATGACTAAGGGCAAACATTTATTTGAGAGTGAATTATGGAGATAATGCAGAGGCGGAGTGATATATAGAATAATAAAACTAAGTAAAGGAACACGTGGTACGCTTTAGAAAGGGGATATGGAATGGCAGTATATTGAAATTGCAATGCCGCGAATGAGTTTATAAGACTGTCGGGTTGGTCTCTGCCTCGGCCCGACGAAGTAAGGTGTCACATAAGCATAACCAGGGACAAGCGGTCCGTGTCACAGTTTTGCCGGCTGGCTGCATGACGTTGTCAAGTCCTATGGGAGCACCCATTATGCCCACTTGTGTAGGACGACTGGGGTTAATTTCAACCCTGAAGAATCCGGAAATTTCACGGCGGAATGGGTCATCGCGTCTCTAAAACGTAACACATGTATAATGTATAAACGATTATGATGAGATTTAAATAGATTTCTAACTCGGCCCTACATTATCAACATTTACTAAAGAACGTTGGCGACTCTCAAAGAAATGTAATTTTCTAGAATTATTCATTAAGATTTAATAATAACCAAACCTATATAAACTGGGAGTTATTACAACTAATATGCCAGCCATTTGCGAAGTAGTAGACCCTGCATTACAATAAATGGTGCACTGAATGCATGTCGATTTATATGAAAGTTAAGTTATTTAGGAAAGTAAATATTAATGAAAATTTGACACACATTCATTGTTTTAAGCGATCATAGATTTAAACTTTGAAAATTGAGATAATTATGAGCATGCAATAATTAAATAATAACTATAGATAGAAATGTAGATTATAGAAATACGTACCCAAGAAAAATAGAGTGAGGTAAGCTAGATTATTAGATACATTTACACATTACATTAATTATTCAATTTAGTTATACAAATGGTAGTTTTTACATTTTACAATTTAGATAAGTAATATGAAGAAGAGCTATAGCATGTTATTAGAGTACTCTAGAGTTTGAACACAGACAGGTACCTGTTTTATAAGAAGTTTTCTGATTCCATTAGTTTAGCAGCAAAAGGTTCACGAGTGACAATTCTTTCTTGTATTTAGATATTTCATTTAATTTCACAGCAGCAGCAGCTTTTTCATTTATTTCAGGCAGCAGATCTTCATGGTGAATTTATGACGGGCAATGGAAAGTTCGGCATCCGATAGGCCATCTCTCGATGGAGAATAATCTAGGTGCTTTACTCGGTCATACCTTGGCAGGAACAAATTATTTTTATATTTTTGGAGACTCTCAGTGATCGAGAGCAAAGCTAAAGTTTAAGTGAATGTCTCCAGCAAGTCTAAGATGACCTCTTTTTTTATCTTGATCTTTCACATTTTTGTTAAGGTATTTTTAGGTTCTACTTAATCTGCCCTGAGGATAATCAATGCATTTTGTTGGTTTTTTTAATTAAAGAAAGCTGCCATTCTATTGTTTACATTTTACATTTACTAATTACATTTTGGGGAATTTTTCTTTAATTAATCTATTATCTATCACTGACCGATGCTTTTAAATTTCAAAGACAAAAAGGAAACATAAGATTATTTTAACTTTTAATTAAATATTACATCAGATTTTTTTAGAATTATTATTAAACGAAATTTAAACAAAGCAATAAATACGAACTTTATAATCCAAAATAAATGATTAAAATTATACCAAATTATATAACTAAAAGAAATCTAAATTATATTATTTTATCCCTATTTATTGACTTTAATTTGAGATCGAAACGTGCACGTGTTTATGCTGAATTCTACATATATTTATACATTTTTAATATTGCTACACACACAATTCGATACCAAAAAGTTTAAATTTGGGCGGGATAGACTGGTCAGTGAGAGACGACAGAAAAAGGTGAAACTTAAGATTCGAATACAAATCTTATTGTTTCAATACTAATAGTTAATATTTGGATAATTCTTTCCTTACAATCTTTAATAGCATTTAACTATTTACATATACAATCATTAACATAAAAAGGCCCAAAGACATGCACAAATAATAATTTAAATCAATATGACCTGTGAGAGACCTGACTGTTCTCATGTTCAGAGGTTAGCTCTCTGCACTTGAAGTGTCTGTGCCTTGGAGATGATCTGCTCCAACATATATGTCCAAGTGCACAGATGAAACTCCAAGAATCAAGTGAAGTCTTCTTGATCCAATTAGTATTGATGCATTCATTGTTTTAAATCTCTGCAATTGATTGACTAATACTCTTCGCTCAGGTAATTCTTCATTTTAATCTCCATACAAGAATTTATATCATTATCTTTCTTTAATTAATGGGTTATTTTTATAGTTTGTCAAACGTTTTCTTAAAAAGAAATTAACTCGAATTCCTTTAATTGTTTTATTTCATTAACAATGTATTCTATTCTATTTAATGAGACTATTATTCATTTTATGAAATAATCGTTTTCTAATCTTAAAGTTATAAATCTTTTATTTACTAATTTTAAAGAATCACTCTTTCATACATATATATATATCATAAAGCTTAAAAGATAGATAGAGTATTTCATCACAAAAAAACTAACTACTGCAACTAATTTAGCTCTATATAAAGATTTTATTTTACCAACTCTATTGTATGACAGCAACATTTGGACTCTATCAGCATAAAGTAAATGCATTAGGAGTTTCATTTATGAAGCTTCATATTTTAAAACTACAATGGCAAAATCATAATACCAATACAATCTCCAACTTACTGGGTGTGATATTATAGCATCCATTATTGGAAAGTCACACTTTCATTGGATTGAGATTTAAAATCAATAATAGGAGTATATCTATATTATAAAGCTTATTTTAAAGACATTCTAAAAAAATGCAATGTCAATTGTTTGTATTGGGAAATATGATTAAGAATATATTGGAGAGATATAACTAGACATGGTGTTTGAAGTATTTTAGAAAGAAAACTTTTCTGAACAAATTAATAGACAATACTCTAAAATATCAGGTAAATAGGAAAAAAGGATCGCCATGTTTCATATATGAATGTACTTGCACTGTTTGATTTGGATAATCATCACAAAACTCACTTCTGAAGTAATTTTTTCCCTCCTTTTTTTTTGAAATTGGAATTTGAATTGCCCATATTCATTTATTATTGGTTGTTTAATATTCTAAATTATATAAATTACTTGTCTGCAAATGGATTTTGTATCTTCGTTAATATATGCCTATATACTATAGAATATTGCAGTGTGGTTTGTCAATTTTTTAACATACCATGACAACCACTATGGATGTGATATGTATAATAATTAGAATTGTCATCTTTCCAGGTTTCTTCAAATTTACTCTTTTCTTAATGATCCTGTTGTGAAGTTTTTCTTTGGATCATATGAAAAAGAATTACAACTTTTTTTGTAGTATCACTATTATTTGTACTTTTTTTTTTCTCTTGCTAAACTTTGTATATGTAAGAATTTCATTAGTTTTATAATTTTTGTGTAGGGAAGAGTTTTACAATCAGTTTAACATGGAAAGTATTGCATAGCAAAAATTTTCCTGTGAATAATTTTATATTTAATTAATATTATTGTTGTAAACAGTAATCAATTCATGAATTAAACTTCTAATTTCCTGACTGACATTAAAATCATCTAAAACTGACATCAATATGTTTATACCTTTTAATTCCTTTATGAGAGGACAATATATATTTGGTGAAGACTGAATTGTTTTTAATAGAGCTGAGGCTCCATAAAATTGAATTTGAGGCACATGAGTACACTGAAGAAACTTAAAAAGAGAAGCAAAATATTTAGATTTATTGTAGATTATATTATAACTGGAAAGTTGCTTGGTAGCCATTTTAATTTTTTGTAGAATATCTTCACGTGTAGGATCAATAATGGGCCACTCTTGCTCAACCATCGTAAGATAACACAATATTGAAATACATAGCTCACAATTTGCATTATTTTCTTCAGAGGCTTTCCCCAAGATATGTATAAAAAAAGAATCAATTAAGCTGTTTCGATAACAATCAATTTCTGTGATATTGGCTATTGTTTTTAGCATAAAATTAAAACATTTTACCTCTGAAGGAAATTTTTTTACAATTTTTAAAAAATAGTTTACACAATCATGATCCATTAAGACTTTGCAATTATCTGGTGTTGATTCACTTAATTTAAATAATATTTGCCAAATAATTACAATAGTTTCCTCAAAATTACAATATTCCAAATAATAATCCAGATGCTTTAATAAAATGGAAATCAGCCCTAAGTTTCCGAGAATTTCACAGTAATATGAAAATTGGCATAAAGCAATCAACAAATCAAAAGTGAATGATTGTAAATGAATTTGCTGATTTACTGGTGTTATAATTTCCAACAGAGCTTTTACAAACTTAATACAATCAAACTGATAATCCTTGAGAGTAGAATATTTTTTAAATTCTTTGCAAACAGTTTCACAGTTCAAACTAAGTGCTATGTGAACAGGGGCTATTTTTCTATTTATAAATGCATTGATATTGGCTTCATATTTTAACAAGATCCTAACAATAACGTGGTTTCCATTTAAAACAGCCATATGAAGTACTGATAATCCATGTTCAAGTTTAATATTGGGATCTGCACCGTTTTCAAGCAAACATCGAAGAATTTTTGGATCGTAAACTACAGCTAGCATTAAAGGTGTAATTCCATACTTGTTTTGACAATTAGTATCAGCGCCATGTTTTATAAATTCTTTCACCAAATTTAAATTTTTATTCAATACAGCAAAATGAAGAGGAGTGCATCCATCTTCGTTGATACAATTTATATTTATTCCTTCATCAAATAATTGATCTGTAATCGGTAAATTATTCTGGCAAACAAGATGGAATTTAGATATTTTTTTTCTATTATATAAAGCATCTAACTGGATTGTACAATTAATCGTATTCACTTTTTCAAATTCAATCCTCTGTTGAATTGTTTCAAGAATGCGCGAATTAAATTTATGATCCATTTGTAACTGTTTTAAATCTTTATTCATTTGAATCAATTTTTCGTGATGTTTATTAGCTACTTGTTCTTTTAGTTCCTTTATCTGAGTTCTTAAATTCGAACTAGTTAGTTTTTCACGTACATTTTTTATCTCTTCAGAAAGAAATCGCATGTTTGATTGTATAGTGGTCCGAATATGGTAATCAGTTGCAGAAATTTGGTTTTCTAGTTTATTTATTTTGTCTTCAATATCAGAAGTAAATTTTATGAATTCGCTCTGAGTTTGTTCAGTTTTGGTAAATTTATTGGATATGTCTCCATAAAAATCATCAAATTTACAGTCCGTCTCTTTTTGTAAATCCATTACTTGTAAATTTAGTTTATGTGAAGCTTTAGTCAATTTTTCTGCCTCATCTTTTGAAATTGCCATTTCGAAAAATTTAATTTCTAATTCACGTATGATCTCTCTTTGATGTATTAGTTCATTTTTACATTCGTTTAGTTCTTTCTCTTTTTGTTGTATTTGTTCATCTAACATTTTTTGTTCATCCTCAAACTGCTTTCGCCATATTTTTTTCTCTTTTTCAAATTCTTCGAGCCAATTTTTTTTTAATTCAGTAAAACGTTGATCTACTATTTCTTTTATTTGCTCGAGTTCATATTTTTTAAAACCTCTAAGAAGAAAGGACATATCCATTTAAGTTTTAACTAAGTGAAACAAAGGTCATCAGCATTTGATTTTATTATCCTTTATATTTAGATTGAAACAATTGCGTTTGAGATTAAATCATATTTTTCTTTGATGTTAATCTGGCTATTAAACTTTAGTATGAATTTAAATTATTTATTTACAGTATTTAAAAATTAAGTAAGATCCAAAGTACAAACGTATTCCATATACGGTACATTTTCCCTCCCACCAAAAAAGGAGGGGCCGTGATGTCTATTAAAATAGATCGCCGATAAATAAATAAAAAATAGTAATAAAAAATTAAATTTAGATGATCTTCTAACTAGACAAAGGAAAATTGTCCATTTCCTTCCCATTTTGTAAAAAAAAAAAAAACTAGTAGAATTTTAATTATTCTAACAATTAGCTTATTGTAAGATAAAGAATAAATTTATGCAATTGTAGTATATTTACGGTTTATAAATAGAATTGAAAAATAACTATTTAATGTAACTTTGTCACACACACCCTTCCCCAGCTTCATTTTAAATAAGCAACCGTATATAATTAAGCTATTTTAAAATCCTATTGTTCTCTAACAAATGATTTAATAAATAACTGATTCAGAAATTAAATCCCTGGGCATTTAAATGATTCTAGAATAAATAGTTAAAAAAGTGTTAAGCAGGAATTACTTTATAGCATCAGGACTACATATGAGCCTATTGGACCGATTGCGCTCCACTGGGTCAGACTTTGAGAGAGTCCCTGGTTCGTAGAAAGTTTATATAATACAAAATTGTATTTAAAAAAAATACTGTATATGTGTTTTTTCCCCCCAATATTCGTGGAACTCATATATAGTACAATATAACAAGCAAAAAGCTAGAAAGCATAATTTTTAAATACTGTTTCTATATAGATTAATATATTTTGATTAAACTATTGTTCTATACAATTATTTTATTTTTTTCGAATTAAAAGTGCTTATTTATTTATAAATACTACATATTTCATTTACATGTATGTCATATTTTGAGGGACCGTACAAAAAAAAAAGTTCGATTGGGTTCCCGTACTAACAGATCTAGGCCTGTCTGGAAATTAATTCATATTCCATTGAAATATGGTAAGTTTAATAACACAAGTAGGCAACTTTTTAATTTTAATACTTAATTTTATGATTTTTGATCATCATTATTCATTTGCCAAAAATATATTTAGCACAACATTCATAAACACATTCTCCATTCTCTCTTTTCGTTGATCTTTGAAAGCTCACAATGCCTTTTTTCTTGGGATCATTTATCACCCTACCGTAGTAGTCTTAAAAGCACTCTAAATATTGAACAAAAGATCAAGAATAGAATGAATCCACCTATTCTTGGTAGCTCATGTTTTATCAGCATACCTTTGTCAACATTTCAAAGTGAAATTAATTTATCAACCAACTGCTGTAAGGCATCTTAACTGTTAGTAAACCCACAATTAATTATACAACCTCCTATAAACCTTATTAAAAATAAATAAACTTTAAATTATAGTTCAAAAAAAAAAAAACAAAAGAATAAACCCCCCCACCACGAGTTAAAAATTAAAAAATTTAAATGTAGAAAAAAGAATAAAGAAAAGAAAGACCCCCCCTTTTTTTGTTAGCTAATTTTTTACAAACACCTTTTCCAAAATTTTAAAAGAAAAAATAATTTTTCAACCCACTGCTGTAAGACATCTTAACTGTTAGTAAACCCACAATTAATTATACAAGGCTGTAGACAGCATCTCACTATTAATACCTTGATTGTCATAATTAAAGAATATTAAATATGTAAACTTTAAATTATAGTTCAATGCATAGCAAACAAAAGGACTAAATCACTCTGCCCCAGGTTATGACTTAAAAGAACTCTAATGTTGAACAAAGGATCAAGAATAGAATGAATCCACCTATTCTTGGTAGCTCTGATATTTATAAACATACCTTTGTCAATACTGTTGGTAATTCAGAGTGAAATTAATTTATTGACTAAATGGAATATGGCACTTAAAGAGTTACTAAACTCATATTTAATTATACAAGACTAGAAACAGCATCTCACTTTTAACACTTTGATTGTCATAATTAAACAAGATTTAATATGCAAACTTTAAATTAAATATAACTCAAAGCATATGTAAACAAAGGAAGTAACAAATGATGTGTCTAACCTTGTATAATTATCAGAGCCACCAGGAATAGGTGGATTCATTCTATTCTTGATCTTTATTCAACATATAGAATGCTTTTAAGTCTTAGCCTAGGGGAGGGTGATTTCTTCCTTTGTCTACATGTGCATTGAGCTCTATTTAATTAAAAGTTAACATTCAATCTTGTTAATTATGTCAATCAAGATGCTAAAAGTAAGATGCTATCTCCAGGCTTATATAATTAATTATCAGTCTAATAACTCTCAGTTATCATATTCCATCTGGTTGATAAATTAATTTCATTCTGAATTACTGACAGTATTGACGAAAATATGCTAATAAGCATCAGAGTCACCAAGAATAGATGGATTCAGTGCTTTTAAGTCATAGCCTGGGAGAGGGTGATTTATTCCATTTGTTTACATATGCCTTGAACTATGTTTAATTTAAAGTTTATGATAGTCTTTAACAGAATAGCTCAGTTGGTTAGAGTGTTTGCCTTAAATTCGATATTCAAGAATCTAAAGGTGCGAGTTCAACTTCTATGCGAATACTATCACTGTGCATATCAGGCCAGCAACACCTGAAGAAGAGTGGAGAATAATACTACTCGAAACATTGTGTAATTACTAGCCTGTGTTGTCTTTATACTATCTTTCAAAAACCAAATTTATTGTACATTTAGACCATAGAAATACAGACCAAAAAGTAAAAAAAAAAACAAGTAAATGATTATGAAATAGCATGCAAATAAAAAAAGGATATATTTGAGTTAATGTTTGCACAGGAAACTTTTGTGACTTGTTTGTTGTTCCAAAAATAGACCATAGAAACCCAATTTGTCTAAAGTTCATAGCAGGGAAGATTAAAATGAGATGCTGTTAGTAGGTAGTATTAATATCCGTGTTTGAGTTTACAATGTTTCTCAAATGGTTGATATGAGCAAAGGGAATTATAGTAGCCTCAGGAACAGTTGGGTAGTGTTGAAGAAAAATAAGAGAGGTAGTAGAAATGTAAAGAAAGAAGAAAATTTTGAAAAATTATATATTTCATTTATTATGACATCATCATCATTTTTAGTCATTGATGATCAGTTTCAGAATGGTCTCCAAATTAAATCTAGTTTCTCTGAACCCAAGCTTCTCTACATCATACCAGCAAATTTTTATTTTTATTCATTCATCACAATGTCATCTTTTCTAGGTTTTTTAAAACAATCTCTTAGCACATATTTTAAGTTTTTATCAATCTATCTACTATCATCTTCCAGTAATATATCCAGCTCAGCTCCAATTCAATGATGTCAGTGATACCTGTTTATTCTCTCACCCATGCATTTTATTTTCAATCTCTTGTTATTTCTAACATACATCTTTCCATACTATGTTCAGTGGCCTGAAATTCTGTATTACTCTTCTGTTTAATGTCCAATTTTCAGATCCATAAGTAAGAACTAGTAAAACATATCTATTAAAATCTTCCTTCTGAAACACAAGCATATTTCCTTTTAATATTAAATTATTTCTATCAAAAGCACTATCCAAATTTAATTCTAAGATTAATTTAATCCCTTATATTTCCATTTATATTTATAATCTGGCCAAGGTATTTGTAGTTTTTAACTTTCTAATTCATAAAAATAAATCTTTATTTTCTGCTTCTGAGAAAATCCATTGAACATTAGTTTATTATATCTTTATCTCACGTTTTTACTTTTCATCTGATAACTCTTGTAACATGTTTTGAAACTCTAGAATATTGTTTGCAAAAACAAACACATCATCTGCAACATCTAATTGTAATAAATAATTTCTGTTTAATTTTATTCCCTTAGCTTCCAATTTTAATCCACAAAATACTTCTTGTAAACTACTGTAAAAAAATTTGGAGATATGGAATCACCCTGTAATACATTGTTCTTGGTGTTAATCTTCTTAGTGTCACTATGCAATCTAATTATTGCTGTTGTATTTTGATAAATATTCTTTAGAATAAGACAATATCCCAATATATATCTTAATGATCCGTTTATTCATTGTAGAAATATTTACAGAACCAAATTCTATTCTGTAATCTACAAAATCAAAACATAATGACAACTCATATTTATTGGTCCTTTTTGAAACTTCTCTCAATACTTGGATATCATTGTTTAAAGCAGTATGAACTTTTGGTGGGTCAAAATCCAATTTTTCTATAAAGCAGTTGTAATTATTTTGATTAATATTTTATGTAGAACTGATAAAAGGCTGAAAGATTTGTAATTTTTAATATCTTCTTTATTATCATCCTTAAATTACTACTGCACTCTTCTAATTATCTGGTACTTCTTTATCACTTAGACATTTATTATATAACTTTGCCAACAATTTTTAAAATTCTTCACCTACTTTTTTTTAAGATGTCAATTCTATTATTTTCTGATGCTTCTTCTGTCTTTATAGATTTAATTGTGTGTCTTAGTTCTTTATTTGAAATTCTGAGGAATTCAGAAGAGATAATAAATAGAGAAGATACTATGTTTTCTTATTCTTTATGATTATAGAATTATTTCACATAGTTCATAATGTCATTTTTTTAAAATAATAGTTTTATTTTCTTCTTATTGCAGAAATAACTTTCTTTCAAGATGTTTTATACTTTTGAAACGTAGTCTCTTCTATAGGTTTCTTTGTCAATTCACAATTATCTTTTCTTCAATCATTAGATATTCAATTTTTCTTTCATACTCCTTTTCCTCATAAATTGTTTTATCTTAATATAAAGTTTGTACCAGTTATTTTTGCTGCAGTTTTTAATAGAATCAACTTCATATTGATTTTAATTAAATCTGAACTAATCTTCAAAATTTATTATTTTAAAATGATTTGCAAGTTTTCATTTAAATTCATTGGAATATTTTTTGAAGGTTAGAAATATCAGCTGCTAATACTGCATTTCTTAATAGTTTTCTCTCCTTATTTTTACATTAAAACATATATATCACTAATTTATAGTCATTTTCTGTATTGAATACTTCAAAAAATATTACAATACTGATGATTGCTGTTTTAGCATGAAATACATATATTGGTGATTATTTATCTTTTCTACATGTGTGTGATCAGGTAGGTCAGCAATATGAGATGTCATGGAGAGTTGAGGGTCATGTAAAAGTCTGAGTTCGAATCCCATATATATTACATTATATATGTGTAGTTGTGTGTAACCTGTACAGTGTATTAAATTAAATATTGAAAATTGTATGTTCTCTTTATTAAATTATAATCCAATTCTGCAGTATTTTCCTTTAAATGCTTCTATGTCCATTTCCATTTAACATTTTTATTTTTTTATGAATCTTATTAGTTTGTGTCCTCTCTTATTTCTGTCATCACAAATTTACTCAACACAATTTCACCTATTAATTGTTTACCAATTTTAGCATTAAAGTGTCACGCGATAATTTCAAAATGTTGTTTAATTTGATCAAAAGCATTTTGTACATCTGTATAAAAACATTCTACTTCTTTATCACAATGAGAACTTGTTGGGACATAAACTTCAATTATCTGCATTTTGTATTTTCCATTAAGATAAGTTATTAATATTCCCACTCTATCTGTCATACCATCAATCTCAACAATATTGTTTTTCCACTTTTTATTTATAATGAATTTTCCTCCAGAGCATTTTGTACACTCATATAAAAAAGTTATTGGGGCATAAACCTGAATTATCTGTATTTGGTATCTTCTATTAAGTTGAATAAATTGAAAACTAGATTAAAGCAGCATTTAGGTGATAAAAATTCTGCTATTTACATTCACATGAATAAATTTGTGCATGGGGATTTTGAAATAAAGCTTTTGGAATGTATTAATTCATACAATGAAAGAATGATAAAGGAAAGTATGTACATTAATGAAATAAAACCAGAATTAAATAGGATGTTATTGGAAAAAGAGAAAAGAAAATAATAGGTTATTAATTGAATGTTTTAAAGGATATATATATTGATTTTTTTTAAAAAAAAAAGGAAATTGTTTGTAGTTAAGTTGTGATTGTTTGCAATAGGAAAGGGGAGTGAGATAAGGTAAAATTTTGATTGTTAATATATTTTGTAGTTTATAATTATTTTTTGGAATATGTGATGTTTATTATATATATATGTTTTTTTCTTTTTATTTTATTTTAGTATGCCTTGAAAAAGACTATATAAGATAGTTGAAACATTGGATTTTTTATTGTTGATTATAGTCATATAAAAAGCAAGTTTTAAAAAGGAGTTTGTTTGTTTATTTATATATTGGATATTTATAAACTATTTTGGAAAGAAGAACTATGTGATTAATATATTTAATTATATGATTTAAGTTTAATATTAAACATCACATGATCACTATCTTCCATGCTTGCTCATAATTGTTGTTAAAATAGGCAAAACTCTCTCCATACAGTAGTGCCACTCTAAGCAAGACAGAGTAATCAATGGATGCCAGAAGGCTTGTGCATAAAATCCCTATCTAGTGCCTAATATCTAGGTGCAGTGCTCTCAGATCCAAGGCTCCTCACTGATGAAGGCCATAAGCCAGAAACTAGTTTGGAGATATTGGATGAGTAGGCACTAGATAGGGATTTTATGCACAAGCCTTCTGGCATCCATTGATTACTCTGTCTTGCTTAGAGTGGCACTACTGTATAGAGAGAGTTTTTCCTATTTTAAGTTGAATATTTAATATTGTCACTCTATGCCATCAATCTAATTATTCTTCCACTTTTTATTTATAATGAATTTTACTCCACTTATGTTTCCAGTATGAATACCTTTGTAGTAAAATATATATCCACTTTTTAAATCAATTATATCTTTTTTTTTTATCTAACATTGCAAAATTCAACAATTTTCCATTTAATATTAACTAGTTCTTCCAATTTCTTTTATTTCAAAGAGATCTTCACTGGTAGATAACTAAATAAACAGATATAGCAATCTGGATGCACAATCAGAAGATTTTAGCATCTTTCATTTTTGATGACTTATTGCTGCATTTACTGGTGATGTGTCATAATTGTAAATATTTATTTTAAATAAACCAAGAAAATTGAACTAATATTTCAATTAAGAACTAGCAAACAACTTACAAAAGAGACTGCAGGGTTTCTTAATCTTAAACTCAGAGATAAAAAACTAATATGATGCATGGCCTTGGTGTCTCTTAATCTTTAGAGATAAAAACTAATAAATTTCTCATATTGGTTAATATATGTTGGCAAATATTCTGTAATAATTGACTCAATTTTTTTTTAGGGAAGCATGTTACAAAAATAGGAAAAAAACTCCATTTTTGGATAGAGGTTGAACAGTTTAAAGTATATCTGGAAAGCATGTGAATTTGAATTTCTAACCATTTTAACAAGACATCAGATTGACAAGTTATGAATGTTTCGAGACTATTTATATCACCTGTGAAACACCATATAGACAAATTAACCATTTATCAAAAGCCTGAATGATAAGTAAAATATTTTGTATATATGTTACATGTGACAAAATTTTGTCAATACCATATACTCATGAAATTATATCTTATTTAGTTATTTTTTTAATTAAACACTAATCTAGTCTAGTCTGAAGTGTATTATATGTTCAGGGTAATATTATCTCTGTATTATGCAATTTTAGTAAATTATAACTTTTTTTATTGTCTATCATTAAAACGTCAATCAGTCATGGAAGATATGAGAAACATTTTTGTTTATGGTAATAAATACAGATTGTAATAAAAGTTATTAAAAACCATTAATTGTAGAAGTGATATCAAGTGACTTATTGATGGTTATGCTATTCATTTTGGAAAAATCTGTTACTTGAGGGAGTGTATTAAAGCATTATATTATTGTTACTTCATGGAATAAAATGTTGAATTTTAAATTTTGGTTCTATGTGTAATTATCATTCATGCATTTTATCATTTAACCAGATGATTAAATGTTAAGAAGTGCAATATCATGATTGAGTTTTATGAACCCAAACTACTGCTCAATGCCTATGGTATGCCTATTTAAGTAATGATGATTTTAACAGATTCCTGATAAAGCTCTGATGAAATTTGGAAGGTACTATCCCAAAACAAATTTTCCACTTGTCCCAGAATCTCCTTATTTGTTATTAGATTGCTTTGGATATAATAGATATATATTTACACCAGTGAACTATGATTAATAGAAAATATTACTATTGCCTGGCTAATATTACAAGTAATGGGCTTATAAACTGGCAATACCTTTACCTTTTAGTATGCTCATCATCAATCTTTGATTGAGGATTTAAAACTGCTGTGTCTTATGACCAGCAAGTAAATAAATGGACAAAGGCAGAATTGAGATGGTAAGATTATAGTTTAATACGAATAATTTTAACTATATACATTGCCTATTATAAGGCGTAATAAAAAATAAAGATCGTGGTGACCTGCATATAAATACCCTAGTCCTGCTTTTGGACTTACAGAGGCAGGAGTCTCTGACTCATAATTAAAACTCAGAACAATTAGATCAGGTTATGGGGGTTTATATACCCCTCAAGACTTCTGGAGTCTTTTACATTCCTAACCATATACGGTGTTTTCACATATATTTTCACATACATGCAGTGTTTTTACATTTCTCATCATATATGGTATCTTACACAGTTTTCTGACCCTGTAAGGTCAGCTAGGCTTTCTATGATTTAACAACATTGTAATTTTACACAATCGTTATACATAATTGCTGTACAGTTATTCTTATTTTACATACTCGTTATATTTTACAGTTATTACTTTTATTCTACATTTATTATTGTACTCTTATTATTATACAACTTACATATGTATATCTTGCTTGACCTTGAATACGGCACTCCTCCCCACTCCAGAAGTATGGTTTTTCAGCTAACATAGTCTTTGAGATGAGACGGTGGATTTCTAGTCCTTGCCGGTTGCTGGCGGTCTTTGCTGTGCTTTGCCAATTTACTGTTTGTTGATAGTGGTTTCGATGCGCCAATTTTTGCTGTGCTACAGGTACTTTCTGAGGTTTTGTTACAATAGGTTTTCCTCTGTCTCTTAACTCTATATCTACAGGTGAGGTTTTTAATTTTCCTGGTTCTTTTTTGAACAAGCTGGGGTAATTATTTTTGACTTGCGATTCTATGTCGATTTTTTTATAACGCATATTTTTATGCCTAGGGGCACGAACCACTCACGGCCAATGGTCAGGTTAGTATCTCTGCTCATGATATATATTGGTAGTATTGCTTTAGTTTTCGTTGTTTCTACCTTTACATTTGCAACTCCTAATATCCTTATGGGATTTGTATTAGCATCCCAGGCCTTGAGTTGAGTTTTCTCTACCCTTGGAGAGAATTTTAGATTCTGAATTAGCCTTTCCCAATCTCTGCTTTTTATCAGCGATATCCTTGATCTGCTATCAATTTCCATGCTTAATGGTTTGCTGAATAGTTTTACATTTATCATAATTTGATCAGATTAGTCTATAGTAGCACTTTTTATGTAGCTACTTTCCATCACTTTGCACATAAGTTCTCTGTTAGGCTTTTTATGGTGCTGCCATCTTTCGGGATACTCGGTTATTTTCCGATAACTCTCAGTTTCTGGTAAACTGCAATCACGGGCTTTGTGACTGATTTTTCTACATTGATAACATTTAATTTGTATCGGTTTTGAGTTTAACTCCAAATGTTTTAAATATTGTAGTTTGTAGTGGTTCTGGTCTCCTGAAACTTCTGAACTCTTTCGCTTGGTCAAGCAGCAGTTCATAAGCTGTTCCATGTCTGATAGCTTCTTCATAAGTTATATCATTTATTGCCAATAAGATCTGCCTAAACTGGTCATCAATTATTCCGTATAATAGCTGTTCTAGAAGAGCTTCTTTTAAATATTTACCGTAAAGGCATGGCCTTACCATCTCTCTTAAACCAATGTCATATTCTTTTATTTTCTCATTCTTTCTTTGCCTTCTGCCTCTAAAGTGCAATCAAGCAATAAACTTGGATGGTTGGGGATTGAAATATTCATTTAACTGTGTTATGAGCTCATCGTATTTCTGCATCTCCGGTGAATTTCCACATAATTTGTTCGCTATTTCGATTACCCTCTCGCCTGCAAAACAAAGTAATGAGGCTATTTTTACCATATTCTCGGTAATACTATTTAGTATAAAGTAGCTTTTGATCCTCTGAACATACAGTGGCCAATCACTCGGATTTTGTACATTAAATATGAGCTCATCATATTTCTGCATCTCCGGTGAATTTCTATTTGCGAATTTAATGTACAAAATCCGAGTGATAAGATTATAGTTTAATATGAATTTTAACTATATACATTGCCTATTATAAGGCGTAATAAAATAATAAAAGGTCGTGGTGACCTGCATATAAATACCCTAGTCTTGCTTTTGGACTTATAGAGGCAGGAGTCTCTGACTCATAATTAAAACTCAGAACAATTAGATCAGGTTATGGGGGTTTATATACCCCTCAAGACTTCTGGAGTCTTTTTCATTCCTAACTATTTATGGTGTTTTCACCTACATGCAGTGTTTTTACATTTCTCACCATATATGGTATTTTACACAGTTTTCTGACCCTATGCTTTCTATGATTTAACAACATTGTAATTTTACACAATCGTTATACACAATTGCTATACAGTTATTCTTATTTTACATATTCATTATATTTTACAGTTATTACTTTTATTCTACATTTATTATTGTACTCTTACATATGTATATCTTGCTTGGCCTTGAATACTGCAAAAACACACTCTTATTACACTTGTCTTCCAATGTGTGGCCTTGTGTAAATCACCATTGTCTTGTAGAAATGATCTCAAGTGCCTTATTGATTATTATGCTCTTTATTTTGGCAGAATTCCTTATTTGAGGGTAGCTATTAATGTATTATGTTATTGTTACTATATGGAATAAAATATTGTTGAATTTTAAAGTTTGACCTATATGTAATTATCATTCATGTATTTCATCATTTAACCAGATGGTTAAACTAAGTAGTTAAGGAATGCAAGATCATGATTGAGTTTCATGTATCCAAACTATTGATGATTATTTGAAGAATGATCAGGATTTGAATCTGAAGATTTGGATCTGGATTCCTGGTAGTATAAGATGGATTTTGGAAATGGCAACAGCCTAAAAGAAATAAATTTTCCATTGAACTCAGGTCCCTTAGACCATAATCTTTTTGTTTATTGTTTAGGTTGCTTTTTATATGGTTCAAAGTATCTATATAATTTTAATTTATGATAAAAATATATTTTAATAGAAGTTATTAAAAAACATTACTTTGTAGAAATGATCTCAAATACCCCATTAATGGTCATGTTCTTTCTTTTGGAAGAGTACATTATTTGAGCAAATCAAATAATGCTTTATATTATTATTTCTACATAGAATAAAATATTGATGAATTTTCAATTTTGGCCTATATTTAATTATCATTCATGCATTTCATTGTATAAACAGGTGATTAAACAATATAGTTAAACAATGCAATATCATGATTGAGTTTAATGTATCCAAACTATTGATGACTGTTTAAGAGATGAAGATTTGAACCTGGATTTCTGGTAGTGCCAAGAGGATTTTGGAATGGCATTAGCCTAAAACAAATAAATTTTAGATTGAATTCAGGTCTCTTAGACCATAATCTCCTTATTTATTATTAGATTTCATTATATATGGGACAGATGTATCTATAACATTGCACAATGATGAACAGGAAATATAACTGTTGCCTGATTAATGCTACAAGTAATAAGTTTATAAACTGGTAATGCCTTTTACTATGATTATCAACAAACTTCAATTGGGGTTCAAAAACACTACTGTTACAATAAGTATGGTGATGATCGAATTCCATTACAAGATTGTGTCAGCTAATGCTAAAGAGGTATATTCAGATGTTAATTAAATAGGTAAAATATCAAAGGGTAACTGTAATTTAAAAACTAAAATATGTTGGTAAACAATATACACACACATGTTTATATCATAGTCAAATATGTATTGCAAGATATGCATGTGAGAACTATATTATATATATAAGTATATATAGATTTTTTTGTGTGTATAATATTTTGACATTTTTGAGAATTTTTTCCCTTGTTATCTAAGCTAAAAGAAAAAAAACTGAAACTTGCTTTTTAATTAGATTTGTAGATAAGGAAAATTAATATCAAAAGGGTTTCATTAATTTTTTTAGATATGATTTTGTAAAATATTAAGCAATGTTGTTTAATCTTACCTAAGTGGCAAATAATTTGTAAATGAACATAAGTATTTTGAATGAGTTTAATTAGATAATTTGTTTGGTAAAAATTCTTGGAATTCCTTTTAGTAATTAATGAAAGACTCATCTGTAAACTGATTAGTTGGGGAAAATTAATTTAGATAAAAAAAGATAGCTGGTGATGTTGGTTCTTTTGTATGCCTACTAGGTATGTGGTATCATTTTTTTTTGGTGGAAGAAGATTTCAGGAGTATTAAAATCTTGGTTGGTGAAAAAAAGAAGAAGAGAAAACCTAAATTCGGGAAAAGATAATCATTCAATCTCTTTAGTTACTGTAAACTGCTGTAACTTCAGTCTACACAGTGGCTGTTTCCACTTCTGCTATCCCACATTCAACAAATAAAAACTCCAAAACTATTATTATATTTTTATACAAAATATAATTTATTTCTATCTCAGATTTGAATCATATCATCATTATAACATCACATACCATAAGACATTATTTATTTTTTTGCAATTATTTTAAACACCCTACATAAATTGATTCAGTCATAACATAATAATCATACTCTTTTATTTCAATTCTCTTATCCAACAGCAGTTTATATTAAGATAGCAAATCTTCATACTTTAATGGACAGGTTTCAATCCACTCCAACCCCCAACTCTTCAGCCATCCATACCCTAGAAAATCTATTGATGGAAAGCCCAAATCCCATGCTGATGCCAATACTATAGCCATGCCCATTTTGACCTCAAGTCAATCTGACCCCTCAGGTATAGGACCTTATACATTTAAATACCTAGAAGAGGGATGGGCAGGATACAGGCTTTATATGTAAATATTTGAAATACAGGCACTCTTCATATATCTGGAGCCTAACTGTAAATATAAGAATTTGAACCACCCTTCAACTATCCATACTAACTCATACCCCTGATTCACATGATGACATACATATAGAAATAATCACCAATATTCATATTTTGTGCAAAACCAGCACTCACCAGTTGGTCCAGATTATCATCTTTCACACACATATACAATCAGTGCTCAGTTTATATTAAGATAGCAAATCATATTTTAATAGATAGGCTTCAATCCACTCCATCCTCCAACTCTTCAGCCATCCATAGCATTGAAAATCTGATGGAAAGCCCAAATCTCATGCTGATGCCAATCAATATTATAGCCATACCCATGCTGACCTCAAGTCACTCTGACCCCTCATGTATAGGATCTTATCTATTTAAATACTTACAAGAGGGATGGACAGGAGGCTTAATGTGTAAATATTTGAAATCAGGCATTCTTCATACACCTGAAATTTAATTGTAAATATAGCATGGGATTTGGGCTTTCCATAAGATTTTCAATGGTATGGGTAGCTAAAGAGCTGGAGTGGATTGAAGTCTGTCCATTAAAGTATGAAGATTTGCTATTTTAATATAAGCTAAGCATTGATTATATATATTTGTGGTAAATGATAATCTGGGCAAACTGATAAATGCTGGTTTAGCACAAAATACGGATATTGGTGATTATTTATCTTTTCTAGATGTATGTGGTCATGTGTATGAGTGATATGAGATAGTATGGATAATTTAAGGGTGCTTGAAAGTCTGAGTTCAAATCCCCTATATTTAAACATGGTAATTCATTATCTGCATTATAAAATATTAGAAAAGTATACAATTATTTAAAATGTTTGTTTTAATGTAATTTTCTTTATTTTTATAGAACTACATCTAACATATAACAACTATATTTTAAAGTAAGAGTGAACCATACATTAATAGGAATTTTAAATCTATGGATTTAAACATATACAATTACAAAATTAATTTATCTGATATTTTAAAATTAATTAAACTTTTTTTTATTTAGACTTATCTAAGAAAATATCCTCTAGCAACAGTTCTATAGCTAGAATTTAAATTATTTAAATTGTTTACCAAATCTAATATATAAATTGACTTATTGGAATAAAGTAATATATATATATATTATAACCTACATATATATATATATATATAGTAATATATATATATATTATAACCTACACTCCCAACACAGCTCATATACATTACATGAGCGAAATGCCCAGGTGCCAGTTCTATTAATGAATAGAACAATATAATAAGATATATAATACAAAATTATTACTGAGACTCTGTATTTCAGTTTATGTTCAGCTCAGCTCAGTGGGAGGCTATAGGGAGTTCATAAGATATATGATGATAAATGAATAAAAGAAGAAATATTACAAAACATTTAATATAATGTAAATTCCTTTGTTAATTAATTGTATGATAAAGAATCATAATGTTTATTTGGTACAGTCTATTAAAATATACTTTAAACTTAATTTCTTCCTTCATCCAAATACAACATATATCAGCTTGCTATAATTATATTCCTGAACAATTCTATGACTTGGCATATCATAATCTAAACATCTACTTTAATGCCAATCAAGAAATAAACAATAAGATCTCAGGGAATTTAACAAACACAGTTGAATTAAATAAAATACATTGGCCCATAAATTATAATTCTAAAGTATGATAAAAATGTAATGAAACAAATTGACTAAAATATGTTTACTGTGTTTCAATAATAAGATAATGACAGAAATAGGGTATTTTAATCTCATATCATCACCTAACAAATATACTAACTTGGCAACCTTTCTAATATGTTTATCCAGTGGCAATGTTCCTTGTAATGTTTGAATTAAGAGACAGTATTGTCAGACACCAGCAGATTTAATATTATAACTCTAAAATAATATATCTATTTTATAATAGATTTATGAAATGTGGAGATGTGGAAATAAAAACACGAATGTACACAAGAATAACTCAAGACACAGTTTTTAAGATTTTAAATAAATAAAACAAATCATTTATTACACTAAAATAAATTTGGTTTAACATAATATTTACAATTGGACTAATTGTCTTACAGATTTTTAAATTATCAAATAAACTTTGAACATCAGTTTGGGATTATCCCTATTATCAAAGCAAATTAACAACGAAACTTAAATATTCTGACTTCGAACACATGCTTTGCCTCCATGTTTCATCTACATGACACTAAATAAACAACATGTTATATTATTACACACAAAAATACTTTTGAGAGGATATTACTATTGATTAATAAAATAAATCAAATTAATTATATTTGGCTTTCAACAAAGCAACTTTCTCTAATTGACTAAATAATCACTTTCAATTATGTATACTTTTCATGCATAGCAACAAAATCATGTTCATTCTGATGATTTTATGATTTATAACCTTCATTTAAATAAATACACTATATTTTAAAATATTTATTTCCCGTTTTAATCTCAATAACTTTATACTTCTATTTAAATGAATGTAATGTATTTCAAAAACATTTATTTCTCATTTTAATTTCAATAACTCTATACTTTATATATGCAATATTATTTATATTATACATGTGTGTGCATGTGTCAAGCAACAATAATAGAAAATAATCTATTCTACAAACTCTCCATTCATTATGAAAATATACAGTTATTTTATTTCGGACGATGTCGTAATTCATCAATAAAATAAGACACTAATATTACATCAATAATTAATTCAACAATTTATCTGGCCACATATTAATTAACACAGAGATATATTTTCATGATTACACAGACTGTATGTTATAAGGGAAATCTACATGAGGAGCAGATAAACTCTTACTGAACACTTCTACAATAATTCATCTGATTCTAAATACACTGTTGGTGGGGAACCTTTTCCTCATCACCAAGAATCTAAGAAAAATGTCACATAACTTCCTAAACATCATTTAATCATACTTCAACAATAACTCATCTACTTCTAAATACACTATTGGTGGGGACTTCTTCCTCAACACCAGGGCTCTAAGAAAAACACTTAACTTCAAAAAATATCATTTACTGATATGCATATAATATAAACTAGGCTCTACTCATGGAAAAACATATACTAAATAAGCAAAATCTTTTATCCCTACAAACATTATAATGCAATCAGATTTCTTTCCATTCTCAAAGCTTTTCTAAATATCGAACCTTATAAATACACGCTGGCAGATAAATACATACAGATAACATACTAATCCATTCAACTCAGTAGAATATGACTCTATATTACACCCTATGCAGGCAACATGGCAATTAAATATTGCATTAAGGTATAACTTTTAATTCAGAATAGACTTTAGGTTACTTTTAAAATTTAACAGTTATAATTATTACGAACGAACTTTCTTTCATATCTTGCAAACTATTTCTATTATATGTTCGTTGATTTAAAAAAAAGAACAAAATTTTCACTTTGAGATAATAAAGTATACAAAATAAATATAAACCTCTCTAATAATATATTTAAAAAAATATTTCTTTCTTTTACCTTCATAAAAGAACAATAAGACCTATTTGTACACAATCAATTTTTACCAGCGTATTCCTCATTTGGATACGCTTCGGAGACGATCTTGAAGATCAAAATAACCCAAATTATAAATAAAATATAATAACAAGTAAGCCTATCTATCAATAATATACATTAATAATGACAAGCAATAAAAAAAAATAAAGAAACAAAAGTTATTTGTTTTGTAACTTAAAATAAAAATTCACTTGCAAAGCTCTGCTCCAGGTTTATGAAACAATATAGGACACATTCCAAACTGAATTTAAATTAAAATAAACTTCTGCAGGATAACTTAAAAATATAATAACTTAAATATGACCCAGCACCTCCAGTGTTCATAGCATATCTATTTGAGGTACCAAATCACACATAAGCAATTAATTTCTCCTTTATTATACTGAAAATATAAGACATTCTCCGTTGTAGTTCTAGATTAAATACGCAATTATTTTTAGTAGTTTTCTTGAATAGCATTTGATACTTTATAATTTATTATACACCTGGTTTATTCTTAAATATTGTCAATTAAGATACCATGATTCGTTAGTAATTCCACAATTAATAATACTTTGTTTTATTTTCCATCTTTATCGAAGAGAACAAAAATTACCCACATTTCTATCCTTCCATTCGATGTAAGCAAATACTTAATTTGAAGTAACTCACACTTTATTTCCTTCATTTTAAAATACGTATTATTTCCAGAAGTACCAGATAAATAAATACTGTTATCTCTTTATGATGAATTTAAACATGGCATCATTTATCAAAATATGCATATCCTTAATTTTATGTTTAATCCTCACAAAAACACAACACGGAAAATAGTGAAGAATTAAAATATATTCTGTAAAATAGTTCTTCATGCGTTTTCCAGATATATTAAAAAACACAAGTTGGTTAGTGATACAACAATAATATTCATGCAATTTATTCTTATTTAAAATGACAATTAAATGAAGTAATGGAGACTGGACATTATCAACATACATTTTTAAAAGAGCAATAGTTATGAAGTGGTTAATTCAAAAAGTTTAAATCAAGGAGAGCAAAGTAAAATATGTACTTTTTTAAAATTTAGAATTGCATCTTAATTAACTTTTCACATAATAAGTTTCTTAAGATCCTTTCGAAGTTTTACTCCAAAGTCTTTTTTAAAATCAATTTGACTTCAGCAACTGGTTTTAATTTCACAATAATGAGCCACTGTTTACTGGCTACAATTACATTACATAATAAGCAAATTGTTACTGGAGATCTTTGTTAAGTAGCTCTCTTTAGCAAACGTCATTTCCCTTCACAAGGTTACTCCCACGCTTCTTTTCTAACTAAGCTAATTACATATTCAAAAAAAAAATCTTTTCTAAAAAAAATCAAATCACTCTGATCTTTACAATTAAATGAAGATAAAAATAATAATAAAATAAATAGCTTTTACAAACTTGAAAGGAAAATGAATATTAATTAACTATTAAATAAAAATGATTAATAATTTATTTAATTTGTAAAATAATCCATTGATTCAACTATCTATTTAATCATTGGAAAGAAATATATATTTGTTAAATTATTTAAGATAATTACTGTAATTTAAATGTTTTTAATTGTGAATGTACTATTGTTTGCTGTTATTAAAAGATGAAAATGAAATGAAAATGATGCAGAGTCATACATGCATGCACATGTACTACAACTTAAATATTAAACTATCTTAACTAAATATAATTGAAACTGCTATTAACTGTTGACAAAAAGGATAAGTATTAATGAATAAAGGATTTTGAAACTATTCAACCAATATTATACTAACATAGGATAACTTTGCATTTTCCTGCCCAAATATACCCAATTCCTATAATAACAACCCCTCTCTCTGACATTAAATACCTCATTAACCACATTAATAATAATGAATACTTATAAAGTGGTCAATCAACTGCATAAGCAATCTATATCTAAGCTTTAACCAATCTCCAGCAAAATTTTTTTTAGAATTCTAGGGCTATTTCATTTTTTTAAAATATAATATAACTATTTAATGCAGATACAAAGCATCTCAATTCCTTGTGCCATTCAGATGGGCACAAATCCCCCGTCCTTATAGAAGAAAAAAAAATGAATTAAGTAACACCATTAGGTTTATGTTAATCATTATTAAACAACACAAATAAAATTAATTTACACTTTTGAAAACTATGCATACAGAATTTTATATTCTCACATCGTTTAACATTCTGGTACTTTAACTGGATATGGTATTAAGCTACGAGCATTATAGGTACCTCTCGTTCCTTCTGGGGTAGAGATCAAAAATGCGTTCTCATCCACCTGTTTCACTATCTCATAAGGGTCTTCATAGAGACCTAAAAACTTCCTAAAGTTATGTTTTTGTAGATTGCTGACATGGGAAGTTCTAAGCATCACACGATCATGGATTTTGAAAGGATGAGGGCCAGTCTTACTACGGCAAACATGCTTGTCACCCATCCTTTTCAGAATAGCATGAGCCAGCATCATATCGTGCGAGACATCAACATCCTCTGGAATAATGGGCAAAGGGACTTTAATTAATAGAGGTTCTATGTGACCAAAGTGTAGCCGAATGGGTGATACCCTAGTTGACTCATTAATAGTTACATTAATATAATTGGGGTAACTTGTGTACCCATTGCCTATGGTTCCCACCCAGATACACCCTAAATAAACAACTGAGTTTTCGCATAATCCTCTCACTGGGGTTTGACTGTGCATTACGTATAGAACACATAACATGGTTGATATCCTGCTTTTTGCACCATTTCTTCCAATATTCAGAAATGAAAGCAGTGGCATGATCTGTAAGGATGGAAACTGGTTTCCCCCACCACTGGAAACTGGGATGCTTCTAAGTGCTTAGTGACATTCTTGGTGTTGGCCTTTGGAACTGAAAATGCAAATACAAATTTAGAAAACACATCGTAAGTCCCCAGGATAAATTTTTGTCGGTTAAATGGAGGGAGGGGTCCATAAAAGTCTAGGGCTAGTAAGTCATTGGGCTGGCTTGGCAAGATGGGTTGTAATGTTCCCACATAAGTTCTATTTTTAAATTTTGTCCTAAGGCAAATTTCATAATTTCTAAGTTTTGTTACAATAAGTTCAGTCATGTTATGAAAATAAAAGTGATTTTTAATAATGGGTTTTATCTTTTGAACCCCAAAATGGCCATACTGACAGTGGATACCTTCCAAGAATCCTTCCCCATTTCCCTTATCCTCTTTAGTAAAATTCCATCAACTATTTTATAATTGACCCTAATCCTATCAATATACCTTCTCCTTTCCTTTAAACCATCAGGATTTATAAACACTCTAATTATTTTCTTTAAGTCATTGTCCTGTGCTTGAAGTATGGGTAATTCATTATAACTTTTTACTACTTCATCCTCTAGTAATTTTTCTAAATTGCAGACAATGATATTCTCAGTACAGGGGTTTTGGTATACTACAGTGATTGGGTGATGACTGAGAACATCAGCAACAATATTGTTTCGGCCTGAATTGTAAATAATCTGATATGAAAACTGCTGGAGATACAGGGTCCATCGAATCAATCTATCATTATGCAAATAGCTTCTATTTAAAAATTCCAGGCTATGATGGTCAGATAACATAATAATCCGAGATCCCAATAGTATTTGCCTTAATTTCTGGAACCCCCAGACAACGGCTAAGGCCTCCCTCTCAGTCATAGTGTAGTTAAGTTCAGGTCCTTTTAGATGATGGCTTAAGAAGTATAAAACACCGAGCTCACTATTTTCATTTAGCTGGTAAAGGATGACCCCTAACTCAAACCCACTACTGTTGGTCTGGAGATAAAACTCCCTGTCAAAGTCAGGGTAAGCCAGAATGACTGTCTCTAAAAAATTATTTTTGATAGTCTGGAATTCCTTGTCATGGTCTATGGTCCAAACCCAGGGTTCTCCTTTCTTTAATAAGATGGACAAATGGAGGGTATCAGTGGCAAAATCCTTGTAAAAATGATGGTAATAATTGCACAGTCCCAAAAACGACCTCAAGTGCTTTTTATTTTTCGGAGTGGGAAATTGTTTAATAGCAGTTATTTTATCTGGATGAGGTTTGATCCCTTGATCACCAATCAAATGACCAAGAAAAGAGATTTCCCTGGCAGCCGATGTACATTTCTCCAGATTAATTTTAATATTATGTATATAACATTCTGAAAAGAATAACTTCAAATGGTCTAAATGCTGGAGCAAATTGTCTGAGGCTATGACGATGTCATCAACATAAATAACTATTAAATCCTTGAGTCTCTGGGAAAAAATTGCATTCAAACATCTGATCAGTCCCACACCACTGTTTATCAAGCCGAATGGCATCCTTTGGAACAGGTACAAATGGCCTTGATGCCGAAAGGCTGTGTACTTTTGGTCCTCTGGGTGTAATGGGATTTTCCAGCAGCTTATGGTCAGATCAAACATTGAGAATACGTTCCTCCCTCGAAACCCAAGAAGCAATTCCTGAACTGGTAAAGGAACGCTGCGTTCAGGGACCGTATGTTGGTTTAAAATACGTACATCTAAGCAGACCCGAAGGGAACCATCTTTCTTTTTTACAACAACTAGAGGATTAACATAAGGTGAGGGGCCAGGCTTGATGATCTGCCAATCAATCATCTTCTGGATCTGTTGTTGGACCTCTGTTTGATATTGATGAGGAATTGGGCCATGTACATTGTTGGAATGTTTCATTGTCTTTCAGTTTGATTCTATGAATGTATCCTTTGATTATGCCTGGTATCTTAGAGAAAATAAATCTATACTGTGACAATAATTGGGAAAATGGCCCATAGTATTCTGTGCCAATGATACTCAAACCATCTAACTTAATTTTAATATTTACATCAACTTATGCCTCTAGCATAGCCATTAATTGACTGTCCTGACTAACATAATTTCTCGTGAGGGAGCAAATCTCTTCCCCATACATTACAATAATTGATAGTACAATTGTTAAGAGTCATGAAGTCTGAGCCAATTATAACTTCATGAATCAAGCCAGGCATGATCAAGAATACATGGTTCAAGTTCTAAATTTATTAATTTTAAAGGTAATATAATCTGTTTATTAGATAACTTTATTCTCTTGCCATTGTCCAGAGTTACATGCAGGGACTTCAATGGCAAAATAGGTAATGATTCATTAACTTGCATAACCCTATGATAGACATCCTCAGATACCAATGAGGCCTGACTACCTGTATCAATCAAGGCATTGATGGTTAATCCTAAAATAGTAGTTCTGATCACAGGACAACTGTATAAAATTGGAGGTTCACTTGACCTTTCATTTTCCCAACCCTCTATGTCAAATCAAGATTGTTTATCATCCAGTATATTGTGTTCCCCAGATCTCTATGAATAGGGCCCCAAAGTGAGGAATGTTTCATTGAGGTCCTTTCTAGTTTAATGCTTTATCATTCTTAGTATTGGCCACATTCTTTTAAAGTGTGGTTTGCATGCCACTGGTGGATGGTTGAACACCATCATCATTCCTCCTTATAATAGATTGAGGATTATAATAAGGCCCACCTTTTATTTGAAACTTGGGCTGGTATCTACTTCTACTTCTAGCTAACCTACTTCTATACCATGGAGATCTACCTTATATGTTAATGCTATTTAAGAGGCAAGGGATTACCTATTGGCTCTTGTCTTACCATCACTCACTTTATCAATAATTTCAATGGAATCTAATAGATCAACAACCTCCTCAATGGTTTGCCTACCTGATGCTATTAAGATCTGTTCTACATGATGAGAAGGTTATGCCATAATATGCGAACAATTTGTTGTTCAGATAACGGGTAGGCAGTGAGGGTCTTCAATTTTCCAGCATGCTTCCAGAAGAATTGAGTGTATCTACCCTTATAATGACTGTACTTCTCTTGAGATATTTGGTACTTTAATTTGTCCTGCCTATCCACTCCCCAAAAACTATTTAACAGCAAATGCTTAAAATTCCTGTAAATATGTGGTTTATCAAATAAAGATTGCCACCAATCCTTAGAAGATGAGTACAGATGGTTGCTAGCAATAGCAATCCTCTCCACTTCTGACAATGGACAAAGTAAAAACAACTCATCCAAGCTTTGCAAAAACTCAAAGGGGTTTTCCAAGTACTCCCCTTTAAAAGACTTAATGGTTAGAAACTTAAGGGCCCTAGAATCATGTGAATCCCTCTCATGATTTATCCTCGCTTTTTCTGATTCTAACTTCTGCAAATCTATTCTGCTATTTTGTACCTCTTCTATGGATCCTAAAGAATACTGATCAACTAGACCACAACATACTTCCTTAAGCTCAGTAGTATTCAACTCCGCAGTGCCTAATTGCCTTACATCCATCTTTAAATGCTGCTTTTGACCTAAAGCATCTTGAACATATCTCTCTAACCTAGTTTGGCATCTCTATCTTCCACCTTGTCTGAAAAAACTCGCCTATCTACAGAACTCTTAACAGTGTCTATTTCTACTTTCAAATTCTGATATCCTTCACTCACCTCATTTAATTTAGTTACTATGGCTCACACATCCTCACCTCCTACCTCTAGATGATCTATTCTGGTCCTGATGCATCTAACTTGGTCAACCATAGCTTGATTGGACCCACCTGGTTCTAGTTTCTGTGCCTCTACTCTCAAGTTTAGATTCTTAATCTGGTCTTGGCAATCACTAATCTGGTCATCTATTTTTGAGGTGCTATATACTCTTCTATTCTGATGCTCTATTACACTTTCTCTGACACCTTCTATCTTTTCCTCAAATATTCTAAATTTCTGTTCAATATCTATAGTACATTCATTGGTGTACCTACTATATAACTCTTGATATTTTGTCCCTTGTTTACAATTGTCATTTCTGCCCTTGTGAAATTTTCCTGTATTTCTTCCCTAAGCTGAATTATTGAGTTATCACAATCTACTCTTGTTTGATGCAGCTGATTCTTAACATCAACTTCTATTGTTTCTAGCTTATGTGTCTGACTTTTCATATTCTCCCTAACTTCTTTCATCCCTAAAATTTGTTTCGCTGAATTTTCCTTTATTTCCGACATTTCTACCCTTATTTCTAACATCATACTATCTTTCATTGCTCTACAATCTTCCTTTGACATCATACTATCTTTCATGTCTAACATCATACTATTTTTCATCTCTAATTTTCCTTTATTTCCGACATTTCTACCCTTATTTCTAACATCATACTATCTTTCATCGCTCTACAATCTTCCTTTGACATCATACTATCTTTCATCTCTAACATCATACTATTTTTCATCTCTCTAAAATCTTCCTTTGACACCATACTATCTTTCATCTCTTTACAATCTTCCTTTGACATCATACTATCTTTCATCTCTAACATCATACTATTTTTCATATCTAACATTTGTTTATCTGAATTATTTTTAATCTCTAACATCTGCTTACTAAAGCTCTTATTTATTTCATCAATTAATTTGGAGTAATCAAATGCTCCTCCCAATGAGACATTTTCTGCCCTACGATCTTCTTTATCCATGAAGTTTATAGTTTCATTTCCCAAATTTATATCAGGAGACAATACAATCACCTCTGGAGATAATATTTCTTGGGACCCGCCCAATTCTTCACAAATATTAAACTCTTCCATAATATTTTCTAATTTGTTTATTAAGATTCACAAAGAGAAAAGAAAGATACATCAGCTTAACTTCCCCTCCCCAATCAAAGAATCTAAATTTCCCATCGTCACCTATAAATACATAAGGTTATTCTAATATGTTTAGTTGTGTTATTTCCTGCAACATTCGATCTCCACATTTGATGGCAAAATTATTGTACTGTATATTCTGACAATATCAATCCAAACATTAATGCATTAGCTAGAAAAAATCTCTATATTCACCCACACCAATACTGTACATTAAATTGACTTCTATATAATAATAAAGACAACACAATTTTAATAAGCATGATTATTAAGTTAAGTTCTTTGCGCCATTCAAGACTATAATTAATATTTACAATACCATACAATTTTTATTTATCAAATTTGGTATATTGGTTGTATACTACAGGATCCTATCAGACCTACATCACTATAGTTATCAAGCCCACGAAGCCACAACTTGTCTTATCTATGTCACAATATATCTGTACATCAAATGTTGGGAATCCAGAAACCAACTCCATATCTAATCATTGTGACCTGACACATCAAATATCAACAACTAACATTATAATTATCCACCATTAATCAATCATGCAGCTACATTAGCGCACCAGAAAACCCATTATAATCATCATCATTGGGCCTAATACACCGGACAACAAAAAACAGTTCTATAGTTAATCATCTATTAACCAATCAGGCCACTATGTTGCACCAGAAAACCTCACCAGGATTATCATCATCAATCGATCATGCCAAGTTACCCAATCATTAACCAATCAATGTCAATCGATGTCCAAAGTTGGCACACCAGAAAACATTAAATAATCTGAAGAATATACCAAACTACTCAATGCCAAAACATCTGGGCACCACAATCCAACCTAGACTATGTGTAGCCCCACTACACATTTGCACATCCACATTGGTAATCAGAAAACCTAGTCCAATCATCATCATTGCACAATTGATTGATCTACCACTTTCATACAACAAAATCCATATTGCAATCTATCTACTGAGATGTCAAATATATCTCAAGCCACCACAATGGGCATCCAGAAAACATACTTCTCATCATCATCAGTCAATCGATGCCCCAAAGTTGGTGCATCAGAAAACGTACCCTATAACCTACACTCCCAACACCACTCATATACATTACATGAGTGAAATGCCCAGGTGCCAGTTCTATTAATGAATAAAATAATATAATAAGATATATAATACAAAATTATTACTGAGACTGTATTTAAGTTTATGTTCAGCTCAGCTCAGTGGGAAGCTATAGGCAGTTCATAAGATATATGATGATAAATGAATAAAAGAAGAAATATTACAAAACATTTAATATAATGTAAATTCCTTTGTTAATTAATTGTATGATAAAGAATCATAATGTTTATTTGGTACAGTCTATTAAAATATACTTTAAACTTAATTTCTTCCTTCATCCAAATACAACATATATCAGCTTGCTATAATTATATTCCTGAACAATTCTATGACTTGGCATATCATAATCTAAACATCTACTTTAATGCCAATCAAGATATAAACAATAAGATCTCAGGGAATTTAACAAACACAGTTGAATTAAATAAAATACATTGGCCCATAAATTATAATTTTAAAGTATGATAAAAATGTAATGAAACAAATTGATTAAAATATTTTTACTGTGTTTCAATAATAAGATAATGACAGAAATAGGGTATTTTAATCTCATATCATCATCTAACAAATATACTAACTTAGCAACCTTTCTAATACGTTTATCCAGTGGCAATGTTTCTTATAATGTTTGGATTAAGAGACAATATTGTCAGACACCAGCAGATTTAATATTATAACTCTAAAATAATATATCTATTTTATAATAGATTTATGAAAAGTGGAGATGTGGAAATGGAAACACGAATGTACACAAAAATAACTCAAGACACAGTTTTTAAGATTTTAAATAAATAAAACAAATCATTTATTACACTAAAATAAATTTGGTTTAACATAATATTTACAATTGGACTACTTGTCTTACAGATTTTTAAATTATCAAATAAACTTTGAGCATCAGTTTGGGATTATCCCTATTATCAAAGCAAATTAACAACAAAACTTAAATATTCTGACTTCGAACACATGCTTTGCCTACATGTTTCATCTACATGACACTAAATAAACAACATGTTATATTATTAGCACACAAAAAATACTTTTGAGAGGATATTACTATTGATTAATAAAATAAATCAAATTAATTATATTTGGCTTTCAACAAAGCAACTTTCTCTAATTGACTAAATAATCACTTTCAATTACGTATACTTTTCATGCATAGCAACAAAATCATGTTCATTCTGATGATTTGATGATTTATAACCTTTATTTAAATAAATACACTGTATTTTAAAATATTTATTTCCTGTTTTAATCTCAATAACATTATACTTCTATTTAAATGAATGTAATGTATTTCAAAAACATTTATTTCTTATTTTAATTTCAATAACTATACTTTATATACACGATATTATTTATATTACACATGTGTGTGCATGTTTCAAGCAACAATAATAGAAAATAATATTTTCTACAAACTCTCCATTCATTAAGAAAATATCATACAATTATTTTATTTCGGACAATGTCGTAATTCATCAATAAAATAAGACACTAATATTACATCAAGAATTAATTCAACAATTTATCTGGCCACATATTAATTAACACAGAGCTATATTTTCATGATTATACAGACTGTACATTATAAGGGAAATCTACATGAGGAACAGATAAACTCTTACTGAACACTTCTACAATAATTCATCTGATTCTAAATACACTGTTGGTGGGGAACCTTTTCCTCATCACCAAGACTCTAAGAAAAATGTCACATAACTTCCTAAACATCATTTAATCATACTTCAACAATAACTCATCTACTTCAAAATACACTATTGGTGGGGACTTCTTCCTCATCACCAGGGTTCTAAGAAAACATCACTTAACTTCAAAAAATATCATTTACTCATATGCATATAATATAAACTAGGCTCTACTCATGGAAAAACATATACTAAATAAGCAAAATCTTTTATCCCTACAAACATTATAATGCAATCAGATTTCTTTCCATTCTCAAAGCTTTTCTAAATATCGAATCTTATAAATATATGCTGGCAGATAAATACATAAAGATCACATACTAATCCGTTCAACTCAGTAGAATATGACAGCGTCCGAAATTTATACATAAAATATTCACAAACTGAACTTTATCAAACAAATGTCATAATTGTGCAAAACAGACACACACCCGTGAATAAAAGTATATATAAAATTAACTCTAAATTACACATTATGCAGGCAACATGGCAATTAAATATTGCATTAAGGTATAACTTTTAATTCAGAATAGACTTTAGGTTACTTTTAAAATTTAATAGTTATAATTGTTACGAACGAACTTTCTTTCATATCTTGCAAACTATTTCTATTTTACGTTCGTTGATTTAAAAAAAAGAATAAAATTCTCACTTTGAGATAATAAAGTATACAAAATAAATATAAACCTCTCTAATAATATATTTTAAAAAATATTTTTCTTTTACCTTCGTAAAAGAACAATAAGACCTATTTGTGCACAATCAATTTTTACCAGCGTATTCCTCATTTGGATATGCTTCGGAGACGATCTTGAAGGTCAAAATAACCCAAATTATAAATAAAACATAATAATAAGTGAGCCTATCTATCAATAATATACATTAATAATGACAAGCAATAAAAAAAATAAAGAAACAAAAGTTATTTGTTTTGTAACTTAAAATAAAAGTTCACTTGCAAAGCTCTGCTCCAGGTTTATGAAACAATATGGGACACATTCCAAACTGAATTTAAATTAAAATAAGCTTCTGCAGGATAACTTAAAAAATATAATCATAACTTAAATATGACCCAGCACCTCCAGTGTTCATAGCATATCTATTTGAGATACCAAATCACACATAAGCAATTAATTTCTCCTTTATTATACTGAAAATATAAGACATTCTCCATTGTAGTTCTAGATTAAATACGCAATTATTTTTAATAGTTTTCTTGAATAGCATTTGACCTTTATAATTTATTATATGCCTGGTTTATTCTTAAATATTGTCAATTAAGATACCATGATTCGTTAGTAATTCCACAATTAATAATACTTTGTTTTATTTTCCATCTTTATCGAAGAGAACAAAAATTACCCGCATTTCTATCCTTCCATTCAATTTAAGCAAATACTTAATTTGAAGTAACTCACATTTTATTTCCTTCATTTTAAAATACGTATTATTTCCAGAAATACCAGATAAATAAATACTGTTATCTCTTTATGATGAATTTAAGCATGGCATGATTTATCAAAATATGCGTATCCTTAATTTAACACGGAAAATAGTGAAGAATTAAAATATATTCTGCAAAATAGTTCTGCATGCGTATTCCAGATATATTAAAAGACACACGTTGGTTAGTGATACAACAATAATATTCATGCAATTTATTCTTATTTAAAATGACAATTAAATGAAGTATTGGAGACTGGACGTTATCAACATACATTTTTAAAAGAGCAATAGTTATGAAGTGGTTAATTCAAAAAGTTTAAATCAAGGAGAGCAAAGTAAACTATGTACCTTTTTAAAATTTAGAATTGCATCTTAGTTAACTTTTCCCATAATAAGTTTCTTAAGATCCTTTCGAAGTTTTATTCCACAGTCTTTTTTAAAATCAATTTGACTTCAGCAACTGGTTTTAATTTCACAATAATGAGCCACTGTTTACTGGCTACAATTACATTACATAATAAGCAAATTGTTATTGGAGATCTTTGTTAAGTAGCTCTCTTTAGCAAAGGTCATTTCCCTTCACAAGGTTACTCCCACGCTTCTTTTCTAACTAAGCTAATTACATATTCAAAAAAAAATCTTTTCTAAAAAAAAAAAATCACTCTGATCTTTACAATTAAATGAAAATAAAAATAATAATAAAATAAATAGCTTTTACAAACTTGAAAGGAAAATGAATATTAATTAACTATTAAAAAAAAGATTAATAATTTATTTAATTTGTAAAATAATCCATTGATTCAACTATCTATTAATCATTGGAAAGAAATATATATTTGTTAAATTATTTAAGATAATTACTGTAATTTAAATGTTTTTAATTGTGAATGTACTATTGTTTGCTGTTATTAAAAGATGAAAATGAAATGAAAATGATGCAGAGTCATACATACATGCACATGCACTACAACCTAAATATTAAACTATCTTAACTAAATATAATTGAAACTGCTATTAACTGTTGATAAAAAGGATAAGTATTAATGAATAAAGGATTTTGAAACTATTCAACCAATATTATATTAACATAGGATAACTTTGCATTTTCCTTCCCAAATATACCAATTCCTATAATAACAACCCCTCTCTCTGACATTAAATACCTCATTAACCACAGTAATAATAATGAATACTTATAAAGTGGTCAATAAACTGCATAAGCAATCCATATCTAAGCTTTAAACAATCTCCAGCAAAAAAAATTTTAAAATTCTAAGGCTAATTCTTTTTTTTTTTAATATAACTATTTAATGCAGATACAAAGCATCTCAATTCCTTGTGCCCATTCAGATGGTCACAATATATACATATATATATATATATATATATATATATATATAAATATAGTGACCAAATTGTAATGGCACAATATATATATATCCACATTACACATATACACAGTTCTCTGTCCAAACCTTAAGATTACACTATAAATTATAGAGTATAAGCTGGCACTTTGTTGAATAGACTTGTTTTTTTTATATGATCAGACAAACAAAAAAAGCTGTTAAACCACTAAACATCACATGATCACCATTTTTTTATGCTTGCACATAACTGTTATTAAAACAAGCAAAACTCTCAGCCTTCTGGTATCCATTAATTACTCTGGCTGGCACTAATTGGCACTACTGTATGGAGAGTTTTGCCTGTTTTAAGAAAAGCTGCTGGAAGAAATAAATGAAGTAAACAAAATAGAGTAAATCATTAATAAGATTCACTAGATCTATTCCTTTGGAGATCATCATGTGATATATTTATACTGCATTTTAATAAAACTTATCTGGCAAGAAGAAAATTAGAATGTTGAAGAAGTGGCTGAAATCACAATTGCCTCTAGCTTCTGTCTATTCACTGCACATGGGAACAATAATACTGTAAGTTATATCAGACCTTGACAGTTTTGTGTTATGTTGGGAGAAAAACAACTGAAGGAATAGGTCATCATCAAAAACACCCTTAAGTCCAGATTAATTGCAGATGTTTTCCCCAAACAGTCAAGAGAATCGTGTAGACTTAGATATGTATTGGTTTATATATCGATATGTTATTTAATATTACCAAGAATTATAAGAAAATTTTTTCTATGTGGTGTGTGTGTGCATATTTATAAGCTGATATATTTTTGTTTATGATAATTTATAGAGACAGGGGAAGGGATGTTCTCATATCATCATGTATTACATGCTGTATAAAGGTGTCATATAATGTCCCCATGTTCATATTTATAAAGGGCTTTATTCAGGGCAAGTTTAGACAGCCATTGTGAAAACTTAAAAAAAAACAAAGAGACTTAGTGTTAGCAACTAATGAAGATGGTTATTGCACTAGTGTTGTGTCTATTTTGCTTTACTTAATCTTCTATTAAGAGATAAAGGTTTTAAGTTGGTATAGATGGATAGGATAGTTCTTGTTACAGGCTACTCCACCAGTAATTGGCTTGTAATCTGGTAATGCCTTTTAGTATTCTTATCAACAATCTTCAGTTGGGGTTCAAAAACACTGTTCTGTTAAAATATGTATATCTATGCAATTACATATAAAATGAATATTCTTTAAAACATCTAAACTCTGGGCATTTTTAATTTATTTTGGGACTAGTACCATTAACCAAGATCTATTTTAACACCATCTCATGATTTCTTTGAGGAATGATTAAAAACCCAGGTTTGAACCTGCATTTATTAGTTGATAATAATCTCATCAGCATCAAGCAATAGCTTACAGTCACATTAAACTTAGTTGTAATATTGTACAATTATTGAATATGTAAGAATAAGAATTAAAACATAGGCTAAAGTTTCAAGCTTGACAATACTTTATTTCAAGTTGTATAAGCAAATAAATCTCTACTTTCTCCTCATTACATAATAAAACTCTACCAAAATGTCTATATCTGGTTGAGCCTGCAGGCGCCATATTGAATTTTTAAAAAAACTGATCTGAGACGCAATATTCACAATAACTTCAGTTTTAATAATGTTAGAGCAAAAAACTTTACATTAATAGAAACTATAAAAACTAAAGAAAACAATAAGGCCAAGACAAATAATGATTATCATTTCAAAAATAAGGAAAAAAGAAATTTCAACATCCAACATAATTACTACTTTATTGTTTGTTCATAATTTTTAATTTATCATTAAGTAAGTTTAAATTAAATCTTCAATGGTGATTTCTTTGTATTCCTCACAAAATTATTTTTCAAACCATATATAACACTTCTTACCTGAGATAATCCATAGCTTCAGAAACTCCAAAAGTATTTGCATAAGAATTCTTCATTTTTATCTTGTACCCCAAAAGTTGACAAATCTCAAAGGTATCTATAAGAAAAAGATTCATCCTTATAAAAGATACAAAACAAATTATTTCCAGAGGTGGATATGCATTTGTCATCATAGCAATTAGCTTCTTTGTCTATCTAAAACTAGAAATTGTAGGCTACTGTCTATATCACTGATAAAATGAGTTTCATCTCTTCATTTTATATTTTTTGTGTACATTAGTCATGTTTATATTTTTTATACACACAAGTCTCATGATGATATAATTTATTTGCATATAGCTCATTTGCTAGCTATAGATTTGAAAATAATGTGATGCAAGATGTGGCAAAACTACTGACTCCACAGCATGAGTATAAAGGCATAGGCAAAAATCAGAATTTGATTATTTGCCTGCATACAATTCCATGTGGTATATACATAACCATTGTGGCTACCACTATATACATATCATTTGAAATCTTTCTTTATTGGTTTTAAGTGCTTATATTTTCACATAGTACTATGCCCAGTAAATTTTGTAGTTGCTTTATCAACTGCAACATTTGTGTACATTAGATTATTAGTTTTGAAAATTTACATTGCATTGCTCTATATATGTAAATCATTACTTGTTATACAATCACAATGCAAGAACAAACACACTAGTATAAATATAAACATATATCTTTTAAGAATCATTATGTGTATACTCAAAATTACACTACAAAAACAACTTTGGTTATATTTGAATTTATATTATAATGGGAGGGTGTGGGGTGGTAACAAAAATGTTTGAAGTGGGTGATGGAAAATCATTATCACTCCCAGTCTATTTCTAAAATAATGTTAGTAATGTTTAACATCCAAAAATTTATAAGCAATTTTCTATATTCAAAAGAGCATGAGATTAGAGAATCTCTGAGATCATTGAGAGATCAGCACAGCTAAATCAGAAGAGCAACTACAAGCATAATTAATAATCAACCATATATCAAACAGCATTATAAAGTAAAATAAGTAATACTAATACTCAAAATACCATTCATCATCATGAATGATCCACAATAGAATATAATAAAATCAATACAATATATCGACAGTCAATCTTGTTACTAGATTAGAAATGAGTCTTCTGTAGATCAGGCTAACTATTGAGCCTTTGCCACCTTGGGCAAATAGCAAATATTTAAACATAACTTAGATGAACCACTTAAGTTGCTCATCCATCAGAATACATAAAAATCAGAAATCAAAACAATAATGCTGGGAAATAAAAACATGCTGATCATCATCAATGCTCTGGCCACTTGTACTGCCAATTATAAGCTTAACTCCTAATAAGTCTAAACTAAAATAAAAGATAATGCATGGACTTTAAAGAATATAATCTTATGTGCCAACCAGAATGATGATGATTGATCATCATTGGATGCCCAAAAGCACTAAATACACATCCCCATTCATATATTCATGCCATGCATGAGTCTAGCTCAGAGAACCCAAGCTCTATTACTGTATGTGACAAAAAGATGATGATTGAATACAATTTTTAACAATCAAATACAAATTTATTAACAATAAATAAAAAAAAATTGAAATTAAGGTCTATGTGGCTATACATATAAATTAAGTTGTATACAATAAAAAAATTATCACATTGGTGATTTACATAATTACTATTCAAAATTCAAATTGTTACATTGATTTACATATATATGCATGCAGAAGCACCATTTATAATATACAATTAATATATTCTAATTGATATTCAATAAAAAAAAAGATTAAAATTTTACATATATGTCCTATTTTAATTTGCTACAATAATATTATATTTTTCTAATTAATTGCATTTGGAAAACATACTTAAATTTCATACATATACGTGTAAAACAGATATAATTTACAATTAGTTTGCAGTTTATAAGTTCTCTTTTTTCTTTTCAAACTAAATAAAGTCAATTTTTGTTTGATAGGTACTTGTTGATTAATTAATTATCAAGGTCTCTAAATGTCTTTTTTTTCTTTAATAAATGAAAAATAAAGTCGTTTTATATATCTGTCACTTCAGACCAAAGAAATCATTTAAAATTTTGTTATTATATATAACGCTGTTAGATTTCAACTCAAGCAAAAGTTACCTTGTTTTAACTTTAGGTTATTAATTTATAAATTTTAAAAGTGGTTTTAAGGAATATTAAAACAAAATAACTCACTATATATACATGTGATGTGTTTATTTGTGGTTCCCTGCATTTATAGATAAACAGCAGCATACGTACATCAATTTCTTCAAGTTTTCTTTTGGTAAGCTTGATTTTTGGTCCACCAAAAAATATAATTCCGGGCTTGTTGTCATCATCAGGGAAAATTTAATCCATGTAAAATGTTGGTCTGTAGTTGGTCTCTTTCTGTCTAGGATTATTCCAGGCAAGAAGCTGTCTTTGTTTAATAGATTTCAGGCAAGCAATGGTCCTCTCCACATTTAAGGCTATGAATTTCAGCACAAAGAAGTGGGTCATTTACTCTATGTGAATTCAAACTCCTGCAAAGGAAAACAGTAGCAGTTCCTCAATCTACTGTCCTGCTTTCAGCTACATCAGTTCATGGTAGATATTCTGCCAACTCTATGCTACAGCTAAAACCAACTGCTGCAAACTTGAATAAGCTGCAACAAAATATTATAACCAACCCTGCAGCTGACTCATTCTTACAAAAAACTACTATTCAGACTGCAGCTAATATTTTTATCAGCTCTTTTATAAAATCATTTGAGGTAATAACAACACCTTTATTGAAAACAGAGTTTTATTTTTATCACTCTAATCCTTTGGAATCTATATACATGTTTTTACTTAGGGGATTTCTAATAGATAGAAATTTTGTTTAATTAATTAAAAAAATTCAAAAATAAATATGGTATTTTTACATTTCAAAATTAGAATTACAATATTTATCAGATCTTTTTAAAATATTTAATTTTACAATAAAATATTATTTTAAACCCAGAGTTATTTAATCCTTTACTTATTATTATTTTATTTTAGGAAATATAGAAAAATATTTACAAAAAATTCTACTTTTCCTTTATTTTACATATATATATGCACATACACTATATTAGTGTGTGTTATGTAACCCAACTGGTTACAATATATTGTATAATAAAAAGCATAAATGATTTAATATTTTATAATTTATATAGAACACACATACCAATATAAACACAAACAGATTAATATACCATTTATCAAATAATTTTAAAAATTTAAAATATTAAAAATTAAAATTAATAACTTATGATATTCCACGATTATGTTTATCACATTGAAGGCCTTCATATCTGAATTATCAATGTATTTTTAATCCATTATATTAGGGTTATAAGGCTGATAAAGATTTTCTGCCTTTTATTGCCTCGTGTAAACTATTAAATTGACCAACAAATAAAAATAAATTAATCTACTTTTAAAAATAATTGTAAAAAATTCAAATTTTATCCGATAATGTAAAATAGGTCAATTTTTAGGTGTGCTTCATCTAAAGCAAACAAATAAATATTATTCCCTTCTTTTTAAAACAACCATTGCCATTATTAAACTACAACATCATTTATAGTTAATTAGATATGCAACATTTGAACTCATTGTTTTGTTACATTTAAAAAAAAAAGAAATTCCTTGGAACTTATTTTAAACTATTTATTGAAAAGCAAAATGATAAAAGTAATTTTTCAGCTAATTAGATATGCAACATTTGAAACTTGATTCTTTTATTTCATATTGAAAGAAGGAAATGAAATGATTGTTAAAAAATGACACACTTTTTGTAATAAATGATTTTATACATCCTATTGAAAATTAAAGAAAAAAAGGTAATATATTATTATTTCATTCCACAGTTTCTTTAAAAAATTATAAATAATTAACTTAAAGTTATATGTGGCTGCAGACATACACGCTCAAATCCCATCATACAACCACTGTTATTAATAGCTAATTTATTTAAAAAATCAAGAAAAATAATTATAAATTTGATCAATTAGCTTTTTAGATGGTTTTATTGATTGAGAATTCCCATATGGTTTGAGTTCCAAAAGTAAAAGAATTGGGTGTGATTTGTGACTTTATATTACAGGGCATATCAGCACTGCACTGAATAATGCAGGGCACCTAACTATTAAATATTTGTTATAAAGTGTTAATATGTTAATAGATTTGTTTACATAGGCAACTTTTATTTTTTTTTAAATATGTAAATCACCAGTTTGAAAAGGATGCTGTCAGTTGTGCTTTTTATATATGTATATTATTGAATAATTTTCATTTATTTTGCATCATGTATAAGAATTTTACATTTTTTAAAAAAATCAAGCAGTCCTTACTGTATTTATATTACTCTCCATAAATAAATTTGAAGTTTATTTAGTCCAGAATTTATTTTACATCATAGTCATCATAGAAAGATACACTATTATTGTACCATGAGTTAAATTTTTTCTTCAAAGTTAACAATTTAAAAAAAATTTCTTTTAGATAGTGCAAAATAAATTAACATTATTTAACATTACTTACTTATGTAGTGTTTATTTGTGTGTGATTATAATATAAGAAGTTATTTTAGAAATGTATTTTTAAGCATATGGTAAAAGACTATTAAAAACTATATATATAAAGTTGTATTTAATTTATATGAAACTGATAGTAAAAAATATATTACTTTGAGAAACATGAAAGCATATACACATATGTTCAACCAAATAAAAATTTGATTTCATAATGTATAATCGTTTGTGTTATTTTGATGATATTTATGTTAAAAAAGTCCAAATATCACAAAGTGATTGAATTAACATAATATTTATTATATTAAGAAGCTAAAATGTAATGTTAGAACTTAGAATTGTTCTTTAAGAAAATCTTCTTGAAATAAGATATTAGATATTGTACGACAATTAATTTTAAAATTTAAATTATGACAAAAGTCCCATTGTACTGGTTTCATGGAAATGTCTTTTGTCAACTATATTGCATATTTACAGCTTTCAAAAGTTTAAATAAAGTTTTTAAAAAATCTATTTTATATAAAATAAAATGCTAGTTAATTCTGATGGATTGGTAACATAAGAAATTGATAATTGACAAACGATTTAATAAATAAATAAGCTATGCTTATAGTTTGATTATAATTTGAAAAATCTATAAAGAAAGATGAAATAAACTATGACATGCTTTTATATGTTCTTATTATTATTTCTTAAACGACTGTACAAGAATATTGATTCATGCATACACAACATCTCAAATTTATTATTTAAAATGACAATAAATGAAAGATCAATATTGTGAATTTCTGAATATACCAAATCAATTTTTTATAAGATATAGACAATGAAGTAAATAAAATACGAATAACCTCAGATACAAATCTATTGATTTTTTGTCATTACAAGGAGAAATATATTGAGGAAATATAATAGTTTGACATTTCTATGATCACAATATTCAAAATCTTAATTTCACTTATTTGATACAAGTATATAACATAATTAAAATATTATTTTAGATATATTTCATAGCTTCCTGAAAAATACTCAGGAATCTTTAAAATGAGATATTTGCCTAATAGCTGGTTTAGATAACTGAATAAAAAAGGTGAAAGACATGCATGTTATGATTCAAATTTTTTAAAAGTAAAAATAGTATTAAATTAATATGAACAATAGAAACTCACAACATTGCTTAGATATGAATTAGGTATATTCTTTATACAACAGTGCTCAATCACTTGTTTAAAATTATCACATCTTTTTGGTTTATATGTATTGTAATGGGCACACATGCCGTTACATTATTTATTTTAAAAATTAGACATTAAAAATAAAGTTCGCAAATAAAAATTTGTTTTTTTAAAAATTGAAAATTAAAAGTCATCTAAACTCTAATATATAAAATTGCACAGATGAAAAATTATTAAAATAAAACTTTATTAAAAAAAAGAAAGTTTTAAAACTAAATTTTCAACAAAAACTTAAAAATATTTAGAGATAAAAATATATCTTTAAGTTTGTACAATAAATTAATTAATGCTATTGTATAAAATGGAAATGATTATTAATTAGTCCAAGTGAACTAGCCTTTGGCCATTTCAAAATGTATAATTAAAGGTCAGATAAGAGAGAAAAAACAATGAGAACAGAATGGCCAATGAAAGAAATCCCTCAAGAAATGGACCTCAATGAAAAGACCATCACCATCATCATGACGTAATGTCCACTCAATCCAAAATTCTAATATAAAAGAAAAAGTTTGGAAATAAATTTTAGTGAAGAAAGAGCTGGGAGAGAAAAAGAGATGTGAAAGAGATGTGCTATATGTGTTGGGGCAGGAGAGTTGAAGGAGAAGGGATTGGAAATACACACTTTCAATTCCTTCAGTTAATTATAAAGAAAGAAAATGACATCATCTTCCTATATTGTGTACCCCAGGACACCAAGATACAGCAATAAAATACCAGCCACAATAAAGGACCTCGTGGGAATTAACACCTTACAAGTGCAAGCAATCTTTTAAACTGTAAGAACTTTATGAACTCTAATAAGCTTTAATTATAATTCTAAAATGCCAGTATTTGAAAAGAATAAGAAATTTAATTCTAAAACTTGCTCCCTATTTAATAGAAATAGAATCCTATCTGACCAATGTAAATTATTATTAATAATTTTATGTGGTTTTTTTAAAATCATTTCCATTTATATTTTTTTTGTTCTTTAAGTTTTATTATGATTTTTGATTTTTTTGTTAAACTAAACTTAATAAATGTTAAATTTAAGCCAGGCATGAATGGCTGCATAGATTTATAAAGTTATATTAGTTTAATTAAGGGAGGGTAAATCTTAGGTTATTTGTTTCATAGTTAAATTGGGTTAATGGATTGGATATATTGGTGTAATTTGTAAATGTAGTATGAGGTCTGCTACATGCAGGATCACCTTATATGCCACACTTGGGCAAAATAAGCCTTTCTTATTGACCATCAGAGACATATGGTATTCCCTACTCCTTGGATCACCCCTTTGCCTATGGAATGGGATCGTAAATTGGAAAATAGGAATGCAATCCCTTCCTATGGAGTTTTTTTTAATTGTTCTCGCCAGACAGATGTAACATTCCTGTACTGGATGAGAGACAATTTTTTCTCTATAACCATGCTGTTCAGATATACCTTCCTGTAGTATGGTATTTGTGCTGTCATATTCAGCTGCATTGAATACATCAATATATCAGATGGATTGATGTTGGTTTAACTGCAAACTTTTGGCCTAAGGTTAAATAAGGGATAGAATATTTTCTTTTCAAATGCAATCTATGTAGTCTATTCATACTCGACACTTTAACAGAATATTAAATTTATCTGTGTGAACTTCAAAAATAAAAGTTAAAAATGTAAATTAAATGCTAAAGTAAAAGTTAGACTAAAATAATAATTCTAAATTACATATATGTTTAATAAATGTTTGTGTGTGTTATTACTGGCAGTGGCTTCTTTTATTTTTATATTGAAAAAATATTTTAAAAATTTATATTTTATAAACCTCTGCTACTCCATGAGCTAATGGTAAGGGCTGACGGTTTTAATAAATAAAAGTTGGATTTTTAACTCACTTATCTGTTTACTCTATAAATTTTCTAGGTTCAAATAGCCTAGTGGCACTCTGTATCACAGATATGGTAAGACTCTAATATCCGACCATTATAATTGGCGTGCAACATGGGCATTACACTTTAACCATGAGTACCCTGAGTAATTTTTTTTCAAAATGAAATATTTTTATCTAATTACGTATACTTTAAATTTTATAAAAGCACTGCCAGAAAGAAATAGCTCATATATTAAACAAGAGAAGGAAAATATATTAATAATTTTAAATTGTAATTTTTTTTTTAAAAAAGAAAAAAGTCAAAAGGTTGCAATTAATATGTTTTTTTTGTTAATATATATTATGCTTTAATGTGTATAGGCATGCACAGCCACATAAGTTTATGAGTGTAAATGTAGTACCTTATAATGAGTACCCTTTGGGAATTTACTTCAGTGTAACTCTATTTAAGCATTTCAATTAATCATAAATAAGTTGGTGGTATATATAATTGTGCTACAAATATACACGAATAAACCTATTATCTCTTAAAACATATTTACTTCAATGCAACCTCCTTAAATAAATAATTTGCTTGTCATGCCGTTTGTTTAAAAATGAAATGTAGAGAAAAAAGAACTCTTGGGGGGAGGAGGCATAAACGTAGATGGTTCATAGGAAAACGATAGACAACATTTTTTTTTGTATAAAGTATCTTTTTGTAAAGTTACTAACCGAATGTCTTTGTAAATTTTCGTCAATTGTGTACCATAATTACTAACCCTAAGTAAATTTTTTTTTTGTTTATTTTTTTAAGCAAGTTTACTGATATGTAACAGGCACACATGCCGTTACATTATTTATTTTAAAAATTAGACATTAAAAATAAAGTTCGCAAATAAAAATTTGTTTTTTTAAAAATTGAAAATTAAAAGTCATCTACACTCTAATATATAAAATTGCACAGATGAAAAATTATTTAAAGAAAACGTTATTTAAAAAAAGAAAGTTTTAAAACTAAATTTTCATCAAAAACTTAAAAATATATCTTTAAGTTTGTACAATAAATTAATTAATGCTATTGTATAAAATGGAAATGATTATTAATTAGTCCAAGTGAACTAGCCCTTTGGGCATTTCAAAATGTATAATTAAAGGTCAGATAGGAGAGAAAAAAAATGGGAATAGAATGGCCAATGAAAGAAATCCCTCCGGAAACGGACCTCAATGAAAAGACCATCACCATCGTCATGACGTAATGTCCACTCAATCCAAAATTGTAATATAAAAGAATAAGTTTGGAAATAAATTTTAGTGAAGAAAGAGCTGGGAGAGAAAAAGAGATGTGAAAGAGATTTGCTATATGTGTTGGTGCGGGGAGAGTTGAAGGAGAAGGTATTTGAAAGACACACTTCCAATTCCTTCAGTTAATTATAAAAAAAGGAAATGACATTGTCTTCCTATATCATGTATGCCAGGACACCAAGAGCCAGCAATAAAATACTAGCCACAATAAAGGACCTCATGGAAATTAACACCTTACAAGTGCAAGCAACTAGAAAGTATGGACTTTTCTTTTAAACCATAAGAACTTTATGAACTCTAATAAGCTTTAATTATAATTCTAAAACTTTAGTATTTGCAAAGAATAAGAACTTTAATTCTAAAACTTGCTCCTTATTCAATAGAAATAGAATCCTATCTGACCAACGTAAATTATTATTAACAATTAATTTTATGTGATGTGTTTTTTTTTTAAAAAAAAATCATTTCCATTTATTTATTTTTGTTTTTTAAGTTTTATTATGATTTTTGTTTTTTTTGTTAAACTAAACTAAACTTAATAAATGTTAAATTTAAGTTGGGTGTGAATGGCTACATAGATTTGTAAAGTTATATTAGTTTAATTAAGGGAGGGTAAATCTTAGGTTATTTGTTTCATAGTTAAATTGGGTTAATGGATTGGATATTCTGGTGTAATTAGTAAATGTAGTATGAGGTCTTCTATGTGCAGGAACACCTTATACGCCACACTCGGGCAAAATAAGCCTTTCGTATTGACCATCGGAGACAGACGGTATTCCCTGCTCCTTGGATCACTCCTTAGCCTATGGAATGGGATCGTAAGTCAGCAAAAAGAACTGCAATCCCTTCCTATGGAGTGTTTTTTTATTGTTCTCGCCAGACAGATGTAACATTCCTGTACTGGACGAGTAACACTTTTTTCTCTAAAACCATGCTGTTCAGATGTACATTCCTGACAGTATGGTATTTGTGCTGTCGTATTCATGCTGCATTGAATACATCGATATATCAGATGGATTGATGTTGGTTTAACTGGGAACTTTTGGCCTAAGATTAAATAAGGGATAGAATATTTTCTTTTCAAATGCAATCTATATAGTCTATTTATACTCAACACTTTATTAGAATATTAAATTCATCTGTGTGAACTTCAAAAATAAAAGTTAAAAATGTAAATTAAATGCTAAAGTAAAAGTTAGACTAAAATAATAATTCTAAATTACATATATGTTTAATAAATGTTTGTGGGTATTATTACTGGCAGTGGCTTTTTTTATTTTATTTTTATATTGAAAAAATATTTTAAGAATTTATATTTTATAAACCTCTGTTACTCCATGAGCTAGTGGCAAGGGCTGACGGTCTTAATAAATAAAAGTTGGATTTTTAACTCGCGTATCTGCCTACTCTATAAATTTTCTAGGTTCAAATAGCCTAGTGGTGCCCTGAAGCAAAGATATGGTAAGACTCTAATATCCGACCGTTATAATATAAATATTTGGTTTTTGGAACTTTTTTCTATCCCAGTCATGAGATCACTCTTCATTTTTATATATTTTAAAGAATTAGTATTTTCAGATATTAATATTATAAAATTTGAAGTTCTTTAACAAATGATTATTCATTTTTCTTATGATTTGATTTTGAAAGAATTTCTAATCAATGCAATGTCGAAAATCTCATTAACAGATAAATTTTTAATTTTATTTTAATTTTATCATACATTTTTACAGGTGAATAAATGACTGAATTCACATTTTAAAACTATTTTAATTAATGTATGAATTAATTATTAGAGGTTGTTCTAATAAAAGAAAAAGTAGCTTACATTTACAAAAAGTTCTTTTTTCCTTGCAATTTTTTTAAATATCTTTTGATTATTTACTTAATTAAATATAACTTATACAATAACAAAACAAAAAAATATAATCTAATATCCTAACCTTCACTGTTTGAATTAAATAGTCAGATTTAATATTATGATATGCAATGCTGTTACATAAGATATTAGAATAGCATAGTATGATTACACAATAGCTTCTTAACCATGATTCACAGTACAATATCAGTATAATTATTGATTAAGTCCATATATGAAAATTTCAATGATGCAATACAAAACAGTGAGAGGTTTAAACTTATATTGACTGGAGGATATTGACCCAATAATAAGTTGTATGCAGTAATTGATCTTAGAGAAAACAATCCATAGTCTATTAATCTAGAAATATCTAATATTCCCCCTACAATGCCATGTTCAGTTTTTTTGCCTTTTGCATTATCCTAGGGTCTGATATTTTTTTAATTTTACTTGTCAAAAGTCAATTTAAATTATTAAGACAAAAATCATTTTCTCTATAATGCCTTTAGTAAGTAATATGAGAGACCTAGAAATAATACCTTCTATCTGCATCTTTTGAACAAATTACTTTCATTCTATGAACTGATTCTGTCAGCGATTCATTTTTTCTGTAATAAAGTTTCAAATGTAACCTTCTATAAAATATTTGGTGCTTGTCAAAAGATAAAAACTATATTTCTATAATACATGATCTAACATGAATATGCTAATGCCAGTTACTTAAATAATAAAAACCAATCTGAAATGAAGTCTCCATAATTTATCAACAACTTATTTAAAGACAATTAATTATATTAAATTAATTTAAAGATATTCACTCTTCAAAACACAAATGTTTTCAAACTATGTACACTCTAGTTATTTAGAACCATTTGTACCAAGAACTATTTTAATAGTTAATATAACTTCCACTAGGACAATCTTTAAAAAAATAAACAAAACAGTGTCATTGTATTTTAAAGTAATGTGACAACAAGTTATTTAAAAAAAAAACAGGGCTCACATTAGAAAGCCACAAGAAAATACTATTATTCTGATTCATGCTATGAAAACTCTTGAACTATCAGATGACAGTTTATTTTTATTATAAAGATATTAAATGATAAATGGAACAAATTATTCGTCAATAGCTTAAATTATTTTTTCAAAGGTGAGAACTTTGTAGATAACATTGCAACATATGGCAAACATTTACAAGCAAAGATTAGATGATTTAGATAAAATACATAAGTTAATACTATTGAGATACTCAACATTAGAATATAGATGTTCTATCTATGCTTGCTAATTAGCCTTGCATTAAGTAAATAATAAAATAGTTTCAGAAGTATGAGTACCACATGATAGATCTGTTAGTGGACATTGAACTCCAGAATCCATGATTCTACTACTTTACTAAATCATTCAGTGCCATATTGCATTTATATGTTTATCACAAACCATACATAGAAGCATTGCCTTAACATATTGAACTTTTACAACCAACTTAAATTAACACAAGCACATGAGAGGTTTAGGTTTAAATTAATGTAAAATAATAAATAGTGAAATTATAAAATATCTTAGTTGTAGTTCAACTAAAAAAATATCAAAACAGTAAAGTAATGCATGAACGAAACAGAAGATTCAAGTAAAAATACAAATCTCCATTGATATACTATTTATTAATGCAATATTAATTAATTTTTATAGTCATTAGGAATGTTATGTTTTTTATTCTTATTTTTGTTATTATTAGAGCTTTTTTATATGTGTGTATATAACATTTTTAGTAGTCAACTTTTATTTTTACATTTATATTTTCTATATGCATTTTCAGTTTGAATATTTAATAAACATATCTTTCGGGTAGTAAGGGAAGGAGATTGTCTGCTTCCCATAAATTATCATTGTAATGAAAAAAAAGTATAGCTTAGAGATCATCACTTTAACAAATCTTGAATTTTTATTTTTTTATACTACTTTAATATAGCTTAAGTTCTATTTTAGGTTTTTTTAAAAAAACCTCTACAGTCTGTGCAGCTTATTTCTTTATTGTAACTCATTAACATATTTGCATATTTACAGTAAATACCTTGACAATAAAATGGTTCCAAAAAAAAAATACACGATACAGTATTAAGAAAGAGTTTTTTTTTTGTTAAAAATTTTCCAAAATTTCTGTTATAATAACATCCCCCCTTTTTATTATAAATATACCCTTTCCCCTCCACAAAAAATCTCTACATATGTTTATATAATAATTTTATGTAAAAATAAATAAAAACATTATTAAAAATGTTTAAAAAGATATGTTTGTAAATATTTGCTTTGTTAGGACGAATCATATTATTCTATTGGATATTCAGAAGACAACCCTTGGAAAACTTATACATAAATCAGAATATACATTAGAAGATATTTATTTGACATAGGCATATGAGATACATTACATCAGATATATTATTTTGTGATGTTTGTCACAGTATTAAGTGGCGAATTCGAGAATCAAATATTTCTGGATCAATTCTCAGCTGATCAGGTGAATGTAACTGCTAAACTCAGTTCATCGAATGCATACTTAAATGTCACATACTCAGCACAACTTACCATTAAATTATTTATGCTGATAATGCAGCAATACTTGTAAGTAGTAGAGATGAAATTAATAGAACTAACAAACAGGATAGGTAGAATTTGAAGTGCTTTGAATGAGAATCAATACAATTGGGTAAATTGATTGAGAGAATAAATATTTAAAAGAAGTCGTGATTATTTAATAAATTATTTAGTTTTAAATATTTAAAAATTGATTAGCTAATAATCAAAATAGTATTAGATGAATTACAATAACAATGAAAACTTCTTGTAAATATTATTGGCTCTCTAAAGTTAAAACTTAGAAGGAGATTAGTAAAGTGTTTGAAGTATTACTTTTATAAAACAGAGACTTTGAAGCATTAGGAAAAAAACAATTTGAAACAAATGTGGACTAAAAAAAAATCAAAATATTGGAAGGACATAGTCATTTATTTTAACTTTACTCTCATAGCCTTTTATTGTAAATGTATGTTAAATGCATTGAAATAACAGATTAATATGTGAAAGGAACCAACACTTTTAGACATGCACTACTTGCATTAATTTGCTTGCACTCATTCATCAATAAGTGTTTTAAAAGCAAAAGTGAATCACTTATGCTTAGTGATTATTTTTATATAAATCAACATCTATTCACTGTGCTTAATTCAAGTCTTTCTTCTATTATGAGACTGATAATTCAAATGACAAATTATTGATGAGTAAGTGTAAGCAATTTAATACCAATAGGTCATGAACTGAAAGTTAGGTTTTCTCTCACATGATTTACATTTATAGATTGCTAATATATTAATTATTAATATTGTATAACCAAATACTCTCGCAAAAAAATGTGATTTTTTTTACTATATGCATATAAATCACTTAGTATAAACTAAATGTATAAAAAGATTCAAGAATGGATTGTCTATGCTCATTAGGAGTTAAAATAGCAAAACATTTTCACACAGTAGTGCCACCTGGTACAAAGTCTAACTTTCGATAAGTGTTAGAAAGTTGTGCATTATAATTCCATTCCGATGCCATCTTTTCAAATATCACCAGACTAGTTCTAGTTTATGGTTTTCACCAGGGCCTTGCATCTGGAAGCATACACCCTTTACTTCTTTAGTTAACATTAAAATTATCAGCAAGGACAATATTTTCAATTTTACTTATATAAGCACATAGATTAGATCCCAAGACCCAAGTGTACTGTTCCCAGATAAAAGGCTCCTCAGTAAAGAAAGTCATAAGCTAGAAACAAGTTTAGGAGTAATGATTATGAAGTCATTGGATAGGAATTATAATCCACAATCCTTTGATATTTATTGATTATTAAAGCTTGCATTAGGTGGCCTAACAGCTAGTTTAAGCATAAGAAAAGGTGATCATGTGAAGAATTAAAATACATGGCTGTGAGATATGCAGTACACTTCAGGCACTAGCCATATGTTAGGATGACACATAACATGGTTTTTCAATATCACCTTAAATCATTGAGTAGTAGCAGGATTAACTAGTCTTTGCTGATATTGGTTAGATATTTTATCTATTAAATCTAATTTTAATAAAATAATAAGTTAATTTTTTAAACTTGCTGTTTTAATGGGCATTACTCAGGAATATATATATATATATAACAACTGAGTATCTTTTAATGGGCATTACTCAGGAATATATATATATATATAACAACTGAGTATCTTCTGTATCTTAATACCTTACAAAAATTTATTATTTCATAATGCTGATAGCATTTGGCTGCTGATACTACAGAACTTCTTTGATGATTATATGAATAATAGTGTCCTCCCTACTGAATTAATTACCAGCTTGAGATGTCTCTTCCAGTTCAATGACTGTATTAACTTTTGCTTAAACTGTTTCAAAGTATTTGAAATAATAGTTTATAATTTTTGATATTCTCATCTAAAGTTTATCTGTGTTGTATTTAGTCAGATGACTGTTGTTAATCTTGATGTCTGTAATAATATCAATCCTCTAATATTTATAACATGCTGGTTTTGCTTGCAATTGTGTTAAGTAACTATTTATTGTTTACTTATTAAGTTCTATAAAGAACTCTGGCATCAATCTGGAAGTGGATTGATAGATTTTTTTTAATACAAATGCCTTATATAGTACATGTTTCATGTTATCAGCTTGATTTTTTATCTGAAGATTCATTAGAAATTCTGCTAGAGATTTGTCATGAATAGATATTGTTATCTTGTAAAGTATTAGTAGTATTCTAGTTATATATATATATATTATAATCCCGACTCAACACCGATCCTACACATTATATGAGCAAATGCTCAGGATGCCAATTCTATTAACGAATAGAATAAATTAATAATTATATATTGCTTTGAATTAATGTTGAGACTTACAGCTTAGCTCAGTGGAGGGTTAAAGAAAAATTTAAAATATACAGAATATAAATAAATGAAGAAAGAAATATTATTGATGATTAAAATAAGATGCATGCTTCATTTAGAAATTAATAAAGTTTTATTTATTCAAGATAATAAACTATAATTTTAATTTGATTTCTTCTATCATCTAAATACACTCATAGATTCACTATAATATAACTAACATAAAACCATGATATTGGATAACTTCACTATCTAGTACGTCTTAGTCTAAATAGCTAAACTGATATTAATTTGGAACTAGGAAATCAGATCTCAGGGAATCTTTAATACGATTTGATTAAAGAAATTCTATTACACAATAACTTGTAACTATTGTAATAATAAAAAAAAAGAGATGTTTTGCTGGGCGAGCAATTAGATAATAAAGGAAATAGGGTACCTTTTAATCTCACATAATTGTCTAAAGAATAACTATGTATGCAACCTTTTTATAAGTTTACCAAATGATAAAGTATTTCATATAATGTTTGGATTAAGAGAACAATATTATCAGATTTCAGTATGTTTATTATCAAATTTACAAAGAAGTACATTTATGTTGTAATAGATGTGTAGAATGTGGAAACTAGAATACGAATGCATATAAAAACAACTGGAGACAAAGTTTTAAATACTAAATAAAGCATTTATTTATATTTGCAATTGAAATAGATATAATTAACTCACATTGGGACTATTGTCCCAATTCTTAAATTTACACATACATTAGTAATCTAGGTTTGATATCTCTTTTGTTACACTTTTTTATTATTTATTGATAGGTATTTACAAGATATGAATCAATAAACAAAATAATGACCTCATATCCTGACTTCAAATATATTTGGGCTGTTAATTAACTCTAACAATTTTATTATTAGCAAACAACACTGGGTAAATTAAATATATTATGGGCACAAATATACAAGTTGGAGAGATCACACTATCAATTATTAAGATAAAACAAATCAATAAACTTGGCTGCCAAAAAAATGACTTAAATAGCTCAATTAAATAATCCCTTTAAATATCTACCCTTTTCACGCATTCAAAAAAAAATCATTCTGATGATTTGTTGCGGTAAATTAATATGATATAATTCAAAATATTTACTTCCCGATATATAAATTTAACAGTATTATACTTTCATGTCTGCGAGATTATTTGCATTATGTGTGTGTCGTATCTTATACTATAATTAAAACAAAATCATACATCTTATCAGTTTACTTATGAATTATTAATTAAATATTATAATTCGGACAATGCCATAGACCAACCAACAAATATAACACTATTTCTGCTTTAATATTCCATAAAGAATTAAATCTTATTATTTATTTATCCGCCAACTGCATTACATATAACTATGATTTTATGATAACACAGAAATAAACATTCAAGAAAAATTTAAGCACATGAGGAGTAAACAAGCTTCTTGGCTAACAAATCTAACGACGAATAATGAATCCCCACCTCCTTTGAGGTATACTATTGGCATGGAATTTATTCTCACCACCAGAATAAAGGGACATAAACTACTCAACTTCATAAAATATTTTTATAATGTATACATACACAATCTAGGAATATATTTCACTCATGGCAAATACTTAGATATAATAAGGGAGAGAGTTCTCAATCCCAATCTACATAGAACATATTACGAATAACTTTCTTTCTCATAGCTACTTTATACATTGAAAAATAAATACACATACACAGATATGACACTATTCCTACCAATTCTTTTAGCATACTGCACTATCTGAAATTAACAGAAAGAAAAACAGTCATAAAACTGAATATTTACTAATTATATGAAATGAATGCATAAGACAGACACACATGTATGAATAAGTGCATGTAAATAACTTCAAATTATATAATACGCAAATATTATGGTAAAATAAATGGTAAAATAATAATAACAAAAAAAACTTAGTTTATGACAAACTATTAGCTATTTTAAATGGCAATAATTCTTATCAACAAGGTTTTACCATTTCTGACATAATATTTCTTTCATACATGAGCTACTCTGAAAGCCAAGTGCTCACTTCGAGACACACACAAATATATATATATATATCTTCAATAAACCCCTATAAAATGTATATATAATCTACATAAGACATTATATTTAAATAATAATTATTTACCAGCATATTGCACATTGCAATATGCTCATCTGAGAAGTTCTAGGAGTCAAGGAAATAACAAAAATTAAATAAGCAAATACATAAATAATAAATCTGTCTAACTATCTATGGTATAGCAATAGTAACAAACAAAAAAAAGTCACTCTTCTTTTAACTTAAAAAAAATTCACTTGTAAAGTTTCTTTTTTTCTTAAACATAAAGTTTCCTGACTGACACGAAGACAGGGATGACGATTCCAAATGAGTACATGTTACTAAACATATATTTCTATAGGATAGACATTCACAATTTAGATTTAATTCAGTGATCTCCAATGTTCTTAGCAATAGCTAATTGAGTTCACTAATAGAGCACACACCGTAATAAATTTTTATAATAATGATGGAGATATAGATATATAATTTCAGCTACGTATCTCTTTATATTTATCATTCAATTAATTCTGAAATATTTTAATTCAACAATAATTTTAGCAGATTTCCAAAAAGTAAACATTAGCTTGCCATTAACTTTATAAATTATCACAGATATAATTATTTTTGGTCCATTGTTAATTAATTATTCATGTAGATCTACAATTCCTTAAGCAATAATATTTTTATTTTATAATAAGTCCATATATCAAGGAGAATAAGAAATATCTAATATTAATGTCCTTCTACTTGATTTAAACAGGTCAAATTAAATAAATACTAGTAATTAATTATTTGTAAGCCACACATTTATTTTATCAATAAAGTAATCTATCATGAATAACAAGCATAATTATTATCATGGATTAATTCAAATATATAGCACAAAAATATTATACTCGCATCCTTCCATTTTAACCTGACTTTTATACAATTAGAAAAGAATTTAAATGGAGAGTCAAAGGTAGGTTTTGTTAAGCAGTCCTGCATAAATTTTCTTAAAAGATGATAAAGTTCACACAATTTCCTTAAAAGATTACAATGTTCATGCAATTTCATTTTTACCTTAGTAATAATAGATGATATAAGCAAATAAAGTAGATTACAATTATCAGCATATACATACATTTTAAAGATGATAGTGTTAATTTAACATTTAACTGAGTGGAGAAAATGAAGAAAAATATACCTTTTTTATAATTTAGCCTGACATCCTTCCTTACAGCTGTCTGGTAGCTAGAATTCTCACACTGAATTTTATAATGAAAATAATGTTTAAAAATTCAAACTTTGGAGTTTAACTGACTTGATTTCTGGAAGACATTTAAAAAAAATGCACAAAGAAGAAGTGGCAGATAATGAATGAATGACTGAATGAATAATCACTGAATTTCTATTACTATTACTTAAATACATTTCTTTTCCATCAATCAAGAGGTCATCTTATCCTCCAAAGGTTAGCTCCACCTTTGCACTCATTTAATTAGAAAACAAATATTCAAGAAATTTTTTCTTGAAAAAAAAAAAAGAATCATTTTGATTTTCTAAATCAAATCAAACCAAATTAAAAAAAAACTTCTTATACAATTGAAATAAATGAATATTAATTAATCAGTAAAATAAAGTAGTTGATAACATAATTTAATTTGTCAAATAATTCAGCAATCCAGATATCCATTAATTACTCAAAATGTATTTACATTTGTTATTAGAGATATTTACTGTAATTTTAAATGTTTTATTGTAGAATGTAAAATTTTATATTGTAATTAAATATGAAAATGAAATTGAAAGATGATATAGACATACATGCATTCACATATGCTGCTATATGAATACTAAATTATCATGACTAACATATGACTAATATGGCTATGAGTTAAACATACTTCACTGATTATATTACTTATACATGGATAGGTGTACCAATGAATAAACAGATCAGAAAAACATCTAAACAAACACCAGCCATTATCCCACAAATAAATAAAACAAATTTACATCAACTTAACTTGCATATCAACAATTCCTGTAATAATCCACCCCCAACCTTCTTGCATTAAATATTTAATTATTATTATTATTATTATTATTATTATTATTATTATTAATAATAATAATAATAATATATTATTATTATTATTTTATATAATTATAATTATTATTATTATAATAATAATAATAATAATAATAATAATAATAATAATAATAATAATAATAATAATAATAATAATAATAATAATAATAATAATAATAATAATAATAATAATAATAATAATAATAATAATAATAATAATAATAATAATAATAATAATAATAATAATAATAATAATAATAATAATAATAATAATAATAATAATAATAATAGTAAATGTTTATAAAAATTACCAACTAACCTTCATAAGCAACTCTCACATAAGGTTTTAGACCATTAACAGTAAAATTTTAAAATTTTAGTGCTGTTTCACTTTTTTTTAGTTAAATGCAGTTATTCACCACTGACACAGTATACTTTAATTACTTGTGCTCATTCAGAAGGTCACAATATATATTCTTCCAGTTGGTTTCTAAGTGACTAGGCTGCTAATCTGTTTGAGTATTGCTCTTGGTGTAAAATAGATATAGCAGCAAGTGCTAGATATCATTCTAGCTAGGTGTAAAGATCACATCATTATATGAATAAGTTTAATAAATCTATAGATGAAGATTATAAGGCAATCAAGAATTGTCTGAATCTTTATGATACAACATGATCCATTGCTGCTTGCCATAAGATAATTGAGGACTTATCTAGAATGTGCTGGGAAGATTGTCAATGCCAGAATTAGCTAACATCTTTATCTTCACAATTTCTGGATAGCTACAATGCAATAAATCTAACATTTGTTTTCAGCTATAAGATGGTATGATTACTCAAACTTTTTCCATATTAAACACTGTTTTGTTAAACTGCTTGGATTTATTATTTAATCATCCCAAATGGATGTATTTTAAGAGTTTGTGATAACCAAGTTTATTTCCAACCCAGAAAGCCATCTTGTTAAATTAATCATATTAATTACCCTGTTATTACTTGGGTATGATGGGCCTCTGTTGATGACATCTATATGGTGAATATTTTTTCTTTATATATGAAAATAAAAGGTTAAATTAATATAGCATATAAAATAGATATGTTAGTGATGATTTTTTTTTGGCTGCCAGCCCTAACAATCACTTATCAGTTTTTAGAGTTAACATTTTTACACTTATATTCCAAATTCTTTTTCACTCTGACTAGTAATTTTAATGCATTTCTATCAATCTATGAGTAATTTTTTTTCATCTTGGTTTAGCGTTTATAGTGCAAAAGTTATGCTTTAGACACCTCACTATTTTTGTAAAGACTATCCTAACATCTACTAGAAAATCATTTGCAGTTAGAATTAGTTTTCTCCATAGGTCATTATGAATGAATCTTTTAAACTGTTATATATTTCTTAAGCTCCAAGAGAAGTTAATTCCTGAGAAAAAACCCTGTTAATCTTGATCATTAGTTAAGCAGCTTATATAAAAGTATATCCACAATACTATGATAGAATAATTTTTCATATTAAGATGTATTAAATTTAATTAGCACTCAGAATAAATGAAGTTTTCATTTGTGATTTATTGTTAAATGTAAGAACTCCAATTTCTTCCATTTCAAATAAGCATTTATTTATACTAATATTTGCTGTTTTGAATTTTTCTCACAGCCTTCTGATGAAAATCAAACATTGCCTGAAAGATTTCATCGATAAAATTTTTTTTCCAAAGTATGATCAGAACCCAAATATCCCATCCTCCAATTAATCTGTTATATATTAAAAAACTACTATGGCTACAAAAAATGATAATTGATAACTTATTCATTTGACTAAGCTATTGAGTTGTAATGGTTAGGATCAGTTGAGCTTCTTCATCTATTAAAAGTGGAAAAATAATATTTTTGTAATGACCTTTTCCATCTGCTAATATGAAAACATTTGATTGATAAATATGATTATCAAATGGTAATGCATTTTTAACTGCACAGCAATAAATCTCATACAATCATCTCTCCTTATTATTGCAATTATAGATACAATTGGAGTGGTCCATTCAGTATGATAATAGGTTTAACAAATCCATTGCCCAAAAGCTAGCTTTCAAATTTTGATTTTACTGTAAAGAGCATAAAATAGCAGTGGTAGCCAATAAGTTAACTAGTGGTCCCTTGTATCATTTAAGCTTTTCTTCAAAGACTATAAAAATTCATTCTTAAAAGTTGACCTATAAGAAATCTGATTCACTCTGTAATTCTACAATAACTCATAGATTAAAGCAATCTGGCTTTATTAAATTGCAAAATTTCTTAGCAGATTATCATGTTCAAATTCAGGTGTACAATCATAATCTACAAATAGGTAACTATGTTTAATAATTTATTAAATACTCTATGCATAATATTCATGCTTACAATAATGATACAAGAACATTATGTAGCTGATCCATTTTTCAGATGCTACTGACAAGTCCATGGGTTCACACAACAGTAAAAATCAGGTTTCATTGTCCATTCTAGGCTAAATGTGGTTCAATATCTGGTACATCTGCTCAGGTGGCTCCAAATCCTTGATACTTCATGTTATGTCTCAGTTGGCTGTTGATTCTTGATGATTTGTCTTTACCCTGGTTAGCCCTGGTCAATGTTTTGTATGATTCATCTGTTGCTGACAATACCTAAAATCAAAAATATTAATGTGTATAATATTAATGATTAAGCATGTGCATGTTTACTTTATGCATACATTGTGCTGTATTCTGTATTGCTTCACTCCAACACAGACCTGGTTAGTCTTTTATGGACTTTTGCCTTGTTTCTCAGGGTTCACACCCTGTCTTCCTTGTTGCTTTATATACATGTACAAATTCCTGCAATGCATTGGAGGCTTATTGAAATTGCTACCTTTAAGTCTACTGACAGTAATGATTTAGTTGTTGGGTGTCCATGCTAGCTCTTGTGTGGCCCTTCTTTTAGAACCCATTCTGGCTATGGTTAGTATCCATACACTTCTTAAAGATTTCTATGCTTGATTTCTGTGTATGTTATAGTTATGGCTTCTGCATTTTACATATACATTACATGTGACTCTTGCCAACCTTGTTAACTATTAATATTATTGACTTTGCTTTTATAGTTTACAATCAGATTTAATATACATGCAAACCATAATGCTGACAGTCCTTCAATATATTTCCTCTTCATATAATATCTTTCTTAGCTCTAGAATTGCTTTCAAATATAATGCTTCAAAAGTTATAGCTTTTGGGAAATATCCAGTAACTCCTTTATTTTATATATATATGACAAAGAAAACAAGTTATAAATTTCGTAACTTGCTTTTAGCTTGCATTTTATGATCACTAGATGAAGCTTTACCAATAACTCCTAACAAGCTTGTTTACATAAACGCCGAGAGAGATAGAAATCAATATCTCTTTCATTGTCTCCCACCTCCAGACCATAGTTTCAAGCTAGTTGGTTGACATGTTGTGTGAACCCATGGACTTGTCAGTAGCATCTGTAAAATGGACCAGCTAGATAATGTTCTTGTATCATTATTGTAAGCATGAATATTATGCATAGAGTATTTAATAAATTATTAAACATAGTTTCCTATTTGTAGATTATGATTAAACATAGTTTCCTATTTGTAGATTATGATTGCACATCTGAATTTGAACATGATAACCTGCACATTTCCTTATTTCATCCATCCATCTCACATTTGATCTCTTTCTGAATCTTTATAATTTGGAATCAAAATTAAGATTTCAATTGCCCATCTATTATCATGTCTTCTGGAAATATGTCCAGCCCAACTTCACTTGTCTTTTAATTCTTTCAATGATATCAGTAACACCTGTTCTTTCTCTTACTATGTATTGCATTTTCGATTTCTTCTTGTTGCTTCTAATATGCATCTCTCCATACTTCTTTGAGTGGTCTACTCATATTGCTTTTTAAGTGTCTAAATTTCAAATCCATGAATAAGATATGATAAAACACATTTATTAAAAACCTTCCTTTTCAAACACATAGACATAATTCTTTTTAATATTAACTTATTTCTACCAAAAGCACTCCAACCAAGTTTAATTCTATGATTAATTTCATCCATTATGTTTCCATCTGTAGTAATAATATGATTGTAGTTGCTAACTTCTAATTCATCATAATCAATTTTTATTTTCATCTTTTGAAAAAATCCATTGAACATTATCTTTTTAACATTTATCTTTAGTCCTACTTTTGACTGCTAACTCTTGCAACATTTCCTGTAGCAAAAACAACTATATCATCTGCAAAAACTAAATGACTTAAATAATCTCCATTTATTTTTACTCCTTTAGCTTCCCATTTTAATCCACAAAATACTTATTGCAGCACTGCTGTAAAATGTTTTGAAGATATGGAGTCGCATGTCTTACACCCTTCTCAATGTTAACATTTCTAGTATCATTATGTAATCTAATTGTTTCTGTAGCATTTTTATAAATATTCTTCAGAATATGAAAATATCATGGGCCTATACCTTAATGATCCAATGCTTTAATCAGTGAAGAAATGCTTATAGAAAGAAATGCCTTTTCATAATCTACAAATCCAAAAAATAATGGCACCTCATCTTCATTGGTCCTTTCTATAACTTCTCTCAATACTTGGATATGATCTACTGTACTAAAATCACATTTAAATCAAGCCTGTTCATTTGATTGGTTGAAATCCTATGTTCTCTGTAGACAAGCTGTAATTATCTTGATAATTTTTTAATATAAAACTGATGTCTGTAATTTCTAATGTCTTCTTTATCATTTTTTTAAATATTAATATTGCATTCTTCCAATCATCCAGTACACCTTTATCATTTCGATATTTGGTATGTAACTTTGTCAAAAATTTTTCTATTTCCTGACCTGCTTCTTTTAATATTTTGATTATAATTCCATTATTACCTGGAGCTTATCTCTTCTTCATAAATGCATGTCTGACTTCATCATTTAAAATCCTGGGCAATTCAGAAGATATAATAAATGTAGGAGTACTACTTCTTTATTACTATATAATTCTTGATAGAACTCTTCTACCCATTTCATGATGTCATCTCTTTTTTTAGTAATAGTTCCATTTTTTTTATTGCAGATATAAGTTTCCTACCAATACCAAAATGTTGTTTTAAATTCTTGATACTTTTATTCTCTTCTACAGATTTCCTTCACACCACTTTACAAAATTCAAGATCTTCAATCCTTTTTAATAGATCATTTTTATATATCTTCATATTCCTTCTTTTCTTCATAAATTCTCTAGTCTCAGTAGAAATTTTATTGGTCAATTGCTGCTTTTTTAGTTTTTAAAAGTGTTTCACTTATTTTCCTATTAATTTCATTCAAATCTGAATCATGTTCAAAATCTTATTTTCCTATTAATTTCATTCAAATCTAAATCATGTTCAAAAACTATTAATACTTGAAAATGATTTGCAAGTTCTAATTTAAATTCATTAGAATATTTTTGAAGATTAGGAATAGCAATTATAAATAGTTTTTCTTAATAATTTTTGTCTCTTAGTTTTGCATTAACACGTATCATACATCCTACTAATCCATGATAACTTCCTGTGTTGAATTTATTAAGGATACTACAATCTTGAAATATGTATTTTCTATTATTCAAAATATAATCCAATTCTGCTTTATTTTCACTTGGATGCTTCCAGGTACTTTTCTTTTTAACATTTATCAAAAAAAAAAAATCATAATATAATTTTTTTTTTCCTGCAAACTCCGCAAGTGTAATGTTCATTTTCATTTTTATTATCATAATCAAATTTACCTACAGCACTTTATTTCATTTGTTTACCAATTCTAGCATTAAAGACTCCCATAAAAATTTTAAAATGTTGCTTAGTCTGATCAAAAGCTATAAAAATCTTCTACTACTTCATCACTATGAGAACTTGTTGGCATAAACCTGAATTATCTGCATTTGGTATCTGCTATAGAGTTGAATAACTAACCTTGTTGCTATGTCCGATACACTATCAATCTCCACAATGTTGTTCTTCCACTTTTTATTCATAATGAATTCTATTCAACTTGTACTTCCAAAATTTGTACCGTTGTAGTAAAGTACATGTCCATTTCTAAAATCAAATGTCTCTTAACCTTTTCTTCTAACTTCACAAAGTCCAATATAGTCCCATTTAATATGAGACAGTTCTTCCAATTCTTGTAAGCTTCCTTCATTTGAAAGTGATCTGCAGTTGTAAGTACCTAAATAAAGTCATCATCAAATAGCAGCCTAGGTTCACAATCAGGGAATTCTTAACACCCTCTGCCTTCAGCCACCAACCCTGCCTTTGCTGGTGACTTTACAGCCTCCTAGGAATAATGGCCATGATTTATTTTTGCCTGCCATGATTACATACATTTATTAGAAAATTTTTCATTCACACCTAAAGTCATTCTGCCTTAATAGGAAAAGACCATGGTGTTTCTTGGTCTTAAACTCAGAGGAAAAAAGCTACTAAACTCACCATGCTGACTAATGTAATGACAAGAACATATGGAGTGGACATTAAAAATTTGCACTGCTTGATTCCTTTAAGGCCTCCAAGAGAGATCAAAGGGTCTCCTTTCAGTTAAAAGCAAACTCCTAACTATAATATATTAAATGCCACTGCTTTGATTGTGGATGCATTAATGTTCCTTTATAGTGATTTTTGTGCCTAAACAGTATGTGTGATAGTCAATCGTATGTTGTGCAATAATTCAAGCAATAAAATCCATTTGAATTTACAGTACCAATACTATTATTTCCAATAGCTTTTGACCAAAGTCTATTGTTTATACTATAACCTGCATTCAAGAAGAAAAAAATGTATTTTAATGATATTGCTGTAATAATGCGACCCAAGAAAAAATAAAAGCTTTCCTCCTGGAATTCTTTGAATCTAAGAGTGGTGCTTAGGCACTAATAAAATGAGTAAGAGTGCTACGGTGTAAGGCGAATTTTAAGACCATTAGCCTTTCATTGATATTACAAGGAATTACAACAATAAAACATTCGACTTTACAGTAAATCTAACCGCCACGCATTCTCTTTCAACTATCTGCCTTTACAAAAAAATTATATCCATTCACCTGTTCTATTGAGCTTTCTTTCTCTAGAAGACGAGTTGCATTAAATTAACGGTAATATGTATCTCATCTATCAGATTTATGACTTAATACTTTTTAATAATGATTAAATTATTAACTTTATTACTAACAGAAACTTCGTTTTATATTTAACAGGGATAAAAAGTGTCATGCAGGGAAACGCTGTACCTAAGTGATAGAGAAAAAAAGCTGAAGACATTATACTACCAACATATTTAATCATTGCTAATTAACTATTACATATATCTTATATAAACAAGATATCGGATGTCCGATGGTGTCTCGTCAATCGGAAAACATTACTCTCGAATAATAGAATCGAAATTAGTGGCGATCACGTGACAAACTCTGGCGTTCCAACGTATTTGAAGTCAGCCAAAGATATGGCTGAGATATTGACATTAGTTTTATTATTATCATGCAGCTTATACACAAGTGCTCGTGAGTATTTTTAGTGTATATTTCTATGATTAGATATGTAACAGTGAATATTTTGGTTTGCAAAGAATCTTCAAAAAATTGGTTAAGCCGTTAGTAGCTTATCCAATATGGCGGTTGCTGAAAAATGGTAGAAAATGTTGATAGTATTTTTGAGAATACGTGATTGATTCCAAAAATGTTTACAGAGCAATATTTATTTAATTATTCCAATTACTCCTGAGTTTCTATTTTGTTTTCTAAATTGCATTACCTTCAAATAACTTAAAAAATTTAGCATCTTTCTAAATCTGGGCGTAATTGTTGTGAATTAATTTTTTGAACAAAGCGATGATCTTTGTATATTTGGGATTCACTTTCACCTGTTCATTTTTAATAATGTACTTTTAAAAATAATATGTTTGTTTATAATCTCAAAAGATTGTTTTTAAAAATCGTGTTTATGTGTCCAAGTATGCTTTTTACTCGTGATTTACAACCGGACTTTTAGCACTCCTTTATTAATAAAGCATTCATAATTTTTTTTATATATATTCCGTACATATTAGATGCAATATATAGTTGTTGTTGTTTTTTTTTGCTTTATGTACTGTAGCGAATTTATATATATGTTTACAAAAATCATCTTAAAATTTATACAAAAATTTGATATAACATTAATTATGTTCAGTTCTGTCAGTGTGCCTCCTGTAAGTTTAAATTAATTGGTATAATAATGATGCAGTATTTATCACAATTGTGTCAGCGGCAAAATATCACTTCAAACCGCATGTGAGATAGCAGTCTTAAAGTTGAGTATGGTATTTTATCAATTTGTAGAATGTCATTATATGATAAATTGACTGCAACTTGATAGCACTTAATAATAAAAGTACTAAATTATGTTTTGGATTTTGATTTTTGAGTTATATATTAAGGGTTAATATTTTCATGAGATGACTTTGTTTAGTGGGAGGGGTAACAGTTTATGTCATAATGAAGGAAAATCTAAAACTTTGAGATGAAATTTAGGCTAGTAAAGTACACAAATTGATAATCGAATTATTGAAGGCTCTGAAGTTTTAAAAAGTTGAAAGAATAGAGTTAAAGTTTTATGTTTGATGAATGGAAAATGTCTAGAAACTTTTGTCAATATTTGCTTCCATTTACAAAAAATCATATTGCAGTGAAATGTATTTATTTTAGTGTTTTCAAATATAGTTGGAAATCTGAATAGATATATTTTTAATAGATAATATGCATCATTATCCAGTTAGCAATTTGGATTTCGAAAATATACAGGTATAAGATGTGTTAATCTTGTCAGAACTTGCTGAGCGTTTCTAGAAACATGATGGTGATTTTGTAGTTGCTTATTGGTTTAAAAAAAATATTTCTCAAGTAATTTTATTAGCTTATTGAATATTTTGAAGTGGAAAAGTATGCTATGATTAGAGAGATAACAGATTTATGTATGATCAAATGGATCTTTTTCAAAAGGAAGAAATTTAAATTTATTATTGTTTATATTTGAATATTTACTTGAATAAGTAATTAACTCGAATAAGTAATTAATTTGAATAAATAATCACTATCCGATACACCATCTACAATGTTCTTCCAAACTGTTTATACCTTTATAATACAGTACATGTTTATTTTTTAATTGTCTCTTTACCTTCTAATTTCTCTAAGTTCCAGAATGTCCCATTTAATATTAGATGGTTGTTCCCATTCTTGCAAACTTTCCTTCATTTGAAAGTGATATGCAGTTGTAAGTACCTAAATAAGAAGCCGTTATCAAATGGCAGCCTGGGTCCGCAATTAGAAATTCTTAGCACCCTCCGGTTTCGACTACCAACTGCTGGGAGTGAAGTCTATGTTTTAATTTTGTCTGTTATGTTTATAAGTAACATATATTAGAAAAAATGGTTCATTCATACATATTTATTTTGACTTTTAAGAAAACTCAACTGATATTTCAGATAAAAGCTATTGGGCAATTGAAAAGAAAGACCATGATATTTCTCGATTTTAAACTCTGTAAAAAGTCACTAAACTCACCAAACTGACTACAGCGAACTTTAGGTTTTAAGCAACCAAAAGAACAAGCTGAATCTAAAAATGGTTTTAGTGCAGTGAATTATATCTTAAGTATTAAGCAAAGTTATAGAAATGACCATTGAATATGAGTTGCCATTATGCTTTGGATTTTTTGATTATGAAAAGGCATTTGATTCTATGACCATTTTTTCAATGGTTAAAAATATTGAATTATCAAGCTAGAGATCCAAAATATTGTTACATTCTGAAGAATATTTATAAAAATGCAACAGCAATAATTAGATTACATAATGATACTATGAAGATTAACAATGAGAAGGGTATACGATAGGGTGACTCCATATTTCCAAAACTTTATATAGTAGTTTTGTAAGCAGTACTTCATGGATTAAAATGAAAAACTAAGGGAGTAAAAGTAAATGGAGATTATTTAAGTTATCTAGATTTTGCAGGTGATGTAGTTATTTTTGCAAATAATGCTTTAGAACTTCAGGAAATGTTGCAAGAGTTATCAGATGAAAGTAAGAACATAGTATTAAAGATAAATGTTAAAAAGACTGAAAACTAAAATAATGTTCAATGGATTTTCTCAAAAGAAAAAAATGAAGATTGATAATGATGAGTTAGAAGTGGTTAACAGCTTCTAATATCGTGGTCACATTATTACTACAGATGGAAACACAATTGATGAAATTAATCATAGAATTAAACTTGTTGGAATGCTTTTAGTAGAAGTAACTTAATATTAAAAAGAAATATGCCTGTGTGTTTGAAAAGGAAGGTTTTTAATAAATGTGTTTTACCATTTTTTATTTATGGATCTGAGACTTGGAAACAACAAAAGAGATACAGAGACTTCAGATTCTTCAGCAAAGTATGGAGTAACAAGAACAGATCGAAAATGAAATGCATAGTCTAAGAGAACAGGTTGACATTATTGAAAGAATTAAGAAACAGAAGTGGAATTGGGCTGGACATATTTCTAGAAGAAATGATAATAGATGGACAGTGGAATTCTTAAATTGAATTTCAAGAAATTATAAAAATATGTGAGATGGATGAAATAAGGAAGTATGCTGGTGTGATATGGATGAGACATGCTAGAGATGGGAGATGGATTGAATTTGGAGAGACCTTCATTCTGCCGTGGATCAATAATTGTTGAAAATGGTGATAATGATTTACTTGAATTATTTAATTAGTTATTTTTATAGAGTTGTTAAATGAATTTTATTTTCATAAGGATGGAATTGGCATTGGGATAGAAAAAGCTTCATTATTTTAATTTGCTGGTATGTAGATAGAGAAGTTAAGCTTCACAAAATGTTACAAAGAATAGTGGACTTTATAGTAAATTTTGGAATTAAAGTTGCCACAACTAAAGGAATGAAAGCATTTGAGAATGGAATTTAATTTTTTGTTCTATTTCTAATAATAATAGTAAAATCAGAAATTGTGAAGCAGATAAATATTTTGAGTATTTGGGATATTAATTTATAGATTGTATTGGTAATAATAATGACAAAACAACATTTAACTATTAATAAAGTTAAAAGTTATCCTCTGTTACATTAAATTTGATTCTAATAAAAAGATGAATGTTTTTGTACAAGTAATCTATAAAGGATTGTACTATAGTTGAAATTATTGTGTTCATCATGAATATAACCAATTTCTGAATTTTATAAAATATTAAGTAATAACCTGTAGATTTATACTTTACGTTTGTCTAAATATGATAATATAAATTATGCTATCACACTTACGACGTAAAGCTGTAACAACAAATAGAAAAATAAATTAAAATGGCTGAGTGCTTTCAAGAAGATGTACTTCTCATAATCATAGCCAGTTATGACTTGTTCTTTGAAATCATTATATAAATACAATATGCAAATTCTATGCAAATGAGTCCTTAAGACCATCTTTTTGAAATAGCAAAACATGCTTCTTTACGATTAATGGCGAAGGAGTCCTCTGCAATAAAGTAAGCCTCCTTTACCTTTTGCTTAACATCATGCCTCTCAGTACAAACCAATTTTGCAAATGCGGGTTCGAACACATGTCCTGATTCTTTTTGATGTTGAGCAAAAATTGAACAGTATGTGACTTTTTATATCTATACATATGTTGTGACATCCTAGTAGCTATGATGGCTCATTTCACCATAGTATGAAGCTTTGCATCCATTATGAGGGCATGCCACACTGTACACGGCCTGTGGGATTTGATCAGAAGCTATAGTGTCTTTAGTGTTGTTAATAAGCCTATTAGTTGATATAGGTATATGAAAACTCAAACGAAATTCTGTAGAGAAAGTCCTATAGAATGTTTTATGCAAAGAGTGCACGTAGTGCAACAATAGCCAAGGCTTGTTGTCTTCAACTCTGTGTTTTCCAATATTATTAATAAACTGCCTAATCTTGCTATAAACTATACTGCACCTGTATCCTGATTTGATTAAGTTGTTAGTGAAATAGTTAAGATTTTATTTCATTAACGCTTAAATAAATTAATATATATATGTGCTCTGCGCACAGTTAATGAAGCTATTAATAAATTGTCAAAATTTTTACTGCCAAGCGCTTTCGGGACAGTCTACAGTCCCATGAATACTATTAATAAATTGTCAAAATTTTTACTGCCAAGCGCTTTCGGGACAGTCCCGAAAGCGCTTGGCAGTAAAAATTTTGACAATTTATTAATAGCTTCATTAACTGTGCGCAGAGCACATATATATATTAAGTTGTTAGTATAATTAATCATGTTAGACCTTCTGTCTACCTCAAATTTGCACAAATAGTAATTTCTAAAAAGAAATGATGTCAACCCAGCAAATTTGTGAGTCCTAGGTATGTATGAATCAGGGTGAATCTGTTGTCGAACTTCTGGTGGCTTCATGATCATTGTATAGTTAAGCAAACTTTCTTATCTGTGTACATTGACATCTAAATATTTTATCTCTTGCTTTATATTTTCCCAAGTAATATTCAAATTTAATGATGTGCTCGCTTGTATCTGAGCTTTGATTTACTCAACAATATTTTCTGGAGTAGCAACAAATAATGTCCACATACCTCATATATCACACTATTATCTACTATGTTGTATTTAGATAATACTTGTTTTTCATAAAAATTCAAATAGATGCTAGCCATGATGCTACTCATGGGTAATCCCATGGGCCACCCATTATTCATGTGGTACCAATTATCTTCAAACTTTGCCATTATATTTGCATCCAATCATCTCAAAAATTCTGTGATGAGGCATATTAACAGTGCCTCAAATCAAAATTAATTAAAATATTATATAAAACAATTTTATTTTTACTTTATTTAACATTTGAAATACAGGCATTCTTCATATACCCAGAGCTTAATTGTAAATATAGGGGATTTGAACACAGATTTTCAAACCCCCTTCAAATATTCACACTATCTCATACTACTGAAACACATTGTTATGTTCTTGGCCGTAATATCTAACTAAATTATTACACACAGTTAACATAACTGACAAACTTTATTAAACTACTGCGTTCTCAAACGTAAGAGCGATGTTGCGCGCTCGCAAATCTCAGTTGTCACCGCTAGGCGTCAATCCGTAATTATAGAACTAGCCATAACATGACAATTCTCTTTTTTTTTCATTTTATTTAAAAACATAGTCTTTTAAATGTACTGAAGGTCTTCTTCTTCGGTTTGATTTTTCTCTCTTCCCGGAACGTTCAACTGGTATTCTCCTTATTGCTGTGCCATTATCACTTGATGTTGATGGTGGTGATTTCTCTCTCTCAGGTACAGGCAACTGTGTCTCCTCATCCTGTTCTGGTGACTATGGAGTTGTTGTGAATCTTTCAGCTGTGTTCATTTTGATAAAATCAGCTTTGACAACTTTCAGTTCATTTGTTAATAAATCAATAGATTTTAATTTGCTGTTTTGTAATCGCAAATCCTGATGAACAACTGATAAACTGTGAAGATTGTCTTTAAGCTGTTGAATCTGTTGATATAATTCAGAATTCAAACTTTTTTCTTTCTCTAATTCTTCTACACTAGATTGATGTTTGTGAACTTTGATTCTTAGCACATTACATTCCTTTTCAAGTAATTCTTTGTTGTGAATTGCTAGCCTGGCATTATCTTCAGTTTTTTTAACATCTACTTGCTTTTGATTACTTTCATCAATTTTGTATTTTTCCAACTCTTGAATTTTATTTTCTAATTCTAACATTTCAGCTTCTATATTAGTGATTTTATGCCATTCCTCTTCCTTTGCTAATTGAAATTTTCGCTGTATTTCTCTCTCCTTTTCAATTAATTGATGTGATTGTTCTTTATCCAGTTTCTTTAATATTTCATGTTGTAAACGAATATCTTCCAATTATTTTAATTCTTCGTGTAATTTTTCATGTATACTTAGTGGAATTAATGTTGGATTTACTCCTTCATAACAACCCTCACCTTGAAAAACATCTTTCTTTGGCTCATATATAGGCTTAAAGTTTTCATTTTCTTTTACTTCCTGTGTTTTAATACTTTTATTATCTTTTCTACTCTTTATTATTTTATCTTTATTGTTAGATATATTTTGATCATTTTTATTTTTATTTTTCATAGTTACTTTTTGAACTGTAATTTTGTTGCGTTTAATTAAACCTAATAACTCACAATCACGGCCACTAAGAAGTGTTGGTTTGTCTTCTTTTATTGTTATAAAACTAAATTACGCAGGTCTTTGTTTATTTTGCATTGTAGTTTTGCTTTTCCTATTGGGGTAACAAATGATCCTCCAAAAGCTTGTAATTTCTTCTTTGTTTTGTATATTATTGGTTGTGGATGAATAGTGTTAAGCACTTTTTTAGACATAATGTTTACATCAGCTCCTGTGTCTATTTTTATTTTTACTTTATTGTTGTCTAATAAAATTTGTTCATACCAGCCATTAAACGAATGAGTTGAGTCTACACGTCTGATGTATCCAATTGTTTTCAACATCACTGATATATGATGAATCCGATGTCGTAGCATCGTGTACTTCGTTCACATAACGTCCATTGCTATTAATATTTTTATATCCTGTGTTTGAGCATTTTTGTGTTAAAATTTTATGGTCATAGCTTCTCATACGGCAATTATTGGCAAAGTGATTTAACTTTCCACAATTATAGCATTTTTTACCAAATGCGGGACACTCACGTTTTGGATGATTATGGTTGCACTTTTGACAATTGCGAATGTTTGTTGTATTTTTCGCTATTACATTAATACATAGTTCAGACTTTTCCGGTAATTCATTTTTGAGTCTTCTAGTTTCATGTCCACGTATTATTTCCAGTGCTTTTTCTAACATAATATTTCCTTTTTCAAATAATCTGTCTTTTAGTCCTTCTTCTTTTTGTACCATTATAATTCTATCGCGGAGAATATTTTGTTTTTGATCGCCGAAGTCAGCTTTTTCAACTACTACTTTTAAGTGAGTAAGAAAATGATCAATTGATTCTCCCTCATGTGGCTCCATTGTATATGCTTTTATTCTGTCATATAATGTTGTTTTCATGGTGTTAAAATCCTTATCCATTTGGTTTGAGACGGATAAAAATTTTGTTTTATCTTCTGGATTCGCGTGATCTAATGTTTTTATTACATCTCTCCCTTTTTTTCCAATGAGATGTCGTAATATTCCTGATTTTACTTTATCTGATTTCATATCATTTTCTGTAGCTTCTAGGAAATTTAGGAATAATTCTTTCCAATCAGTCCATTTGATTGACATATTTCCTTCCATAGATAGCGGTTCAATATTATAAAAACAATCGAATTGTGATGCCATTTTGTATTTCGGCAAAAATGATATGAAAAAAAAAATTGCTATTAAAAACTATTTTTATCATTCTTTAAATACTCACTGTTTTATACTTTAGAAATATTTTTTTTTTACTAATATTTCATTGATTCACTCCTGACACCATGTTATGTTCTTGGCCGTAATATCTAACTCAATAATTACACACAGTTAAAGATAACTGACAAACTTTATTAAACTACTGCATTCTCAAACGTAAGAGCGATGTCGCGCGCTCGCAAATCTCAATTGTCACCACTAGGCATCAATCTGTAATTATAGAACTAGCCATAACATGACACACATGTAGAAAAGATAAATAATCACCAATATATGTATTTCGTGCTGAACCAGTACTCATTAGTTGGTCCAGATTATCACTTCCCACTCATATATATAATCAGTGCTCAGTTTATATTAAGATAACAAATCTTACATACTTTAATGAACAGGCTTCAATCTACTCTAACCTCCAACTATCAGTGTAGATTGAAGTCTGTCCATTAAAGTATGAAGATTTATCTTAATATAAACTGAGTACTGATTATATATATGAGTGGGAGGTGATAATCTGGATCAACTGCTGGTTCAGCACGAAATACATATATTGATAATTATTTATCTTTTCTACATGTGTGTCATGTGTATCAGTAGTATGAGATAGTGTGGATAGTTGAAAGGCGTTCGAAAGTCTGTGTTCAAATCCCCTATTTTTACTTTTATTTATAAGTTTGAAAGGTGGAAAACAGTTATTGAAAGTGATGTTTTTTTTTTGTAATCAAGAAAACACATTATAAGCAGGAATTATAATTATTGCTATTTTTGATAAACTTTATCATGACTATGTTTATGTATAATGAAATGATAGATATATAAATGTATTGTAAATTTTTATTATTATTATTGTTATAGGAAAAAAATGACAATTGTAATGTAATGTTGATGATTGTAGTATAATGTTTTATTTAACTTTTTTTAATGTTTAGAGTTCTCTTTAATACATATTTATTAAATAACTTAAAAAGATTATTGAAATTAATAAGCAAATATGAAATATTGTTTTATATCAAAAGTTTTAAAAAGGAAAAATATGAAGTAGTTGCAACTTTAATCTATATAACTTTTAATTTTTTTTTTTTTACATAATCAGATTTATATATAAATGGGAAAAAAAAAAAAATTAAAATTTCTTTATTACTGATTTTTCTTTGAATGATTATATTAATTAATATTACTATATTGAAAATGTTTTTACAAAACCTCTATTGTTTAATATATATATATATTATTTGAAACAAAAAAAAAATTTTTTTTTTTTAAATGATAAGATGAAGTGAAATAAGTTAATTGCTAAACCTAATTACGTGCTATCTTCAGGAGATACTGAACAATATTACTAATATTTGCATTTCATTGATGCAATTTGAAAAATCATTTTAGTTTACATGATGTTAAATGACAAAATATTATGTAATAAAAAATAATATAGTTGAGAAACAAGATTTAAACATTTTTATTTATTTTATTTGTTTCAATTATAATATAACAATTTGGCAATTGCTGAAACAGAGAATCTTTAATAGATAAAATGATTATTAAAAGCGTGCTTTCAACTCCTATGAGTTTTTATCCAGGCAGTATAAAAAATCCTATTTTTTTCCTAAGCGATAAATTCAACATTTCATTGCATTGGTCAGGAACAACTAATCGGAAAGCTGGCTAATTTTGAATTCATAGCACAAGATGAATTTTGTATAAGATATGATTCTTTAATCTTGGGTTTTTTATCATGCGTTTCACACATCCTTTGGACTATATATATGGCCTGTACTACTGTGATGAACATAAAAAGCCGAATAAACTGTATCATCTTCTCTTGTTCTATTATATGTATATTTATGTTGTTGAAGGTGATATTTAACATTTGTCTTGGTTTCCCCAACATATATATTGCACTACAATTTATTTCTGACATCTAATAGAATACACTACACTGCTTTTATCCTCTTTACTTATTACTCCCTTAGAATTATTTATTAATCTATTAAGGTTAGCGGAGTCCTCCATGCCAATCGGAAATCTTGACTTAAAACTTATATTATCTTTTTATTAATATTAGGAATAAAAACTAATGACATCCATGGTCTATTATTTTGGGGAAACCAAGACAAATGTTAAATATCGCCTTCAACAACATAAATATATTTATAATAGAGCAAGAGAAGATGATACTGTTCTCGGCTTTTTATGTTCACCAAAGTAGTACAGGCCATATATGTAATCCAAAGGATTTTACAATATTAATGCATGAAACACACGATAAAAAATGCAAGATTAAAAAATCATATCTTATACAAAATTCATCTTGTGATATGAATTCAAAATTAACAAGCTTTCCGATTAGTTGTTCTTGGCCAATGCAATGAAATGTTGAATTTATCGCTTAGAAGAAAATAGGATTTTTTATACTGCCCTGATAAGGACTTGTAGGAGTTGAAAGCGCTTGGCAATAATTTTATTTATTAAAGATTCTTTGTTTTAGTAATTCACGAATTGTTATATTGTAATTTACAAGTTGTATTAACACAAGTATCAAAAAACTTGTTTTTAAAGATCCTCAACATGAAGCTGAAGGCCACTCACTTGCAAAGAATATATCCAAAGAGTTTGAAATCTTTGAAGCAACTGATAAAAAGCAGTATGTAATAAAATTAATGAACACTCTTGAATTCATACCACCAACAAGTGTAGAAGCTGTAAGATCTTTTTCGGCTGCAGGACTATTTATAATCAAATTTAGAACTAGAGTCAGTGATAAAAGTATAAATTTCCCATGTTTCTTACATTCGTATTACATGTCAATTACCAAATCAGTGTCAAAATAAATTAAAAGTGAAATTTTTTTTTTTTACAATGTAGTCACTAGTACTAGTCTGTCATGGTTTAAAAAGAAAATGTTAATTTTCTGACAAGTAAGTTTTGAATTCTTTCCATTTGTAGTTTATAGTGTAACAGAATGTGCCGTTTCCCTCTATCGCTTATATATGTATCCCTACATGCATATATGTAATTGTAACACAGTCATTTATTTAGTTAATATATACTTTCGAATTTATGCATAAATTCAAAATAAAACACCTTGTATTAATAATATTTTATTTAACTGATAATATGACCTGGATTTCAATAATATAGAAATTTATATTTCTTTAAAACAATTTATAAGATTCGATCGTATTTCTCACCTAGCATATTTATGGACGTCACTTTATGACTCCATGCGCCAATCTTATTTTCATAAGAATTATGCTGGAATAGACTTAATACAATAAGGGATAATTATTAAGCCCCGCCACTAGCTAACCCCTCAGGGTGGGTGGCTATTGAACCATGGGAAATATATGAGGAACAGCAATAAACAAATATGTATTCACTCGAATTAACTGTTTCTATTCATTTACCCCCCCTCCTTCTCTACACTCCGCAGACAACACAAAATAAAGAAGCAACACATATATGGATAAGCTTTCTATTAATTTTAATATTAAACAATTGATCAATCATAAATATTAATATTTGTGCGCAAATATTTTTATGTATAAACACAAGTATACACACGCACACCATGCAGATTAACACATGCATAAAGAAAATTATAAGACAAAAGTAATGTCAAATCCATTTAAATGTATATTATTATTTTAAAATCACGAATAGAATTCCAGTTGATCACTTTTTAAACGTCTTTACAATAGTATGGAGAATGTGGTAATATTGAGTGTGAAAGAAGTATATGCAATAAAATTATATTTCCCTTGGGATAAGGACAAAAATATAAAAGCAATGATAATAATTCGCTCAGCTGGTGCATAAAAATAGGTGATTTCTTATGTGTTCAATCCAATTAATTTCTCAACTTGGTATTGATTCTCTTCGGAGTATGTTACGGTTAAAATATTTCAGGAGAGGCCTCCTTCCAGTATTGGTGCTTGTTTCACCTTACAGCAGCACACGTCTCTTCAGGGATGAAGTTTAAAGCCTAGCACACTTGAGCCTTTACCTCCACACGTTCATAGCTGGCAAATACATTGATGCTTTCCGAAATTTAACCATTTAATAATGCGAGGAATATTATTTTCTTCAAAGCCGTGTCATATGATCTGTTTTTTTTTTTAATATATATTCTCTGTCTTTTATACTTAGAATTTTTTTTTGTCCACTCCCTTTTTTTTCTAGAAAGTTCTTATTTTTTTCTTCTCCCAGTGTTGCCATCCGTTTTCTGTTTAAACAAAGCAAAAACCTTTTAGCATCTTTTTTTTTTTTCAAGGTTAGGAAATTCTGTTGACCACCTGTAATTTGTTTTCAACTTTATTTTTTTGTTTTTCTTCTTACATTCTTCAGATAATAATCTGTACAGTTTTAATATTTTTTTCTTCATTTAAGTTCTCTTTTCTCTATTATAATAAAATGAGCTGCATTAGCTTCCATCTTTGAAATCAAATTTATATTTGTTGAATATCTTTCATTCATTCATCCACACAGCAAATATCTGTATATACCTGTGCTTCAATAAAATACAAGAGCACAAACACCCTCCCCCTTTTTACTTCATATTTATTTTAACCCTTTCTCTAACAATTTAAAAATCAAATATATGCGAATAAATAATATAAGAACTATATACATATGCATGTACAAAATTTCCTTTTGTGAAACAGGGTTTGAACCCAGCCTTGTTACAATAGATATATAAAAATGAATAAAATACTGTGAAATTTTCAGCTTTAATTCCACCTACAATAATCCCGGGATCCTAGGAAAAAACATTTTTTAAATCCTGGAATCCTGAGATTACCAAAATCCAAGAAAAAGACCATTCCTAAATTACAACAGTGAAGTTCATCTCATAATTTCAAAAAAATAAAATAATATTCATTAAATTTAAACTTAAAAAAAAAAAACACTTATTAAAAGTAATACTTAGGTATGTGCACTATTTATTTAAAAGTTTAGAAAATTGTGTATATTAAAGTCAAATACAAATATAAATTCAAATTTTGAATGATTGATATACCTTAAAATTATAAGCATCCCAATCCATTTAATTTATTCTTCTCAGTTAGTATTTATATTTTAAATCTTATAAATTCATTTTATTCTTAGTGTTTGCTCTCCATCATTATTTAACTTTAACAGCAAAAAAAAAAAAAATTCTCAAAATCATTTAAATAGAATTAAAACCCTTGAAAAGTATATTTTTGCTAATAAAGTTTAACAGAGAAAATAATAGTATGTATAATTCTGTGTATCTGTGACTTTGAACTTATAAATAAAATTTCATAATGATGCGCATTGGTTATTCACTTTAATTTAGCCAATTATTTTTATTGGGCAAAAGAGATCAGTGAGATTACTTATCTGAAATTTCACTGCTTCTCATTCTAAAAAAAATAATTTTTTAGCTTATTTTTTTATTATTAATACTGGTTGATAACAAGTGAGTTGGATGTTTTCAGTCAATAATTGTTTAAAAATAATGATTTAATTAGATTCCTAAATATAGTAAATATATTTGATTTTAATTTTAATGTTTTTTTGATAAATCTATTAATCTTATTCGAATTTTGAATAATAGAACCATGTCTTTAGAGAGAATAGAAAGAGAAAATCATTACGGTATAATGAAACATTTTAAAGCATTTTAGATGTATCACCATAAAACATTTAATTGTACAGATTGAAATGTATATGATGCATTCATATGACTTGTCAGATAAATTTTCAAAAAAGTGTTCAACATAAATATATATTTTAACAGTGAAATTATTTATTTTTGTGAAGATTAAAAGAAGTTTTAATTTACTTAAAACTTCAAAAAAGTTAAAGAATGTATTAATTAATGTCTATTAGGGCAATATGAAAAGGTAAAGGAATGGCAAACTGAAAAATTTCCCAAGAAACATTCTCTGCCAAACTTTTAAAACAAAGCAAGCTCCTACATCTACTAAAAGTGTAAGAATTATCTATTGGAAATAATATAAATGTGATGGTTCAGAATATATCTAATTTAAATGATTTAATTGAAGATCCATTGGAATATTTATTTTTAGATACACTACATGGATGAAGAAAGAATGTTAGCTGTAGCTAAAAATCATCCAACTCTTGGGGCAAATCTTTATTTAATAAAGCAATGAGAGAATATTAGAGAATTAATGAATATATCCATAAACAAATATTAATTTAGAAATTTTTTACAAAAGAGTTAGCTATAATGCTGATGGAGAAATAGGAAACATAGTTTTCATAATAACCAACAAATTCTTTTAATACATTTTTTCTGTCCCAATCTTTTTTTTATTAACTTTTTTATTTTATTTCAGAATTTCTTATGTTTTTAATTTTTAATATATTAATGAACTTATATTTATGAAGAACATAATGAAATGATTATTACTGATTTTTTTAAATATTTCATCAATGAGTTTAGGTGCAGTATTTTTTTTACAAAACATATAAGAACAGTTATCTTTAAATTATCGATGTAAAGCAGAATTAGATTACTGTTATAAAATTTAATAAGAAAAACAGTAATATTATTTAATTTAAATTAATCTATTTTGTTCTTTAATATATCATCATATTAATAGAAGTTTATTCAATATCTTTAGCAATAAAGGGGAAGGGAAAAACATTGAAATATATTTTCTACTTATGGGAACTAAAAATTAGAAAAAAGAAAAGAAACTAGTTTTATTAGTGTTTAAATTAATATTAAATGTATTATCCTTGAAAAAAATTTTTTTTTTCTGTTAGCTGTAGTGATGAAATTCAATTTTAATGCCATATATAGCCTCAAAAAAATAAAATTACTGCTGTGTTTTTTCCCTTCCAAAAAACAAATGAAATTCAATTATAATTTTTATTACCAAAATGCATAAAAAATTAGATCTATATGATCTTAATGCTATATATAACAGGCAAAAAAATTAGAAAAAAGTACTAGGAAATGAATATATTATTTATTGAATATGTTTTAAAATTAAATTTATTTTTTTATTTCATATTATTAATTTACAATACATTTAAAAACTTAATATGAAAAAAGCTTGTCTGCAGACTTCTTTTCTTTTTTATTCTAAGCTATTAAATTAATAGAAAAAAAAAACTATACTGCATTAAATATTTAATCTATATGTATATTTATTGGTATTTAATTTTTTTTTTTTTGAGTCATTTATGAGTTCTTATGCCCTTTGATGGATATTTGTTTAAAAAATTCTTAAAAAAGGGAAATATTTGAAATATGTTAAGAATGCAATTTTAAAGGTATTCCATGATGAAGGCAAAAAAAAAAAAAGTGTCTCTAAAATAAAGTAACTAATATTAAAACAAGAATAAAATAACAAAAATAAATATTTGCTTTTAAATATAAATATAAAATAGAATGGATATATAATAACCAATGTCAAATATGAGTAGATAAAGTGAAGTTAAAGAAGGACAATTTGAATATCTTGCTAATTATTAAATATTCAAGGGAAGATTTGTTTAAAGTTATTGCATAGTTCTCATTTTAGATGACTTGCCTGAACATTTCTTTTGACTATATTTTTTTTGTTTCATTTTAAAAAAAAGTAATAAAAAAGATGGTAAAATCTCCTGTTCTACTTTAATTCTATTGATTATTAAATAGTAATAATTACTAGTATTTAATTTAATATTATATAAAGATGCATAAATGAATTTTGAAATATATTAAATTCAATTGGATTCTAATAGATGTGTGCAGATTTAAACTTATAATGGTAATCATTGTAATCCTATTATGAAAACTTGTTTAATCTGTTGTTTGGTGCCGTATATTAATTTTTTGTTTTGAGTTTTGTTGAACATAATTTATCTTGTTGCTATTGTATAAATCTTATAAATACTGGCATTATATGCAATTTTCTTTTAAATAAATTAAACTTTTTAATTTTTTTATTATTTATGAATATATGCATTGAGAAACCAACACTATTATTACATAGAAATATTTCTCATTTTCTTCCATTTTTTTCTTCATTGATTTTATTAGTATTAATTAATACAAAAGGCAAAATATTGAAAAAATTCCTATATTAAAATTATCTTAAACGTTTTTATGGTGAGCACTTGTAAAAAGAAGAGAGCTCAAATGATCATATACCTTGAATAATTTTCAACTAGCTTAATTTGAAAATGGAGATTGTAATTTAAAAAAAAAATGCAGGAAGCATAGCAAATAAATTTAAATTGAAGGCAATAAAATTTAATACCCTTTTATGCACTCAGTATAATACAGTACTTTTATTGAATTCTCCAATCCACCTGATGGTTTGACTGTTCAGATCTTTCTCAAATCTCTAAGTACACACATATAAATGCCAATAATAATATACATATTTTTATATCAAATTATTTATTAAATTTATTTCAAATGTGAATTTTATTATTTTAATTGTACTGAAACTACTTATTTTAATTGTGCTTAATTTTACGTGTCTAATCCATTTTTAAGGGTTCATACATAACTTATGTCTTTATGTACAAGCTTTTTTTATTTATTATATTTTAAAAAAAAAATTATAACTATCTTTAAAACTTTTTCCATATTAATTAATTTATAACAATATATTAATTTAAATATATAGTGACAAGAAATTTAATGATTATAATAATATTCTCTGTCCTAATTAATAGAAAAGAAATTCACTGTTGTAATATAGGAGTGTCCGACCTCTTGGACCACACATTAAATATACAAACATTACCTAAAGCTGATAAGTAAAAAAAGATTTGTACATAATTTTTGTGATATCCATTACCACAGATAATCAAAAAAGCCCTTAAATAATAATCCTAATTATGCAGCAACTCATTCAGAATCTTAAAATCATCGAGCAGGTTCCAAGTTTGTGATCACTAGTATATAAAATGTATATAAATGAATAATAAAACATCATTAATGTGTACACCTGGGTCTCGTTTTACGCGATAGATAGGTTCCTCAGAAAACACGTGCAAACGAAATCGTGCAAAAATAGACGTAACTTACATTGAAAAAGGGGGGATGCGGTCTGTGATTTTTCAAAATTCGCATAAAAGCAAAGCACCAACGTAAAATTACTTTAAAATTTGCGCAAAAAAAAAATAAGGAAATAAAATATGACTAATAAAAAATTTCAAATTTGAAAAAAATTGATACAAGACAAACTTTTTTTAACTATAATATTTAATTTTATTCAAAATAATATATTTTTATGCATAATTTACAGTACAGTAATACATTTTTATACACGTTTTAATTATTATAGCTATTTGCCAAAAAACACGTTCGTTTGCAAACAACTAGCGCCAACTTCACACTCATGTTGTAACAGTGGTTTTCTGGTGACAATGTAATTAGTAATTAATCTTTGAGACGATGATTTTATTAATTGTTTATGAAACTAACAACTAAAAATTAAATTCTTATTTTTGCCTTTAATTTTCAATTCCGTTTAAAAATCAAATTTCACATTAATTTCAAGTTGCAGTAAGTAATTTTTAAATTGTTAATTACAATTAAAAATCAGATTTTAATTTTTAATTGTCAAATTTAATTGTGCCCACTGCTATTACTGACCTTTTAAAAATAAACTTGTGGACACTAAATGATTAATAATTAATTACGTTTTTTTTAAAAAAGCAAAAACAGAATGTGATTTAAAATACAAAATTAACACGTACAATGTTTGAACAAATTTACATTATAATCTTGTAAAATTTAATGTGTGTATATATAAAATGTGGAAATTCTGATTTTAATTTCATTATTGCTTAAAATCTTACTATTATAAAGCACTGAAAATATTGAAATTACTAAGATGAAAGTCGAATTCCAATTATGTGCTATTATTTTCAATATAACGTAAGTGCGCGAAATTTATTATTTAAAGTAATAGCGCATTATCGGAGTTCGACTTCCGGTAAAACACGAATCACGTAACTTCGAAATCGTTTAAATAAGTCTGCGTAAAAAGAGACCCAGGTGTATTTATATATATATATTTTTAAAGTAAAAGACAAACAAAGTTACTTGGATATTTGACATTTTATGTTTATTTTAATCATATTGTGTCATGTAATTATAAAAAAATCACAATGTTTCAAATGACTTGATGATTTTACTTCATGATTTTGCATTGGGCCATATTCATAGCCATCATGGACTGCAGGTTGGACATCTTGCGGAATTACATTTACTACCAAAGCAACAATAATGATTACAAATTTGCTTTATCAGTATAAAATAGAACAACTGAAAAACTGTTAATACTCGCTAATATATTTTTAAAAGGATTAAATTCTTTATTAATTGGCCACTTCTCATATTTGCCTTCTGTCATTATGATAGTGACTTCAAATTAAACCTTAAGTATAGAAAACCATCAAATTATAAAAGATTTACTATGACTTGCTATGCAAATATAAATGTGTATAAATTACGATCATAGTAAACGTATTTTTTAAAAAAAAATCAAAAAGTAAAAAAAATGAAAATATGTTCAAAAACATGCAAATAATATATTTAATAACCAAACCATTGTACAATGATTACAAAGCAAACAAGCATTCCATAAGAAATGAATAATGAGATAAAATGTTTATTCCACAAGAAATTAAATTATATAACATTACAAAAAGTAAGCAAAAAATTTGCAAGTAATTGATAGTAAGAAATTAAATTCTAAAAAGGTACAAAGAAAATTAAAAAAGTAATGTCAGAAAAGGTAGTTATTGTTGTAAATGTTCTTTTAGCTTTGTTATTTACTTCATGATTATACATACAGTTATAAATATGTTGAAAATAAAAAAACTTAAATCATAGACTAAAGTATCAATTACTTTCTTATGGATTATATATATTATATATTATATTGTGCTTATTAAACAGTTGTTATAAATGCATGATTTCATTTGCATAATTTTTATGATGTCTCCATTTTTTATTTCCTTTTACATGTATATGTTTTTGGAATTTAATTTCTTATGAATTTATTGCTATCAATTAATTCTTATAAATTGCTTGGATTATTTTTTTGTATTGTTGTGCTTATTAAGCCCTTACTTATATTCAATCCATAGATTATTTGATTGAAGATTAATTTTTTACTATAACTATATTACATAATAAGAAATATAAAATATTAAATGCATTTTAAAACTAACATACCATAAAAACATTAAAGCTAAGAAAATATAATAATTATTATAAATAAAAATTAAAAATATGAACATTAATAGATTTTAAATTTTGATGTTAATTTTAAAACAAAGAGTTTTTGTATTACTTAAAAATTATTCTCCATAAAATTGTGAATCAAATGACATCAATGTTTTTGGTACTGATTATGACAACCCATCCTGCTTGATGGCATTGTTCCAACAAAACACATCAATATTACCGGGCCATTACATTTTCTTTAATATTTTAACAAATAAACAATATACAGACCACTCTTTAAAATTACATTATTTTATTATTTTTGAAACTAATTACTTTATTTTGGTTTTGTAATAAATAGCCGATATTTGTTTTTTTTTGTAAGAAATTTAAAATCAAGTTATTTTATTATTTTTGAAACTAATTACCTTTTTTTGGTTTTGTAATAAATGTTCCTTTATTTTAGTTTTTTTTTTAAAATTACCATTTCTTTTTGTCTTTTGTAAGAAATGTTCCTTTGGGTTAGATTTTTTTGGAAAGTAATTTAATATATTTGCAAAATGTTCCATTTGTTAACTTTTTTTCACTAATGTTGATTTGATTACTTCAAACATAGTTTTATTTTTGGTTGATAAACAGCGCCTCAATTGTTTGGTAATAAATGTTCCTTTATTTTAACTTTTTTTTTTTTTTTGGGAACCGTGATTTAATATATTTGCAAAATGTTAGTTTGTTAAATATTTTAGGAATAATGTTTATTTTATTACTTGAAGCAGAGTTTGATTTTTAGGTAGCCATCGAACCAGGGTACCCTTACGAACAGAACACCTTCGATGGCAATAACTCGTTCTACATTCCATCTCGTAGGTCCTACATTTCCTTAGAAGCACCTTCTCACCACACCCATTTGTCTACTCTGTTGGTAGAATTCATTTCTCTTTCTGGAAGACCATAGCGGGCTCTTCTGTATTAGGCAATAGAGACAGTTTGAACGAATACTTTTTTTCACAAGTAGCCATTTTTTTGACCAACATAAGCTCTCGCAAAGTATGAGACTTTGCCGGATCGCCACATTTCCTAATTTTAACACATTTATCGGAGAGAGAGGGGGTGACATTGGGTACAGTGTGACAATCTGGAGCACCATATAGTAATTCATTTAGGTTTGAAAATAATTACTTCTGACCGCATATTGGTTCACTTTCTGTCATTAAAATTATTCACACCATATGATAAGTTAGCGATATGTTAAGTGTCAGCATTCGTATAGAGCAGGGATGGGCAAACAGTGGACCCAGGGCCACATGCGGCCCACTAAGAGTTTTTATGCAGTCCTCCAAGACAATCAGAAAAATTCATCTTGAACTGAGATTTTCTTCTCGTGCCCGACCGAATATTTGTCTCATATTTTCCGCTAGTATGGCCATGTCAATACACATGCACAGTGTAGATACGATTTGCAGTGCTTTTCCAGTTTATCTGGTTAATTTCAATTTTGTCTTTGCATTAGCAAATATATACATTTCCAACTTTAGTGAAACCATGAACCCTCCGAAAAAATGTAAAATCGGTGAAGAATGTCATTGGACAAACAAATATTTCTTTGGTAATACAAGAAATAAAACATTGTGTTTATTGTGTCATGAAAAGAAGGTGTGGCCCTCTAACCTTTGCTTTCACAAAGTGACCACCGATGTGGTGCTCCACCATCCTCTGTGGCCCCGAGCCAAAAGCAATTGCTTACCCCTGGTATAGTGGGTAAACAACACGTATCAGAGCTAACTGATATGGTAGGCTAAGTGTGAATTGCGAGAGCAATTGATCGCAAAACACGCTGCAGGCCGCCGTTAGCCAAAAGACTCAATTGCTATTATTGCTACTAGCAATTGAGTAGTTGTGCCTGATAAACGGTATTTTCAACTACTTTTGGCTAGCAACAATGCCATCAAGTAGGATGGATTATCATATGTATCAGTACCATGTTTTTTTATCAGTCATTAATGTCTTTTTTTTTTGTAAAGTCTCATGGTTTCAGCAGGAATAAAGCTATAGATAGAAGACAATGTTTACAAGTTCTTACATTAACAAAATAAATTGTCATATTTTGTTTTCAACATTTATTTAATAATAAGATTGGCAAAGAAAAAAAAGCATTTTATTAATTTTGATTATATACAAAGATGTATATATATATTATTATTATTATTATATGGCCCATTTCTTTTACAAACTAATATTAAAATTTAATTAATATTGTACTAGTAAAATTAATTTTTTTTTTGTAATTGAAAGTAGTTTTACAGGATTATTTTGATATTATGTATAAATGTAATTATTAATATTGTGCAAAACTGAAAGCATCTATCAATTTATCTTAAAATTCTCATATATGAATTTTCCATGCTTTTTTTTTCTGTAAAAATATTTTAAAATGTAACTTTCGCAAAAAAAAAAGTCATAAAACAAAACTAAATTGTGTCTTCATTTTGAAAATTGCATTGGAAAGATGAATAAATTATCATCAGCATGATCTACATATGCATGTGTAGTGCATGCCATTTTTCTATGCTTTTTCTAAAATAACTTGATTCACAAATGCGGATGAACTAGGAATAGCATCATTAATTTCTTATGGAGTTGCATTTGTTCTCATTCCATAATTTAATTTTTTATGCAATGCTTTTATGGATTATACTTACTGAATGTATTTGTTTTGCAATCATTATGCATTAGTTTAATTGCTAAATATATTATTTTCAGACTTATATTTTGACTTTTATCTTGTTTTTAAACATATTTAATTCTTTTTTTAATTTTATTTTAGAATTTTTACAAAAAATAGGAAAGTTATCATAAATTTTTGAGACTGTATTAAATATGAATTTATTGATAAATAATGAAATTTGTTAATTTTTGCTAGAATTGAAATAATGTAACCTAAAGATATGTTTGGTGACAACTTGAGTGCAAAGAATTTCTTTTGAAAATAATCTAAGCTTGAATAAAAATAAAAATAGGAGAAAATTTTAGTAATTTTAAATAATGAGTATGCAGATTTATTTATTACTTTTAAACAAAACAAAAAAAAAAAGTGTTCTGTAAATATCTGTAAACTAATAAATCTAATTTCAATTATGGCCTGTTTTTTTTCTATTATAATTCATTAATTCTTGTCAATTTATTATTGATGTTATAATTAATCTTTAAGACTGAAGGGGATAAATGATCTATTCTTGAAATCTAATATATTCATAAATCTGAATAAGCTCAAGAAGGAAAAATTATATTTTAATGATGATTATAGAATTTATTTATTTACAAAAGGAATTTTTTTTAAAGAATATTTTGAGGAGGAATTAAAACATTTTTGTAAATGATAAAGTAAAAGAAACAAATTTGATAATGCTGACATCATATTAAGTAGCTATATAAGTGTGACCTAGCATTTTAAACATTTGAATGCATACATACATTCATTACAAGTAGGATTCAAATGTTTGAAAGCTTATATTTTTGTTGTGCTTATTACATTGGAAGTTAAATGTTCTTTATTTTTTTATATTTTAAGAACGCTGTGATACTGCTCTTTTTAGTTCTTCTAAAGTAACTGCTTCATCTTCACTTTCATCCAGTCGTGGACCAGACCAAGCAAGATTACATGGTAATTGTATTTATATTTATACACACACACATATATAGGTAGATGCATGCATAGAAATATTGTGACTTTGTTTTTGCATTTAAAATGATTTTTGTAGTTTTAGTTTTGATTATTATTATTTTTAATTTTTTATTTTAATTTAATGTATAGTGATTCAGGGTCTATTCTCAGTTTAAGTAAGATTCAAAATGAAATAAGAGATTATAGTTTTTTTAAAAAACAAAAATTGCACCTGAAATGTTTTTATTTTAGAATATATTTATCCACAGTTTTAGTCCTTTTTTTATTAAAAATATGCTTAATAAAATGTTGATTAATTATCGCATTTAAAAAAAATTTTATGCATGTTTTTTACATTTTTTTTTATATATACATGAGTTTAGGATAACAAATATTTTGCTGTAGGAAATCATTATAATTGCTTGTTTTTTGCATAAGATTTTCGATTTTATGAAGCATTTGGGGGAACCATTTGAATTGATATTAATTGATTAGTTTATTTATTCATAGAATTGGCAAAAGGGGTTCTCAATTTTTATAATTTTTAGAACATAATTTATTAGTCTGGAAATCCATAAATAAAACCCTTTCAAATGCGCAAGAACAAAAAAATATGCAATTTAAAAATATTATGGCCATTTTCAAAATTATATTAGATATACAGTTATTTAAAAATATTTTCTGTAGTTACCACAGGATATTAGTACCTTTTGAATGAAAGAAAATACTTTGTTTACTGCTTAAATGTAAATTTAAAAATTATCAAGAGTAAATGAAATGTAGATATCTCCTCTCATTTGAAAATATATTACTGTACGTGAGGGGATTAGCATTAGAACTTATGGTGAGAAGTAATAAATAATTATCTAAAAAAAAAGAAGAAAAATTTACAAATTGTAAAACAAAACAGTGCAAATAAAAATTTAAAATAAGTTACATTCAGATAAAAGTTTTGATTACCAAAGGGATTACATTCCAAATCAAATATAAAAAAATATCATGTAGAGCATTAAATGATCTAAAAAAAAAATAGAACTTGTATTTAGTATACAAATGTGAACATGCTGAAAAATATTTATTTGGAAATCATATATATATATTGTTTTTGTAAAGATATTTGAGAATGAAGAAATCAAACAAGATCTTGTTTTTTATTTTTAAAGTTAATGGGCAAAAGGGAAAAAAGTTAATTTTATATTTTTGAATTCATAAATTGTTTTTATTATTTTTTCACTTAAAAGTTAAACTTTTATCCAGTTTAATCATATTTTTAAATATATATTTAAATTTACGTATAAAATAGTATAATATTAATATTTCTACATTGATTAAGTGTATTTTATATGGATATATTAGTTTTATTCTGTCATGGTCCCGATGAAAATATTACTAACATTCTTGTGAGAATTTCATTTGATTACAGATTTGATAGTAATATGTTTTTTTTTCTGGAATCTCTTGAACTAGTATTCTATTATATGTTTAATGAATCTATCTTTGAGCAGTGAAAAAAAAAAAAAAAGAATATAGAAGTGAAATGACAGGATTAGTTTTTTTACTAATACCAATAGCTATGTATGAATAATTTTAAATGTTTTTGTTTGTTTTTTTATTTTTTAGTCAGTAAATATGTCAAAAATCTTATTGTATTTACATGTTAAATCATCCATGCGTCTTATCACTGTTTCACAATGCAATAAGAAAGGTTGGTTATGTATATATAAAAAATAATGGAAGTTACACAAAACACTATATGTATACATACATAGGGAAGATTGAAATTTTTAAAATTAAAAAGATTTATTTCCATGACTACTATTAAAATGCTGGGAAAAAAAAATTGTGAGCATTATATAAAATTTGTTTATATGGATATTGTATGAAGTCAGCTCTTTTTAGATGTTGATTTTTTTTTGGTTTTACAAACCATTTGTACATTGCAACATGTCTATATATAGACAAAATGAAGGTGAAAATACCAGATGAACTTTTAATTGGATATGCTAGCAGAAAATTTAGTACATTCAATAATAAATAAATTGAAAAAAAAAAAAAGAGTAATTATTGTTTGGTTTGTTTACCAGGTAAATAAAAATAATGAAAGTTATCCTTAAAAGTTTTAAATAACACTCTAAAGAGTTCTAATCATAATGCAATGAAATTAACATTTTTTCCAAATGCATATAAAAATTTAATGAAAATATTAGAATATATATCAACATAATTATTATTATTTTTTAAATCATAGCCAATGTTACTCTTGCCTATTATTAAATAATTTACTATAAATGTAATGGACTTTTATGCAGTGAATGTAATTGATTTCAGAAGCATATTCTGTAAATGATCTGATTGTTCAATGGTACATTGAAATACATGCATTTTAAAAATGATTCATTCCAGATACTAACCTAAAACTAAATTATTTGAAAATGTGATTATAATAAAAATTAAATTTTAATAAAAAGCTTATATCTTAATAAAAATTACTATATAGTATATTTCCTCTGCTCAATGTTACATTTAACTGCAGTGTTATAAAGATTTCTGAATTTCTTAAATGCTATGCTAACTAAAAGTATTTATTGCAGTATTTGCCTACAGTAAGTCATTCTATATAAAGCTTTCTCTGACAGTTTTTTCATTATCAGAAATTTTTTTTCCCTCAATGTTTTTTTTTTAAATTTATTTTTTCTGGCTTATATATATACTGTAGAAAAATTCAAAAATAAAAGTATGGCCAGTATTTTAAAAAGTGCTGTACAAATAAATAGATAAGCATTTTGCATTTTTCTGATGTTTTGTGAAACAAAATGAAGAGTGTTTAATGATATCACTAATTTAAAATATATTTGTTTGTTTGCTTGCATGCATTGAGTTTAACATTCTAATAATTTATGTATTGTATAAAGTTTTAGTATATCATTAAGAAAATAAAATTAGTATAATACAGTATCTTGAATATAAAGAATAATTACCTATTAAACGTAAGGTAATTAATTACATTGATAGAGACTATATTTTATTTTTAAAACGTACAGTATGTTATATAATGTTTGATAAGAATTATAATATAAATAGATATCTAGAAATTAGATAGCTTTAAGAAGTGAAAACAGTAGTTTGAATTAATTGATTTAAAGCATGACAATAGGTCTGGCACTCTAGCTAAGCAAGATAGCTCTGGAAAATCTTATGCATGTGCTGTCACCTATTGGTGTTTGTTATATGTATATAGGTTGATTAATCAAATCTTAAATTATAGCAAGAAAAGATGTACATTATACTAATTGCACATTGCATAAACCATTTGTTAGATACTGGGCCATTGTGTACATATATAATATCCATCAATAAAGGAAATTATTAACATCCAACATACAGTTTGTCATTCCATTAATTGTAATAGGTAAGGCTAAAATGACCATTAAATAGCTCAATCATCTGTAGGGGAATATTGAAGAAAAAGATATTACCAGGATATAATCATTTGCCAGGGGATGAAGTTTTAGTTTTTTTTTTTTCTCATTTTATAATTTAGCTAAGAATGGTTAGCTAATCATTTACTATCAAAAATTGATAAGATAGCCGAATTGGATATGGACTGGCTATGTAAGAAAAAAATCTTACGTTAATTGGAATCTGAAAAAAATTGTAATGTTAGTTCCAGCTCTATTTCAAATTCAGTTTATATCATGGAGATGAATACATTAATCTTTATGCCATAACTCATATTTTCTACAATATATGTAGATTTTCACACAAATCTCCATTAATTTTGACACCATACAAATCTTACTATACAAACACTACTCCGTTGTTTAGAAATAGTTGTGTGTGTGTAAATTAATATACACTATTTTTTTAAATTAAAAATGTGAATAATATTTAGAATAACAAATTAATTCCATATAATACTATTTTTAAATATTATTCATAGTTTTGTTTAAAAAATATTGTGGTTTATTTGAATATATGTATATATGTTATGGTCTTTACATTTAAGTTTTTGAAGTTAATTTCAAAGATACCTGAGAAATCTGGTATAGAAAGAATTAATATATAATGTTAGAGTTGGTAGTTATTAATTTTTTCGGTTGTCATCTGATCCTTCGTGTCAGCCGCTAGAGGCGGGATTTCTAGCTAAATTTCTAGAAATATGCCATTTCCGCGGCCGCACCCAAGCCTTTAAGCATTCTTTCTAAAATAAATCCTAGAAAGATTGTTAACTCGGAGTTGTCTTCTTTCTATGCTAAAAGGTAGACTGTTAACTCGGAGTTAAGTCTTCTTTCTACGATAAAATCTAGAAAGAATGTTAACTCGGCTTAGCGGCTAATGGTGTGACTTTTTCCGATGCTAAAAGCAGAGGAAAATACCGTAGTTGTTTGTGTCATGCACTATAATGCTGTGTTATGTATTTGATATAACAATATCGTACGAGGGTGTATTAATTTGATCGTGTCAAAATTATTTAAATTTTCATTGGTACCTTTTTTAAGACGAATTGATGTACTGTTACATTTTAACAATTTTAACAGTATCGTGATTGTTCCTCATAAATTTATATTTCTCCTAAATTTTCGATTACGGTGGGTTAGGGTAATATTTTAAAGATCACGCTTTGAGTCGCGTTTCAGCGAGAAATTTTCCGAGACAAAAAGTATGGCAAATTCGAAAACAGAAAATATGAAAAGATGGGAATTGCCAGACACGGAAGCCGTCAGTGCTGTAACATTTTTACAGCAGAAAAACGTCCTGCTGAAAGAAAAAAAGATGTTTGTGCGGCGAATGTATGAGACTTGAAGTCCATAAAGATTTTTGGACTTTCATTTGTAAGTCTCATTCTTGCCGAAAGAAATGTGCACTTCGAAAAGGCAATTGGTTTGAGGGATTTCAAATGCTGTTCGTCAAGTCTTTACGTTTGCTGCATTACCGTAGCCATGACGAGTTGACCGTACAGCATGCCATTAATGATATTGGAATGTCTACCAGTAAATATTATTAACCAAATTGATAAATAAAGTAACGTAACATACACACTCAATAATTGTTGTTAACCAAAAAATGTAAATTATTATTTTAAAATACACAAAAACACCCCTCCCACTAATTGTTGTCAATCAAATGTAAACAAATTAAAGTAATGAAAATTATTAGTTAAAGATCCATACCCCCCCCCCCCCCGTTGTTTTTTTAATTTTGTCACTTAAATTTTTAAAAACAGTATTACTATTTAAACACAACCCAAATTACTATTTAAACGTACACCAAAAAAGATCCTTTCTTGTCAATAATAATCAAATTAAGAACTATTATTGTCCCATTGTCAAAAATATTAGGTTTTTGGGAAACCAAAACAATAATTTATAAACGAAAAAAAAGTCAATTATTTGTCAATCAAATGTAATAAATAAAAGTAACTTCAATTTTGATTTAAACATAACACCCACACAAAAAAACCCTTTTTCCAAATAATTGCTGTCGGCAATCAAATGTAAAATAAAAAGGAAGGTAAATTAGTATTTAATCATCATCCAAACACCCCCACCCCTCTCACTAATTATTGTCAGCAATCAAATGTACACCACCACTAAAAGTAAACTACTATTCTTTAAACGGTTACACCCTTTCTCCCAATAATTGTTGTCTACAATCGTACATCCAAAAAAACACCTCTCCCAATAATTACTATCTGCAATCAAATGTAAACCAATCAAAGTAAGACCGCAACTTAAAACTACTATTGTTTAAACGGTTAACCCACCCCTTCACCCAATAATTGTTGTCTACAACCGTACACACAAAAAAAAACACCCCTCCCAATAATTAGTGTCAAACAAATGTAAACCAATAAAAGTAAGACGGTAACTTATTATTTAAACGTAACCCAAATTACTATTTGAAACTACACCGAAAAACAACCTTTTGTCAATAAAAATTAAACAAACAACAACTATTATTGTTCCATTGTCAAAAATATTTATTTGTAGAAACAAAAATCATAATTTATAAATGAAAGGAAGTCATATCGGTCGTTAATCAAATGTAAACCGATAAAAGTAACGGTTTTAATTTTTATTTAAACATACACACACACACACACGCGAAAAAAAAAAAACATCACTTCTCCCGGTAATTGTTGTCGGAAATCAAACGTAAACCTATCAAAGTAACGTAAATTATTATTTAATCGTACACAAAAACACCCCTCCCACTAATTGTTCTCGGCAATCAAATGGAAACCCATCAAAGTAACGTCAATTATTATTTAAAGATCCATCCAAAAAAAACCCGTTCTCTTAAATTTCGGCAATCCTAATTTTACAAAAACAGTAATACTATTTAAAAAAAAACAAAATACAAATTACTATTTGAACACACACCAAAAAAGACCCATTCTCTTAAATTTCGGCAATCCAATTTTACAAAAACAGTAATACTATTTAAAAAAAAAACACACACAAATTACTATTTGAACACACACCAAAAAAGACCCATTCTCTCTTAAATTTCGGCAATCCAAAAAAAAACCCAACTATTATTATACCATCGTCAAAAATATTATTTGGGAAAAAATAATTCAGAAATGAAAGAAAGTAAACTTTGTAAACAAACAAAAAAAAAAAATCAATATTAATAGAGAATCGCTGGCCCGGAAACATTATATTAATGTGTTTTTGATCAGAAATCGCGCCTCTAGCGACTGACACGAAGGATCAGATGACAACCATTTTTTCAATTTTCTTTAGCACACATTGAATGAAAAGATTGATGATATGTGTATGATATTGACAAAATTTACATTTAATCAAGTCAAATTTTGAAATTTCTAAATTTTCATAAAACTACTGAACAAAAGTAAAAATTCATAATATAGTTATGCTGTTTTAGTGATTGCCTTTTATATATATATTCACAGACCTTTTCTAATTTTTAATACAATTTTTATTTTAAAATATGTTTGGCATGAAATATTATATAATTAACATTCAATTTATGTCAAATGCTAATCCTCTCTATTTAAACAAAGACTTCTCTAATGCATGTAAAATGGTGGAATTTGTCTATACTCTTAAAAAATTGTGAGCGATTTTTTTCTAAAATTGCCTTTTAAATATATAAAGAAATATTAATTTAATCATATATATTATTTTAAACAAACAAAACAATTTTAATTTAAATTTTAAATATTAATAAAATAATGCTTTTTTAAAAAAAATACTAATTAATAAAAAGTATTTAGATGTAATAATTTCATTTTTATAAAATATTCTTAAATAGAATTGTAGAGCTATTTAATGATATTAATAGAAATTTATATTATTTAGTAGATAACTAATCTGTGTTGGAAAAAAAAAATTTAGTTAAAATTAATATTGTAATTTAATTAATTCAACGTAGAGTTTTAACATTACATGCTTAAATTTTCATTTTTAAAGATTTACCTTTATAATTTTATTAAGTCAACATTGACAAAATAGACATATTTTAAAAGATTTGTAATTAGACAATTTTATTGGTGGTGGGTTTGAATAAATATTTTACTGTTAGATACGATGAATTCTATTACTTGTTATAGGGCTCAGTGCATGGACTGCAAGTACCTCTAATAATGACCAATATTTGGAATTTGATTTTAAAGATTTGAAAAATGTGACAGGTATCGATACCCAAGGGCGTGCCAATACCAATCAATATGTAATGAAATACACTATTCAGTACAGCAATAATAGACAGGATTGGTCAACATATAAAGATCAGGAGGGAGTCATTAAGGTAGAACTAGTATTAAGTGGTGGTAATCTTCTCACATCTCACTCTCCTTCTTAGCAAATGGTTTTTACTAATACTGGTGGTGGGTTATTTTAATATTTTGCATATTTGTATACATTTCAGGGACACAATCATGGACTGCCAAAGACAATAACTTTCACCAGTATCTAGAAATAAATCTGAGGGATATATTTAATCTCACAGCCATAGAAACACAAGGTAGGGTAGGGGTTTCTTCTCCTCATGAGTTTGTCACAGAATACAACATCCACTATAGCGAAGATTACAAGAATTGGAAAATTTATTCTGCTCCCAATGGAATGGCAGAGGTGGGCAGTCATAAATAGTCATATGTGTTGTGATTGCCTTGTTTATTATTGTTAAATTAATTTGCATGCTTTTTTTTTTTTTTTTTTTGGGCTGTGTTTAATGTGCATTGGCTTTTACTGTTTTTTAAATTTTATTTCACATATCAATTTACATAAATGTGAAAATATATTTGTAACAAAATTTTTAATATTAAAAAATCTTTCATAATAATTTTTGACTTTTTTTACAATAATGACATAAATTTGCATAATGTAGACATTTTGAACTCTCATGTAATTGTTCTTATGAAAAAATATAAGAACTTTATTTTAAATTAATATATTAGCTTTCATCTATTTTTGTATTTGTTTTTATGAAATAGGTTTATTGTGTTATTTTAGCATTTAATTTACATTTTAAATAAATTTTTGTATATTCTACATTCTATAGTTGATTATATTTAATAAAAATATGAATTTGCAGAAAATAAAATTGAGAATTCTTGTGAAAACTAAAAAAAGAATATAGGAAAGAGAGCATATCATATACATGTTACTTTTTCCAGTTATCATGTGAAGAGAAAGTAAATCAAACTATTCAGAAAAGAAATAGAATTCAAGAATTTAATTTGCTATATATCTATTATATAATAGCTAAGTGTTGTGTTTATGTCCTAAATTATAAAATTTTACTAAAATCTTTCAGCACTTTATTAGATTTTTTTAAAAAATGAAATAGAATTTGGAAATTCTAATATTTATTTGGCTGTGAAATAGAGTAGACTTAGGTTAACACAATAAATCAAAAAATAGATAATAATAATTATATTAAAAGCAGACCACTCAAATGTATACTTTTGCTTAATTATTTCTCGTTTCCAACTAACCATACCTCACTTCCTATATTCTTCCTTAAATCTGTTTTAATAATTTTTTTTAAAAATCCATTATTTTTGTTATGTGTTATATTTTTGGCATGTATTTTGTTTTGTTTTTTCTAGCATGGAAATGTTTTCAATATGCATGTATTTTTTTGTTTTTGTTTCAAGAATATTTTTGTTATGAATCTGTCTTTCTTCACTTTGCTTAGGTGATAATTACTTACTGTTGATTTGTATAGATATTCCAAGGAAATGAAAATGGCAATTCTGTTTTCCGCAATACTTTCTCTACTCCTATTATTGCCAGGTATATAAGAGTCATTCCTACAAGATGGTCAACTCTAATATCTTTGCGTGTAGAAATTTATGGATGTCCATACTGTAAGTATATAGTTAACTATTTATTTTTTATATTTAAATCTTTTTATTATTATATATTGATATTCCAAATTATTACTTTGTTGGGATTTATTTGCATTTTTGAGTTTTTGATGAAAATATTTGTTACTGGATAAAGAAAATATTTCAAAACATTTAAAAAGTTAGTTATTAACTGAGAGAGAACCATTTACATTTTCTCTGAAATCTTTAAAGGAACTGAGAAGTCCAGATTCTTGTTATCGCATCTATGTGACATGGTAAATGAACACAGATGGACTGCTGACCAATATGCATCAGCCAGTATGATAGTGAATTTATTGGCTCTCCTTAGCTCAGAATTTTAAAGCCAAAAGAAATACCATGATATTTTTTCTCAGATACCTGTTAGTGTTTAATTGAGCCATCAATTGGATTTTTTTGAAAACAAAATAAGTTTTTTTTTTTATATATTTAGATCCAGAATATTGCTCGATTCTGAAAAATATTTATCAAAATGTAATAGCAATGATTAAACTGAATACTGATTTTAAAAATAATTATTGATAAAAATATGTCTGAACAAATTTATTTTCCAGAATTTTTAAGGCAATTTGGATGAGTATTGTATGAATAAAATGAAAAACAAAAGGATTAAAAGCAAATAATTATTTGAATCTAAATTTTGCAGTAGATATAATTGATTTTGTTATTAATGCCTTAAAACTTCAGAAATATAATAGCTGTCAGATGAAAGTAGGATTAAATGCTAAAAAGATTAAAGTTTTGTTTAATGGCTTTTTAAAAAGAAGAAATTGAATTATAAATTCCTTAGATATAGATAGAAACATAATGGATGAAAGTAATACAATTAAAGCTAAAAGTATTTTGATAGAATTAACTACAAAATAAAAGAAAAAGTGACTATCTGCTTGAAGAAGCAAGTTTTTAATAAATGTATTTTGCTAATATTTTCTGTGATCTGAGATATGAACATTTAATAAAAGACCAAAAATGGGGAAATATATGTTGGGATTAACAATGAAGAATTAAAACCAAAATACATAGATGAAGAAACAAGCATATATCATTGATGAAAGTCAAACTTAAATAATTTTGATGTATCAAATATTGGATGTTGCATATTTTAATACAACAATGTTCATGCTAACTGGATTATTGTTAACCAAAATGACAATGCACTCAAGTTAATTCACTTGTAACAAATATTAAAAATAATAATAAAAAAATGTAATTAAAAAAAAAGTATATTTTTAGCTTTTTAATTTGAATGTAAATAAAAAGATAAAAATTCCTATTTACATGAACATTTTTAAAAATTTGCAAAAAAAAAAAAATTGGTAATACCGTTTCAATCTTTTCTGAATTCTGATCAGAAAATTGAAGAAATTTGTTAGTTCATTTTTAAGTGACATCAAACCTGGCTCTTTTTTTTTTGCCATTAGGTGTATTGTTATTATGATACTTTTTGTTTTGGAATTTTTTTAACATATGCTGTAATTATCACTGTGACCTATGAGCTCATATCCATTTATGTAATGATGAAACATGTTTTCCTGTTTCTGTAAAAAAGAGATCATATGGAATTTTAATTATTAATATTTCAATTTTTTTTTTTTAAACTAACAAATCCAGTATTTTAGAACTATTTTGTCACGACATTTTTAAAAAAAAAAAAATTATTTACATGTTTTATAATATTTATAATATTTCAGCTGATCTAGATCAGGCATTGTAAAACTGAGAACAATCAGGTCACATTAATAACTAACATGTATTGTCTGAGTGACTTTTCACTAAATTTTTCTAATTTATAATATCAAATATTTTTATCTTTATATTGATTGTTAATAGAATATTTAAAAAAAAAAAAAAATTGTTAAATTTATTTAAAATATATAAATTGAACAATAAAAACAAATATAATAAACAAACATTTAAGATTGAAATATTTTTTTTACTAAATTTTGGCATTGTTTATTTGCATATTATTTATCCAAATCGAGATTTAAATCTTGTTTTGACACTATCTCTAATTAGGAATCTCATAGTGTGTATATAGCTTAAAGGTAATAACTTAGGAATACTTTCCAAAAGTAATTAATTTTGCATGTAAAATATATGCTAAGTTTAGCATCATATATGTATGTGAACAATTACTTTCCCTCATAAATAGAAATATAATGTCAGAAAGATCAAAATTTATGACTAATTCATGAGCTTTTTGGCATTTTATTATTCTTTTTCATGAAGAAAAATATCTTTACGATATTTTTGGGAAAAAGTTTTTCACATTGCTAAATATATATTATAGGCGAATTTAATTATTTTTAAAAGTGTTTTGAAGCATATAACTTACATTTTTTAATCTAAGAGCAAATACTGAACTTAGAAAGAAAAACAGTTTTGTTATGTAAAGTAAAAAGAATAGTATAAAATTATAAATATAAATATGGAGCTGTAAATATGCATGACATTTTAAGCATGCACAATACCATTATCGTCATTTTTAACTACTCTATCCACTGCAAGATGAAGGGCTCTCTGTTCAGACCATCTCCGATCTCTAGCCTTTCTTCTCACATTAATTCAGTACACTTCCTTATTTCATCCATATATGATCTCTTTCTATATCTTTTACAATCTCTTGGAATCCAGTTTACAATTTTAACTGTCCATTTATTGTCATTTCTTCCAACAATATATCTAGCCCAATTCTTCTTCAGTCTCTTAACTCTCAATGATGTCAATAAGACTTGTTTGTTCTCCCACCCATGTATTTTGTTTGCGATCTCTTCGTGTTACTTCTAATATACATCTCCATACTTTATTGAGTAACCTGAAATCTCTGTAATCCTCTTCTAGTAAGTGTCCTAGTTTCAGATCCATAAATAAGAACTGGCAAAACACATTTACACATAGGCATATTTTCTTTTAATATTAATGAAGAGTTAAGCGCACATATTATATTTGTCACTTTTAATATTAAGTTATTTCTTCCAAAAACACTCCAAGTTTAATTCTGTGATTAATTTCATTTATTGTTTCCATGTGTAATAATAAATTGACTAAGGTGTTTGTTGTTAACTTCTTTTAACTCATCATTATCAATCTTTATTTTCTTCTTTTGAGACATTTATCTTTAATTCTATTTTCTTACTTTCATTTGATAACTCTTGCAACATGTCTTAAAGTTAAAACATTATTTGGAAAAACAATTGCATCATCTGCAAAATCTAGATAACTTAAAGAATCTCCATTTACTTTTAGTCCCTTAAGTTTCCCATTTTAAATCACAAAATACTTCTTGCCCAAAATTGCTGTAAAAAATTTTGGAGATACGGAGTCACTCTCTTTTACACACTTCTCATTGCTAATTTTTTTATTATTATTATGTAATCTAATTGTTGCTGTTGTGTTTTTATAAATATTCTTCAGAACATTATATCCTGGATCTATTCCTTGATGACTCAATGGTTTAATCACCAAAGGAATGCTTGTAGGAACAAATGCCTTTTTATAATCTACAAATCCAAAGCATAATTGCAACTCATATTCATTAGTCCTTTCTGTAATTTCTCTCAATATTTGATATGATCCACTACACTAAAACCACTTTTAAATCCAGCTTGCACTTTTAGTTAAAGTCCAAAGTTCATTGTAGGCAAGTTGTATTTATCTTGGTAAAAATTTTCTATAGAAATGATAAAAGACTGGTAGATCTTTAATTTCTAATAATCTTCTTTATCACTTTTTTTAAATATTCATATTAATATTGCATTCTTCCAATCATCTAGTACATCTTTATCATTTAGACATATGGTATATAACTTTGATATCATACTATTTCCAACCTTATACACTTAACAATATTATTTTTTGCACCAAAACTTTACTTACAGTAAAAATAGTATTGTTAAGTGTATAAGAAGGTTGGAAATTTTGTGATATATAAATATAGACATCAATACATAAAGAAAGGAGGAAGAAGAAGAAAATCGGATACTCTTTTGATAGCCAGGCACGGCTGCTTTATGGCGTTGTTTTGTGAATAAACAATCAAATGTAACATTATTGGGCCAAGACTTTTATTAATAAACCAAATAAAAAGAAGTATTTTTTTTTTTAATTTTTAAATTTCTTTCTTTAATAAAATCTTGTTGTATTTTTTTGGTTTTTTTTTTATAAAATCTTGTTCTACTTTTTTTTGGTTTTTCAAAACAAGAAATAAAAACCATCACACCATTTTTATTTCAAACACTTATGTTTTTCTACTACGTCTTTAAATTTTTTATGTTATTTTTAAAAAAAAACTTTTTAATTTTGAATATTTATATTAACTTTTTTTTTTAATAAAATCTTTTTCTACTTTTTTTTTTTTGGTTTTTGGTTTTTCAAAACACAATTTAAAAACAATCATACCTTTTTTTTTCAAGACTTTTTTTAAATGAAATCTTGTTCTCTTTTTTTTTTTTTAGTTTTTGTTTATTCTTCTTCCAAACCAAAAATAACATTTGTTGTCTTTTTATTTATTACTTTTTGGAAAACAAATCTTTTTTTTTAGCATAATAACAGATGGACCACTATTTCTCTTGTACATTTATTTGCGAAAATGTGACTTTTGCGTTATATCTGGGAAATCATGTTCAGCCCTACTCTTTGTCAATGTTTTCCACATTTCAAGTTGTATAGGGAAGGGTGATGACGGTGTGACAATTCTTAGTAATTCAGGCTGCGTGATTTAAGTAGAAATTAAAATACTATGTATTCGACATTTAAAAAATTATGCTCACTTGAAATACAAACACTGCAGCACGATACAATAGTCAACTGTGAATTGTGCAAATTCGCATAAAGTATTGCGAAGCACAAAACAGGCCGTAATATTACTGTGCAATGCCATCAAGCGGCTTAAAATACAACAGTTTTGTTGTATTAAGCCGTAAGTACGACCGCATAAATGGCATTTTTGTGTTTTTATACATAAACAACGCTATCAAGCCGCCATGCCTGGTTATCAAAAGAGTACCGAAAAGGGCATATTACTTTGCCAAAAATTTTCCTCTTCTTCATAGATTTAATTGCATGTCTTACTTCATTTGGTACCCTTCATTTAAAATCCTGGGCAATTTATAAGATATGAAAGTTATAGAATATATTTTTTCTTGTTCTTTATCAATCATTGTATAATTCTTGATAGAAGTCATTTCAGCAATAGTTCCATCTTTTTTTCTTATTGCAGAAATAATTTTCCTACCAATATCATCTGTGTTGTTTTACACTCTTGAGTCTTTTATTATCTTCTATAGCATTTCTTTCTAATTCACAATTATATTTTTTTATATCATTATAAACTCTTTTTCATACCATTTTAGAAAATTCTAGATATTCAATCTTTAATGCATCATTTTTATATATTTTAGGATTCCTTTTTTTTTTTTTTTTTTATAAATAATCTGGTCTCAATAGAAATTTTACTGAACGATTGCTGCATTTTTGTATCCGCTATCTTTGTTGCAGTTTTTAAAACTATCAGATAGCTTCCGATTGATTTCTTTCAAATCTAACTCATGTTCAAGGTCTTTTAATATTTGAAAAAGTTCTAATTTAAATTCAATGGAATGTTTCTGATTGTTAGGAATGTCAACTATGAATATTATTTTGCTTAATAATTTTTCTTTCTCGTGTTGCATTAACACATATATCTGATTAATCTATGATCACTTCCTGTGTTGAATTTATTAAGAACATTACAATCTTGAAATATATATTTTTTGATAGTCAAAATTTAATCCAATTTTGCTGTATCTTCATTTGGATGATTCCATATTTATTGCTGATTAGCATTTTTCCCAAAGAAAGAACTCGTAATATAAAGTTTTTTTTTCCTGCAAACCTCAAGTCTGTGTCCTCTCTCATTTCCATCACCTTGACCAAATTTCCCTTGCACTTTCATTTTTCAACTGTTTGCCAATTCTAGAATTTAAAGTCTTTCATGACAATTCTAAAATATTGTTTAGTCTGATCAAAAACCTTTGTACATCCATATAAAAATTCTCTTATTTTTTTTATCACAATAAGAACTTGTTGGGGACATAAACCTTGAATTATCTGCATTTGATATCTGCTATTAAGTTGAATAACTAATCTTGCTATTCTGTGTGATACTCCCTCAATCTCCACAATGTTGTTCTTCCACGTTTTATTTATAATGAATCCTACTCCAATTGTATTTCTAATATTTGTTTCTTGTCCACTTCTTAAATCAAGTATCTCTTCATCTTCTAATGTCACAAAGTTCAATAATGCTCCATTTAATATAGGACAATTCTTCTAGTTTTTGCAAGGTTCCTTCACTTGAAAGTGATCTGCAATTGTAAATACCTTAATAAAACATCATCAAATGGCAGCCTGGTTCAGCAATTGTAGATTTTTTTTTTTTGCGCCCACCACCTTTGATTACCAACCACTGTCTTGTTTAGTGATTTAACAGCTTCCTGGGAATAAGGGCCATGATATAATTTGGTCCGTCTTAATTGTAAATATCTATTAGAAAGAAAAAAAAAAGTTCATTCAGAAACACATTCATTCTGCATTGAAGAAAATTCAACTAATATTTCTGTTAAGAGTTATCAGGCAACTGAGAAGAAAGACCTTTGTGTTTTTTTAATCTTAAACTCGGAGGTAAAAAGCCAATAAACTCACCATGCTGGCTAATGCGTGTTGGTGAACAGTCCATCCATATTTATATACTATATGAATAATCACGTAGCAATATAAGTTAGAACAACAAGAATATATGGAGTGGACATTAAGGAATTTACTCTGCCCAGTTCCTTTAAGACCTCGAAGAGGAGTCAAAGATTGTTCAATTAGCAGCAAACTTTTTTCTGCAGCCAATATATGCATATAATAATTGATAAATCATTTTAATCATGCATTGTATATTAATTTGACATACATAAAGATTTGAATACATTCATTTATTTTGAGTTTATGGGTTGTCAAATTTTTATATTTGTACACATTACATAATATTTTAACACAATTAACTTGAGGTTGCCAAAAAATGCATTTTCAGTTGCATGTGGGCTACAACTTTGACGTAGCTGATTTAGAAAATAATTTTGTTTCTTTTCATGAGTAAATAAGTTGTTCAAAAATTATCTTTCTGATGTTTTATTTTTATTTTTAATGAAAGAAAAAAATTATTCACATATTTATTTATTGCCAAATCTAACACATTTTATTCACAAAATTAATTATGTTTGGAAAGCATTCTGAAACTATCAACTTAAAAGTTTTAAACTAGTTGATTCACAATCACATCAATAAATGAAAATATGAAGTACAGGAAAAAAAAGAAATATTTTAGTGCCAATATATATTTATATTGTTAAAGTTACATCATAATATATACTTATATTTGGAGCAAACAAATATTGGTCTAAAAATTTACATCATTAGTTATCTGTCAAAATGCTGTCCTTTATTTAAACTACTCTTTTCAAATCTTATTCATTGCTTTAATTGATCTTTGTATGTATTTTAGGTGATCATTTAATTTTTTTTCTCCATACTACTTCCTCCTTTTACTTTGAACAATCTACATAATTTTTCTATCACTAGGAATTTGTTTAATTTTTTTTCCCCTGCAATATTTCTCCCCATTTAACATAACAAATCTTAATCTTTCAACTTTTTCATTTTTCTTTAAATTTTTAATTTACATATCCCTTTTTCTATTCATATAAAGTCATTCCCAAAACAGAACATTTAACGTCTTTTTCCAATTTAATGAATTTCAAAAAAACTTTATTTTTATTAAAAGTTTAATTATTCATTGTGCACTTCTCACTAGTATATTTGTTTCTATTTTCATTACCATAAACAATTTATTCCTGGCTGTTTATTATTTAAACTTTTTTCTCCGTCTGCTATAATCATTGCTTCAGTGATGATTTTCATTCCAAGTGTCTTTTTTAACTAATTTTTGTTATCCTAATTAATATTTAATTAAATATATGAACACGATTTTATGGGCTCAATCCTGGGAAACAAAACTTATGCCAGGGCAGTATTTATTATGCATATATGTAACAAATGTACATGAAGTAATATTAGAATACAAAGCCATTTCATGTTGTATCATTGAATAATAACTATACCAACAAGAATTTTTTTAAAAAAGTAACAGAATAAAATATTTACGACCAAGTTCTGAATTACTTTTTAAAAAATTTTTTTTCTGTGCATCTTACAGAGTGGTTTATAGCTTAATATCAGAAAAAAAAAAAAATTATTAATCCAGAAATTTTGTAGGGCATATTACAGTTGTCACTAATAAATATATCTTGAGAAAAAAATATCAACAATTGTGTTTTTTTAATAAAGTATAATTTATTAGTATTATTATTATTATTATTATTAAAAGTGTATTTTTATAATTTTATTTTAAATATCAAATTGTAATATTTGATTTGAGAAAATTTTGAAAAATCAGCATTAAAAATATTCCAAGGAGTTACAGTCTTTAATCAAGACCAGAAAAAAAAAACTGCACTGATTTTTTTTTTTTGTAACATTTGTTTTTGAAGTGTATTTGAATAAATTCTTCACAGCTTATCGGAATTGATCATTTCATTTAGTCAAAAATTTTACTTATATTTCACTAATCAAATTAATATTAACTTATTTTTGCTAAAAAAATATCCTATGAATTTTATTTTTTAGTTTAATGTTATGTCAAAGTAAGTGGGGGGGGGGGGATTGCAAGATCTAATTAATAAGATAACTGAAATCTTGATGTAAGTCAAACTATGGAATAATATGTAATCTTTGTTTTGATTTATAAATAAATGGTTTGTAGTAAATTACATTAGTTTAAGGGTATGAAAGAAAATCATGCATGATTATATAATTAAGTAAACTTATAACTTCCTCTTGGATTTTATATATATACATAATCAAAAAATTAATTATTTTTTTAATATCTAAAAATAAATGATCTAATATGTTAAAAAATAACTTTCATATTATAAAGATATAATTTGCGTCTTTTGTGAAAACAGGATTACAAAAACATTAATTCATCAATTTTCATTATAGTTTTTATTTATAAATGAATGAATAAATAAATTATTTATTTGAATATGCAAAATTTTGAAATAATTCATTTTAGGATGATTGAAGTTGTTTATTTATTTATTCAGAAATGAATAAGTAATCAAATAATAGCATCTTTTTTGGGTTGTCTGACTTACTTATTGTTTATATTCAATTGTGAGAATAAATATTCCACTTTCAGATATCATTACTCTTATACAAATTGAGTGATTTTTAAAAAAAATTTATTCACCATTATATTTTAAACAGTGGCTGTGATAATTGGTTTCAATGGATATGGAGTTATGAAAATGAAATTAGATAGTCGCCCAATTTGGGCTTCTTATAATAGGATACGCTTCAGAATGAAAACTTATAGAGAAGATGCTGTACTAATGTATAGTCGAGGCTCCCAAGGAGATTACTTTTCTCTTTTCATGCAGAATGGACGTCTTTTTTTCCATCTGGATTTAGGTAAAGTATCTCATAAAATTTTACATTTGTGAACGTCTAATTTTTTGTATTTCTTTTACTGAATCAGTAATTTATTTTTTAGGATCAGGATATCCCACAAGAATGTCTGTAGGCAGTTTAATTGATGATAATCAGTGGCATGATGTTGACATTATTATAGATGGTCGCAAAGCTACTTTTATGGTTGATAGGGTTGAATCTACAGAAAATGTTAAAGGGGACTATAGTCGTTTAAATTTAGACCAAGAAGTAAGTTTTTTATTTATTTTTTAAAACACATATTTTTTGTATTAAATAATTTTAGTAATTCATTGTAATTTATTTTAAATATAGTTTTATATAGGTGGTGTTGAAAATTATGCATTACCAGGAGTTGTTGAACGAAAGAATTATACTGGCTGCCTTGAAAACATTATGTTCAATAATACTAATATATTATATGAATACAAACAACTTTCCTTGAACTATTTTCAGAAAATTGGAGAGTATTATTGGGATTGTGTAGTAAGTTTTTTTAAAATTTTTGATTGCTCTTTGAATATATATATTAAAAATTATAATAATTTATACTTAATTAAATTATTTAAAGTATAATAATAAATAAAATAGAAAATCATGTAACATTAAATACTAGCAAGATAATAAATTTATACTAAAATTTTCTCACAATCATGGTTTTGTCTATTAATAAACAGACTTTCTCATGTGAAAAATTCATTAAACACAAAACATATGTATATTAAATAGATATAACCTCATAATTCATTTTAAAAATCATCCATTTTTAATATCAAAGCAAGTTTTTATAAGATTGATGACCTCAGATCCAAGAAGATTTATCTGAGGTCATCAATCATATGCCGTTGACATTCAAAGTGGATGATTTTTGAAATGAATTATTGGAAGGTTATTTCTGTTATATATATATAGGTTTTGTACTTGGTGGGTTTTTCACTTGAAAAGGTCTATTCGTCAATAGATGAAACCATTGTTGTGAAAGAATTTTAGTATAACTTATTTTGTTAGTATTTAATATTATATAATTTTTCTATTTTAATTTTAATCTATAATATTAATAAGCCAATAAGCTGATACACATGCGCTTTGTAGATGTCACTATATAAATGAATATTCCCACTTTTTCAAACCCAAGATAAAGTCTTTAAGAAAATATAGAATGAATCCACCTATATTTTCGACCCAACCGTATATGTATGGGCAAATCTGAAGTGTTTGAAATAAAGAATGTGAAATTATTAATTGATCACTTTAAATTACTTTTCTACAACGTAAATGAATGACGCCAATGAAATTTCTAGAATTTACGATATGTCATTCCTATATTTAAACATATGTAAACAAGACATTTATTTTTTTATATAGCGCGATGTTTTTGTTTATAAGCTATAATATTAATAAGCCAATAAGCTATATAAAAAAAATAAATGTCTTGTTTACATATGTTTAATTATAGGAATGACGTATCGTAAATTCTAGAAATTTCATTGGCGTCATTCATTTACGTTGTAGAAAAGTAATTTAAAGTGATCAATTAATAACTTCACGCTCTTTATTTCAAACACTTCAGATTTGCCCATACATATACAATTGGGTCGAAAATATAGGTGGATTCATTCTATATTTTCTTAAAGACTTTATCTTGGGTTTGAAAAAGTGGGAGTATTCATTTATATAGGGACATCTGCAAAGCGCATGTGTATCAGCTTATTGGCTTATTAAGATTATAAACAAAAACATCGCGCTATATAAAAAAATAAATGTCTTATTTTAATTTTAATAAATATTTGTAATTTTTATTTTATCCATTTCTAGTTTTGGGAAAAATTAGTAGTCTATCCTGTCTAAATGATCAGGAGTTTATGGATGCTATTCAAGATTTAAGGATTTTAATGGTTTAAATACCCTCCTTCTCTCCCAATTTTTGTAATTATTTATTTAAAAGTGATTGATTTTGCTATAATTATTTATCTAATAGCATATTAGAAGAATAATACTTACGAAATGAAAAGCTAAAATGTTATGTCAGATAAAAGGATTCATAGTGTGTTAAGCCTAAGACTATCATTTAAAAGTTTAACCTTTCATTTGTTTAATATTTTGTCAAATAAATGACTTAAATTATGAATTTTTAAAAATATTATTATAAATATATATCCAAAGCAAATAGGTTTATAATTAACTCCTCTTTTTTTTTTTTTCAGGAATATTTATAAAGGGGTACTATCCTAATAATTATAAAAACAATTATTTTTTTGAAATTTATAATCTTTATATTTAAAGTACCTAGTAAAATAGTTGAAGTGATAAATTTTATAAAAAAGCTATAAAAAAATTTATACATTTTGAACTTGGAACTACTCCAATCAAAACTCATTTCTTTTCCTACTCCAACCCGTTTTTTTTTTTCCTATTAGACTACTTATTATAATAGTTTTTAAAAAAGTGTTTTTATATATTGTACAGTGAAACTCAACTTCTACATACTATTTTGTAACATGCAGATAATAAAATGTTACATATATGTGTAATGTATTCAAATTTCATACAGTTTATGGTAGCATTAATAGTTATAAAAACAATTATTTTTATGTATAAATTATATTCAAAGTACTTATAAATATAGTTATGGAAGTGATAATTTTTATAAAAATTTATAGGTGTTTAACGCTGGAAATGTTCAGATTAAAACATATTTTTCCATTAGATATATTTATAATGTTCTAATAGTTATAAAAATTATTTTTATGAAGTTTTCAATGAAAGTCAACATTTACATATACCTATAAGCATAAATTGACAATATATTTCTAGATTATTTACCTATATTGTAAATATAAAAAAAGATAGAAAATATGAGTATAAAAAAGAATGGAGCAGCTTGAAACACACATATATATATATTATTTAAAAAAGCACTAGAGATGAGAAAAAAATATTGATTTCAAATTAGGGTATATTTGTAAGGGAAGACCACATGAGTTCAAAATCTACTACAGAGAAAAAACCCAGTTATTTATTTTTTTATTATTTATTGGAATATGTTATTATAAATAATATTTATATAAAACAAAAATTTTGAATTATATATACATTACAATTTATACAACACTCTATAACATAATAGATATAAGGCAAAGCAATTTGAAATTTAATGTTTTTCAGAAAGAAAAATATTATGTATCTTTCAAAATCTATAATAGAAAAGTTCTGCTTGTTTGTTGTTGTTTTTTTTCCAAGATTTTTTTAAAAAAAATATTTACCAATTAATTAAAAGGAATTAGGATCTTTTTCTTTGAAGAAATGAAATGTGCTTTCTAAGTTAGTGTATAAATAGAATATTCTGGTTTTTGGCATTTAATTTTACCCTTATATAAAGATAAGCTTTTTTTTTTTTATTGAAATACTTTAAAATCATAAATAATTATTATATAACTTACATGTCATGATGAATTTAAAAAATGCAGATAAAAATTGGATACTAACTATGCATGCATATTGTTTTCCAAAGTAGGGAGAAATATACAAAAGAAATGCTAGGAAGTGTCTAGGAAAATTTGAATATCTCATTAATTATAACTGCCATCTATATAAAACTTCACAAATTAATATCTGAATACTATATGCATGTGTTGAAATCAAAAAAATGTCAGATTACATTGTATATCGCTAAAGTGTTCAATTCAAACATCACAATATAATTACGCAATTTTGCATTGCTTTTTATTAAAAGATTAACTTAGATAAAAATTTTAGCTTTTAATTACTTGATTCGTTTTTTCTTTACCTTCTCAAGGTATTAAATTTGAAATAAAGCGACTTAACATATAGTAGAACTGTGATATCTGCTATATTTTGTTTCAAATCCCTCTTACATATGCATTCATCATGTCAATTTTTTTGTTGATGAGCTTTGATCAATAAAATATATATTTGTTTATTGAACTGGAAGTGTAGAGTATTTTTCAATATGCGTATATAAATTAAGATTAGAGTATAAGCAAAAAAAAAAAAAAAATGTAGTTATTAATAATAAATTGAGAAATCACATTTTTATTATATATTTACTGTGGGTGTTTAATTGTGTGCGTTTAGTCATTTGCCTCCGCTCAAAAATTAAAAATAATAAAAAAACTTACCGTATGATATCTTTACTTTTTTAAAATAAAATGAATTCTTAAGTGTCAGATTTGTATAGCAATTAAACACACTCTTGATATCTTTTTATATTAACATTTTTTTTCCTCCTATAAAAATGTTAATAGCTGCCTCATTATCAGAAGAAAATGGTCTTCATAGTTTTGATGTTTTTAATACTATATTGGCATCTGAATTTATACAGTCACCCTTACTTGTAATTATCCATTTCATTTTTAATGCAATTCAATACTATTTTATAGTTAGTTTTTGTCATTATTTTTAATAGATATATACTTTACAAATTTTATTACATTTTGTAAAACTTTTAGAAAGAAAATATTTTACCCGAATACTATACTATATTAAAGTGAAAATTACTTAGAAAATATTTTGTTATGTGAATAACTAACTATACTATATTAAAGCTAAAAATAAAATTTATTTCAACTTAATCTGAAAAAATGTTATTAATAAATGTAATCATGTGCAATACTGCAAGATTGAATATTGACAGCAGTTGTATTGTAAAATATTTGACTTCTATTGTTTTTATTTTTTGTTTGTATATATATTTGGATAATGTATAATTGAAATAGTGTACTTTGAGATAGTGTTTGTCACAGTTTTACATTTATTTTACCTTACAGTATTTTGACAATGTTTTATTTTTATCTGAATTTTTCATATTTTAATTTCTAAAAGTATTTGAAAGCACAAATGTAATGTGCTTGTAATTTGTTAGTTAATTATTATTATTATTTTTTTTGAGAATCAATTTGGTTAAATATATGTTTTAAAAAAAAGTATGTTTTACATGAGTTGTCCTTTATTGAATCAACCAACTAAAATAAATTTTGAGTCATTGTTTCAGAGCATGTGATATTTTGTATATTATTAGAATCTATAGAGATAATTAAAAATCCAGATCTTTAGAATTTTGGAATTGTACTTTTTTTTAAACAGTATTTTGAAAAAAGTCAAAAACATAATATTCTTCTATAAATCAGTAATCTTTTCTCATACTGATGATTTTATACTCATTTTAAAACTCTTTCATTTGACATACAATCAGCAAGTACTCTTGCACTATAAAAAAAATATTTTCACAATTTTAGTTCTTAAAAATCCAAGAAATACTATTTTCAGTTTTTTTAAAACTACTTATATTAAAAAAAAAAAATTCTCATTAATTTTCAAAATTTTGCTTGTTGAAAATTTCAGCAACATCACTTTCAATACTTTTTTTTTTAAAAAAAAAAAGTTATTAAATTCAGATATTTTATGAGCTTATATTTAAATTTAAGTATAGTTGTCTACACTGTATATAATAAGCATACTTTTTTTTTTTTACCCTGATGTTTTTAGAAGTACAATTTTAAAAATTAAGTAAATGAGATGAAGTAAATAAAAATTATCCATATAAACTCATCTAATTTAATATAGCATATATATAAAACTGTTTTTTTGATTTTGGTAAGTTGTTTTAAATAGTTATCAAATGTGGATATTTGTTCAGAAAAAGTTTAATTCACTTCATTTTTATTACTCTGAAAATAGTAAAAAAGTTGAAGATCATTGTTTTCATTTAAAATATACCCATTGCTTGTTAGAGTAACAGGATCCAACGGATAGAGCACTTTATTAGCAAGAGTGTCTTGGATATCTGCATGAAAGACAGATTGAATATCATGGATTGCACAAATGGAGAAAACTGATTTTTAATTTATCATCCATTATCATGTTTATCAAGAATACAAGCTAGTCACGTAATCTTATATCCATCAGTAGTATAACTTAGAAATACTGTAAGGCAAAATCCTACATACATTTTTAGAAATATTTTTAAATACAACATGGACTGCTTTATTATTGCTGAATGGATAAAATTTGGCAATGAGTTTTACATTATGATTTTGGCAGGGCACTAAATCTTTTGTGTTTCATAATGGCTTTTGCATTTTGATATCCTGAAATTAAATTTGTTTCACTGATTTTTTGATCTTCATTAATAGAGTACTTAAATTGATTGTTTTGAAAATTCAAAAAGATTGTTTAAATTATGATCTGATAATTATAATATTTTAAGACTAACTTTGATAGCAAGCCACTTGGCAGTTCCTCCTAGGCCATCTATACATCTTGCCATAAAATGTGGCAAAGAAATGCTATTCAGTATCAAGTTCAAAATCTTGTTTGTGGTAATATATATTACGTAAATTTTTATGTTTTTATACTGAGCAATCCTATTGTTTAAGAACTTGATTTTTTTTTTTTTTAAGATTCAGTATTATATTTTTTACTTGAAATGTATAAAGAACATCTACATTACGTATCAAGTAATTAGAAATGAACATAAAATTAATGTTTTAGTTTTACTTCCTCTTCATAGTACATATCTAACAGGTTTAATATTTTATTGCCTATTAATGGTAAAATTGAACTTAATCTTTCAGGATAAACAAACAATTTTTTTTGCAAAATTTTAAATTGTTACAGCCTCATCTTGATTAATGGCTTTTAAGTTTTAATAAATATTCATAAAAATGTCAGCTAATTCTTATGAAATTTTAAGTATAGTTTCCAGCATACAGTGATCTATAGATATTGATTCTATAAAAGTAATTTAGCAACAAAATCATCTTTAAGCTTCTGCATCAGTTAACTTTTAAAATAATGTTAGAGCATTCTCTATCCACTTTCATATAGCATTTTAGAAGTGTTAAACTGAACATTAAAAATTTAAAGGGTAGGATCTCTCATTCAAAATTATCTTTCCTAAATGTGCACCACTCATTAATTTTTTTTATGATGTGTAATTTGCACACGTAATGTGTGTGCCCCAGTATATTATTTAGCATGTGATACATAAAAGTTATAGAACTTTATTTTATTCTCAGAATACTTGTTTTGAATATCTGATAAAGTTTTTGTACATTTCCTAGATTTAATAATGTTTTTGAAACATTTATATGAATATTTTGTTTTTTGATTAAAACATTTTTCGGTTGTATTCTCATCCTCGGTGTTCGCCTTCAGATGGTGCTGACGCTAATCAAAAACATATACATATAACAATTTCGGGCCGGACCTAAATGATCGATTTGATCTAAAAAGATCTGATTTCTTAGATTTGTAATAAAATATTCTACTAACTAATACTATTATATGATGTTAGTTTTTTTTCATTTTTGTAAATGTTTATTAATCTTATCTTGTTTTTGAGTTTGTATGTGTATGTCTTTAAAGTTACGGTTTTTTCTAATTTTTTTTTTTGACTTTACATGTGCCTTTTTTAAGTTACGGTCTTTTTTTTTTTTTTTTTTCAAGAGTAAATCAATAATTTTATTCAAAAGCAAGACATAATAAGTAAATGTTTATTATTCTTATCTTGTTTTTAAGTTTGTGTGTGTATCTTTAAAGTTACGGGGCTTTTTCAAATTTTTTTTTTTTTTTGGACTTTAGGTATGTCTTTTTAAAGTTACGGTATTTTTTTTGCAAGAATAAATCAATAATTTGATTCAAAAGCAAGACGTAATAAGTCAATGTTTATTAATCTTAGATTGTTTTTGAGTTTGTGTGTGTCTTTAAAGTTACGGGGCTTTTTCTCATTTTTTTTTTTTTTTTTTTTGGACTTTATGTGTGTCTTTTTTTTTAAAGTTACGGTATTTTTGGTCAAGAGTAAATCAATCATTTTATTAAAAAAGCAAGAGGTAATTCTAAATCTATCAAAAGTAACTTAATTTATATACTACAATTTAGAATTGATACCTGACTACTATTAGTTAGGACTGTCATTAAAAGACTCGATTGAAAAATGATACCCGACTTAATTTCAGTTTTCTTTTTTTTTGGATGGGGTACGGACAGTAATAATTCAGAAAGTGAGTTGTTTTTGTTAAGTCTGTCTATATAAAAAGGGTACCGTTATTGAAATACTAAATTTAAAAATGATAGCCGACTAATTTGCGTTTCTTTTGACAGTAATTAATCAGAAAGTGGGTTTCTTTTTTTTTGGTAAATCTTGTGTATATATAAAAACAAACAAACCGTAATTCAAAGACTCCATTGAAAAAAATCAAACCCTGTTGAATTTGCTTTTTTTTTAAAGAAGTAATTAATCAGGAACTGGGTTGTTTTTGTTAGTGTGTAGATATAAAAACTAATCTTATTTTGAAATAATAAATGTAACAAAACAAAAAAAAAAAATACCCGACTAATTTTATTTTTCGGACAAGTAATTCCTAATAATTAGACAGTGGGTTGTTTTTGTTTGTGCGTATATATATAGCGAAAGTAACTGGTCACGAACGAATTCTCGCGAAAACGGTACTTTTCGCGTGATCCTTTAATTTTTTTCCCCTTTCGCACCCTTAAAAGCAATTTTTGAGGGTTACCCCTTCGTAATGGAATCTTCAGGACATTATTACTAAACTTACAACAGTAAACTAAGTTACAACACATTAAAAAAAATAGACGTCTTATCAAATTTAAAAAAACTACGACTGCTTCAAAGACACACTCTCACACGAAACTACAGAGAAAATAGATATTCTACTATTACGAGAAAATGATGAACAAAATCGACTACTACGGCAGCCGATCAAGCATTTCTTTCTCTTTGCTTTTAGCATAGAAAAAAAAGCCATAACTGGCAGCTGTCGGGAACTCTTTCTGTGTTTTATCATAGAAAGAAGTCTCTTTGTGTTGGCTTCTGTCGCCGTCACCTCCTCCGTTCAACATAGCGTGAGGACTTTTCTGCGTTTATAACGTAGAAAAATTCCTCTTTGGTTGGGTGAAGGCCGGTGAAATGGTATATTTCTAGGAATTTACCTAGAACTAGCGACATCTGAAGGCGAACACCAAGGATGAGAAAACAACCCATTTTTCTTATCAAACATCAGTTTACTGATGTCCTCATTGGTATAATTTTTTCTCTCTTTTTTAAATTAAGGTTGCAGTCTTTTCATTAAAGGCTTTTTCTGATTTACAATCTAGTGGTGACAACAAGCTAACATTTTTTAGTTGAACTGACAGAATTATCATTTGTTCATTGTGACATTTAGTTCTCACAAACTTATTATGTAATTGTAACTACTTACTTACTTATATATATACTGTAACGAGCACAGACGACGTTACATTGTTTTTTTATTATTAAACATGAAGTTAAAATAAGAAGTTCGCATTTAAAAAATTTTCTTTAAGAATTAAAAATTGAAATTAAATATCATCTTAAACTCGTATATATAAATCGCACAGATAAAAAAAAAAAATTATTAAAATAAAACTTTATTAAAAATAGAAAGGTATTTTAAAAACAAAAACTTAAAAAGATTTAGAGATAAAAATATATCTTTAATCTTGGAAAACACATTAATTAATCAGAAATGGAAATGATTGTTTTAATTAGAAATGTAAACTAGCCTTGGGCATTTAAATGTAAAAACATTGGTCAGATAGGAGAGAAAAACAATGGAATCGGACCTCAGCGAAAAGACCATCTCATCAATGACGCAATGTAAATTCAATCCTTCAAATTAATATAAAAGGACAAGTTTGAAAATTATAGGGATTATTATTGAGAGATGTGACAGATAAGTGTTAGTGCTGAAGTGAAGGAGAAGGGATTGAAAAGACGCACTCTTCAATCCCTTCAGTTCTATTAAGAAAGAAAGAGAAATGAACTATCGTTTTCTACATTGAGGACTAAATGAACTATCGTTTTCTACATTGAGGACTAGTTAAAGCAAAAATCTCCGGATGGATAAATAAATCGGCCTTCATAATATCCACCTCTTTAGGACGGCGTGGGAATTCACGTTCATGGCAAGCAACGGATAAAGTTGGACGTTTTAAAAATCATAAGAACTTTATATTCACTTGAAACAATAAGAACTCTAAATTTTAAAACTTTTTAGTAAATAATGCAATAAAATCCTATTTGACCAAACTAAATTCTTTATTAATAATGTTATGTGATGTATTTTTTATTTATTTATTTAAAATCATTTCCATTTATTTAATTTTGTTCTTTAAGTTTGTTTACGATTTCTGTTTTCCGATAAATTAAAATATATCAATGTTAAATTTAAGTCGGGCGTGAATGGCTGTATAGATTTGTAAAGTTATATTAGGGGAGGGTAATCTTAGGTTATTTGTATCGTTGTTAAATTGGGTCAATGGATTGGATATATTGATGTAGTTAGTAGATGTAGTCGCAGATTCACTACTGGCAGAATCGCTGATATATACGCTGCACTCACCCGTTTGCCTATGGAAGGAATTATAAGACGGAGAACGCAGTTCCTTTCTATGGAGTTTTTTGTTTTATTGCTCTTCTTGTCAGATAGATGTCATATTCCTATTTGACGAGAGGCAATTTCAACTCTTAACTTTTTGGTGCTGCCGTATTTCCTATTACATTGAATGCATCAATATATCAGATAAATTGACGCCAGTTTTGGCTGCGAACCTTTAGCCTAAGGTTAAATAGAGATAGAATGTTTATTCTCAAATGCAAATCTATGTAGTCTATTCATACTCGACACTAAATAAAAATGCATTACATTTAAGTTGTTTATAGATGTTTGCATGGATTCGTTATCGGTTAATTGCGTTTTGGATTTCATATTTGATCAAAATATATAGACATTCGATAAATAATGATACCTCACGGTGAGTATCTAAAATGTATTTATTCGGATGTCTTTTAAGTTATTGGCGACAATGCAAGTATCTTATGGTGAATACTATTGGGTTACTTATAAATTTCCCTCTGCAATTGTCAGTATCAATGATTTTATATTTTGATCGTTTGTTTATTTTGAAATGTTTTTAACCGTTGAAATCTATGTAACTGATCTATACGCAACATATTAAAACAAGCTTTTATAATCCCATCTGTGCGAACTTAATTAAAATGTAAACTTATAATATAATAGAAATTAAAATGTAAATTAAAATTCAAAGTAAAGTTAAAAATAATGTTAGATGTTAAAATGTAAACTGATACTAAAACAATTTTCAATCTTATATATATGTGCATAAATAAATAAATGTTTGTGTGTTAATTACTGGCAGTGGCTTATTTTATTATTTTTTTATATATACTCTTATACTATATTATTAAATCTCTGCTATTCCACTGAGCTAGTGACATGGGCTAACGACCGGATGCAAAATATAAAAAAAAAAAAAAAATTTTTTTTTTTGACTTATGTATCTGCCTACTCTATAAATTTTTTTAGGTTCAAATGCCTAGATGGCGCCCTGTAGTGCAGATACCTTTAGTCTACTATCTCCGGATTGTTACAATACATATGATAAACTTTATTAATTTTTTTTTTTTTGCATTGATTGTGAAACAAATTTTGTTTTTAGGCTAGAAACAATTTCACCCTTTTCTGATTTTGCTTAATTAGGATGTCCAATTTTTTTTCTTTTTTATGAGTGTATTACAGAAGTATGTATTTTTAAATTTGTTTGATCCTTGTCACATATCTTCATGTCATTTTTAATTTCAAAATCATTTAATAAAATACACCCAACTTGTCGTTTTTTTAGACTTTTAATTCTTATGATTACCTTGAGAAAATAAATTATATTTCAATGAATAAATGAACTTGTTTTTTACATTTTTCTCTATATTTATTGAAATGTAATAATTTTTATGATTATATTTAAAAAAATTTTAAAAATATAAATTAAACATAGTAGATAAACTTGTGGAATTCATCTTCCCACATGTTAGCAAGTCACAGTCTGAAAAGTTACTGAAATGGAAGTTTTGAAAATGACAAATGGAAGCTTCCAATAGATTCAGACTTGTCTCTAAAACAAATATGCTAATGTGTAAATAAGATTGTGATAATTAGAGAATTTTTCTGCAATATTATAATAAATTTAGATGTTTTTTTAATAAAATCCTTGTAAGAATAGAAATATATTTAGATATTTCATTTTATTCCTTAAACATCATTTTATCAAAAATATGGTTTGAAAAATGATTTATACAATAGAAGGCTAAATAAAATAATATTCCACAGTATGAATACACATTTATTTAATTGTTACATTTTGATTTAAACAGGGAAAATTCTCTATACATATTGCCACTCAGTGCAAGCCAGAGTAATCAATGGATGCCAGAAGGCTTGTGCATAAAATCCCCATGTAGTGCCTATTCATCCAATATCTCCAGACTAGTTTCTGGCTTGTGGTCTTCATCTGTAAGGAGCCTTGGATCTGAGAGCACTGCACCTAGATCTTAGGATCTAATGCAACCCTCCAGCAGCCACCTTTTATCTCTACTTAACTGCAAAACTATGAGACTTAAACTGAAAACCATTATATTTTCAATCCAAGCTCATCAGCTTATATAGTCATATAGGTCTGAACTCAATTCAGTACCTATACATTTTGGTGTCTTTGGTTCTTTAATAATCATAGCCACCACTATCCTATTGGGCAGAATTGGTTTTAAAAGCTAATAAATATCACATGATCACCATTTATTATGCTTGCTCTTAACTGTTATTAAAACAGGCAAAACTCTCTATACGTATTGACACTCAGTGCAAGCCAGAGTAATCAATGGATGCCAGAAGGCTTGTGCATAAAATCCCCATCTACTGCCTACTCATCCAATATCTCCAGACTAGTTTCTGGCTTGTGGCCTTCGTCAGTGAAGAACCTTGGCAATATGTATAGAGAGTTTTGCCTGTTTTAATAACAGTTAAGAGCAAGCATAAGAAATGGTGATCATGTGATGTTTACATTTTGATTTACAAGTGTCAATCTCACTACCCACAACCTTGACACAATCCTTCTCAGATAAACACAGTAATGATTATCACTAATCGTTTACTAAACTTGGAGATTGTCTCTAGTCCAGATATAAACTTTAAACCTCAATTGAAGATTAATATATCTGATTCTTTAAAATTAAGCCCACACACATGGAATTATTCATAATTCTCTGTCCCATGTGTAATATCTCTATAAATATCTTAAACAACCTCCACATCACACATATTCCTTTTGAAATCATATGAATAAAGATATAATAAAAGGCAAATGACCTTCAATATGCATTTCATGCTAAACCAACACATCAGTTAGTTCAGGTCACCATTTCTCATGTATATTTCTATTATATGAAATATTTATCAATAATAAATTGTTATTGACACCATCCAATCAAGATGAATATAGTAATGATTATCATTAATCATTTACTAAACTAGAGATTGTCTCTAGCCTAGATATAAACTATAAACTTGAGTTATAAATTAATATACCTCTGTTTTTTAATTGAACACACATATGGAGTTATTCATAATTCTCTGTACCATATGTTATATCTTTAGCCGGATAATTTCAAAAGGAATGTGTTGGGATGTAGAGATTGTTTAATATATATAGAGATTTATATGAGAGAGAATTGTGAATAACTGTGTGTGGGTTTAATTAAAAGATCAGGTATATTAATTTTTAACAGGTTTAAGGTGTATACGTGGGCTAGAGAGAATCTAGTTTAGTAAATGATTAGTGATAATCATTACTGTATTTATCTAATGTAAATGGTGTTAAGGTTGTGGGTAGAGTAAGATTAACACTTGTATCGCAAAATGTAACAAATTTTACTATTGATGAATTCTTGCTATATAATACAAATATATATATATGAAAAATGGTGACCTGGGCCAACTGATGAGTACTGGTTCAGCATAAAGTGCATCTTGGGTGTCATTTGTCTTTTATTCTTTACATAATAGATATTTATTTAACTATATTTTCTGGTAAAAAGTATTATAAAGAGCCTAATATTGTTATAATTTACTAATGACAGAACAAATCCATTTCTACATATTTTGAAAAATATATTAATTTCATATCTTGATTAGAGTGTAATATTTGAATTTTAAAATTATTGAAAACAATTTTTTAGTTCAGGGTACTACTTCTTTTTCATGTTATGTGATGAAGATTTATGACAATTTTTGTATATCAAACTAAGGGAAATTTTTTAGGTTCTAATCATTTTCAAACTTCTTTATATAAAGAAAAAACTTTCTCAACTTCCAAAAAATCTAAAAATCTAGATTTTTTATGACCTTTAGATGTTAGTGATATACCAAAAATCAATTTAATCTAAAGCATCAATATCCAGATTCTTAATTGATTTAGCATGCAGTGACCCAAATGTACCATTCAACTATGTTTTTAATATCCAAAATAGGAAGTTCTTTTCAAAAATCATATTCAGTTAATTTTGTAGTTATATATTTATATATTTTTCTTTCAATCTGTGCCTTTTATTTTGAAAATATTTAATAAAATAATCCAAATTATTTAAAAATCTTTTTAAAATTATCTTTATTTTTAAGTATGTTCATAAAACTGTCTGCTTAATAATTCATGCTTTACCTTTTACCTGCTCAAGATTTGATATTATCAAAATTGTACTTGGTCAGTTATCTTTATAACCAAATCTATAAAGAATGTTTATATTATCACTCATCTTTAGAGATCTTGAGCTTTTCTTAAAAGAATGTTATATTTTGATGTAAAAAGATTTAGTTGTTTTCAACTTTATTACACTGGCAAAGTGCTCAGTTCATTTATATCAGTAAAAGTTATTGTTTATATTTTATACTATCTAATTAATCAAGTATTGTTTTTTTCAATGAACATATATGATATGAAACGAGCAGTGACGAAGCGTGACTTTCTTAGGAATGAAACACATTACATAATCTTTTTTTTATAATGTTTTTATTTTCCTTGTGAATATTTTTTACATAATAGCTAAATATATATATATATATTACATACATCCAGATTAACTCTCTCATCTGGAAATCAGATTGTGTTTAGTTAAGTATAGAGAATTCATTATCAGGATATTTTTATTTTTTAAATACTTTTAACATTCTTAAGTTTTAACTATTAATTACATTTTAGCATTGTTTGAATTCTTATAATCAACGAATAATGCAATGGTCAAACTCATTATTTGCCTTAATTGTTGGTAAAAAAATTGAAAGTTAACAGAAATTTCATATAAAAAATATTGAGTTTGAATTGTTCATTCGTTTTATGTTTGGGAAAATAGTTTTAGCGAAAAATAGGAAATTCTCTTATCTCTTAATTAGACAGTGAATAGTTTAGGTATAGATAATACTTATCAAGATATTTTTATCTTCCAAAGTTTTAACTTTAAATTACATTTTAGCATTGTTTGAACTTGTTATAATCAACGAATAATGCGATGGTCAAACTCATTATCTGCCTTATATAAAAACAGTTCAACTATCTAAAAAAATTGAAAGTTAACAGAAATCCTATACAAAAAATAAAGAGTTTGAATTGTTCATTCTTCTTTTTTTATGTTTAGCAAAATAGTTTATATTCACTAATATATTTATCGTTCTTATTACACTATTGTATGTGCAACTTGTTGGATCTATTTTGTGAGGTTGAATAAGTACATATTTTAGTGAGTTTTTAAAATTGAATTTTAGTTAAAGCTTTTGTATTTTTTAGTGAATTCTTCTATGGAAGCACTCATTCTATTCAAAACATGAAGCTTCCACCCAGGAAACAAGTATTTTCCTACTAATATTTTGCATAGAAAAAGGCTAGATTGAATATATATTGAAACAATTTACACCGTCATCAGTGTATGTTTACGTTTAAAATATTTTAATTCAGCTGAATTCAAACCTTTATCCTTATCAAACCCACTTTTCTACAGTTATTCTTTCTGAGGGTGAATTGTTACAGTGATGCATGTATTACTAATGGTCCTTCCCATACGAAGTTTTCCTGAAAACAAATCGAGTCATTCACCCCTTATAAGAAGTTTTCCCGAACTTTGGGTCATTCAAAGGGGTAAGTGAAGCAACCGACAGCAGAACACATACATATCAGGTAATGAAATTGAACCCTCTACGTTTATGGATAACATATATTTTTTTTTTGTTCGTTGCCAAGCGCCAATCTCGTTATATACGAGAATCGTAGGGCCTATTAAATATTTATTTGATTCAGCCTTTTAATTAGTTGCCCGTCTTAATGCTGAGGGGTGGTAGTGCCTTGCGCCAGAGAAGAAACGAAGGTGAACGAAATTTCAAATCAATTCTCTCTATATCTTTCTATTCTCTTTTATTCCCCATTAAAATTTAAACTAAACCTCTTACAATCCTCATATATCTTTCTATCTAATCTGTCTCGTTATAAATTATCGTTAAATTCACACCAGCACGCACGTGTATAAGATTTTGGAACTTATAAATTCTATAACGTGTATCGCACTAAATCAATAATTTAATTACAGATATACTATTACTTATTCAAAAAACACAATCAATAAATGGCACACATATACATATAACAAATATTTTTAATGAATTATTATTAAGAAGACAAGAAAAAAAATTAATAATACAGGTATATTACAAAATATTCTCGCAATTAGGTTGGATTAACTTTAAAAATTTAAAATGGCATAATAAGTGTATATTTACCGGTATAGTATAATTTGAATAACTGGCGTATGTGTTTCCGAGTGCACTCGCAAAACGATTCCGGGGATCCTACCTAGGCAAATATGGCGTCCATTGCTTCCACTTCACATTTCTTTCCTTTAGTCCCTCTAAAGTGGCGTATTCAATCTTCTGTTCCTTATTCTTTCGACTTAATTCCAGAATGGCATACGATCTACACTGGATTCAAATAGCTTTAGTTATGTAGGGCAGTTGGAGATGTTAACTGTGGAATATATTTACATGGCATATTAAAATGGCTGGAGTCTGAACACCGACCAAGCACGATGGTGATTCTACCCCATGCGATCCATGAGGTCACTCATATATGTAGTTCAGTTCGCACAACTTACTGCTCCAACTTTCCACTTTTCAGCTAATGTAACAGCTTTTCCTAATAAATTTTCTTCAATAAAAATTTAGAATATCTGCACTCCTCACACATCAGACTAGCAGAGCTCAACTGTCCGTTTTTTTTCCAAATTAATTAATCAATCCCAGTTGCCTCCCTCCTGATCACTGGTATTCCTTTGTTTCAAAAATAGATTTTCTTATAAAAATGTCAAACAATAGGAAAAACACTTAGCGATCTTGACTTTTACTTATCTCTCTTTTTTCTTTTAAATTCCTGAATTTTTAATTACAAATCCTTTTGTCAACTTTAACTAAACAAAAGAGATCGAAAATAGTTCAATAACTAATGGCATTCCATGTTCATATTTCTTTCTTTTTTTTTAATCAAAATTATTTCTGAAAAATTCATCTAATTAAAACAAACACACAACAAAAATATATCCATTCAAGCAGTTGGATTTTGCTTTCTTTATTTTTCTTTCTTTTTATTGAACAATGTGATCCATTTGGCCAATTCATTCAGGAAGTTTATACTTACAAAAGAAATTTTTCTTTTACCTGCTTTAAAGTCTTCTAAATTTCTACTTTCTTGTTCTCAACAATAATATTTACCTACATATACGTATGCCACTCATAATATATGCCCACACCCCTTGTTCCAGCAAATACATGTGCGCTTGGTATGTGCGACTTTTACAAATAATTATATAATACTAATAATATATAAATAAATAAAAAAAAAATATCTACAAACTACATTTTCATTCCCTTTTTGTAACGGTTTGAATCCAGTTCCTGTTACAATATACTATAATGTATAGTTTTATTATACATAATTACTGTACTTTTTTCATTGGTGAATATACAGTGATTGATTATTTAAATTTCTCTTTGTTTTAAAAAATTGAAGGGATTGATATTTCAATTTAATTAATTGTAATCATTATATTTAAAAAAAATCATCTTTAGAGATTAATATCTAAGTTTAATTAATTGTAGGCTGTATATTAAAAAAATAGGTTATCTTTAAGATCCAATAAGGCTGTTAAATATTTAATTGATGTATGATGTAATGATTCATTTGATATTTATTCTTATAAGCAATCTTGTGCTATTAATTGTTAATAATATTTGTATAATGTATGTTATAAATGATAATGTTTTCAAAACCCTCTCATTTTTAAATATATCCTAATTTAATTTTAATATAAAAAGACAAAGAATTTGATCAGTGTTAGTGGTTTATAATTATTTGCTATCTCATTGATACTATATATTCTAATGTCTTATTCAGAACTACATCATAAACTAATGATTCCATTATGTCATTAAGATGCTTTATCAGAATATTAAAATTTGGGTATATTTATAAATGTTTATTAGAAAAAATTACTAGTTATGAAAATATAAAATTAGCTGATGATTTTACTAATATTATAATGATATATTCAAAATATTTTATTTTGTTATTGGCTGTAAAATATGCATGATAAACAATACAGATAAATACCAATTTTAATATCTAATCTGGAATTATTTGCTTTGGGTTTTAGTCTATGTAAATATGGTCTTTCTCAATAAAGGTTTGAATATGAAAATTTATTTTTGTAGCTAATCATTTTTTTAGAATATTTTTCTCTATATATTTTGTCAAAATAATGTTATTAAATGCAATTTTTTTTTTTTTTAGTCTGAACAAGTAATTCCTGTAACATTTCCATCTTCTGAGACATTTATAAAGTTACCAGGATTTGAAAATAATCAAATGAATGTTAGTTTTGATTTTCGCTCTTTCCAGTATGAACAGCGAGCATTGATGATGTATAACAAAATCCATGATGGTTACATTAAAGTATTACTGGATAGAGGTTTTGTCAAAGTCGAGATCTTGATTAAACTAAAAACTAAAATAATTATTAATGGTTTTCAAAGTAAGTCTATATATTAAAGTTGTTTTTAAAATAAAATTTATATGTACTCACATACACATATATATTTTAAAAAGGTATAGCAATTAATATCATAATGTTTATGTGTACATTTTCATTGTACATGCATGTCCATGAGGATTTTGTTTTTATTTAATCAGGGTGATTATATCTGATTTTGGAAATAGGAGCTATTTTGTTTTTCTTCTGTTAATGAACAATAAAGAAAATTTCTATGGGAATATCAAAGGTTAAAATAATGTTTTTATTGATGGTAGTAGAGAATCTAATCTACCCATGGGATGGAACTACCAATCATTTACCAATGACTATAAAATTAAAATAATTAATGAGGGCTGTATTTTTCAGAAAAAATCAAAAGCAAAAAAAAAAAAAAAGCCATGAAAATAATATTTAGCATTAACTAATACTGAATGATTACAAAAATAGTAATACATTCAATAAGTGTGATCAATAAACACATTCTACAATGATGAGATCATGTGTAAATCCTTAAGAGATTAAATTACAAAATCTGTTTATAAATTAAATATAAGTAAGGATTTACAAGCACAATTGTATAAAAAGTAATCCATATAATCTATGAGCTAATAATTGATGGTAATAAATCTCAGAAATTAAATTCCAAAATGATATCCATATACAAGAAAAAGATGGAAAAGGGGGGGGGGGAGGCATCATAAAAAATAAAACAATTAAAAACATGTGTTAAGTAAGTGTTTAAGAAGCATAATAATACAAAAAGTAGACCATGTAATCCATAAGAAAGTAATTGATGGCAAAAATCCATAAGAAATTCTGAAAAAGCTGTTACACAGGAAAAAATGTAAGCCACAAAAAGTATCCAGTTATTGTCATAAATATAAGTGGTTTGTCTTGCTATTTACTAGCATGGCTATATTTTGTGCAGTTAAAGTCATAAATATACATTTTGTCTCTACTTTTTATATCTTACATCTCCAAATCGCTATCTTGAATTTTAAAAAAAAATTATAACAAATATCATTTATGACATATCTTCAGTTTGAATACAATAAATATAAATATGTATATATATTGTTAGAAAGAGCAGATAAGAAATAATGTAATAGAACTGATAAAATAGTCATTATCTCAAAAAAATTAAGAAAAAAGAGATTTTTAATACTTTTAAAAATGCTTATTTTTTATAATGGTTCACAAATTCTAAATTTTGAAAGTTAAATGTTAAAATGATATTTTCATAGACAGCTTCATCACATTTGTCATAAAATGCTGAAAAAAATAACATAACTTACCTGAGATAATTTTCATAGTAAAAATGATAAAAGTGAAGCGATTGGTGACTAATTTTTACTAGCTTACTCGAATCTTGTCCTTCCATACAGGATATCTGCTAGAAATGTTTGGTTGTTCTTCCATGCAGGGTATGTTAGAAACATATTTGGTTTTAGTGGGGGGGACGGGACAACAGTAAGAACAGTTTATGAAATATGCAAAAAGAACTTTAATAAATTATTGCAAAATGGGGGGGAGGGCCACCTAAAATATGTATTTTTTTTCAAGTTAAAAAAAGTGTACTCAAAAAATAAAGGTACAAGTATCAACGATCATACACGGTGCTAGATGGCGCTGTTGCCACTCAAAAACAGTTCAATATACTGTTTCTGAGGCACCCTATATTAACCTGTAGTGTGTTATGCTCATTTTTCGCAATTCACACTTGGTTCAAGTGCCCTGTTCTTATTCTACAAGTGATCGCTATTGAGCCTGCGCTATCGTATAATTTGAAGGTGTGTAGATTTGAAGTCAACATAACATTTGCAATGTTATTTAATTAAGTATTATATTACATTCAAAGGATGTAGTATGAGATCCAACTAATTTTAAAACCATCGCAGTGGTTGTGAACTGACTTTGTAAGGTTTCAAAATTGGGGAAAGTTTTGTTAGAAGCGCGACTTCTGAAATATTCACGCTAGTCACGATACCTTCGAGAGACCAACAAAAAAATGTTCAAAATGAGTACGTGTAGTTGTTTGATCGCTTATGTGAAATTAAAAATGTTACGGGGGGGGGGGTATTTATATGATTTGGTTTTTGTATGATCTAAAATTGTGATTTACTTATTATTGAATAGGAAAAAAAGTCAAGAAACCGAACGTTGTTTAATATTTCGTTATTAAAAAAGAAGTTTATAACGAATGTGTTTTTGTTTAATAAGGTTCTGGAAATGGGGGTGGGTTGTGGGATCAAAGACATTTCTTTTTGGTAAATAAAAGAAAGGGTAATTTATTTTGTAAAGATATTTTCTAGAAGAAAATATTTAAAAGGTCATAAATAATGGCTTTGTTTTTGTTGTTATTAAAAAAGAATACGTTTATTTATTTTTTGAAAACGTGGTGGCCATATTTTCCGTTTTTCAAATAAACGAAAAAATTAAAAACGAAAGATATTTTGGATTTACTTCTTTAAAAAGGTCAGTCATTGACTTATTTTAAAGATAGTTCTTCAAATGACTTCTCCAATATTGTTTTTTAAAGATATTTTCTAGAATAAAATATGAAAAAAGTTCCTAAATAATGGCTTTGTTATTGTCGTTATTAAAAAAGAATACATTTACTTATTTTTTAAAAACATTGCCGCGTATTTTTCATTATTTAAAAAAAAAAAAAGCAAGCACATATAATTATTTTACAGATATTTTGGATTTAGTTCTTAAAATAGATCTGTCATTGACTTAAAAATCACTTCTTAAAAAAGGTCACGACTTTGTTGTTGTTATGCTTCTTAAAAAGGGTCAGTTACTTGTTAAAAGGTCATGGCCAGGTAACGTTATATTTCAGTGTTTTTCATTAGCACCAGCGCCATCCATCGATGTGTACGATCGTTGATACTTGTACCAAAATAAATATCAAACAAAAATTTCTCTAAGATAAAATGATTTAAAACTAAATAAATCAATAAACATCAAAATAAAAAAATTTATTATGAGCACTGATTATATATATATGTGTGGGAGATGACGTATAAGATAGTTGATGGCCGAGGTTGTTTTAAAGTGTGTGTTCAAGAGATTATTTCAAAATTGTAACAAGTGAGTATACTGTAGTCATGCAATAAATGAATGATCATGTAAATAAAATGACTATATATCTTGCCTATTGCACTAACCATGTAAGTATATAATTCTGAGTGTGGATGCACATGCTTTTATTGTCATTGAAATGTAAATTGCCTAAAATTATACAGCATATTTATTGCTTTCTACACATATATTATCATATAAAAAATATAAGTATTAAAAAACACTGCTGGGAAAATTGATTCCTGGCCCATTCGACGCATAAACGTTATTGTCCAGGATCGAAGTCTAGTCGTGAAGAAGCGCTAGATGCAGTTCCCATGCTCGTCCTTGCAGATAAAATGATTTCACCAACTTTTTTTTTTTGGTCACTGCAGCTTCTAGATCTGAACTATCACTAAAATTAGCTTCTACAAAGCTGAAAAGGCTCACAGGTACATAGATCGGCAATAGGGAATTTTATATCCAAATAGAACAAACCGTGAGAGAATAAATTTCAGTTGTAAAATTTTTTTTACAATTACTAAATCTAAAAAAAGTGGGGGAAAAAAATTTAAAAATTGTATTTTTAGAGAAAAAAAATCATAAAAAATCTAAATATCGTCGTAGAAAAAACAACAACAACATCTTTTTAAACAACAAGATGGCGGAAAGAATGATATGATACCCATAAGTGTAACATTTACCGATTTTGTGCAAACTTGGTTTAAAATCTAAATTTCTGAAAAGGGGCACTAAAGGGTTATTGGAATTGAGAAAGTAGTATCCATACTTCTATCTGTAGACTACTTTTTTGAGATTTAATTTCTTTATGGATTTATTGCCTTCAGTTTTTTATGGATTAAATGATTTTTTTTGTATTATTGTACTTGTTAAATCTATACATATTTTTCATCCTAATGATTGATAGTTATTAATAATTTTTTTCTGTCTTTAAAATTATTTATTAGACATGTTGATGGTTGTTTGTTATTGAGAAAGTTAAATTGAATAATTTTTTTGATAGTTTGAATGTATTTGTTTTATTTTCATTAGGCATTAATTTGATTGCTAAATATATTTAAAATTTTTTTGGGGTTTTGGTAAGTGGTAGGTGGTTTCATCCTATAATCAGATCAAAGGTTCTACTACTAGTACCTTTTTATTTTTTTTACTTTTGTAATTTAGGTAGAAATAACTTGATACTAAAAGGAAATATGCCTATGTGTTTGAAAAGGAAGGTTTTTAATAAATGTGTTTTGCCAGTTCTTTATGGATGTGAGACTTGGACACTTAATAGAAGAGCAATACAGAGACTTCAGACCACTCAAAGAAGTATGGAGAGATGCATGTTGGGAGTAACAAGAAGGGATCGAAAACGTAATGTATGGGTAAGAGAACAAGCAGGTGTTACTGACCTCATTGAAAAAATTAAAAGACTGAAGTGGAGTTGGGCTGGACATATTGTTAGAAGAGATGGTAATAGATGGACAATTGAAATTTTAAACTGGAGTTCAAGAGATTGTAAAAGATCCAGAAAGAGACCACATGTGAGATGGATGGATGAAATAACAAAGTGTGCAGGGATGATGTGGAGAAGAGAAGCTAAAGATAGGAAAAGATGGATTGAACTTGGAGAGACCTTCATCCTGCAGTGGATTGATAATGGTTGATGATGATGAAGCATGAAATTACTGTATTTACGACATTACAACTTCTGAGGGAACTATTTATATAGATATTTTTTTTTAAAAAAAAAAAGATTTAAATATTGATGTGAAAAATAATATGATTGATTAATTATCTGGTACTGATTCTAATGTGCATTCTAAACTAATATTATTTGGAATAAAACTTGATGAAATGAACTAAAAGTTATCTTAGAAGCACATGCAAAAAGTTTTTCGACAATTAGATTTGTTCAAGATAAGTTGATGCAGTAATACATCTTATAAATTTATTATTATTAATGATTTGAAGATATGACATTACAATTTCTTAGGGAACTATTTATAGATTTTTTTTTTAGAAAATTTGATTTAAATATTGATTTTTAAAATAATATGGTTGATTAATTATCTGCTATCGATTCTAATGCACATTCTAAATTAATATCATTATTTGGAATAAAACTTGATGAAATGAACTAAAAGTTATCTTAGAAACACATGCCAAAAGTTTTTCAACAGTTATTATTAATTAGATTTGTTCAAGAGAAGTTGATGCAATAATACATCTTATAAATTCATTATTATTAAAGATATGAAATTTATTTCTAAATGCTATACAAAACATTAAAAAATAATGAATTCGTCAACTTTTTAATATCATGTTTCATTAAATTTTTTTACTAATAATAAACATTAGTAAGATGAAATGGATTTAAGCTATTTTGTAAAAAACATACAAATCTTAATGATGGCTTCCTGGAGTTAATTCACTAAATCAATTCTGAAATCTTGAGATGTGTTACAGATAAATTATGCTGTATTATTATAGGTAATAATTATTTAGTTAAATAAAATTCATATATTGAATTAAAGTGAATTTTTTTTTTTTTATTTATTGCTTTCAAAAGATGGGAAAAGTAAGTAATAAATTAAAAAATTTAATCAGTTATCTTGCCCAATGATTAAAACTTGTCAGTGAGGTTAAATTTCTAACTGTGATTTTACAATTACCTATTTCTTTTAATACTTTGATCTCTTTAGCTTGCTTTTTTTTCATTTCTTTCTGTCATCTTGCATTTAACACTGTTCTGGTGATTGTGAATTCTAGTTGGGAAGAAGACCTATGAGCTGCTTGGATTATGAGATATGAGGGCAGTTAATAAATTGTATTTTAGTAATGGAGTAAAGACAAGAGTTTTTATTTGCATTATTTACTTCTACTTTTATTACTTCCAAAGTGATTCCTCCTTCACTTCCTCTTGCTGTGTGTGTAAATATATATAATGAGAATATGTATATTGTAAAGTTAAAAAAATTGCCTTTTTTAATAGTAAGCTGTAAAAATAAGTTTTGCTAAATTTGTTTTTTTAAAATTGATAATCTAGAACAGTGGTCTTCAACCTTTTCACACCTGCGAACCGATAAAAGTAAGGATAAGATTTCGCGGACCAGCAGAAGTTTACAGATAAATTTTTATTGGGGGTGTGTGTGTGTGTGTGTGTGAGAAATACGTTGTCATCACTGAGACAAAAGATAGACACCAAAGTTATTTTTTGTTTGTTTTTACTTTTTAAAAAAGGTAACAGAAATTGGTTTTAAAAATAAAAGTTTTAGTATTTTAACGGTATACAAATAAAGCCGAAAAAAATATTGCCTTATAGGCCAAAAAAAAGTGGGCGTATTTTTAAACAAAAAAAAAAGAAAATGAAACTTGAAAAAGTCAAAAGTTTTGATCTTACTTTATTTTGGGGTGGTGGGGGTGTATATTGAAAAATACTTTGCAAAAGTTAGAAACAGAACTTATTTTTTGGTTTTTATTTTTAAAAAAAGGTAATAAAAATTGATTTCCAAAATAAAAAGTTAAAGCCAAAAAAAAAAATCGCCTTATAGCCAAAAAAACCCACTAAAAATGAAATATTAAAAGAGAGAGTAGAAAAAATTTAAGAGATCAAAAAAAAGTCACGTTACATTTTATTGTTTTAACAACGCTGACAAGCAGCCGTGATTGGCTATCAAAAGACAACGAGTTTGTGTAATAAAAAACTTTTTTACCCCCCCCCCCCCATAAACATCTGTGCTAAATAGAAAAACAAATTAATTTATGTATGATTGATTAGATTTTGTGGTATTTTTGTTCTGTTTCTTTTTTTTTAAATAAATGTGATAAAAAAATAAATAAAAATTGTTCATATTAATTAAAAGTTTAAAATCTTATTATTTTGTCATTATAAACTTTCTTGCCAGTCTAGCTGCGGACCGACAGACAACTTCTGCGGCCCGGTGGTTGAAGACCACTGATCTAGAATCTTTCATGGCACATAAAACGTTTTACCATCACTGAGTCATTGAAAGTTTTTTTTTTTTTGAAAAGCACACCTAAGCTAATTTTATTTTGGATTTGTTTTAATAATATTTTGTTAATTGTTTTTTTTTTTTTTTGTATTTCTCTGATAGTTGTGATTTTGTTTAAAATTTTTAATCATTTGAATTATTAAAATGTTTTTATAATCAAATGTTAGACCATGTAATTTATGAGAAAGTAATTGATGGCAATAAATCCATAAGAAATGAAATTCCAAAAAAAAAAAGCACAGAAAGTACCCAATTATTGTCACAAATATAAGTGGTTTGTCTTGTTATTTACTGGCATGGGTATACTTTGTGCAGTTAAAGTCATAAATATACATTTTATCTCAGTATTTTTTATGACAACTGCTTTTTTTCTATCCATAGACTGTTTTTTTTGTGTGATTTAATTTCTTTATGGATTTATTGCCACCAATTACTTTTTATGAATTACATGATTTTTTTATATTATTGTATTTGTTAAATCTATACTTATTTTTCATCCCATTGATTGATTTTCTAATTCAATTTTTTACAGAGGTTGATTTTTTAGAGAATATAGTTATTAATATTTTTTCTGTTTTTTTTTTACATTTATTTGTTAAACGGGTTGATGGTTATTGAGAAAGTTAAATTGAATAATTTTTTTGATAGTTTGAAATAATAAATAAATATAATACTTCTGTTAATACAACTTATAAATTACAATATAATAATTCGTCAATTGCTAAAACAGAATCTAATAAATAAAATAACTATTGCCAAGCACTTTCAACTCCTACGAGTCGTTATCAAGGCAGTATAAAAAATCATATTTTTCTCCTAAGTGATAAATTCAACATTTTATTGCATTGGCCAGGGACAATTAATTGGAAAGCTGGTTAATTTTGAATTCATAGCACAAGATGAATTTTGTTTAAGATATGATTCTTTAATTTTGCGCTTTTTATCGTGTGTTTCATGCATTAATATTGTAAAATCCTTTGGACTACATATATGGCCCTGTACTACTTTGATGAACATAAAATGTCTAATAAACTATATCATCTTCTCTTGCTCTATTATACGTATATTTATATTGTTGAAGGTAATATTTAATATTTGTCTTGGTTTCCCCAACGTATATTGCACTACAATTTATTTGTGGACATCTAATATTATTACTCCCTTAGAATTATTTATTAATCTATTAAGGTTAGGCGGATCCTCCATGTCAATTGGAAATCTTTACAAAACTTTTAGTATCTTTTTATTAATATTGGGAATAAAAGCTAATGACATCCATGGTCTATTCACATTTACATTACCACTATTATAACTTTGTTTATTATGTTTCAATACAATAGATAATAGCCATTGTTTATTATAACCTACTTGCATCAAATCTTGCATATAATAATATTATCTTTTTTAAACATTTTATTTGAACACAGTCGTTGATTACTTGTTAAAAAAGTTCTAAAACCAGCCAATTTGTATGTTAAAAGAACATTAGATGTTGGATGAATATAATCTCTATTATCTGTATGATTTTTTTTTTTGTAGATAATATAGAACAGCAAATTATGCATCCCATATTTGTAAAAAATGAGAATACATTGTATTGTAGATATGCGGATGATGTTTAATATACGGGCAACCGGGACATTATAAAACAATTTTTTGATAGTTTGCAGAACCAGGATGGTTTAGTTTGGACAATAGAGAGAGAGAGAGAACAATTCTAGTATAAAATACCTGGATTTGCAAATATCATGTGTGAATGATAGATTGGTATATAAAATGGTTGTAAAGTATCTAGATAATAGAGGTTATATTCATCCAACATCTAACATTCCTTTAACACACAGATTGACAGGTTTTAGAATTTTTAAGACATAATCAACGACTGTGTTCAAATGAAATGTTTAAGAAAGATAATATTGTTATATGCAAGATTTGATACAAGTGGGTTATAATAAACAAAGGCTAGTATCTATTGTATTGAAACATTATAAACAAAGTTATAATAGTGGTAATGTAAATGTGAATAATAGACCATGGATATCATTAGCTTTTATTACCAATATTAATAAAAAGATAATAAAAGTCAAGATTTCCGATTGTTATGGAGGACTCCGCCTAACCTTAATAGATTAATAAATAATTCTAAGGGAATAATAAGTAAAGGGGATAAAAGCAGTGTGGGGTATTCTATTAGATGTCCACAAATAAATTGTAGTGCAATATATGTTGAGGAAACCAAGACGAATATTAAATATCGTTTTCAACAACATAAATATACATACAATAGAGCAAGAGAAGAAGATACAGTTTATTCGGCTATTTATGTTCACCAAAATACTACAGGCGATATATGTAGTCCAATGGATTTTACAATATTAATGCATGAAACACATGCTTAAAAATGCAAGATTAAAGAATCATATCTTATACAAAATTCTTCTTGTGCTATGAATTCAAAATTAACCAGCTTTCCGATTAGTTGTCCCTGGTCAATGCAATGAACTGTTAAATTTATCGCTTAGAGAAAAACATGATTTTTTATACTGCCTTGATAAGGACTCTTAGGAGTTGAAAGCCCTTGGCAATAGTTATTTTATTTATTAAAGATTCTCTGTTTTAGCAATTGACGAATTTGTATATTGTAATTTGATAGTTTGAATATATTTGTTTTATTTTCATTAGGCATTAATTTGATTGCTAAATATATTTAAATTTTTTGGGGGGCTTTGGTAAGTGATAGGTGGCTTCATTCTACAGTCAGATCACAGGTTTTACTACTACCACCTTTTTATTTATTTATTTATTTTTTTACCATGTAATTTAGCTAATTATAAGCATGAAATTACTGTATTTATGATATTACAACTTCTTAGATAACTATTTATAGATTTTTTTTTTTTGGAAAATTTGATTTAAATATTGATTTGAAAATAATATGATTGATTAATTATCTGATGCTGATTCTGATGTGCATTCTAAACTAATATCATCATTTGGAATAAAACTTGATGAAATGAACTAAAAGTTATTTTAGAAACACATGTAAAAAGTTTTTCGACAATTATTAATTAGATTTATTCAAGAGAAGTTGTTGCAGTAATAATACATCTTTTAAATTCATTGTTATTAATGATATGAAAATTTTATAATATTTATTTTTAAATGCTATTCATGACATTAAAAAATAATGAACTGTCAACTTTTGAATATCATGATTCATTAAGAATTTCTTCTAATAATAAACATTAGTAAAATGAAATGCATTTAAGCTATTTTGTAAAAAACATACAAATTTTAATGATAGCATCCAGGAGTTAATTCACTAAATCAATTCTGAAATTTTGAGATATGCTACAGAACTTGCCCAATGATTAAAACTTGTCAGTGAGGTTAAATTTCTAACTATGATTTTACAATCACCTATTTCTTTTAATACTTTGGTCTCTTTTAGCTTGCTTGCTGCTTTTTTAAATTTTTTTATTTCTTTCTGTCATCTTGCATTTAACACTGTTCTGGTGATTGTGAGTTCTAGTTGGGAAGAAGACCTATGAGCTACTTGGATTATGAGATATGAGGGCAGTTAATAAATTATATTTTAGTATTGAAGTAAAGACTTAAGAGTTTTTATTTGCATTATTTATTTCTACTTTTATTACTTCCAGAGTGATTTCTCCTTCATTTTCACTCTGTGTGTGTATATATATGTATATCGAGATTATGTATATTGTAAAGTTATAAAGAAAATTATGTTTTTTATCAGTAAGCAGTAAAAATAAGTTTTGCTGTATTTATTTTTTGACAAACTTTTGGATTAAAAACCTTTTAAAATTGATAATCTAGAGCAGTGTTTCCCAACCTGTGGTACGCGATTTGCTGGTTGGTGGTACACAAAAAATAATCAATAATGGCGGACATATAAAAAAAAATTAAATCATAAAAATATAGAAACGTTTTTTCCTATAATTCATAAAAATTATTTTAATTAATAATATTATACAGTAAAGTTGTTTATTAATGTTAATGATAAAATTGAAAGTATGATTAAGAAATTAGATTTTTGGAAACAGTAATATATATATTCTAAGTATCGAAAACAATCAACTGGAAGTATTCGAAACTCTACATATTTTTTTGTTTGAAAATAAGGTTACTCTGTCTCAAGATATACGAGAAAATATAATAGCACATTTAACAGGATTAAAAATGTCTTTCATGAAATATTTTCCAAAACTCGAAAACATAAATGATAATTGAATTTCAAACCCCTTCTATGCAGAAAATTTAGAAAAAGCTACATCATTATCAATAAAGGATAAAGAAAATTCAATAGAATTATCATGTGACAGAACTTTACAAGTAGAATTCAAACGACACAATCTAATTAATTTTTGGTTAAACATTAAAGAATATGAACAACTTTCTGAGAAAACTCTTAAATTATTATTACCGTTTACTAGTACGGAATTAATAGGAAGAGCTTTTTCTTCATATATTTTTTTAAAAAATAAGTATCAAAACAGATTGAATGCAGCTGTAGACTTAAGGGTATACCTCGCATCTTTTGAACCAAATTTCAAAAAATTACGTTGTTCGAAACAAGCACAAAGATCTCATTAAATTTATTTTATAAACATATTTGATTATGATAAGAAAATATACTAATTGGTTTTTTATAATTTTGTGTTTTTATTAAAACCAATTATTAGTTAGTAAACGAAATCATGACAAAATAGTAGATAAAGAATGAGTCGGATCAAGGCAAATCAATCTAAATTATTTAATTTGAAAGAATGTATCAGAAAAGGATCATACCCAGAAATTAGACTCTCATTAATTCTTGATCATCTATTGTGGATTACTAGATGTAAGTTAGTATTTAATCATCAAAATTTTAATTCTATTAACTTCATGCTGAACAATATAAAGAAAACAAGAACAAGAGATAGCCTGATAGCCCCTGAGGTTATTTTTACCATGACTTGGGACATGCTGGATTTATCCTCTCCATGGCCCAACCAATAGCAAGATGCTCCGAAAAAGAGAAAACAGATTCAAATTCGGGAAAACCAAATGAAGGAATGAGAAAACACTTTGAACAAAATATGTACCAAATATTATCTTTAATGTAATAATGTAATCTTTAATAAATTATTTTGGGAAAAATATGAAACTTTGAACAAACACATACATATAAATATGTTACAAGTGCATTTATAATTTCAGTGAGTTTATAATCTGGCCTGACGTTTAGGCATGTTTCAATGTAATTTGTCTCATTATGAGATGTGAATACATACATGGTCACCCTATAATATTTATAATGCAAATAAAATAACACACTCGCAATAACAAATTTCACGAAATACAATCATTTTTACGAAGTGGTACAATTTAGCGTGATGTACTACCAAGTGGTATGCGAGCCAAAAAAGGTTGGGAAACACTGATCTAGAGCATATAAAATCTTTTATTATCGAGTCATTGAAAGTTTTTTTTTTGATTAGCATGCCCAAGCTATTATTTTGGATTTGTTTTAATAATATTTTAATTTTTTTTTGTATTTCACTGATTATTGTGATTTTGTTTAAAATTTTTAATCATTTGGATTATTAAAATATTTTTATAATGAAGTGTTATTTATTATATTGTTGAGATATCATAAATTAGTTATATATATATGTATTCTAGTTTAGCACATGTTAAACTGATAAGATTATAATTTTATTAATAAATATATATTCATATTTTCAAAATTTTACATATATGAAATTTATATAATTTTATGGCTTTACTTTATAAATTACCTTTTTTTTTAATGCCATTTGAAAAATCTTTTAACCCTCTCTCTATTTACTTACTGATAAAAATTTGTGTCAGTATTTGTTTAATAAAAATATATTTTTATTTTACATATTTTCATAAAAGTATTAACATCTTTTTGTATGTAACTAACTACATGATATATAAAGAATTTAACACTAATTGAGAACTTCCCATTTCAATTTTTCTAAAAAAGATTTAAATATTTAAAATAAAAAAATTTAAAAATATAATTTGTTTACTAAAATCATTATTTTATCACTGAAGTTTTTAAAAAAACCCACCTAGTATTTAATTTTTTTAGTAACAATTACCAGTGTGTGTGTGTGTGTAGCATTTGTAGCAATAAAGATGTCACTAATAAGTAAGTGCTGCAGACACACTTCTATTCTAGAGATCTTTCGATAGCTATGCTCATCAGGTTCATAACATTTGTTACAATATAAAGATATACACGGCAAGCATTATAATAAAATATAAAAATAAAAGTAATACTATTAATAAATCAAGAGGAGGAGAAATCTCAACTCACTCTAGCAAAAGTAAAAGAATCTTAATATTGTAAACATATGCCATTGAGGTTACATGTACATTTCTTCTACAATGATCTAATACAACTGCTATTTTTTTAAAATCAATCTTCTAAAGATCTTCTGAGCATCTCATTGCTTTAATCAAATACAATCATTATTTAATTCTTATTCAATTTTAAAATATTTCTTGAAAAATCTATGCCACTTAAGATACATCTTTGAATGTAAAATTATATTAAAATAAATAATAAATTTAATAATATGGTCCATTAAATTAAATCGGCATTTTAGGGTAATATGATCTCAGAAATCCGTTTGGCTTTTTAAATTTATTCATTGTTGAATGGTATCCTAGTTAATAAAATAAATAAGATATACTGTTCCTAAGCTAATGTCTTATCATAATTATGGCAATAATAATAGTATTATTAACTTAAATAAAATACAACATGATCTCTTAATTTTAATCATCCTAAACATATTAGAATAAATCTACATAAACATCTAAATATGAGCTAAATCTTATCATAAAATAGTAAATATGATCTTCAAATATGAAAATGACTTTAGAATAAAATGCATAGTGATATGATATAAGCAAGTCAAATAAATTAAAGTGATCCAAATAACATCAAATTGGGATACTTATTAAGTAAATGTATTCTTTTTAGATGTTATATTAATGCTTAAATAATTTAATAAAATGAATTTAAATGTCATGTATACTTTTAGCAAATATACTTAAAATAATTGTATAATATTTTATAAGCATTTAATTTTTGTTCAGTATGTGAAAGGATTTTTGTTTGATAAGTGAGATGATGGGAAGAAACAACTATGAAATTTTTTTTAAATATAACAACAAATATTTATTTACAGGAAGACAAAACAAAATTACAAATAATACCATATTTGAATCCACATAGCCAAAAGTTTTACAATGTCACTTCTTCAACAATTTATAACTGAAGGATTAAAAATAAAATTGTTTTATTAAAAAAAAAATCCATTGGATTAAGCAAAAATAATCCAGTGTATTACAATAACTTTATTGTTCAACTAGTCGATAGTTCTCATTTATCAATTCATTCATATCATGATGATAATTTTGATATAAGTAGTGTCCCTTTTATGAATATTTAGCATTTTCAATAATAATAATATCAGCTTATTAATCCAGCATTAAAGGAATTATAAGACAGATGTATATTGTTTATTTATGCATGAAATAAACTTAAATTTTAAAATTAAATTATTTATCATACTTAGTTATGATAATTGGCAAAGCTTCAATATAGGACCGACACATTTCTATGTATTATCAAGATTTTAAGCCAACCAAGAATGCTATAGAGGTAAGGTAGAATTCCTCAATAACTTGATAAAACCACTAAAATGCCAGATAAAGCCATGGTAAAATCTTACACGTGCTTTATTAAAATACTATAAACTACAAACACAATTCATCTTCAATAATAATAAAGTAAGGCAAAGTGAAAGTATAATAGCATAGCTCATAAGCCGCATCTATTTTTGAGGGCTAATAAAGGATATAGGATTTTGTCACTAGTCAGAAAAAATAATGAGAATGCACATCAAGGACAAAATACTAATTAGAAATTGCCTTAAAAATAGAGAGAGCCTAAGTTACAATTCCTAAAAATATATGCTATAAGCATATAAATGCTAGCAAGTCAACAAATAATAAGAGAGAAACAATGCTACCATTTTGAAAAAATAGGCTAGCAAAATAATGGTGGAGATTCACACTATCATCTTTAAATATACTGGCATATAAAAGCACTTCTAAAATAGAGAAAGAATAAATCTAATATCTAACAAAAATATAACAGCTAGAAAGTGGGAAATATGATAAATAATATTAATGCCAAATATAGCTCTATTAACCTTAGGCAAGAAATAATCATAAAATACATCATTAATATACTTTTTATTCAGCTTACAGCATAACAATTTACCTTCATAAATAAATTATTCATATTTTAAAAGGGAGACACATATTATTTTAAAACATGTGAATATGATAAAGTATTATTCTGAAAATTTTAACGTCTAATATTTTAAAATATAGCATATAACATGAAAATAATATGCACATAAATCAAAATAGTATAAAAATCATAATACAAATAAATTCAATCTTTTACCATCAAATAAATAATATCTTGCTTTCTTTTTGAAACACTCTCCACTAAACTTGAATATGAAGAAGCACATTGGCAACAAATCTTGTGGACAGCAAACGTATCCATTATATGACGATATAACAGATATTAAAATCTAGAGTAGAATGCATTTCTTTTGGATATTGTTAGTAAATTTAAAATAGTTTTGTTAACAAATATATGATTCATTCTATGACCATTCATTAAATATCCTTAGTAAGATTTCAAATAATTCTGCTAGCAATTTTAGAATTAAATTTATAGCCATTCATTAAATACATTCATGGGTTTAAATTATAATAAATGTTCATAATACTGCAGTAAATATACCTTGAGTATTTGAACTCGGGTTTTAAATTAATACATTACAAATTATTTAAATTTGTAATAGCAATGTAGATATTATATAATAAAGTACTTCTGGAAAATAACATCAAGTATTAAATTTTGCAGCAGAAAGTATTTATTTCAAATATCAGATCTGCAACTTCTGCAGTCTCCATAAGTAACGCACGGAAGAAATAATTTGCAAGTTTAAAACATTTTGCAGGCGTTTATAAATCTTTAAATGTATTAGTTATTTAAATTTATTAAATATAATGCCATTTTACAGGTAAATTTATATTTTCAAAATTTTCTCATGTGAAACATTTTTAAATTTCACATATTATTTAATAACACTTCGTTGTAGGTGATTTTCATTATTACCTCCTGAAAAAAAAAAAGTTTTTTTTTTACTCTTTCAGAGGGAGAAATGGAAATAGTCACAATTAGTAAAATTTTCTCATGCTGTTTTTCCAATAATAATAATGTTAATGTCTTTTATTTAAATATAGCACAATAAATTATTTTATTCAAGTTTAAATTATTATTAATTTGATATTCTTTTATGGATTTTAATCATTAATAAATATCTGGAATACACATATTCGCTTTTATCAATAAACAGTTCTTATCTAATCTCTTCTGATTAGTTTGAATCCTTAACCTATTTATTGCTAGGGAAAGTTGTTAATCAGAAATTATCTAATTATTTCATTTTACAATAAATCAGTGATTATTTAGACATTCTTTAATTAATTAAAACACTTCCTGGTTGAATCCAAATAATTAATTAAAACTACAAAAGACCAGGATAAAATTAAAACATTACATAATTAACATTTATATTATATCTTTAATCAGTCAAATATTAATACAATTTAATATATTTATTCTTTGTTTTAAATCAAGACAAATAACTCTGAATAGATTTTAAATTGTTTCTAAGAATATTTTAAAAATAATATTAAATAAGTATAATATTTATTCATTCATTCACTACTTTAAAATTCTAACTTTAATTACTAGCTTTATTAAACTCTTTCTAATTATATTTGTCTAAAATATTTAGCTAAAATATCCTTTAACATTAAATAAAATATTACAGGTTTAGTTTTAATACCAGTAAACCAAATATAGGGGTTGAACATGGTTTCTTAACTTTAAAAATTAATATAAGCTTTTTCAAATATTCTAACAATTAAACTACCACTAAATTAGCATTATTAAGTTAAAATTGCATTGTTTATCATTGACATTTTTAAATATTTAAAGACTTTAGCATCTTGAACATTTATTTAAGTTAAAATTCTTATAATTTAGACTATGTAAAAATCACTACAGATAGAATAAGCTCTTACATAAAAATTATAACATTATTGTGTATTAGCAATTATTTATTCATATCAGAATTAAGCTATATAATTTTTTTTATTTTTAGATGCTTTGGCACAAAATTCGACTTAACATTTAGCTGCTGCCAAAGCTAAAAGTTATAATTCCCTGTAATTTATAGGAAAATTTTTTTTTAACTAACACATAAAAAGTATTAAAACAATTTATTAGAAGAAAAATTTCATCACCATTACTATATGTCTAAATATAATCAATTTCATCTTACACTAAAGTCAACAATTAATTTTCTACAAAAAAAAAAAAAAAAACTGATTTATTTATTCATCTTTTCCAGTGAGGATAAAGTATAGGTTGTGCGATGTAAATGTATTTCACTGTTGTCTTAATTAATTTTTTAATTATATAGGATTGTTTGACCAATGCAGCTTTTCATCTTGCACTTAATTTTAATATTGTCATTATCATTTTAATAATAATGCATAACTCAAATGAGATATGTTCTACAAAGAAAACCATCATCATCCTACATCTAATCTTAGCATCAAATAACACTGCCTTTCTAACATCAAATTGATTAAATAAGAAATGTTTCTTAAAAACAATTTTCATTTTGCACTTGATTTTTCTGTTTGCTAAGAACTTTGTATTAATATTAGAGAAATCAAATCAAATAGACTTTTTAGAAATAAGTTTCATTTTATAGTTAATTTTCCCTTTGATAGATAACTTTTTATCACATCAATTAGACAAAATGGATATCTTAGAATTAATTTTTATCTTACAATTAATCATTTTAATAATTGATAATTTTTTATCAATATTAACTGAATCAAACAAAATAGATTCCTTCAACATTGATTTCAACTTATAATTTATTCTTGCATTTGCTAACAATTTCTCATTAATTTGAGATTGATCAAATACAGTAGATTTATTTGAAATAACCTTCATTGTGCCATTAATTTTTGTATTTATTGGTAATATCAACATTAAATAAATTAAATATAATATTCTTAGTAACATTTTTCATCTTACAATTTATCTTTTTATTAATGAATAAAATTGTCAACACTAAATGAATTAAATAGGCAATATTTAATTTGATTATTCATCTGATATTGAATTATTTTTTTATCCAACTCATGACTATTGCCTAACTTCTTGAACTTAAGTGCTGTTTCAGGAATAACATAATTCTTAATTAAATAGGATTGTATCCTAGTACAAGAAATTTTAGATTGAATATAATCTTTGTGATGAGTTATTGAAATATTATGATTTTTAAGTCTAGTCCTTAAATAACTAAACTCATCTGTCAACTCCCATTTAGGGGGGTAGAAAATGATTTTTTTTATATATTCTAAATTTGTCTTATATTAGGAAATATACTTTTTATTCTTTACTAATTTATTAGAATGATTTTCAATATTTACAGTATCATTTTGAACTTCATTTAAAAGCAATAATTATTACCTGATGATTCTTCTGTTTCTAAATGATTTACTGACTGCTCTGTTAGAGCCATCGTATTCTCTGGAAAATTTCTACACTATGGAATGATCTACATCTAGTACTTTACTCACCTCAATTATTTCTAATTCTTTTGACTGTTTCTGAACTAATTGAACTTTTAGTTTCCTCAATTTGATCTATCTGTTCCTCTTCTGTGTCTACTGGTATACTTTTCTCACTAGTTTGAGGTTCTATTTTACATTCTACATCTGATACTTTAATTTCTTCGATTATTTTTAATTCTTTTAATTGATGCTCTTGCAACTCATCTGACTTAGATAAAATTACTTTCTGAGAGTATTATTGTTTTAATTAGAGGTTCAATTTCCTCTTTTTGAGAGTCCTTTACTGTTGTAACTGGAGTGTCTACACTCAATACTTTAATATCTTCAATCACTTGTAACTCTTAATTGCTGTTTTTGTGATTCTTCTGAACTAACAGAACTATTTTCTAGGGCAATCTACAATTTGAGTTTTTTTTTTCCTCTTTTTTAGAATCTTTTATTTCTACAACGAAGTTAGTAAAGTTTCTATAACAGATTCTTTTGAATTTAAATTGTTTTCTGGCATTGTTTTAATCTCAGTTTGGGGTTTTATCATTTCTAATGGATACACACTAATACCTTCCATACCTTTTTCTAAATGTTCTTTATTCTCTTTCCATGATTTAGTAGATTCTCCAATTTTTCTCATACATTTAGTAAGAGATTCTTTCATCTCTTTTAGTATCAAATTCATTAAATTTATTAAGAGATTTTTTTTTATCATTTTTCATCTCTTTCATAAATTTCATTAGGTCTTGTGAACTAGGGGATGATGCAACTTGGATCTCTCCCATATTATTTTTATTTTTCAAATTACTCATGACAGCTTACTAAACAAAATTATAATTTCAATAATATTATCACACTAATTTTCAACCCATTTTATAAATTTATTGTTAATAACCTATCTAAACACAAAAGATCTAAACATCAATTATCAAAGTATCAAAATTCTCCACAACAACCATTTTATGGATTAATAATTTTAAAGGTGCTTGTCTTATAGCTAAAGATGCCGTTGGATGGCGCCGTTTTCACGCTAAAACTATAAAATATGAACATTCACAGGCTGTTGATTTTAATAATTTTTCTGTGCTTTTTTGTAATGCGAAAATAAAAACAAAACAAAATCGTCTTTTTTAAATATTATTTTTTATTAACGTATACAATTTAAATGATAATAATAAATGTAAAATAAAATCAACAAATTACAATTTGATTCGTGTTTTTTATATCGTATACTTTTTAAATTGTGTTATGGCTTTTTTTTTATCAATTTTCTATTGGATATTTTTTTATTTGTGTTACGGCTTTTTTTTTTATCAATTTTCTATCGGATATTTTTTTACTTGTGTTATGACTTTTTTTGTTGTTATTTAACTAAAAAATAATAATCGTAATAAAAGTAAAAGTTGTTACAGTTAGATTTAGGGTTAGGTTTAGGGTTATTTTTTGGGTTAAGCTTAGTGTTCTGTTGTTTGTAATGCTAAAATAAAAAAATTCAAAATCGTAACCGTACTCGGACAAAAGAAAGAAACTCAAACTTTTTTAAACAACAACAAACACATACAAATGTCTTCTTTACTTATTAAACATGTTTATAATATTTGCTTTTTATGAAATTTACAAAAAAACCTGTATATTTGGACTTTTCTTACTGGATATTTTTTTCGTACCGCTCTTTTTTACTTCAATAATATACAGACGGTAGAATCTTCTTTGTCTCGTGGAATGTTTCTAACAGTACGCTATTTGACATGTTACCTAATTGCAATTCAATAAAAACATAGATATTTAACATTTTCCCAAATAAAAGTTCAATACAGTACGTTGTAAAAAGTCTTATAATTATTGCTTTAAAAAAATCTGAACATTTCAATAGTTTAAAATAAAAAAAAAATCCTATGAAAACAACATTTCAATACAATTCAAATACAAACTCTCTCATCAAGCCGTAATTATTTTATAAATTGTGCGAATTCGGAAAATGTATTTGCTGCTATGCGACATATATGCTGTACTGCAACTTGACATAGCAGCCTGCATTTTGTAGCACAACAAAAAAGTTGTATTATAGAAAACGCAGGTTTGAACGTGTCGGCCGCAGAAACACCATTCTAAATATTTTAAAGAATAAATTTTCTTATAAGATAGTCTCACATCATCATCCACAGAAATCTTAAAATATTTATTTTTAAAATTGACTTATAATTTCAAGATATAATATTAATTAAGAATACTGGTTACTTTTCATTTAATAAAATAATTTTAAATAGCAATTGATAATACTATGCAATTAAAATTTGTATTAAACAAATTGCAAAATTCTAATTGAATCACATTATAATTGATCAAATGATCAATTTTCATTACAAAAATATAATCACAGTATTACAACTTGTCATAATTGTGACATGAAAATTTGATCACAATGGATTATAATTGCAGAACAACAAGATATATGTATATAACTACTAGTTAATCTGATAAACCTACCAAATTAGAATCAACAACTAAAACAACTTATAGATGTTATAACTAATCAATAGCCATTTTACTACATAAAACATATCTTCAGGGTATTATATCATATAATCAGTCTACTTTAGTTGGGCACCAATTTGTAACGTAAGGAAGACAGCTAATAAGGAAATACTTATACAACAACAATGCTTAAACCCTAGACGATCAATCTAACCTTTTTGCTGATTATGGGCAACATGTTGGGCACACCATTCCATAACCTAAAGAAAGAGAGATGGAATGATGCTACGCAAAGTCCAAGCTAAATAAACATAAATTCATCACAGTTATAATGTTATGACTAATTTTAGATTTCATCTTTTAAATAAAAAATTTTATGACTAGCAACTAATTTTCAACTAAAGCAAATATCCTTATAAACACTTTTCTTCTCTCTTCTCTTTTTTTTTGCTATTCTTATATACAATATTGCAATTTCCAAAAATCCTTCTTACACTTTTCAGCAATTTTTTTATTATTAAATATTACAGTTTCGACTGTACCTTGCTGTCTTCATCAAATGTACAAAAAATTTAAATATATACAATAATACAACAATTACATAATACAATTAATATTTTAATACAAATTATTAATTTTCTAACGTACTTATTAAAATTTTAAAATTATTTAAACATTTTAACTCGTTATATCTTTTATACATATTTACTTTCCCAAAATTTTTATTATTACTGTCTTTATCTTTTTTACACCCTTTTTATTTGATTACGTATAAGACTTAAATTTTAACACATATAATACTTTTAATACATATATAATACACATATATACCAATTTTGCCTTTTTACAACCCCAAAATATTTATACCACTTTTAATACAATCTTTCATTATTTTACAATTTTTTATTTTTTTAAAAATACAAAAAAGGATTATACAGATAGTATAATTTAAGTTATTAATGTTGATGACTTAGTCTGTATGTAATTTGTTTTTGAAGAGATATTGCTAATTAATATTAATTATTTTTATCCATAATTAAAATATAATAGGTTATATTTTTCATATCTTTTATAAATTTCTAAGTATCTGTCTATTTTATAATTAAATGCTGTAAGGTATCGCAAAAGTATGTGCATTTGATTATAATTATATAGTTGGAAAATATTTTATAAGAGTTACCTTTATGTTTCATAAAAAGAAATACTTGGAAGATATGAAGAATAATTTGTATACTTGACATTCATGTCATTAAGATTTATGTATAAATAATATTGTTGTTTAGTAGAGAGAAGCTTTCAACAACATGCATTACAGTCTTTTCTTAATAAATGTTAGCCTAGATAAGCATCTGATGTAAAGCCACAAGTACATAGAGAAGCTAGGCAAGAGAGTTCCAAATCTGTAAAGGGTTATACTATAACAAAGTAAATGTTATGTATATTAAGAAATAAAGCTTATGTTAAAAAGATAGTTAAATGAGAGACTGATTGAACTAGTTAGTGTACAGTTTATTAATATAGAGGTCGAGATAAAGTATAATTAACATTACTAGACATTATCTCTGGAATGTGGACAATTTAATTTATTGTTATTATATTTTATTTCATATTTTTTTTTGTTTTAATAAATTGATTTTATATTTATTAAATTATTCGTCTTTCATTGTTTTGACATTTATAGTCACATGGCATTACTATAATGCATTTATTTAAAGGTACAACTGTTATAGTAATAATGTTATTTATATTTATTGTTAAAACTTGCTCATAATTTAAATATTAACATATGGTTTAGATACAATAAAATACCGTTTGTTATTTATTTAGCGATATCGATAATGAAGATTTATAGTTAGAAATTAAAATTTTAAGAGTCTTATTTATTATACTTAAATATTTTAAATCCCGAGATAATTTTAAATTTGATATTTGGATTGTGAATGCACTAGTCAAACACATCAATATTGTCAGTTGTATTTGGATTTTTATTTTTTCCTGTTCTTATTCTATTTCTTTTAATAATTTTAGTTCACTATCATCCTCTTGTTTTAATTCAACAGGTTCATCTTCTGCCATTTAGTCTCTTATGTTTAACTTTTCTTATTCAATTTGTATCTTTTTCTCCAATAATTTTGGTTTATTATGTTTCTCATGTTTTAATTTATTAGATCCATTTTAACATGTTCTTGCTCCATTTCTCTTTTTTTCAATAACTTTAGTTCATCAATCTTCATTTTGTTTTAATGTAACAAATTTATGTTCGACTATTTGTTCAGTTATTTTTATTTAATTTTTACATTTTCCTCCAGTTCCAGTAGTTTTGGTTCAGCATCTTCCTCTTATTTTTAACTCAACAGGTTATTTACCATTTGGTCTTTTATTTTAACCTGTTGTATTTTTTCCAATAGTTTTATTTAATCACCTTTATCTTGTTTAATGCATCAGGTTTATTTTCAACCATTTGCTCAATTATTTTCATCTGTTCTTGTTCAACTTGTGCATTTCCTCTCCAAATATAGTATGTATTGAATGTTATGTCATTAATTTTTAATAAAATTGCTTCCAATAATAATAATAATAGCAAATATTTGGCTGAAATAAAGATAAAATGTAAAAAAAGTTTGTATCAATATTGATCAAAACAAAAGTTACCATAATTATAAATCACTTTTTATTAATATATTGAAAATGTGATTGTTTCCCCCAAAAAATTTCCATTAAAAAGAGTATAATCTTGGGAATGTTGTGGTCCATCAAGAAGAGTTTATTTTCAATAGTTAAGAATGTAAACAAAGGCAAAACTCCCCATACAGTACTGCCACTCTGTGCCAAACAGAGTAATCAATGGATGCCAGAAGGCTTGTGCATAAAATCCCTATCTAGTGCCTACTCATCCAATATCCCCAGACTAGTTTCTGGCTTGTGGCCATCATCAGTGAGGAGCCTTGGATCTGAGAGCACTGCACCTAGATCTTAGGATCTAATGCAACCCTCCAGCAGCAACTTTTAACTCTACTTACTACAAAACTACGAGAATGAAATTGAAAACATTGTTAATATCTTCAATCTAAGCTCAATAGCTTATATAGTCATATGCGTCTGAACTCAATTCAGCACCCATACATTTTGGTGTCTTTGGTTCTTAAACAACCATAGCCACCACTATCCTATTAGGCAGGATTGGTGTTAAACCATCAAACATAACATGATCACCATCTCTATACTAGCACATAATTTGTTGTAAACAAAGTCAAAACTCCCCATACAGTAGTGCCACCCTGTGCCAAACAGAGTAATCAATGGATGCCAGAAGGCTTGTGCATAAAATCCCTATCTAGTGCCTACTCATCCAATATCCCCAGACTAGTTTCTGGCTTGTGGCCATCATCAGTGAGGAGCCTTGGATCTGAGAGCACTGCACCTAGATCTTAGGATCTAATGCAACCCTCCAGCAGCCACCTTTTAACTCTACTTTACTACAAAACTATGAGAATGAAATTGAAAGCATTGTTAATATCTTCAATCTAAGCTCAGTAGCTTATATAGTCATATGGGTCTGAAATCAATTCAGCACCCATACATTTTGGTGTCTTTGGCTCTTAAACAACCATAGCCACCGCTATCCTATTAGGCAGGATTGGTGTTAAACCATCAAACATCACATGATCACCATCTCTATACTAGCACATAATTTGTTGTAAACAAAGGCAAAACTTCCCATACAGTAGTGTCACCCTGTGCCAAACAGAGTAATCATTGGATGCCAGAAGGCTTGTGCATAAAATCCCTATCTAGTGCCTACTCATCCAATATCCCCAGACTAGTTTCTGGCTTGTGGCCATCATCAGTGAGGAGCCTTGGATCTGAGAGCACTATGTAAGCTATTGAGCTTAGATTGAAGATATTAACAAATTCATTCTCATAGTTTCGTAGTAAAGTAGAATTAAAAGGTGGCTGCTGGAGGGTTGCATTAGATCCTAAGATCTAGGTGCAGTGTTCTCAGATCCAAGGCTCCTCACTGATGATGGCCACAAGCCAGAAACTAGTCTGAGGATATTGGATGAGTAGGCACTAGATAAGGATTTTATGCACAAGCCTTCTGGCATCCACTGATTACTCTGTTTGGCACAGGGTGTCACTACTGTACGGGGAGTTTTGCCTTTGTTTACAACAAATTATGTGCTAGTATAGAGATGGTGATCATGTGATGTTTGATGGTTTAACACCAATCCTGCCTAATAGGATAGTGGTGGCTATGGTTGTTTAAGAGCCAAAGACACCAAAATGTATGGGTGCTAAATTGAGTTCAGACCCATATGACTATATAAGCTATTGATCTTAGATTGAAAATATTGTGTTTTCAAATTTCATTCTCATAGTTTTATAGTAAAGTAGAGTTAAAAGGTGGCTGCTGGATGGTTGCATTAGATCCTAAGATCTAGGTGCAGTGCTCTCAGATCCAAGGCTCCTCACTGATGATGGCCACAAGCCAGAAACTAGTCTGGGGATGGATATTGGGTGAGTAGGCACTAGATAGGGATTTTATGCACAAGCCTTCTGGCATCCATTGATTACTCTGTTTGGCACAGAGTGGTACTACTGTATGGGGAGTTTTGCCTTTGTTTACAACAAATTAGGTGCTAGTATAGAGATGGTAATCATGTGATGTTTGATAGTTAAGAATGTAAATATTTTTATATTGTTTTTTTATGATTTATATTTAGTGTTTAGAAATTAGAAAGTTCTAAATTGTGTATACATTTAAGGAAAAAATACATAGCAGGAATAGTAAATACTTGTAGCATACTTATTATTCCTTGAATACTAGAATCATTGTTTTTTAAATTTTTTTTTTATTTTTTAAAAAAACAAACAAACTATTATTTAATCTAACATTTTTTCAAAGAGTATAACAAGATATTGAATGAAATATGCCTTTTAAATTTCAGTATAAATTGTTTCTTGATTGCCATTAGGAATGCCTTTTTTAAAATTATTAATTACATCAAATTAGGCATACTTTTGTTTGCTAAATGCAAAATCATTTTTTTTAATAAAAAGTATTAATGGTAGTAAATGTTAATGAATCACTGGAATTGATAATAGATCAAGTGATGTTTGAGTACTGTTATGACACTGGAATTGATAACAAGTGACGTTTGAGTACTGTTATGACAGTTCCATTAGTTCATTTGTTCATACTGAGATTTTTTTTTTTTTAATTTTTCTTTCTGGAATTGGTTAGGAATCTTAAGCTGAATGGCTTGCCTTTCTTACAATTGAACCAAACTACTATGGATAATAACTAGTAGAAAGGATTTAAAGTGAAATATATTATTTCATTAAAAGTATCAAATTCAAAATTAATATTAAAAATAATTTCTAACATGAGTTAAGGAATTGACAACTAGATCCATAAAATTTTATTTACTGTAAAGCATTTTTGTTTTTTTGATATAGTTAATTAACCAAGAAAAAACAAAAGTGAATCTTAATAATAGAATGTTCTTATAGATAGTACCCAAAAAGGTTGATTCACATTTTTAATAGTTATGTTAAGAATTTATGAATTGTTAGCTAATTATTTGAGTTATTTATACTTTATAATAGTTTTTCTGTAAAATCTTGAATAACATTTTATTGTTTTAGAGACTTATGCTGATGGTTTATGGCATCGATTGAATTTGGTAATTAAGAACAATTCTATAATAATGACAGTTGATCAAGAACCTAGTGTTACTACTCGGTTATTAAGCATTCGCACAAGTACGGAATATCTTATTGGGGGTAAGATTTTTAATTGCATATTTTTTTATATATTTATTTGTATATAATTATTTCAATGGAATAAATTATAAATGGGCTTGTTATTTTGGCATATTTATTGTATGAAAATGAAACAAACTTTTATTTTCATTTATCAATATTTTATAAAGATTTTGAAAATATGACGATAGACTAATTAACCTGCTCTTTCCAAATATGATGATATTGAATTTACTATTGTAAAGAGTATGTCTCTATTGGATAAAGTATATAAAGTGAATGAATGGTAATAGACTTCCTAAAAAGGGATTTTATGTGAAAGTGACTTTGATCATTATCAGACTACATTATATTATAAAGACTATCTTAGACTTTAAAGATATGGAATATTAATTGCTTTTATTGGGTGAATGGCTAAGGATAGAATATAGTGTGAAGAGCTCCAATTATAAATTGGAATATTTTAGAGAGAAAAGTTTACTGCAGAAGAAATTCAGACAGCATTACAAAAAAGATATAAAGATCATCATGTTATTTATGTGGATGTATTTGTACTTTAGATATTTGGTTGTATAATCATTACAAAATTCACCATTCACTTTTTTATATTCTTGTAAAAAATCTAATGAACATGTTAATACCTATATGTGTCTATGTATGAAAGGATAAACTTATATTAATCAATTTTTAAAGATTGGTTTTAATAAATGATAAAATTATATTTAAAAAATAGAGTGGAGCTGCAACCTCTGCTGCATCATTATAAGCTATTTCAGTTATATGCTAACCAAAAAAGAATGTAAACAAATAAAAAAATTAAAGCATTTAAATTCACAAATTTAATAAATATTAAGTCTCTATAGGCAATATATTTTTTCATTTTGGAATGCCCTCTCTAAATCTTGTTCTCAAGTCTTACTTTGTATAAACTTAATCAGTCATGTTTTCTTCATGAACCAAGTAAGTTTGAAGCATGTGGATCCCTTACCTAAAAATTTGATACAATATTTTATTTAATGCGCTCAGCTTGCTATTTAAATGAAAAAAAAAAAATTACAACAGATATAATTTGTAAAATATCTTGGTTTGAATATATTAAATATAAAATTATAAACATTATTAGAAAGAGTAAATATGAAGGAATGTCATGTCATTATTTTAAAAAAAATTAGAATAGAAAAAAAAAACATTTTTAACATTTATAAAATTATATATTACTTATAATACTTCATTCATATACACTTTAATGCAAGTAATTTTCTTAACCGTCATTTTAATTAAGGTTAAAACTGTGAGGAAGATTAAGCTCTGACGAAGACTGCTGGACAGTCGAAACTGTAAGAAAATAAAGAAGGTTAAGAAAATTACTTGCATTAAAGTGTATATGAGTGAAGTATTATAAGTAATATATATGTTTATATGAAGATATGCAGAGAAAGTGAAGAAGAATAGCATTTATAAAATTGCTTATTTTTACATAGGTTTACAAATTCTATAAATTTTGAGTTAAATGTTAAATGACATTTTTATAAACAGCTTCATCATATTCTTCCTAAAATTTTGAAAAAAAAAAAAAAAAAAGATATATAATATGACTTACCTGAGATAATTCATCATTATTAAATCTTCAAATATGTATTTGCTGGTGATTTCCATTTTTACTAGTTCACCCAGATTTTGTTCTCCCATGCAGGTATTTACTGGAAATGTATTTTTTTTTAATGGAAAAGAGAAAATTTAACAATAAATATTGTATATGAGATATGCATTATATATCATATATTATACACAAAAATAACTTTAGTAAACTGTAATTTATCCAAAAAACAAAATTAAATTTAAAATAATTGCAAAAAAATTAATATATAATATATATAAAAGAGCAAAAAAGTGACAGAATGAAAGACTAAAAAAGTTTTTTCACTGCATATCACATTTCTACATATGATAAATAAACAAAAATAAATTTTTTTCCTTCAATTTAGTGCAATATAAATATGAGAATAATGACAATACTGGTGCTTTTATTATCTATCTTACATTTTTTTTGCCTTTGTGGAAATTTCTGATAGTTTACTGTGTAGATGGCTTTATTTTAGGAAAATTATGATTATTTGTTATAATAAATATGATTATAAGCATAACTTGCAAAAAATTATAATTGTATAAAAAAAGTAGAAAAAATGCCTATTATTGCAAAAAATAAAATATAATTGCTTATGTGTAAATTATAAAGTTATTTGATTCAAATACATACTAAACAGACATGAGATATTGCTTGCAGTAGCAGATATAACAATGAAATAAATTTGATTTTTTATTATAATCATTACTTTCAAAAAAAATATAATATTTTTATAACCAAGTAGAAAATAACTAAATTGAAAAAATATATAGATAAAATTGCTTATAGAATAGGCAGAAAACATGAGGTACATATATATGTATCAGAACATAAAACAAACTTATTTTAGAGCATAAAACAAATCATTATTATGCAGTATTATAAATTATTTATATTAAAAAAATATTATTTACTTACAGCTTTTCATATTTATAGTTGGTTAGATTCTAAACCCAAGTAGTAAGCATATATACATAACAGCACAAACCCAACTTGTTATTAGATAACACTGAAACAAATCAATATTTTACAGCATCAAAACTTATTTATATTAAAAAAAAATATGGAAAATATATAATTACAGCTGATAGAAAGTATTACCTTTTTTTAAAAAATTACGAATGTTTTAGTTTTTAATCCCTCAGACCTAGATATATATGCCCCATTTATTCTTTTTCGTAACATTAAAAAACTAAGAGAAAAAAAAATTAAAAAAAAACTTTTTTACTAAAACGTTCATAAAAAATATAATTTTTATCCTACAGAAAAAAAAAAAACTATTGGAAAGATAAGTCTATAATGAAGAAAATGATGTATTACACATGCATGTAGTCTTTACCAATTGCCTGCTATATGGATTAAAATTCTCTGATTGGTCAACATTCTAAAAAAACCTGTCAATTGACATGAAGTAGTTGTAAAAAATGGTTCTAAGCATTAAAACACTGAATCTTCTAAACCTAAAAGAATTTCTGAAGCATTTCCTTAGGTAATAAAATAAAAATGTATTGATTTAATAGTGAAAGAACCAAAAAAAAATACGGTATCTGTGATGAATTTAGCCAAAAATCTGAAATAGGTAATTTCAAGCTATTCACTGTCAATAATAAAGTGGAACAGGGGCGACTTTCAATTAATGCGTCTGCTATTACATTTCTAGAAGAATTAAAAAGAATAACATCTAGAACAAGAATTCACAGGACATGGATTTATTGATATAACTGATGAAGAAATTATAGAATATATTGAAAATTATACAGAATATGTAATACTTAAGAAGTTAGAAGGCTTCGTTATGTCATCTCAAAAGAAGAGGGTCAAACAGAAAAAATAAATCATAGAGGAAAAAGAACCTTCAATGTGGATGTTAAAAAAACTTTGTAAAATATTACAGACTGCATAGATTGAAGAATAAAATTGTAGAAAATTCCTTTGATGCAGCATAGCATTATTTTTATACAAAAAATGATCGATTTGTTATAATTCTTGCAAGACCATTTTTATGAATTAAAAATGAAAACAGTTCTATATTGTACTGTTGTTAAAAAGTTGTCATTTTACAAAATGGTGTTCCTCCATTCACTTCAAATGCTTCAAACATTATTTTCTTCGGTACTTGTGACTTTTGACCCATGTGGCCGCCAGAGGCGCTGGTCGGGGTCAACCACAGAAATAATTACAGTAGGGCCCCCAAATGCAGCATTGCACATTCTAGCCGAAAGGTGGCGCTGTTCACAATGCGTAAGCACAGGAACATTACACCAGCTGGCTGGCAGCATAGCTGCCCGCTTGGTGGCGCTGGTCGCAGGGTGTAAGCCCATTTAGCTTACATCGTCTGCTACCAGCAGATACCAAGAACCTAGGTGGCGCTGATTGCCATAAACACTTCTAGCTTGTGTGTCGTTTGCTAACAGCGACTACCAAGATTCTAGCCCACTACGTGGTGCTGTTTCTCCACGGTTACACACGGAAAAACTACGCACTGATAGAATTTATGTACATACTACTTAAAATATGAATGGTGTATAATGTGCAGGTGTGAATAATTAAGAAGCTACAACTATTTAAATATTCTTTCAAACTTAATAGTATCACATGCTATTTCACAGTTTTATAAATGGATGTATTTTTAAATTTTTTTTTTTTTAAAAATCGATCTTTTTTTTTTTAATTATTTACACTATGTCAAAATGTTATATATAAGTCGAGCGGTGAAATTTGCTATCATGGCCGCTTGAAAACGCTAAAATTATCGCGTAGAAATCCTCATAATTATTCATAAAATATTTTATTAATCTATAAGTCAATTCTAAATTTAAAAATCGATCTTTTTTTTTTTAATTTTTACGACAATCGGGTTTTTTTTTTTTTTTAAAAAAAAAGCTAATTTTTTCCCTCTTCTTTCAAAACTAGAGACATTCCAAAGATAAAATCTAATATATTAATAGGGGCTTTACTAATGAATAGCTATGGTCAATTAGTGAATTGGATTGATTTAATGAGACAGAAACTGATATATGATGAATTATATTTATTGACAATTTCATATATACCCATTACTTAGCGCTGGATAATGCACGCAGGCATTTTATTTACTAAACAACATTACTCTAGGGTAGGCCATTTAGCAAAATAAACTTGTGGCTAATTATTTAATTGCGCTAATTTTATGCTATATAATAAATCACTACATTCCACTTATTAGTTACGCCCTTTCATCATCAGTTCGAGTGGCTATTATACATGTAATCAAACCAAGTCTGGATGAAGTTTAATAATACATCCGATTATGATAAATTTATATATTAAATATGGGCATATAAAGCCTCACAGATAGCTTTAGATTGAACGGGTTTTCAAGAATGCTTCTGTTCAATGCCGAAGATTGCATATTATGGAGGTAGAGTTGGCTATAAAGATTTTACTAATACGCTATGCACAAGTAAAATATAATAATAAAGTGGCTCCATCTTATATATAAAAAACAGCACAACGATAAAATATTGATCAATTTCACATCCGCCAAGTCGAAGTATATTATAAATTAAATTCCATACATTAAATAAACAGTAGTTTTGTCAGCTTGATTAAAAGAGCCAACTCTTCTGTAGCATGAGAAATACATATATGCTACTGACGGGATTATATATATACACAAACTTTACTTTATCCCGTTCAATCTCTTAATTATGTATAATTAATAAACTTTTAAAGGGAGAAAGTATATTTAAGTGACTTACGAATACTTTAATAAGAAAAATATACTTATGATTACACTCCAGGCTAGTTTAATCTTTAGTAACATAATAATTAAAGGTTGAAAGTTTGGATTTATAAGCCACATTTTATATTTACATTAATTATTTACTAAATGACAAAATAATGAGCACAAAGGGTCGCCATTATTTATAAATTAGGGGTTCGAAACGGAGCGCTAAATGATGCTATAATTAATACAATACGAAGATTTTAAATAATATCTTCAAAAAGTATATATTTTGTAACTAAATGCGCGCCGTTTCAAGACAGGCATAATTAATAATAACTAAAATAAGCAAGAGAGAAATAAACATAACTGCAGTGATTAAGTTATATAGCAAAACAAGAAGTTAATAAAGGAAATTAACAAAAGTATGTCATTTATAGAATTGAAATATTATTGATAAGACATTTTAGAAAGAGTTTACAATATAGTTATCTAACCTGATTTTGAAGCAATAATGATTATTTTGAATTTTACACAGAGCTCTGCGATTTTAATAATTTTAAAAGATACTCGAGCTGGAACGAAGGTGAGTTCTTTGGCGGCTTATGGCATCTTCTCTTTAGTTGGGAGACGATTTAAGATTGTATTCCTATAGCTGGAGTTGAGGTAGTTGAATTTGAACGAAGGTGAGTTCTTTTAACGGCTTATGGCATCTTCTATTTATTATAAGCTTGTTAAGGCAACGTTGGTTGTTGCTCCTGCCTTGGATGGATCAAATTCCGACGTTCCATCACGGCAAAGGCAACAAATTCTTGCCTGACTAGCAGGCCCTAGATAAATTAACAAATTTTCAGCTTCTCGTAGTAACAGCTCTTCAAAAGCAAGATGGAGTATCTTTTCCGCTAGCCTATTTATATATTTTCACCTTTTTGGAATTTCGTTTGCCTCAGGACCAATCGACTTTTAATTAAACAAAATCATATAATCTAATTTCTACTACTGATAAAGTCTCTGAGGTGTTATTTTTAATTTACTTTAAAAAATTATTAAAGCATATAAATTATATAATTTTGATTCCGATTTCATTAATTAAATTTCTTTTTAGATGTTATAAAATGTTATGGCTTAGCAGATAGTAACGGTATTATGATTTAATGATAACATCTTTTGTTGAAACAAATTCAATCAGTAAACTAGATTTTACTTTTACAGGTGCGGTCACTAATTGATTTCTTGTTTACACAAAATTCCCATTTTTAATTATAAACCGATGACTTTTATTTTAACTAGATATAAAGAACTTTTAACATATTTTCTTTATATTGTTTATTTTAAAAAAAGCAAATTTGACAGATCTTATAAAAAAATACTTTAGTTTCAGTTATATCTATTAAACTTTAAATCAGAAATCCGTAAATATATTATAAAGAAAACATTTTACATTATTTTTATTTAATCTTAAATATTATATGTACAAATCATTATGCCATAATTTCATGGTTTAAATTATCCATCCACATACGAGTACAATACAAATATAAAATTTAAATTATCCATCCACATACGAATATAATACAAATATAAAATAAATTTATATTTGTATTATATTCGTAAGTTATATTTGTATTATATTCGTATGTGGATGGATAATTTAAATTTTATATTTGTATTGTACTCGTATGTGGATGGATAATTTAAACCATGAAATTATGGCATAATGATTTGTACATATAATATTTAAGATTAAATAAAAATAATGTAAAATGTTTTCTTTATAATATATTTATGGATTTCTGATTTAAAGTTTAATAGATATAACTGAAACTAAAGTATTTTTTTATAAGATCTGTCAAATTTGCTTTTTTTAAAATAAACAATATAAAGAAAATATGTTAAAAGTTATTTATATCTAGTTAAAATAAAAGTCATCGGTTTATAATTAAAAATGGGAATTTTATGTAAACAAGAAATCAATTAGTGACCGCACCTGTAAAAGTAAAATCTAGTTTACTGATTGAATTTGTTTCAACAAAAGATGTTATCATTAAATCATAATACCGTTACTATCTGCTAAGCCATAACATTTTATAACACCTAAAAAGAAATTTAATTAATGAAATCGGAATCAAAATTATATAATTTGTATGTTTTAATAATTTTTTAAAGTAAATTAAAAATAACACCTCGGAGACTTTATCAGTAGTAGAAATTAGATTATATGATTTTGTTTAATTAAAAGTCGATTGGTCCTGAGGCAAACGAAATTCCAAAAAGGTGAAAATATATAAATAGGCTAGCGGAAAAGATACTCCATCTTGCTTTTGAAGAGCTGTTACTACGAGAAGCTGAAAATTTGTTAATTTATCTAGGGCCTGCTAGTCAGGCAAGAATTTGTTGCCTTTGCCGTGATGGAACGTCGGAATTTGATCCATCCAAGGCAGGAGCAACAACCAACGTTGCCTTAGCAAGCTTATAATAAATAGATGCCATAAGCCGTTAAAAGAACTCACCTTCGTTCAAATTCAACTACCCCAACTCCAGCTATAGGAATACCATCTTAAATTGTCTCCCAACTAAAGAGAAGATGCCATAAGCCGCCAAAGAACTCACCTTCCTTCCAGCTCGAGTATCTGTTTTAAAATTATTAAAATCGCAGAGCTCTGTGTAAAATTCAAAATAATCATTATTGCTTCAAAATCAGGTTAGATAACTATATTGTAAACTCTTTCTAAAATGTCTTATCAATAATATTTCAATTCTATAAATGACCTACTTTTGTTAATTTCCTTTATTAACTTCTTGTTTTGCTATATAACTTAATCACTGCAGTTATATTTATTTCTCTCTTGCTTATTTTAGTTATTATTAATTATGCCTGTCTTGAAGCGGCGCGCATTTAGTTACGAAAATATACTTTTTGAAGATATTATTTAAAATCTTCGTATTGTATTAATTATAGCGTCATTTAGCGCCCCGTTTCGAACCCCGAATTTATAAATAATGGCGACACTTTGTGCTCGTTATTATTTTGTCATTTAGTAAATAATTAATGTAAATATAAAATGTGGCTTATAAATCCAAACTTTCAACCTTTAATTATTATGTTACTAAAGATTAAACTAGCCTGGAGTGTAATCATAAGTATATTTTTCTTATTAAAGTATTCGTAAGTCCCTTAAATATACTTTTTCCCTTTAAAAGTTTATTAATTATACTTAACTAAGAGATTGAATGGGATAAAGTAAAGTTTGTGTATATATATATTCCCGTCAGTAGCATATATGTATTTCTCATGCTACAGAAGAGTTGGCTCTTTTAATCAAGCTGACAAAACTACTGTTCATTTAATGTATGGAATTTAATTTATAATATACTTTGACTTGGCGGATGTGAAATTGATCAATATTTTATCGTTGTGCTGTTTTTTATATATAAGATGGAGCCACTTTATTATTATATTTTACTTGTGCATAGCGTATTAGTAAAATCTTTATAGCCAACTCTACCTCCATAATATGCAATCTTCGGCGTTGAACAGAAGCATTCTTGAAAACCCGTTCGATCTAAAGCTATCTGTGAGGCTTTATATGACATATTTAATATATAAATTTATCATAATCGGATGTATTATTAAACTTCATCCAGACTTGGTTTGATTACATGTATAATAGCCACTCGAACTGATGATGAAAGGGCATAACTAATAAGTGGAATGTAGTGATTTATTATATAGCATAAAATTAGCGCAATTAAATAATTAGCCACAAATTTATTTTGCTAAATGGCCTACCCTAGAGTAATGTTGTTTAGTAAATAAAATGCCTGCGTGCATTATCCAACGCTAAGTAATGGGTATATATGAAATTGTCAATAAATATAATTCATCATATATCAGTTTCTGTCTCATTAAATCAATCCAATTCACTAATTGACCATAGCTATTCATTAGTAAAGCCCCTATTAATATATTAGATTTTATCTGTGGAATGTCTAGTTTTGAAAGAAGGGGGAAAAAATTAGCTTTTTTTTTAAAAAAAAAAAACCCGATTGTCGTAAAAATTAAAAAAAAAAGATCGATTTTTAAATTTAGAATTGACTTATAGATTAATAAAATATTTTATGAATAATTATGAGGATTTCTACGTGATAATTTTAGCGTTTTCAAGCGGCCATGATAGCAAATTTCACCGCTCGACTTATAACATTTTGACATAGTGTAAATAATTAAAAAAAAAAAGATCAATTTTTAAAAAAAAAAAAATTTAAAAATACATCCATTTATAAAACTGTGAAATAGCATGTGATACTATTAAGTTTGAAAGAATATTTAAATAGTTGTAGCTTCTTAATTATTCACACCTGCACATTGTACGCCATTCATATTTTAAGTAGTATGTACATAAATTCTACCAGTGCGTAGTTTTTCCGTGTGTAACCGTGGAAAAACAGCACCACATAGTGGGCTAGAATCTTGGTAGTCGCTGTTAGCAGACGACACACAAGCTACATGTGTTTACGGCAATCAGCGCCACCTAGGTTCTTGGTATCTGCTGGTAGCAGACGATGTAAGCTAAATGGGCTTACGCGCTGTGACCAGCGCCACCAAGCGGGCAGCTATGCTGCCAGCCAGCTGGTGTAATGTTCCTGTGCTTACGCATTGTGAACAGCGCCACCTTTCGGCTGGAATGTGCAATGCTGCACTTGGGGGCCCTACTGTAATTATTTCTGTGGTTGACCCTGACCAGCGCCTCTGGCGGCCACATGGGTCAAAAGTCACAAGTACCTTTTCTTCATAAATAATCTTATTTTATCTGCATTATTTAGGGCTCCAAATTATCTGAACCTGGTGGTATTTATGCTAAATTGCAATTATATCAGAATATAAAATTGTTGTTTGAATTTCAAAAAAATGTAATTAATTAATAATTTATTTATTTACATGAAATCTGCATTTACTGCATTTTTAGAAATATAGATAATAGTGCTGAAACTAATGTTATATAGTTTTGCCATTTTGCATACAGAATAATTCAGTATGTAGTGACAAAATTTAAAATAGATCATACTAATAAAATAGATTCAGATTTTTAGTTATAAAAGTTGATTTGATATCTTATTAATTTTTCAATTCGTAATTACATTATTTATAATAATAAGAAGCATAAGCAAATAGATTATCAATTTAGGAGTCCATAAACAGAATTTTGAACAATTTTATAAATTTTGGAATTGAACAAGGGTTAATTTATGATCAGTAAATTAATAATAGATATAGTAACCAAATCTTCATTGTCTTCTGCATTTTGTAACCAAATATTTTCCACATGGTGATTTTGTGCTGATTGTCTTTATCAAGGTTAATAATGGGATCATAAAGAAATTTATTTGACAAAAATAAACAACTACTTTAGTCATAGAAGACTGTTATTTATTAGATGTAAAATTGTAGGTATTATGGTAATTTTTAAAGTTCCCCATCCAAAATTTATTGTTGTTTCTAGTTGAAGGAAAAAACTAGACTTTACAATAATTTGTTATATTTCATTTCAATATCAGCCTTTCAAGCTAATTGAGCACGCGCCTTTTGAGAGTGTTAAATAAATGAATACTCTCTTCTTCAATCCAAGATATAGTATTTATGCAGGAATAAAAAGAATCCCTCTTATTCCTACGACTCAAATTCTTTTATATGAGCAAATCTGAAGAACTGTTGAAGAGAACGTGAGTAGATACTCACTTTAAATTACTATTTACGATGTTATATGGATAATGTAAAAGCATGCGGGGGGGGGGATTACTTGGCTGTCCTAATGAGAATTATTAATTTTATCTAATATAAGTTTTTGATATATATTTTTTGGATTAATTTGATCACAAGTGTGACCAATAATCTTGGTATGTGACCTGATTTATTGGGACACACATTTTGAAAAAAATATTCCTATTTTGTAAATACAGAATATTTAAGGCAGATTTTTTTGAAATGCTCTTGGAATTATTCCAAAGTTAATATATTTTTATATATTAATAAACTTAAAAAACAAAAATATCTCTGGCAAGATATCCTTAGATAAAAAGAATGGCACCAAATCTTATTTTGCAGTCCTTTAAATAAATTGATGTCTGTAAAATATTTTTTGATTGATGTAGATTTATTTTTATCAGAAGATTTGAAATAGCGGATCTATATTTGCCTTATAATTTTTAAGAGCATCAGGTTATTTGAATAATATGTTATTGATATTATGGATTGCTCATTATAGAAAATTATAATAGATATTTTTTTGTGATTATATTTTGAATGTTTTTAATTTCTATTTAATAAAATTACCAAGAATTCTGTCAGATTCCTTATGTATTTAAAAGTATAATTTTATGTAACATTAAAATGTAGAAAAAAAAAAAAAAATCCTATTGTGTTATTTAATACATATTTTTCTCATTTTGTTGTCTAAATAAATAAGCATAATGATCTTGTTGAAATATATTTGCTAGGATTCTTAGGAAAGTGAATAATTCAGTATTAGTGAAGTCAACATTATATTGTGTTACTTTCATAATTGCTATAGGTTTCAATGGTTAGCGGCATCATTTTTGAAGCAGAAAATCAGTGGGTAAATTATAAAGATTATTAGCAATGTGTATGTTTAAATTAATGGGAAAGAAATGATCCAAACTCCATAATTTTTGTATTTATAATGTTTTATTAGCTAATATCTAATCAAAGATAGCACCTAAATGCCCTTCTCAAGAAGTTTAATAAATTTTTGCTTTCATATAATATAACTAAATTTATATTAATTTTTTTCCCAATATAAACCTTTTTTATTATTATTATTATTATAAAAAGAAAAAAATAGTTTATTATTTTTTAAATATTCTCTGAGGTAAATTGTTCTTTCATTTTGTTTTATTAATAAAGTTCCAATTTTTTTAAAGGTGGTTTATCAGATGAAAAGGGATTTATTGGTTGTATGCGTTTTATTGATATTGATGGTAGCCGAGTCAATATATTAAGTATACGACCAGAAGATAGAAGCTCTGAAGTTTTATTAGATTCCTGTAATATGATCGACAGGTAACTAATACAAAGTGTTTTATATATATATTCTATTTTTATATTCTTACCATAATAAATGTCTTGCTGATAGCTTAATTCATTTATTTGTGATATGTACATATTGAAGACATGTAATCTAGGGAAGAGTTTAAAATCAGCATGATAAAAAAAAAAAACAATATTTAAATAGTTAAATTAGATGATCAAACTAAATATAATATTCACAGACTATTCTTATTAACTGTTTCTATCTTCTCTTAATTACATGTACATATTGAAGACATGTAATCTAGGGAAGATTTGTATACATTTTTTTATGTATGTGTTTACATTTATTTACTATAGTGTAAGTACACCAGTCCTTATTTTATATTTATTATAATGCTTCTTATAAAAATAATTAATAGATTTGATATAATTTTGGTTTTTATATTTATTTAATAAAGGTTAAATGAAAAAAAAAATATTAATAATTATACAAACTTAGTATATTTTTTGGGTGTTAGAGATTTTTACAAATGATTAAATATATATTTGTGACAAATAACAATTTTTATCACCCTTTATCGTTACAATTAGTTCAGCTCAGCTGGTGAAAATAATGTAAGAAAAGGAAAATTGTTAAATATAAGACATTTTTTTATTATTATTAATATTATTATGATTGCAGTTGGAAATTTATAAAGTGTAACTGGAAATCTCAAAGTATTCGGTTTTTAAAATGTAAAGTCTCTGTCTATATTTTTTAACTCTTGAAGAATGAAAGTAAAAATGCAAAATCATGAAAGAAATAATTATTGGATATACAGTATCAGTCAGAATAAAAAAGTTGCTGTGAGTGTAATTGAAATTCACCATCTTACATTGGTTTTGAATATACCATAGTTGGTACTGTTCTATTAGCCATTATACATTGCTTGATGATGCTGTTTCTGTCCAAAAGCATATCAATATAACGTTCCCGGGCCAGCCGACTTTTTTATTATTTATGTTATTCTTCTAATACTAAATTAAACGTTTAAACAAAACTTCTAATTTACGTTATTCTTCTAATATTAAAGTAGGCCGGCTGACTTCCCCCCCCTTCTTCAAATTTACGTTATTCTTTTAATACTAAATTAAACATTTAAACAAAAGTAAAACAAAAAACACTTCATTAAAAAAGTAATCAGCTTTTTTTTTTTTTTTTGAAGAAAAAAAACTTTTAATTGATGATTGCATTACAAAGAAATCACAACAACAACACACATTGATTCCAATAACAACTAGTTCTCGCTTGTTAGGATGGCCCTGAACAGGTTGGTGAGCTTGTCATGGCTCCAGTAATACATGAGCCATAACGCTTTGAGGAAGGGCATCCTGGAACCCTCGAACCACATACCCTTCCAAATCGAGACGGTTCGCCTGCAGGCACAGGAGTAGCATAAAAACTGCCAGCTTTGCCTGTGAATCCTCATCTCTTTATCACCCACACATTGCTTGGCATGTGGCAGGATGTTTTGTGCCTTGCAGAAAGGCAATAGTGTTAGCTTCTGTGTATGGCAACTCCCATACTTTGAAATGTTTGCTGTTGCCTTCAGCCATTTTATTTCTCTCGTTGAGAACGAGACATTTCATGTGAATCTGTTGAATTGTGCTCTACCATAGCCTTTGCAAATTTCTCCCAGATTCCAAGCTGCACAGGAAGCGCGTTGACAAGCTGACAATTATCATTACGCACTACTATGTCAGTTGCTGTGGGAGACAATTAGTTTGGAAGCAGATTTCAAGAATTCTAGGAAATTGAAGTACAGCCACCTTCATATCAAATGGTAATGAACTGGCATTACTGATCATATGCATAAAGTGTGGCCACACAAAGCTGGGCATACGATTTCTGTGCGTTTGCATAGAAAACAACACCATCATGTGGCCCAAAACTGCTATTGTGATCCTAGTGTTGTATTAGCCGTAGGTTTGACTGCGTAAATGGCATACTTCTGAGTTTTTACAGAGAAACAGCTCCATCAAAATATATAAAGTGCCTCTCTGCAATTACATTTTTAACAGAATTTTTAGTTAAGCAAATTTTTTTATTTTATTTCTGTTATGTGTATAATGGTTTGAAATCAGTCATCATGTTTGACTTATATAAGTATCTTCATAAACTATGTTATTCTGTCTATTAAATGCCTTAGTTCCCATGTAATTAGAGACCTTTTTTTTGTGGAAAACTTGTTACAAAAGAAATGTAAGCAATCAGAGAAAGATGAATAATGTAGGATAAATATAATCTTTTTTTCTTCTTTCCTGTGTAAATTGTTTAAACTTAAAATAATCCCTCACTCATATTTATAATTTCATCCATGAACCTTGAATTCCAGAGTCTGCCACTCTTAATTTCTTTTTATACATTATAATCTATAATAGGAAAATAATATTTAGGGTTTTTTTTATTGCAAAGCTAAATTTTGTATCACATGAAATAAGAGTAATGTGTAATAAATAATCTATTGAAATCATTTAAGTTACATAGCATTTTTTTAAAAATTAAATTATGAGATTAGATGCAAAAAAACTTTTTAATTATTATTAAAAGATACTTTTCTACATATTTAGAATCATAATTTATTCTTCAATATTGATTATTATTATTTACAATTGTTTAATTAATTTCTATATTAAATTTATTGAATAAATTTTGTTATTGAAAAATTAACAATTATTGTTTCTTTAAATATTCTATAATTGTAGTAACAGTAGTTATTAATTTATTCCATAGGTTTCATCCTTGATTTAGGTATAGTATGATGTGCATAATAGAAAGATAGAAAAGATGATTGTGAGCCTGAATTTAATTATTAAGAGATAGGGATGTGCATTAAAGCCATTTTGTGATATATCAAAACTAAATGTGTAATATAATCATAACAGTGTATCCTTAATTCATTTATTTTGATGTGTTATTATCCGAAATGTTAATAGGTCTCTCTGTGAAATATCTGTAATCCAATTCTTGAAAGGCTCTTAATCCTCTAATAACATTCTAATGGGTAATTTATTACATTTTATGCCCTGTATGGTTTGATGCAGTGATAGAGTAATAGACCCAAACTTTAGGATCACTTCTAATACTCAAACTTCTAATGAACTCCAGAGCAGTAAACTATTCGATTATTATATTATATGACCTATAGTATATGAGTTTTTTAAATATTATGTTTGAGTTATTGAATTTCTATGGCAAGTTTTACTGAATGGGTCTAGATTATGGAGATAGCTATTATTATGATTGTTCTAGGAAAATCATCCCACATATTAAAGATCATCTCACAAAATCATCAATAATTATACCATAGAATCAACCTCACTGGAAGGGAGAATATGTCAGTATATAGGAGAAATCATATGAAATTGAGCATCCTTACGTGCTTTTTAATCTGGTGCTGAAGTTGATTTTTCATGCACATTTTTTTTTGATTCTTGTTCTTTTATGTGTTGTTGTTTTATACATATATAATATCATTTATGCACCTTCATTAATAACTTTTTACAATGCAATCAAATAAAAATGTACTTCTTGATATTTTCTTAGTTTCAACGGATTAGTCTTCATCAGAACCCCCTCCAACATTTTTTCTTTCTCTGACATTCAATATCTCTTCCGCTTGCCAATAATGGCTTATCTAATATAATTCCTCACTCCCTTTCCATTATATCAAGTTAGCACAGTCAGTGTACACCATCTCTTTTTCCCATCATGCCTATTGTTACAATATATAGTGCTAAAATTTCCTAAAATATTAAATTGGGAACCAATGACCTTGTTTTTAATTTCCTCTTATGAGATGCTTATCTCAATGCTATTCATATATTCATAAATTTTTTGTGAACTTTCATTTTTATATATAAGTTTTGGTACTTTTTATTATATCCTACCTACCAAGCTTGGCAGCCATTTTTTTGTTTAAATATACACTTTCAGGGACCTACAAATTTTTCTTAAAAAGTTTATTTCAATTTTTTTTATTATTATTTACATTAAAACATTGTTTCTATTTTTTTTTTAAAATATTAATGCAAAAAAATAATAAAGTGGAAATATTAATTATAATAAATAAAACAAATATTACAGTGTGTAAAAACTGATGTCTATATATTAAAACAGTAATAAGATATTCTCACCATAAAAACATTTTACATATTTTGTGGAAAAAAATAGATGAAACATCTTTATATGCATTGTTTATAAAGAAGGATGGGGATATTTGACTTGTTTTAATATATGTAGACATCAGTGTTTGTGTTATATTTACCTTTTATTTATTATTGTTAATTATATTTCTACTTTATTATTTTTTGTATTAATATAAAAATAAAATAAAATAAACCTTCTGAATGGAATTTATAGACCCTGAACATGTTTATGTATAAACAAAAAATGGCTGTCAAGTTTGTTATATAGGATAACATACAAGTACCTATGTTTTATATAAGTGCTTGCCATTAGTATAAAGTGGCCAAATATACTTTTAGCATAAATGCATATAATGCAGAAAAATGATAGAAATCATTTACAATAAATACATTTCTTAATATGAAATACTTTAAATGCGAATATTTAAATATCTTATTTTTATTAGATTAAAATATTGTTTTATGAATTTTGATTTATTGAAGCACAGTTCAAGTATATGTTATAGTAAATGCACAATCATTTTAGCCAATGATGGATATGTATTTTATTAAATTGGTAAAAATGCATTATTATACTTTGTAGATGGTTCAAAAATAAAGTAATATAGAATATATTATTACTGTTATTACAAACATTAAATGTAAGCTACAAGGAATATGGAATACTTTTATAGTAACATATGCTTCAGATAACATCAGAAAGTACTACAATTCAGCCTCATTAATTATTCTTTCTACTAACATGGGTTGTTTGACAGTTGTGTAAAATAGTTCCACAATTAATGCAGATATTAAATGTATTCTAAGAAAATGCAGTGCTTAGCTTTATTATCCTTTTGCCAAAGTCAAAAAATATTTAAAATTATCATATAACTGAGAATTCTCTGACCTGGTTTGATTGGATAAGCAGATTGGCTTGGGTTCAAAACTATAGTGTGTTTGAAATTTTTGCTAATTTAAATGGCATAATAGCAGTAGGATGGCATCTGGATGGATTTGTATAGTACAGTGTTTCTTATTTAGAAAATGAGTAGCCAGAAACGAATCAGACTTTATGGATGACACTACCATTGGATGTCTTGATTTTTCATGTTCACAAAAGTAACTTTACAACCATCTGTATTAATGCAATGAAAAGAAAGTTATTGCTGTTTTTTAAGATTGATTTTGTTATAAAGTATAAAGAAATTTAAAATACATATTAAAATTAGATATATTTCACACACACAAAAAATATACTATTACTTTTTGATAAAAATATTGTTTGAAATGGCACATAATTGCACTTTTCTAAACATGTTGGTTTTTATTAACTTGCTACTGTAACTGCTTGTTTTTTAATTTTTTATAATAAGAATACAATGAAAAATAACTTTTCCAATTAAAATAAACCTAAGAACAAAAATGTTAATATTAAAAATCATCCTGTTAATAATAATAATGAAAAACTGACTGAGAAGATCGGAAGATATCTTGTCATAAGGCTTTGAAGATTTTTAAGAATTTTGTAAATAATATCTACTTTAAGAATGTAATCTGGAATATGAAAAATAATATGAAGTTAAAAATCAAAGGTAATATGTAAAAAATTAATAAAGAGAATAGCTTCAGTGAAAATAGCTGAGAACTCCATAAAATATAATATTAAAATTAACGTGATTGGTTACTGAAGCAGATAGTGAGATTGAATTTAATTTCACTGAAATTACTACTGATAATTCAGAAGCTAAATTAAGTGAAATTTTTGGTTTAGATAATTTGTCTTATCAGGATAAACTTAAAAAGATATTATTTGGAAGTGAATGTTGCTCAATCACATTTTGCACAATATGTGGGGTTTCATTGGTGGAAGCGGCAAAGAATATTTACATTTAAAATTAATACTAACAAATATAGTTGTCATTACTAAGATTTTAGTCCTGATGTTGAATAAAAGAATGGGTCCTATTACAATGACTTTCTTTTGTTTCCTTATGTGCATTAACTTATGGATTGAATCTGAAGACTTTATGGATGATTAGTTATGCTACTTTATTTGTTGGTTGCAAAGATTTTTTAGTATCTGCATAAATGATAAAGATAGGAAAAAACATTACTGTAAAAGAACTTGATAACAGTTGAATATATGATCTAGAGCAGGGGTGGGCATGCTCTTTTAGTGCAAGGGCTAAATGTAATATTCTCGAATTCATGCAGTCCACTACTTATTACATGCTTGATTTTAAAATGTCTTTCAACATATTCTGATTTTGGAAGTCACATACTTGCACAACATATATGACACACATTTTGCATTTGTCATTACAAAGGAAAACTTTTATTCAATATTAAAATTGTATTTCTTCTTTGCAGTTGTTTCAGGCATTGTGCCCCTCTTTTAAAATGTGATATAATACTAATTTTTTATGATAATTTAATTAAGTCTTTGCACCTTTCATAACAATTATCTGTTATTGGCTTTGGCTTGACTGAAATTCAGTTGCGGTTCAAGCTGATGAATGTTTGATGTATGCATTTTAAATGAAGGTATGTGTGACATCCAACTCATTTATTGGCAAGGGTACAAGTATATATAGACTGCCTTGATTGTGAAGAGCCATTACCTATATATCTATCCAAAAAATGTATTTTTTTTGTATAACTATTTCCTCTGATATAATATAGTATTGATTACTGTTTTTTTTTTAAATTCAGGCAGTTGTTTCAAAATATTTTAGCTATCCACTGGACAGAAATCTTAAGTCTTGCCCATCTTTCATGTAGAGAGTTGAACTTTTTATTGGGTAAAATGATTTATGCTTATATCTTATTTATAATGGGGTAATTTTAGCTTGTATGAGAAAAATACAAATACACCTGGGTCTCTTTTTACGCGGACTTATTTAACACGATTTTGAAGTTAAGCGATTCCTGTTTCACCGGAAGTCGAACTCCGATAATGTGCTATTACTTTAAATAATAAATTTCGCGCACTTACGTTATATTGAAAGTAATAGTACATTATTGGAATTCGACTTTCATCTTAAAAATTTCAATATTTTCAGTGCTTTATAATAGTAAGATTTTATGCAATAATGAAATTAAAATCATGATTTCCACATTTTATGTATACACACATTAAATTTTACAAGATTATAATGTAAATTTGTTCAAACATTGTGCGTGTTAATTTTGCATTTTAAATCACATTCTGTTTTTGCTTTTTAAAAAAGAACGTAATCAATTCTTAATCATTTAGTGTCCACAAGTTTATTTTTAAAAGGTCAGTACTAGCAGTGGGCACAATTAAATTTGACAATTAAAAATTAAAATCTGATTTTTAATTGTAATCAACAATTTAAAAATTACTTATGACGACTTGAAATTAATGTGATGTGAAATTTGATTTTTAAACGGAATTGAAAATTAAAGACAAAAATAAGAATTTAATTTTTAGTTGTTAGTTTCATAAACAATTAATAAAATCATCGCCTCAAAGATTAATTACTAATTATGTTGTCACCAGAAAACCATTGACACAACATGAGTGTGAAGTTGGCGCTAGTTGTTTACAAACGAACGTGTTTTTCGGCAAATAGCTATAATAATTAAAATGTGTATAAAAAATGTAAATTACTGCACTGTAAATTATGCATAAAAATATATTATTTTGAATAAAATTAAATATTATAGTTAAAAAAAGTTTGTCTTGTATCAATTTTTTTCAAATTTGAAATTTTTTATTAGTCATATTTTATTTCCTTATTTTTTTTTTTTTGTGCAAATTTTAAAGTAATTTTACGATGGTGCTTTGCTTTTACGCGAATTTTGAAAAATCACATACCGCATCCCCCCCCTTTTCAATGTTAGTTATGTCTATTTTTGCGCGATTTCATTTGCGCGTATTTTCTGAGGAACCTAACTATCGCGTAAAACGAGACCCAGGTGTAATTATAAACTGATGTTTTGATGATCAATTTGTTACTTTTTGATGATGATTTATTTTTTGTTTGTTACACAAATGACTTTTCATGCCAGTTTTATGTATAGGTAAAATCTGTGAAATAATATAATTGGATTCACATATGTGAGGCTAACAATTTAAATTTTTATAATTGGTCTTTGATGTTAAAGAATTATCAGAATTAACATGTTAAATTTTTTTTAGTATAATTTAATTATTATATTAATATATTTTATTGAAAATTAAATCATTTTCTGTATGTTTTAAATCTCATAATAAGTTTTTGCAAAGTACATTATTGATTTTATTTATATTGTAGATGCCATCCTAATCCATGTGAACATGATGGTGTGTGCAGACAGTCAATGAATGATTTTTTTTGTGATTGTGTGGAAACTGGATATGGTGGTGCAGTTTGTCGCACTTGTAAGCAACTTTTTTTAAAATTAAAAACTGCATTATATAAATTTATTTTTGAAATTATGTGATAGATTTAGCTTACTAATTTTTGACGTGAAAATTAACAATAATAAATTGTGTGAATATTTTTATTGAACCATATTTTGAATTATGATATATTTATTAATGAGCATTCAAGATAAATTGGATGATAAAGAATAATTTATTTTAAAAAATAAGTTTATTTACAAAGAAAATTTTTATCAGTTATACACATTTTACAAGAGTAAACAGTAATTAATAAATAAATATAAGAAACGGTTTAGCTGCATAACTCTACATTAGTTGTAGTAAAAAGTAAGAAACAATGTTTTTCATGATCTAGAATAGAAATTCAAAAGTCACACAGTGTAATAATAATGATTTTTTTTTATAGGCATAAAATAGATGGACTTTCAATGCAATTCAAGATATTATTATAAGTCATATTTTAAGCATTATAGTTATATGGTAGTATAGCAAATCACTTTTGTTAATAGCTAATATATTTGGAGTTTATTCATCATTGGGATTGAAAATGAAAAGTTAGATGTCCTAATAATAATATTTTTTTTGTAGACGTAATTCTAAATGCACTGTAAACATACTGAAGTAATTGATGATCCAGAATAATACTAATAATATTAAACAATATAAAATCTTACACAGAGGATGCAATGCACTATGGCTTCTCCTTTCTCAGAGTCCTCTCAGTCACTATGCCCAGAGAACCTGTTAACCACTTTACTTTCCGTTTTCATACCCCATCTTAAGTTTTTCCCACATTCTTCTCTATCCTGCTCCATCCCATTTCCATAATTTTCTTTGTGCATGCTATGGCCTTTATATGTAAATCCCCTTTTTTCCAAACCGAGCATAAAAACCAAGAACCCACTTCCCCACAACATCATTATTAGTGCCCTTTCTGCTTGTAAGCATTTACATTCAATTAACAGATGCTTAATATTTTTTATGCCTTCCTTACATAACTTGCAGACTAAATCACTCACATTTCTCCATTTATGGGTATATTTCCTTGTTGCTAATGATCCTGTTCAAGCCTTAAACAGTAAACTACTTTCCTTGATATTATCATAAATTAACTCTCACCCAATATTGCTTCCAATATTCTGTTTACTTCTGTATATATTTAAACTACTCTCCATACTAGTACTCCATCTCTCTGACTCCCCTTTTGTTATTAATGCACCTATTCTTCTACCCCATTTCTTGCCACTATAACATTCAACAATACTCCTAACCCAATCATTCCGCCTTTTGTATAAGTATACTGACATAAAGTCTATCCAAATCTTCTGCATACCATACTATCTTTCTCACCGATCTTGTTGCCTGTCCTTTACTCATAACTCAATTAAATACTATCTTGGCTAGTCTCTTATTATCCATAAATTGCAATCTACTAAACATTTTCATTTTGCTTTTTGCATTTCTCATATAAAAACTTGAGTATCCCATTTTCTCCTTGAATTGCCTCCTTTCCGTCCACACATCTGCATCTAATGCATGTCTTCTTACTTTTCTTTGTACTTTTTCTAAGTAATCTAACACCCCTGTACTAACACAACACATCATTACCATATGTTAACCCTATAACTGCCACTCCCTTCTATATAGTCCTTGCTACATCATATTTATTATATGAAAACACTTAATTTTTTTATCAGTCGCTTTCTTTTCTTTGCTTCATTTATTAACTTTTTCTCCCATTTATCCAAGCAATTTCTCTAATTACTTAAGATGATTCCCAAATAGTTAAACTTATTCACCACATTTAACTTATTATCCCCCAAGAAAAATTGTCTCTTTTATTCCAGAATTTATCATCATTACTTGTGATTTTTCTTTACTAAATTTAATCCCCATCTCTTTATCCACTCTTGTGCATGTCTTCAGCATAACTTCCATATCTTCCCTACTTTCTGTGCCCAAGAACATATCATCAGCAAAAAAAAAAAAAAGACTGATAAATATATACACTCCCTTGCTATCTATTAATGGTATCTCTACTCTTTTTTTTTTTCTAGTCTTTCTATTGCTCTCTCCATTTCTGTCAAATATAACAAAAACAAAATAGATGATATAGGGCATCCTTGCCTTAGTCCCATCCCACTTCTAACTCTAACTGATTCTATATTTCCTAATTGATACATATAGTAATTATTTTTATACAATCTTTTAATAAAATCCACAAAACCTCTATTCATTTCCAAATTTACTAAACTTATCCATAATCTGTTTCTATTTATTCTATCATGTCTTTTTTATATCTATAAAGATCATATATAACTGTTTATCTGTATTTTTACTTATAGCTTTAAGTTGCATAACTACAAATAAACTATCACCTATGCACCTATCTGATCGTAAATGTACTTGCATTTTCCCCATTATATTATTTACTTCCATCCATTTTGCCACTCTTCTGGCTACCATATATGCAAAAACTTTTTATAACTGACATTATCGCTGTCAGTCTATAATTGTTTAACTTTCTATGATCCTTACCCTTTCGTTTAAATAGTAGCCTTACTCTTATTAAAACATGGTAATAGATTTAATTTTGTCCTATTTTCTAAATTCATGACCATTTCTGCTGCCCATTCATCTAATCCTCCTGCATTTTCATTTTTCAATTTCTTCCCTGCCTCATTCAGTTTATTTTCTGTAAACCTAATATTTCCATTACTATATGCTTTTATGTTTATCATTGTCCTTCACATCCAACATCTTTTCTATATCCATTACATACTTATTTAAGATTGTCTCTAATACTTCTCTAGAGCTACACTCTTTTTCCTCATCATTTAGTAATACTATTTCTTTCTCCCCATATTTCTTTTTTTAATATATTTCTAAAATTTTTTACTCTCACCTCTTCCACTTTTACTAATATCCTCCAATAATTTACTATTTAATTTCATTCTCTCAATATAATTATCTATTTTAGCCAATTTCTCCTAAAATATTTTTCCCATTTAATATTATCTTTTTCACTTGCTTTTTTTTAATAGCACATTTATATTCTCTGCATGCTTTTTTCTCTCTTTTACACTTTTACTAATTCCCACTTGATGTATTACTTTTATTCTTCTGAATATTCTCATCTAAAATCCTATTTGCCACTTTTTCTACTTTACCACACCAGTCCTTATATTCATCCCCAACAAACTCATGACTTTTTTTACTTTTTATTTTATATTCTTTTAACTTATATTCATTCTTCAGCCACATCTTTCGCTATCATTTCTACTTTTATTACTATTTTCCATCACATTATTAATCATTTTTATTATAAAGAAATTATAATCACTATTATATACTCTCTCTACATTATCAAACACTTTAATTTTCCATACTTTATTCATTTTCTCTTTCTCTACTAATACATAATCTAATGTGTGAACTACACTATTTCTAGACCGTGTATATTGTCCCTCATAAATATTTGATAAATTTCCAATGCTCAAATTCGCTCTCTGACAAAAATTCTTCAAAAGCTGTCCATTTTTGTTATCCACGTCATCAATTTTTTCAGTATGCCCATTCATATCCCCTATAACCATTATTTTCTTCTCTTTTTTTTTTGAATCTGTGTATGGTCTTAATTAGGCATTCATATATGCTACTGTTACTTTCCATTACAGTTTGACTAGCTCCAGTGGCCATATACTCTATTGCCACTATCCATTCTTGTCTTCTTAATCTTATATCAAACCACAAATGTTCTTGACACTTAACAGTATTTAAATATATTTTTTTTTTGACATAACTCCTATACCACCACTTCTTTTTTTTCTATTTATATTCTGCCATATCAAGTCTTTCTGCCAGTGTAGGTTCTTCTTCTTCTTAGATGTGCTTCCACTACTACTAATATCTCAAGCTTTTCCTTTAATGCTTTGTTTAATTCCAGCCACTTTTCTGGTCTCCTACCATCTTGCATATTCAAATATCCAATTTTAACAATTTCTTCTTTTCTTACTAATCTTTTATAAATTCTTTTGACTCTTCTCTATTACATGTATTTAGCCTGTTTATCATTAATTTTACAGACCCATTCCCTTCACCACATCTACATTTATATCTAAATTGGCTACCCTTTATTTATTTCTTACATCCCATCCATTCTTCTTTTTGATAATTGTAATTTAAAACCCTACCTCCTTTATAAGTTTTCCGAACTATAATATTTTTTATAAAACCCCTTGCTTCACTTTTTTGTTTTGCTAAGTGCAATCCATCTTTATTATATAACTCCCTCTTTCTAATAAAAAAATTCCATACATTCACAAATATAATATTATTTCTCTCACATAATTTTTTCAAGCTCTTATTTATAGAACATACTCTATATAACATATGCTTATTGTTGAATCTTGGTAGTAATCCAAGTATTTCTACTTTTGCTTTAATCTTATTCAAATTACTAATCTGTTCTTTGTACTCATTCTGTACTCTCTCTGATGGCTCGTGACAAATTATTTATCCCTTCCATAACAAACATCTCCTTTGTTTTTTTACCTTATCTGTAACATGCCTAATTCTAGTTCCAGGCAAACATACTCTTACATACATATTTCTGTTTTCCCTTGCAATTACAGCTTCACATCCTCTAATTAGCGAGTCTCCTATCAATACTGTTTTATAGTTTACTTACCCTACTTTATCAATAACATTCTCTTCCACCTTCCGGACTTTCTTATCTATTTTTTCCTTATCCTTTCTATGTGATATACTGTAGCTTCTCCTTAAACGGAGTCGAGAATCTCAACAATTATGTCCAGAGAAAGCTGTTAGCCACTTTATTTTCCATTTCCCAGACTAAGTTTTCCCACACTCTGCTCCATCCCATTTTCACAACATAATCTTTGTCAACTCTATAGCCTTTAAATCTAAATCCCCCTTATCTTTTCCCAAACCCAGCATAAAAACCAATAATCCACTTTCTGTATAATCACTTTTTTCATATTTATTTTTCCATAACTTCATTATATGTCCCCTTTCTGTTTTCAAGCATTTACATTCAATTAACAGATGCCTAATATTTTCTATTCCTTACATAATTTACAAACTAAATCACCCATATTTTTCTACTTACATGTATAATCTCTTGTTGCTAAAGATCCCATTCGAGCCTTAAACAATAAACTACTTTTCTTACTATTATCATATATTAACTCGCACCTAATATTCGGTTCATTTCTATATGTATTTAAACTCTTTTTACTCTCCATACTAGTTCTCCATCTCTCTAACTCCCTATTCTTTATTAATAAATCTATTCTTTTACCCCATTCCTTACCACTATAACACTCAACAATCCTCCTAACCCAATCATCCCATCTTTTGTACAAATATACTAATATAAATTCTTTATCCAAATCTTTTGCATACCACATACTATTTTTCAGTTCTTCATACAGTAGCACCACTCATTGGAAGCTGGAGTAATCAATGGATGCAGGAAGGTTTGTGCATAAAATCCCTATATAGTACCTACTCATCTTTTTAGATTGTGGCTTTCATCACTGAGGAGCCTTAGATCTGAGTACACTGCATTTAGATCTTAGAATCTAATGTAATCCACCAGCAGCCACCTTTTACCTTATTAGTTAACTATAAAGCTTTGAGTTCAAAATGAAAATCTAATAAGGTATTCAATTCAAGCTCATCAGTTTGTATAGTCGTATAGATCTGAACTCAGTTCAGTATCCACGTTTTTTTGATGTCTTTGGCTCTCAGGTCTAAGGCTTCTCACTGATGAAAGCCACAAGCTACAAAATAGTCTGGGGATATTGGATGAATAGATACTAGATAGTGATGTTATGCACTGAATGACATTACTGTATGGAGAGTTTTGCTTCTATGTAAATAGCTTGTTTAAGCATAAAGAATGGTGATGATGTGATGTTTACTGGTTTAATATAAAATCTTATAAAAAAGATAAAAATAAGTTATCAGAAGTCACTTGATCCAATAATATATTATTTTTTTAGTAACATACATAAAAGATGAATGCTGAAAGTACCCGAGGTGTTACTTAATATATTCAAATTTTTAAGAATAGAGTAAGATGTGTTGAATATTTGTGAACATTTTTGTTGGAGACATTAGATTTCAGAATTGTTATTTTCATCAATTAATTTGTCAATAAAAGAATTAAATTGAAAAGTCTTTTTATCTTATCTTATATATTTATTATCTGGATAAATATTTTTGTTTTGGGTTGATAATTGAAGAATACATCTTATGAAAAGTATTAGACTTGTATGTATAAGTTTTGATTGTGTTCTGATCTATCGTGTCAGCCTCCTGATGGTGTTGCTGCTTACCAAAAACACATTAATATAACGTTCCCAGGCTAGCGATTCTCTATTAATATTGACTTTTTTTTTTTGTTTACAAATTTTACTTTCTTTCATTTCTAAATTATTTTTCCCAAATAATATTTTTGACAATGGGATAATAATAGTTGTTTTTTAATTTTTATTGACAAGAGGGTTTTTTTTGGTGTATGTTCAAATACTAATTTGGGTTTTTTTAAATAGTATTACTGTTTTTTAAAATTTGATTGACAAAATTCAAGGGAGAATGTTTTTTTTACGTATCTTTAAATAATAATTTACGTTACTTTTATTGGTTTACATTTGATTGACAACAATTAGTGGGAGGGGTGTTTTTGTGTATGATTAAATAATAATATACGTTACTTTTACATTTGATTGCTGACAACAATTATTGGGAGAAGGGTTTTTTTTGTGTATGTTAAAATAAAAATTTAAGTTACTTTTATTTTACATTTGATTGACAACACCAATTTTACTTTCTTTCGTTTATAAATTATTTTTTCCAAATAATATTTTTGACAATGGGACAATAATAATTGCTTTTTAATTTTTATTGATAAGAGAGTCTTTTTTGGTTTACGTTCAAATAGTAATTTGGGTTATGTTTAAATAATAATTTACGTTGCTTTTATTGGTTTACATTTGATTGACAATAATTAGTAGGAGGGGTGTTTTTGTGTCTGTTTAAATAATAATTTACGTTACTTTTATTTTACATTTGATTGACAACAATTATTGGGAGAAGGAGTGTATGTTTAAATAAAAATTTAAGTTTTTTATTTTACATTTGACGAAGCCATTTGGAGTCCCTCAAACAAGCTGCCCTTTACGAAGTGAACATTTCCGTCGGCAAGAACGAGACTTACAAATGAAAGTCCAAAGATGTTTATGGACCTCAAGTCGCATATATTTGCCGCACAAACGTCTCTCAGGATGTTTTTCTGCAGTAGAAATGTTACAGCGCCGGCTTCTGTGTCTGGCAATTCCCATATTTTCAAGTTTTCTGTTTTCGAATTAGCCGTATTCTTGGTCTCTGAAAATTACTCGCTAAAATGTGATTGTCAAAAAAATTGCGCTACCCCACTCTAATAGAGAATTTAGGAGGCTTATAACTTTATGAGGAACAATCATGACACTGTTAAAATGTAACAGTACATCAATTCATATGAAAAAAAAAAGGCCCCAATGAAAATTTAAATAATTTTGACACGATGAACTTAACACACTCTCGTACGATACTGTTACATAACATACATAACACAGCATTACGATGTAGTGTGTAACACAAACAAACTATGGCATTTTCCTCTGCTTTACATAGGAAAAAGCCACAGCGTTAGCCGCCAGCCGAGTTAACACTCTTTCTAGGTTTTATCGTAGAAATGAAGGCTTAACTCAGAGTTAACACTCTTTCTAGTATTTATTGTAGAAAGAAGGCTTAATTGCTTGGGTGCGGCTGGGAAAACGGCATATTTTTAGAAATTAATCTAGAAATAGCGCCATCCTGCGGCTGACACGATAGATCAGAACACAACCTAAGTTTTTTATTGTACACATATTTAGTCTTCAAAATTAATTTATTATGGATTATATTCTTGCAACATTTACTTCATTCTAATCAATTAATAATTTTTATTCATAATTGAGATTTTGTTTATAATTTTCTTGATTATTGCCCCTAGTTTTTTGAGAGCTGTGAACTACATTAGTAACATCTATGATCCTATATTTGCTTGAATCTTAAAAATAATCTCTAATTTTATCTACATTAATAAACTGTAGCCTGTGGTCATGATAAGCAAATATAATAATCATCACTACACAGCACATTTTTTATTTCAGGTACTTGAATATATATATATATATATATTTAATTTTTATTTCACCTAAAAGTTTTAATCTATGATGAATTTCATCTATATTATTAATTTATCACAGTTATAATTTTCAATTATTGATTTAATTTTTTTTTCACAGCTTTTGAAACAACCGTCAAATATTATTTCAACATTTTTAGTACGTTATCTTTCTTAAATTTTTTTTTTATGTGATGTGCTTTCATTTGATAGTTTTTTAAACATTTAATGCAGTTTTGAAATATTGTGAAAACAACTAATATCATTACAAAATTCAGATAATTTATATAATCGTTCACTTTATTTACTTTTGATTTCAGTTAATAGAATACTTCTCCAGCACTACTTTAAATCGCCCTAATTTGGGTTAACCTTCGTAGTACCACTTTGTAATCTAATTACTATTATTGTATTTTGGTAGCATTGTTTAGCATTTGACAATACCCTATTACAGGGATGTTAAACTCATTTACTACCGAGGGCGACATGAACTATTTAGCATCAAGTCAGGGGCCGCATTACAGCAAAGTGCAGAATATAAAAGAAAGCATATTATTTATTATTAACATTGTAGTTTTACATATAAAATAACATATGAAAAATATTACTATATTAAAAAATACATTTAAAATACAGAAGCTTTTTTCCAAACCAGTATCAATTCCATAATATTGCATTATTTTTTTGAAGAAATTTGGCATCTTTTTTTATTAATCAAATTTTCAAAATTTGGTTGAATTTGTTATATGCGTTCATCCATTATTAATCTTGATCTTTCCATAGTCATTGCTTTTCAAAATTGAAAATAATTGGTTTCATAAATATGGGCTGCTTAACATAGCTAAAATATGCCTAATGGCACACAATATATTGGGAAATCGGTCCACTGATAAATAATTATAGAAATTTGGAATCCCATCTTTTGTTTCAATATAGGATCACATTGAATTCCAATTCTAGTTGTAAATTATCATCCATGGTTTCCATGTTAATTGATAGGAAGTAAATATATGAAATTGAGTTTTACATTTTGGATATCCGAAAACCTTCTTTCGAATTCATTTTCTAATGTTGCAATTTGACCAGTGAATCCTGAAAATTTCAACTCCAGTGATTTTTGTAATATTGACTGGTAACATTCAAAATGATATATTTTCATTTTGAACTTATTTTTTTTTTAAAGTAATCATTTTTGTTTGAAACATTAATACTGTCAAATAACATTGTGACTATATGATGTTTACCTTGTAGTTTAAGATTAAGTTGACTAAGATGATATGTAATGTTAATTGAAATAGTCAAATCTTTTATCCATTGATCATCTTGCAATATTCCATATTCATAATTTTTTTATTCTAAAAAAAAAGAGTAATTTCATTCAGCAATTCAAAGAATCACTTCAAAACATTATGATTGGAAAGCCATCCAATTTCTGTATAATAAGGAAGATCAATGTATTCACTTTCTATGTTTTCTAGAAATTTAACAAACTGACGACGATTAAGGGCATGCGCACAAATATAATTTACAATTTTAGTTTTTTTCAGCACATATCCAATATTTAAAACTTTGGAGCATAAGGTTTGCTGATGAATAATGCAATGAAAATGTTGAAAATAGTCATTACCTTCTTCTTTGCTTTTTTTTTTTTTGAACCTTGTAACAACCCCTTTAAGAACATCAGTCATGGCAGGAGCACTTTCAGTTGCAAGACAATGTAGATTTTTAAAAAGTAAATTGTACTGAATCAAAATTTTCATAAGACTCAGAAATATCAATACATGTAGTTGTATTGTGCATAGGAATGAGGAATAAGTTCTAGAAGCTCTTCATTATCTTTCAAATTTACATCACATCCATGAATAAAGACAGCTAATTAAGGTGGTGTCCTGTGCATTTATATTTTCATCAGTTGCAATGGAATACGACTCGAGTGTTGGAATTATTGATTTTAGTTGATTCCTTAAATTCTCGGCTTTATCATCAATTTTTCTAGCAGCAGTATTTCGAGATAAACTTATATTTTTGAACTTCTTTTAATTGTTCTGGACACAATACTTCTATTGCTTTAACAATGCATTCACAAATAAATTTTCCTTAAGTAAATGGTTTTGACTTGCTTGTAATAAGTGTGCTAATAAGTATCTAGTTTTAACAATGGCCTCATTATCCTCAGTAGGCTTGGTAAATATTACTTTGTTGTTTTTTGAATATCAGTTTAAATTCTGACATTTGTCTTCTTGAAATTTCCCATCATATTTGTCATAGAATTCTTTATGACTTGTCTCATAATGTCTTGCAATTATATTCTTTGCAAACTATGATGAAGTTTCTACATTTCAGACATAAAATTGTATTTTTTTTTAATAAAAAAATATTATAATTTTTATTTTTCTTAAAAATTATGATGTTCTCCAAGGCATCGTTTTTTATTTATATTGGTAGAGGGTTTTGACATTATTATGAATTTTTAAATATTTCAAAGAAAACACTATTGATATACTTTTGTTCACATTCAGAACCCAGTTAAATTGTGAGAATGTAACAGACATTATCAGCTTTTCTAAATCTCGGAAATGCCTCGCATGTGCAAACAATACATACCTCATATATTTATAATTCCAGCGTATAACATTATCTGAAATAAATATCAAATTATCTCAAAAGTTAAGAAATGTTCAAATATCAAATCACCTCAAATGTAAGAAATTTTCAGCTATGCCCTCTGTGAATATATATATATTCACAGAAATTTGATATCTCATATCAGTGAATAAATTTTGTGGAGACATTGTAGAGGCAATAAAGCATTAACTACAACCTTTAATAAAAACGAATATTTTTTGAAGTGTTTTTTTAGCAAAATGATGAAAGTTGTTTGGGATTTTCCTTTGACAGAACAACATGCCTTCTAGAAAGCATGCAATATGGCACTTTACATTTCTTATATTTTTATTATTTGTATATTAATAATTTGACTTAATATAAAAAATAGTAATAACTAAATAGGAAATGTAATTAATTTTTGCAGAAATTTTTCTTTTTTTAAAATAACAATAATAAAAAAGGAAATGTAAATATTAAATATGACCGCTACTTGGTAGCCTATTTGTTTTTTAACATTTATTGTATATCCTTGAAATTATATTTAAAAAAAAAATTTGCCAAGCTTGGTAGACAGGATAACATACAAGTAGCATTTATTAAATTTATTTATGTATGTATAATCATAATTCAAAAATCCAGTATTGTCAAAAAATACATGACTATTATGGTTATCAATGTTGGCGGGCTGCAGATTTTTTGTTAGTGGGTCGCATGTTTGACATGTTTGCTATATTATTTAGATATATAGTTTATATAACATTGCCAGAAAGTTTCCTTTTTTTGTTTTTACATTAAAATTGCAGAAATGTTTGGTATATTCAAAAGAATTTTGAATTTTTTAAAAATTGGTTTGTTGGAGCAGTAAACTTGAATTATCTACATTAAATATCTTCCATTAAATTGAATAAATAATCTTGCGGATTCTGTTTGATGTGTTATCACTATTCACAGTGTTCTTCCATTTTTTCTCCATTTTATTTAAATTGAATTCCATTCTGCTTGTATGTTTAATATTTGTGTTTTTGTAACAAAGAAAATTGTTTTTTTCTTCAATTCTTTTCTATTTTGTCAATGTCTGTCTCCATTTAGTTTTACTTTTATTTAATGTTTGTATTATGACTTATGTTTCTGATCTGAGTAGTTTTAATTAAAATCTTATTAATGTGCCACTTCATTTACATCCAGTGCTTCATCTCTTCATTAAGATATATCTCCTTTATTAAAGCACCTTTAGAAGAATAGACTATAATAGAATAATAATGATTTAATAGATAAGATTGTTTTTTTTTCCAATGAGATATGGATATATTTATGTATTTCTATTTCTATCAGAACTTTGATATTTTCTTTATTAACAAAAATATTCATAAAAATTAAATCCTTTTATTATTAGTATTGTTTCATTTTATTATATTTTATTCTTTGTGAATGATTAGTAAAAATAAAAGCCTATTGAAAAAATATTGAGAATAATTACCATAATTGATATTAAAATAAATAGTGTTCTTAAAGGGGAAGATTAAAATTAGTAGAGCGTTTATGTAAATTATTTATAGGAGCTATTAAACTGTTGTATTTTTTATTTTGTAATTTATAAGCTTTTTATTTTAAAGAAGATAAGCACATCATATTATTTTTTTTAATAATATCTGGATATAAATCAGTAGAATTTTTTTTTATAAATAAATATAAAAACTTAATAGATGCATGCACATTTTTTTCAATGGGAAAAATATATATATTTGTGTATTTTTGTGTTTTGAAGCAATGTTTTTTTTTTTATTTAAAAAAAAAAAAAAAAATGAAATGAAAATCACAGATAAATGAAAGCAGTAATGATTAATTTAGTTACATTTAACATAATAAAAATAATGTCTGGTAACACAAGTCAATGATTAAATTTTATTTTTAGTTATTTATGTTATTTATGTCAAGTTCTTGATAGATTATATAACATTTAAACTACAACATGACAGACTGACAATTTTATTATTATTTGAGTAAATTGTTTTCTATGTTTTTTTTTGCTAGGAATTGAATCTACATTAAGCAGTTTATCTGAGTGGTGATAATATCAATTTTGGTGCTTGAACATCTTTTAGTATTCAAATGTCTGATCATGCAGTTTTTGTTTTAATAGTATTGGATTAAAACTCTATATGTAAAATGTATTGTATGTATGAGTATTTCTAATTATATATGTCTAATTTCTTTTAGCAATGAATTCTTTGTCATGTGAAGAATACAGACAGAATTATCCTCGAAGTACTAAGGCTGAAATTCAAATTGATATTGATGGGAGTGGCTTATGGCCACCATTCCCTGTTGTTTGCGAGTTTACTGGTCAAGTTAGTGAGACTCAAATAGGACATAAAAATATGTTGAGAACCAGTGTTAATGGATTCCAACTTCCTGGTTCATTTTCTCAGGACATTATTTACAACGCAAATATGGATGTCATTGCCAAGTTTGTCAATAGGTCAAATTCTTGCCGACAGTCAATAAAATACAACTGTCGTAATTCTAAATTATTAAATAGTCCAGGTAAGATGGTGATTAATATTTTTCTTAATATATGTTTTAACAATTATTAGTGTCAAAATATATTAGCAATCATTAAATTCCACCCACATATTGATTTATATTTATTAATATTATTATTTGTATTTCATTGTTATTGTTATTATTACATTTTCAGTTTAACTGAGTATTGTTACTCTAGTCCTATATACATCAAAATATGTGTTGTTTAGCACTAATGGTATAATTAACCATTGAAATAAATTGGTTTTTAATTTAGGACAACTTAACTAGTTCAGATAAAACAACTGAGCTGATATGCTTATTTTTAAGATGCATAATTATTAAAGCTTGAACCATCCCACAGTTTATTTTGATTAAAAAGTAGAGTATGGATCAACAGAGATGCTTAATCTTATATATTTGCTAAGTTAACATTTCATATTGAAAATTATTCTTAAAATTGTAATAATTACGTAAAAATTATTTTAACTTTATTTTTTTTATAGTTACGAAGAAATATATGATCATTTTATTTTTGGTTTATATCTTTTTTAAATACACCCGGGTCTCGTTTTATGCGGATTTATTTAATGCGATTTTGAAGTTATGCGATTCATATTTCTTCTTAATATATTTGTATGAGATTTTCTTTTATGCGATAAAAACTATTAGATCAGAAGTCAAGCTCCGATAATGCGCTATTACTTTAAATATTATAAATTTCGCGCACTTGCGTCATATTTAAAGTAATAGCGCATTAACGGAGTTCGACTTCCATCTAATAATTTCAATATTTTCGAACTTTATAATAGTACTGTAATAGATTTTATGCAATAAAGAAGTTCATAATTCACTTAAAATCAGGATTTTCCCATTTTATATACACATGTTAAATTTTAAAGATTATAATGTAAATCTGTTCAAACGTTATAAATGACTATACTATATATGTTGCTGTTTTTGCATTTTAAATCACGTTCTATTTTTGCTATTTAAAAAAAGAGTACGTAATCAATTAATGATTTAGTGTCCGCAAGTAATAAATTTTACAAGATTATAATGTAAATCTGTTCAAACGTTATAGATGAAAAAATATTTTTGCATTTTAAATCACGTTCTATTTTTGCTTTTTATAAAAAGAGTACATAATCAATTAATCATTTAGTGTCCATAAGTTTATTTTTAAAAGGTAACAGTGGTGGGCACAATTAAATTTGACAATTAAAATCTGATTTTTAATTGTAATTAACAATTTGAAAATTACATAACGTGATCTGAAATTGATGTGAAACGATGAAATTTGATTTTTAAATGGAATTGAAAATTAAAAAATGAAAGACAAAAATAAGAATTTAATTTTTAATTGTTAGTTTTAATTAAATTTTGCCCAACAGGGGTGAGTCGGTATCTTTTTATTATCGTAAGTCAAAGTTCTTATTTTTATTTTAAACTTTTGGTTTACCCTAATGGAGAGGAAAAAACACCCAAGAAAAGAAATTCTTTGGAAACAAAAGTTTCAATTTTGGATCGCTTAGCGAAATGGGAAGGATTAACAGCGATTGGAAAACGTTTTAGTTGTATTTCCTCTTGACTTCGTTTAAGGAGAAGCTACAGTACCTCATATCACATCACATCATAATGAATCTGATGTCCCAAATAGCGATAATAATTAAAATACTATACTTGTATGAAAAAAGTGTAAATTACGCATAAAAATATATTGTTTTGAATAAAATTAAATACTGTAGTTAATAAAAAAAGTAAAAAAAGTTTGTTTTGAATCAATTTTTTTCAAATTTGAAATTTTTTTATTAGTCATATTTTATTTTCTTATTTTTTTTTAATGCAAATTTTAAAGTAATTTTACGTTGTTGCTTTGCTTTTATGCGATTTCGAAAATTACAGTAACCTATCCCCCATTTTTCAATGTAGGTTAAGTCTATTTTTGTGCGATTTCTTTTGTGCGTGTTTTCTGAGGAACCTATCTACCGCATAAAATGAGACTCAGGTGTATCTTAAATAATACAAACTTTTTTACTTTGTTATTTAGATTTTATACTATCTGAATTTGTTTTTTTTTAATAAAACGTTTGGATATTGTTTTCATTATTGATATCAACATTTGTATGTGGTCATTATATTTAGCAATTTGCTTGTGAAGCATATAATAAACTTTGACTGCATTTGATAAATTTTGGCAGTAACTTCATTCTAAATTACGCATTGCCCTGTGTATTTATAATATCTCTCAATAATGTTTTGAGGCCTCCATAAAATTTGTTTTCGCATAAACTTTATAGAAGTAACAACAGTGTAATAATGATGTTAAACAATAATTAATGAAATCTTCAAAGTATATTTTTATTTCACAAATCATGTTATATGATCTTATAACCATACACATTTTAAATTACATGAAAAATATGGCATTTATGAATGTATATTTTACAGACATCTGTATATAGTGATGAGCTTAAATAAATTGACTTTTTTTTTATCTTAAGAAGGATTATAAACTAAATTATTTTGGGAATCTATCCTGAATAGAATATAAATATTTCAGATATTTGTGTGAGAAATTAAAAATAATTGGTGGTATTGTTTTTATTTGCATGACTAACAGAATACATCTTGCTTCATATATGTGAAGTCTTCATATGAAGATTTGTTCATAGATGATCATCATCAATTTATTTCAATTGATAATTGACTATGTGGTATAGCATTGTTTTTCTATTGTCAGTCTATAGACCAGTGGTATTCCATGGGAAATTTTATAGGTCCATGAAAAATATCCTTAATTTGATAGTTACAAAATAAATTTTAAAATTAATTTTCAATGAAATTCTAATTTAATGTGCTTCTGATTTCATACAGGTTCCACCATATCATACAATTTTTGCCGTTAGTCAGACTTAAGCATTAGTTTTGAACTTTTGTTTATTTTTTAGTTCTTTAAAAATGCAGTAAAATAAAAAAAGAAACAAAATTCAATAGTATATTTATTAGTTATTTATTATAATGAGATTAAAGTATAATAAACATTACATGAAAAGCTTAAATTAAATATTACTTTTTGCTCAGCATCAAGAATTGTCGGGACATGTGTTCGAACCCACATCTGCAAAATTAGTTTGTACTGAGCGACATGATGTTAGGCGAAAAGTAAAAGAAGCATACTTTATAGCAGAGGATTATTTCGCCATTAATCGTAAAGATGCATGTTTTGCGATATCTAAAAGATGGTCTTAGTGACTCATTTGCATATAATTTGTATGTCAGATTTATTTATATAATGATTTCAAAGAAAGGATCATAACTGGCTATGAATATGAGAAGTACATCTTCTTGAAAGCGCTTAGCCATTTAATTTAGTTTTCCATTTGTTGTTATAGCTTTACGTTGGAAGTGTGAAAGCACGATTTATTATTATATTGGACAAACGTAAAGTATAAATATATAATTTATTACTTAATATTTTAACATGGACTATAATCGGCAATACAAGCAGATATTACGGTTTAGTTTATCGGTTTGCACTTTTCAACAACGGATAAATTTCCTGTAAAGATGTGCGAAGTTTAAAATTATCCCAAATTGTTGCAGAGTTAATATAAATAACTCCATACATAACCGAAGCAATATTAATGCGCTGATACAAATATATTTACTTGGACTAGTCATTAAAGGATGTAACAAGGCACTCAAGAAAGAAAAAAAGTGGTTGCGGAGAATTGTAGGAAATTTGGCGATTCCTCCTCAGGTGACGAAGAAGTGCAACAATTTAGTGAGCGCATTGAGTCGTAAATTCGAACGGAAGTTCGCGTTTCTAGCAAAAAAACAAGGAGTGTATATTAATACGCCCAAAAGAGAGGACTTTGTCAATTTAACTAATACAATATTGCCTGCATTAGTTAAAGAAGTATTGGAACTGGGTCCCAAATACGTTGGTGGCAAGTGGAGACAGCCGAGGATGGAAGTGATGGCTGATGTTGAAGCAGGACTAGTTAACGATGAGCCTAGGGATAACTACGTTTTCCAAATCGCTAGAGCGATTAGATGCAAACCGCTTTACACAGCAGCAGATACTTGGAGTAGGAAAATTAGTGACACCAAAAAATTTTTCATTGATGATTTAATCACATGCATGAGGGATGACAAGGGGAATAGATTTGTCATAATGAATAAAGACGAATATGTTAATAAGATGAAAATACAAATTGAGAAATTGAAATTCGTATACACAGTAAACTTTAATAATAAAATTAATAAGGAGAAGTTTATAACATCGATTCTTCGTATACATTGCAATAAAGCTTTTTCTAAAGCTGAGTATTATCTTATGTATCCATCTTCTTCCATGCCTCCTCGAATGTTTGCTAACGTTAAATTACACAAGCCTGACACGCCCCTTAGGTTGATGCTGGACTTTGTAGGCATGCATTATTTTGAGACTGCTAAGAAGATAAATCATCGGCTAATAGATGACTTAGGATTTGGAGAGTTTACTATTAAATCTTCTTTCGAATTTGTAGAGCGAATCAAGAACGCGCTAATAAGGCCCGAGTTTAAAATTGCAGCGAAAGATATTTCAGAGTTATATGGGTCTATTAATAGAAAGAAGTCTATCGATATTATACATCAAGAACTCGTAAATAAAAATGTAGCTCTAGCTCGCGTTAGTTTTATAACAGAATTTCTGAGATGGTTAGATGTAAATATTATGGCGATGTTTGAAGGCAAGTGGTACCACATGAAAGACGTGTGGTCTATGGGATTGCCCATGAGTGGCATCATGTCTAGCATCTATCTGAATTTTTACGAAAAACAAGTATTATCGGAATACAACATAGTAGATAATAATATAATATACACGAGATATGTGGACGATTTATTTGTTGCTGCTTCAGTAAATATTGTTGAGCACATCAAAGATCGGATACAAGCGAACACAGCATTAAATTTAAATATTACATGGGAAGATATGGGGCAAGAGGTAAAATATTTAGATATCAAGGTACACAGAGAAGGAAATATGCTTAATTATGCAATGATTATGAAGCCACCAGAAGTTCGTGGACAGATTCACCACGAGTCATACACACCTATGACTCACAAGTTTGCTGGATTGACTTCATTTCTTTTCAGAAATTACTATTTGTGCAAGTTTGATGCAGATAGAAGGTCTAACTTAATTAATTATACTAACAACTTAATCAAATCAGGATACAGGCACAATATAGTATATAGCAAAATTAGACATTTTGTAAATAATATTGGAAAACACAGAGATGAAGACAACAGGCCTTGGATATTGTTGCCCTACGTGCACTCTTTACATAAAACATTTTATAAGACATTTTCTAAGGAATTTCGTTTGAGTTTCCATACACCTAACTCAACTAATAGGCTTATTAACAACACTAAGGACACTATAGTTTCTGATCAGACTCCACAGGCTGTGTACAGAGTGGCATGCCCTCATAATGGATGTAAGGCATCATACTATGGTGAAACGAGAGCCACCATAGCTACTAGGATATCACAACATAGGTATAAATACAATAAGGCACATACGGATCCAGAATGCACTTCAATTTTTGCTCAGCATCAAAAATTGTCGGGACATGTGTTCGAACCCATATCTGCAAAATTAGTTTATACTGAGCGACATGATGTTAGGCGAAAAGTAAAAGAAGCATACTTTATAGCAGAGGACTCTTTCGCCATTAATCGTAAAGATGCATGTTTTGCGATATCTAAAAGATGGTCTTAGTGACTCATTTGCATATAATTTGCTTATCAGATTTATTTATATAATGATTTCAAAGAAAGGATCATAACTGGTTATGAATATGAGAAGTACATCTTCTTGAAAGCGCTTAGCCATTTAATTTAGTTTTCCATTTGTTGTTATAGCTTTACGTTGGAAGTGTGAGAGCACGATTTATTATTAAGTTTCTTTTTAAAATAAAAAACCTGGAATGCTTATTGAATTTTTTTAATGAATTACTTTGTCTTTTTAAGTAAACCAAAAAAAAAATTACTTTTATTGTATTAAAAAGTTGCACTAAAAACAAAGTAACCCTGTCTTAAAATCATAACGTCATTAGAGCAAAGCTGGAAAAATAGTATTTGAAACTAACTATTGGGAGCTTTTGTATGCATTTTTTATTTATTATATAATTGTAATAGCTAAACAGCATTAAGCTGTTGCACATGCGCTTTGCAGATTTTAACTATAAATGACTGAATACAAACACTTCAAACACATGATAAAGTCTTTGGGAAAAGATAGAATGGCCTTGGCCATCTATTTTTTCGAACCCAAACTCTTTTATATGGGCAAATCTTAAGTGTCTGAAAGTGAAAGCGTGAAGATCTTTTCCCAAAGACTTTATCATGTGTTTGAAGTGTTTGTATTCAGTCATTTATAATTAAAATCTGCAAAGCGCATGTGCAACAGCTTAATGCTGTTTAGCTATTACTGTTTATAAAACATCGCGCTATATAAAATAATTGATTTATTATATAATTATATATTTAATAAGGATTTGGTGAAACTAAAGGTTAGAAAAAATATATAAAATATTAATATTCATTTGAAATATAAAACATATTTTTAGCCTGTAACAAAATATTTTTAACCTGTAACAAAATGAACATTAAGAGGCAAGGTCATTATCTCATTTTTAAAATAAGAGTTCAACCCTCAAGATAAATCCAATGAAACTTTCATCACCAGAAAAAAAAGAAAAAAAATCTTCCTTTTTTAAACATTAAAATGATGAATATTTGCGATATGGATTTATTCTTTGACCTAAATCTCTATATCAAGATGTACACCGATGTGTGTGATCTGTCATGATGTTCAATCGAATGATTCAATGAGATTATCAAAAATGTTACTACATTTGAAGTTGAAACATTCAGAATTTGAAAAAAAAAGTCTTGGAATATTTTGAGAATAAAAAAGCAAGAATTTGTTTTACAAAAAAAAATATTTAAACAAACTTTTGTTCAGCTAAATCTCTATTAAAATGTTCTAATTTAATAGCATTTCAGATTGCTAAAACCAAAAAAGTTATTTACTCCTGTAGAGACTTTGATAAAACCAATTTTATTATGTGTTTGTTTGGAAACATTTTGATCATTGGCTGCTGATAAAATTAGATCTATACTTCTTTTTAGTGATTTTATTGGAAGACAAATTGCTACATTGTCAGAAAACACAGAACAAAATAAACTGTAAATATTGTAATTAATTTTTTCACAATGATTTTTTTTTTTAAAATAACAGTAATAAAAAATAAAATGTAAACGTTAAATACGATTATAAACATTTTTTGGGGGACCCTCAAAACTAGATTTATCAAAAATGCAGGCTCCATCTTGGTTTATTTGAAAACTCACAAGTACCATATTTTCTGCCCACGTAAAAATGTCTCGTAAGTAAATAATATTGGCAAAAAAAATATTGTATACATTACAATTTATGATCTAATTTTTATTAAATTAGCTCCATTTCTGTGAGAAAAAAAAAGACCATTGATTTTTAAAAATTTTTTAAAAAAATTCTGCAAAAAAAGCAAAAAGTTGAAGTTTGTTAGGTACTTACAATACAAAAATATTGTTTACTTAACAATGTACATAAAAAAATAGATTTAACAATATATATTACATTAACATAATATTTTTTTTGTAGATTTTAATTAAATGAATGATATTCAATGGAATTTCAATCTTCTAATTTCAAAATGGTGATCAAAAAATGTAGTTGTCATTTTTTAAAAAAAACAAAAACTGTAATCTTTTATTATACATGACATTTACACAGGTTACTCTTTTTTTTTTTTTATTAATATGCTTAGTGAAAATGTTTTTTTAAATTATTAATTAACACTTTTTTTGTATATATATGTTAATAAAGTTTCTTCATTTTATGATTAAAGCAGATATATTTTTTTATTTTATTATCATTTCCAAATTTGATATGCATAATAAATTATTTTTTAAGAGTAATTGCTAAATGGTTTACAAAAGTTAATACTGATATAAAAACATTAAAATAATTAGATATATTGTAATTTTTTGAGAAAGAGACTCATCTATTATGTTTCTTTAAGAGAAAAAAATTATTGAAAAAAAGAATATCATTTAGAGCATATTTAATAGCGGATGAAACTCTTATTTCACTGTTTATTTTATAAATAAAAATACGGTAGTTTGTTTTTATTTTTTGTATGAGTAAACAATTACTGAGTAAAATAAAATAAAAAAACTCTCAATTTATTTTTAATAACTGTAATATTATTTCTTAAATTTTGTTTATACCAAAATTGTAATTTATATATTCATATACATATAAAAAGCGTCTGTGTTATTTATGTGTGTGTTGAAAATTCCTTTATTCTTACAATTCAATAAATAATATTCTAATCATTTATCAACAGAATGGAGCAGTTTATGACACCACTGTACTCTAAACTTCTTTAAAATATTCATTTATGAAGAGTACAAAAAAGTATAAATATTGGTTTCTCCAAGCTATCTCAGCAATTAATTCATAAATTTACATATCTATTCATAAATCAATTGAAGTAAAATTTCAAGTATATATTTAACAAGCATAAAAAATACAAATTATTTATATTGTAAATTATTAAAATCCATTTAAACAACCATTACACTTTTGCAAATAATTCCAAATGTCTTCAAAATATTAGGTAATAAGTATATATGCCATTGTATAAAAAGTGAAAAACTGTCCAGTTTTCAGAGGTGTGAGTAATTTGCATATTAATATATTTAGCTAAAATGATTTATATATTTTTGATAAGAAATGCTATTGTTTTATCTGCAAGAAATATATATTTTGTAGCCCAGTACATTATTTTAATATATTAATTGTAAGTGCAATTTATTTGTATCCTAAGTTAGGAAATTAAATTCATTGTAACAACCTTTACAAGTATTGTCAAATATTTTATAATAGCCTTTTTCAAAATATTATGCGTAATAAAATACTGTAGATTAAACTAGTATTTTTCATTGTTTGCTTTGTTTCTGGTGATTATTAAAATAAATATATATATATATTATAGAACTGATGAAAAGTCAATGATTATTGTTAGTTTGTTAGCTGGTTTTTGTTTATATTTATCCTTAATGGACAAACTTTTGTTGGTATTTTCCATTCATATTTATTAAATACATTAGCTATTATATTGATCGTTATTACACGGAATATTTTGGAATAAATTATTATAAATGTAGAGATAAAAAAATATTTAATCTGAATTAATATTTTTTCCCATTAATGCCAATGATACATTTTTAGGATAACTTTAATGTGCTATGCATAATACATCATTTGTACATATTAGTGAAAGTATTTATTTAAGATTCACGCTAGAGAAAATGATATGTTTATGTATAAGTGTATAAATAATAATAACATGTATATAAATGTTATTATTTATTTATTTTTATTAAGCTTATCTCATGTTGTGTAACTTTTGATTTGTTTTAGATGGTCCTCAATATTCCTGGTGGGTTAGTCGAACAAATCAGATGATGGATTCTTGGGGTGGTGCTTCTAGAGGTTCCCGAAAGTGTTCATGTGGATTAAACAATGCTTGCATAGATACAAAAAAATGGTGTAATTGTGATTCAGGACTAAGTACATGGCAGGCTGATGAAGGTGATATTACTGAGAAAGATTATTTACCAGTACGTCAACTTCGTTTTGGAGATACTGGAACTGTAAATGACGACAAAGAAGGTTCCTTTGAACTTGGACCTCTTAAATGCATAGGAGACTGTAAGTTATAATCAATTAAATATAAATATATATTTTTAAAAAGTAAAGTGAGTGCACGTCGTAGAGTGTATTTATTATCTTCATAAATAATTTTACAATCAGATTTCTTTCAAAATACTATCTTCAAAACTATTGTAATTTTTTTTTTTTCATAATGTATGGACCATGAAACTTTATATTGACCTTAAAGAAACTTCAATTACCTCTACTGCAATTTCTAAAAAATAAAAAGGAATAGAATAAAAGATATCTGAATGGTTAGTTATTTGGAAAGTCATATTTTATTGGAATAACAAAAATAGTAGATTGAGCATTGATTCGGAAACTTTGAACCTTAGATTCTGTCTTTACCATTTTGCTAAACTTCTCAGGGAAATAGAAAACACTGCAGTAGTTATCAGTGAATGTCATTATTATGGATTGCTTTAAGTCATGGATATGTTTTTAGCAGAGGTTAAATCTGGAGTGAGAAAATCAAAAATAAGAAATGCATTCAACTCAAAACATTTAAGCTAAATTAATTGAAAATGTTGAAAGTAATTATTTGTTCATATTATAAATATTAGAAAATTTGTTCATATGTTTATAAATATGCTCAATGATGTCATTATTACTAGAAATAGATATTGTAAATGAAAACTAATGTTAAATAAGAATGTACATTAATTCCAACTTTGTTTTCCATATTTATTATAGTAATTTTACAGGAATCATTACAGTTGGTGTTGAGACCTTAGCTAAGAATGGCTTGGATATCTTGCCCAGCAGGAGTAGACATGAAGCTACTCAGGACATAAATCTGTGAACTCCTCATAAACTTCCCTTCATTGAGAGAAGACACATTGAGAATTGGCACATGAAATATTAGATATTTGAGAAGAGCTGTGCAATTGGAAAATTTGAAAAGAGAATTATGTATAAATAATATTAATGTTATAGGATTAAGTAAGGCGAAGTGGGAAGAATGGGGGAAGTAAGTAGTGGAAATGTTATGTTGTTTTATTCAAGTGGTGATAGATTAATTAATGGAGTTGGCATTTCTGTTGGGAAGAGAATTTGGAATAGTGTGGCAAAGGTTGATTGTATTGACAATAGACTGATGATGATGAGAATAAATGGAAGTCCTAGGGATTTGGTAATCATACAAGTTTATATGTCAATGATGATATTGAAATTGATGAAATATATGAGTAGAGGAAATTGTCCAATATGAAGGAAAAAATGCATGTATATTGCTATTGGGTGATAGGAATGCTGTTGTGGGGAAAGGTAAGGAAGGGAAAATTATTGGAAATTATGGTATTGGTAAAAGAAATGAAAGATGTAGCTGGCTTGTATAATTTTATAAGGAGAATGGATTTGTGATTGGAGATTATATACATGGAAAACATCAAGTGATAGAGAATGTTATCTAATTGATTGTATATTGACTCGGTATAAATACAATAATGTTATTAAGGGTTTGCATGTTTTGCCTGGTGCTGATATAAATTTAGATCATAATTTGGTTATGGCCAATAAACATCACATGATCACCATTTCTTATGCTTATAACTGTTATTAAAACAGGCAAAACTCTCTATACGTATTGCCACTCAATGCAAGCTCCTTACTGACGAAGACCACAAGCCAGAAACTAGTCTGGGATATTGGATGAGTAGGCACTAGATGGGGATTTTATGCACAAGCCTTCTGGCATTCATTGATTACTCTGGCTTGCATTGAGTGGCAATATGTGTAGAGAGTTTTGCCTGTTTTAATTTGGTTATGGCTAAATTAAAGTTGGGCTTAAAAATAATTAAAAGAGGGGAAAAAATATATAACATGGGACTTAGATAAATTGAGAGGAATGGAAAAAGGAAAGTTTGGTTTAATATGTGAAAATGAATTCAAGGTATTCGTCGGTTAGCTGCCACACGCCGCTCGATGTAGCTGATTCCATGCAAAAGCACAGAAATATGTTGTTTATGCGGCCTATAGAACAGTTCTGTCCATATTAGCTTTTAAGCAGGCCTAGTTGGCATTGCACCCAAATATTACGGCCCGCTTTTGTGCTTCCTGGTACTATGCAAATAGTGCACACTTCATAGATCGCTACAGTATGATGTGAGGGTGTATAGAATTCAAGTGGCCATAACTCTTTTCATGTGCATTTGAAATAATGATTTTTCACACGACCTGACGTAGTTTTAGATAGTAATAATTGTAAGCCAGTCGCAGCGCTTCCGTACACATCTTTTTAAGGTGAAATGAATTGCAAAAGTGTATGTTCCAGCATCATTTTACAGAATTCAGATGAAAAGGGAATTTTGTGCAAGAACAGCTACGAGACTACTAAAATGGCTGTGGTTTGTCGTTGTTTTTAAAAGCATAAGCTTGGCTTGATCAGTCGCTCATTTTAAAATGGATTTCTTACATTTTATTAAATAATGTTGTTTCGTAAATTTTTTTAAAATAGTTTTCAAAATGTTGTCATGGAATGTTTTTAATATATATATATTTAAAATAGTTTTTAAAATGTCATCGCAGAATGTTTCTAATATATATATATTTTGTTTGATCAGAGTAGCGCATGTTTTGGCCGATCTTTTGGATATTCAAAACCATCGGCCCTCCTCCCTGCACATTCCGGTGCTATGCGCTGCCATGTATAATGTAATTTAAAAATGTTTGATCAGAGTAGTGCATCTTTTGGCTGATCCTTTGGATCGGCAAAAGCATTGGTCCCCCTCCCTGCACATTCCAGCACTACACGCTGACATGTATAAGGTAATTAAAAAAAGTAATTTAGAAACTAATGTTTTCCAAAAAAAAAGAAACGCACTTTTTTTAAAAAAAAATTGTTTTAAAGAAAAATAAATGTAAATCCCTATAAAAAAAAAGAAACAGGTGAAAGCATTATATTTATTTGTTTTTGAATAAATAATAACAAAATTGTAAACCAGCCCGGTAAAGTTATATCTATTGTTTTTTAGTCAACCTGAATTAAAAAGGTATTGTTCAAGATGAGGAATATATTAATAGTGTTGATGTAGAATTAAAGAAGGATTCTGGACAACAAAATATGTAAAAGGTATTATTCGGATAAGGAAAGCTAAACGACCTTAGATAACTGAAGATATGTTGGAAAAGATGGAAGAATGAAAATACTGCGGGAAGAGCAAAGTGCATATAGAAAAATTAATAATGAGCTAAGAAGAAAAACAGATTTAGCAAAATAAAAATGGTTGGAGCAAGAATGTAGAGAGATAGAAATGCTTCAGCAGATGAAAAGATATGATCTGGTATTTGATAGAATAAGAAATGTCACTTGGTAGAAAAAGACATGGGTAACAAATAAGATTGCAGATAAGAATGGTAAGAGATTAGTTGATAGCAATAATATAATAAAAAGATGGAAAGAATATCTTCAGTGTTTCTTTAGAAAGGGAAGATAATTTGATTATTTATGAATTTGAAAAGATATTGAAATAGATGATATTGGTATGGACGTATTACCAGATGAAATAAGAAAGTCATTTGCACAAATGAAGAACTGTAATCCTGTTGGATTTGATGCAATATGTATAGAATTTATGGAAGAAATGGGAAAATATACTATGAAAGAAGTAGTTGGACATTGCAATTTGATACAGTGGAGTTTTGCCTGAAGATTTTTTAAGAATTATAATGATTCCAATTGTTAATAAGAAAAAAGTTAATAAATGTGAAAAGTATAGTACAATAAGTTTTAAGCCAATAAACATTACATGACGAGCACTTCTTATGCTTATGTATAACTGTTGTTAAAACAGGCAAAACTCACTATACGTATTGCCACACGCACCAAGCTAGAGTAATCAATGGATGCCAGAAGGTGTGTGCATAAAATCTCCATCTAGTGCCTACTCAACCAGTATCCCCAGATTTGTTTAAGTTTGTTATCTCATGCTTCTAAAGTTTTATTGAGGATTTTAACTCAAAAGAATTTATGGGAAGATAGAGTATTATATTGGAGAAGAATAGTTTGGTATTCAGAGAGGGAAAAATGCAAGAGATGCTATTAGTGTTGTTAGAACAATTGCAGAGAGATATATTGAAAGAGATTGATTTGGAATAATGAGACTGATGAAGTGGAATGTAGAAAGTGGAGTTAGGCAAGGATGGAATATGTCACCTGTTCTTTTTAATATTTATTTAGAAAACATGCTAAATAATTATGTAGTTAGCAGAGGAGCAAATGTTGGAGTTAGAATAATAAAATGTATAAGATTTACATATGATATGGCTTTTATATAACTGAGGATGAAAAGTGTGTTCATAATATGTTGAATAAATTGGAGGAAGGATTTATGTAAAATGGAATGAAGATTAATGTTGAGAAGACTAAGTGGTTATGAATAGGCAGATATCCATAAAAACCAGAAATTGAAATCCTTGATAACATAGTTCAACAAGAAAGGCATTTAGATATTTGGGTAGTTAGTTGAATGAGGAAGGAAAAAGTGAAGATGAAGTTAAAAGAAGAATAGCATTGACAAAGGAGGCATTTATTAAGAGAAAAAAATATTCTGTGGATCTTGAAGAGTGAATTAAGAAGATTAATTAAATGCTATGTGTTGGAGTGTACATATGTGAAACGTGGACAATAAGTAATAAAATTAGGAACAGGTTGGAAGCCTTTGAGATGTAGACATGGAGAAGAATGGAAATAATTAGTTCAATGAATAAAATAACAAATGAAGTTTTGAAAAGTGTAAATGAAAAAAGATTGATTGTGGAAATAAGGAAGAGAAATGGATTGAACATATGTTAAATTATAGTTTGATGAAAGATGTTTCAGAGGGAAATGTGAGTGGAAGAGATTGACATTGTTGGATGATATAAGAGATGGGAAGAGTTATGGAGAGTTGAAGAGCTGGGCAATGAAGAGAATGGTAAAATGGATGAATTGATGATGTGACTATTCTCTGGACCTGTCCATTTGACACTACTATTGATGCTAACACTTAATAGGCAGCTTTATAAAATAAGCATCAAAATATGTTAGAGATTTGACGGTAATTTTTAATTTGAACTGATTAAAAGCAAAAACAATTTTACTTTTTGATTCCAGAATATATAATATACTGATGATAATGTATATATTGCTATTCCAAAGAATGATTTACAGAATGTTTTTAAAATTTTGAATGGAATCTTTAATATTAAAAAAATTCATATATTTTGTCACCTAGTGATGGAAGAAAAAACTTGATTTATGAAGAGAGATATCTCTTGGTAATACTTTGAATCTTATCATAAAAATTAAAAGCATTTCTAAGAGATCTGTTTATTATTCAGGTATATTTATTATCTAATAATTGTAATGATAATGAAATAGAAAACATTTTTAATGAAAAAAAAAGTCATTGACAGAAATATAAAATTGGTTATTTATTGGATTGCTAATTATAAAATTTTTGTTTTTGATTTAAAATAATATCAATCCCATTATCTTTGCTTTTATCTTCAGAATATAAAATTTTTAGACATAATTTTTATTCATTTCTCCTAATTCATTTTATTTCATAGAATTCTGCAATATCCAACTTTTTTTTTTTCTATCAATAACTTTCCCATCTTTTGGCTTGTTCATTGCCCTAATATTTCATCTAATTGTAGAATATTAAGATGAAATTATTGAATTTAGCATTAAGACATCTATAGTTTATGGCATCATTTAATTATTTATTTTCTGACAAATGTTAATAGTGGTCTCAGCAAAATATATATTTAGAAAGATTATTCCAATTTTTAAGAATTATATAATTCTCCAGATTCTCACTTTTATTGTAATCAGGTTTAATCTGTCTGCAATTATGTAAAGAATTTCTTGAAAAGGAATAACCGTTATTAATCTCAAAACTAATAATGTCTCTAATGTGATAGAATTTCAATTGAATGACTTTCTGTACAATTTCAGAATGAGTTATAGATTATTCTGATATAATAAAGTTTTTTTGAGTATAAAGAAAGTAATTTTTTTGATTTTCTAAGAATATATTCAACCTTATAAATTTATAGACTAGCTTAGTATAATTAATTTACATAAATCAATTCTAAAAGTTTTTGGAAATTGATTGAATGTCTCCATGGGAGGGGGGTACCTTGGCAACCGAAACTTTTTATTTCAAATATAATTATTTTTTGGTACTAGTATCATTGACGGTACAGGTCGCTGGATGGGGCTGATTTAGTTATTTAATAATATGTCGCGGCCAGATAACATTATATTTGAATGTTTTGAGTAGCAATAGCGCCATCCAGCGACCTGTACCGTTGATGATACTAGTACCTTAATTGTTATCGATATATTTTTATCATATATTAATGATTTAATGTAACTTTTTTAAGTCTTTACATGTTTTGTAGAATTATTTTTTACAATTCAATATGTTATATACTATAATTAACTTATATGAATTTTTGAACATTGCAATTAAAAAATAATTGCCTATCTCCAAACTAAATCTAATATTAACATTTAATAAGAAATAATTATGCAAAGTAAAGAAACATGGAATGGAACGAACTGGTTTCATTTTATTTAAAGTTTATATAGACCTTCCTTATATAATTTAGTATTAATTAAGCAGTTGTATTTATATCATTTTGTACATAAACTTTTTTATTTATTAATTGCTTATTAATTAATTTTTGTAACACTTTGCTACATTTTTGTGAGTTTTTCTCTTTTTTTAATTTAGAAATAAATTATTTTTAAATAATAATAATTTATTATTGTCTAATGTCATCACAAGCTATGAAAAAAAACCCATATTAATAAACTTAATTTTTAATGAATTTAAATTGCAGTATAATTACTTTAAATTTATTTATTATTATTTTTTAAAAACTAGCTTTATTTGATAATGTGGTTACATTCTGGAGAGAAGATGCAATTTTATCATTTCCACCATTCTCAGCAGGACAATCTGGTGATATATACTTTCAATTCAAAACAACTGCTGAAAATGCAGTGATTCTTTCTAATAAGGGACCAACTGATTATATAAAAGTGTTACTAGTAGGTTAGTACTCTTAAATTTTATTATTATTGAATAGCATAGTTGAAATTTTCTAAGCTTATCTTATTTTTTATGAATTTACTTGTTATATTTTATTGATGAATAATTCCAGCGCATAATGCTAGTTGAAATTGAAAATCAAATTACTCTCCAAATGTTAAGAAATTTTAGCTATGTCTGACTCTCAAACAGCCAGCCTACAGGCTGTTTGAGAGTCAGACTTTTATATATGTATTCACAGAGGTTGTAGCTGAAATTTCAGTTTTAACATTTGGAGAGTGATTTAATATTTATTGATGAAGTCTGTATTTTACAATAATACAAGCTTTTATACTTTTATATTGAAAAAATATATATTTGAAAATCTTTTCTAGGTGGTGATGAAATTCAGTTTTTATATGATGCGGGTAATGGTCCAAAGATTGTTGCAAAAGAAACTTCATCCAGGTTAAATGATGATAGATGGCACTCTGTTCAAATTGAAAGAAACCGTAAAGAGGCGAGAATTAGACTTGACGGTAGCTTAACAACTGAAATAGAAGAAGCAGAAGGACCCTTCAGAGCATTACAACTGATTGAGCCTCTTTTTGTGGGTAAATTATATTTATTTGATATAAAACTTTGTTGTTAATATTTTGAATAATTAAATATACACATTATTTCTATGCATAGGATTTTTTTAAAACCATTTTGTGTTCTATTTATGAGTATATATATATAATGCTTCAAGCTCAGTGAGAAACTATTAGAATCTTTTTTTGCAAGATATATGAAGAAAACTTTTAAGTAAATATTACTTTGATTAAATGTGACATATTTACTTATAGATAAGTGTATGTTTAAAATTTACCAGCCAATTGATTAATTACAAACAATAACTTGTTTTGATGTATAAAAAACTTAAAATCATTTTTAATATTCAAATTATTTTTAGGAGATTAAATACCCTGTGCCCTTAATGTTTGGTACTGGTGCATTTGCAGCACTCGACCGCTTGATGGCGCTGCTTTTCACCAAACACACCTCTATACAGTGTGTTGTGGCCTAACTTACGGCTAACACTACAGCATTGTTGTAGCTGTAACAGGCTGCCTGATGGCGATGATTTGTAAGTGTACATAACAAAATACCATTGTCTTACAGTATTCCTCAAGAAAGCTGATGGTGGGGTGTTTTTTTAGGCCAAAAACATCCTGCCAGACGCGAAGCTATGTGGGTGCAGTAAAAACATGGTGTTAGTGAATTACAGGAGGTGGGAATTCAGATGCCACTCCTGCAAGCTTCCCTGTGATCTTCGTAAGGACACTTGGTTCGATGACTCCAAAATACAGTTTCTTACAGCTTTGTGGATCGTATACTATTGGAGTCATGATGAACTGACAGTGGAACGCGGTGTGGGTGAACGGGACCTCTCCAGAGGCGCCCTCATCAACTGGAACACCGGTCTATGCGAGCTTCGCCGGGAGAGCCTCGTTCACACCCCTCTTGTCGCATAGGTGTTCCGGATAAGATCGTGGAGGTCGAGAGACCCTCTACTTGGATTTTGAAATGGATTAAATCTTAAAATGTTAATGTAAATCTAGCTTGGGTTTTATTTTAAGCAATTTTGGTCATTTAAAGATATTGGTACTCATTAAGTTTAATCATTTAATTTGGGGTAAATAATGCAGATCAAGATGAATCCATTTTAAATCTTTTTTATAAATATCTATATACATAGCATTGTGCTCTTATGCTAATTTTTTTTTTGAAGAATTTTCTATGTATGTGTCTGAACTTACTTTAATAGTAAGAGAAAAAGGATATTAGAAAATTGTGAAGGGCTTTAATTATTTCTGTTGAGAGAGAAATGATAGAATATTTCAATATGCTGGTATTAGTTTCTGATGACAATATCAGTGAGCATTTGTATTCTAACCATTCTGCTTTAAGGTTTATTAAGAAAAATTGGTATTTACTTGGGTAATCATTTTAATGTTGGCATCCTGATGTACCAATATAGTTTAAAAAGATTATTTATTATAGGATTTTTATTTTTGATAACGATTAAGTGCTTTTTTTTTTTTGCATAGATGGGCAGTTTTCATTGATAAATTTATTTTGCTAGCTTGCTAAATGCTAGTAAATTTCATTACAAATTTTTAATATTCTTTTTTTTTTTTTAATGAGCATATATTATTTTTTAAATATTAATTGTCATGTGTGTGAATGAGCATATATTATTTTTTAAATATTAATTGTCATGTGATGTGTTTTTTAATATGGTTGGCTTATATATTTTATAATTATATTAATGTATTGGAGCCGCAAACTACACTTATTTTGATCCAAACTTCCATTATACAAATGCATATTGTATGAATTAATTTGTTTTGTTAATAAACTTTGATTAGAATAGAATATGTGTTGTTAGTTGAACTGCAAATATGCATTACTTTTCAATAGATACATATATATATAATACGCTTTGTATAAACAAAATTTTTAAAAAATAATATGGTTATTAATAATAGGTTGAGGCATATTTTCTGAAAAAATAAGAATAAAAACATGCGATAAGTATTTTTATTCTTTAAATAAAATAAATAATGAAATGTCTGACTTTCATCGTAATTAAATATGCTCTATTGATATTCTTTTATTTTTTTCAATAACTTTTTTCTTTTATATAAACATAATAGATTAGTCTTTTTATCAAGAAATTATGATCTCTAATTGTTTTAATCTTTTTAAATCAGATTTTATTTTAAATATGTTCTAAAATTTTGTAAAATTTTTAGCATTACTTTAGAAAATATTTTATTACACAAAATACTGCACATTAAAATTGGAAAGGATAATAAAAGAAGAATAAAATGAATACACCTGGGTCTTGTTTTATGCGGTAGATAGGTTCCGCAGAAAACTCGCATTAAAAAAAATCGCACAAAAATAGACTTAACTTACCTTGAAAAATGGGGAATACATTCTGTAATTTTCAGAAATCGCATAAAAGCAAAGCTACAAGGAAAAATTACTTTAAAATTCGCATAAAAATAATAAGGAAATAAAATATGACTTATAAAAGATTTCAAATATTTGAAAAAAATCGATACAAGACAAACTTTTTTTATTAACTACAGTATTTAATTTTACATTTTTTCATACATATTTAAATCATTATCGCTATTTGACAATATGTGATTCGTTTGTGAACTGGTAAGAAATCAGATTCGTCACAAGAGGAAATACAACCAGTGCCACCATCAGTCTTTAGCTGTGTTAATAGTTTTCTGTCGACAATGTAATCAGTGATTAAACTTTGAGACGATGATTTTACTAATTGTTTATTAAGCTCGCAATATCCAGACGTTACAACTATTTAGCTCTTGTTGGAATTTAAGAAGTTGTTCATTGCAGCAAACTCTCTCAGATTTTAGCATTTTCTGACATTTTTGTTTACTACTGAAGTAAATTTTAAATGTTCACATTTTGTTTCTATATTAAAAAAATGAGATTGCAATCGAAACAAAAAGATTATACATTATCATTAGAAAGATTATTATTGCTGATTATTTTTAAAAATCTAAAAGAATATTTATTTCTGTTATATCTAACAAAATATGTTTTAAAAGTTTAAAAATTTATTATGATGTTTTTATACTCTTAAGTATAAATCTATTATTATTATTTACTCATAAGTATAAATAGGTTATTTACGTAGAAGCTAAGATTCTAAATAATTTCAGGCCATATGCACGGTAGCTGCTAATATAATGTTATATTTTTGAAAAAAAAAAAAAAGTATTTCATGTCAAACTAAGTTATTAATAATTTAAATATCTTGATATCTAATAAATATAGTGAAATATGAACTTCTTTATTGCATAAAAGAAAACCCGCATAAAAAGATATTAAGAAGAAACATGAATCGCATAAACTTCAAAATCATATTAAAAAAATCCGCATAAAACGAGACCCAGGTGTACTCTTTCAATATAAACCAAAATTTTTTTTATTAATGAATGGATTGTTTACAGCATTCCTAAATGAAAAAACAGCTGCTGGCATAATTTAAAATTCTATTTTTATAAATGTGATCACATGTGGTACTCTGAAATAAAAAATAGCTGCTCAAATATTGTAAAATGTATGTGTGAATTTTTATTGGTTTTTTTTTTTTTTTGTAATATATAATTAAAATCATATACTTTGATAGAGCATAGTTTGTGCATATCTTTTTCCAAATAAAGAATTGGGCAAAATTATATATTTCATTTTAGTCGATTTTAAAATCAATTTGTTTAAATTTTGAAAATTTTTTATCTTTAAATAAAATTTGGTATCCTTTGGGACCATTATTTTTCAATGATTTTTATTGTTGTTAGAATGAATTTACTTAGGTGATTTTTTCCCATATTTTGTCACATGTTGCCACCTATTTATGCAAATTGGCACTTTCAATATTGCTTTATTAAATAAATATATTATCCCACATATTTCTCTTATTTTAATCAAGGTGCCTTTTTGTTTTTAAATTGAGATTGTTTAAAATTCTAATTTGATTTAGGATTTTTCTTTTTTAGATGTTCATCCTATAGTCAACCCAATTGATTATTCAGTATTAGTCAATAAATAAATATCTAACTAGTCTCAGCTAGGGAATAAAATAAGAATGGAAGAATGCCATGCCTATTATGCAGCAATTGTCACGATACATCACATCACATGATATGCCATATTGACTTTTATGGATTTGTCTGAAGGTGCAATTTTCACAGTATTGTATAATAATAAAGTTGAAATACTATATGTTCCATAAAACTAGCAGACCATAAATATAATAAAGCTGAGAAGATAAAAGTAAAAATTAAAAAAATTTAATATTTTAAAGTTATTTAAAATTTATTTATAAGTTGTAAATTTTGATAAAGTTTTAAAACAATTTTTTTTGTTATTAATTTTAAATTATTTTATATAAAATGTCAAATAAAATGGCATATAAGAATATTTTCCAATCATTAATGGTTTTTTTTTTTTTTAATTAAAAATTAGAACATTTTATTGCTTCATTCAAATCTAAATCCTAGATAAAAGACATCAATTTTTAGGGGGCTGTTTTTCCCATTAAAACAAATATAAGATTATGTAATAATTTGTTTTCAATTATTTATTAATAAAATGAATGAAGAAATATATATACTAGCTACATTTGGCAATTTATACTCAACATTCACATGCATGCAAAAACACGTACAGTGTATTTATCTATTTCTTTTACAAACTAATATTAATGAATGTAATTATTAATATTGCTCTGATAACTTAATTTTATTTTTATAATTAAAAGTAGTTTTATTTTCTGAAGAATGCATTTGAAATAATTTATTAAGACAATTCATTTCAGCATATTGTAAAAGTGTAATTATTAATAATATATATCCCAAAAGTATCTATCAGCTGATTTTAAACTTCTCATACATTAGTTCTCCATGCTTTATTTTTTAATAAAAAAATATATATTTTTAAAAAACATAACTTCTAGAAAAAAATTCATAAAAAGATAAAATATAAGTTGTATAATGATTTTGAAAATTTCATTTTAAAGGAGAAGCAAATTATCTACAATACAACATATTACATTCCTGCAAAGTATGCACTATTTTTCTTTGCTAAATTTACTGAAAGATAAATTCTAAATATTTAAAAATCATAATTCAATAGACACCAGGAAAGAAGGAATCAAAGATTATTTGTTATAGATAATCTTAATATTATGTTTTTATTATTGAATAAGAAAGTATAAAAATTTTCTTGTCAAAAAAAAAAAGGCTGATCTTTTTAATGATATTGTATCACTAGAATTCATTGCAAAAAGTTGTGTGCCTGAATAAATGATCTAATCAGTCAAATCTTAACTAGGAATTAATCAGTCAATGAATTCTGCAATGTAGGCTATGATATATTTGTCTCTAAGTATAAAATTATCTAATACTTTATTAACTTGTGTTATCCAATATTACCATATCCTATTTACTGTAGATTGTCAATAGTAATTAAAATTATTATAAATTGATTAAATCTTGATAGCTAATGCCATTGTATTCTTGGCCATATTTTGCTTAGTAAGGCCAATTTTAAACTCTGATCTCCGGCTTGCTGTTGGATGACTAAAAGTATGAATTTAATTATTAATAATTGAATAAAAACTACAATAGCTAGATTATTGGTGAGATATTGTTTTTATTTTAGCATATTTGAGTAGTTTTTAAATAATAAAAAATTATCCATTTTAACTAATAAATAGAGAAACTTTTAGGCTTATATGATTTTTATCAGATTGATAAATTGATTACTATCATAATCCTGATTGTGTGCTTAATTTCATAAAGTGTAAGGTTAAAACAATCATTAAAATAGTCTGTGCTAGAGGGCAAAGCATAGTTTGTGAAGGAAAAAGTTTTACTTATTAGGTTTCCCATTTCCTCCTTGTTTTATTTTCTAATTCAAAATGATTAGTTAATCATTTACCAGCAATATTAGATAGTAGTTGCTTATTTAGAGGCAGGCAAGGTGAATGTTCTATTACTGTAATAGACATTTTCACATGTAGTTATACACATGTAAAGTTCTAGTGTGTGTGATATATTTTAAAATTAGATTATTCAATTTAGATTTTATATACCTCACTTTTGTGTTTAAATTTAGAAAGAGCAATCTAAAATAAGAGATAGCTGAAAGAATAAACACTGAAGTTTGATTTTTTATATATGTGCATAATATGATGAAATGAATGAAATTTATACACATGAAAAAGAATAACCTTTTTTTAATATTTAAATTGAAATTAGTAATTTGATTTTATAATTTAAAATTAATTTCATTTATATTTAGTAAGACAGACAGAATGATATTCAATAAGATCTAGCAGAATCTGGATTGTTGTGTTAAAAAAAAAAACAACTGAAAATAATTTAGCTATGTTACTATTTTATATCTAAATAAAAACATAATGAATCAAAGAGGAATCTTATTTTGACATTTTAGAAATGTACAGTGTTTATAATTATAAAACACAGTGTTAATTTTAAATATTAGAACTGTAACTAAAATTTGATGAGAGCATTGGATCCTTGTACCCACTTGGATTATTTTCCAGAATTAAAAAAATTGCAAATATTGTTATTTTATAGCCAAAAACCTGTTTATGATAGTCAGTGATAATACATAACTCATAATTGAAATTTTTTACATCAAATCAATAGCCTTTCTTTATTTGTAGATATATAAACATATAAGATAAAGTATATTATATTTGTTTATAATTAAGTTTAATAAAAATTTGTTGTAGGTGGTAGTCAGGACACAACTGATGGATTTGTGGGGTGTCTTCGTTCTCTTATGATCAACGGTGAACTCCTAGATATGCGATCTCAGGCAGAACAGGGAGTTTATGGAGTTCGGCCGGGTTGTGTTGGAAAGTGTAATAGTAATCCTTGCATGAATAATGGTACATGTCTTGAAAAATACTCCAAATTCGGTTGTGATTGTCGCTGGACAGCTTTCCGAGGACCACTTTGCTCAGATGGTATGTATTTTTATTTTTTTATAGTTAGTATTAAGTATTATTGCAAATTTTTTTGCTCACAACAATCATTTATTTAGTAAGGCATATTGTCTGATAACTAAGTTCTGTATTTTCACATGATTTTTTTGTTTTTAAAAGGATTAAAAACAAAAAAAATTGTATTCTGCTAAAAGTAACTTTGTAAACATAACATTTCAGTAAATCATTTCTTACTTAGAAAATTTTTTTTTGTCTTTAGTAACATTAGTAAATAATGGATAAGTGCAAGTGATTCATAGAATATGCTAAAACCGGTTCCAACAAAACAAATATTTTAAAAATAAGAACATATTTTTTTTTAAGAAAACCTTATCTTCATCAGAAAATGTTGTCATTATGATTTTATAAAATATATATATATATATTATAGATTAAAGTGGCATCACTAGATTCATTGCACTTCTGAAAGATATTTGGAGTTTACTTGTGATTCTAAATCAGTATTTAAAAGTGTCTTAATATGTGCAAACACATTTGGAACTTATTAAAATATATTTAATGATTGTAAAACGCCTATATCCATGTTCTAAAAGACATGAATTCACTTACCCAATGGCCCAAATATATATATAAAAATTAGAAATTCATAAATTTCACATGTATTTACTTATAAAGTATGATGGTAGCCATTTATTTGTCTTGGGCATGTTAATGGTGCTTTAACAATTACATTGGCATCATTTGCAATTCTGAAATTTATCATTTTAACATCACTTAGGCATTGTACTTTATCAGTTTTCATTATAAGAAAAATGTTGAAAGATAATGTTTTATCATTCTGATAAAGAAATGATCAAATTTAAATATATGTACTCTTGGATTTGAATGCAGTTCATTTATCAGTAGATATGCTCATTCTCTCAAGTTATCATTGGTTTTTTATAAATGCATTCTATTTTTTTTTGTTAATTATTTTTGTTGATGTCTTAAATGTATATAATTTTTAAATTCTAAATATACATATAAATGTTAACAACATATAATAAGTGAGTAAATGTAGTGTCTTAAGCCAAATATAAATATTGGAAACAACTAAATCACCAAAAATTGCTACTGTCAAATTAGAAGTCTTTATCTGTCTAACACTAAACATAAAATGACCATTTATACATATTATTTCCTGCTCTTATAAAGATAATGAGTTTTATAAGTAATATTTACAATCCAGATGAAAGAAAGTATTTTTTAATATAACCAAGCATTAATCTTTATATATCAGAGTTAATTTCTATTTACTCTAAACTATTTCTGTAAAAATAATTTACTTGAATATGAAATGTCAAAAGCATTTTAGTGATCAAACTTTCACAAGCTGCTAGTATATAAAGCTTAAAACTTGTGGTTTTTAAAATCAAACTTACAAATGCTATTCTACTGTCCTTATAGAATTGTTCAGTTTGATAACTAATATTTAAAATGAATTTCAAATCAGATTCAGATGCAAAATCTTTTTCAATATACTCAACCATTAATCTTTATCTGGCATAGCTTATTTTAATTTTTGAGAAAATACTCTCAGAAGCACAAATTACTTCATACAAAATCATAAGAATCAAGTCATAGAATAAATCTCACTAGAAAGGAGAATACATAAATTCATAGGACAGATCACGTTAAATGGGTGATAGTCTTATTCCCATAGAATTAATTTCCTTCTTAACCAACATCGCTGCAAAACTTTTTTCTCCCATCTAACATTCAACATTTCTATCATTTTGTCCTTAGATAAAAATCGCATATTCTATATGATATCCTTATCTGTTTTTCTTTTATCTGAAGTTAATGCTAATAGATCAACATCTAGTCTTGTCCACATTCTAATTAATAATAATTTGTTATAGAAGTACAGAACTACCAGTCCAACATTACTTTACAATATATATTTAATCAGATACCCTGATTCTGTAGGTGAGCTAAAGACTTGAAATACCTGAAAATCCACATAGAAATGGGTCTTTATTTATGTGTCTTATTACAATCAATTTGATTTTGTAGCTTGAATGTTTTAGCAATTGGTCATGTACAAATGTGGTATTTAATATATTAATTCTTTAATATTTATATTCCCTAATAAATGGGGATAATTAACATAAGCATGATAATGTAAGGAATATATATGAAATAAATTAAGAAAGACATCTGATAAATATTATTTGGTATTTGTTAATTAGCCACTGTACATCGCTTGGTGGTGCTGTTTCTGTGTAAAAACACAGAATAATACCGCTTTCGCGGCCGAACGCATGGCTAATACACTACTGTGATCATAGTAGCCGTTTAGCGCCCACGTGATGCAGTTTAACGTGGCCGAAATTACAACACTACCGATCAGTAAGAGCCATTTAATTCTGCCGCTTACCGAACCTGTGGTTAACACAACACTATGATCATAACCATTTAATTTGGTCGCATCATGACGTGACTTTCTATGCATATGCACAGAAATGTTCCACCCAGCTTTGCATGGCTTATCTATGCGTACGATCAGTAATGGCACTTCGCTACCATTTAATCTGAGCCTGTGTGTACTGGAATGTCTTAGAACTGTTTAAATGTTGTTCTAAATGGTTTTCCCTAGATCCCAACTGATGTACTATTACCTACTACTAATTGTTAATGTATCAGCAATGCTTCCCTATGCAGTGAGGAAGTGTTTTAAATTTGGAAACGGCTCTCCCACCACCCGATTGCAGGTGTTTACGAAAAAGTCCTGTTTTGGCTGTGACTCATACCAGTAAAACAAAATGGCTAAAGGCAATAGCGTAATGATTCAGCTGTGGACGTCGCAAACACAAGCTGGTACGCAGTTGACTTTCTGCAGGCTCGGAACATCCTGCCACACGTCAATCAATGTTGATGTGGTAAGGCTATGATACTTAGTACATGAAGTAGTTTGTGTGCTCACTAGTCTCCAAAGTCATTTCTGGCTTGTTTATTCTTTCAATTGTTGTAGATAGTCAAATGTTGTTCAAAAATGTTACACTTTCCACTTTTCAGCCAAAAAAGTTTTCTTATTAATTACAGTCATATGTCGTCAATCAATTTATTTTTTCAATGAATCTGTTTTGTGTCGTTGTGATGAATTTGTAAGGCAATCAATTCCAAAGTTTTTTTTGTTGTTGTTTTGGTGTTGTTTCATTTTGTTTCTCTTTAAAGCTTTAATTTAATATTACAATCAGACTGTCAGTGTTGAAGGGTAGGGGGTGGAGGAAAGTAGGCAGGCCTAAAAAAAAATCCAGTCTTTGATTCTTTATTGTAAATAAAAAGCAAGTGGCCTTTTTTGGGGATAACTATTGTAATAAGAAGATAAACAAAAAGAAAAGGTAAAAGCAGGAAAATCAAAAAGCCAGTCTGATTAATTACTGAACAAAAAAACGTCTGCTTTTTAGAGTACATTTGTTGTAGTATTATTAGAAAAAAACAAAGAAAGAAAGCTGCCTCTGCTTAATTACTATAAAATAAATTACGCTTTTTGGAACACATTATCTGTACATTGTAAGCTAACTTAATGTTATTATAGTAATAATAACAAGTCAGATGTCACATGACTTATATATAGCTTGCACTCCAAATATGTAAAATTAAGAGCATGCTAATAGCTCTAAACAAGCTTTTTTTATTTATTTATGATAAATGCTACTACAAGAGAAGACATTCAAATCATTTTTATCTTGGATTGTCCCCATCCCCAGACCGGTTTCGACCTATGGGTCTCTTCAGTGAGGAGTTGGGACATTAGATTTAAAAAAACCAACTCAAGCAAAGCATTTATCTAAAAGTTAATTGTTAGAAGAAGATCTGAAACTTTTAGACATCTATATGTCTTTAAAGTCAGCTCTCCAACTGAAAAAATCATATGGGCCTGAACTTAATTCATACTCCATATATTAGTAGCTTAGCCATTTAATTTAGCCAAAGCCACAACAGCAAAATAATAATAGTAATAATAACAAGTCAGATGTCACATGACTTATATATAGCTTGCACTTACAAATATGTAAAATTAAGAGCATGCTAATAGCTCTATGCTAATACATGAGAAGACATTCAAATCATTTTTATCTTGGATTGTCCCCATCCCCAGACCGGTTTCGACCTATGGGTCTCTTCAGTGAGGAGTTGGGACCTTAGATTTAAAAAACCAACTCAAGCAAAGCATTTATCTAAAAGTTAATTGTTAGAAGAAGATCTGAAACTTTTAGACATCTACATGTCTTTAAAGTCAGCTCTCCAACTGAAATAAAAAAAAAGGCGTATTATTAAAAAGACCACCCCCCCCCTTGTATAAAATAAAAAAAACCCAAAAAGTAGCTTTTTTTAAAACATGAAATCTAATTACAAAAAATAAGCCGCCATGTAAGATAATTAAAAAAATAATTACCAAAAAAACACCACTTTTTTTTAAAAAAAAAAAAAAGAATAAGGTACTTCTTAAAAAAAAATAAAGGCATATTATTTCAAAAATACCGCTTTTTAAGAAGAAAAAAAAAGCCATATTTAAAAATAACGTAAATTGTTTAAGAATCGACAGGCTCGGGAATGTTATATCGCTATGTTTTTGCACAAAAACAGTGCCATCAAGTAATGTACAGTGGCTATTTAACAATTACCTATTATTTAACCAATTAAATTTTTCAGATTTCTATTGTAATTCTTGAAACTTGTTACACTTGTTGAACTATTGCTCAGTACAGATGTTCAAACTAAGCTTTCTAGGGAAAAAAATGTATACTGAAAGGTAATTTGAAAAGATTTTAGACTGAATGTTAGTCCAATATTTATAGCAAGCTTAGAGGAGTCATCACAAATCTGAAAGAATTGATTGATTATATACATATTAAAAATCTATATAGTTTTTCTATTTCCTTGGATGTTAATACATTATGAATATCATTGTCACTTTCAAATAAATATCTTGTATAACATGGCTAATGAGTTCTGACTGAAAAACTATGCTGATCAGAACATTATTATTATGAATTTTACTGCATTGTGTCTCTGGTATGCATTGAATTATGCCGGCCGCTTTCTCCCAATCAGAAAAAAAAAAAAGGGTGAAGAAAGAAAACAACAAATGAAAAATATTATGTACTTATTGAAATATTTATGAAATATGAAATAAAATTGTTTGAAAAAAATGTTTGGTTGTATTCTCATCCTTGGTGTTCGCCTTAAGATGGCGTTGATGCTAATCAAAAACATATACATATAACGATTCCGGGCCTGACCTAAATAATCGATTTGATCTAAAAAGATCTGATTTCTTAGATTTGTAATAAAATATTCTACTAACTAATACTATTATATGATGTTAGTTTTTTTCATTTTTGTAAATGTTTATTAATCTTATCTTGTTTTTGAGTTTGTGTGTCTTTAAAGTTACGGTGTTTTTCTAATTTTTTTTTTTTTTGACTTTACGTGTGTCTTTTTAAAGTTACGGTCTTTTTTTTTTTTTTTTTGCAAGAGTAAATCAATACTTTTATTCAAAAGCAAGACATAATAAGTAAATGTTTATTAATCTTATCTTGTTTTTGAGTTTGTATGTGTGTCTTTAAAGTTACTGGGCTTTTTCGAATTTTTTTTTTTTGGACTTTAGGTGTGTCTTTTTAAAGTTACGGTATTTTTTTTTGCAAGAGTAAATCAATAATTTGATTCCAAAGCAAGACGTAATAAGTCAATGTTTATTAATCTTAGATTGTTTTTGAGTTTGTGTGTGTCTTTAAAGTTACGGGGCTTTTTCTCATTTTTTTTTTGGACTTTATGTTTGTCTTTTTTTTTTAAAGTTACGGTATTTTTGATCAAGAGTAAATAAATCATTTTATTAAATAAGCAAGATGTAATTCTAAATCTATCAAAAGTAACGTAATTTATATACTACAATTTAGAATTGATATCTGACTACTATTAGTAAGGACCGTCATTAAAAGACTCGATTGAAAAATGATATCCGACTAATTTCCGTTTTCTTTTTTTTTGGACGGGGGACGGACAGTAATAAATCAGAAAGTGGGTTGTTTTTGTTAACTCTGTCTATATAAAAAGGGTACCGTTATTGAAATACTAAATTTAAAAATGATAGCCGACTAATTTGCGTTTTTTTTGACAGTAATTAATCAGAAAGTGGGTTTCTTTTTTTTTTTTGGTAAATCTTGTGTATATATAAAAACAAACAAACCGTTTTTTTTTTTAAAGACAGTAATTAATCAGGAACTGGGTTGTTTTTGTTAGTGTGTAGATATAAAAACTAATCTTATTTTGAAATAAAAAATGTAACAAAAAAAAAATAATACCCGACTAATTTTATTTTTCGGATAAGTAATTCCTAATAATTAGACAGTGGGTTGTTTTTGTTTGTGCGTGTATATATAGCGAAAGTAACTGGTCACGGACGAATTCTCGCGAAAACGGTACTTTTCGCGTGATCCTTTAATTTTGTTTTCCCTTTCGCACCCTTAAAAGCAATTTTTGAGGGTTACCCCTTCGTAATGGAATCTTCAGGACATTATTACTAAACTTACAACAGTAAAGTAAGTTACAACACATTAAAAAAAATAGACGTCTTATCAAATTTTAAAAAACTACGACCGCTTCAAAGACACACACTCTCACACGAAACTACAGAGAAAATAGATATTCTACTATTACGAGAAAATGATGAACAAAATCGACTACTACGGCAGCCGATCAAGGCATTTCTTTCTCTTTGCTTTTAGCATAGAAAAAAAAGCCATAACCGGCAGCTGTCGGGAACTCTTTCTGTGTTTTATCATAGAAAGAAGTCTCTTTGTGTTGGCTTCTGTCGCCGCCGCCTCCTCTGTCCAACATAACGTGAGGACTTTTCTGCGTTTATAACGTAGAAAAATTCCTCTTTTGTTGGGTGAAGGCCGGTGAAACGGTATATTTCTAGGAATTTACCTAGAAGTAGCGACATCTTAAGGTGAACACCAAGGATGAGAAAACAACCAAAAGTTCAATAGTATCCTGTACATATCTTTAGCAACTATCAACTTTTACTAATATATATCAAAGTCAAAAGATTGGTATTCATAAAAAAATTTGTAATTCTTCAATAAGAAGATTTTATTATCAGATTTTTCAAAAGAATGCGTTATTTAAATATTAAATTGTGAGGTCATTTTCAAACTTCAGAATGAAGTGTTATTAACTTTTATTTAAAATACAGTATTTTACAAACACAGAAACATTACCAGCATATATTTTTCCATTACAGTGTTTCTCCGATAATAAGACCAAGTCTTGTATTAATTTTTGCTCCAAAAGACACTGTAGGGCTTATTTTCAGGAGATGTTTTATTTTTTCATATACAAAAATCTACATTTCTTCAAATACTTCTCTTTAAAAGAAAGCTATAAGGTTTTTATCCCAAGAGCCCCTCACAGTTCCTTTCTTGTACTAGCCAGAATAGCTTTCTTTTTTTACTCATCTTATCTGGCGATCAAAATATTATTTCGTTGAAATTTACTGTTAATTCAAGTGTTAATTGAAGACTTGTGAGACAAAAGTAGTAATGAAAATGATTAAGAGTTAAGAATAGTTTGTTCACACAAAAGCAATAAAAAAATAGAAGCACAAAAATTCAGAAAATGTTTCCGTATTTCACACATGCATATTAAGTACATCCATTATCAAATATGCAAATTGTAAATGCTTTCTAAATTATTTGTAATAGTCCTGCTTGGATATCCTTTTTAAAAACTTTTCTTTAGGAGAAATATTGATGATTTAACTTAAGCTAAACTTTGATTATTAAATCACTTCTGTTATTTTAATAAAGTCTTTCAGAGAAAAAAAAATGTTTAAGAAATCAAACTAATTTTTCTTTTATCTTGAATATTTAAAAGCTACCATGCTGAAATTCTAAAACTAATATCAAAACATAAATAAAATAAGTACTAAAAATACATAAATGAAATTATAAATTGTTCATTATACCGACTTATGATAGATATATTGTTTCCCTATACAGGTAGAAGTACGTTTGTCGAAAATAGTCGACAGGAAAATACAAAAGTGCCATATAATTTATATTACATTTATTTAAAACATTAATGACATAATATTATTTATTTATACATTTATTACTTTATAATCCGATACTTCCATCATATATTTCAACGGACAAACAAAAACCTATTAGGCTGCCGATCTTAACTAGTCCTTACCGTTGGAGTAGGGCTTATATTATAAACATCCTCAAAAAGCATGCTAGGGGCTTATTTTCTGATTAGGTCTTATTTTTGGAGAAACAGAGGATGATTCAAGCCATAAATTATTTATGTTTTTAAATAGGGTTTTTGTATTTAAGATTTATTTTAAAATCATTTAAAGTCCAAATTTGTTAATAATTTATAAAGTGTTTGGTTAAATATATTTTATCATTGCAAACATTAATTATTACAAATATTTACAAGTATATACACGCAAAAAAAAAAAAAAATAATGTTTTAAATTTATGAACCATGTTGTAACTAAATATATGCTGATAAACAGCATTACAGAAAATCATAACTGCTATTACACACACACACACACACACACGTGCACAGTATTCATAGTAACATTTATAAAAAATGGTATTTATTATGTTAACAGACAAGAATATAAATTATATTCATTAATTAGTCACTCTTCAATATGGTTAATAAAAAATTGGGAGTTAGAATTGCTGTGTACATAATTGAAAAGGAAATATGATTTCACAAACACGTAATGTCATTGTCTCTATTAATGCAGAGAGATGACTGATAGCAGATGATGAACACATGCTATATACTAATTTAAAAATAATAAAGTCAAAAAACTAAAAGAATAGAGCGAGGGAAACTGTACAGAGAAAAGATTGCTTATATCTTTAATGACCAACTTAATACTACAAGCCAGCAAAAAATACTCCTGGTCAACTATTGATTTTACAATTAGTCCTCATAAATCATTCTATTATCTATGAACCTGAGTTTAGCATCTGACTTCTTCAGTTCAGGACTCTTAACTTTTATAATAAAAATTATATAATAAAATCATATTTGTCATATGATACAGCACTTCAATGATAACTGATCCACGTGCAAAAATTAGATTGGTGATTATATATATTTTTTGATAAAATTTGATCTGAACTTGAGTGCTTTTAGAATAATTGACTTTGGTTCTTCCATGATTTGACTATATCTGCCTCTTCTGTTATGACACTTATTGAAATTTTCTATTTCAGCTTTAGAGCCATAGCATCATTACCAATATTATTAGTGTTTAATACCTGATACAAAACTTAAAAATATAGTGAATTGAAACCATGTTTTTTTACGCATCTTTCTATAAAATTTTTATTAGACACAAACTGAATGAATTGAATTTTATTTCATTTATTTTTTTTTATAAATATCTTTTAAAAATGGCATTATTGTTTACATGTTGATATAAATGAATATTTAGTTAATTTTATAATACTTTTGAATATTTTTTGCTACTACATAAATTTCTCATTATTCTTGATAATGGAATGTACAAAGTTATCTTTAAATTTACTTTGTTAATTAAATTGATTGAGAGTATTAAATTCTTGAAATGTAACTCACCCCCCCCCTTCTTTGTCAGGCTTATTTCCTGTTGTGAATCTTAAATAAACTATTTAATTACCCTTATGTATTTAAAACATTAAATGCCTTTGTACTAGATATAATGCTATAAATTTGTAAATAGATAAGTATGTTTTATGTATATAATGCATATTTATTTATTGTAAATTTTTATAGTCACGACATAAACAGTATTTAATTTATTACTTTTTTGAAAAGTTTTATTTACATTAGTTTTTTATAAGGTTATATATTTCTATTTATAAAATATATGTATATATAATTTGTTAATTTAAGAATATGTTTTTTTTTTTTTTTCAGAAATTGGCACTAACATGCAACCAGAAGATATGGTTATATACACCTTTTCAGGCACATTAACAACAATTGCTGAAAAAATACGGGTAGCTTTCACAACTACCTACACTCGAGGTATTCTGATGCAAATTACATCCCATGTGGGTGAATATTTCACATTAGAACTAACTAATAGTGGAGCTTTGAAGATTACATTTGATTATGGATTTGATCGGCAAGAATTTATGGAAGATAGATTATATTTTCCCAATGGACAACACCATGATATTAGAATAACTCGTAGAAATTTAGGCTCTTTGCTGGTTATTTATGTAAGATTTTTTTTTTTCACAAAAGTAAATTATTTTTAAAAATAATGAGAAATGTTTGCTTTTTAGTTTTTCAATTTATGAGACAAGCATGAATGTTCTATATAAAATATTAATATTTGTTTTGTTAATTTTAGACATATTCATCCTTCTAAAAAAATAAATTAATTAATTAATCCATTCTTAAGTAAAAAAGGCAGTTTGGACATTTGTGTGGAACTTTTGTGTTTTTCCCATTACATAGATGCTTGAATGTCATCTGACTTTCTGAAAAACAAACCGTTTGATAAATATTGCTATTAAACCTTACTAGTATTTTATTAAAAGTACTGTTAAAAAAATAATGTTAACTAATTGTTATTGCAGTAATAGTATTGGTACTGTAATTTATATAATTATCACATTTGAGTGTTTAGTATTACATATGAATGACAATGAAATATTCTCATTGCTACATTATTTTTAGTTTATTACTAGTGTAGTAAAGTGGAGGAGTAACAATCTCGAGTCCTAAAGGTTTCTAGATCAGAACTCAATTGGTTACCTGATGTTGAAATGTCATTGCACCTAACTATTTGATACTTTTTTTTTTTTACCATGTTTTAAGATTGTTATTTTTTTTTGTATATTATTCATTAAGACACATTTTAAGAGGTTTTCCATTTCAAGACAATAGAATAATCTATACTAATGATACAGAGATTACTTTTCAAATGACAAATTTAAAAAAATATAAGAATGTGTTTTACCTTGGAATGTTCTGCTATTTGGAATGCTGAAGATTTACTATATAGTTATAATGATGTTAATTCCAAATTAATGTTTATAGGTTGAAATATTTATAATTATTGGTTCTTATGCCACATTTGTAAATAATTAGCAAGCATTAAATTAATAAATTAAGAAGAGTACATTTTTGAAATTAATAAAATGAACAAAAACAATTGTCAAGTAAAAAACTTAACTGTATTCAATCTTATTTTCACAAACATTACACACACTAAAAAATAGTAATATAGAAAATGAAGTAGGCAAGGATTAAATCTTATAATATATAGCAATTTAAATCAGTAGTAGTTAAGTCCATTTGAAATAATGGTAGCAATAGTCATGAAAAAATGAAGAAAAGTAAGTGAATTTGCTATTGAACCAAAAATCTTGCTTGTAGTCAGTATTAAAAGAGAAGTGTGAGGGGGGGGGGGTAATAATCAATCATTTTGTTAAAAATCTGAAAATAACTTTACATATTTTGGAAGCAAAAATACTTTTATAGTGCATATATAAGTAGTTTATATATCATGGAGCCACAAACTATGCTGCATTTAACTATGCAACTGCAATTATATGCTACCCAAAGAAAAATGTAAAACAAATAAAAAAACATTAAAATTCACAAATTTGATATTCAGTCTTTTTCTCTTTGAATGCCACACATGATTATATATATATTAATAAAATTTCTTTAGTTCATGTTGAAAGCACATGTATTTTATTCTTTCTTTATTATCCTTTCCGAATTTGATGTGCAGTATTTTGCATAATAAATTATTTTCTAAGTAAAATACTTAAAAAATAAAAGAGGCAGTAATTTCTTGTTAAAGAAAGCAGTCTGTTATGTTTCTTTAATAAAAAAAAAAAAGTTATTGAAAAAAATTCACTTGGAGCATTATTTTAAAAATAAAAATATGATAGGTTTTTTTATTTATTTTTCTTGCTTCAGTGAATGCATGAGTGAACACACGTAAACATGGGGCAAAAAAGCTATTTTGGCTACTTGAGGAAAAAGTAGATTAACTTGAGGCTGTCAATAGTAATTGATAGTTTCCTAGCAACCCCACTGCAAGTATATTTCTCTAGTTATTTATTATAAGGAAATGTCTCCACTCATTTCTTTGTTTACATGCATATTATACAACAAATTTAAATATATTTGCATTTATGAGCCCTAAATATTTAAGATTTAAAAATACATGTATTCAGATATATTGCACATCATCAAAAATTAAAGGGGAGGGGATACTATTTTTAATATTGCTTTAATTAAATGTATTCAAATGGAAAGAATAGTCTGGTAGTCATAAACTTAGCAGAAAGTCTTTTATTTTTTTTTTAGAGACTGATTACAAATTTTATGAAATAATTTTATATTAAATTAGTATAATGATAAAAAAATAAAGATTTCTGAAGAAAAATAGAAAATAAAAAACTTCCATGTAGTTATTTGAATGAAATTATTGTGTTTAATCTGCCCCTTAGGTGTTCACATATCTCTTGACAAGTAATATTATGTATAAGATATTAATAAATAATAAGATTCAATTGACATTTCTTTTATTGTCAGTTATGGTGGGATATTTAAAATGAGATTTTTCTTATGTATAATTAAGATATATTTTGATACTTTCCATGGGTTTTGGTGAAGTACACCTGGGTCTCTTTTTACATGGACTTATTTAACACGATTTTGAAGTTACGCGATTCATGTTTCACCGGAAGTCGAACTCCGATAATGCGCTATTACTTTGAATAATAAATTTCGCACACTTACGTTATATTGAAAGTAATAGCATATTATTGGAATTCGACTTTCATCTTAGTAATTTCAATATTTTCAGTGCTTTATAATAGTAAGATTTTATGCAATAATGAAATTAAAATCATGATTTCCACATTTTATGTATACACTCATTAAATTTTACAAGATTATAATGTAAATTTGTTAAACATTGTGCGTGTTAATTTTGCATTTTAAATCACATTTTGTTTTTGCTTTTTAAAAAAGAACGTAATCAATTATTAATCATTTAGTGTCCACAAGTTTATTTTTAAAAGGTGAGTAATAGCAGTGGGCACAATTAAATTTGACAATTAAAAATTAAAATCTGATTTTTAATTGTAATTAACAATTTAAAAATTACGGCGACTTGAAATTAATGTGATGTGAAATTTGATTTTTAAACGGAATTGAAAATTAAAAAATTAAAGACAAAAATAAGAATTTAATTTTTAGTTGTTAGTTTCATAAACAATTAATAAAATCGTCTCAAAGATTAATTACTAATTACGTTGTCACCAGAAAACCATTGACACAACATGAGTGTGAAGTTGGCGATAGTTGTATTTCCTCTTGTGAAAAATTGATTTTTTACCAATTTGCAAACGAACGTGTTTTTCGGCAAATAGCGATAATAATTAAAATGTGTATAAAAAAATGTAAATTAAATTATGCATAAAAATATATTATTTTGAATAGAATTAAATATTATAGTTAAAAAAAGTTTGTCTTGTATCAATTTTTTTCAAATTTGAAATTTTTTATTAGTCATATTTTATTTCCTTATTTTTTTTTTTTGTGCGAATTTTAAAGTAATTTTAGGTTGGTGCTTTGCTTTTACGTGAATTTTGAAAAATCACAGACCGCATCCCCCTCCTTTCAATGTAAGTTACGTCTATTTTTGCGCGATTTCGTTTGCACGTGTTTTCTGAGGAACCTATCTATCGCGTAAAATGAGACCCAGGCGTATATACAAAATTGATATGATATATATATACGATTGATAAATTATTATCTAAAACATAATTTTGAAATTGAAATGACAAAATGGATTAGGGAATATTAAATAGAAAAAAATAAATTGAATTGTAAATATGGTTATGGGCATAATGTTATTATCTATCACAAAGTGTTTCTTATAATTCTCTTCCATAAATTCATTAGTTACCTTCATTGTTACCACTGCTTTGGATTTTTTAAAAATTGTTTCACAATCTTAGCTTTTTTTCCTTAGGAGAGTAAAGCTTTGTATTTTAAAATTTATTTTTCTTTTGTTGATACATTATCACTGATATAAAAAATGAAGAAATGTAATTTAGTAAGGCTTGTTTGAAAAGATTGGGTTTATAAAAACAAGAAAACATTTACATTGCTTCTAAGCACACCCTTTTTTTAATTTGAATGAAAACTTATTCCACTGTTATAAATATATCTTTAAATTATTTTAGCATTAATTTAATCTCTGTTAACTTTTTTTTAATGTCAGATACTTTGATTGCGTGTAAGCATTATTTTCCGTTTTTTTTTTACGATGAAATAATATGCCTTGAACTTTTAGCTTGTATGAGAATTTTTTTGTTACACAAAATTAATCTACCCCACCCCCCTCCTATTTTATTAATAAAATTTAACTCTTAACGTGGTCTGTTATTATTAAGAAGATATTGTATTGTGATTTGTTTTTTAAAGTTTATTTTTTACTACAATATCTAATAAATTAGCTTAATGCTGATTATTAGTTTATTACAATTCAAAAACATCGTGCTATATAAAATAAATATCTCATTTACAATATTTAATATAATTTAGCTATTTGTATTGTGATTTGTTTTTTAAAGTTTATTTTTTACTACAATATTTAATATAATTTAGCTATTTTCAAAATTAAATAAGATTATTAAAGAATTTTATTTGTTGATTTTAGGTTGATAATTATCCTGCCCGGGAAATTCCGTTAAGAGTTGGCCCAACTCAGGATGCCCAATTCAACAATATTAAGAAAATTTATATTGGAAAAAATGGTAATTATTTTTCGTATTTTATTTTGGAATTTCATAAATTCTTTTTCCTTTAACAATCTTTCCATATTCATCATCATCATCATCAACCATTATTAATCCACTGCAGGATGGTCTCTCGAAGTTTAATCTATCTTCTCCGTTCTCTAGTCCTCTTCTCCACATCACCCCTGCACACTTTTTTATTTCATCCATCCATCTCACATATGGTCTCTTTCTGGTTCTTTTACAATCTCTTGGAATTCAGTTTAAGAGTTTGTCAATTTATTATCATCTCTTCTAGCAATATGTCCAAGTCTCAGATCCATAAGTAAGAAATGGTTAAACACATTAAAAACTCTTCCTTTTTAAACTCATAGGCATATTTCCTTTTAATATTAAGTTATTTCTACCAAAAGTGCTCTAAGTTTTAAGTCTATGATTAATTTCATCCATTATGTTTCCATCGGTAGTAATAATCTGACCAAGATATTTATAATTGGTATCTTCTTCTAACTCATCATAGTCAATCTTTATTTTCATCTTTTGAGAAAACCCATTGAACATTACTTTAGTTTTTATTTACCTTTAGTCCTACTTTCTTACTATCATCTGATAACTCTTGCAACATTTCTTGAAGCTCTAAAGCATTATTTGCAAAAACAAAACTACATCATCTGCAAAATCTAAATGACTTAAATAATCGCCATTTACTTTTATTTAGTTTCCCATTTTAATCTACAAAATACTTCTTGCAGCACTATTGTAAAAAGTTTTGGAGATATGGAGTCACCCTTTCTTATGCAATGTTAACCTTCCTAGTATCGTTATGTAATCTAATTGTTGCTGTTTCATTTTTATAAACATTCTTCAGAATGACAATATCCTTGGTCTATACCTTAACGGATCCAATGCTTTAATCACTGAAGAAATGTTTATAGAATCAAATGCCTTTTCATAATCTACAATTCCAAAGCATAATGGCAATTTATATTCATTGGTCCTTTCTATAACTTCTCTTAATACTTGGATATGATTTACTGTACTAAAACTACTTTTAAATTCAGCTTGTTCTCTTAGTTGCTTGAAACCCAATGTTATTGGTAGATGAGTTGTAATTATTTTGGTAAAAACTTTATATAAAACTGATAAAAGGCTGATAAGTCTATAATTTCTAATATCTTCTTCATTATCTTTTTTAAATATTAATATTAATACTGCATTCTTCTAATCATCTGGTACATCTTTATCATTTAAACATTTGGTATATAACTTTGCCAAAATTTTTTCTTTTTCTTCACCTGTTTTTTTTAATCTATTGATTATAATTCCATCATTACCTGGAGCTTTTCCTTTCTTCATAAATTTAATTGCATGCCTCACTTCTTCATTTAAAATTCTGGGGAATTTAGAAGATATAATAGTTGTAGGAGGTACTTGTTCTTTATTATTATATAATTAATTCTTGATAAAACTCTTCTACCCATTTCATTATATCATCTCTCTTTTTAATAATAGTTCCATTTTTTTTTCTTATTGCAGAAATAATTTTCCCACCAATCCCAAAATGTTGTTTTACATGCTTGAAACTTTTATTCTCTTTTAACTGCTTTCCTTGCTAGTTCACAATTATACTTTGTTATATCATTATCAATTCTTTTTCGCATCATTTTACAAAATTTGAAATATTCAATTCTTTTTAGTGTATCATTTTTATATATCCTCGTATTCCTTTTCTTCATAAATTCTCTAGTCTCAGAAATTTTATTGGTCAATTGCTGCTTTTTTCTACCAACTATCTTTGTTGCAGTTTTTAGAAGTGTATCAGTTAATTTCTTACTAATTTCATTCAAATCGGAATCATGTCCAAAATCTACTAATACTTGAAAATAATTTGCAAGTTCTAATTTAAATTCATTAGAATGTTTCTGAAGATTAGGAATATCAATTGTAAATATTGTTTTTCTTAATAATTTTTGTCTCTCTAGTTTTGCATTAACATGTATCTTACATCTTACTAATCGATGATCACTTCCTGTGTTATATTTATTAAGAACACTACAATCTTGAAATATGAATTTTCTGTTAGTCAAAATATAATCCAATTCTGCTGTATCTTCATTTGGATGCTTCCATGTCCATTTCCTTTTAACCTTTTTCTCAAAAAAAGAATTCATAATACAAATTTTTTTTTTTCTGCAAACTCCACAAGTTTATATCCTCTCTCATTTCTATTACCACAACCAAAATTACCTACAGCATTTTCGTGTTTCATTTGTTTACCAATTCTAGTATTAAATTCTCTCATAACAATTTTAAAATGTTGTTTATTCTGATCAAAAGCCTTTTGTACATCCATATAGAAATCTTCTACTACTTAATCACTGTGAGAAATTTTTGGGCATAAACCTGAATTATCTGTTATTAAGTTGAATAACTAATATTGCCAGTCTATCTGATACACCATCAATATAAAAGTATAATGCATTCAGTATATTTAATCATTCAAAGCATATCTATTTCAACCTAGCAGCAAAAAAAAAATATTTATTTTTCAACTAAAAGAAATATCACAAGTATCAGAAGATATTGTTTCTGTAATTAAGAGTTTTTGTCTATTAAATTTATGGCTTGCAAAGTATATATATAGGGATATATTTATATAAGTGTTATAGTCCTCTCTTCTCTCACAAGGGCACTATTCCAGATTCCTTCTTATCTGATCGGATTAAGCATTGTTTGCCACAGGCCAATAGGCTGATGTATAGCTAAAACATACAGGCCAATAAGCAATGATGCTTGCTGAATCCGAAGGTTTTCAATAAGGTGAGGGATCTGGCTATAAATAGTCAGTCTTTTGTGAGAATCGGGAAGAATGTCTGTCTAACCTGAAAAGACTGTACGCATTCTACCAGGGAAGCCCTGCTAACCTGAACAGCAGTCAGCATTCCCACTAATAGCAATACACTATTTGTCTACGCAGCTAGGCAACTCGAGGCAAGCTGTCTTGTATAGCTGGAAGAGTCATTCTTCCTACCCGCGAGGCAAGCTGTCAGGTGTAGCTGGAAGCAGTAGAACCACAAGACTCGGATTCAAGAGTTCACATTGTAACCAGTGTTTATTGTATATATACTGTATAATTTATTGTATATATTTGTGAATAATAAATATTATATTAATTGTAATGCTGGTATTAGTATTAATTTCTGTAGGTTGGGTCTGTAATCCAGACCAAACATAACAATAAGATACATCAAATATTCTAATAATATGCAACACTTGGAGATTATTTTTCATACAACTGGTTTTTTAAGTAAATTAAATATTCTCAAGCCAAAGTATATCAATTTTTTTTTTTTTTTTAATTATAGATTAAAGATCGAACCATTTTTCTCTCCTTACTTCATTTTCTTATATAAAGATTTGTCTTAAACACTGTCCAGAAACCATGAATTTAAAATCAGTCATATTATTTCTTTTAAACTATTTTTAATTGCTTTATATGTGTAAGATTATTCAATGTTGTCAATAAAAAAAAAAAGAATTGTCTTATGCTTTGGCTTAAGAATATTTCACTTACTTAATAAATCAATCTTATGAGAAATAATTTTTAAGTGTTACACATTATTAGAACACTGGACATATAATACACATTTTTTTCTTTGAATCGGTATTAACGATTTAAATTAAGAATAATCTTACACTTTTCACTCATTAATATAATGCAATTAAAACTAGTTTTAAAATAAATAGTATACTGATTTATATTTATGCTTTCTGATCAAAATGTTTCAGACAAACCTCTATATAAGAAAATAAAATAAAGAGAGAAGGTCAGATCTTTTCTCCATAAATAATAAAAAAAAAACTTTTATGCTTTGGCTTGTATTTAGCAGATTTTTTAAAATAATTTTTTAAAAATAATTTTAATAAGTAATTTTGCAAATGTGAAATTTATCACGTAATTAGAATTATATTTTGGAATAGTTCAGTTTTTTTTTTTTTTTTAGAAACTGTACCCACTATCATGGGATTTATTGGATGTATTTCAAGAGTTCAATTTGAAGATTTTTTTATTCTTAAGCAAGCATTTCAGGAAAATCCTCCTAGCAATGTTTGGAAATCTCCACGACTTCGTGAAGATTGGTGCAACATTGAGCCTCCAACTCATCCTCCAGAAGTCGTTCCAACTCGCATGATCCCAAAATTTAATCCTGAAGATTATTCTCCAAGTGCAAGATTTTCCTCAACCGATTCAGCAGTTTTAGGAGGTAAGTTAATATTTATTATGTATATTAATTTCTTAATAGTGATTGATTAATTTTCAAGGTGATATTTTATATATAAGCTCTTTATAAAAAGCTTACAATCATCAAAAAAATGTGAAGAAAAATATATATGTTATCGCAAGGCTTTAGAAAATTCTTCAAAAACATTCAACTTCTGTTATGTTTAGATTTTGAAAAATGATTTATATTTCTGATTTATAAATTGAGCATTGTTCTAGCAAAATGATCCAGAAATACGACTGAAATGGGTTTTATTTATAAATGAATGAACCAGAAATACAACTGAAATGGGTTTTATTTATAAATGAATGAATAAATAATGCATATCTTTTTCAATCTGATTTTAGTTTCATTTCTGTGATTTAAATATGTTTTTTGAAAAATCCAAATTGATTTTATTATTTCATAAGTAAACTATTATATTTACATTTATTTGCTAACAGATTTAAAGACATATTAGCTGAAATTAGAAAAATTATAGTGTTTTAAATTTTTTGAGTGCATTTTAAATGAGGGTAAAATAATGTTGAGTTTTACATATATTTAAATGATTTGCTGAAAAGTAAGTTTTATCTACAAGCTTACTATTTTTAAAAATAAAAGGATATATATGTACGTATAATTGATTTACAAGTAATTCTTTACATACATAAATCCATATTTACATAAGTCTGATATACATTTATAGATAGAATACTATTTATCCATAATATCTGATTCCAGATCTCAATATTAATATGTTTTATTCCCTTATTATGCAATACACAAATGATCGAAAATTTAAATTAATTTTAATGTCTATGGGTTTCTATATATATATAAATGCTTTCTGTATAAATTTATTTTATTTATGAAAATAGGTATTAATTTTTATATCTGTATAAAAATATTTATATAGTTGTAATTAAAATAAACATTTTCTCTTGCTTTATTAAATGTATTTAATAATAGCATTCTTATATGTTCTTTCTTATGGAAAAATTTCCTGAAAAATATGTTTATGTTAATATTTTTTTGGAATTATTTCCCTTGAGAAAGACTATGACAGAAGGAAAATATTAGGAAGTATTTATTTATAAAATATTTATAATCCTCTTTATAAGAATGATATTATTTATTTTATTTATAAATATTAATTAAAGCAATTCAGTGTTAATCTTTTTTTTAAGATCAAGAAGAATTTGAAAAAAATATATATTGCCAATGATTTCTTTTCCTGCTCAATTAGCAATTATATGTAATCTTTTTTTTCTTCTAAAGATTAATTACAGTATTAAAGATGAATTTAATAGAGCTATTTGCAATTAACTTAATTTCTAAGAATTTATTTCTTTAATTCCATTTTTAAATGCATGTACACAATAATTTGTATTAAAGTATTTCTTTTTTAATTTGTGTGTATTTTAAATAATGTTATTAAAATAAATTAAACTCATTTAAAAATAATAGTTTGATTATTATAAAAATTAAAGGTCATCTTTTTAACTTTGTTCAAATAATAGATGATTTCAAATCATAGGAAACAGGTATTGATGCTGTATCTCTACGATATAACAATATTTATTTAACATATACATTTTCAGAATTAAATAATAACTCTGTTTAATAGCATGAAAAAAAAGAAGAGAAAAATATTTATTAATAGTAAAAATTTTTTACTTGTTTATCCTAAATGAAGAGGGGAGGTAAAGGAATATTTTTTGTAAATTAATAAAAAACTAAATTGATTTCTTTCAAAAATGAATGATTTAACAATACAAAAAAAAGTTATTTTGCATTATTAGCAGCAAAATAAATATTATTCATTATAAAATTGTTAAATGCAAAGCATAAATTTATTTGAAATGCTACTAAAAATATGACTTTTCAAAAATGAAGGAAAATCAGAAAAACAATGACCATGATATACTTATAAAAAGATCAGTCTAGAAATATTACTATAAGAAAGTGAAATAAAGAAGCAAGTTCGAAATCATTGATTAATCAAAGCATCTAATTTTAAATGAAGTGTAATAAGGGATAAGCAGACTCAGATGCTGCAATCCACGTTATAATCATTAAAAGGCCAAATTTGTGTTTTAAAGAAATTAAAAGAATAAATGAAAAAGTAAATTTTAGCTTTCAATAATAAACCAAATTTGTAGAAAGTAATGACAAATATTGATTGAAATTCTCCAAAGTCGTCATATTTAAGTTGAAAATTAGATCCCAAATAGTTTGATGCACCTTTTTAGGGAAAGTGATAAGGCTGACTTTTAAAATAGCCAACTAAATTAGTATTGCCATTGTGATTAGTGTAGAAAAAGATGAAGAATTATAGAGTCCAAAAGACATGATTCTTTAAAATAAAGAAATAAATCAATAGATCAATTATTCTTTCTATAGAAATTACTGTTTTATTGCCTTTTTTTTAAAGGCAGTGTGTGTTGAATATGAGCAATTCACCAACCGTTATTGGAAAGTCCTAATTTATAAGAAAGTTCCAAAACTCATCTGAGCCCAGAACTTAATTTAAAATATATGTTTCAGAAAATAGCTATTCATCAGATTTCATGAGAATTTAGCCCCCCCCCCCCCCAATGTATATTTTTTTTAGAAATAGTTATTTTTATCTGTGTAATAAATAATAAATTTGGAAAAATATTCAGCATATTGATTCATCATCATCATTCATTAGTCTTAAGCTCAAACTTTTATTTCTTCTTTTGTTTTTAGTCTTATCATTTCTTTAGAGCATTTATTAACTCTTTTCCATCTAAATATCACCATTTATTTCTAGAATTTGTCCAGTATATTTTTTTTTCTAATGCAATATATATATATTATAATCCATTTAGAATCTTGTCCACCAACTAATATTTTTTCACTAAAGATTTGGTTATATCACTTAATAAATTTTTGTTTTTCAGCCAGAGCTAGTGAAAAATAAATTCTTAAATAGAAAAAAAATATTAATTATTTTTAATAGTCAGAATTAAAATTTCATGTGTGCTATTAAAAAATCTCGTGTGACATTTTTTTTGTTGAGATTTACTCTACATTTTTATATTTAGCCATTTTTTGTTATATACATGTATATGTACATTTTATATGTAAATAACATTTTGTAACTTTTTTTTTTAGGTGTTTTGGCTATTATCTTCTTAGCATTAATTGGTATGATTATTTTAATAAGCCGTTACATGGCAAGACAAAAGGGTGAATATAAAACTCATGAGGATAAAGGTGCAAAAGATGCTCCTGATGCAGATACAGCTATTGCTCATGGAGCTACAGGCCAACCGGATATAGCCAAAAAGAAAGAATGGTTCATTTAAGGCTAATATGTTTCCACACCATGTGTTAATATAGAGAGGATGAATAACAAAACATTATCTGAACTCTCACTACCCCAGTTATTTTGGGTAATTTTTTTAGGTAAATGTGCATGAAAGAATTCAGGGATGTATGGTTCGTTAGCAATTTATTAATAAGTAATGTTTGCTGTTTATTGGGACTTGAGATGGAATGTGTATATTCTCTGTTAATTCATCATTTTATGTACATTTTATATATAAGTTTTTACAGAATAAGTGCAAAAATTGATTTTATATACCAGTACTAAAAATGAGCCAGCTCTAGACGAGGCTTCAGTGATGGTTCAGTGTGTTTATGGTAACACATTCCTAATTGAAGGATTTTAACATCATTAAACATTTTTAATTTTTTATTTGATTCAAATTATGAATATTAGTCAAACTTTATTTTATACTAATAGAAACATTTTTGTTTCTGTATTTTTTAACATTTTTTTTTTTTTTTAATTATTTTATATTTTGCTTCCTTCCTCTTTTTTTTTTTTTTATGAAATTTTTTTCTTTTTCTAAAATATTTTTATTTATTTATAAATAAAATTAAAAAACAAACAGACAAATAAACTTTGCTATTGCAAAATTTCAATTTATCATTGAGGATGGAATGAAAAAAAAACACAATTCAGATTTTTTTCCCTCGTCTGTCTTTGGAACAAATATGTAAATTAAACTTTGCATAAAGTTTACATTATTATAACATTTGGGTAGACTGTTAATAACAGTTTGATGGACAACATATATTTCATATTACTTTTTAAGAAATTTATATTGTATTTGTTGCTATACTTAAACATACTTATGTAGATGTGTGTAGAATTTTTATTCAGAATTCTAAATATAAATCTTTTTATCAGTTATTTATAATATAAAATCAAGTCATTTCTTATTACATATTATAAAATCTGATGTAATATCCATTAGTAAAATGAAACTGCATCAGAGTACTAAAATAATCATTGATGTTTGACATGGTTTTATATGAATAATGTCAATTATTAAATAATTGAATAATTTTTAAGTTTTTACACTAAAGAAGATACAGTGGAGTCTATTATAATGTAGGTTTTGCTTTATGATCAGTTGATGTGATATAAATAATTTTTTTTTTAAAAAAAAAAAAAAAAAACTTAACACAATTTTTGAATTATAATTTCTTTTTTATGTTATAGTGTGTCTAATAAGTATTATCTGTGATTTTTTATTATTCTGGTAATGAAGCTTCAGTGTTTGTCGTTTATAACAACAATTTATACAAAGACTGCTTAGTTATTTAAATTTTATTTTTTACAATTTGCTAGTATTTTCCAATATGTTCTAAAAAAAACTAACAAATTTCATAGTTAAATATAATAAAACAATAATAAAATAAAATATATATAAAAAAAGACTACCTCCCAAACAAAACTTATTACATATTTTTAGAAAAAGAATGAAATGCCACATTTAATAAACTAAAGAGAATTTGTTTAATGTTATTTTTTTTATCTTGTTATAATGATATAAAGTTCAAATGCTATTCAAAAATTATGAAAAGATAATTTCATCAAGCATATATGACAATTTGAACAAATGAAGTTTAGATAAAATTGTTGATCTTTGGCTGTTTGCATCACGGTGCTCACAGTTTTAAGTATTTGTATTGTTAACATGACATCACCAATCATTGATATGATAGCATAAAGAACTAGGTAGCCAAAGAAACTGATTAGTTTTTTTTTTTCAAGTTTTCTTAATTTCAGAAATTCAGGGATTCACAATATTAAAATATTAATGGCGGTGAAGATGCCATTTGTAAGTATTTAGAAGAGTTCAATAACAACTTGAATATTTATTGTTTGACCTTTTTTTTCTTCCATAAATATATATATTTTGAGAAATGAATGTCTAGTGAAGTAACATATCCATATTCTTCTCAATGATATTTTAAATTTCTTTATCAGATTTTTTAATTTGTCAATAAGTATAGCTTTATTTTTTTTGTTTGTGTGTTATAAATGTTAATTGGAGTTTTTATTAAAAGTTTAATTATTTCTAAAAGTGAAATATTATTTTTTACATAGTTATCAAGTTTGAGTATAGTTTTTGACTTAAATATTAATGCATTGAAACTTCTCAAGTGCACTTCCAGATCACCTCTCAAGTTTCCTATTTATATTGTTTTCTTAGGTCATCTATATCCCTTCCCTCTTCAAACATACATTTTCCTTACCTCTCATTCCAATAATACCTTTCTTGATATATATAAAAAAATTAAAAATTCAGAATTTCAAAATCTGCTGCATACAATTGAACATTATTTTAGAATATTTCCCTTTTCATATAATTTATTTATTAGATTAAATTATAAGTAGTAATAATATTATATTTGTGTGTGTATATATAGACACACATAAATAACATGAATGTTGTGAGATTAGTTTATAAAAACGAATATATGCTAATATAAATTTATAAATAATAAAAAGATATCAAAAACACCCCCCCCCCCCCACACACACACACAAAAAAAAAAAGCTTACTGCTTCTTCATTAGCAAACTGAAGTGCCAGAATTGTATAACTACGCAAGCAGTAAACTTAATTAAAAAAATATTTTGGAATTTCAGCTTGGTAGATTGAATTTAAAAAAAGGTGACTGCTAAATAAACTCACTGATAAAAACTATACGCCAGAAATTAATTGAGATATAAATAGGATAGTATTAAATGTGGATTTAAGAAGCTCTGTCATCTAATGTCTATAGATGACTTAAGCTTGTAATAGATGGTATCACTGTAATAGAATAAATATAGATTGCTCTCATATAAGATATATTAGTTAATTTATAAAGAATTTGAAATTTTACATACATTAATTATGTGTGCTTAACAAAATACAATTGTAAAAAAAAAAAATCTCCAACAGAAAGAACTTGTCATATATATATTAATTTTATATTATAATAATAGTAAAAAATAATAATATAGAAGTTATGCAGAAGTATTTTCAATTACATTGTAATCATTATTAACTGAACTTATGTGGATAAAAGGCAGATGTTACAAATCACTATTAGCTTGTCTATTTATTTTATAATCTTTAAATTGAGTTATAGGAATTGTCTCTAATTTTTCTCTTTCTACGATGTCTTTCTTCATGTAATATTCTTGTGTATCAGAATTGGAGGTAAATTTAAAGTTCTAAGATTTTTCATGGTCAAAGAAAACTAAAGCACTATTAGATTGATTAGTTGCAGCATTTTAAATACATATTGTATCTGCGATAATTGTTACATGTATTTCCTTTTATAATTAAGCAGGGAATATTGAACTTTCTACAATTGTTTAAATAAAAAATAGTAACCATAAAATTATCATATTGTTTATACTTAGTTTACGTATGTTTGTGTCATGGTTTTTGGGGTTTTGTCCACTATAAAATTATTTTTTAAAATTCTCACAAAATCGTTAATGAGTTGAAGTATCGAAAGTGAAACAGTCTTTGTTATAGGCATAAGAATTGAATATTTAAATAGGTAGTCCTCATTTATCTTGATTAAGTGATTTTTGAACACAAGCATGATAGTTGAATATGTGAATAATGAGTCAAATTGTCATAATAATGCTAATAAAGTTTATAATACAAATCACAGCATATTAATTTTTATGTAGTTATATATATTTTCTTAATGTATTTTTCTTTTTTATGTAATTTTATATGAGGCAGTCCTCTACTTTCGTACAATTTGCTACTTTGTACTTTCGATTTTTATTGATTTATATGATAAAATGCACATACTTTCTTGTAATGATTCTCTCTTTCTCATGGACTAAATCCCTCCTTATCTTTTTGACATTAATCATGTCTATTTTTGACAGCACTGTTTCAGTCTTGATCAGAGACTTGAAATAGTGCATGTGTGGATAAGTTGTGTCTTGTCAGTTTATGTTAAGACATGTGCATCACTTTATGTACATTTCTCTTTTGGTGGAAAAAATCGCTCTCATTAATTCACAAACATGAGTGAAAAATGAAAAAAACAGTAGTGTTGATATAAACAAAAAGAAATCAAGGTCTCATAATCTCCGTATGATTGAGACAAAAGTGGCGAATCTTTTGATTCAATTGATCGTTCATATAATTCAAACCGATTGACAATATGTTCAGTCATGAACAAGAACAAAATTAAAGAATATGTTCAAAATTGTGGAAATAACAGTACAGTATTTCCAAATTCATATGCTGCCAAGTTAATTTTCATTATGCTTTTAAACTTTTTTAATATCATTTGTCTAAATTTTATATATGATTGTGTCATGCATCTATATATTTAGCCTCATTTTTTTCTCAAAAAAATTTTAAATAAAAAATATTTTCAAAGCATGACGATTTATTATATATTAAGAACTTTTTTAAAAAAATAGAAACAATATTTAGCAGAAATATATACTGTATATATATATATGTATTTTGAAAACCCTTCTTAGTGGTTTTTTATTTTTTACATTGCTCTATTTTTATACATTTCAACTTTCATAAACATTTCAAAAACTAATTATGTATGCAAGTAGAGGACTGCCTGTATATTTAAAAAAGTTTACTATTATATTGATTTTAGTTGAGGAATAAAAAATATATATATTTGTGAAAAATACTGATAAAATAGAGACAGTTGGAGATATATATATTAAAGTAGATATTTCTTCCTTTCTGATTAAAAAGTAAAAAAAAATTTTTACAATTTAATGAAATAATCAAGTTTGTTTTTTTTTTTTAAACAAATTATGAATAACATTAAAAAACATTTTTAATTTTAAAAATAATAATTATGTTTAAAATTTCACTTTTATTTTACTATGCTGAAGTATTTTCTCCATCTTCTTTGATAAAATCAGAAAAGTTCATTATAAGTTCATATTTATGACTAAAGAGAATTTTTTTTTAAAATTTATTTATTGTACAATACTTATTAATTGTTTAACTACAATATTTATCAATAAAGAACACAAAAATTAGAATCTTTAAACATTTTATATTTTTCTCTGCTACTTTCACATTATAAAATGGCTACTATATTTTAAAATTAGTTCATGCATTTAATTTCATGAGCTTGTTCATTGGGAAACATGTTATATTATTGAGTTTCCTTGAAGCTACAAATGTTTTTTTCAGAATTATACAATTGCTTGATTGTAATCATTTAAATTTTTGAATAATGAAAATATGATCAAGGGATTCTTTGTAATTCTAAAATTTTGAATATACAGACAAATTTTTAAGTTCCCTATTAACATTTTATGACATTTATTTTAATTTTAGTTAGAATTTATTTAAATTTTTTTATTTAATCTTGAGTATAAGCACGTTAAAAAATATATAAATAATTTAATTTACTCACTAATTGAAAACAACATAAAAAATAAAATTATTCCTTGTGAAAAATTGTGTTTGTTCAAAATTTTATGGACTTAAAAAAATTCAGAAAACAGATAATACCCTTCGTCCAATAGTGAGCGCAATTAGATCTGCCACTCACGTTTTAGCGAGATATTTATCTGATATAATAAAATCTACAATTCCATCTATTAAATCGTGTGTTAAAGGCTCTATACATTTTATTTCTTTAATAAAAATGTAATACAAATGTATTCTAGTCAGCTTCGATGTTTCTTCTTTATTTACAAACGTTCCAGTTGATGAAGCTTTAAATATCATTTCTAAATGATGCAATTTACCAGACTGTATTAAGTTAACTAAACATTGCCTTTCAAATACTTATTTTATATATAATGGATATTATAAACAGACTTTTGGTAGATGGGCTCACCAATCTCTGAAGTAATAACTGATTTATTTATGGAATATATAGAAATTCGTGCTTTAGTCAGCATCTTTAAAACCTCTTATTTGGCTCAGATACATAGATGATATGTTTATCATTTGGCAACCTGCTAAAGACAACTTATATGATTTTTTGCACACTTATAAGCAATATAAATCCTAATATTAACTTTACAATAGAAACAGAAACTAATGGGAAATTTCCTTTTCTTGATGTATTTATCACCAAGAAAAAGAGTAATCTTTTATCTTCTTCAATAATCAGAAAATCTACACACACTTTGATAGATATTTAAAATTTTCATCACATCGTCATCCAGCTCAAATCTTTTCTTTTGCAAAAACTCTTCACTAGAGCTATTAACCTTTTTTCAAATAAATCAAATCTCAAAGATGAAATAAATAATATAAGCAATGTTTTATCAGTGCTAGAAGAAATAGAATATATTAATGCAGTTAAAAAATAATCATCAGCACTATCTCTCCAAACTATAGATACAGGTCATAGTATTGACTTTTCTAATACGAGAATATCCAAATGTGACATTCCAACATCAGATCAGAGAAGCCATTGAGATCTTTAAAAGGTCAGATTGTATCAATAATTGTGATGATACATGCAAAGTACCTTCTATGGGAAATTTTTTTAAAAAAACTCAATTTAAATAATTTGTCATAATTATTATTTCTATTTTCTATTAATAGAATGTTCATTATTGTTATACATCATTGTTTACACCTTCTCTACAATTATTTTATATTTGTTACCCAGTTGATGACTAGGATGACCTGGTCGAAACATTGGTTTATATTGTTATTTTCAACAAATTATACACAAATGTATCCGGCTAATATTTCATATATATCTGTAGCACGTGAAAATGTTTGATTTAAAATAATAAATACATACATTTTAAAATGAAACTGAAGAATGAATAAACAAACATACCTGCAAGTAAATAAAATTTGAATGACTTTATTGCTAAAGAGTTCATGAGAAGTTTGAGTGTGGGGAGTACCAGAACCAGAAACTATTCTAGGACCCCACATTCCAGAGACTGTTACTCTAACATTGCACCAAACTGCACAGGTCAAATACCTACAAATTAATAGGTGTAATTGATGTGTTATGTTTGTTTATTTTTGATCAGTCCACCCCTCCCCCAATCAAAAAAAGTTTTCTGTTACTACATATATAAAATTGGCATGCACTCTCCCATCAATAAACATGTTGGAATGCCTATCCATTTTCTAACGTGAAAAATAGTTTTTTCCACAATTTTACATATATATTGCTATATTATTAATTATTAAATACTGTATAAATAATGAAGGGAATTAATCTTTAAATCAGCTGAAGTGAAATTTTGCAACTATTTGATAATTATTTAACACAAAACTCTTCATATATTTACAAAATGCTCCAAAAAAACTTTAGCTGAGTTAACTTTTGGTGAATTCTTACCAGAATTCATTTTGCCTTATGATTCTGACAAGAATGTATTTATATACAAAAATTAATAACTTAAGAAATTTTGTGCAGCATTTGGTATTGTAATGATAGAGGAAATTTATAATAGATGGTTAAGAAATGTATCGTTGAATTATTCTTAGCTGAGAAAGATGTGGGATTTATGATCTATAATCAAACCATTTTTTTCCCACATTTCTACATTTGTGAAAATGGAATATAAAAAACATGTTCGAATGTACATTATCTGATTTTTTTTTTTATAAATTTGGTAGATTCATTTTTATTTCATTAAGATTAAAGTTATACATTAAAAATCATTATGACAAATATGTAAAAGAATCTCCATATTTGTAGTACATTATGAGATTTAGTTCTTATCAATTGTCAGATGATTATTTATTCTGACATGCGCATTTATATAAATATGTAAAACAGAGACTATATGTCTTTTTAAGTTTTTATATCCAAAAAGTTAACATAGTAAAGTTCATTTTTCTTTTGTAATAACTTAATAGTTGTACAATTTTTTTAAAAAGTGTTTTTGAAATATATGTTGTCCAGAAATCAGTAAAAGGAATTTATTCTTATTTCGCCCCTGCATGTATTATATATTCTTTATATGTATATAATGATTTTAGTTCAGAATTTCTTTAGTTTTCTTATTCTGGTCAAATTTACTATAAAAAGAGTTATATTTTATTTTTTATTAATATATTAAGCATGTATATTATTACACATTGTACATATCAATTTTATCTTTGTAAATATCCCCCCCCCACACACACTTTCCCTAGATCCTGCTCATTTGAGTTTTTTTAATATTTTACAAATTGCAGTCTGTAATACAAGATTGAACCAGGTGGAAAATATAAAATTCTTTTGTCAGTATTAATTACATTTAATGGCATGTGAAGATTACTATTAAAAGCAGAATGTTTTTTTTTTTTAACTGCTTATAAACATGTTGTTACTGTGGTCTTCATATGCCATTATTAGCAGCTAATTCTACTATCCTCAGTTGTATCAAATATTTGAACTGTATATTTTGAAGAGATATTGTGCTTTTTTTTAAAGTGTGAGACAGTCTTTGTGTGTACATTTTTTTTTAATGTTGGGTTTTGTTTAAATAAATTGTGCATTATAAAAATTTATAAAAGGAAATGTTTATTTAGAAAGAAATTAAAAAAATAAAATATTGATTTTAACTTTATGTTATGTGTGGTAAAATGTAAAATAAATGACGAATTTACCAAATATTTTGTTTTTCATTTATTGAATAAAAAGATGTAAAGATGTGAATTCAAATCTCTCACGATCTCTTACAGTTTCATTATTAAATTTTAAATAGAAAGTGATACAAGAAACAATGATATTCTAATAGAACGAGTCCTGATTTTACATGACAGTAGACTTGATAGGTCATCAGAGTAGGTGAGAAAGATTATCTAGGGTTTCTAAATATATAGACTCATGTTCACTCTGATCTCATTCCTGGGAGGTGATGTATTAATACACAAACATGTCAAAATATACCTGTATACTCGTCTCTTTTTTCCTTTTTTAGCTTCCGTTAATCCCAGAATTCAAACTCTGGAAGAATACGAATAATATTCTACTTCAGGGTATATCACTATCACAATTTACAATGTGAGAGTATGTGACAAATTGAGAACTGAATGTAAAAAAAAAAATACAAATCATATATTTAACAAATTTATTTACAGTCAATATAATTTAGGCATCTAGGTTCTAACAACGATAAATAATTTATTTAGACATCGATGAATATTCTTTGATTATTACTGTTAATATTTATTGATCCAACCCCTTTTCTCTTCAACGAATAATCATTTAATGTCAGTACTAACAAAGACAATTAAATTATAACTTGTGGTTATTTATGTTTATACTTGCTTGCTAATTTAACTTTATCAAAATCAGAATTTATTATCTCCAATAAGTTGATTGATTAGTTCATATCACTCGTGTGGTTGGTTACTACAAAGACAGGAAAGATCATTCACACTAGAGATAATTAATCATATATACCGAAAACAAATAAATAAATAATGAAATGATTAGTGACAACAAACAAAAAATAAACACATAACAGTGTCCACAAGTGTTGTATCTAATGTATAATAGGATAAAACCTTATCACTTCCCTGGTGATTACATCTATTCACAAGCAAGTTCACACTTGAACCTATATTTTATTTTAATTTACAATAAAGCTAATATTGCTTATCCCTTCTCTAACATATTTATAATTTACACCCCCCTTCAGTCTGTAATAAAGGAAAGAAAATAAACGACACATTTACATAAAGTAAATTAAAAAATATGACGTCAACCTAAAGATCAATTACGAGTCCATAAAAAAACTATCCTAAAAAGATCATAACTGTCCTCATTAATCCATTTCATGTTTCAGATGGTGGGGTAAAATGGAAGTTATTCACAGTATAGATGAATACATGCTAGGTCGAATTAAATTTGGTTTTGGCAGTTACAGCTCCATGGGTGATTACTTTCTTTCCCGATGTAACTTCAAACTTAGCAATGCATGGTTGTTGCTATAGATGTCTTTAATAAAAGTTCTTGAATGAATTTAGCAAGATATTTACTGTTAGATATCTCGAGTTAGAGTTAATTTAATCTCTGGCTTAAACTTGAAAATACTCTGGAGATGTTGAATAATTTAAAGTCATTTTTGAGATTTTTAATTTTAAATCCCTTAGTTGGCTGGGTTTGAATATGTATACTTTTAATTTAGCTTTAATCAATATCCTAAGAGCTATTTTCGTTTAATGTTTTCACTTTAATGGCAGCAGACTTCTCTGTTCAAACCGCAAGTTCTATTTTTTCGCTCAAAATTTGTGCATGTTGTTTAGCCATGAGAGTTTTTTGTCTGATTTTGAGATGGTCGTTTTGTTTATATCTTGCTATTCACCAAAATGAGGTTGCTCAATTTAATATGATTTCAAACAGCATGTTTGTGGTCATGACTTGGATTAATTATTTATATCATTTGTTATGATTAATATATATACAATATATTAATAATAATCAAAAAATTTTGTTTGTTATTTCTTTTTGTTTTTTATTTTCTTGCTTGCGTCAAAATATGATATCTTTCCCTTGTATTGTTATAATGTATGTAAATTACATAACAATTGACAAGAGATTTTTAACAAAGGTAAGTATTAGTGTCTACATTTTATGGTTTAGTTTAGATAACTTATTTATCATAAAAATAAATTACACGTTTAATTGTGGAAACAATTAATTGTTCCTCAGCTACAGTTCTTGTGACTACTTTCATTTTTTTTTTTAAATAAATTTTAATAGGTTTGCATTCTCATTATACATATAATTTGTTTTCATCAAAGGTAGGGAATGTTTGTTATTATGAGTCTTGAGTTTGAATTAGGTATGGGTGCTTTTAATGGTTTTGGAGAGGTACAAGACTGCATCTTAAAATACATTTAAAATAACATGTTCATGCCATTAGAAAAGATTATCACTAAATCAAAAAATAAAAAACTCCACTTAATAAAACATTTAGTTTGCATTTTAGTGGCAAATTTTTTTAATTCTCTCTTACTTAAAAATAAATGTGATACCCTGAAGAGCGAAGTACTGTTTAAAAAAAGTAAACCACACTATTTTCTATATTTGTGGTAATGAAAAGAACGAAGTACTGTTTAAAAAAAGTAAACCACACTATTTTCTATATTTGTGGTAATGAAAAGAAAGAAAACATTAATATACAAAAGTTAAAATGGTTTTCAATGAATATATGTACAGAGAAAGATATTTAATGTAAAAATAAATATTTGTAACATTTTTATATATAACTGTACTTATAAAAATACTATTTTATCTAACTAAAGAAAATATAAAAAAATAAAACACAATTTTTATGACTGTATATTAATAGTAAATTATTTTCAGCCATCACAAATATTAAAATCTTATTTCACTTTTTTTAAAATTTTTGTAGACAGTTTAAGGATTGAAATGTTGATTTCAAATGATTGATAGAATTTTTAGGAAAATATATACATAAATAATAGCTCAATTATCAGTTGGATTGTACCATTTGATTCAAAGTGCTCTTGTCAGCACAATACAGAAAAAAAAAGTGTTTTCAAATAAAATTTGTAGAACTAAGGCAGAATTCATTTATTTAATAAATAGACTTTTTTAAGACAGTTTAAATAACAAATATCATAAAAGAGTCAATAGAAATTTCATCCAGGAGATAGATTCACAGCGACTTAAGGTCTTTGCTTCGGTTACTGTATTCATGGATTTGATCATTAACTAAGGAGTTTATGATTGATCATATTTACATAGATCAGAGGCTATTAATTTGAAGCTAGTCTTAAGATGATTTAACTATATTTTGAGTTAGTGGCAAATCTAGTCTACTTAAAATTTTTTAATATATTTTCTGTGAGATAACCTACTGATACTGGTTGAACAGGAAAACACAGCATGTACTTGACTATACCTATAGTATTTCTCATGTTTATAATATTTATATAGACACATTTTTGTCTAACAGAATGTACCATAACACCAAGTAGTGCCAGCTAGCTAATCAAAAATTTTATATTTATAAATTATTTTGGGTTTAATGCTTGACAGATGAAAAAAATAAGGCTATAGACCAAGATTTGCATTTTAATATACTATCATAAAAGATTATATTCAGATTATAAGGTTAAAAGATTATTTAAATGAAAAGTTGAGCAAACTTCTTTGATGGATTAAGAATAAAGTCTATTTATGGAAATAATCTTTTTTTTGTAAAATCAAAGCAATGTTAATTGAATAAATGTGTAAAATTTTGTATTTACTATAATTCTTTATAATTTGCATTTTTTTTTATCGGAGAGCAGTTTGTCAAGTTAATGGATTTCCTATATTTAATATACTTTTTCAAAACTATTTTTCCAAATAATCATAAACTGAGTTAAATCAGTATAGATAGATAGATAGCTCAGTTTTTAAATTATTTTGAAAACCCTTTTAAATATAAATTGTTAAAGATAAAACTTGTTCACAGCAGTTTTTCTTACGACTAAATCCTGCTTACTCTGTAGATAATGACTCAAATATTGGCATAATTCTTATTAGTATGATTCTGCTTTTATTATTATCATATTTAGGTTATTTGTTGGGGATTGCTATTATTTTATTTTGTTTTGATGCCAAATATTTGGAATAATTACTGCTTGAATATTGCTGAACAATTGCCAATTACAATTTGGCTAGAGATTTTTTTTTTTTTTTTAAATTTTTTAGAAGTATGCTATCTGCTGCTGGATTCTTTTCTAGTTTAAATCAATTAAGGGCAAGTTCACTAATATCTCTATTGGTTTTATTAGGTTTTGATTTTAGAGAAATATTGTGAAAAAGGTGCTTAGTTCTGCTCTAACGATGCTTTCTCATTCTCTCAATCTTAGAAGCCCAATACACAGAATTGGCAATCTTATTAGCAGTGACACTTGTTGTTCTTTTAGTATTTCTGTAAAAGAATTTGTTTTTGTAAAAATGACCAGACTGTTTGATTAGAGCATAGTCTCTTGTTTTTTTAGTGGCATTCACAAAATTTTCAGATCTTTGGTAAACAAATATTGACTATAAAAGAACTGTTAGTTTTGTACCAATATGGATTGAATTGTTTTCAATATTCTCAAGGGATGGACTTTTTGATGACTATTTAATATACAGAAAATAAGCAAAATAAATTGTAGTATGAATTTGAAAAGAAGTTTCTTTGTAAAAAATTCATTAATATTTTATATTAATAGTTTTAAAGTTAATTTTTTTGACATTAATAGCTTGGGATGCAAATTTTGAATTATTTTTAAAGATGTAAAAATGTAGATGTTTATTTGAAATACAAATGATTGACAGTGTTTGAAATTTCAATAGCAAACTAAAAAATATTATAAATGCAAAAGATAAAATTAAATTATTTGTATATATTGGCTTAAATCATTAGGATTAAATGCAAAACTATAAATTGAATTTCGTTATAAAAAAAATATATTGCATCCAAATTATAAGAATGATTTTTATTTAAAGAAATTATTTAAAAATAATTTTTAAACTGATGTAATATGGAGTAATTATACTCATTCTGTATCTAATATTCTCATATCACATGACCTTAGCAACTTTCAATAAAATAAGTAATGAAAACAAAACATTGCTTATTGAATTTTTAAGACTTTATGTTAAGGGTCAAGATAAAACATCTAACAGTGTTTTTTTTTTTGTTCATTTCAATTTCTTTGATCTCAACATTTTGGCCTTCAAAATCTTTTTCTCCAAAATCATTTTATTGTTTTTTTTTTTGTTTGTTAAATCTTTATCTGAGAAAGTATCGACAAATTTTGTAATATTAAAAGAGAATTGAGTTCATAAATATCAATGTTCTTTTTCAATTCTTGTACTTATTTAACAATTTTACTTTTTTAAATGTTTTTATTGATTTTGGAAAATTGATTTGTTTGTTAACTTTTGATCTTTTTCAAGTTAGAATGAAATTTTAAAATCAAGATTTAATATATTTAAATTCAATAGAACTGTTTGGAAATTGCTATATAACTAAGTTATATGACCCAATCTATCTGAGATACTTTTCAGTATGTCAACTAGTTTGATAGATATGGAACAGGGGGTGAGGAAAATATGAAAAATATTCAATAACTTCACGTATTGCAGTTAGTTATTTTTATTTATTTTAAATAATGTTCGCAGGGACAGTAGATATATTTTTTTCAATTTAATATTTTTTAATATATTGTAACCATATGTTTTGGCTCATGGTAGTAAATTTTATTCAGGGGTCTAGTGTGTAAAATTTTAAAATTGTAATAAGTTATAAATTATTGAAAAGTAGTGTGTAAATATTCATTATATATATTAAAATGCTTATTGGATTATAGATTTTCCAATTAAACCAAAAGCACTTATAAAGATCTTAAAAGTGATGATAATTTTGACCGATAATGTGCTGGAGATTCTGATGGAATGGATATTTATCTTATAAATATTTTATCACAATTTCTAGTGGTAGCTAGTTTAAATAATATTGTAATAGTGTAAAATTAATTTGAAAATCAGAAAGTATTTAAAACTTACTATTATTAAACAACAATTAAAAATAAGCAACCAAAATCAATTTATAATTCTTCTAAATTTTATATACAAACGATCTTTAAATACATTATATGTAAAGTTAAATTGAAATATCAGTCTAAATTTTCCTCACTAGAGGGATTAAAAATAATTTATGTACATTTACTATGATTGGATTGTTTAGGACCAATCAGAACTTGTAAGACAAATAAAAGGCTAGAACAAGCTTGTAACCTGGGGAGACTACTTAGAAACAAATTGGAATAAGACGTAATTCTTCACTCAAAACAAAAAAAAATCAAATTAATAATCTGAAAAGAATAATTTTCGAATTTATTTTGAAGAAAATTTTGAGATTATATAACATTAAATATGTCAGAATAGAAAACTAATAACTCTGTGTCATCTCGCACTACTTATACTTTCATTGACCTTATAATTTTGGATTTTTACACATTAAGGAAATCGTAACGACCCTTATGAGTATTATTATTATTGGAAGAAATATTTGCATAAATATGGACCACTTAAAAGAAAGAACCAGAACAGAAAAAGTAAGAAATTGTTGTTTTATTTATCTTAATCAATGGTTAAAACTAAAAACATTAGAATTATTGAGTTACAAGAGAAAAAGAATTAAAGTAGTTTTGATTTTCACGAGCTGCTAGAAGCAGCACTCTGAAAAACACATTTATTATTCAAACTATCTTCTCAGTAAAAATAATTCAAAATTCTTTGACTGAAATTTTTAGAAGGAATATTAAATCAATTAAACATTCATTTTTGAATCCTATAAAATAATTTGTTCTAAAAGAAAAAAAAAGTATGAATGATTTCGTATTGTCATTATGAAGAGAGATCGTCTGCTTCAATTTCACCGCGAATGGCTTAGTTGTTTAAAATAAAGAAATGATAAATTATTAATATCAAATATTTTATTGACATTTGCTGAATAGTAAATCACTTCTGCTAATATTATTAAATGCTTATTGCCAGATGGAAGTAAATAAATAAGTATTTCTTTAATTTTATTGATTGTGTAAAATGTAAAGTAATGATATTCTCAACTGTTCTAAAATTATTTCAAATTATAACAGAAATCTTCACGGATAGGAAAGAAGGATAAATCAATAATGTTCAGTCTGTTCAGTGGTTTGACTTTCAAATTGCTAAATATTATAACACTGGAATAATATCAAATATACCAATCCATCCAAGATTTTTAAAAAAAAAATAAAAAAATGCGTTTATAAATCTTGATAAACCTTGTTTAATAGAATTGCCTTTGAAAAATATTTTGGATATTGCCTCATTATGTTCACATTATTATTATGCAAACTAATAAAAGATTTTCGTGCCTTTAAAAGTATTTTAAATGGAGTCTGAATACGCTATCATTAAACAGGAGACTTATATTAGTGATATTGCCTTTGAAAATGTTTCAAATATTGCCTCGTTGTGTTTACATAAGTATGGAAATTAATAGATTTTTATGCCTTTAAAAAATGTGTAAATATTGTCTGAACACATTACGAAACAAGATATTCAACATCGATATTTACTTAGGAATATGGCTTATCATATCCGTCTTCTCGATATTTTTTGCTCATAAGATCGGATCAAATTGGAACAATTACAATAAAATCTAAGGGAAAAAAAAGTTTGTTCATCATTGCGATTGACATATATAATATTTTTTTTCTTACTCATGTGTTATTCAAGGATCAGTATTTTTTTTATATATATATTATATGTTATATATTTTGAAAACTATAAAATGTACTTAGTAAGGGTATAAAGATGCATAAAAAAAGAGATACATTTATCTCATGTATTTTATGTTATCATATCAAGGGAAATATAGTGTTAAATATTGTTTATCGGAAAAAGAAGTGAGAAATATTTATCTCTCATTCTATTAAAATAAATGTCAATATTATATTGAAAGGGAATAAACAAATCCGAACTTGCTAAAATTATATACCTCATGACACAATTGTTCTATTATAAGAAATAATTTTAATAAACCTTTTTCATTTCTAATATTGCCTATGAATTAAAATGTGCATTTTGAATATCAAATGTAAGTTGATCCATTGTTGCATATACATGACTTGCTATAACAAGGTGTAATAATTGTTTTAAAATAATTAAGGATTATTTTACTTAGATATTGGTGGTTTGTTTATCAAACATTAACAGTTTATGCATTGTAAAATGGAATATTTATGTTTCCACTTTTATTATTATTGTTGTTTTACCTTACTATTGCATTAATTAGAATTTGTATCAGCTATTAGGTGAAGAGTTGTGCTAAATATAAAAGCATCAAATATAATATTAGTATTATGCATGGGATGATGGAGAATTCCCCATTGCTGATTAAGTGAAAGGATGATATTGTGAGGCTAGTTAAGAGTTAGTGCTTAGAGCATAATTCCCAAGAGAGGATAATCCCATGGTCTGAATTCTATCTTACATGTCTAGGCACTGCCCGCACTTGTATACCAATGAAGGTATGAGAATCAGCCATTTTTAATATACATCTTTCATGTTGTTTTCCTATGCAACTTCCATGTTGTTTTGTAGAGCCTCCTTTATTGTTAGATCCTTCACGAAGTTAGAGTTAGTTTTCCACCATGTGTGGTGAAGATTTGTATTCATAATCCAATGGTAAGGATAAAATAAGTTAGATTACGGGACACTAGTATATCCATAGTGTTTGTTTAATTGGGAGTGTCTTGATGATGTGTAATCATCATCAGTTGATGGGCAGACCAACCAAATTTATTAGTGTATGTAAAACTTCTACATAGAATAACAGGGGGTGTACAGGAACAATGTAGAAGTATCTTTATCAAGTGGCAATTCACCGATGAATCGATAAGATCATTTAATTATTAAATGATTAGATTGGACATAGGCAATATTTTTGTGTCATATATGTATTTAACTTATGATGTCTGTCCCACATCAGTATAATAAATCTTTCACAGTAAATAATGATAAATTATTAATAATATTGCATATGGTAATTGCCCTTACCATCTTGTAATAAATTAAATAGATCTAATTTGAGATACTAGGTTAAAACTCCATTAATAAATTTAAAAGATTGTTTATCCCAAAAATTGATATATACTTTATTTTATAATTTAAATAGTAGGATAATCCCAATAAAGTAACTATCTTATTCTATAAGATAGAGCAAGATTTATAAAAAAAAATATAGCTCGCAATAATAGGGATACGAGAGATATCACTATTAGTTTGTCACTATATGTCAGGGGTCCCCAACCTTTTTGTACTTAAAAGCACATTCTATAATACCGGCCAGGAGGCGGGCACCATTAATTTTTTTCAACCAGATGACGGGCATCATTTATTTTTTTAATGTAAATTTATAGTTGGATATTGTTTATAATACATATAATGTACAAAAAAATATTTATTTCAAAAATAAAATTTTAACATAATTAACGTTTATATTTTTACGTTGTAAAAGTATAGTATGCACTACAATTTGATTATAATATAATATAATGATTTATAAAAAAATTTAAAAATTAAATTTATTTGTATCAGATAAATAATTTTTTATCGTGTTCGGATAGCGGCGGGCACACGTAAAATGGTCTGCGGGCGCCATGGTGCCCGCGGGCATAGGGTTGGGGACCCCTGTTATATGTGTATAGTTAAGGGGATATCAAGTAATTCCCATCCCTGATTATAGGAATTAAAGAATCTTGTTTCATGTAAGGTATCTAATTAAAATGAATATTGTAAATAAATTTTATTATGTTAAATATTTACTTAGTCATCAGTAGTCTTATTGCTAATTAACATACACACACATTATTATTGTTATTGCTATCGACATATCCAATGATTAAATGGAAATCATCATCAATCAATAGTGTATAAGTTACTATAGGTTGGTATACCAGAGTAATTTTACTAAGCCCTGTCATGTACGAGTATATCTAGGGCTTCATTACTTAATAAATAAAATATTGTTAACCTAAAGTATATATATTATTCTAGGTGATGTACTAAAAGATTAAACATTTGCTATTGGTTAGATCATTTTATTTGAACCTGCGGATTTATCATTCACTGATCTTGATCACATTGTTATTACTTATTTAAGAGAAAGAAGTCAGTAAGTCTTTGTTTAGCTAGTGAAAATTATTCATACGAATGGAAGCTTAAAGTTTATATTTGTTATGAAGTTTCTTTAGAACTGCTAAGTGTTTATTAATTCAATTTTATATCGAGAATCGTTTTGTGCATTATAGTTGGGTAGTGGCAAAATCCTTCTCACTGACCCAAGTATATGTTGTATAATAAACTTTAAGTAATATGAACCCTGAGAAGAATAAATTATATTAATTTGTAGTGTAGAATCTAAAGTTTATAATAGATTTTAAATTTAGTTGTTTATTATAGTTGGATTGGATTTAGGAACATTCACTGGTTTGTAAAAGACAATTAAATATTAAAATATTAATTGCTTCTTTATCTGAAACATATATAGTTTGTTTTGACTTTATAGTGAATATTCTGGTTTTGCTGAGCTTGAAGTCCATAATTGATTTAATTGTTCCATTATCATTTAATTTAATACCGAAGTTAGAGTTCTGGAATTCATCTTTCATCATTTTCTCATCTGTCATTCCCATTTTCCTTTACTCTCCTTCCATCCTAATTTTTTATCCTAATTAACTCACTATTCATTAGCTCTTATTTCATTATCATCTTGATCATCCATTAACTCTTATTCTATCATCATCTTAATCATTCATTATTCTAATACATATTCATTCCTTTTCTATTCATTATCCGACATTTCATTTTATTATTTAATTTCTATTTATTTTCATTATCCATTACATTATCTACATCTTAATTTACTCATTGCATAATTTGTATTTTAATTTCATATTCATTTCATTGATCTAATCATTAGTTATTTATTAGTTTGATAAAGAGTAAGTTTATTTCATAATCTTTTTGTTTGTTTGCTTATTTATGAATTTTGGGGTTGGTTTGACCAGAAGTTATTACTCACCTTGTGATCTTCTCTTAAGTATAGTTTCATGTGAGCTTAGCCAATAAGGAAATCTTCTCTTTGGTTTAACACTTATAATTTTATAGGTGTGTATTCCAGATTCGCTTAAATTGGGTGTTGAAGCAGAGAGAGAGAGAGAGATTAGAAGAAGGTATACTCTATAGTTGTAATAAAGATTACATTGGAATTAAATGCCTAAAACGTGTGTAGTGATTCGTTTATGAGTATGCGGTTTACGACGGGGAAGGTTACAATATATCATATTTAGTATGAATTCTAATAGTCTCACTGATAAATGAATTCATAGTATTATTTCCGAGACCTTCCATGCCAAGTAGCTGACCTTTCAGTACAATAACAAGTACTTTCCTCAGAGCCTCATCTTTCTCAAATCATAATGTGTGTGGTGAGATTTAAAATCATTTTTTTCTTTTGTTATTTTCTCCTCATTCTTAAATTCTATTGGTTGAGAAGTTTTAAAAAATATTTTATCCTCCAATAACTTTTTTCAAACATTGTTAATTTTCCTTACAATAACTTTTCAAACATTGTTAATTTTCCTTAATTCACATTTTTCATTTATGCTCTTAGGCCTTTTAAAAATCTCTAACTTCTCTTAGCAGTCTTTGGTCTAATGACTTATATATACTATGTGTGATATTGATTTAAAATAAAAGGTTTTCTATTCCCTCGTGCCAGCCGTTTGATAGCGTTGATGCTAATCAAAAACACATACATATTACGATTCCAGGCCAGGCCTGTGATTCTATCTATATAAATATCAGCTTTTTTAGTTTAGAGGAACTAATAGTAAATAATATTACTATTTAAAAAAAAAATTTAGAAATTCACATTAAATTTTAAAATGATACCCGATTAATTGATGTTTTTTGGATAGTAATTAATCATAAAATGGGTTGTTTTTGTTTATGTGTATCTATCAAAAGTTACGGGATTTTTTTAATCGAAAATAAGACTCAATTATACATTTTTTCCCCAATTTACACAAAATTGCTACATTCACGCTAAATTTACAAATGATACCCCACTAATTTGCTTTTTTTTTTTTTTGTTTTTGGACAGTAATTAATCAGACAGTGGGTTCTTTTTGTTAGTGTTGTAACGGTATATAATATGTCGTTACATTAATTTAAAATTAGAATAAAAACTTTTTTAAGTTCGTAAATAAAAAACTAAAAGCTAAAATTAAAGAGTTGTTTACTGTATGTATATATATTCGCACAGATGCAAAACTTTAAAAGTATTTCTTTTTTTAAATAAAAAAAAAAGTATTTGAACATACTTTTTTATAAAAAAAGATAAAAGATCTAAGTATAAAATTGTTTAGAAAAAAGTAACGTAAGTAAAAATAGAAACGTATTAATTAATTCCTGAAATCTCAAAATGGAAATGATTGTCTTATTAATTATCGAAAAGCAAACTAGCACTTGGGGATCTTATATAATTAAAAAGTCAGATGAAAGATATAGATAAAAATTAACAACTCTTTAATTTTAGCTTTTAGTTTTTTATTTACGAACTTAAAAAAAATGTTTTCTAATTTTAAATTAATGTAACGGCATATTATATACCGTTACATATGCTTTTATAAGATTTAAAGTATACGACCTTATGTAATTAGATAAAAATATTTCATTTTGAAGAAAAAAAAAATTTACTCAGGGTACTTGTGATTTATTAAACATCGGTTCACGTCGGGTGGCCAATTATAACGGTCGGAAATACTTTTAAAGTTTTGCATCTGTACGAATATATATACATACATTGAACAACTCTTTAATTTTAGCTTTTAGTTTTTTATTTATGAACTTAAAAGTTTTTATTCTAATTTTAAATTAATGTAACGGCATATTATATACCGTTACAGTGTATATATATAAAAAGTACCGTTCTTTAAATACTACATTTCAAAATGATTCCCGACTATGTTGATTTTTTTTTTTGGACAGTAATGAATCAGAAAGTGGATTGTTTTTGTTAGTGTGTAGGTATCAAAAGCCATAATATTTAAATACTAAATTTAAAAATGATACCCGTGAATAACTTTTTTGGGTGTTGACAGTAATTAATCTAATTAATCAGAAAGCGGGTTTTATTTTTTTGTGTGTATATATATAAAGTTATGGTCTTTTTTTCAATCGAAAATAAGACACAATTCTACATTATTCAATTTACCCATAACATTTAAAAAATTCACACTACAATTTTAAAATGATACCCAACTAATTTGTTTTTTTTTTTGGGGGGGACAGTAATTAATCAGAAAGTGGGTTCTTTTCGTTAGTGTGTCTATATAAAAAGGTACCGTTATTTAAATACTAAATTTAAAAATGATAGCCGACTAATTTGCGTTTCTTTTGGACAGTAATTAATCAGAAAGTGTTTTTTTTTTGTAAATATTGTGTATATATAAAAAGTACCATAATTCAAATACTACATTTAAAAATCAAACCCTGACTAATTTGCTTTCTTTTTTTTTTTGGACAGTAATTAATCAGAAATTGGGTTGTTTTTTTGTTAGTGTGTAGATATAAAAACTAATCTTATTTAAATAGTAAATGTAAAAAAAATAATACCCGACTAATTTTCTTTTTTGGGCAAGTAATTAATAATAATCAGATACTGGGTTGTTTTTGTTTGTGCATATATATATAAAAAGTAACTTGTCACGGATGAATTCTCGCAAAAATGTTACTTTTCGCGTGATCCTCGAAATACTGCCGTTCCGCACCCTTAAAAACAATTTTTGAGGGTTACCCATTCGTAATGGAACCTTCAGGACATTGTTAATAAAGTTATAACGTAACAGTAGGTTAGACCACTTGAAAAAAAATACCTTTGTAATGAACATTCTCACACCAAAGTATAGAGAAAATAGACATTCTAGCATTACAATAAAGTTAATGACACAACCAACTATGGCAGCCAATAAAGGCATTTGTCTGTGCTTTTAGCATAGAAAAAAGCCAGACCAGTGGGGACTCTTTCTGTGTTTTATTGTAGAAAGAAGCCTCTTAGGTTGGGTGTAGGCCGCTGAAATGGTATATTTCTAGGAATTGCCCTAGAAATAGCACCATGCGGCTGACATGAGGGAATAGAAAACAACCAAATAAAATTATATGTATTAAGTGAAGCTCATTTACAATATGATACAAACATAAGAAGTATATATTTTTAACTTATAACAGAAATATCTAGTGATATATATATATATGTATGTTCAACTATAAGTGTCCAATCAATTTAAAGAACAATATAGTTTTACATTTTCATTTACTGTACTAATACTAAAAACTTAAAAATAGTTAGAGAAATTTTTTTTTTATATTATTATATTATTAAACGCTTTTATTGACTATGCACTAAAAAGAAATAAATAATTGTTTCTTTAACCATAATTGGAGTTTTTAGATATAACTTGAAATAAAAGCATGGGGGATCCAGAAATTAATTAAAACAGTCTTAATTAATTTCTCCCCCCCCCATGCTTTAGCAGATCCCCCCCCCCCTTTTAACATTTTAATCACTATTCAATACATTGCTGAATCTTTTTACCATGTATTAAAATTCCAAATCCAGAAGGAAGATAAAAAAAGAAATATTGAAGTACAACACACACAATTTCATTTATAGTACAAATCAATTAATGCTTATATGACTGTTTAATTGTATTTGGGATGTTAAATGAGATGTGATATTGATCTATTAGAACATATATAGAAAGATAAAACTAATTTTAATGTTTATTAACTAAAGCAACACATGTTGGCTCTTTTATTCACTAGTGGTTCACTTGAAAATAATCAGCCAATTATGTATATGATGGTTGTAGTTTTATGGACAAAGACGCCGCTGGATGGCGCCGTTTATGTGCTAAAGCATATAAAAATGCCGTTTCCACGGTCGACATCGTCGAACCCGCGTTTACTATAATACAACTTTTTTGTTGTGTTACAGATTGCAGGCCGCTTTGTTGCGTCGCAGTACAGCATGTATGCGAACCCGCGTTGAACTATAATACAACATTCGTGTTGTGTTACAGAATGCAGGCTGCTTCATCGCATCACAGCAAATAAATTTTGCACAATTCGTACAGGTTGTACAATTGTTATGGCTTGGTGAGAGGGTGTGGGTATTTGAATTTGATGGAAATGTGTTTTTTATTGAATTTTTTTATTTTAAAAGTATTGAAATATTCAGATTTTCTTAAGTAATAATTATACGACTCTTTACACGATTCTGTATCAAAGTTTTAAGTGGCAAAATCTTGTCCAGATAGATGTGTAAAGGCAGTTGAAATTAGGTAACGCGTCGAGAAACATACTGTTCATAACATTCCACGAGACTAACAATATGGCGCAGGAAATCGCACATCTTGTTCGATTCTGTAATTTACCAACAGAACCCTAACAACTTTTACTTTTTGTTGCCATTCTATTTGAAGTAAAAAATAGCGGTAACACAAAAATATCTGGTAATAAATTTGCAATTTCCTTTTTTTAAATACCCTAAAAAGCATATCAAAAAAAAAATTTAAAGCCATTTTAATATCTGTTTCTCTGTAAAAATTAAAATGTAAAACCAAGAACTAAGAACTTTTACTTTTTGTTCCGATTATGAATTTTTAAACAACAACAACAAAAAAAAAAAGTCGTAACTCCAAAATAAAACCCGAATTAAATTGAAATTTGTTGATTTTATTTTATATTTATTGTTGTCATTTAATTTCTTTATGTTAATAAAAAAAAGTTTAAAAAAATACGATTTTGGTATTTGGTTTTTATTTTTTTCCGCATAAAAAACACAGCAAGATGATTAAAATCAACGGCCTTGGAATGTTTATATTTTATAGTTTTGGCGTGATAACGGCGCCATCGAGCGGCATCTTTGTCCATAAAACTATAACCTATATGACAATCAAAATAGATTGGTATATCTGAAATGATGTTTGATTTGAGAATTCTTTGATAACGAGATGATGGTTTCAGACTGCTGTGAAACCAGCACAAATGGGATATCAAACTTTGGTTAAATCATTGTAGATTACGAATGTAAAAGTAATTCTCCACTCCAGTACCACTTAGCATAAGCTGGGATAATCAATGATAACCCCAGCTTTATATGGCACTAGAATGGGAATTACTTTAGTCATACATTATTTTAACTCGTATTTGGTGATTTGTTGTTATTAAGCTAAAGATACAACAGGATAACATAATCAGCATACTGGATATAATAAATCCATAATTATTTATCAATATAATGTATGTTAAACTTATTAGCTAATCATAATTATCAACCTGAACTATATATGAATCGTTATTAATTCATTGATATTATCTTTGAAATCAGCTAATAAATTATCTGATTTAGTTTAATTTTGTTAAGTACTCAATATCCTTTCAATATAAAATTATAAATATAATTTTATTCATATAATGAAAACAAACTGAAGAAATACAATATATTTACAAAATAAATGGATCAATTTCTAATTCTTCACATTCACTAGATTCACCACTTAGCTTTTTCCACCATGGTTGATTTAATTGCCCGAGTTTATCATTATGTTCATAAACAGCTTTGGTTGCTATGGGAACTGACCAACATTTGAACCGTTCAACATCTGCTTCAGTTATTTCGTTCAGCTTAGGGGCATCTGCAAAATAAATTGAATTTTACTATTTTGATACTAGTAAAATTCATCAAGGATATATTACTATTGAAAAAAACAAAATAATATTTATATAAAATAACTACAACAAGCACTGATATTTAAATAAAAACTTAATGGAATAAAAGTACTGCAAATATTTTTAAGTTTCATGTTTACACAAGCATAAGTTTGTTTTTTTGTCTTACACAACCAGTACAATGAGAAATTAAACTTTTTGTTAGATGGATAAATTACACTATAATCCTTATTGATTAAATGGCCTGTGGAGGGTAGGGTTATCTGGAATAGTAATTACTAAATTTTCAACTGATTTACAGCTAGTTGATTGGAAAGAGCACTAGAAATTAAGAGGTTGGAGCATTAGGATTTGTGGATCGAGCTTTGATCTACAAATCTGCATTAAATTGTGCAGGGATGTTAACAATTGATATATAAAAATTCCTTATAAGTAATAACTTGCATATCCAGATTTATCTTCAATTATGAAATTGTATCAGGAGAAAATATTTTGCAATTTTTGTTGATGAAATAATTACTTTGGGAGCACAGTGATGAGAGTAGTGGACTTAAGAGCTAGAGGTCCCTGTAATGAGTTCCAACGGGGGAAAAAAATTTTGATCACTGAATGGAAATTGGGGTCAGCTTATGAACATTATTTGAGATATGAGCAAATAACTGAGTGCAAGACTATTTCTCACCTTGGAACTTCTATAATGTTTTCAGATACTAATTTTTTATGTATGTAATTTAACTTAGTTGTTATGTATTACTTATTGGAAACTACTCTACTTAGCACATTGTTGTTTCTTATCAAATGAATGAATGTATTTATTTTAATAAACAGTATTATTATTACAAATGTATGTACATTTGTAAATAACAAAACCCTATAATTGCCAGATCATCACCATCATTAGTTACAAAATAGGAAGAGGTTTTAAAGATGGCGCAGCAATTCTAATTAATACCAATGTTAAAACCACAATACATCTTGGCAAGACATAATCAACAGCATTACCATTACATTCCAATGATGGCCTGTACTTTTGAAATTAAACAAGAGTGAAGATTGTTGACTGCAATCCTTGCATTGACTTCTAGATTCATAATTGGAAATTATACTATTGGCTTCCAACATAGAAGCAAAACTCCATACAGTAGTGCCACACAATGCAAGCCAAAGTCATCAGATTTGTGCATAAAATACCTATTTAGTGCCTACTCATCCAATATCCCCAGACTAATTTCTAGCTTGTGGCTTTCATCATTGAGGAGCCTTGGATCTGAGAGCAATGCACCTAGATCTTAGTATCTACTAGGAATTTTATGCACAAACCTTCCACTAAGTGGAATTAGTGTATGGAGAGTTTTGTCACTGTGTAAACAGCTTGTGTAAGCATAAAGAATGTGTGATATTTGATGGTTTAATTGGCTTCCAACCTTAACAGGCCTCTATGATTCTGTGAGTAAACATGTTCAGAGTCATTATGAAAAACTCTTGTAATCAAACAACATATCAACTTCCAGTAAATTAAAATGGTTATACTTTGAAAAACATAAACACATAAAACTAAATCAAATGACATCATCTTTCTCTTTATAAGATTCTTAAATTCTTAGTAAATGGTGATTTATAATTTTAGCAGTCAATTCAAAATATGCAAATGAGTCATAAATGATATAAGTCATTTAGCACTACTTGCTACATGTTTTTTTTTTAAAAAATTTAAAATGATAATTTTATTTCATTTTTTGATCTGAATTTTCTGTTTTGGGGGAGAAAAAAAATCAAATTATTGTGATCTAAAATAACGGTAAAATCTAAAAAACTTTATCACATTATTCGGAATGACTTTATGATTGGTTGTTAATCATCTGGTAAAAAAAACTTACTAGTCATAATTTCACAGTTTTTTAGCAGAAGGTAGACACAATATTCTTAAATATCAAAAATCTTTTTGAAAAGAATGGTCAAAATAGATTGGATATAACAATGTACAGCTTATTTCCATCATCTATCAGTAAATGTTGAATGTATAGAAAACTTTAAACTTTTCAAATATGAACAACTTGTTAGTAATAATACACAAAGAGACAGCACATGTTAGTAATTACACAACCTTTTGAGTAGTAGTATTCTTCAGATGTTGCTGGCATGACCAGTGATGGTATTCGCATAGGAGTCAAACTCACAACTTTAGATTTTCAAATATTGAATTTAAGGGAAACACCAACTGAGCTATCCTGTCAAAGACAAGAGATAGTAGAAATTTTGTATATATATGAGGATTGATTCAAATCCTCTCGAGTCCTTAAATTTTTTTTTCCCAAGAGAAGGTTAATTAGAAGCTTTTTTAAATTTTTTTCTAAGAGCAAAGTTAATTAGAGGCTTTTATACCTTGAGTATTACCACACTTAATTGATTTATAGGATTATTTGCTATTGTCATGTGAGCAGCTTCCTTGCATTTTCTTCTTTGCACTTTTTCCTCTTTCTAATGTTTTTGTATTTTCTCAATTAAACGTGGTCATTAGCAGATATATGGCTGTTACTGTAGATGCATCAATTTTTTTCTTTTAACTATTAGTTTGCGTTCTCGCTGTCCAACAGGGCGATAGATCTCACTAATAAAATTTCCACATCACCTGGTATTTCATAGGTGCAGTTTTTGTTCTTTAGCATTTCCAGTTTAGACTTAGTAGAAGTAATAATTCCTCGAAGGATGGTATGGCTTTGGAAAGCTGTTCTAATGTTATTGAATGCATATTTTCTTTAATTTGTCTACCATAATTGTTTGTTCTTTTGGTGTATCTTTTCATTGTCTGTTAAAAGTTTCCTTAATGATGTCTGATTGATAACCATTCTTCATGAGAGTTTGTTCTATGAGAATTTTTTCATTTTCCAAATCAGTTTCTGAACAAACTTTCTTTGCTCTATTCCAGTGATAGTATAATTCCATGTTTAGTGCTTCTGGTATGATTGGATGTATATGTGAAATACTTGCCAGTGTGTGTTGGTTTCCTATACATTGTTTTTACTTTGCCCCGAGGGAATCTTGCATTTGTTCTTGTTATCGATTCCATTGTAAACTTGATTGAAGGAGATATGTTGTGATATGTGTCCAGAATGACTAATTGTCCATCACTATGTGGCCATACTGCAAATATATCATCGACATATCAAAGCCCCACTTGAGTTCTTCAATGTAAATGTTGTTCAGCAAGGGTGACAGTGGTGATCCCATGACAATCCCTTGATTTTTTTGGAAGAATATATTGTTATGCAGAACATTAAGAATTCCATATCAATAAATAGAGTTGTTCTAATCTGTAAAATATTATATAACCTTTTCCTTATAATAAACAATGCCTCATCACTTGGTACAATTGTAGATAGACTTTCCATGTCAAAGCTTACTTATTGTCAGTTCTTTCCATTTTCATGTCACTGACTAATTCTACAAAGTGTTTAGAAACCTTGATAAAGGATAGTGTCCTATATGCCAATGGACTGAGAATGAGAAGAAATCTCGACAAATTGGTAGATTTCTAAAACTAATAATAGGCCTTAATGGAATGTCTTTATGAATTTTAGACAGTTCAAACGTGAGGAATCTTGCTGAATTACTGATGTACCTGCAATGCATCTGGAGTAATGCTTGTAATTTTATCTCTGTATTTGGAATTGGATTTTTTGCTACTTTTTTGTATTGCCTGCTGTTAGAAGTTGTATTTTGTTATCATAATCAGTTTTATCCATTATAACTGTAGTGAAAAGATCATATTATAAATTACAAGGAAGGATAAAAGAAAGTCAGAAGAAGCTTGTAAATATACATGGGCAGGTAATACTGCAACTAGTTTATCAGCTTCATCAGTGAAAAATCTTTGTTCTAAATACTTTATTGATGCTGAATTATCTGTTCTTGGAAAATAATTGAATTTCTCATTACACCATCTATTGTCCCATTATTGGATATAATGGCAGCCACTGAGGAAGTTACCCAAAAATCGCTTCTGGAAAGCAGCAGAGTTACATTGGATAGTTAAAAAAACACTTGCGAGACATTAAGCGCAGAAGCAAAAACCAAACGTGATGAGAGGAAAGCTATTAAATCCCTCAAACAGAATATATCTATAATCATTCTTCCTGCTGACAAAAGAAAGACTACAGTTATAATGGATAAATGCAAATACTTCTTACAGCAGAACAATACAAAAAAATAGCAAAAAATCCAATTCCAAATACAGAGATAAAATTAGAAGCATTACTCTGGAAACATTGCAGGTATTTCAGGCATTTAGAAAAAAGGAATTAACTTCGTATTTTAACAAGATTTCTCACCTGTATGGACTATCTAAATCCACAAAGACAACATTCCATTAATGCCTATTGTTAGTTCTAGAAATTCACTATGGCAAAATTTGTCGAGATTTCTTATAGTTCTTAGTCCATGGCATACAGGACAGTCCTTCATCAAGGATTCTAAGCACACTTTGTAGAATTAGTCAGGGACATGAAAATGGAAAGAGGTGATAATAGATAAGCTTTGATGTGGAAACTACTTACAATTGTACCATGTGATGAGATATCTATTGTAAGGAAAAGCTTATATGGTAATATTCTACAAGCTAGAACAACTATCTATGAATATGGAATTATTAACATTCTGCATAACAATGTACTTTCAATATAACTCAGAATTCTTCCAACAAAATCAAGGGATGGCCATGGGATCACCATTGTCACCCTTGTTGAACAGCATTTACACGGAAGAACTTGAAGCCACAGCCATTAATACTATTCCATATCCATCTAGAGTGTGGCTTCGCTATATTGATAATACATTTGTAGTATGGATGCATATCAACAATATATCCTTCAATTAAATTCACGATGAAATTAGAATAATAGGAAACCAACACAGTGGCAAGTATTTGGTATATACATCCAATCATACCAAAAGCACTAAACATGGAATTATATTATCACTATGAAACAGAGCAAAGGAGTTTGTGCAGAAACCAGTAATTTGGAAAATGAAAAGATTCACATAGAACAAACTTTCATGAAGAATGATTATCCATCAGCTGTCATCAAGGAAACCATTAATAGACAACGAAAAGAGATATCAAAAGAAAAACAATTATTGATACTATAGTCTATCCATACATATCAGGAATGATGGACAAATTAAAGAAAATCTGGTTAATATAACATTAGAAAACAGCTTTCCAAAGCCATACTATACTTCGAGTCATTCTTACTTCTACAAAGCCTAAACTGGAAATGCTGGAGAACAAAAACGGCATCTATGAAATACCATGTGAATGTGGAAGGAAATATTTTTGATGAGACCTGTCACCCTGTTGAACAATGATTGAAAGAATACAAACTTAACGGTTAAAAGAGAAAAAACAGATGTAGACCATGTATGTTCTAATGGCCATATGTTTAATAGGGAAAATAGAAAAATATAGGAGAGAAAAAGTGCAAAGAAGAAAATTCAAGAAAGCTGTTCATATGACAATGGCAAATAATCCTATAAGTCAACCTAATGTGGCAATACACAATGTATGGAAGCCTCTAATTAACATTGCCTTTGAAAAAAAAATTGAAGGACTCAGGAGGATTTGAACCAACCCTCGCATATAAATATATGAAATTTTTACTATCTGTTGACTTTGACAGGATAGCTCAGTTAGAGTTTGCTTTAAATTCAATACTTGAGAATCTAAAGGTGCAAGTTCGACTCCTATGTGAATACTGTCACTGGTCAGGCCAGCAACACCTGAAGAAGAATGGAGAATAATACTACTAGAAACATGTAATTACTGACCTGTGTTGTTTATTTGTGTGTTATTTTATTTACTAACAAGTTTGTATTTGAAAGGTTTAAATAAAATTTAAAATGTTCTATACATTCAACATTTACTGATAGATCATGGAAATAGTCCAACATATTATCACATCTGATTATTACTATTTTAAAAAAAAAATTATCACTACCTCGTTCATTTCATATAAAGTTTAGAATGCTCTCGATAAAATAAGTCATTATATATTTCCTCCATTATTTTTATAACTCAGTCAAATTATAAATAGAACCCCCTCCCCCCGCTCACCCATCCCGAGAAAATGATGCAGTATAATCTGCATTTTCTCCAATGCCTGTCTGAAATTTTATTTATAGATAAAAAAGATTTATACTCGTATTATTTGTTTTGTTTTTTCCTCATTTGTTTTGAAAATCTCGTAATTATTTTTACACATGAACACAAATAACTTAATTAGGTTATAAAAGTTATATATTAAATATTGAAATTAATGCATAAATATGTAAATAAACACTATATATTTTTAAATAGATTTTCATAGGTTTGTAGTTTTAAATGTTAGAAATTTAATGCGAGTTCTCTGTGCATTTTATAAATTTTCATTTATGTAATGAAGCAAAGTTTAAAATAAAAGTTGAAATTACATATAATAGTATTATGTTAAGTCAAAAGTGAATTTGTTTTTAGTTTATTATCAAAGTTTATGTAAGGATTGTAGATTAGACAAGAATATATGGGTGAAAATTTAATTGGTTTTAAATTTCTAACATTTAAATCTATAAACCTGTGAAAATGTATAACTCTTTATAAGAGTTTTACTTTTTAAAAGTATTTGGAAAATGATATACTCCCAATTTCAACACATATAAGTAATTATTTTCTGATTTTTATGATTGTTACATAAGCTTGGACAATAAACTAAAAGCAAATTCACTTGAGTGGTATAATTTCAAATTTCTAACATTCAAATATATACAGCATTGTATATATTATTATTCTGATTATTAGTTATGTAGTAAATTTATATTGTTAATAATATTGCCTATATAGAACTGGAGGAATTTACTTAAAGAAACATGTTTTTAGCTATTACAAATGTAATTTAGTTGTCTAGCTGTATAATATCATTAACTTACATTTATTGTATATTAGTTATAATGATGCAAGGCAAAGCAATGATTTAAATCATTAAAGTGAAATACATACAAAGTTATAGATGGAAAAATTTGTTTATTTATAAATAAATTTGGGATATTATAAATATATGAAATCTTAGCTGCCTGACAGAATTGAAATAAAAACATAATTTATACATAACTTTGCCACTTATCTCCAAAATTTTTAAATTTTGACATGTCAGACTGAATAAGTTCCTCTGCTATTCTAGACAGCATTATTTGTTTTAAATAAATACTATTATGTAATGATTGATACGGCAAAAAGTTGTTTTTATTTACTTGTCAAATTCTGAAATAAATTATATTACTATAAATAAAATCAATGACATTTATCTAATAAAGATTTTTTAAAATAGTATTCTCAGATTTTTTAAATAACACGATGCATATTTAATATAAACTATTACTTACTTATTAATAAGTATGAATCAGTTTCTAGGCAAGCAAGCAAAGCATCCAACTGTTGCTTTTGTTTGTGGTGAAGTTGACGTAATGTTAAATGTTTAATCAGAAGTTCCTGTGTTCGATTATGCAAATCTTGTACTTGAGTCCGATTTAAAGTACCAATCTTAAAAAAAAAAACCTTATATTATTATGTAAGTTATATATTGAAAACAGATTGGCCAATTCCAAAGAGTTTACTGAAAATGAAAGCCATAATTATCAAAGATAGTTTACCTGTACTTTCCATTTAAATTTTACCAAAGTTTTTTTTGTAATAAACTAAAGATTAGCCTTTCAAGCTAACGTACATGCACTTTTTATGAATGTTAATAATAATAAATGAATACTTTCATTTCCAACACAAGATAAAGACTTTGCGAACGAATAAATGAATCCACTTATTCATTCAACCCAAATGCTTATATATGGGCAAATCTTAAGTACTGGATATGAAAGCGTGAGGATAAATCAATCACTTTAAATTACTGTTTACTACGCCCATATATAAGCATTTAGGTTGAATGAATAAGTGGATTCATTTATTCGTTCGCAAAGACTTTATCTTGTGTTGGAAATGAAAATATTCATTTATTATTATTAACATTCATAAAAAGCGCATGTACGTTAGCTTGAAAGGCTAATCTTTAGTTTATTACAATTTATAAAACATAGCGCTATATAAATAAATGCCTCATTTACAAAGTTTTTTTTAAAAAATATGCAGTCAATATTCAAAAACAATCTTTCATACACATACAATATATATAAGTAATCATATTAATACAATAAAAATAATTTGAAATATGTAGTTTTTCTTTAAATTTTTAAATCTTGTCTCTTTATGCAATGAAACTTGAAAAACAATGGTACAAATTGTTGCCCCAAATCATAATATATGATCATCTGTATTTTTCTAAAAATTTGTTACCTAGTGCTAATTTATAATACCTCAAAGAGTTTATCTTTTTTGTTTAAAAAGTTTATGAAATGGTAGATAGAGAAAAATATTACTATTAATAGACTAAAGCTTTCAATGAAAAGCAGTGACAAAATACATTATCATTAAAAAATGAGTATGTAGGTAGAATATAATAATTATTTTATGTGGTGCAGCAAAAATGGAACTTCATCATATTACATTCCCATAGTTTACCGTAGACAAATCCCCAAATATGAATGGGTTTAGAATTATAGAAGAATTTAGAAAGTGAGATTTTTTTTTTAAATAACAGTTAACAAAACAAAGAGAAATTGAACTATTTATATATTAGATAATTTCTAATTGAAACAGAAGTAACTACCACCCACTGAGTTATGTGACATCAAAAATAGTGAAAGACAGATGATACCATTGTCTTTAAGCTTAGTTTTGAAATTATAGGGTGATTTGTCTATTGTTTTAATTTATGTACAGATTAATCTGAAATCAATATTAATATCTAGAGAGGATGAAGGAGTCTTACTTCTAACAATCTCTGAATATTAGATGAAATAGTAGTTTTAATAAATGTAATAATAAATAATCATAACTTTTTAAACATCAGTAATTGAAACAAAAGTAACTACCTCCCAATAAGTTATGTGATGTCAAAAACAATGAATGACAGAATGGTACCACTTCATCTTAAAACTGTTGTAATGTAAGCTTAATTTTTGACATAGTCTTGAAATTATACAGTGAATTTCATCATTTTAATTTACATATAGATTAAATAATATGAAATCACCATTAATATATACTGATGATGAAGGAGTTATACTTTTAACAACTTCTGAATATTAGATGAAATAGTAGTTTTAATAAATGTTATAACCTTTTTTAAATATCTGTAATTGAAATGGAATTAACTACTTCCTACTGAGTTATGTGACTTTAAAAACCACTATCTTGAAGCTCTATTGTTATATAAAATTAATTAGTTTATTTTTTAAGCTTGTGGTTAAAACACCTGTAGAGGTCCCTACTATCGCATTTTATACGCATATTATCGAGGTTAAAGCCTCCGTAAATATTACTACGTAATCAATGTGCGTTTAATAAATTTATAATTACAACTTTAAGAAGAGAATGTAAAAAAAAAAAACAAGGAATAAAATTGAATAATTTCTTAACAAATAATTTTTATATCATTGTTCTATATCAATAAGTTTTCATTAAAACATTATACAGTAACTCTTTTTTTACTTGCATATTACTACTCTAGAATGCTCCAATTGTTCTAATTAGAAATTATCTTCAACTTTTAATGAATTTCCTTTAGAATTAGAAGACAAGGCCTGAGGATTCTACTTCATTATGATCCATAAATAGATATACTATGGAAACCAGAATAATTTTTTGATTAAGAGTCTAATAAACTTAGTAACACTGCTGATTATATGGTAGTTTATTATATACTTAGTTTCTCAGATCAAGCAATATTTGAAAAACAAATAACTGCACTGCAGTTTTATTCAAATGACTATACTGAAATCCTCCTTTTAATCTTCATTTTGCTCAAGTGGAAATCAATTCAGAATGTTTAGATCTCCATCCAGTTTCTCTTAGTATAATCTAATTAATAGCTCTTGAGGAGGTTAAATGCCATTTAAGCATTGGTATAATCTTGCACAAGATTTTTAGCTAAAATCAAAGTACGTATTCAAATTTTTTTTCCAGTTTTCTCAATTAGGATAGGTTCTTTAGGAATCTTTTGTTCAACATCAAACCCATTTCCAAGAAATCAGGATCATGTGATACTAGATTGTACAAACATATGAAAAGAATATAAAATCTTGACAACTATTGAGAATTGAAACATTATCAATTATACACAAACACTTTAGATCCCGGGGCAAATTAAAATAATTTCTAATCACTATTTTATAATCGAATGGAAAAATTTAGATCTTGTGAAATTGACTGTAAAAGAAGTCATAAGAAATATAGTAGAAAAAGTGATTTATCATAATTTTTGATTCTTTTTAATAATCTCAAGACAATAAAAGGAGCATATAATTATGAGTAAAAGAATAAAAAATTGAATAATCATAACACAATAATGTAGTTATTAATAATAGATAACAAGAAATTTTATAAAATCTATGAAATGTAATTTTAACTAAATTCCACTGTTGCTTATTAAAAAATTAATAATGATAAAAACATATAATGGGTCCATCTTTTTCGTATAGTTCTGACTTGTGTTTGAGAATTGAGAGGTCCATGTGATGTCATTATTCCATCTTATTGGCTGTCACGTTAGCATGTTTAAGGCGTATCTGTTGAAGGCTTTAGCTTTCACGTTATTATAATGAAATAATGTTTTTAAAGACCTTTTATTTTAGAAAAGAATAACAAAATGTATAAAATAAAGAAGCAAACTATTTTTTCTATTCCAGTTCCACCATCTATCATAAGCCTGAATAATCAACAAATAATAAATGATAATAGTTATTAAATTCCTATCTAGTGCTATCATATTCTTACCCCAATTCCTCAATGGTAAAGGGCATAAACCAGACAATAGTCTGAAGATATGAATAAGACAGCAATGAATAGGGATTTAATAAACCCTACCATCAAGCATCTATTGATTACTGAAGATGACAGTCCTGAAGTAGAAAAAATAATTTGTTCCTGAAAAGTAATGTTAAGCCAGACTCAAGTGTTTTTTTAGTTTTACAAAAAATATTTTTGATTTAAATCTAAGAATATTTTATCATGGAATTCATTATAAATGGAAAAAACAATTATCTGTTTTAAAATCAATTGATGCCTCTCTTTTAAAAGTTTAAAAAAACAACTTCCCATTCTAAAAAACATGTATTGAATTTGATCCAAAATATTGTGTCAAATATAGCCTAAGATTTGTGGTAAAGAATTATTAAATTAAAAATTATAAATATACTGATTAAATTATTTTAGATAACTACTGAAATGAAAAGTATACACAGTGTACCCTAGTGAAAAGATGATTGGTTTTCCTTTGAGCACCATTCCCGAATCAATGCATTTCTTAAGTAGTGGCAGTTTAGTTATTCATTACAAAAATTTGAAAATGCTAGCATGTTTGGATCGTAGGTTACGACATGAAATATGAAATCGAGTTTTGTATCTTTGTAGAAAATCTAATGGAACAATGAACTAACATTAAATTTTGTTTTAAATTAGACAAAATTGTTAGTGAAATGTTTGAATTCAAACTATGAAAAGCAGTGAATTCATAAGTCACAAATTTTTCAAATTGGTTTGCAAGATTTCATGATGGCAGGTCGAGAATTGAAGATGATCCACAGCTAGGTACATCAAAAACAACTGGAAATGAATTAAAAAAATTCTAATAAAAATGTAATCAAAAATAGGTGATATTAATCCCCAAAACAGAATGAAATATATTAATATACAATATATCCTAAGTACATTTTGTTTGAGCACCCTTAGCAAAGGCAACAGAATATTTAAAAAAAATTATGTGCATCAAATCTCCAAATGGAAATTACAAAATTGCCACTTTAATTATGCATATTCCAAATCATACTCAAATGATCACTATTACATTTTATCAGGAAGTCTGATAGTATTCAATTGAGTACAGTTTGGAATATGCGCAATTAAAGTGTAATTTTATTTGGAGATATGATGTAATGTTTTTTTTTTTTTAAAAAAAGGTGCTCAACACCAAAAATGAATTTAGGATATATTCTTTATTAATTGTTTCACTCTGTGTTTCTAGGATTAATATTTCCTATTTTTGAACAAAGAAAATGCAAAAAAGTTGAAATTCTTTGTACTGATTTCTTTGTGTCTAAAAGATTCACTGAAGAACTCACTGGCATTCCCAAAACTATTGTTCAGAATATTTTAGTGAAAGATTTGAAAAAATGAAAGGTTGTGTCTCGCTTGTTGACAAATTGATCAAAAAGATTCCAGAGTGAACATGCGAAGAACTACAACTATGAAACCTGAATTCTTGACAAACTTCATGATGACAGATAAGATGTGTTTCTAATATGAATCATCAATCAAGTGCCAGAGTGTTGGTGACCTAGTGGTTAGCATAGTTGCCTTCCAAGCAGCTGGCCCGGGTTTGCTTCCCGGTCAACGCTTTAACATATGAAAAAAAAAGTGCCTGAGTGTGGAATGTAGATTGCTAGATGGAAAATTCCTCAAAAATTATGAAAGCAAAAGACCGAATGAATATTGTTCATTATTATCATTATTTTTTGCTTCAAAAGATATTATTCACTACAAATATATTCCAGAAGATCAGACAGTAAATTTTAATTACTATTTGAGTGCTTGAATTGTTTGTGGATCAAACTTTTTCACTCTTGATCAATGTTAAACAATAAAGCTCCAGCCCACAATACCAAGACCATGATTTTTTTGACCAAAAAAAAAAGCATTGTTATGCTTGAGCATCCACCCTATTCTGAATTAATCCCTTTTAACTTTTGGCTAAGTTGATAATGAAAGAAATGCATTATACTTCCATTCGGCACATCCAGAAGCTTGCAATAAAGTTTCTGCAGATGATTCTAGTGGAGGATTTCAAGAATGGCTTCAAACAGTTTTACAATAGTTTCCAGTGATGTATGGAATCACAAAGTTATTTTGAACAATAAACAATAAAAACAAAAATAATACCTTATGTTTTATCTCGCATCAATCACCATTTCACTGGGGCACATTGTGTATTTTTCTACTTCAAAGTTCTCATTCAAATCATTTAAGCAATTATCATATTACCGGATGTTCAATTTTCCATTTTTCAATTTTAGCTTGCAATTCTGCAATCTCTTCATCTGTAAGTTCGGCTGATGCTGGAATGACTATTAACTTTTCCTTTTTTTTCCTTGCCAACCACCGACGAATCTAAAAATATTCCACAGAAAATGAAAATAGTATTAATTAATGAAAGACCGTAAAATATTATAATATAAACCCAAAATCATATATCTTTTATAATATTTAACCAAAATAAAACTATAACTTTACATTATTAATCTTCTATTTATTTATTTATTTATTTTCTCTTTAAATAATAAAATCTGCAGCTGGAGGAATGTAAAGAGTTTTGGATCTATCAAAAATTTGAATACAATCATAAAAATAAGATGATGCATCACAATTTTTGCATTGCCTTAATTTAAGATGGATTTTCTTTCTCATATAAATATATCCTTTCATCCTCATTACAAGAACTGAACACATCTGTGGGTATTTATATTCTGAAAACTTGTTTTAAGAACAATTCATTCTATCCAACTATTCTGGAGCCATATTACAGGCATGATTAATGAAATGACATTAAATGAAAGTCCAATAATTCACATTCTCAAATTTATTTCTGGTAATAGTCTTCATCAGTAAAAAATTATGAACTATTAACACTTACATGAAGCTATTTTTAACTTTTTTTATTATCAAGCTAATAGCCCTGAAATTCAAAATCATGCTAAAATTTCTTAACCAAAACTAACCTGCTGACATTAGTGATGGATGTATAGGTGCAATCAGTCAAACTTCCAAAAACATGTTAAATCCAAACAGACATTCATGATGTTTTATATGTTTTGTCAGTTTATTATGAAAATAAGTGGACCTTATTACATCATAAAGGGGGAGGGGGTAAAATGAAACAGATCAACAATAAAGTGGAACAATCAGAATTTTCAGTAAGAGAAAAATAATCAAAAATGAATCTGAAGTTCAAATGTGATGATTATAATCTACTTTACAGATATGGCAAATACATATAACAGGCCGTAGTCAAAGAAACAACAATCAATGATCGAAAAATGGAGAATCACACAACATAAATAAAAATACATTTCTCTTTTAAATTATAACTGGTTAAGGCAGAAAATATTCTCTTATCCACAACGGATCTTTTAATTTGATGACTGGTTGAGAAACTGAATAGTAATTTCTTTGATAAATCATTAAACAAAACAGTTATTTTCTAGCAATCCTCTTCTTTTCATTAGTAATCTAATGAATAGAAGAAAAGTGCTTTAAAATGAACCTGCTTTTAGAAAACTAAAAATGTTAGAAACGTGATTAAATATTAGACTTCATTTAGTAATGTTAGACAAAAATATCCATTAGAAATGAAATGTTTGCTTGTCCAATATTTTGTACATATGAATTGGACCCCAAAATAACCAGAATAGTTCCTGGTTTATGAGCCTGTTGTAGTATATACTTTTGCTGTTACATACATCTTGCAGGAATGCTTCTGCATCGATCTACCAAATGACATCATCATATGAAATCGTGACACCACATAACACATTGTTTTGTAAAGTGCATTTTGCATTTTTGTCAGTTTTTTTATAATGGCTGAAAAGTTTGACAATGTGAAATTCTGTTTTCATTTACTGAAAACTACAAAGAAAAAAGTTGTAATGCTTAAAACATATTACAAGAAAGCAATCTCATAAAAACACAAGTTTAAGAGTGGTTTAATTGAAATGTTAAATTTACCACATCCCTAAAAAGTGTTGAAAGTGAAGCCCATAGTCAAAACCGCTGATTTTTTTGCGCAAACGGCATTTATCTTTCAGATTTAGTTCATAACGGTCAGGCATTACATCTGTTAGTTTGGAAACATTTATATGATGCAGTAAAATGTAAACATTCTGTTTTGTGACAAAGAAAATGGTGCAATCAGCCATATCACTCGATCTCACTTTGTGCAATTTTTTTTTTAATCACTCGAATGAAAAAATATCTCAATTTTTTTTTGTGGACTTAGAAGTGGTGGGAAGAAAATGACAGACATTAAAAGGCATCAGTTTTCGAGTATTTTCAGACTACTTTCAAAAATGAACAACCTTTAGATCAGTGTATTGCAGTAAATGGATAGTAATTTGAGAAAGATTAAATTTATAATACTTAAAAAATAAATAAACAGTTTTTTATTATAAAATTCCAGTTATTTTTGGGTAATCCTGTGTATATTAGTAAAAAAGTTAAATCTGCTTTAGTATAATAATTGTGAACGAATCTTACGAATATAATTGCAGAATCTTCTGATAAATTTTGGAAAAATAAATAACTGTTCAGATACTCAATAAAATTATTGTATTATTCAAAAAATAATAATAAATTTTAAATTCCAATGTTAGTATTGCATAAATTTATTTACAAAGTTAATAAAATGACATTAAAAAAAAAAAACATTTAAATCTATAGTATGCTGTTGACAAAAAAAAAAGTTAAGTAAATATTTTTTTTTTTGTTAATGTCAACAGCATATTGTATATTGTAAGGGTAGCTTACAATCCAGTTTAAACCCACCCTTATATGTCTACAATAGTAGACTAAACCCATAAAAAAGACCTAAGCTGAAATAATAGGTTAAATACATGATTTTTTTTTATTATATGCAAACACACTTGAAGTTTGTTTTAATAAGTACCAGATCAAAATAATGTTGAAATGAAATAAATGCTTTTTTTTTTGAAAAGCTTAATTTTAAAAACCTCATATATATATATATACCAATAATGACTTGTTTGTTAATGTGTAAATGTCATGATATTAGTAATTTAGTCAATGTGGTGATGACCTGGGGTCAAGTCAATGCCTAAGCAACCTAGTGTTGGAAAATGAGAATAGAAGTTTACTACTAATTTTATTATGTAACATCAACAGCTAACATTAATTTGCACAACAATAGGCACCTATAGAGATAAAAAAGGAAATTGAACATGCGAGTTTGCTGGACAACAGATATTAAGTCCCAGTATAAATACAAATCCAATCCATTTCTGTTCTCTTTCACATTTTATCAAGTGTTTTATAACAACCGCAAGCAGCAAATAGCTTAATATCGAACATTAAAACAAAGGATAAAATGGACGATGTTTTCAAAGATATTATCTATTCTGAATAAGATTTTAAAGCACTGAAAATTAAAGCAAATTATCATCAACATTTAATAAGGCAAAAAAAATCAATAATTTTAGCAATCGAAGACAGAAGACCATGCAATCGATCAAGAAGAAAAAGGAACATTATATATAGCCAGCACATACTGATAAATGATGAAATAAAACTTTCCTCCGCATAAATTTACTCAATGCCAATAATAAGCTGAAGAAAATTTAAATATTTTTTCTTAAATTACCAAACAATGTATATTGGCTAGATGAATGTGCCATAGGACCAGGGTACTATCTTAATTGCTAGAGAGTGTGATGCTGTAACTCGCTTGTATAAATAATGACCAGAAAACCGCCTAATGCCTAACCAGAAGTGTCTGAGTGAAGTCTGAAAGAGAATAATGTCCAAAATGGAAACAACCTTGTCCAAGCATTACCGGAGAATCTGGAAAATGATGGAAGAGTTATCAGAATGGACTGTATCCACGAAAGATACTGATATTTAAATTATAGACTCTAATTAGGAAGATTGGAACAAAATCAAAATTATGTTATATATTTTTTTTCTTTACTTTATACGTTTATAAAATTCTACTTTTATTATTCTAACACTTGGAAGTTTCAGTGTGTTTGCAATCAGGAGAGTCCATTCTGTAAGAATTAACAAGGAATGGGGGGGATGTTTATTGAGCTAGAATTTTTGTTTGTTTTGTAAATAAAATTTAAGTTGATTCCCTCCATAGTAATTTGATATTCTGTCATCATCATATAATATGGTTGGAGGTAAGAATTTTTGATGCTCTTCCATATTAATTTGCACTCACTAGGACAGGACAGAGTTTACGTTATATGTTTACTTGTTTGTGTTTTAACTAATAATTGTTACATTTAGTTATTCGGTATAAATGATTAATGTTCTTGTATGGAAGTATCTTTCTATCCACTTTAGAGAAGTTGTACATGGGGGGGGGTCCCAAAGAAGATCTCTCCAGCAGAAATTGGATCATGGAGCTATTGGATATATAGTGATATAATTTTGTAAATAGTTATTTAGCTTTGTGATCATCATGATAATGAAAAAATAATGTTTCTTTTATTCTATTTTATTTTTTTTGCTTTTAGTTAATCATTGATTTTGTATATAGGGAGTGTCCATTGATGCATATCTACTATGGGTATGGGATGGAATAACAAATAATCTTAGTCATCAATATAGTAGAGATGCATCTGGGGCACACACAATAATATTTTTACTATGTTAATCAAATTTAGATTTTTCTCTATTATAAATAAAATTTGTTTTAAATCAAATTGATCTCTAGTTTATTAAACTCGTTCATACACCCATCATTAATTTAATTGATTAAATATATATATATACACATGATTATTATAACACATAACACTGCAATAGGGTTGGATGTATCTTAGGTCAATGAAATCTTAGTTGCTACATATAGTAAATTCACCCTTAAAGAGAGCCAAAGGCAACATTCTCCCTGGGTTCGAATACTGAGTTATAATGGAATCCAAAAGAGGTGAGATATGGATGAACTAGCCTAAATTGTAACTAGATTTAATGAGTAAACCAAGAGCAAGCTCATTGGAGGTGGATATGATCATTGGTTAGTTATTTCATTGTGTTACTCCTAGCATCCTACCCGAAGACCCTAGGTTGGACTGTATGCATGTGCCACCCCCCCTCTTCTAGTGGAGAACCTGGACCGAAACAATATATTTAACTTTTTTTTTTTTCATTACTTTGTAGATAAATTTATGCCATACTAAAATTGGAGTTTTAAATTTATTTTTATTTTCTGAATAATCCAATAAATCTTGAGTATCCGAATAGTTCTTATTTATTTCTCCAAAATTTATCAGAATATGATTCTGCAATTATACTGAACTAAATCAGATTTAACTTTCTTATTAATATATCTACAAAATATTGCACAAACAAAAGTTTCACGTCTATTGGCATTTTTTGCTTGACCTTATTAAATCAAATCTAATATGTAATCACTTTTCTAACATCTAAGTTTTCTAAAAGCAGGTTCATTTCAAGGCACTTTTTTTCTGTTCATTTTCATTACTAAAGGATAAAAGAGGGATGCTAAAAAACAACCGGTTTACTTAATAGCTTTTTAAAGGGTCTACTATTCAGTTTCTTTGCTAGTCTTCAAGTTAAAAGATCTAATATGGATAAGAGAAAACTTTATTGACTTAACCAGCTATATTTTAAAAGGGAGATGTATTTTTATTTATCTTGTGTGATTCTCCATTTTGGATCATTGATTGTTGTTTCTTTAATTAACATTGACAAAAGCCTATTATATTTATTTGTTCAGCTTGTAAAGTAGATCATAATCATCACATTTGAACTTCAAAGTTTCATTTTTGATTACAGAAAACATTTTTGCCCAGTTGTGTCAAAAACTCTCTAAAATTATTCTCCATATCTTTTTGTTTTTCTCTCTCTTTAAAGTTTTTTTTTTTTTTAAAAAAAAAAAAAAAGAGGAAAAAAGCCTGTTTTATAATTATGAAAAAATGAGGCAAAGTTTCATAAAGCAGCTCAATGATCAATAATAGAAAATTGAATCTTATATAATTTTTTTAAAACATACATTAAAAAAAACAAACTAATCTGATTATTAATAACAATATCTCCAGATGATATTAGTAGTGATCTAAGTCTGCAAGAGATATTTCCAACATTAATATTTTGGCAAAGATTTGTGAATAATTTATGTATATTTTGCTTATTATATAGTATCACACTTTACTATTTAAAGTGAGAAAAATCATATTATAGAAGATTTAAAGAATTTTACAGTGACCATGGGTAAAGAGTGCAAAAGATATATCAATAAAATATTAAACACACAATGAATCCATTATTAAAAGTTATATTGATATTTTTGTTGATTAAAACACTAAGATCTAGGTGCAGTGCTCTCAGATCCAAGGTTCCCTCACTGACAAAAGCCACAAGCTAATATTGTACTGGCATCCATTGATTATTCTGGCTTGCACTGAGTGGCACTACTGTATGGAGAGTTTTGCATGTTTTAATAACAGTTATGAGCAAGCATAAGAAATAGTGATCATGTGATGTTTAGTGGTTTATTTTTGTTGATATGGTTTCATAGTTTTCACCAAATGATAGTTAAAATACCTACAAATATAAGATATCTAAAGAGTTATGTGAGAATCAGTATAATTTATTGTATCTCATTATATTGTGCAATGTCATAAAGCAAAGGTCTAATAATCTTCTTCATTATGTCGAACTGTTAGTCACTTGAGATTTATGTGACATTCAAGCATAGAAAATCACAGGTTGAGCTTGGATCCAGGAATCCTTAGTTCTCTAGTCAAACTACCATTGTAATAAACTGCCCAAAGTCAAAATAATTGTATGATTAATTACCCAGGAAATCATATGATGACTGATCTGGGTCATTTTATTTTATTAGCAGACAATCAATCAAGGAATATTTATGACTGAGTCTGCAACATTATCATTATACATGGTTCTTCATTAAATCAACTGTAATTACGACTGTCATCTAAAATAATGAATACCACAGAGTTATCAAGTATCAGAGACAAAAAAGGAGAATGATATCTATAGAAAATATTGACAAAGAAAATAAGTAAATATATATATATTTAAAATTAACAGCTTCTTTCACTACTTGTAAAATCTATAGCAAATAATAAAACTTCAATATTAGTCTTTTAAGATATTTTTTTTTGCCATAGCAAATAAAACTATAAACTTTAAAACTACAATTATTGCAAACTAGAAATAGTCATTGGTAGATTTTTCTAAACCATCAATTGGTAAATATGTCTTTTTCTATTTTTTAAAAATTACTTTGACTAGTGATCTCTTTTAAAAAAAAAAAATACAAATTTACCATATTTAAACTATATGAAACATTCTATAAATTGTTTAATGATTTGAAATTAGTAATTTGAACTTCACCTGTCTTTGAATTTTAACAGCTGCTACGATTCTTTGATGATGAGCTCGACGTTCAGGAAACTGTTTCCGTTCTTTATAACCTTTCCAGAGAGCCTGAATTTTTGTAGCAGCAGACTGAAGTTCTTGATCCAGAAAATGGTTTATATTAGCTGCAAAAAAGAAAAAGCACATACATATATATTATGTTTTAGTTGATAATACCTAACATTTTTTTCCTAGTGATTATTTGTCACAATATATAATTATCAAATTATATAATCATTAAAAAAAATGCAGTAAATAGCAATAGAGAGCAAACTATTATTTTTAGCTAGCTATTATGTATTGTATCAGATCCCGTTTAATCACGTTGCTCTTTGAATACCAAATTAAGATAAATAAACAGGGCCTTGGAAACAAACAATTTAAAAATTCAAATTAAGTAATATTTTTCTTTCACCATAAGCTAACTATCATGGGACAGTCATTAAAGGAAATGTAAATGTATTTGGGTGTAAGAGCTGTGAATCCATTCACACACTATTAAAAAGACGCTAAATAAAGTAATTAATAATCCACAAGACAGTTATCCCTGGTACAAGACAAACTAAGCTTATGGTTAATAAAATCAAACAAATTTTACAAGTTTCTTATGACTAATAAGTAATATAAATAATAGTGGATATAAGTGTGGCAAATGCAACTAAGGAAATAGAAAATGTTCTCTTGAATCATGAGGATATAGTCAAGACTCTTCAAATCATACACATATCACTTGAATGAAGCTTAAGATCTTCACAACTTGATTTTAAACTACAAATTATTTTCTTTTCTTAATAAATGAAATCAAATACATCTAATAGTATTCTACTTGCAAAATATTTAATATCTATAAGTGATAATTGCAGTGAGACTGAAATATACACTGTATCAATTATATACTATTTTAATTATACACTGTCCAAATATATATAAAACAAAAAAAAAAAAGAAAAACTATAATGAAAAAAAAAACTAAAATTCGAAATTTAGTAAATTTTCCATCTTTGAATGCCATATGCAATCACATTTAAAAAACATTAAAATTTGATAAATTAAAATGAATTTATGATACAAAATCATTTATTTTTCTGACTCAGACAGTCATATGTGATCACATTTATTAAAATATTTCTTTGACTAATGTTGAAAGCATATACCCTTTATTCTTTGCTTTGACATGGTACAATATTTCCATAATAACAGGTTTTCTAAGTATAAAGCTAAAAGTTTTATAAAATTTAAGAAAATTTGTAAAGTATCTTTCTTAAGTGATAAAATGGTAGTTATCAATTTAGTAGTGGAAAGAAAAAAAACTTGTCAAATATTTTGTATTGCACCAGAAAGCTTAAAGTTTGAAGAGGTTACTGAAATGGTTAATGGTTATGAGGTGTGACTGCATAGATTATGAAGACAATATGGAGCTAAAAACTTCAAAACAACTACAGAGGCTGTAGTCAGCTGATAATATGACTGCTATTATGTATCTACATGGAAGAAAAAATTACTGAAAAAAAAAAAAGATATTATCCAGACTATGTTTAATTGCAATGAAAGTATAATATTTCACTATTATTTAAAACAATAAAGATATGGTAAGGTATGTTGTCTATTATTTTTATTTTTTGGGTGAAATGTGAAGGAGTAGCTACAGATACAGTATATATATATATGAAAATGTGCTCTCTCAATTCATTATTAATAACTAGATTTTTTTTTGTTTTGTTTGTATTATAATTTTAAATTAAATATACATACTATACACGTAAAGAAACATCCATGTTGTGCATGTTGAAAAGTAGTCTCCATGTGAAGTTCAATAAACAGTGTATATTAATATCGTAATCAAAACTTATCAACAAAACATGAATTATTACATGTAGTGTATGATGTACATGAGGAGGTTTAGAATAATATAGCATGTATTATGGCTTTATTGTTTGTTACTACTGCTCAGGTTTCAGCAAGTAAAATTATTTAATGACAATCCTTAATCTTTCTTAGTTTACAATTTATTCTTCAATGCTCTCAATCATTAGCAGAATCAGCTAATTGCATGAATGTGACACAAATTTTAATGTAAAACTATATGCTGTCAAGTGTTGGTGGTGGTCGAGAGGTCAGCACAGCTGCCTTACAAACAGTTGTTCCGGGTTAATGGGTTCGCATCCCGACCGATGGTGTGACACATGAAAAAAAAAAACTATATGCTGTTTTGATATTTGAATCATGAAAGTTCAGAAACAATTTTATGATACAAACATAGATTTAAAATGAGAGATCAGACAAATTACTTTTCATAAACAAATTATTTTAATAGACCATTAATTAAATTGTTTTAAAAAAATTACAGAAAATATGCAAGTGATGAAAAAGATTCAGGAAAAGGAATTACTTAATGATGTTATTTATATTTTAAATAGCACAACTAATGTCAATAATATGATGGAAATTATTTTATTCCTTATTTGGCATAAATAAATAAAATAAAGATACTTATAGTTTGTGCATGAGTTAATAGTTTAAGGAGATAGTAGTTCAGTTAATATTAAAGTTTCTCTCACACACATATACATTTAATTCTGGCATATATGATCTTCTCTTTATAAATATATATATATATATCAATATAGGGTATTTGAACTCAGACTTTCAAGAAACCTTTAACTATTACACTATCTCATACTACTGATACACATAACCACACCCATGTAGAAAAGATAAATAATCACCAATATACATATTTCATGCTGAACTAGCACTTATCAGTTGATCCAGATTATCATCTCCCACACACATATATAATCAGTACTCAGTTTATATTAAGATAGCAAATCTTTCTACTTTAATGGACAGGTTTCAATCTACTCCAACTCTTCAGCCATCCATACCATTGAAAATCTGACGATAGAATGCCCAAATCCCATGCTGATGCTAATATTGTTGTTATGCCCATGTTGACCTCAAGTCACTCTGAACCCTCATGTATAGGACAGTATTTATTTAAATACATAGAAGAGAGATGGGCAGAATGCAGGCTTAATGTGTAAGATTTGAATACCTGGTACTTAGTTGTAAATATAGGGGATTTGAACTCAGACTTTCAAGCAACCTTCAACTATCCACACTATAATAGTGTGGATAGTTGAAGGTTGCTTGAAAGTCTGAGTTCAAATCCCCTATATTTACAACTAAGTACCAGGTATAAGAATGCCTGTATTTCAAATCTTATATATATATATATATCAATAATAATTTCCACTATGCATTCCAATTATTATTTTTGAAAAATGTAAACACATTTACAAGCATGCATTAAATTAAAAAATAATTTATAAGAAAAAAATATACAATATTTAATTTTCCTTCATGTTAAAATGGAATGCTAGAGCTTTTGAGATCTTGTTTTAATTAGTAACATGTTTTTGTGTAATGTCCACTACATTATCATGATTCTTAATGTAGACAGTTGCCATCAAAATATTTATTCCAATAAGATTTAAGTATTAGTAGAATTTTGCACTGAGAAGCTTTTATTATTCTTGTGATAATGGTGTATTCCAATGTAAACTTTCTTAGTTTATATTATTCATTTTACAACATAAATTGATATGAGATACAATTTCAGGATTTTATTTTAAATATGATGCATCACTATATTCTTCCCTTTTAAATAAATTCAGCAGTAAGTTAGGTAAATTTTATTGGTATTCCTTCTTTCCTTAAAAGATTATAATGAAGTTTATTATCCAATTAGTATATATTTACTGTGTACAATTTTCCTTTTAGTACATTTATTTTCTAAACGGATATTATTCTAACAGATATGACAATTTTTTCAGGCATTACCTTTCTAGAAAGACAAGATTAGATTCCTTTACTCCACAGAGAGTAAAGATTTCTTTGTGGATCTTCTTTTAATTAATATTGCATCTTAATTATTACTAATACCATACCAATAAAATATTACATGGTGACCATTTCTTATGCTTACACAAGCTGTTAAAATAATAGCAACTCTCACCATACAATAATGCTACCCAGTACAAGCCATATTAATTAATGGATGCTAGAATCTAATGCCTACTTTTTCAATATCCCTACAGCGGTTTCTAGCTTGTGGCCTTCATCAGTAAGAAGCCTTATATCTGAGAGCACTGCAACTTTCTAGCAGCCATTTCTTATTTTTTGCTAGACTATAAAGCTACAAATTCAAAATGGCACAATAATGTTTTCAATTCAAACTCATTTGCTTATATAGTCATACAGATCTGAACCCAGTTCAATATCTATATATAATGTTTTAATGGATAAATACCAATTCTGACCAAAGGATGATAGTGACTATGGTTATTCAAAAAATCAATCAAAATATATAGATATGGAACTGATTCAGATATGTATGACTATACAAATCAATGAGCTTGGATTGAAAACATTATTGCGTTTTCATTTTGGACTGGAGGATTATATTAGATCCAAAGATTTAGGTGCAATGCTCTTCACTCGGAACAATTATTGGATGAATAGGCAATAGATAAGGATTTTGATGCATAAACCTTCTAGCATCCATTGGTTACTATGGTTTGCATTACTATATGAAGAGAGTTGCTACTATTTTAGCAGCTTGTGTAAGCATAAGAAACGGTGATCATGTGATGTTTTAATGGTTTAATACTTATCCTGGCCAAATAATGATAGTACTATGGTTATTAAAAACCAAACAAAATATATAGATATTGAATTGAATTCAGATCTGTATGAGTATGTAAGTAAATGAGCTTGGATTGAAAACATTACTGTGTTTTTATTTTTGACTCATAGCTTTATTGATAACTAAAAAGGTAAAAGGTGGCTGCTGAGAGATTGCATTTGTCCAAAGATCTAGATGCATTGCTCTCATATACAAGGCTCCTTACTAATGAAGGCCACAAGTTAGTAACTATTCTGGAAATATTGGATGAGTAAGCACAAATAGGGATTTCAATGCACAAATCTTCTAGCATCCATTGATTACTAAGGTTTGCACTGGATGGTGCTATTATAAGGAAATCGTTCTTGCTATATTATTAATACTATTAATGAAGTGAACAGGTTTCAGAAAAAAGCTTTTAAAATAAAATAGTACTTTGAAGTTCATTTTCTTTTTGGTTTTCTTTCTAGAACAATTCTGACATAGTAGCCAATCACAAGTGTTTATTTTTAATCTAATTAGATATTCAACAAATGTAACTTGATTTTAAAGGAAGGGAAAATAAAGTTTTGTACAAAAAAAACAAAAAAAACATTTGTTTTAAGCAATTGATTTTGTACAATCTAGTGACAATCTTAGAAATGTTTATTTTGTAAAATTATAAATAATTGGAAAATTAGAAATAATTAACCCACTATTGTGTGTTTATAAATAAATAATTATCACTCTAGCTCCTATATAAACACACAAACATATTGTCATGAGTGGAAGGCTATGATGTATGGGTTTAAGATTAAAAGAGCAAATAAAATAATTATTAACAATTGATTAATATGATAATGGATTTTATATATATGCATACATAAGCTTTTATCATCTTTAGGCTTTCTTCTTCTTTTTTCCTCTAAACCCTATCAAGTTAACATAAGTCATGTTCTGTTATAGTAGAAAAAACCTCTATAATTGTATAAAAACTTGCTGGATTGGTTTCTGGATTCCAATCTTTTTCAAAAGTCAGCCGAATAGTTTTTCATTTTCAAAGTTTCCATCACATAGAATGAGAAACATCAAATCTTGCCAGTACTTATATCATTCATTAGTTACACCACTAATTCATCAGCTCAGCATACAGAAAATGTACCAGTAACAACAATATACGTATAATTTACTTTGATAATATAAAAAAAATGCCACAATATATAATCTTATATAGAAAATGTCAATTATTAGATTTAAAGCAAATAATCCAAGTGATAGTCAATCATGTGATCTTTATTACTTGTAGACAAAATAATTTTTTTAAATTAAAAAAATAATAGTCAAGCGTTGGTGGCTGAGTGGTTAGCATGGCTGCCTTACAAGCAGTTATCCTGGGGTTTGCTTCCCGGCCGACACTTTGATACAAAAAATATATATATAAAATAAATGCAATTTTTTTTTTTAGTGATTTTAATAATATTAAAAAGTTTAAAATAATTTTGTTCCAAATGTTGTTTTTTTGAACCACACTTCATGAAAAAAATTAAATTCTCTTAATTATTTTAATACATATGTGTTTCATCAGCTAAACTAACAATTCATCTATGGAGCTAAAATGATGAAGGCATAGCCCTAACATAAATTTCACATTATCTATTTTAAAAATCCCAACTGAAATTTTGCTACATAAAAGTAGTATTCTGACATCTTTCATGATCTCAAAGCAAATTGTGTATATAGTACGGTTACTTACAAATTGATTAATGAAACATTTATGACTGGGACATTTTGATCTTTCTCTAGAGAGTTTTTGATACAAAGTTACTTTGAAACTTTTAGCAATATTAATATTGATATAAAAAAAAATGCATTTTTTTTATCATATCACATGATAAAAGTCAAAGCTTTCAGAAATCACAGAATCTATAATCTATTGTCAAGACAATTTCTCTATGTATAAGGTGGATTCCACATTTATTCATTCTGTTCTAACTTATTAATAAAGACAAAGAAAGCTGATACATGGATTGTAAACAGACTGAGATTTCTATCTTCCTAGAAGTTTAAATAAACCCCATTAAACAGACAAATATAATCTGTTTTAAAAATAGATTAATAAATAATCATTTTTAAAAGTCTCTAATCCCACTACTATTAATTATTTAGATAATAAACATTAAATTACACAAAGGTAGATGTTTTATAAATGTAAATTACATAATAATATATCCAAAACTTACATAAACCATACAAACTATAGTATATTGTCAAGGCAATAAAAAATGGTAATCCTCTTTTATTTATAGAAGTTGCTTTAATAACAGATTGTAGATTTTATGGTTTATATAAGCTTTGGCTGTTATCATTACATATATATATATATATTAAACCATAATATCTGAATATTGCCTTGGCAACAGACTATTGATATTCTATTGATTTATTTTAAGCACTGTTTGAGCTGATGTGATTTATACAGTGAATGTGAAAAGGAAAAATTTATTGCTATTATATTTGTTTTAATGTGAATAAAAAAAAATGAGTAAAGAAAAAATGGAAGTGGAAAAAAAAATTATGATTCATCTTTATGAACATAATTATTTATTTGTTATAGGTTTATATTTTTGCTATATTTTTTTATTATTAATGATTTGCAAAAGAACTGTTAGCTCAGATTTTTTATTTGTTATACATAAAAAAAATAATATGATTTCAGGTTTTTTCTTCTACCCAAGGAGTATGAAAAATGGAGCTGATTGATTAAGTGTATGGATTTGCTTTCTTTTTTAATACATAAATTTGTAAAAAATTTTATTAAAAAAAATATTTTCCATTCTCTTTATAGTAAGCGTAGACTGGATAATGGTCATTATCTATATGGTTCATTGTTTGTATTGAACCACAGTCACATAAGTCAGGGGCTGTAAATTTAAACTATTGATAAAATTCTATTAATATTTAGAAATACTAAATTTTGCTGACTTTATTTGTCAGAACTAGGAGGTGGGGTTGTTGAGAACTTCACAAAAAAAATTAATTTCTTATGCTATAAAAAGTTGAATAGTTTCTTGGTCGACCCCCTCCCCCCAATAGATCTTCATTTACAGTATAGTGAAATTATATTTTGAATGAAAAGGAATCCAACATCATAATAGTTTTTATACATATTCCATGAAAAAATTTCTCTTTAAATATTTGGTGGTAGAGAAATATGGGAAAAGATTGGAAGTGGCTGCAAAAAAGTAGACTAGAGTTTGCAGTAATATTTAACTGAGTAAGAAAAAGTTTATGTGGATACTTCTCCAAATAGAAGTATTCAGCAATAGAAGATGCCCCCAGGAAGCTGTTCCTAAACTGTTTGAATCATGAGATCAAGTTATTTGAATCAAGAAAGTTACTTTTAGAAATTATTTTATATTGAATCTTCAATAAGTGAGGAAAACATATTAGTATATGATCCAAGAAGGTTTACTTCTAACTAGTATAAGATAAATTTATGTTTCAGTCATTATTACAAAACACTATGTTAAGTTTAAAATTTTCTTTCTTGTTTAGATAGAAAGTTAAACACCCTGACTTTATGGGATTAACAATAATTAATAACTGCGTGATGTGTTATCTAGATATTAGATTCTGTCTTTAAAGGTATTTTACAGATAGCATTAGTTAAAATTTTTTGCTTATTTTTTTTTTTTGTCTGCTCAAATTTGTGGTGTTCTTGTGATTGGATTATAAAGATTTTCCTTTTTTGACTTAAAAAAAAAAGGGGTTCACTTTTTCCTTTTTTTGGTAAGATATTGGAGATTTGCATTTTAAAGATATAATAATTCAGATTAGTGATGTTTATAAAAAAATAAAATAAAGAGGAAAAATTGTTAGATGTTCAAACAGAGGAAGGGATATGTTAACCTTCATTACATAAAACCTTAGTTCTTATGTTCATCACTTTATAATTGTGTAAAACGTACTATTAAAAGATTTGTCAAACCTATTATATCATGCATTTTAGTGCATATAGAATAATGCTCTTTCAAAACTCCTGATTCCTGGGCCTTTTCAGATTAGACCATTTTACAGATTTAAAAAAAGTCATTCAAATAAGTTGAAAAATGTTAAGGAAGAGAAAATGCTTACATAATATTGTTGCTTTTATTGCTTTAAAAAGACTATTAATTAAACAAAATTAAATTTAAACTTACTGCTTATATTTACATGAGACAAATATTGCTCATACAGAACTATACAGTAGTAATTGAATAAAATTAAATTAGCAAATATCATTTTAAAAATATATTACTTTTAAAAAATGAACATAATTTATTAGTGAACATTGTTTAAAAAACAGTAAATAAAAAAAAAATTAAATGAAATTTATTAGCAAGTATTTCTTTAAAAAAATGCAATTAAAGATGAAAGAAAAAATTTACAACCATTTCTTATATTTACTTGATTAGAAAGAATTGTATTTCTTCAGGATTTTGATAAACATTTCATTATAGCTAAGCTGTTTTGTGCTCTTATGAAACAGTTTTACTTGCATTAAATGAAAATCCTAATCTTTGATTATCATTTATATGTACTGATTGATCTAAAAGAAGTGTCAACATATTTTGAAGTTTTCACCTTTATAGTTAAGAATAAACTTTTAGCTTTTATAAGTCATATATTTGAACAATTAAAGTGAACCAATTTTTTAGCAATTCAACTCTTTTACAAAAGAGTATATGTCTATAGACTTTGCCCACACGATAGTATAATGGCTGACATAAAACTGTCTGAATATTAAAAACTTTTCTCTTGAATATTTAATAATGAAAATTCTATCACAGAATTGCAAACTTTTCACTTTTACATGTTGTATATTATTGAGAATCAATATGTATTGTGATATTCATATAGCTTATGGATAAACATGTTTTGACTGGATTTTTTAACAGTTCAATTATTTCATGAATACATATGGAATCTGTATGCCAGATGGCTGACTTAAAAGTACTCAAATATTAGAAGTGTGTGAATTTGAGATAATGGGAATCTACCTATGTATGGATTTATGATTTTTAACAAAAAAATTTGCAAGATTTTTATTTTATTTTTTGCTTTCAAATGCATTTAATATTTAAAAAATAATTCTGGATCAAAATATGATACCAACAAACAAAAATATAATATTCTATCATATATTAAAAATTATATATATATTATAGATTCTTTCACGCAAAGTCTTACCAGCTGGAACAAGTTCTAAAAGCTTTTGTTTTTTTTCTCTAGATATTCTTAAAGAGCGCTTATGTTCAAGTTCTTTTTGCCGTTTCAACTCTACTTGTAATTTCTTCTGTTGGGATTGTTGAATCTTTAAAATTTTTTTGGCCCTGAAGTAAAGAGAAAATCATTTTTAAAAATATATTCATAATTTATTTTTTAAACCCATATTTATAAAATAGACCTGTCCAAACATAAAATCCTATGGGCACATTATGAACTAAAAAAACAAGCAATTTATTCAAATATAAAATAACACCTTAAAATCTTCATTTCTACAAAAACAAGATATGTATGAAATGCAACAAAATATAGAGAAGTTAACAAAATTTAAATAAGTATGGTTATTTGCATGTGTAATGGCCAAAAAATACTATTGTTGTGTGTTGACTACTTTGTGTATAAATAAAGATAAAATGTGTGTGTTCAGAACTTGTCAATATGGGGCAATATTGCTGTCAGTCTAGAAATAATGAAATGCAGAATAGAAGTAAATTATGAAAATTGCAAGTAAATCTGGATTTCCTAATTGGCATAAGGACAATAATGAAATATGTATGTAAATTAGAAGAGTTATCAAAAATGTCTACAGTATTTTAATATTTACTAAGGCTGTAAACCTTAAGAATATGCGCATGAAAATGTGAAGGTAGGGACCTCTACAGGTCTTAACCACAAGCTTATGCTTTGGAAGAAAAGAGGAGAACCCAGGAGGAACCCTTTCTTACTTCAACCTACTTTCTATATGAATAGGTGAAGCTGAAGCAGTTAGATTTGAGAGCGTGAAGCTAATCAATACTTCACTGATTAAGTCCACAATTCCTATTACACATTAGTACTCATGAAACCTTTCGATTTACAACGAGTCAAAGGAAAGATCTTATAGTTAGAAATCTATTATGATAATTTAAAGTTGTAATTAAGACCTGTAGAGATCCCTACCTTCACCTTTTCATGCGCATATTCTTAAGGTTTACAGACTTAGTAAATATTACTTACGTAATCAATGTGCGTTTAAATAAATTTATAATTACTACAGTATTTTAATGAAGGAAAGAAAAAAGATTAGTCAAACTCATTTAGACTAAATCAGAGATAGTCTCAACAGTAAGATGTTTTCCATATCCAATGACAATGAACAATAAATGCTGATGATGACACTAGTGAAAAACTAATGCAGAAAGTTAACAGACTGAAATGAAGGACTTTTAATAAAATATAGTAACCGAATCAAATTCTATAAAGAACTGTTCCATATAAACTTAAGACTGATTTATTATGAATTTAACCAACAACTTGGTAATTGAATATATTAAGTTATTACTAATTCATATATATATATAATCAAATATTCTAAAATAAATCTTAAAAAATTCCATATGCCTATATAAAATACAAATAAAACCTTTGCTATATCCAGTTTATAACATTTTCTATAACGTGCATAGGTTGGCTATAGCAAAGATTTTATATGTACTTTATATAGGCATATGTAATTTTTTAGTTTATTCTAGAATATTTTGATTATTATATTTATTTTGTTTGATATTATTATATATATATTGTAATCTTAGGTTCTGCCTGTAGAACTTTAGGTCAAGTATTTGTGACAACATATTAAAAAATGAATGAATTATAAAGTTTATTTTCTATTAAATAAAAGCCATTACCATGTTAAAGATATAGAGTCATTTTATAAGCTATTTAGTTGATTTGTAAATATTATTAGTGAAGATAAATTTATATAAGTGAACTTAAATAATTTTAGTTTATAAATCAAGATTATTTGATAGTTGTAGGTGTATAAAACCATAAAGATATTATTTTAAAGTATAACCTATTATTAAACATACAGTGTAAGGATTTAAGTATTAATGTATTTGTTGCACCTGTTTATTAAATTAAGTTGTCATAAGATAAATACATAAATACGTTTTTAAAATGATTTATGATTTTTAGTAATGTAATTAATTAATTTACAGTTTATTTTAGAGATATAGTTATAAATGCTGATTTTATAATATTCTAATCTTTTATAAATTTTAGTCATTGGTCAATAATATTAAATTAGTTATTTCTAAACAATTATTTTAAATAATTTTAGTGTGTGTAATCAATTTCCATTTAAAGTTAAAATAAAATGATAATTATGTTTTAGCTTCCTTGTTCAAAAGAGTTAATATTTAAAGCAACTTAATGCTTTTATTTTGTAATATTTATTGTTGAAAAATATTTAATGTTTTAAATAATTAAAGTTAATATTCTGGAAATTTAATATATATATGTTTAAGTTGAACAACTAATCTTGCCACTCTGTACACCATTAATCTCCACAAGGCTGTTCTTCCACTTTTTATTTATAATGAATCTTATTCCACTTGTAATTCCAATATTTGTACCTTTGCAGCAGAGTACCTGTCCACTTTTTAAACCATCTCTTCGCCTTTTCTTCTAATTTCACAAAGTCCAATAATGTCCCATTTAATATGAAACAGTTCTTACAATTCTTGCAATTTTCCTTCACTTGAAAGTGATCTGCAGTTGTAAGTACCTAATTAAAAGTCATCATCAAATGGCAGCCTGGGTCTGCAACCAGGGGATTCTTAGCCCCCTCCACCCTTGACCACCAACCATTGCCTTGTCTAATGACTTTACAGCCTCCTGGAAATAAGGGCCATAATTTATTTTGTCTGCCATGATTGTATACATCTATTAGAAAAAGTTCTCATTCACACACACTTTCATTCTATCAGGCAACTGAGAAGAAATACCATGGTGTTTCTTGATCTTAAAATCAGAGATAAAAAGCCAATAAACTCATCATGTTGGCTAATGCATGTTGGTGAGCAGCCCATCCATGTTTGTATACTACATGAATAATCACAAAATAATAACAGCTGCAATGATAATAACATATGGTGTGGACATTAGGAATGCCCGGCTCAGTTCCTTTAAGACTTTCAAGAGAAATCAAAGGTTCTCCTTTCAATTAACAGTAGATACCCAATGCAGATAATTCAGATTTATGCTTCAATAAGTTCTCATAATAATAAAGTAGTAGAAGATTTTTATATGGATGTACAAAAGGCTTTTGATCAGAGTAAAACATTTTAAAATTATTATGAGAAAAAATGCTAGAATAGGTAAACAAATGAAAGATGAAAATGCTGTAGGTAATTTTGGTTATGATAATAGAAATGAGAGAGGTCATAGACTTGTGGAGTTTGCAGATTTTTTTGAGAAAAATGTTAAAAGAAAATGGACATGGAAGCATCCAAATGAAGGTACAGCAGAATTGGATTAAATTTTGACTAACAGAAAATACATATTTCAAGATTGTAATGTCTTTAATAAATTCAAAACAGAAAGTGATCATCAATTAGTAAGATGGAAGATACATGTTAATGCAAAACTAGAGAGACAAAAATTATTTTAAAAAAAAACAATATTTACAGTTGATATTCCTAATCTTCAGGAACATTCTAATAAATTTAAATTAGAACTTACAAATCGTTTTAAAGTATTAGTAGATTTTGAATTATGATTCAGATTTGAATGAAATTAATAGGAAAATTAACTGCTACACTTTTAAAAACAGCAACAAAGATAGCTGTAGAAAAAAAGCAGCAATTGACCAATAAAATTTCTACTGAGACTAGAGAATTTATTAAGAAAAAAAGAAACATGAAAATATATAAATATGGTGCATTAAGAAGGATTGAATATCTTGAATTTTGTAAAATGGTGTGAAAAAGAGCTGATAATAATATAAGAAATTCTAATTATGAATTAGCAAGGAAAGCTGTAGAAGAGAATAAATGTCTCAAGAGTGGAAAACAACATTAAGGCATTGATAGGAAACTTATATCTGCAATAAGAAAAAAAGATGGAACTATTATTAAAAAGAGAGATGACATCATGATATGAATAGAATAGTTATATCCAGAATTATATAATAATAAAGAACAAATATCTCCAACATCTATTAAATCTTCTGAATTTTCCAGGATTTTAAATGAAGAAGTGAGACATGCAATTAAATTTATGAAGGGAAAAGCTCCAAGTAATGAAGGAATTATAATCGCTATATTAAAAAAAGCAGGTGAAGAAATAGAAAATTTTTTGGAAGAATTATATACCAAATTTCTAAATGATAAAAATGTACTAGATGATTTGAAGAATTCAGTAATAATATTAATATTTAAACAAGGTAATAAATAAGATACTAGAAATTACATATCTATCAGTGTTTTATTAGTTTTGTACAAAATTTTTAATTGTCTACAGAGAACACTGGATTTCTACCAACCAAAAGAACAAGCTGGATTTAAAAGGATTTAGTATAGTAGATCATATCTAAGTATTGAGAGAAGTTATAGAAAGGACCAATGAAAAAGAGTTGCCATTATGCTTTGGATTTGTAGATTATAAAGCATTTCTGCAATGATTAAAACATTGGATCATCAAGGTATAGACCCAGGATATTGTCATATTCTGAATATTTATAAAAATGCAACAGCAACAATTAGATTATATAATAATACTAGAAAGGTTAATCTTGAGAAGGGTGTAAGACAGAGTGACTCCATATCTCCAAAACTTTTGTGAATTAGAAACTAAAGAAGTAAAAGTAAATGGAGATTATTTACTCATTTAGGTTTTGCAGATGATGTAGTTGTTTTTGCCCAAATAATGCTTCAGCTTCAAGAAATATTGCAATAGTTATCAGATGAAAGTAAGAAAGTAGGAATAAAGGAAATGTTAAAAAAACTAATGTTCAATGAATTTTTCCAAAAGATGAAAATAAAGATTGATTATAATGAGTTAGAAGAAGTTAACAACTACAAATACGTTGGTCAGATTATTACTACAGATTGAAACAATGTATGAAATTAATCATAGAATTAAACTTGGATGGAGTGCTTTTGGTAGAAATAACTTAATATTAAAAGCAAATATGCCTATGTGTTTGAAAAAGGTTTTTAATAAATGTGTTTTACCAGTTTTTACTTATGGATCTGAAATTTGTACACTTAATAGAAGAGCAATATAGACCAGACTACTCAAAGAAGTATGGAGAGATGCATGTTAGGAGTAACAAGAAGAGAATGAAAATGCAATACATGGGTAAGAAAACAAACAGATGTAACTAACATTGGTGAAAGAATTAAAAGACTGAAAGTGGAGTTGGGCTGGACATTTTGCTAGAAGAGATGATAATAGATAGACAATTGAAATCTTAAATCGGATTCCAAGAGATTGTAAAAGACCCAGAAAGAGATCACATGTGATGTGGAGAAGAGAGGCTAGAGATTGGAGATGGATTGAATTTGGATACCTTCATCTTCCAATGGATTAATAATGGTTGATGATATATGTTCAAAAAATATTGTTATAATTCTATTTCCAAATATAATTATTTAAATAAAAAGATGTATTTATTGTTTTGTCTAAAATTTTCTAGACAGTGTAATTAAAGTTATTTTTAGAATCATTTGGCCTATCTTATAAATTGAGTTGAATAAATTAATTAAAAGTAACTTCCTCATTGTCAATCATCTGACTAATTATCAATCACATGATTTACAATATTTAAGCTCTGACTATATGTATTTTTCACTACATCATTTTTCTTCAGTGTCTTCTTGTGTAATTTTTTTTATAATTATTTTGTCATTTTAAACAATGAACAGTTAAAATAATTATCTGCCCAGGTCTCTAGCTTTAGACAAACCATCACTTCAAAACTTCTCCAAATTTATACACCACTATGAACTCTCCAACAACGCATAAATAAGAAAGCAATATGCTGCTGTAAGGATATGTGACAACAAGACATTTTGTCTAAAAAAGGTATAAATATTGCTCAAACTTTTAACTAATTTTTAAATATTTGTTTAGTCGTGCTTAAAATTGATCTGAAAGTAATAATTTTAAAATGTTGAATGTCAGAAGTGTATATAACTTTTCATTAATTTTAAAAAGTATATATGCTTTATTCTACAAGGAATTATAGATGTTATATTTTTAAATGCTGAACTTTGTTATTGTTAATGGAATATTCTGTTTAAGCTTAATTTGATATTTTAAGTTAAATTTGAACTTTTAGCTAAAATTGCAGGACTTGTAAATGATAAAAACAGCTATAGAATAATAATTATAAAATTATGAATGTCTTTGTCTTGTTCTAAGAGGAAACTATTATATTATTTCTTCATATTTCAAATGACATTTATAAAATTATTGTTGCGCTATTTTGAAATGGGACGAAATGTTTATTTCAATGATGTTAAAACCAAAAAATAATTATATTATGAACTGTGTCTTATTCTTAAATATTTTGTAAATGGATTAATTTCATTTTTATGCATTTTGACTTACAAATAAAATACATGTGGTAAAATATTGCATATTAACGAAATATTTGCCTTATTATAGAAATATATAACACTTTATTGCTATTAAGTATTTTATCTGTTTCTGAAAGATAAAATAAAATAAACTCTGTCCTTACTTTTAGTCTATGTATTGCTGATAAATGAATATTATATTTTCTATTATGCATTTCAAGTAGCTAGAAATAATTAGTGCTCTGATAAATTACCATTAATTTATAATATAAAATATTTTATACTCTATGCTTTCTACTATCTGCTCGTCATTTTTATAATATATATTGTTTTAAGAAGATTATTGTGTTCCTGATATAAAAATTATTTACTGCCAAATAAAACTTTGTATCACTTTAATGAAAGATATATTCTGCTCTTTATAATATTTCATTGGTAATAATCTGATTGGCTGTCTGGGAGACAATGATAGGCGCATGTGAAAGACTAGCAACTTTTCAATTATTACTAATTTAATAACAACATGCAATTTAGACAAATGTTATTTACATACGTTGTTGATAAAATATTTCATTGTGTGAAGCTACAAATTATATTTTTAAAGGAAATGATACTATTATTATTTACCATGCTCATGAAAAATTATTCATTACTGTATAAGACATTGCATTATTTAAATAGAAATATATTCTGCCCTTCATTAATGTTTTATTGCTTGAAACTACAAATTGTATTTCCAAAAAAAACCCAATATTTTTGTCTACATGATATTTAAAATGAATACTATGCTTTCTACATTTCATTGTTTTATATTTGAATTGCTTTGAAAGAAATTATATTTCTTATCTTTGTGTTATTTAAATAAATATTTTGTTATTATTTTGAATAGCTTTTCAGTAATGTCAGCGCTTAATTATTCTATATTTCTCAGATTTTAAATTATTTATTTTGCCAATATTTGTTAATCTTATCAACCTGATATTCTACTAAATCTTCAACATGTCCAGGACTTATGAATTATTAATTGGTAAAAGGGTATAAATATTTAGTTATAAGATTTATTCATATGGATTTTATCTTTATGATATATTATTTATGTATTATTTTAATATGTTTATCATGATAGTTTTCAGAATATTACTGTTTTTGAAACTTCGCAAACACATCAACCAGCTGCGCAAAGATAAAACAGATGAGATAATGCCCGATCTAGGCAAATTAGTGGGGATCAACAACCAAGATCAGAAAGACAACACAGCAATTGAAGCAGAAAATAATACGCCACGGCCTAAAAGGGAAATCAAGAAATCTCCTCATTTCAAAGACTATGAATTGATCTCTGAACTCGGGGGAAGTAATGCTTTGTATGTGTATTTGATTTTTTTTACACATATATATTCACAAATGTAGAAACTTTCAGAGAGAGAAAAAGTTATAAACAAAAATATTAAAGATACATTCTTATAAGTTGAAATTAAAAGCTATAATAATTAATTAAAAAGATTAAAAGCTGAAATGAAACAATAGTTTAATTAGCACAGTAGATTGTCGAAGCAAATTAAATTATTAAAAGGAATGCTAAGTAGATTTTTTTCGATAATGATAATCTACAAAATCAATATTTAATTAAAGTAAAGGAATAATTAATTACCTTCGAGCAAGGAAAAGAATAACCTGATTGGATGTACAGTAATTAATGAATCATCTCCGGAAATTAAAGAATAATAACAGCACTCAGTTTAGCGATCAGACCACTTGATTATTGGAGTTCTACCTGTGTGTATGGACACAGTTAAGCAATTGTTTCTGTTTGGTGTAATTTCAAGTGTGGACTGCTGGCATCCAAACGGCTCAAAAGTCAGCTATGGCTTTAAACAGGTCGTACCGTTCTTCATTATTATTTTGTTTATGCCTTCGAGCCCAATGATGTAATAACTGTGTACAATTATTAACTCTCTCCTATTGATCATATATTAAGCATTTATACAAATTAAACCATATTTCATTATAGTCACTCGTGGTAGTGCATAGAAATCAATATCACTCATGGTAGTGCTTGATTTAGATATTAGTCCACTTGTGGAAGTGCATCTTTATATAGCTGGACATAGCACAAACCAAATTGTAGATTTAGCAGGTGGATGCAGTGCTATTGTGCCTTGGGGCCTTTCCTATATATATATATTTGTAAATCAATTGTGTATTTAAAAACATTGTTAGAATATTTCAGATATATTTTTTTTATTTTCTTTTTTTAAACTGAAAATGATAGTTTAGAACAATTCAAACACTTCTTAATATCAAAAAAATATTCTATCTGTCAAGGTATATAAATCTGAAACTAAACTTGAATATTATATATTTTAATAACTTCAATCATAAGTCTGATTTGCTGATTTCCTGTGAAGAAGATAAATTAACTTTGTTTTATAGTTAAAAATGGAAAAAAATAAGAAGGAAAATAGATATATTCTTACTAAATTCAGTGATATCATCACAATATAAACATACCTGTAAAGTCTTTGAAATTGAGCAAAGGCAGAATTGAGTAGTTTAATCTGTTTCCTTGTTTTGTAACCACGATATGCAGCTTGGATAATGATTGCAGCTCTTGTAAATAGCTAAAACATCAGATAAAAAAAGACAAATATCAATAATAACATTTAAAACAGAGAAATTTTTTTATGAGTTTTGACATTTAAATTATTTTTCAAAAGTATTGCACTATCTATATATGACTTTAGTTTTTAATTTTACAACTACAGATGAAAAGGTCACTACTTTTTTCTCTTCTTTATAAACTAATGAATACTGTCAGAGGTGCATTACTGCAAGAAAATCATAAAAGCAAAAACAGATATTACAAATTTTGATTAAAAAAATATATATAATATATAAATTAACATTTTATAATTTTTATTCTACAGTCACAGAAGATACTTATAGACAATGAAGTGTTGTTAAATGTATAACAATAAATTTGTTAAAAAATAAAAAGGTGTGCGTGTGTATATATATGTATATTTTATCGTAAACTTTACTGATTTATATCAATTTGGAATACAAAACTTTCAATATAAATCAATTGACAATCACAAATTATTTTAATTCGGCAACAGTCCAACAAAGAAAGTTACATACTAATTCACACTTTATTCAATAAGGTAATTATCATTAAAACTGATGGGTGATCCATTCAATTGGAAGTTTTTTAATATGAGCATCAATAATATAATGATGATTATATTTTTAGCTTTTTAGATTCAAAAAAAAAAATTTTGGGGGAAGGGGGAGATTCTACAAGGTTATTTATAAAATCAAATTTACATTTTAAATATGTATTTAAATGATATATATATATATATATGAAAGAGCATTAGATATGTAATCAACTGGTTTACTATTGAGAGTTTATAAGAAATATGAGCATTGGAAGTAACTGCTGTGAACAATGGATTTTTTAAATGAGCACTGTGATATAATGATTGTTCTATATACTTCTATATCCAGAATTTGAAGTTCAAATTCATGTGCAACTTGGATTTTTTCAGTTGACTGAGAATTTCCAAGCAAGCTAGAATTTTTCTTTTTTAGTTCAGCCCACAAATTAACTAGCAATCAAATTATTCTGGTCAACATGATCTTTGTAACATGAATAAAAATGCTCTTTTTGTGTTTCATTTAGGTAGTTATTAAAACATCTTTTCACATAAATGTCCTACCATTTTCCATTTTCGAGTCCCTGCTTGTCCCTTATATGACAGAATTATTAAAATTATTTGTTCCTGACTTTACCCAATGAAGAAATAATTACCTTGAGAGGTAGCATGGGTATTTCCAATGTATTCTACAAACCTTTAAAGATCCTTGTATGTTTCTTTAAAGTTTAGTTTGATTCTGTCTTGTGAGCAGTTAAGTGTTTTTCTCCTATTTTGTATAAAATGGAAGTTCTAGTCATCAATGTTACAAAAATCCAGTGGACAAGTTTTGTTATATATGTGGACAATTTATTTTAAAGACACAGGCTGGATCTATATTTGAGGAAGTTAAAAAAGCTTATTTTTATATCTTAAGTGCCAAATTAGTGATCAAGATAAAAGTTGGGCCCCTCATGTTGCTATGTAAGTTATCATGTAAATTTAGTGCAGTGGACGCATTGCAAGAAACATTCTATTCCATTTTCTGTTCCTATGGCGTGGAGGGAATCTTCTGACCATGTAAGTGATTTCTACTTCTGTATCACTAAAACAGAAGAGTATTCAAAAAAGCAAAGAGACAAAATTGAGTAACCAAATTTGCCTTCTGCACTAAAGCCAGTTCCTCATAACCAGGAATTACCAGTGCCGACTGCACCTTTAAACTTGGATTATCCGTTTTCCAGTGATTCTGATTCTTCATCAGGATCTGATCCACAACTTCATGAGAATATTAGTAGTGACCTACATTTTTACAAACTACCTGTGAACCTCACCTAATAACTCAGAACAAATTTAATGATTTGGTATGTGACCTGGCTTTGTCAAAACAAAAATCTGACCTTCTTGGTTCCAGACTTAACAGTGGAACCTGTTCGATAAAAATGTGTTTTATTTTACAGAAAATGGAAGATTCGCTATGTGTCTGTTATGATATTGATGGTTTAATGAATGAGCTTAATATGGAACATGAACCTTCCAAGTGATGTATTTTTATAGATTCATCTAAGGACAGCTTAAAGCAGTCTTGCTTCGCAATGGAAACAAAAAAACCATCTATTCCTTTAGCCCATTCAGTAATAATGAAAGAAAACTATGATGACTTAGCCACCATGCTAATGCAAGTTAAATATGAACAGTATCAGTGAATATCTGAATTTAATGGAAAGTAAAATTCATAACCAGATTATAAATTGAAAAAAAATCAGCCAAAGTATTTTATTATCCTTGACTGTATTCCAGATATCAATTATCAAGAATAAATGTCTCTTACACTCAGATATGTTTCTAATGGTAAATAACATCATTCAATAATTAGTGTTTATGAACAGTTTATTAACCTTATAAATGTAGAAAGTAACTTCAGAGTAATTCCATGAATATTTCCGTAGTGCTTTCTTCATCTGAAAAACTATTATGTTGATTGACCAAATACAGAGATACTGTTCGAGCAAGTATTAGTTGAGACATCACAAAAAATTTGAAGATAATTCTACAATTTCAAAATAAAAGATTGACAAAAAGAAATATTTTAGTTATGAAGTCAATGATGAATAAAGCAATCATTGCAAACTCAATTTTAACAATTGAAAAATCATATGATTTATTTGAATTTTTGGGAAATTTTCGAAGAATAGAAAAAAAAAAGAATTAAAAAAGTATACAGCACAGTTAAAAATTGCTTAGATGATTACTAAAACTATAGAAAAAGATTCATCACTTTTTTTTTTTGTAAAGAAGATGAAAATGGCAATATGTTGGTCAACAAAAAGTTCTAAAAATTATTCTTTCTTTAGTATATAATTGAAAGCTTTCTAGAATGTTTCAATTTTTAGCTGAAAATGATGGAGCTACAAATTTTCTTAATCTTTTTATTGCTCTTCATATATTTTTAATTATATCAGTGTCAGTTATATTAGGAGAAAAGACATGATTTAAACTAAAAAAAATTGTCTAAGCATAACTATGACACAAGACAGGCTAACATTTTGCATAGCAGCTAGATTTTGATTCAGTTTTAGAAGACTTCTCCAATCAAAAAGCCAGAAAATGTTAACTATTGTTTTATATTGCTTCAATATAGAAATTATACTATTCCATTACTAATTTTCTATGTTAAAAAAATGCACATTTTTTTTTATAAAAGTTAGGGACATATTTTGACAAGCTCTGCAAAAAATATTTAGTTGAGACCCACAATAATTAAATTTGATTCTGGATAGAGGAATATGTGAATGAATGGCAAATCACTACAAAGGGATGGTCTTGAATGTAATGGTAATATTTCTCATGAACTGCAACATTCAAAATTTTCCTAAATGATACTATTTTTTTGATAATCATTTATAAATAAATGATAACAACTTAAAAAATATTTTTTTTAAAAAAAAAAAAAGAGTGAGAGATATATTATTATCATTTAATTTTTTCAACATGCTTAGGATTTTTTCTTCAAGAAACCAATTCCAGCTAACCATCCGTAATGATTGGTAAATGGGTATCTAATTAATTTTAGCTGTGATAAGACAATGAAAGCTATCAAATATTCACCATTTGGTAAATGAGAAGAATTGTGGTTACAAGCTTTTTCTTTCCTGTTCTTAAATGAGACATCATTGGACAAGCTTTTGCTCTGAAATGGGCTATTTACAGATCACCTTACCTATACCAATAATTTATCATACATCTAATCCAAAAACTAATTTTAAAATGGAAAGTTTAATTTTTATACATACATGCTAAATTTCTTACCTTCATCTTATTAATGTTTGATGTTCCCATGTCAAATAATATTTGAAGTTGTTTTAAATCTTTATCAAATCCTTGCCCTAACCACCTTCTTAGTAATGTCCGAAACCCTCTGTTTAAAAAATAAATAAATCATTAATTGAAAAAGCAATAACCATTTGAATAATTTTAGAATAAATATCTATGAAAAAAAAATTGTATATTTAAAATAATAACCAACAACGGCAAAAAAAAACTCCAGCTGTAACCATAATCAAATGGTTTATTGCTCAAGAATTCATAAGAAGTTTAAACACCAGAAAAGATAGATCTGGGCTGTGATCCATGGAAATTGAGCTCTGGAGTCTGTCATTCTACTGCTGCATCAAAACATGCAGGGAAATCTACTATTAACCATAACTATTTAATATTAGAAAATAAAAATCTGATGATATACACATAAGTAACATTGTCAAATGATACTAGAAGTTTATTCCCTTGGTGGGTACACATTTTATCATCAGTCAAAAGATCAAAATTCTCTAATTAGGAGAGAATTAAAATATATAGTTATTGTTTCAGGCTATAAAGCTGATTAAGCAAAGTAATTTATTGTGTTCGAATCTTTAGGCTCTTTAAAACATAAGTCACAAGCTTGGATAGTAAGAGATAACTGAATGGCTAAATTAAGTAGAAAATGGTCATCTAGACATCCATTGACTAAATTAACACTTCCATAATCAATCATAATTTAAAATAAAAGTCAATGCTATCTAATCCAACAAAACTATGGAGAGAATTATTGTAAAAATGGAAATAGTTGCTATCTTTGAAGTTGAAGATAAAAAGAAAATAGTGATTGTGAGCAAATTTTGCATCCCTTAATCACTTATTAAGGGATCCACTAATTAAAAATGTATTTAAATTCTTTAAAAAACAAACAAAATATATATTGCAAATGAACATGATAAATAACATAACTTGTTAATTTAACTTGTAAAAATATTATGAATATCTATAATCATGTAATTTTTTTGAATATAATAATTCTCTTCATTCTTCTTCTAGAAATCATCTACTGTAAGTCTCAGCAATCAGTGGGTATCAAATGATATAGTGCTGTAGTATCTTCATACCCAAATTGATTTCTGGTTTTTGCCTTTATCTATGAGGATTTAAAGCTGAGATATATGTATTTATGCATTCAGCAGCCATTGGATCTTCCAAAATAATATAGAAATTGATCTAGAGTCACATTTGTATAACCAAGTAAGTAATTTAACTTTAGTTCAAAGCTTTAAGATTTTTTAAAATTTCAGACTATTAGCTTGAATCATATAAGAGTAAAAAATGACTGTGAAATGCTTAAATGCATTAGTTCCAGTTTTGAATACAATGCAAAAATCATAACTCGTAATGGGAATGACAATTATTATAGCTCTTAGTATCCATCGATTTTTCAGACTTTCAGTAGACTGCTTTGGAGTAAGGTAATGAGAACTACTCTTAAAATCATATATGAAAATCATGAAACGTTGCAGATAATAACGTAATCATTATTGATTCCCAGTAGCTGTGATAAGAGAATAACTTTTAAAGACTAAAATGCATTTTGTAGACTGATATGTCTGTACAAATTTAGAAACATTGATATTGCTAGAATACTCCAGAAAAGAAATAATTAATTGATGTGCAGAAAAAAAAAAAGAATTCAATAACCGCAAGAAGCAACAGGATAATTTGCATATTAATAAGTCTTAGTTTATGCAAATTGGAAAAGTTGGAAAAGAAAAAAGAGAGGAAAAAATAAACAGTGCAAAAAAATATAAATAGTGCAAAAGAAGTGTAGCAAATGGTCTATTAAGTACTGAGTTTAAGTTGTTCTGTTCTAGAAATTAGTAAAAAAAAGCTCTAGTGAAGAATCTAATTCAACTAATTCAGAAATATGCATGTTAGCAATAATGTGCTTACAAAATTACAGAGTTAAAGAGACATTTGTATATATTAAATCTCTACACAGATATGAACTGTAAAGTTATTTAAGTGATTCTATTCTCAACTAGCAAATAACCAGTTAACTTACTAAATTTATTATTAAACTTTGTTGTTGCTTCCTTTATTTAAAATCGAAAAATTATCCAGCTGTCAAGTGACTGGTTGGTCCTGGATATATTATGTGGCGCAGTTGACAAAAGCATTCGGAAATATTAAGTGGAGAGGTTTGACAGGAGGATTTAATTTGTGTGATATAATTCACGTGTAGTTGAAACGAAAATGCAGGATAACATGACATTTGATATAAAAAATCCAGGTCAATGGCAAATATATGTGAATCATGTGAAGAAAGATATGCTTATAAATGGAGTACTAGATAATACAATTAAAGTTGCAATGCTATTATAGATGTCAGGCAAAGATGTATTAAATGTTGCAAATCGTTTATGTGATCTGAAGCCACCAGAAGTAATATCTTATGAGGAGTTATTAATAAATAATAAAACCAAATACAAATTTTAAACCTATAATGTCAAAATTTACAGTGTGTCTTTATTTTTAGGAAAGAATGCAGTTGCAAAATCAAACTATACATGAATAGAACTTGATTCTACAAGCCTTAATGAAGGATTGCAAATTCGAGACATGTATCAATGAAATGTTACTAGATCAGTTATTATGGTGGATAAAAGAGTTAAAACTTAGGGATACTACTAAACGAGAAGGAATTAACATACAAAATTGCTGTTGAATGGGTATTAGCTCATGAGGTCATAGTAGACCATGTTGAAATTTTTAAAAATGCAACAGAATATGATACCCTGACAATAAGTGTAAATGCAGCAAATCCCCAAGTTATACTTCAAAAGTCAACACAGACCTTTCCTACTTGTTATTGTTGTGATAAAACAGGCCACTTAATATTTAAATGTAGATTTAAAATGAAAAAATGTTTTAACTGTGGATTAGAAGGTCCTTTGACAAAGTTATGTAAGCAATGAATGACAAATCAGAATTTACAACAAGAGAGTAAATTGAAGGGAGGAGTATCTAAGAAGGTTGCAATGTGAACAGATTGAAAGATAGTGATGATATGCCTAAGTTAAATCTGTAGCCAAAATGTACAAATGGAGATCGACAGTGGGGCAAGCATATCATTAATAGTGTTGAAAGTTTGAACAAGGATTTGTAGAAAAGCAAAAGTTAATGTTGAATTGAAAAAAATCTAAGGTGGTAGTATTAGATGGAAATTGAATAAAGATTATAAAAATGGTTATAGAGACTGTAGTGGTAAATAGCCAAATTACCAGTGTTTATAACGGAATGGAATATTAGGAAGAAGTTGGTTTAAGACACTGGGGATAAAAATATTATGAAGAGTTAAATTAGAAGGTGAAATAAGGAGAAAATTTCCACAGTTCTTTTAATTTTAACCCAGTAGAGTTTAAGACAAAACCAATTAATGGATAACATGCAGAAGTTGTATACAGGTCAACGAAAGTTGTCTTTGCACTCAAGACAAAAGTTGAAAATGCTTTAAATGAATTAAGAAATAAAGGTGTAATTGCATCTTATGGGTAATTCATCTGGGGTATATCAATAGTAACAGTATCAAAACCAGATGAAAATTTTAAGGATATACGTGATTACTGAATTACGGTTAACAAGAACATTAACAAAGGATCGTACACCATATTCAGCAAGAAGGAAATACTAGCATCTTTACAAATCACTAAATATTTCACATAGCTCAATATGAAAGCAGTATTTCATCAAATTCTGATGACCAAGAGATCAGCAGAATTATTAACTATAAACATTCATATACGATTATTTAAGTTCAACAGATTAGCAAATGAGATAACCATGGTGCTGAATACTTTCCAGAAGGATAGAGAATTTATTAAGAGGTGAAAAAAGTATTATACGATATATGGATGACATATTAGTAATCGCTGTCAGTGAAACAGAATTAATAGAAGGAGTATATGTAGTCTGTGAAAAACTATATGAATTCGGTGCAAGATTAAATGCCAAGAAATGTATTTGTCTTACAGGGAGATAAAAATTTCTGGGATACATTATTAATAAAAACAGAAATATCCAAACCCAGAAAAAGTAATAGCAGTTATAAATGCTCCAAAGCCAAAAATGCTAAGCAATTTCAGGCATTTCTATGATTGGTAAACTTCTTCAAGAATGTTTTAGAGGGAAGATCACATGTGGCTATGCCTGTTTTTGAACTTCTGAAGAAAAACCAAAGGTGAAAATGGGAAAAAATTGCAAGATATGACTTTTCAGTGAGGAACAGAATTACTAACCTCTGAGAGGTTATTAGTATACTACAATGATCCGCAAAAAGTAATTATTACAACAGATGCTTCTGAATTTGGGGTAAGAGCATAGTGTATGTGGTTGTGAATATTCTATTGCATATACGCCAAGAATATTATCTACAGCTGGAAACAACTACAGCCAGCTAGACAAAGAACTTTTAGCCATAGCTTATGCTGTGAAAAATTTTCATGAATAATGAATACTGGGAAAAAAATAATAAATCCTTGCATCATGCAAGTCAGTGAATGTTAAGGTGAATAAATATCTTAGCATCTTATGACTAAAAATTGTGTATATATATGTAGATCAGGAAAACATAAAGCACTTGGATGCTTTTTCTAAAACTCTGGACAAAAATGCATTTTATATAGACATTTTAAAGTTAGAAAATTTTAATAGGAAAGTCATAGCTCAATGGATAAATGGAAATAAAGATTACTTCATCATTAGGAGGTAAATAAAATACAAATAGTCAGTTAATAATTTGTGTCTGGCAATATGGATTGTCTGAGAAAACTTATCAACTTGCCAAAATTATATTCTTATGATGGACCATGTGATGCTGCTCTGAAGGTAGGAAAAGTGTTTTATGCCTACTATACAAAGGATATCACAGTATTGCCAGGATGAAGTAATTAACATATTCCTATGTTTAGTGATCAGATTTAAATAGGAACATTGAGAAGACCATGAGCACAGTAAATTTACTGGCTAAGAAATTTAAATCCTGGCCTGAAGCTACAGAAACTTGGCAGCGAGTTCTGATCATTTCATGGAAAAATATTATTTGTAGTTATAGATGTATATTCAAAATGGGTTAAATATAATGTGATAAAAGATGTAAGTACAGAAAGTGTAATAAAAGTTTGAACGAACTCTTTGCAACACATGGTTATGAAGAGAATATAGTGACGAATAACAGAAATATTCAAAATGGGTTAAATATAATGTGATAAAAGATGTAAGTACAGAAAGTGTAATAAAAGTTTGAACGAACTCTTTGCAACACATGGTTATGAAGAGAATATAGTGACGAATAACAGAAATTAGTTTAGCTCAGAGAAATTTGACAACTTCCTTCCTCTGAATGAAATACAGCACATATTGACACCAGTTTATCACCTGCAATCCTAATGGAATAGCAGAGAAGACTGTATAACAGCTGAAAAATGCATTAAACAAGCAGGAATATGTGGTTATACACGAAGCAATTACAGCAAACCATATTTTACCAGCATTTTACTCCCAGCATGATCACAAAGAAGACTAATGCACATAAAGTGATTTATGCATGTAAGTCTACATACTGTCTCTCTAAACTTTCAATCCTGAAAAGTTTGATAAACAGGTCTTCTGAGCATCGTCATTTGTTAAGAAAATAGAAAAAACTTTATCATGCTGTGCTGTTTAACATTGCTGGTATGAGCAATTTCTATGTTGAAATTGTTTACTACAAATGTATTAATAAATAACTATTTAATATATTATGCTAATAAAGTTTTTCAAAATTCTTACTTGAAGCGGATGGTCATCATATCAACAACAGCTGGATGCTGCTCTGCCATTAGTAACAACAATTGTGCAGAAGAACTGAATAAAAAAAATTTAAACAATTTAATTATCAGCATTATTAATGCTATATTAAAGGTAAATTAATTAATTTCAGAAACAGTAAAAGAAATTTATTTAAATAGTTTTTATATTACTCAATACCAGGTGGTTAAATTAAAAAATTATGAACTTTTTAGAAAAAGCACAGGGAAAGATAAAACAGACTTTTTAAATGAACCCACTTCAGGGAAAATAGAATTTCAAGTCCTTTTATATCAACAGTGAAAGAAGAGATAATGCTAATTAATCTTGCAGATAGTCAGCTGATACTGATTTGAGCAAAATATCCATTTGCCTACCGATACTGGTTATGAGCTGGCTATCTAAAAGAAAAATTATGAGACTGATTAAAAAATTTTGTTTACTCAACCAAGATTCAAAACCAGATTATAAACACTTTTGTAATACATATATCAATGGCAAATCCAAAATACCTTATATATCATATAAATAGATAGATATTACAAAATATATATAAATTTTTTTAATTAAAATATTTATAATAAAATTTAAAAAATTAACCTTAGATCCATTTCCAGATGTTTTATTATAGAAGAAAAAAATAATAATTCTAAAAAAAAAAAAAAAGTGTTAAAACTAATAAAAGATTACAGTTCAAAGAAAACTGTTTAAAAAATAATTGTAAATGTATAAATAAGTTTCTTAAAAAATTTTTTTTAAACATATATTCTTTTTCCTAAAAATATTCACATAATCAATAAAGCAAGTCATATATAATATGACATTGCTTTTATGAGCTTGTATTTGTAAATATGTAATATAGGGAGAGTACCAATAGTTCAAACAAGCTCTTAATTGATAAGTGCAGTAAGAGAAAAATACTTAAAATCTCTATCTAGAACATTCCCATCCCCAGACCAATTGGTTTCGAGCTTTTGGCTCATCTCAGTGAGGAGCTAGAATATTCAGACACTAGATCGAAAATATCAACCCAAAACCCAGTACTTATTTAATACATAACATTTAAGTAAAAACTCTGAAATTTTTGGACATGAAAATGTTTTTAACTCCAGCTATCTAACTTAAATAGCTATATGGGATTGAACCAAATTCAGATTTATCATATATTAATAGCCTTAGTATTAAACCACTAAACATCACATTATCACCATCTCTTATACTAGCACATAATTGTTGTTAAACAAGGCAAAACTCTCCATACTGTAGTGCTACCCTGTGCCAACCAGAATAATCAATGGATGCCAGAAGACTTGTGCATAAAATCCCTACCTAATGGCTACTCAGATCCAAAGCTCTTCACTGATGAAGGCCATAAGACAGAAACTAGTCTGGTGATATTGGATAAGTAGGCATTAGATAGGGATTTTATGCACAAGCCTTCTGGTATCCCTTGATTACTCTGGTTGGCACAGGGTGGCACTACTGTATGGACAGTTTTGCCTTGTTTAGCCTTAGTATTGCTATATATGACTTGCTTTATTGATTATTATAATTTTGCCTTTAAGGCTTTGGCAATGCTAAGGCTATTAATATATGGTAGATCTGAAATTGCTTTGGTCCCATGTAATTATTTAAGTTAAACAGTTGGAGCTAAAGACATTTTCATGTTCGAAAATTTCAGTTTCTACTTAAATGTTATGTGCTGGGTTTTGATTTGTATTTTAGATCTAGTGTCTGAATATTCTAGCTCCTCAATGAGGTAAGTCAAAAGCTCGAAACCAATTGGTCTGGGGATGAGAATGTTCTAGTTAGATTTTAAATATTTTTTTCTTACCGCACTTATCAATTAAGAGCTTGCTTGAGCTATTGGTACACTCCCTATATTACATATTTGTAAATACAAGCTCATAAAAGCAATATCATGCTATATATGACTTGCTTTATTGATTATTATAATTTTGCCTTTAAGGTCTTGGCAATGCTAATGCTATTAATATATGATAGATCTAAAATTTGGTTCAGTCCCATGTAGCTATTTAAGTTAGATAGCTGGAGTTAAAGACATTTTCATGTCTGAAAATTTCGGAGTTTCTATTTAAATGTTATGTATTAAATAAGTGCTGGGTTTGAGTTGATATTTTAGATCTAGTGTTTGAATATTCTAGCTCCTCACTGAAGTGAACCAAGAGCTCGAAACCAATTGGTCTGGGGATGGGAATGTTTTAGATAGAGATTTTAAATATTTTTTCTCTTACCGCACTTATCAATTAAGAGCTTATTTGAGCTATTGGTACACTCCCTATATTAAATATTCACATACAATATTTTATTAATCTTACAGAATTATTTTTTTATGTAAATCATTATCATCATTTTTAGTCATCATCGATCCACTGCAAAATGATCTTTCCAAGTTCAATCCATTTCCTCTGATCTCTAGCCTCTCTTCTCACATATCACCAATATTTATTATTTCATCCATCCATTTCTCTTCTCACATCTCACCAATATTTATTATTTCATCCATCCATTTCACATGTGATTTTTTGTATGTCTTTTACAATCTCTTGGATTCCAGTTTAAGATTTCAATTATCCCTCTATTATCATTTCTTCTAGCAATGTCTGGTCCAACTCCACTTCAGTTTCCTAATTCTTTCAATGATGTCAGTAACACCTGTTTGTTCTCTCATCCATGTATTTCATTTTTGATCTCTTTTTGTTACTCCTAATATGCATTTCTCTATACTTCATTGAGTGGTCTGAAGTCTCTCTAATGCTCTTCTGTTAAGTGGTCCAAGTCAAAGATCCATAAGGAAGAACTGGTAAAACACATTTATTAAAAACATTCCTTTTCAAACATATTTGGCATATTTCCTTTTAATATTAAGTGATTTTTACCAAAAGCATTCCAACCAAGATTAATTTCATCCATTATGTTCTATGTGTAGTAATAATTTGACTAAGCTATTTGCAGCTATTAACTTCTAAATCATCATAATCAATCTTTATTTTCTTCTTGTGAGAAAATCCGTTGAACATTACTTTAGTCTTTTTAACATTTACTACTACTTTATTAAAATCTCTGATAATTCTTAAAGTATTTCTTAAGGCTCTAAAGCAGTATTTGCAAAAACAACTACATCATCTGCTAAATCTAGATGACTTAAATAATCTCCATTTACTTTTATTCCCTTAGCTTCCCATTTTAATCCATAACATACTTCTTGCATCCTGTTGTACATCCTTCCCAACAATAATCTTCCTAGCATTATCATGTAATCTAATTGTTGTTGTCGCATTTTTATATACTTCAGAATATAACAATATCCTAGCTCTATCTTAATGATTCAATTAATGTTTTAATCACTGAAGAAATGCTTATAGAATCAAATATATTTTCATAATCTATAAATCCAAAGCATAATGGCAACTCATATTCATTAGTCCCATTGTACTAAAACTGTTTTTAAATCCAGTTCTCCTTTTGGGTGGTTAAAATCCAAAGTTTGCTTTAAATGTGCTGTAATTATTTAGATAAAAATTTTGTATAGAACTGATAAAATATTGATATGGAATTTCTGATATCTTCTTTATCAACATTTTAAAATATTAATACCACATTCTTCCAATCATCTGGTACATCTTTATCATTTAAACATATGGTAAATAACTTTGCCATAAAATTTTCTATTTCTTTTGAGATATGATTATAATTCCATCATTATCTGGGACTTTTCCCTTCTCATAAATTTAATTGCATATCTCACTTCTTCATTTAAAATCTTGGGCAATTAAGAAGATATAGTAGTTGAGGAGGTACTTTTCTTTGTTTTTTACATATTTCAGATGTCATTTCTCGGTTTAGTAATAGCTCCATCTTTTTTTTTATTGCAAAAATAAATTTCCTACGAATATCAAAATGTTTTACATTCTTAAGACTTTTATTCTCTTCTATAGCTTTCCTTGCTAATTAACAATTATACTTCCTTTTTGTTCACACCATGTTTCAAAATTTGAGATATTCGATCTTTCTTAAATAAAGCATCATTTTTATATGGTTTCATATTCCTTATTTTCTTCATAAACTGTCTTGACTCAATAGAAATTTTACTGGTCAAATGCTGCTTTTTTTATACCAGTTATCTTTGTTTCAATTTTTAAAAGTATATATTATTTTTCTATTGATTTTGTTCAAATCTGTTAATATTTGAAAACTATTTACCAGCTCTAATTTAAATTTGTTGGAATGTTTATGAAGATTAGGAATGACAATTGTAAATATTGTTTTTCTTAATAATTTTTGTCTTTCTAATTTTGTATTAACATATGTCTTCCATCTCATTAATCAATGACTATTTCCTGTGTTGAATTTATTAAGAACATTGCAATCTTTAAATACATATTTCCTGTTAATGAAAATGTAATCCAATTAAGCTGCACCTTTATTTTTATGCTTCCATGTCCATTTAACATTTTTTGTCAAAAAAAGAATTCATAATATAAAAATTTTCTTTTTCTGCTAACTCCACAAGTCTATGTCCTCTCTATTTCTCTCCCCATAAGTAAATTCGCCTACAGCACTTTCATCTTTAAGTTGTTACCAATCCCTAGCATTAAATACTCCTATGGCAATTTTAAAAGGTTATTTGGTCCGATCAAAAGCTTTTGTACATCCATATAAAAATCCTATATTGGTTGGGGCATAAACCTGAATTATCTGCATTTTATATCATTATTACGTTGAATAACTAATCTTGCCACTATGTCCAAAACTACATCAATCTCAACAATGTTGTTCTTCCACTTTTATTTACAATGAATTCTACTCCATTTGTATGTTTGACTTTGTAATAAAATACATGTCCATCTTTTTTTCTAAGTTCACAAGGTCCAATAATGTTCCATTTAATTACATAGTTTTCTTCTAATTCTTGCAGTTAGTTGTAAGTACCTAAATAAAAGGTCATCATCAAATTGCAGTCTGTCTGTAACCAGAAGATTTTTAGCACCAGCTGCCTTGGCTGGTGACTTTATAGCCTCCTGGGAATATGGATCATAATTTATTTTTTCTGTCATGATTGTAAATATCTATTAGAAAAAAAATTTCATTCACACACACATTCATTCTTTGATGTAAAAATATCACAACTTTTTTTAAAAAAAAAATTATAGCATAAAATGAAATCCAAAGTAGGATTGAGATATTAAATCATAACAGAATATTTAAAAAAAAAAATTTCCATTGATATCTATTTATATAATAAAAATTCCTAAAAATACAGTGAATTCTTAATCTATTGTTTTTCAAAAAATCAGGTAAATAAACAAAAATAATTATACAGAAAGTCTATTAAAAATTAGATTAAAACAGTTTAATGATTCTTCATTGAAGTATGTATAAAATATAATCTAGTTTTAATAATTTAAAACATTTCATAATTATTATTTACAAAAAGTATACATATTGTAACTGGATCGGGACCCCACCTACTCTGGTGGTCATTTATTTCCTGATGAGCATATTGCAGGAAGGAAAGAATGATTGGCATTACTCAAGGCTGATGTCATCCCCCCACCCCTTCTACAATTATATTTCCTGCTCATCAGAGGATGTAGCATTAAAGACACTGACAACAGCTAGAAATTTATGCTTAGATTTCCACATGGCACCACTAGAGTTCCAACTCACTACAACCTTACTCACCCAGATCAAATTATGCCGGACATAGCTCAGGAAACATGAGATTTCTGTGAACAAGTACACTGATCGAGGAATGATGCAAAATGAAACTGATAAGATATATTAGTTTTATGTAACAATTTATTTCACTAACATTTATTTTGGATAAGAAATCCTTCAAAAAGTTCATTAACAGTTCAGCTTCCATGAATCAATTAGTCTATTCCATTGGTAACTTTCTTTGATGCTTAATTCCCTCACTGATACCCATACAGTGTCCCTCATTAATATATAGGTGTCTCTGTATGCCTACACATCTTTGCAAAAGCTAAGTTCATATTTTAGGCAACACTTGGTCAGTGATCCTGTTCTTCCAGCAGCTATATTGCAGGGACTTACTTATCTGTGTGTACATCAGGGATACTTCCCTAAACATTCCATAAGTTTAAATTATCATTCTACAAGTTTTATGTGCATATATATATATGGATCGTAATTATGAGTTAATTCCCTATGCATTATACTCCTAGACCAGCTAGATATATATCTGAATCAATCCTTTTCATTCAATCATTTAGTAGTCAATAATTATATTAGAATATATTCATGTGTTCGATTCATGTATATAGTTGTACATCCTTTTTTGTATGCAAACTTACATATATAAAATATTAATCCTTTCTCGATTATACATTAAGCATTTACAACGTATACATATATCGAAGTATGTCTATTTTAAATTAATCCTCACATATATAAATTTTTCTTTAGCAATTGCAATTTAACAATTTTATGCATATTATTTTATCTTTTTAATTCTAATAACACTTGTAGCAATTACATTATTTTCTCAATAAGAAATTAACTCGGGTTATAATTGTTTTCATATAAACACTTAGTTTTATCCATTACAACATCTGTTTTTTAATTTGGATTCGAATATTTCATCATTTCGTTTAATTAATTATTTTAAATAACTTTATAACTGCGTTTCACTTACCTTTTCAAACACTTTCTTACCACATTTGCATAAATATTATTAAATACTTCAAATATCAAAATAACTCTTTCATATAATAACGGCTATGCATAAATATTGGCAATATCCTTACATCGTAGCACACTTAAATCAATCTTAATAAAACATGTTTTAATAACTATCTAGAGTTTTATTACCTTTTTAAATCTCCGTGATAGTCTTCAAGTTGACATTAGAGTTGAATGGCACAATCTTACACATTAAAAAGGGAGATTAGTCTTTAGAGCTGAATGGTTTACATATGGTCACTTAGGCATATTTCTTTATCTTCATATCCTCTTCCATGGTGTAGGAAGGAGAGCGAGCTATTCTTTATAAGCCAGACATTCTAGCGTTTACTGTATAAATAAGCTGTTTCTTCATATTACAGTTTATGGTACCTCAGGTTTCTCTTTAACTGCAGCACTTCTTTAATTACTGGCCACGGTGGCCTCAAACTTTGGTCCAATTATTTAAACTCTTCACTGTAGAACGACTAAATATTGAACTGCTATTTATTGCAAAGCAACTGTTACAATCAATCAAATGCAATTCCTGGAATTGATCGATTGCTCGCTTTATATATTCCAACTTCCCACGGTGTTTTTCAATATCTTCTTTGATCTCACCTATACTGACCAACATGTTTGCACAAACATGTTTGTTTCCTTTGCCTAAGGCAAAAAACCAATGCTATCATTCTTGATAAATTAATTATATTTCTGCACCTTAATTTGGAAAACATTCAGTTCCAATAAATAAATATAACGGTAACATTTTAATTTGAAACCGCAAATTTTTAATGTTAAAGATTCATTAAATAAATGTGTAGTTCAATTTTTAAATACTGATTTCTTTTTCTTTGTCAAAGAATTTGGCTTCACACATCTTGTTTTATAGTGTGAGTGGAAAATCATTTATCCATTTTTCTAAATTTCATTCACTGAAACAGCTTCAGCTTTTATTTGAATTTAAAACATTTTAAAATGGGGGGGGGGGGGAACTCCAGTATATATATGAAACAACGTATGTTTCAATATATAATGTAACATGATAAAAAATGATGACACCAGATAGATGATCAATCTAATCTGAATAAAACATAGCATGATCATTGGTCGCCATTTTGTAATGGACTATTGATTATAACATGGGATGATAACAAAAAAAAAAAAACTTTCCTATGTCTCAGAATTGGGACATCATCCACAATAATATATATTTAGCCTAAATGTGGAATGTCATTTTATAAAAGCCTTAAAGTTGATGTGGCACTTTGTAATAATTGCAACATGTACTTGATCCTCATCAGCTAGCATTGGGAAGCTACTTTGTCACAATAATAATGGATTTTCTATCTTACTACTTCTCTACATTTATTCACTCAACATTGGACATAAAGAAATGCCCTTAAGATTTATATTCTTTATCACAGAGCAAAACATGCATAAACAAATAGTAACTCTGTTAGAACCTGTGTAAAATTATCTAGCTCAGTTCTTTATTGATCACACTAGGCAATAACAATATTTCCCATATATAATTATTTAAATTGTCCACTACACTATCATAAAATACTAACAATCTCTATTAAAATCTAATTTATTCAGATTATATTTAAAATGAAGTAAAGCAAATGAGATCATCACCTCAGACTTCAACAAATCTATTCATGATCAGCGAAACAATACACCATCGCTCTAAACAATTATGTGTGATTAAGACATTTATTTGATTGATAATTGAATAAGACTAAATTCAAATCAATAAACAACTAAATTCTGACATACTTTACTAATCTAATATTATTTATAGTAATGCAAATTTACTTTAATATTTAATGACATTCTGTTTAAATCAACTAGTTTCTAAATAATTATAATTACATTTTGAGAATGTTTTCTAAACTACACAATATTTATAATGTTTAAATGAAATAAACCTTTACTCAGTTTTATATCTATTTTAATAAAACATTAAATATAATATAAATATTTCATTCATACCCTACATTAGATCAACATGCAATTATTGCTTCAGTTATATTCTAAAATGAAACACTCCACAAGAATTTATTATCAATAAATACATTAATTTCACATTTTACAGTACCCAATCACATTATATAAAATATACCATAGGTTTCTATTGGATATTTACTGAATTATAATCACTGATATTATTCATCCACTTAAATATCCAATCAATTGATTATAGAAATGGATTTTATAACAATTAAACTATATATGATGATAATTGGCAGTTATCTAAGCCAAAGATAATATTCAGTTCTCTACTAGTTAATAAAATTTATGATCTCCACTTTAGAGAAATTTAAGAAGGTAATTAAGACAGATCATTTTGACTAATGATAAAAAAAAATCTATTAAGATTTTTGTAACTGGACAAGATAAGCAAATAAATAATCAACTCTGAACTAATGAAATTATTTCTACTAGTAATATTGACTTAGATAAATAAACAAATATTTAAATGCAGTACCAAATAACAAAATTTATACCTAATTGGATTTAATAATGAATTTATAAAATATACATATATCTAATTCTATTTCACTTACCAAAATGCATTTGATTTTGGCTCAAACATTAAGTACCAAAATTATCTTGCGCATTCAAAAGAAATAATTAGATAGATTCATTGGATTTTAAATCAACTCTAAATTTATTGGTTTATAATAAATATTTATAACAGTAATGATAAAAATATGGCATAATAAACAAATGAAATTTGCAATAGACTAAAATCAATAAAAATAACAATAAATTCTATGTGTACGGAACTCCAAAAAATATATTGCGTGACAATAGTACTATATGAAACAGAAGGAGAGATTTGAAATATCATATACAATGATAAAAAAAAAAGTGATCAATTAAAAATTGATCTCTATTTATTCATAAATATAATCTCTAAACAATTAAGCAAGCATAAAGAAAAATCTGTTATATTTAAACCCTTTTCTATTTGAATCTCCAAGTTAAATCTTGAACATACAAAAAAAAAATTAAATATTTGAAAACATCAGGTCCTATTAACTTATATCATCAGATAAGAGTTTAAATAATAAGAATAAAATGAACTTCTCCAATCTTTTCATTGAGTGAATTCTATCATATCCATATATATATATATTATTCACCTATGTTTTTGAAATAAAATGTAAACTCTCCTTTTCTTTTAACAAAAAAAAAATATATATATGTATAGAAATCATATCCACTTTCACTTACTATCCACAGATCCATCATAGTTTCTGGTTCTTTATTTCCGATCTTAAGGCATAGAGATGATTTTCCTTTAAGTAAAAAAGATAAACATGAGTAGTAACTAATGCAGATTTGAATCCAATTATTTTTGCATTTAAATTCCAATGTTTTCTTTTAAACATATAAAGGTATCCAAGCATTTAAAACGATAGGTACTTATTCGATGCAAAATCACATTATCACTGTCTCTATTTTCCTTTTTCATTAACAATAATGCACAAAGAGAATTTCTTTAATGACACAATCCAGTTATAATCAAGCGAAGAATAATAAATTCTAACTTTTCTTTCCAGATTAAGAAAGTGAAATTTAAAATGGCCTAATGTCACACATAAGTTGAGTTAATCGATCTTGTAAAATTGCTTGATCTGAAATATAACATCAATAGACATATAATGGGGTTTATATCCATCACAAACAAATAGGTGCAATTCTGGATATTTAACCATGGAATACCTTTATATATCTGACCTGCAATACAATGCATTTTGATGGGTTTTTCTTTCTTTCACATTCTTGCCATTTCTCCTGGAATTTCATCAGCAAGCTGGCCCATTGAATGGGCAGACAGTTAAAATTTTTATTCTTCCATGGTTTTATGAATTAATCACTTAAACAATAAAATTTAATAAATTTTCAAAAATAGATCTAAAACATCTATTGTAGGCAATGACAAAATTACAAGAACTCAAATTAAAAATGTCTCTTCTATTTATAAGATACTCTTGATGATGTTATATTGTTGTCACAACTGTTGAATATTGTTCAAATTTGACTCGATGATGAAAAATTTATTCAAGAAAATTTTGCCTCCAATTAGTAAGTGAAATGGAGTTAAAAAAAAATTGGATATAGTGAAAATGAAATTCTGTTTTATAAATTCAATATTATTTGTCCATTTTAAAACCAAAATAAAAAATTCCTATTATAATTCTAATACATTTTAATGGATATAAATATATTTACATATGTTTTTTAATAATTTTTTTTTATATAACTAATTTATGAACAACATATATGAAACATAAAACATTTAATTTTGTAATAGGTGTTGCTATGGTGTTTATAATAACAGAAATTGAAATGTGTAATACTTAATAATATTGATTCTCTTCAAGTAAGCTTTTATGATTCACTTAACTATTTCCAAAATCCTATTTATTTATTCACCTGTTTATATTTTTCTCTGAAATTGATTACAACAGATTTATAAAATAATAAATAAGAATGTTATTTGAATAGTATAGTTGCCATAGTTATCTGGTTAATATTAATACTTTAACCCCTCCATTATCCATAGATCAAATAAAATAAAAATTAAACAAGACCAACAAACTTCTTTATTTTATTTTTTTTTAAATACTGTGACCTTACTTATAATAAATATAAACAATATATATACATACCAGATGTACACAGTCTATAGGCTGTGGGGTTTTTTTTTAATTAGTTGCTTTAACAATTTTTTTTAAGATTTGATATACATTAAGCAAAAAAATTTAATATTATATAAATAAATGTGATAAATGTACCCAGTTGTTTTTGTATTAGTTTATTAAGACTTATAATTTTTTCAAACTCTATATAAATATCAGTATATATATGTTTAATTTTAGTAATTATTTTGTAACCTGATTATTGTCCTATAAATTTGACATATAAATAAATGTGAGAAATTCGCAATGTTTAGAATAGGCCAGGCTTCAGAAATGTAGCCAGCAAGGTAATAATAGAGCTAAATTAAAATTTTTAAATATACTTGTTATATTTTATATGTGAATTTGGTAATGTTATGGACAACTGCTTCATAATAAAATTATGGTTATTAATGGTGGAATTTACATCCTTTGCATAAAATACTCATAATATAAATTATAGTTTAGTTAGGTATAGTTATTTATTTATAAAAACACTACTGTTCTATTAGCCTGTGTCAACCACTTGATGGCATTATTTATATGCAAAAACACATAAATATGCCATTTACGCGGCCATTGCTGGCCTTATCAAAAGCACAGAAAAAGGCCGTTCTGGTGTTGTTATGGTGGCCAACCTGCACACTTTATCACAATGCACACAGTTCAAAGTTTGCTACAGTATCGTATGAGGATGTCTGGACTTCAGTCTTCCACAACTCTTCAAATATGCATGTCAAAATAATTAGCTTACAAGTCATCTGACCTACTATTACCTCCTACCAATTGTAAGTCTGTCACTATGCTTCCCTACTCAATGTGGAACCTTCAAAAAATTCGGAAAGGGTACGTCCAAGCAGAATTTCGACCAGCTCACACAAAGTCACATTTGCACGAGAACACGTCCATGACAAATACAATGGCATTTCTCCAGCAGAACAATGTACTACTATTCCATGCCAAAAGATGTTTGTGCGGCAAATTGATGCGACTTGAGGTGTGCAATTTCATCTTTAAGTTGCATCATTGTCATCGAAAGTGTTCGAATTGGCAAGGGACCTGGTTTTCCAGCTTCAGTATCCCCTTCTTGAAAGCTTACATCTTTTGTACTCCTGGAACTGTGATGAGCTGACCTTAGACCATGCCCTCACCAATCTGGATATGTGCAGAGGGGTGGTGGACCATGATGGATGAGATTCTTTTTAGCCGGAGGAAAAATCACCAGGGCAGAATGCTTCCTCAGCAGTGGATCTTCAGAGGATTATGCTGGGAGACTGGCAAATGCTTGCTGCAGCCGTTCCATCGTGCTCTGCAGCCAACCTTATGCAGACTATACAGCACATCGAGCGTATTTGGGGTTCTCTCAAGTGGTACAAGAAGCAGCTTGGAACAGCCAGACAATCCCTGGACAACTACCTATGCAAGTTCATGTGGCAACATCTTCACAAGGGTGAAGACATGTTCCAAGCCATATTAATGGAGATGAAAGTGAACAAAAAGTAGGATAGTTTTTTTTTTGGTTTGTATTGCTTGCATTAATCGGACTGTTGTTGTTGTTTACAAGTTTAATTGACTTTTGCTGTTGGTGTTTTCTAACATTTATTGATCCAACTCATATCATTTTTGGAATTGTTTCCAATCAATAAACATATCAAGGTTAGTTATTTTTTTAATATTTATTTCTTAATATAATTTTTTTTTTGCCAATTAATTAATTAATTTATTTAATATTTTAGTATTTCTATCATAATATGACTTGTTTTAATTTTGGTAAAAGGAAAATCAGCAAAATTAATTTTTCTGCCGTCAGCCCGGTAACGTTATATTTCTGTGTTTTTGCATAGCATCAATGCCATAAGTGACTGTTAAAAAGAATTAATTAAAAAAAAATTATTTTTTTTATTTTTCAATTGTGAGTTTGACAGAGTTACAGACAAATGTAATAGTTTTTTTTAATTGGTTTGACATGTGCCAGCCTCACAAACAAACATACATTCACATCATGTGACAGCCTTATGAACAAACATACATTCACCAATCAGCAACAGAAAAAATAGGGGATTTTATATATAAGATAATAGTTAATTTTAATATCACGGTAATTACATATTTAAATTAAAGATAATTATAAAGTGTGGAAAAAGAAATAGAAAAATTGATTAAAGAGAAAGAAGCAGAGATACAGAAAATGAATAAAAAAATAGTTAAAAATTAAAAAATATATAAAATATTAAAGAATTTATGAGAATTCTAAAGGAGACTTATTCTTATTTAGCACAAGAATAAAATCTTTAGATAACAAGAAAAGGAGGCAAATGGAATAAAAATTTGGATGGCAATTGTGGTTTATATTAAGATCTATCTTTTTTCATCATCTTCTATGCATTGATTATATTAATAAATATAATTAATAACTCTTTTCATTTACACTTTATTCAGTGCAACATATTGATTACATAGAAACAATATATTATATTATACTAAATATTACACATACCTTTATAATTATAATAAATCTTAAATTTGTTGTTTTAATTTTTATAATTAAAAAATATAAAATTAAAAATAAATGTAAAATTGGTTATTAAAGTAATTATATATATGAAAAATTATAAGACAAAATAATGTTTTATAGTTATTAAATAAAACAAAATCATAAATTTAAGATTTAATATAATTATAAAAGATATATTTTGCACGATTGTAAATAAAATATGAATTATGTATGCTTTTAAATATAATTATAGAATAATATACCATTTCAATGTAATCAATCATATGTTTTCAAATGTTTTTGTAGCTCTGATGAAGATTACAGGACAATTGAAATGTTAGAAAAGAAAGAAAATTAATTGTAGAAACAACATGTTGCATTGAATAAAGCAGGAATGAAAATAGTTATTGATTTAAGTAGAGATGGATCAGAGACTAATAAATATTATTTTTCCAATATAAGATCTTAAAAAAAGTTTAGGAAAACTGCATAGAGAGTGGGAAAAATAAGGCTAAAAGCAATGAGATATAAAAAAATTCAATCTTTATGACAAGAGTAGAAATTATAAGGATAGGATAGTGGAACTAACAAAACAGTTTTTATTAAAATGCTATAGAATAAAAAAAAAATGTTTTTGATTAATGATTTTTGATTGAAAGGGCAATACGAGGATAGAAAGTGGAATGGATTTTTGGATTCAGTATGAGAATGTTAAACATATCCAAACAATCTCTTATGATTTCATTTAAGAAGCCATTTTTACATCACATCATTACTTTTTCAAAAAGCATCTGTTAAATGTAAGCAGAAAAAGTCATACAATGTTATGATGGTATATTTCATCCTAGCCACAAGATGAAACATGCTTAAAGCCAGTATATAACTGAGATCACCAAAATACATACTTACTGTCTAGTGCTATATTTATATAATTACATAAGCAAGTGGGATTGGAATCAAAACTTTAGAGTTTTTTAAGTTTCGAGTTATTAGATTAGTAATATAAAAAAAATACGGATGACTGCAGATACTTAAATGTATTTTCATTATTAAATCCAAACTTTTCACTGATGAAAACCATGAATCAGAAATTACTATGAGGAGGTGAATATAATAGTATTACTACCTGATGTTTATTGATTACTCAAGTTTATAATAGATTATTCTGGTACAGGATGATGAAAACTGCTTCAAGGAAACAATAAATAATGATCATATTTATACTTTACAGAGTAATAAATCAAAACAAAAAACAATTGACAAAAAATTGAACTCAAATATTGAAATGTAAAGAATTTTAACATTGATGTCATGAATTGTGTTAATGAAATGAAAATTTAATATTCATATATTTTTAAATATGTGTGCACATGTGGATGATTTATATATACAATGTATGTGTGTATGTTTGCATGCTTTACATGTATAAGGCTACATATAATGATAAACAATTATAGTGCCTAATATATGAAACACTTAAGATTATTTCCTGAAAATGCTTTACTATGAATAATTGATCTACCCTATAGACATAATGTTTGTAATTTTTGCAATAAAAGAATGGCTGTCTTTTATTGTATTCTATAATGTTATATGAGTATAATAAGAGATAGCTATTCCTGTATTTCATAAATTATTGGAGACTATGACAAGAGGATAAATCAATTATGTATAGATGCAAATCTATACGTAACATTCAATATAAAACATTGTTCAGAAATTAATGAACTGTACTTCCAATCTCCACAATCACGATTCAAATGTGTGGAAATACTTATTCTCAGAAAATAAAGCATAATATATTTTATTTCAATAGTGGCCAGTTGTCACTCACCATAAAAAGTTAAGATTCATAGTAGTAAAATTTTCATTTTTAAAATTTTAAATATTATCGTTATATGTTTTCCATGTTCTGCATAAATGTTTCTGATTTTTTCCCCTAGAGTTTTGTACTAATGTGTGCATTTGGAAAAATAAATCATTCACAGTGATAGTGTGAGGGAATATTAGTACATCAAAAGTCTATTTATACTGTACAACTACAAAGCAAATAATGAATAAAATAATTAAGCAGTTCTTTACAAGAATATAAGAGCTGATAGTAATAAACAGCAAAAATATATGATGAACAGAAACCAATATGAACTGAACTCCTTTTTTCTCAAAGAATCAATGATTCTGTGGTCACCTTTTACACAATCACAGTTTTCTAGGAACCTACTGTCTGGAAATAATAAGAGGAATGATTGTACATAACAACTAATAAAATACAATTGTTTATTACAAAAATTATTCTTAATATTTGCCTTTCTATTTACCTTCCAACAACTGTTTCTGTACTAACAGAGAATGTATACATTAAAGCATCCAACAGGGACATAAGAACATCTTCTCCTAGTTCAGACAGTATGTACCTAAAATAAACATTAGTATATCAAGTTCAAACAGATGTTTATAGATATTATAATCATAAAAATATTGCCTAATTAATTAAAACTGTAATACATTTTTACTTTCTGATTTGTCATGTAATATGATCTAAAATGGTTTCTCATTACAAGGCATGATAGTCAGTGGTTTCCTCTTGGATGAAAACTTTATTTTAAATAAATTGAACAAGTAAAAAGTTCTAACTTTTTTTTAATTATTGTCATAATGTGCTTTAAAAAACTATTACATATCACATACACACAATAAAAATATTAATTGAAGGGCTTGTTAACAATTTTTAATATTACAAAATGCTTACACTTTTTAAAAACAACAACTAACCAATGAAGATATTTTATTTTGTTAATTTATAAGATAGCTTATATTTCTACGAAACATAGAGGATTATCATTTCTTATATCATTACTTAAATTTGATTATAAAAAACATATTATGATGTAAATAATATATCCAAGACCATTATCAAAACATTCTTAAATATATGTAACAAAGTTGGTTAATCAAACCACCCAAAAGCATGCAAATGAATGAATAGCTAGTCACCCATATCAATGCAGAGAAAAAAAAACCAATGAACATTTTATCACTATATAATATTTTGTCTTGAACAGGGATCTCTGGAAATGATATTGGAATTGATATCATCCCAACTCTCCATACATCAGCACAGAGAAAACTAATGTTAATTTGCAGGGTCGTTTGTTGATCTGGGAAAAATACTTTACTGGCATGAAATGGGTTGTTGATTTACTCTATGCTTCGATATGGATGTGAGTTATTCATTCATTTACATGATTGTATATAATTTGATTAATCAACTTTCATACATATATTTGGGTTCTGGTATATGTTCTTAGATATATTACTTATATCTATGTTTTATAATTACATATAATAATTATTTATATCTAATAATTAATTACTTTCATGGAATTCAGTTTCTGGCATATATGTATTATTCAAGTTTTATTATTTTTTTATTCCCATGATTAGATTTGTACATTTCTATTGGTGCATAAAATAATCATTTACAGATAAGAATTAGCTTTATGGGATGTTTTAAATTTGTAATATGTATGTAAATATGTATTTTTTAAGTTTTTAATTTCTCTCTCTCTTAAATAGAATCACAAATTTCTGATTTAAATATTAAAAATCACTACAATGATGCATAGAGTAGAGGGTTTGATATTAATTTCCATGGTTATTGGATGAAACTTCTGATCCAGGATGAAATACCATATAGTGAAGAAACGCAGTATGCACTGATATGAATAATAAAGTATTTAATAAGTTACATGTTCATGTGTAGTATGATAAATCAATTAACTAAGAATCTATAATTAGACTATACTGTTTCCTTGTACCACAAATTCAATTCCAAAATTCTTCACATTAATAATTTGCATGTTCCTTCTGGTAAAAAAAAAAGAAAAAGAATAATAACTAATTGATAATTTCTTATAATTAAATTAAAAATAATCTGTTTAATTGACATTCAAAATTTAATCAGTGATAAATGTTTTTCAATCTTGAACTCCAACTTAATTATTATGTAAGTAAGTGCTTATCTTATAATAATAATGAATAACAAATTTATACTTTATTTCATTGTTTATTTTTTCTAATTCCTACATTTTAATTATCTAGCATCTTTTTCAGATCCTTAAGTCAATAAGTGATTTTAATGTTTTATAAGTTATAGAACGATTTTATAATATATAAAGCCATTAATTCCAAATTTCTTAGGTTGGGTCGCAAGACTTTTAAACAACAAGTTTCACAGCAGCAATATTTAAAAAAAAGATGGGATCAAACTACAATAGGTAAAAAAAAACAGCATTCAAAATAATTTATTTAGCATGGCTATGAATGGGAAATAAAATTGTAATTTAAAATAAATTTATACATTAATGTCAATCCATTTTAGTGTAAATAGTATAACTTAAATCACTTACTGTTCAACATCAAGTCAGACCGAACTGAGTTTTAGAAATATCTTAAAACCACCTTGAATCACTCAAGTTTATAACTTTAATATTCATACATTCAAGGCATAATGAGATTAAAATTAATACAAAATGAATTTTATTGCCTAAGTTCCTAAGTGATAATTAAAAATTGAAAAAGCCTATTTCTAAAGACTTTAACCATTAGATTTAACTTTTTCTCTGTCTTTAAGTAGACAGACAATTCTAAAGGTACAATAAATCAAGCTGATAAGCAGTGGTGGCTACAATGCTCCAGAAAAAAGTTAATTATTAAATTTGTGCGGAGAGTATCAATAACATAATAATCATTCAATATTTACATAATTATTATATATAAACCGTTTTTAAAAAGAATTATTTTAACTGATGCTTGAGATTCTATTCAAAGATGCTATTAATTACGGAAATACCAGAAACATCATATTTGGTGAATTTCAGAAAGTTTCACCAAGATTTATTCATTTTTATCAATGCTTGTAACTAATGCCTTTGGAGCTGCTCACTGCTGCAGCGTCAATAGTTATTTGAGCTTGGAGTGTTTATCTGTTCTTACTTCTGTTCAGAGTGAATAAATTTTTATTATTTTCATTTAGAATGAGTAATAAAATATTTTGTTTTTTTCTTGTAATTAACATTTAAAAATTAACAGTGAAAATCATTTTCATGCAATTAAAATTATTAATAAATATTTATTACAGAAAAATATAACAAAATAATAAAAGAAATATTATTTTAAATATTTATCACAATGAGTGTTGGTGTCTAATATATAAAAAAAATGATATTTTCCCAATTATCATTAAATAAAAAAATTGAATTAAGATATTATTATTTATTAAACAGCAGTTAATACATTAGATCTTTCCATCATAGCTCAATTGGTTACAGCATTGTCTTAAAAATTTGATGTTCAATAATCTAAAGGTGTAAGTTCCACTCCTCTGCTAGTATTGTCACTGGTCAGGCCAGCAATACCTGAAGAAGAGTGGAGAATAATACTCCTCGAAAAGTTGTGGTAAAAACCAACCTGTGTTGTCTACTTGTTTGTTATTACTAACAAATATTCCAATATATCATGTGTTCTTTTTTACTTTCCTTGTTTACTTTTTGGCAATGATACAGTCATAAAGCACCCCTGCTCAAAAGTTTCATGGGTTGCCACTGCTGATAAGCATCAAACTGGGTGTTGTATTATATTTGAGAAATTAATTCTTCAGTTGTTACTATGATGAAATTAAGGCTAGTTGGTCTAAATGTCTTAAATAACATATTTGTCTTTATTCTCAATTTAATTCGATTTTTTTTTTTTTGTCATGAGAAAAATTCTGGACATAACTTTTATCCTCAAAAAATTAGCATTATATGTAATGAATCAAAAGATAGAAAAAGAAAAATTAAAAAAACCTGATGCGTTGATAATTCTAATAATGTTTTGTATTAGTGCTTTAGTAATGGCAAATTTTTGTCATTAATTAGTGATATTTTCATTTCAATAGTTGACTGCCACAAATCGTGAGTACAGCACTGAAAGTTTGCTTGGTTATTAATATTTTATATTATAATTATTCTGTTTAGACCAGCAATTGTCAGCCAACATAAAATAACAGACCAGTCTTCTCTTACAATATGTGTATATTAACTAAACATAGCCTTTATTAGATTCACCAGCTAGAATGACAACAACCATTTGCTTTCAAGATGTAAAGATGTCAGTAGGCAGACATTTGTATATATATTATCAATAAACTAAAATAATATGCAAAGCATAGACAATGACATTCTTATTTGCAAATAAAAATATATTATATAAACAATTGGTGGACTTTTTATTGCATTCTATTGTGCATACAAACTTTAAGATTGTTAATCACTATCCAAAATAACCTTATATACTTATTTAGGCTATACATTGAAAATCAGATGTGCTAGGTGATTACATACTTATCTATTATACTAAAATAGCAGTCTGAGCTTTATATATATATATCAAATGATTTATTTGTTTCCAAGGGCAGAGATATTAACATACAAATACTTTTATGTAATATTATAAATAAATAGATATGTAACTTTAATCACATACTCTACAAAACAGAGACAATTATAATTTTATTTGCATTCTTACACAAATAATATATATATATATATAACCAATTATTTAATTAATACATTAAAGACTTATAGCTTAAGATATAATGTGATGGATTATGACTTTTCCTTTCTCAGAGTCAGGAATTTCTCAGCCACTATGCCTAGAGAAACTTGTTAGCCACCTTACCTTTCCATTCCCCAACCAAGTTTTCCCATATTCTTCTCTATCCTGTTCCACCCCATTTCCACAACATTACCTTTATCAACCCTATGACCTTCATATCTAAATCCCCCTTATCTTTTCCCAAACCCAGCATAAAAACCAAAAACCCACTTTCTGCATAATCATTTTGTTTATATTTACTCTCCCACAACTTCATTATTTGCACCTTTTCTGCTTGTAGGCATTTATACTTAATTAATATATACCTAATATTTTCTATGCCTTCCTTACATAACTTGCAGACTAAATCACCCATATTTTTCCATTTATGTGTATATTCCCTTGTTGCTAATGATTCTGTTCGAGCCTTAAACAGTAAACTACTTTCATTGCTATTATCATAAATTAACTTGCACCTAATATTCTGTTTACTTCTATATATATTTAAACTCTTTTTACTCTCCATACTAGTTCTTCCCATCTATCCAACTCCCTATTTCTTATTAATATATCTATTATTCTATTCTATTCCTTGCCACTATAACACTCAATAATTCTCCTAACACAATCATCCCACCTTTTGTTTAATATACTGACATAAAGTCTTTATCCAAATCTTCTGCAAAACGTACTACCTTTCTGACCCATCTTGTTGCTTGTCCTTTACTCATAACCCAATTAAATATTATTTTAGCTATTCTTTTGTTATCCATAAATTACAATCTACTGGATATTCATTTTTCTTATAAATGATAGTATTTAAGTTCCCTTAATACAATATTTAACTATGACATGTTATATAATAGTCAAATTCTTAACTGAGAACATGAAAATACTTATCCAAAATGTAAATATATGGAAACAAATGAAAACCAGTTTATTACAGATAAGATTCAAGCTTATTCTCTTTTGCAGTTAAGGTAATACTGTTGGGACTTGGCACAGCTGATGAAGAGACTTCTCCTGAAACTTGCAATGTGAGGCTTGTATTGTTAGAGTTCACAATTCAGAATTTGGCTATTATATATATACATCTTATATCATAGATAAATAATAAGATAACAAAAAATGTTCAAATAATTCATTCATCATCATTATAATAATAAAAAGAATAACAACAGCAATAATAATAATAAACATTAATTAATAGTGAAATGATAAGAAAAGAAAATATTATGTTTAGATAATAATAATCAACTTTTTATTTTTTATACTTACGGATGTATTTTAACTAAACTCATAATAAATTGCACTAAACAAATCTCTCCAGCTTCAATACCAGAAAGCAAGAGGGGAAGAACACTTTCTAAAGCTACAATAAGAATAAAAAATTTAATATAGTAATTTAAATGAAAAGATTATTGGAAACATAGATTTTAAAATATTATATAGAACTTATCTCAAAATTCACATAAAAACGAATATTTAAAAAAAAAAAATCAGATTTTTATTCTGAATATTACTTATATAAAACATTCTTTAAAGCAGATTTTTGTAAAAAAACAACAACAACAACAAAAAAAAAACAGCAGTTGGTCTTGAATAATAATACTCAAATCAGTTTGATTCAAGGTAAATATAACCTTCATATATCATTACAGTGAAGTCCTACTCAAATCTCACACAAAACAAAATCATATTGTGTAGAATTAATAATCAATAAACAAAAAAAGATTATGTTCCAAAAGCTAATACACCTGGGTCTCGTTTTACGCGATAGATAGGTTCCTCAGAAAACACGCGCAAACGAAATCGCGCAAAAATGGACATAACTTACATTGAAAAGGGGAGATGCGGTCTGTGATTTTTCAAAATTCGCATAAAAGCAAAGCACCAACGTAAAATTACTTTAAAATTCGCGCAAAAAAAAATAAGGAAATAAAATATGACTAATAAAAAATTTCAAATTTGAAAAAAATTGATACAAGACAAACTTTTTTTAAACTATAATATTTAATTTTATTCAAAATAATATATTTTTATGCATAATTTACATTTTTTTTATACATGTTTTAATTATTATCAATATTTGCCGAAAAACACATTCGTTTGCAAACTGAGGAAATACAACTAGCTCTAACTTCACACTCATGTTGAGTCAATGGATTTCTGGTGACAACGTAATTAATCTTTGAGACGATTATTTTATTAATTGTTTATGAACTTAGACTTACGATAATAAAAAGACATTTATTCACCACTGCTGGGAAAAATTTAATTAAAACTAACAGCTAAAAATTAAATTCTTATTTTTTTAATTTTTTAATTTTCAATTCCGTTTAAAAATCAAATTTCATTTCACTGCTATTACTCATCTTTTAAAAATAAACTTGCTAAACACTAAATGATTAATAATTGATTATGTTCTTTTTTAAAAAGCAAAAACAGAATGTGATCTAAAATGCAAAATTAACACGCACAATGTTTGAACAAATTTACATTATAATCTTGTAAAATTTAATGTGTGTATACATAAAATGTGGAAATTATGATTTTAATTTCATTATTTCATAAAACCTTACTATTATAAAGCACTGAAAATATTGAAATTACTAAGATGAAAGTCGAATTCCAATAATGTGCTATTACTTTCAATATAACGTAAGTGTGCGAAATTTATTATTTAAAGTAATAGCGCATTATCGGACTTCGACTTCCGGTGAATTTCAAAATCGCGTAACTTCAAAATCGTGTTAAATAAGTCCACGTAAAAACAGACCCAGGTATAGTTTACTTTTACACTTATCATAATCTCAATTTTTATTAATAATTGAATAAATGTCTTAAAAACCGTGATGTCAGATATATCATATAAGTTACAATTTTTTTCAATTTTTATTGCACTGAGCACACTGGATAAAGTTTCTCTACAGTCATGAAATGTATACTTCAGGTCATGATTTTCAACAGACTTAAGTACAATAACATAATAATTTACTAACAAATGGAAATTTGTTTCAATTATTTTGTATAATGTCTTCTATGTAAAAATTTAAATAAAATATACTGCCATGTTATGCAAGGTCTGACGTAGCTTTCAAACTGTATTAAAACAAACACATTATACAAATTCTGTCTTGTGTTAAAACTGAATAAGTTTACTGAGAGTGAAACTGTATCACAGTAACACGATGATTTATGATGATTACCTATAGTGATTTGTATTTAAAAGAAACGGTCAAAGATTCTCGTTTAAAAAAAGTAATTCAAAACTCCATTGACTTATATTTGGTCTTAGTGGTAATGTAACTGCCTGAAATGAAGTCAATCTAGTGCCCAGTTGTAAAACTAGACAATACATTGGTTCAAAATCTTTAGAATAAAATTTCAGGCCATTATCTCGAATAGCATAATGTGAATAAAGTTCAAATGGCAGATGAAATCTATATTAATTATGACCAATAGCTAGAAACTAAATCAGGGTCTATTCAGAGCTAGCATGTGAAACCACTGATTACACTTGATCATGAATAAAGTAAGGTGAGGTGAATTAAGTCTACAGGAAGCATGAATAAAAAATTGTAATGAAATGTAGTAACAATTAAATCTCCAGACTAATTCTAACAGTTGGGCTTTGTTAGTTAAACACACCAGATTGCATATAGCCCTAAGATTTTGAACTCAAACCACCTTGCTTGTCTAGCTATATAGCATTGACTGTATATAGATTTTAATATAAGCAATTTTAACATGTTTATCTTGCATTTAAAATCTGTATTAAAACCACATTCCATTCTATAATATTCTGCTTAAGAGCAAATCATGTAAACAGGTGTAATTAATGACCAGCAGATGGCAGTTTCAACTAACTTCTGTCTATTGGTCTTTGTAGGTCAGACTACTAGATCAGCAACTGTACATTTCAGTGACCTATTCTATACTAAAAGAATCATTTTGACCTTAGATATGAGAATTATCTGATGCTTTGTTTTCAGAATAGACCATCGTTTTTGCCAAAAAAATCAAAAGAGCCTATATTCATATACAAATAGTCACTGAAATATTTAATTGCTAATGTAATGGCAGAAATGTATAGGCAAAAGTAAGTTGGCTTATGCTTAAAACTTTAGAGCATATAACTTTTAGGTCACTAGTTTAAACAATACAATAGAAGTAATTATGACTCTGATAATTGACTAAGGCCAAAAATTAGAAATTAATCTGGATATCTAGTTAGCACTATCCTGGTGTAAATAATAATCAATTAATGTTATTTCTACATGATAAATGCAAGCTATATATCATAATTTTTTGGTTTTAATGGATTAATAAAAAATTAAAAACAATAAGAAACTTTCATCTCAATCCAATAAGAATACAAATTAATTTTGATTTAATATTGATTGAAAACATACCATAATATAAAAAATTTCTATGCTGGTAGACGATGGAAAAGACAGCATCTAAGACTTTTTTGAAATTGGATGGTAAATTACTTATTATATGTTCTTCCTGAAAGTTAAAAAAAAAAAATTAAATAAAAATAATTAATAGTAATAATAAATTAATTAATAAAAAGTAAACAATTCATTCTATGACATCTTTTAACCATCTATTCTTTATACATTTGAATACAATGCTTTTATAACCTTTTATTAAATTACAGTTTTAACTGATCTAGCTTCCATAAGAGTATAATTTTGGTAAATATTAAAATTTATTAATAATTTTATTTTTACAATACTCAAGTTTAAAATTCTTTGACAATAAATACAATCGTAAATTTTGAAAAAAATATAACAATTTAAACACTTAAACAAGTATATTCATTTTTTAGATACATATACAATACATATATATGGATACAAACATATATTGTGTATATACATCATATAATTATGTGTGTGTAATTAATAAATTTAAAACTTAGTTATAACCATTAAAAAGTTTTTAATATATTTCTAAATTAATAAATAATATTTTTTTTTAGTATATGTATATATATTTATAAGAAACACTCATAAATTGAATATTATAAATCAAATTCAATATGTATCTAAATCACCTGAACAAAATATTACATCATTATGCTTATATTTATGTAAAATTGATTTCATTAATCATAATTATATGAAAATTAAACTATAAATGTCCATTAAATTTTTGAATTTAATCATCTGATTTTTATTTAAATTAAGTTTCCTGTATTCATTTTTTTTGTTAAAAATTATTTTTTTTAATAAATTGTTTTAATTTTAATAATTTAGAAAACATAAATATAACTATGATGATATATATATATATATGTCTAAATATTATTCAAATTATTTACATTATATACGCTTTATATGCTATATTTATTTAATTATCAATAACCCCTGTCTTAAATCCTTATTTAAATTTCATCTTAATTTTTTTGTTATAAAAGATTGATTTATTTACTTTTAATCCTTGTATATATTAATATTTGAATATCTTCATTATCAAATATAAGTCCTATATTTTTCGTATATAAAAAAATAGATGGTTTTAATTTACTTTATGCTGTTTTAATCTTGTTATATTTCTTTGTTCTTTCCATATTTTCATATATTCCATTAATTCTATTTTTGTTCCTCTTATTATTTTTTAAATATTTGTTATTTAATAAATCTAATATTACTTTTTTCTTATTCACTATTTTTATGTTCAATATATTTTTGTCACTTTACATTTATTTTTTTGTTTTATTTATAATTTTTTAATTTAATAGCATCATTTCTTATTTTAGTTTCAAAATTTGGGTACTTAGGATTAGTCCAGACACCAAGATTGATTATGGATAACCCAAATTTTTATGATGTTGATTTTTTAAATAGTGAATTGAAATAATATAAACTAGACTTTTTAGAATCTTGTAAAAATTCTGAATAATTGTGATGTATATACTGATATATTTAATTCCGTTATCTTTTCATTTGATTTAGGAAAAAGAAGTTATACATTTATTATAAGACTATATTTTCTGATTCTTTGGGGTAGTATAATGGTTTCCAAACAATTTTTAAAATTATTTTTACTGCAAATAAATAGCATATAATTTTTTTAAATAAAAGACAAATGAACAATATTAGTTTACGAAATCATGTAAGAAAGATTAATTCAACTTTAAAAAAAAAAAAAAATCCTCAAGAAAACAGCCTCAACAATTATTGTCTCAATATTTTTTCTCCCTCATAATTATTTACCTAACTAATGTATGAAAATGGAATAATGACATCAATATGAAATAGTGTTTACTTAGAGACAATCATAAAAACAATAAACTGAATTTTGTAATAAAAAAATAAAGGTTTAAAATAAATATATCCCTTTTTTTTTCTAAATCAAACAAAATATAACAGAATTATTCAGAATTTTCGCAAGATTCTAAAAAGTCTGGATTATATTATTTCAGACTCAATATTTAAAAAATCAATATGATAAAAATAAGTACTAAAATTTATAGTAAATTTATTTTTTATTTTATGTTAAGTTTAATAATTTAATTGAGTAATTATTGTTTTAAAATTCTTCTGTTATCTTATTTATCTTCTTTTTAATATTAATTTATTCAGATAATAATTGCATTATTTTAATAATTTGAATAATTATTTAGGTATATCCATTTGAATATATTCTAATGATTTTAATGAGCACAAAAATAATTTTACGACTTATCAAATATGAATCAAACAAAACGAATAATACATCATCATAAAATATCAAATTACCTTACTAAAACAATAAAGCCAATTACTCAAGGCTTTAATAGAAGTTGCTTGATTACAGATTAAGTTTGTTGATAGCTTAAGCATTGATTGTTACCAAAGTGGAGAATAATACTACTCAAAACATTGTATAATTACTAACCTGTGTTGTCTATTTGTGTGTTATTACTAACAAGTTAATTGTATTTGGAAAGTTTTTATAAAATTTAAAATTTTCAATACATTCAACATTATTTTATTAAAAGAATAAGGAGAATAAAAAAATTTACTAACAAAAATATAACCCTAAGAATATAAACCTATTCACAGAAAAAACAAATCTGAATAAATTATTTAAGATAATTCACAAACTAGATTTTCAAATTTTCAAAGAATCACTTTAAATGAAGTTGTAAATAATGCCCACTTTTTGTGACATCTATGCCAATCAATTTTATCAGATAAAAGATGATCACTTTTAATTGTCTTTCAATTTATTATAATAGTAATAAATTAAGCGTTGGTATTTAAACAGACTGAAACATTCTATTATTGGCTATTTTTATTTTTACATTAATTAAACCTGCTTTATAGACTATTAATTATATTTTTTAAATTAATTTTTAATTTGCATTTTATATAAAATATCATGTAGAAAAAAAGGCATATAATTTGACATTCATAAAAGCTTTACTCTGAATGGCATCATTCAAGCATTCTCTATTCGCTTATTGTAAAAAATGTAAGATGTTCATATATAATAGCCAAATTCTGGATTATACACTATGGCAATTCACTTACTTCATTAACCATGCAATGGTCTAAATATCACAAATTAGAAGAAGCTTGAGTTACATTTATATTCAGTAGATTTTATTTGCTTTACTTTACAGGATGAAAGATGAAAATATAGTGGAATTTCTACTATCCAAAAAAATAAAATAGTAAAGAAAAATTTATAAATAAACCTAAAGTTTAATTTTCTAGTTCACATTGAAACTGATTGGCAGTATCATTCACATACTTAAGGTCTTGTATCAATACAATGCATAGTTTGCATTTTATCATCATTAGTTTTCATAAACCTATTACTTAGAAAAAATATACATGTTTGTTTAATTTTAAAATGCAGCTTTGCTGGATAAAGAGATCAACTGGTTCTCAAAAATAGCTCATAAATCAAGAATCTCATATAAAAACAAATAACTGTAATATTTCCGTACAGAAAAAATTTAATTAGTTACCACAGATTCAAAATATACAATAAATGCGAAATAATTGATTAAAAAAAAAAAACAGCACAACTTAATTAATATACTCCTTCTGTTCACACTTTCTTCAACGCAATCATATTGTTCCATAAATACTTTTTATTTCTTTTTTTCAATTTTGATTGCCCAGCAGTCTTTATCAAAGCTGCAAAATATTTAAATACAAATGACTACTATTGCATAAATCTTATTATTAATTAGTAGAAGATTGGTGGACTCTAGATCTATGAATTTTGATTGAAAAAATATTTGAATTTTTTTGAACAATAATTAGTAAATCAAAATTTTTATAAGTTGCATTCAAATCATTTTTTAAATGCATATATATATATATATACAGAACATTCCTAGCTTGTTTTGCATACTGCTATATTATAAATATGAGCATCTCTCTATTGTACTGCTATCTATTGTAAACTTGAGTATTTAGTGGTGAGGCAATTTAAGCATTATTTACAAACCAACTTTAAATTTTCATTGATAAAAGACTAAACTAAGATTGGAAATAAAATTGCATTTCCATTATTCATGTTTACAATAGATGATACCAGACCAGAGTTTTATTTATAGTATATATATATGTGTAACAAAATGTAATAAAGTAGATGTATATTAAAATTAATAAAGAACTGTAAATAAAATATTATGGATAAAGAAACAAATAGATATCACTAACACTATTAACAGAATAAGAGTCTGAAGTATGAACATGGATAATTAAATTTGTACACTAGATCATGAGAGATTTTGAAAGATTATATATGAAGTTGCAATAATTGCAAAGAAATCAAGTTGTATATCACATGATTTAATTTAATAGGATTGTATTACAAATGTTATATAATGAATGTGCTAATAGCTCTTAACAAGCTGTTCTGAATATCCCTATTCTCAGACCAGTTTCTAGCTCTAGCTGTCATCAGTGAGGCTCTAGAACATTCAGGTATTAGATTTAAAAATATCAGGTCAATTCCCAGCATTTATCTAATAGCTACGTATTAAGTAGAAAATCTGAAATTTTCAGACATCCATTACTTCAAATCGAGCTATCTAACTTAAATAGCCATATGGGACTGAACTAAGTTCAGATACACCATATAGTAGTAGCTTTAGCAATTTAAAACTGTCAAAGCCTCAAGAGCAAAACAATAATTGCAGGGAAATCAAGTCATATATCACGTGACTTAATTTAAGAAGCTTGTACTACAAATGTTATATAATGAGCATGCTAGTAGGTCTTAACAAGATTTTCTGAATATTTCTATCCTCAGACCAATTTCTAGCTCTGGCTGTTGTTAAAACTGTGATTAAATAAGTATAGAAATAAACTCGAGGAAACCAACCTGCAATGAATAGATCAATACAAGTTAAAAATTATAACAATGTCTATAATTTACATAAATACAAATCTTTTAAATTCTCATTATCCAGAAACTGCCTTCTCTTTCACTGCTTCTTTATGAAAGGCCAGCTGATTGATATTTCAAAATACTTTTATGTTTAATATATATAATACAATTAATTAACCTTCAATTTTTGTAAGAAAACTTAACTAAAGTTCTAAAATGTTCTACCTAACTAATTTATCATGACTCTATAATAAAATTATACTTACCATACATAAACCTTGATGCATTATTTTCACCAACATTAGCAAGCAATCAAGTGCCGTCTGAACACTGTATTGAGTCACCAAAGGATATGAGGCGAAAGATAAACAATGACTTTAAAAAACATAAGAATTAATAAAAAGTCATTTATTAGACATAAATGAATCATTACCTCTACAATTTAAATGTAGACAACTATGTATATAATTATAAGGGATTTTGAAAAGATTTAAAATAAATCACTATAAACAACTTTTAATTTTATGCTTTTCATTATTTATAACATGATTTATTTGTTCCTGGATAATTATTTTCAATGACAACCCTTTCTTTTTCAGCTTACATATAATGATGATATGTTAATGTCAGACTTCACATGTTCAAAATTCCTATTACTAAGTTAAACCACTTTCTCCCTTCTGAAAGTATAAACTCATCTACTTCTTTCCCCTTAATACCCTCATCCAATCTACAATTTCCAAACCATTTTTCCAGCATTGATAGATTGATACATTTCTTTTATTTTTCTATTATATTTTAATAACAGCTACACTTTTATTTTCCTATTCTTGCCATGAAGACCTAAAATTTCTACTTCATTCACTTCTTTAAATTTTATATTTTCCCCATACAATTTATTCTGGCTTTCATTCATAATCCTTCACTCTAAAAATAAATGCTCACTAATCTCTCCTGCCATCTCCTTTTAATATAGAAATTATCACCTGCATAAATTTGAATCCAATAAAAAAGACAACACTAACATATATTGTTCAACTGTAGATTACTTTCAAGTGAACAAACACTGCACAAAGTGCAAAAAGAATTGACTAATATTGAATGAGTTATTGTTGAATTTTGTTAAGTTAAAGAAAACATGAAAAGTCAGCATATACTTTGCTTCAAAAGCACTAATATTGAAAGCACAAGTGGAGTGGGATTTATTATAAATAAAAAGTTAAAGAATAATATTGTGGAGTGTGATGACATATAAGACAGAATGGTAAGATTAATTATTCAAATTAATGGAAAATACCAAATGTAGATAATTCAGATCTTTATATGAATTTACAAAATGCTTATGATCAGGCTCAAACAACATTTTAAAATTATCATCGGAGACTTTAACTTTTGATAAATTTGGTTAGCAAAGAAGTAAATACCTATTATAAATCATAAAACAAAGAATTAAAAGCTTAAATTCTTGTCACCTGGAAATAGTTTAACTGATGACCAATGCTGTCCTCTATCCTATTCCTTTCTGGGACATTAGAAAGATCTTACTCTCAGGCTATTTGCAGATAGTTTCATCTTTTACTTATAGGTCCCAAGCGAAAAATATTATTCAATTTCGAAGTTAAGAATAGAATCAAAATTTCTATTTTAAATTTTTTTTTTTTTTGACAAATACTTGTCATGCATCATGCAAAAAGCATATTAAAAGTTTCTGATAGTTAACTATTATTGTAAAATATAGACCAAAATGACATCCATAAAACAATAGTAAATTACTCAAGCTTACAGCAGTTAGTTCTAACTGCTCTTGGAAGCATATCAGAAATCATGTGATGCTGGTAATGATAAAGCATAAAATAGGACGATCTTTTTTCTCACAAATAAGTAGTTTTTATGCAAATCAAAAATATTTTTGAAGCAAAATATAAATTACTCACCCTAACACAGAAGCAAGCCTAGCAAAAGATGTGGAGTCTTTGAGAACTTGGGGCATACCTTTATTTAAAGCACGGACAATTTTTGCAATCACATCATGGTGTCGAAACAGATATAACAAATCATGGTTATCTCTTTTAGAATCAGTCACAGAAAACAAATCTTAAAAAAATCAACATATGTATAAATACTACATATTTAATTAAAATGTAATATTTTTAAAAATTATAAAACATCAAATACAATGAATTTAAGACATATATATATATACACACACACACAGCAAATAATTGTAAATTAATATTGACAGTTCAACTCCAAGGAAAAAAAAAAAAGAAAAAAAAAACTGTTCTAGAAATAAGTTTTGCAATGATTATATAAAACAATCAGTGAAACACAAATATGTCTATATATAAAACATGTTGGTCTATTTTTCTATTCATTTCTAAAATACTTGAACAAAATTTTTAATTATAGTTCTATTCTATTCCCTGCCACTTCTTCCCAATGTAAACAATCAACATTGCACTTCTTTAATATACCTTTTAGATAATTCTTATAATATAAACAGAATTTACCTCTCCCGTGAAAATGACGCTGAAGATAACCACGAAACATTTTCAAGAAAATGTCTAATTATAGTTCTATTCTCTGTCACTTCTTCCTAATGTAAACAATCAATATGGTACTTCTTTAAAATATCTTTTAGATAACCCTTATAATATAGAAGGAATTTACCTCTCCCATGAAAATGATGCCGAAGATAATCATGAAACATTCTTCTAGCAAGTCTTACTTTGTTTTTTTTTCTTTTGTTTTATATTTCCAATCCAACAAAGATGTGATCTTACAATAGTGGATTTTACGATATCATATTCAGAAAGTTGAAGAACATATTCATTAGTTCTTTGATCGTCATTGCATTTTTAAAATTTTACAAAGCATCCTTAAATGAAAACTTTCTAATGTCTTTATATTGTATCAATAGGGTATTCAAGTTTAACATCCATACAATAAATTAGGTAAAACAACAGCTATATACAGACAGTTTAGTTGCAAGTTATTTTCCTGTGATAAAATATCCTATCTTTTAATATGTTAAAAGCAGCAGTAGCACATTAGAATTTGTATTATATCTCAACATCAAAATCCAATATTCTACTTATAAAACTACTAAGGTATATAAATTCATTACATTCTCAAATTGATAACCATCCAAGCTAAAAGTTGCTGAGGATTTTTCTTTTGTCTCTGGTTGTTAAACAACTAGAGTTTTTTGAACATTAATTAATAATAACCCAAAGTCTTTATATGTTGCATTCAAAATATTAAAAACATTCTGCAAATATGATAATTTTGAATTCTGTAAATATCTTTTAAATTAGCAAAAAAAAGAAGAAAAAAAAAGAACAATCACCAGAATACTGTAAATCTACAATCTAAGAACTAAAAGTTTTGTTTTTGCTTGTAATCAATTTAAATTAAAATATTCAATATATAAATTTAAAAAAAAAAAAAAATTTCATTCTTTAAAAATATATATGTCAGTGATAAAAATCTTGAAAAAATTTCAAGATATGGGATGATTTATCTACACTACCTTAATGTGCATAATTATACCTTTTTTATTTATGCTGTTATCATCATTCTTTTATTAAAAACAATTTAATATTTAAATACAAATATAGTATTTGAATCCAGACTTTCAAACTCCCTTCAGTCATCCACTCCATTCTAAAAAACAATATATGTGACTACATACATGTGAAAAAGATAAATGATTTCCAATATATGTATTTTGTGCTAAAACAGCACTCATCAGTTAGTCTGGATCATCATCTCCCACACTCATATATATAATTAGTGTTGTTTATATTAAGATAGTTAATAGACAGGCTTCAAATTTCTCCACTCTAAGCATGACAACAAATTGGCAAACAAGGGATTTGAACATGCCATCACCAGATTTTCAATGGTATGGAGGGTTGAAGAGTTGGAGGATGGAATAGATTGAAGCCTTTCTATTAAAGTGTGAAGATTTGCTACCATAATATAAAACCAAGCACTGATTATACATACATGTGAGATATAATGATTCGGATCAATGGATGAGTGCTGGTTCAGCATGAAATACATATATTGGAGATCATTTATCTTTTTAACATGTATGTGGTCATGTGTATCCGTTCTATAGGATGGAATAGATGACTGAAGGGAGCTTAAGTCTGGGTTCAAATTCTTTGTAATTACATCTAGTTTAAGTATATATACTGTACTTGTATTTAAATATTACAGATTCAGTCTATATTCTCTCATCTTTCTTCTGTGTATTTAAATTGTCTTAAGATCTTACATATGAGGAGTCAGAATGACTTATCGTCAACATGGATATAACAAAAAAATTGGCAAACAAGGACTTTGAGCATGCCATCATCCAATTTTTAATGATATGGATGGCTGGAGAGTGGAGAAGATTGAAGCCTGTTCATTAAAGTTTATAGATTTGCTATCTTAATATAAACTGAGCACCTGATTATATATATATGGGAGATGATAATCATCCGATTTTTAATGATATGGATGGCTGGAGAATGGAGAAGATTGAAGCCTGTTCATTAAAGTTTGTACATTTGCTATCTTAATATAAACTGAGCACCTGATTATATATATATGTGGGAGATGATGATCCAGACCAACTAAGAAATGCATATATTGGATCTTTTTCACATACATGTGGTCATGTGTATCAGTTATATAGGATGGAGTGGATGACTGAAGGGAGATTGAAAATCTGGGTTCAAATCCTCTCCAAAAACAATTTAACAAAAACCTATATAAACTTTAGCAATTAAGAAATTCCTTTGATTCTATGTATATATTAACTATAATTAACACTTTCAAAAATAATAATCAGAAAACTGATAAAATATTTAATTGTTAACATTATTTGTCAGAAATTATTTCTCTTCCTTTATAAATTTTTAAAGACATAAACTATGAAAAATAAGATTTCAAGACCAAAGATGATTATCAAAATCATTTCTGATTAACAAATAAAACTATTTTTGTCAAAATAAATGACCAATCATAATCAAAAAAAAAAAAATATGTATTTTTTTTTTAGCATCTTGGTAAACTGAAGTGTACAAATAATTTGTATTTCATAGAAACAAAGCAATGAATGAAAATAAAACTGAAGAAGTAGATATTTGCTAAATTACACTAATTAAACAGAATGAATAAAATAAAATAAAACAAGATGGCAATAAATGTGTCAATTAAATTTAAAAAGAGAAAATTTTATTAGGTGAATGAAATATGACCTTTGTTTCCAAAATGAAACAAAGTAATTCAGATTATCTGTGATGTACTCGAGTTGACAAAAACAATAAAAAAGTAATTGAAACTCCAACTGACATTAATTGTATTATTATAAAAATTAATTAAATAAAAAACTTATATGAAAATGGACAGCATTAAGAAAATAAAATAGGCAAAACTCTCCATACAGTATTGCCATTCAGTGCAAACCAGAGTAATCAATGGATGCCAGAGGCTTGTGCATAAAATCCCCATCTAGTGCCTACTCAGCCAATATCCCCAGACTAGTTTCTCACTGATGAACACCACAAGCCAGAAACTAGTCTGGGGATATTGGATGAGTAGGCACTAGATGGAGATTTTATGCACAAGCTTTTTGGCATCCATTGATTACTCTGGCTTGCATTGAATGGCAATACTGTATGGAGAGTTTTTCCTGTTTTATTAACAGTTATAAGCAAGCATAAGAAATGGTGATCATGTGATGTTCATTAAGAAAATAATTGATAAACATCTAAATTAGTTTACAAAAGATATGAAGCATTTTAAAAGGTCAATAAAGTAAATAGGACAAGATTAAAAGAAAGAGTTAGATCATTCAGGAAAACTAAAATTTGCAATGAACATTTCTGGAAAAATAATGAAAGCTTTTATTATGCAATGAGCTGTAAGCAGATGATGATAGTGCTAAATGTATATAATCACATGACTGAATTTTGGCCCAGGATTCTTCACAATTATCAATTGCATGCAATGCATTTCAAATCTAGCATTATACAAATTTCAAGTAAAAAAAAATTAGACCTTTTATACAGTTAGCAAATACATAGTATGTCAAAATACAATGATGTTGCATATTTCAATGCCCTGTGTAATGTAATAAAGTGATAGGTTCAAAATTAAAGATTCAAGATTCTCAGCAGAATAAAAAAAAAGGAGATAGATTCTAATTGTTATGCTTGTGGTTTCATATTTCCATGATCACCAGAGCAAGTTGCATATAATTATTATCATGCTTGAATAAAGTCCTGATGAAATGTCCAAATAATACAAATATTTTTTAAATCTTTATCAAATTATTAGTTCCTACTCTTTGTGAACACCCATCTGCAAGAATAGTTTCTGCTTTAATAAATAAAATCTAGTCTGAGGATTATTTTTTGAATCATTATTCCATGCTACATTTCAAATATTAATATTAGTTTGCAACATATATTTATCCCAAAGAAAAGGATACTGGAAATAGTTTAATCAATTACAATATCAAAACAGTTGACTAGTCCTCTTATATAATTGTGGGTAATTTCAATTATCAAAGAAGAAAAATTTTCCAAATAAGTTAAAACAGCACCTACTTTCCTGTAATAAGCAAACATCTGCAACCTATCTTTCAAATAAAGTATACTCTAAAGTGTTTTATTATCTCTAATAGCCTTGCATTATTTTATGCAGTAATAAAGTAGCAGATTCTGGAGTTTTCTATCTATGGATTGCACCCAGTTGACATTTCCAGCACTCAAACCTGTCATAACTCCATAACAATATAGCTTTGATTATTTATTTTATTATCTCCCATAGATTATACTGTGTTTTGATCTAAGATTGTACATATAATTTATTACATTTATAAATTTTATACATGTGTGTATATATATGTTTATTAATAGATATCTTTTTATTATTAGATAATAACTGTTTATAATATTTCCATAATTTTCACACCACTCACCAGTTAAACTGTAGTAATTGGTTTTCTATATATACATATACTGAACAATGATAAATATATGTGTAAGAGATTGTGATTTAAGCCAATTGATGAATGGTGGTTCAGCACAGAATGTGTACTTTTGGAAATTATTCACTTTTTAACATTTTTGGTCATGTTTATGATTACAACCTCTCCACATGGTGTTATAAGTGGATAGAAACCAGTTCCTACTTTGCCTGAGTGGTGTAGTGAAAACTACACTATAGAAATATTACTCATTAAATGGATAATCTCTAGTCTAATGAATGACTGATAAAAACTACTGATAATTGTTTATATTTCAATTGTTATATATATATTTGTAACTGTTAATTTTATTATTTTATATATTAATTTTTTATTACATTTTTAACTTCATGTGTGATTTTTTCTTTCCAAGGAATTTATTATAAATTAGTATATAAATAAATTTCTGGCATTATTTTAGAGTTTCTATTAAATCAAATATTTTCACTGGTCACAATGTGGGCAAACTAATTAGTGCATCATCTATAATGAGCTTTCATATGTGCATTAGAAAAAAAATTCTCTAAAGTTTACACTTAACTACTGACAATCTTTCAAGAACCCTTATTATTGACAAAACATTTCATGAAATATGCACTATATCAAGAATGATTGATCTTATTAAAACAGATTAATCAAATTATTTATAAAAGATCATCAAATCATATTCCTACTAATTGTGCACATATAAGAAAAAATCTCTAACATACTCAATAATATTCTTCTGTCATCTTTTAATAGTAAAAAAAAAAAAAAATTAACATGTTCAACAGAAAATCTAATATTGTAAGGCATGCCAATAAGACATTAATATATATAGAAACATGGTAAATGCATATCAGACTCTGATGATCAACTATCTATGCACTAACTTCAAACAGTATCATATTAACAGAAGGGAGTCAATACAGTAGATGTAAGGAAAACCATGTTCGCATTATAATTAGGGTGTCAATGAGATTTGACACCACTTTAAACTGTATTATTTATTTTTTCTTTTCAAGATCTATTCATAATATTTTACAACATATTCTTCTCTCACTCTCACAATTACCTATATCATTACTCTTTTAAAACAAATTCTGAATGTAATCACTTCATTTTTTTTGATCAGTTAATCTTCATTCATTCTTGTCAGTTAATTCATTCATTAACTCTTTCTTCTTATATTAACTGATACTTTTAATTCTATTAAAAACCATCTCTCTTTTCCGGTAAAAGTTCACTATAACGGTCTATGGTTGTTTGCCCTCTATTGTTTAAAATTTAAACTAAATTGCTTGAGAATCTGACATGTATGTTATTATATTACAAATAAATTAAAATTTAATCAAATGTAAAAGATAATGATAAAAAAAAACAACCTTTTGAATGTTGGATTAATTACACGACATTAATTAAAATAATTACTTTTAATTTCTTTGAAAGTTAAGATTTTAAACTGTCTACAACTTAAGAATTTAAAATAAAAAAGTATATGCTACTGTCTTACAATTACATGAAAATTTATTCAAATGTAAAAGATAATAAAAAAAACATTTACCTTTTTAAATATAATTACGTCCTATACAGACTAGGAAGTTGGAGAAAAAAGTGATATTGCTGTATCTACTCCGGAGGGCAATTCGTGCAGGTACGATGAAAACAAAGCTCTGCTAATGCCACATTGGAATTTCAGCTTACGCTCTGCTCTCATCCACATGTTTTCAATATTCTGGCTGTGTATGTCTCGGTCTTTGGGATCCATGAAGTTTTCCTGATGGACGACAACCGAATGCAAATACACACCATTGTTGAGACTGCTGATGTTATTGTACGCAGCCCAGCCATCTGAAATAATGTGCGTACCTGGTAAAATGACCCGCTGTATCAGGCCCTCCAGTGTATCAGCCGTCCTGTCTGCCACTTCTATCAAGAAGCACTTTCTTGATGCTCTCTCTATGCCGCCAAACACCCAATGACCTGTCCGTATAGCCCCCCTGTGATATTTTCGGTGGAAATAGTAGGTTTCGTCTATTTCGACAATTAATGGCTCCCCATTGTCATCAAATCCACGCATATTCCATTCTTCTGCCAGAATAGCAGCAACCCTTAAAATTTCACTATCAGGTACTAAGCATGTAGCAGACATCTTTTGTAACTATAAAACTGTACACGTATGCGTGTAATTCGCGCCGTTGGACACATAAGGTGTCTTTTTTTTTGCAACATGTGCTATAAATGTAGTTATTTTAAATTCTTAAGTTGTAGACAGTGTACGCACATTATTTCAGATGACTGGGCTGCGTACAATAACATCAGCAGTCTCCAACTTCCTAGTCTGTATAGGACGTAATTATATTTAAAAAGGTAAATGTTTTTTTAATTAATGTCGTGTAATTAATCCAACATTCAAAAGGTTTTTTTTTTCATTATTATCTTTTACATTTGATTAAATTTTAATTTATTTGTAATATAATAAGATACATGTCAGATTCTCAAGCAATTTAGTTTAAATTTTAAATAATAGAGGGCAAACAACCATAGACCGTTATAGTGAACTTTTACCGAAATTCTGATCTAGTAAAGAACGTGCAGTAATAAAGATAAAGCAATTTATAATCAAATAAAAAGGATCACTTTTTAATCTCATTACCTTCAAAATCTAATAATATTGAAATAGCGTGTTTAGAATCACTTTCATTAACTCTTTGAAGAATTTTAATAATTTCTTTTTCTTTTTGAGCATTAGATTTATTTGACATATGTTTGGTATCCATGACGGTTTATTTACAATACAGATCCGCGTGACAATATTTACATAAAGAAAAAATAGCTTTTTAAAAAATTGTAATGAAAACACATTCACAATATTTAAAAATGAATATTTAATACAGAGAATAGCTATTGTTTTTAAAAAATAACTTGATTTTTTTAATCAATAGCGAGAAAGCTATTTCTTTAGCTCTTGATCATATAGATATTTTTTACGAGCGCTACCTAATGGTAGAAACCATATAGCGGCCATGTGAATAGTTGTCTGCGCCACGCAGTTCTCAACCTCCAAATTTCAATTCCTATACATGTTTCTGAAAACTATACATTGTATATAAAGTAAGTTTTAATAATAATAAAAAATATACCTAATTCCTATTTGCAGTAATTAAAAAGTGCAAAGAATCTTTCAGAAATATTGGTTCTCATTTAATTAAAATTTGTTAATAATTTTATGAAGATGTGTAATCCTATATAACATTTTAAACTTTCAATATAAGAGAAAATGATTCATTTCTTAGGAGATGATTTTAGTAAATGATCCGGATAATACATGTAATTGCCTGTGTAAGTAAAACATCATTTGTATGATTTTTTTTTTTTTTTCATAGATATTTTATTCACAAACATTTAGTCAGTTATCGGTCAAAAACCAATTATCACAATATTAATTTTAATCAACATTTTTCTTCAGAAATCTCCTCAGCCTTTTTAAAAAATTGTCTTTAATCCATATAAGCTACAAACAAAACATTCAACATTTGCCTGAAGGTTTATAATGATGATATATAATATGTTGGACTATTTTTATCATCTATCAGTAAACGTTGAACATATAGAAAATGTTAAACATTTTAAAACTTTTCAAATATAAACAACTTGTTAGTAATAACACAAGTAGACAATACAGGTTAGTAATGACACAGTTCGAGTAGTATTTTCCATTCTTCAGGTGTTGCTGGCCTGACCAGTGACAGTACTAGCATAGGAATTGAATTCTATAATCTATAAGTGCGAGTTCGACACCACCACCAACACTTGAAGAAGAGTGGGAAATACTACTACTCGAAACGTGTTGTCTATTTGTGTGTTATTACTAACAAGTTGTTTATATTTAAAAAGTTTAAAATTTTCTATATCTTCAACATTTAATAATGGATGATGGAAATAGTCCAACATAGCACATTTAAAACATTCAAGTTTTTTTTAAATTTAATTATATCTAACATCTACGAGCCTCATAGCCAAAAATGAAAGATTTGCACAATTTGTTATCCTCATATATACATAAGCAGTATAAACTTAATATATTATTAAAAAATATAGAAACGTAATTTAAATTTGAATCCTGTGATGATGTGATTTGCCTTCCATTGAGTCTGAATCAGATGTACAGAAATTTATATCTGGTCACAATCAGGACTCTTTCAATAAATGGCTATTTTTAGAAAGACTAAAAATCCCAGGTTAATCGGGATTGGTCAGATAAATGTGGATGTGTTGATTACAAAAATAAATATAATTGTAATATATCCTGCTTGGTTATGATTATCTTTAAATTGAAATCAACATATTAAATCATTAACATACTTTTATGTGTAAAAATGCAATTGCCTCTCTGGGCAGGTTTATTATAACTTCATGGTCATCAGAAAGTGCAGACAATATGCTTATACTCAAACACTTGAAATTTCTTAAATATATAAGCTGAAACAATTAATAAAAAATAAAAATTAAGGTTAGGGTTTCTTTAGAAATAATGTGTATATGAAATTGACATGTCACGTGCTATATGAATTGTTTGACAAAGTGTATGTTTCTAATGCATCTATGGTCTGAGAGGTTAATATGACTTCTGGGCTGATGGATGGTTGTGTGAGTAGGTTGCAAAATGATATAACTTATTGGAAATTTCAATTACTTCCTGTTCAGTTAATATATATTTTATAAACATAAATGCTAAATTGATATTAGAAACATAGAACACATTGTTAATTGATTTTAAATATACGAATTACTATTGGCAAGCAGGTTATTAAGATTATAAGAGCTTATCTTGGGTGTTTCTTGTTTGTAAATTTAAAGTCGATTAATATTAGGCATTTTTAGTAAATACTTTTTCACGATTTTGCCATTTAATGTAAGCTTTAGAAAACGGTCATAGTTATCAGATAAGTGCTTTTGTGATTAAATTAAATTTAATCTTTACACTTGTAAAACATGCATTGAACATCAATAGTCAAAATAAGAGTCATAGATCAATTCATAGATCACATGCATTGAACATTTCTGATTACATGTATAAGAATTCCCACTGTATATGTACCCAGTTCTTGGATTTTCCAATTAATCACAGTAATAATGAAATTGATAATATTGACATTTGGAGGGGAACCATTTTTACTGATCAAACAGCTTAATAGAAGTATTGATTTCAATATAAGGATGACCCATTTTATTTCTTGTTCATTAAAGTAAAATAAAAAAGGAATATAAATGATCTTAAAATTTGTATCTTTATGATATAAAAGCTCACAAAGTTTATGAGGGTGGCAAGAGGAAAGCTGAAAATTTATGAAGATAAATCAAGTAAAGTATTACAGTAAAAAGATTTTAAGTGCTATTTAAATATTTAGGAAAATGGAAAGAAATAAAAAATTCTGGGTAAAAATAGAACAAATAGCAAGAATGGATTTTATGAAAAATTGACGTTATTTTCTCCAAGTCACCTTATGTAGAACATTTTTTCGCTGTTTTCTTTGATCCTGATGATTAATGATTCTAATTTATTATTATACTTTGTTCATCTGTCATAACTATGATTTGAAGTTCAAATCTAGATGAGGACTAGCCAATTAAAAAAAATTTTTAAGTTTATTTCAGTTAAATGTAAGGGTTTCCTAAGAAAGCTTAGGATTTTTTAAAAATTATCCAGTTCTTTGCAAATCCAAATATTCACCAATGTTAATTAATTAATGTATATCTAGTTGCTCTTAGTTAGAGGATGAAGCCACTAGGATAATGTTTCTTTTAATATTAGTGTCAGTATATCGATCACTAAAGAAAAACATTATGAAACAATCTTTGTCACTAGTAAAAGGGGATGTTATGTATATGGACAGCAAGCCCATGGTTTACTTTTAATCCATCTTAACTGATAATAATTCCACATCTGTCAAAAGAAAGCTTTTTGATTATAAAATTTTTTATTTCTTATAATAGCATGTTAACCCAACATTTATTTAATGCTTGCTGTTCAATTTTCAAGTATAAAAAATAGTGATAGTAAAATGATTTATTCTTTTAGTTCTATTATTCTCCTATCTTTTTTTTTAATGTTCATTAATACATGATATAATTATTCATATAGATATATAGATATCATTATAAGACTCCCACACTTTTTAACTGCTTTAGTAAGTATTGTTATCTTTATTCATTATAAAAAACATTAATGAAGGCAATTTATAGTGATGGCAACAACTTCATTATTTTGAATTTACTTCATCCATATATTATCACTGAAAAGTAATTTAAATTTCATTTATTTGATTAAATTGATTTTTTTTTCTTTACTTAGCTGAGAATAGTCTAGGAGCATTTAGCTTTAGAATCAACTACTCTATTACTATATTAAATGCTTAGGATATGTTCTTCATGTCATGGATTATTTTTTATTATCAGAAAATCTTGACAAAACTCATCAGATAACATTAACTTTATTTGTTTTTAGTTTTGCATGCTTTTTCTGTTTTAATTGACAAAGAACTAATTATTTCATAAACAACATTAGGAGGAAATATTGAGAAGTAAAAGAGAACGGATAAGTGGTATTAAAGAATGGCTGAGAATATTCATACCTCATGAATTTTAAAAAGTGATCTTTACTTGTTATCAATCTTCAAATAAAGAGGAGAGACTGATATATTTAATATGGATATATGTATATATTTAGGCATTTTAATGACATAATTAAAGAAAAAATAAATTTTAAATTTCTTGCATTTGCTTATGAAGAATATTGCTTCTTCATCATTTTTGTAATCACTTCATCAAGGCAGAGCTGCTTCATGTATTTTATTTTCTCTTTGAACAGTTTTTCTTGCATTAAATATATGTTTATTAATTCTTGATTAGTGATAAATGTATGCATGTCTAACGATTTGATTACATTTCTTAACAATTCCACTTGTCAGCAGTTAATTTCTCATTCATTTTTTATTTTGACAGTTGATGAATCAAATCTTATAATTCACACATCTTATTTTTATTTTAAGAATTTCACTTTTCTTGAATCGTTCAATACCATTGGTATTTGTATATCCTTTTTTGATTATAATAAACAAAATACAATAATGAATTGTGATTTTATTTTTGCCAATTTCCAAATAAAGAGGAGATTCTGATATGTTTATTATGGTATGTGTATATTTTTAGGTATTTTAATGACATAATTAAAGTTTATTATGTAATTCAAAAGTTGAGATACTTCAATAAATCGAGATTGGTGAGCAGTGGTGAACCATCACCAATTATGATTTGAGTGTTATCATTTGCTCATATGATATTGTATAGTTATTTTGTCTGCTTTTGGGAAGAGGTTATAAAATATGTATATATTTATGCGACTGAAAAGATGAACCAGTAAAGACCAAATATATCTTGTCTTAATGCTGATGTTGAAATTACAATGGCAGAACTTTATTTATATCACTGAAGTATCTTGAGGAGGACACAGTGCAATAAATGTTTATTTTTTAGTAATTGATCTGTTTTTATAGTAAATATATGGGGTTTTTAAATTATAATCTTTTAATTATTATTTTTTTAATCAGTTGCTCAAGTGGAATTGGACACTAATTCTATTTTGAATGTATGTGTTCTCATGAAGCTCTGTGAACGTAAGAGTCATGTTTATTGCAATAATCATACCCTACATATATTTTTACATACATCATAATGACTGACATAAAATTGTTTAAATAATATGTTGCTGCTTAGAGAATGCTGAATTATTAGTATTCTACCTATATTCAGTATTTTTTTATTTTATCCAACTTATTTTCAATTTTTTTCCATACCTTTATTCTAAGCGATGTTAAATATTTATTTTTATTTTAATTATCCATATATTTGTTTCAAAACTCGTATATACCTGTAATGGTAAATCTATTTAAGTTTTGCATGATATGCACTCCTTGAGTTTTACATTTAAAAGTTAAACCTCAATTTAAAAACATCTTCACCTTTGATGCAAGATTTGTCATGATTCATTTCATAAATGGGAATAAGTGTAACAAATCTTAATAGTTATATAGGTAAAATAAGACAGTTTTTAATTATTCCACTGCAGGGCCAAAGGAACTGTGAAGAATAGTGATGAGGATTTAAGCAATTTCCCATCTTGTTTTATTCTTAAATTAAGAATAATTAGTTATCCATTTATCAACATATATTGGATGATTAAGTAGGGTGATAATGAGTTGGCTATCTGAAATAAAAATTTCAAACCTGTTAAAAATTTATTTATTTTACTCTTTCTGGATTGCAATCTGGTCAGACAGATGTGTTTACATTTTGCCAAGAAATTCATTTTTTGTTAACAATAGTGCTATAAATTACTGATGATACGTAGATGTAAAAAAAATTATTTTCTTTTTAATTTTATTAATATTAAAAAGAATTTTTTTTTAATATATTAAGATTTTTTTTTAATGAAAATAGTAACAACTGCTTTTTTGCTTCTGTTCACATTCGATATGTAATTGAGAATATCTGTTTTTGCTATGAATTTTATTACTTCAAATATCAGTAATTTTTTGTACAGATGTTACTGTTATAGTTTTCTAAACCTAAAATTGCTAATTTAGTACCAATTTTAAATTTTTATCAATGTTTAAAAAGAAACCTGAATGCATTTGAGTAATTATGATGATCAATGTTTAGATGTATCATACATAGCATTTGCTGTATTTATTTATTTTTTAACTTTATGAAACCTATATATTTGAATTTACAATTATTTAACTTAATTGTAATACTATTGAACTGACAATGGTCAGGCAAATCTATAAATAAGGCGGATCAAGATAAGATATATAGTTTCTGTTATCATACTGGGCTAAAGAACTGAGAACATGTGAGAACAGCAGTCGTGAATAAAAATTAATATTGGTATGCGTATCTCTTTGGAGATGCGTGGCCTTAAATGGGCGTTTACTCGGTCGTTGCCCACCTGACTTCGAACTCATCCAGGGATGAATATCTGTCACTTTGCCTGCTAAGTAGATTGGCGTTCCCTATTGTATTATGCATGGAAAAGGAAGAATGAATACAACTAAGAAACCTGAAAGCAAGAAAGAAGAAAGTAAACCAAATGCAATAAATAGTACCAAGAATAACCCAGCCAGCCAGAGAGTCTATTACAGGATCAACTATCTCTGCAAAAAAAGTGGGTTGCGTCCCACAGGATGGTCTACTGAGTGCTCGAGAGAAATCCTAGGTAAACAATTTGCTATTTTCATACATGCATGTATTGATTAATTTCATATTAGAAAACCAAACTGAGAATAAATTAAAGTGCACAATATTTTAAAATAAATAAAAAAAGAACTTTCTAAAGTAGCTATTTTTAGAAAGGGAACAATTACTCGTCAGACTTTTATCAATTATCCGTTCAGAAGTTTAATTATATGTTTCCATGTTTATAGCCTTTTTTTTTTGTATTTTAGATGTGTAAATTTATTATATCATTTAACTTGATGATTTTTTTATTCTTTTGTATTAAACATTATTACTGCTAAATTGGTTGTCTTTCTTGATTTTCTTTATCAAGCGAATGAATAATAGTATTAAATTAAATCTAAGTTAATAAATTGAGTCAGTTAACTTTTAATTTAAATGAAAAGGTGAAAGATATTCTAAAGAAACGGAAAGGTGATATAAACAAAAGGGGGAGAGGGTTGTGTACTCGGCTATTATCAGTGGTAATCTTTCAAGCGCTGGATGTCTAATAAAGCACTCAAGAATATTTATCCATCAGCCAAGGGGCATCTGATCGGGAAATATAACGGAGTAATAAGTATGTATGTATTGAAGCAGTCGGATCTAAGTTCGATCCTAGCTTCTGATCTTTCACATGTAGCCAACTTCAAACCCTTGTACTAACCTTGAATTTCCGATGCAATGGGGCTTTATACGTTCAGTCCACACTAGTTTCCTTAAAGAAAAACTATTATAAATGTGTGTTAAAATTTACTCATTTGAGATTTAAACTAATTTCCATTAATAAATTCATGTTAGAATTATTCATGAATTTATATATATTATAACTGCGTGGATTGTGCGTATATATTTAAATGTACATATTCATTCTAAAGTTTCATTGCGTCGGAAATGTTTTATTTTACTTTAAATAGTTTGTTCAAATTTTTAGTGATTAAAAGCTACATTCTTTCGATAAGCTTTCAGATTGTCCCTTTCCAAAAACAATGGGTAAAGTTTTTATTAATTAGAAAAAGATGGTCCTTTGATTTTAAAAATTCATTTTCTAATTAGAAAATGAATTCAAGTTAATGAGTTTGAAAGCCTTATCGAAGGAATGTATCTAAAAACAACTAGTAAATTTTTGTAAGATTGATTAGGAAAGAAGCGCTAGCCTGAAGGCATCAGATACAGTATAAAGAGCCCAGGAAAAGTTTCCAAGCAGCTATTATTCCTCATTAAGGGAAGCCATATATATTTGATTAGAGAAGAAGCCGCCCAGTTAAATTATGAGGTAAAATAGTGTTTCTACCATGGTGGGGGGGGGGGCTTAACTTCAAGAGTCTGACTATGGTTCCTTAAGTCCCCTGAAAATCTTCAATGTGGCTGCAATATAAAAATTCATATACCAATCGTAAGCTGCCGAAACCTTAGAGAAATCCATCAAAATGCTATTCACATAATTTTCAAAATGCGCGCATACGTTTCATCCAACTGGACTCTGCCCTATGGAAACTCAGAAGCCAATCATGAAGAAATGGTAATATCTTTCCTTTTGACCTGGCCAGTTCTGAACTTTAAGTTAAAACATCTTTAAGCTATCTACTGTAAAATTGTCTTTTTATTAATGCTATTTTAAATTATGTAGTAATTCTCTATCTATCTCTAGTCTTCAGATTTAATATCTGTTAACTTTCCTTTCTTACGATGGCGGTTCGTTTATTTAACCCTATTATATATTTGCTAGATGATTATTAATATAATTTATTTTTTATTATATGCCAATAATAACTTCAACTCGATAATAATTCCTTCGTTGCATTTGCCGTGTTAAATAATATTTATTTTTATAGTAATTCTTACCCACTAGAACTAATTTGATACAGTTCTATTAATTATCGAGTTAAAGGATTTATACAGTTTTTGCTATTTTATTAATGGCTAATAACAACAAATTATTAGCTCAATTTCTAACCTATGCTCCCGGCCACTTTACTGAGTTTATAATATCTATTTATTCACATTAATATATTATTTCGCAAAAAGGTCGATAAAGGAGTTAAAGGAATATATTCTAATTCAAATTTTATACTTTCTAGTAATATTCAGGAAGGGCATGGGATTTAGGGCATAATTAATATAATTTCTAATTGCATTAAATACTTTTTGATTAAAGCACGTTTGACATTAATTTAACTTGATCAGGTCATCACGTAGAGCACTCTTTATATAAATTGAGTTTTATTATTTAAATACGATGATTACCAAGTCATCATTTTCCGAACGTTGCTGACACGAGCCATCTTCTGTTTCATAGGCTTGTCCTCGGTGATATTTCTATTAGTTTAATTATCTAGGAAGAAAGCACTTCCTCCACTTGCTCGTTTTTTTATTATATTGGAACACCAAAGGCTCGTGGCTATGACCCGGCCTGGTTTCCCCTCATACTTAAATCACCGACCAGCCATCATATTTATCGTGTTCATTTTTATAGCTCATAAGTCGTCAGTACCGTTTATTTCTCAGTTCTAGTAAAGCCCGCTCTAATGCTCTTAAATCGTGATGAATTGATTTTATTAAAGTCGAACAAATTCATATTTATTTATAATTAAGTAAGTTTTCTATTAAATATTAAAGTTATGCCCTAAATACGTATCTTGCTCTTTGTGAATTGATTTACGAATGTGAAAATAAATATCACATTCTTTCCTTTACAATCAGAATAATAATTTCAGTCATAGCCAAATACTTTATTTTCTTGTCGGGGGCATAGACACATATATTTATCATATAATATTGCATAATAGTATTGGCATATAATAAGGACTGCCATTCTTGTTGTAAATATAAATTCCGTTTAAAGACTAGAGGTAATCTATATAATCGCAATCTAAAAGTTGAACAAAATTATAATTATTATTAAACATTTTATTAACACATTTGGTTTTTTCTTTTTATTCAAATTATTTTAATATTAATGCTCACTGTCTGTATTGGCAACCCGAACATATATATATGAGTTGACTTATAAAGATTCTTAGTTACTTTATTATACTTCATTAGAGTTAAATCAGGGGTCTCTTTAATCATCATCATCCGTTGAGCTAGTTCCTTGGCGCATAGTCATGTACCATCGATATATGTCATCCATTGATTTGATCTGAGCTCGTGAGTTGGGTTTGAATTCAGTTTGAACCATCTGGGTTTGAATCCGACTTTGAGTTTGTTGATGTGTTGGCTTCTCATTTGACCGGTACAGTATTATTCCAGGGTTCGTTAAGAATACAGACTTGAGGGCTAATTTAGTCTGTATTTGCTTCTTGCTTGAGGTAACAGTAGAAATTAAATATAACGAAAACTGTTACAATATGTAAAAATTTGTAGAACATAAATACGAAAATAATATATAAAAATACAATTATTAAGTGGAGGCAATGCTTTCCTTGCATACATGCAGCAGAAGTCATTGGTTATCAGCCTATCTAAATGCTAAAGTAATTTGTGGTAATAAGTTAGCAAACATTGACATATTACTACTTATTAAGGTTTATTCTACTTGCCTTCAGGCTAAACTTAACATTCTGCTAATTGGGATGAGGACCTGAAATATTGTGTAGATATTTATGTAAGTGTAAATATGAGTGTTTATTTTAATAAATATTGGATATTCAGAATTGTATAATTTTTTAATTTTTTTCAGATTTTTATAATAAATTATGGCTCTCAAAGGTAGACAAGTTGCAGACATTCTGCATAAAACAGTCGTTTCTGGTTTAATAGGATTAACAGTAATTGGTGGAGTAATGCTTTGTTCACGAGTTTATGAATTTTTTACTGTAATTAAACCACAATTAAATGAACAGAAAAGAAGAAAAGAAATGGAATTATTGCAAGAAAGTACGGAATAATTTATCATCACTTATGTAGACCAAATCTTGTTCTTAGTCCTTCTCAAGTAAAAAAAGTATTAAATTATGTATTTTACTTACTGTTTTTTTTTTTTAAAATTTGTCAAAATGTTAAAAAAAAACTTTATTATCACCATGCATTTCAAATTTCAATGTATATTTATCATTACATATGTACTTAACAATTGTAAATATAAAACATGAATGAGTGTAAAAATGAAATATTTACTATTAATATAAAATCTTTGACAGGATCCATAAAATATGTTTTTGAATTGGAATTGTTCAATGGTGCATACGATTATGCTTAACATGTTATACATTAACAATAAGAAGTTATTGTTGATGTGATGTATAAATTTTTTTTTTTTATTTTAAAAATTTAAAACAAAAAAGAAATAATAAACTTATTAAGAAGGTTTTGTTTCAATTTTGATGATTTCATTACAAGTAATATCATTGTGTGGGCATGAATCCTGGCCATTTGTATAATTAGTAATATATACTATTAAAAGCCTTACAAATTTCATGTTTAAGAGAAATTAAAGATTAAACAAATGATGAAATACCTAAACTGACTTGCTGCAGAGTGCAAATACTACAGTTAACATTAGAGATAAAGATTGCAGGAATAGATGGAAGATGTAGAAAAGAATGGATGGGTATAAGAAATTGCGAAAGATTGTTATTCACAACTTTAAGGATTGTGAAAAATAGGATTTGTTGATTACAAACCTTGAAGTCAAAGAGGGCACCAAGAAATCATTATGTCTTTAAAAAATATATGTACATTTTATATTGGTAATAAAAATACTAATGTAACTGTCAATCATTGCTATTGAAAATGTGTAAATAGCAATTTTTATTTTAGGTTGAGTCTTAAATTATGATGACAATAAAGATTTATAGTTGACTTTTATTTACATTTTTTAATAAAAACTAGACATCTATATACAGATAAAATGATAAAGTAATATGTGGCATAATATTAAATTGGTAATGCAGAATTGAAATAATTTTGGAAGCAGTTTATATATATAAAATGCTGTAGCAAGATCATACGGTGTAATAATTAGCATATCTGCATGCCATTCCTATGACTTTAGGTATAAATCCAGATCTGATAAAACTGGGAAAATTTTAGATTCCAAATATGTTTAGGATTTCTCTTTTAAGAAAAATAGCACATGGTTAAATTTCTAAAGGAAAAACAGTAAAAACTCACAAAGGCAATTGCAAGTCTATTGAATAATGCCTTTATATCCACCCTTATTCTGAGGGTTTTCTGTTTTAGAAAAAAATTAGCCGATTTATTTACTATATTCAAAAGAAGTATAACATTTTTTTGTATTAATCCCTAAGAGAGTCATTTTCTTTGATTTTTTTTTATTGGTTCTGATACGTTTTAATTGCTGAACACTTTTTATAGAGGTAAATCTTTCTGTTCATGTTTGAATGTTATCCAAATCAATTATCCATTCCTTATTATTATCTTTGAGGATTTTGGCAGGTTTGTCCTACCCAAAACTATCTTTTATGGCATACTTTTGCAATAATGGTGCAATTACATAAAAAAGACTTCCAAGCTTATACACTTGCAGTCTGAATAACAACTTCTCCTCACCACTTGTAGTTATCATTTTATTAATCATCCACTTTTTAATTTTATTGTATATATAAAAGACCTGAATGTAGAATAGTACTATCATGAATTTCTAAAAGTTATCTCTCAGTTTAACTGAACAGATAGATGGCTACAAGTCTTTAGTATAGATCAAGAGACAGATTTCATGGCATAGAATTTACTATGAAATCTAACTTAAGAATTCCTGGATGTGTCAATGAAAAATTGATAATAAAAATTATTTAAGTAATGATATGTGTTCTCATTTAATGCTCCAACATTAGATTCAGAAAGTTCAAAGAAAGGAAGCTTTTATTCTTTATTGGCTAATATTGTCTCAATATTATGAGAAGACTGAATTTTTTCTTATGCATGTAGTGGAAGAAATAGAAAATGATAATTTAAAGTTATTGGAATGCTGTTATTGTGGTTTTTATACACCATATGGATTAACAATTGAGTTTTTTTTTTTTTTTAAATAGAAAAGTCTCTAAAATATGTTGACTCCATTGACACTTAAAATAATGGCTTATGTAAGAATCAGAATGTTAAAAATGTCAATATCACTTTGGCTCTTATAGATGCAGATCATAAATTAATATTGTATTCTTCAAAGTCAAAATATATTAAAAGGTAGGTCCCTTTTCAAACATATTGATAGAAAATTTAATGCTAATTTTTTAGAAGCAATTGCTAAATTGTATTAAATTTTAATAGTAGTGAATATAAGTTTGATCTTGGATTCATTAAAAAGAATCCTGATTGGATTCTTGACAGTGATTATTATATTAGTAACCAGATTAAAACTCAGCTTGATAGAATAATAAAATGAATGTGGACTTCATAAGTAATAGAGATATTTAAAGGCAGAAGTTAACCAATTGACAAGACTTAAGAATGAAGGATAGATAAAAACTGTAAAGAAGATAGTCATTTACTGATCATGGTCTCTTTTTTGTTAAAAGTAAAGCATGGACTTGAAAAAGTTATAATCTTATTAAATCAATCGATGGAGAAATTATTTTGATGATTTTTTTGAAATACTGCTGACAGCTTTTAATGCTATATCTAGCATATATATTTATTTGGATTTAAATAGATATATAAATTGCAAAGATAAAAACAATTCTCTGGAATCTTATAAACAAAAAGACTGCAGATCCTAATGAAGTACCTAATGATTTTAAAATAAAATGTTACTTTCAAAATTGAATTTTTCTTAGGAATATATGAGACTATAAAGTTATTCCAACTGATATTAATCTGCAACAATTTTATGTAATTTCTACAGCTGGTATCTCATACTGATCACAAGAAATGTACTACTTTATGATGTAATCAAATGAGCATTTAAGATTAATAAAATAATTTAATTCAGAACATTTTCTGCTTGGTTTTTTGACGAGCTCCATACAAATTGGCTTGCTACATATTCTGCTTAAAAAAAAGTTTATTTTTTCAACTGGGATCACTTGGACACATTATTTTAAGTAAATTAGAATGTTATTATAAGGAAATAAATTTGATTTTGTTTTTTATTATAAGCATTACTTGCAAAAAAAATATATTTGTATAAATAAGTAGAAAAATATAACCATAAATCACAAAAAATTGAGAAATAAAATTATGTATCTCTAAACAGAGGCATAAATACTTACAAATCAATAGCATTCTATCCTATGGACAGGTCACAGTTAATTTATCCATTTCTACATTCTGTTCTGGTCATTGCCCAAATCTTCACTTCCATATATTTCTATCTCTTATATTATCCAGCAAGGTTAATTTTCTTTGTTCTTGCTTATTTCCATTCCCTCCAAAACACCCCTCATTAAATTATTCTTTTTTCTTAGTATATGTCCAATCCAGTTTCTCTTTCTATCCAATTTTCTCATCTACTTTTTCATTTACTCTTTCCAAAACTTTATCATTTTACTCATCCAACTAATTTTCTCCATGATCACATCTTAAAGGCTTGTAGTCAGCTCCTAATTCTTTTAATCATCTATGTTTCACAACTGTATAATCATGCACTCCATAAACAGCACTTAATCTTTTCCTTGCATTTCTTTTCAATAGTTCACAGAATATTTTCTATTTCTTTTAACAAGTGCCTCCTTTGCCAATGCTATTGTTTTTTAGAATTTTATGAAGCATCCTTAAATGATATTTTTCTATCGACTAGTAAAGTGGAAAAAATAATAGCTCTTTATACAACTGATTTAATTACAATAGTTATACTATTATAATATGCTGCCTTTTAATTTATTAAATACAGTAATATATTGAAGTCTTTGCTGCACCTCAGTATTAAAATCAATTTTTCTGGTTAAAAAGCATCCAAATGAAAATACAGCAGAATTGGATTATATTTTGACTAACAGAAAATATGTAATTCAAGATTTTAATATTTTTAATAAATTCATCTTGGGAAGTGATTATCGATTAGTAAGATATAAGGTACAAAACTAGAGAGGCAAAAATTATTAAAAAAAAACTATTCACAATTGATTTTCCTGATCTTCAGAAACATTACAATGAATTTGAATTAAAACATGCAAATCATTTTTAAATATTGACAGATTTGAATGAAATCAATACAAAAAACGAACCAATTGATCAATAAAGTTTCTATAGAAATAAAACTATAATATATATATATTAAAAATGATTCATTAAAAAGAATTGGATATCTAGAGTTGTGTAAAATGATATGAAAAAGACAACAATATAATTATGAATTAGCAAAGAAAACTAGAGAAGAGAATAAATCTGAAACATGATATAGATAGGAAACATTTCTGCAATAAGAAGAAAATATGGAACTATTACTAAAAAGAGAGATGACATTATGAAATGTGTGAAAGAGTTCTATAAAGAATTGTATAGCAATAAATAATCCCTTACAATTACTACATCTGAATTGCCTAATATTTTAAATAAAGTGAGACATGCAATTAAATCTATGAAAAATGGGAAAACTTTAGATAATGATGGAAAAATAATATTTTAAAAGAAATAGGTGAAGAAATGATAATTGTTGGCATAGTTATATACCAAATGTTTATCTGAAAGTTTGTGATGATGCCATTTTAGTTGTACTTATATGTTGGACTATTTTCATGTAAATATTGAGAATGTCTTTAGAAAAAAATTTTAAACTTTAATTTTCCAGTTATATTTAACTTGTTAGTAATAGCACACAAGTTAGTACATATGTAATGTTTCGAGAGGTATTATTCTTCTTAATTGTTGTTGGTCGGCTTCAGCGACAGTACTAAAATAACAAACTTGGACTTTACATTCTTGAAGAAGTGAGATGAATACTAGTCGAAACATATATATATATATTAATCTGTGTGTTATTACTAACCAATTATTGTAATTGAAAAATTTAAATAAAGTTAAAAAAATTTCTAACAGTCAATATTTAATGTTAGATAATGGAAATAGTACAAACAAATAAATACAGTTATGTCAAATATCTAAAAGATAATATATATCAGATGATTGGAAAATGTAGTAATAATATTGATATTTTAAAAAGGTGATAAAAAAATATTAGAAATTACAGATTTATATACAAAATTTTTCCAAGATAATTACAACTCATCTACAGCAAACTGGTTTTTAACTGACCAAAAGAACAAACTGTATTTGGGATCACACCTAAGTACTGAAAGAAGTTATAGAAAGAACCAATTAATATGGATTTCTATTATTTTCTGGATTTGTAGATTATGAAAAAGCATTTGATCCTATAAGGATTTCCAGAGTGATTAAAGCATTGGATCATCAAAATATAAACCAGAATATTGTCATTTGCTAAAGAATATCAGAATACAATGATTAGATTATATAATGATATTAATTAGATTAATATTGAGAAGAGTATATGATAGTAGCTCCAAAATTTTTTACAGCATTTTTACAAGAAGTATATTGGGATTAAAATGGAAAACTAAAAGAGTAAAAATAAATGGAGATTATTTAAGTCATCTAGATTTTGAAAACAATGTAATTGTTTTTATAAATAATGCTTCAGGAAATATTGCAACAGTTATCAGATGAAAGTAGGATTAAAGATAAATGCTAAAAAAGTAAAATAATATTCAATTGATTTTTTTCAAAAGAAAATCAAGATAATGATGAATTAGAAGTAAGCAGGATGAAACTAATCAAAAAAACTTGGATGGAGTTCTTTTGGTAGAAATAAGTATATATTAAAATGAAATATGTTTGAAAAGGAAAGTTTTTAATAAGAGTATTTTACTAATTTATGAAACAGTCTTGGACCTATTAGAAGAGCAATATAGAGACTTCAAATTACTCAACAAAGTATGGAAAGATGTTAGTAAATAACAAGAAAGGACTGAAAATGAAATACATAGATGAGAGAATAACAATCGAAAGAATTAAGAGACTGAAGTGGAACTGGCCTGGTCATATTATTAGGAGAGATAATATATAGGTATTCAAAAATTTAATTCCCAAGATATTGTAAAAGACTGCATGAGAGATGGATGAATGAAATAAGGAAGTTTGCTACTGTTATGTGGAGAAGAGAGACTGGAGATGAGAAACTGGATTAAACTTAAAAGATACTATCCTGCAATGGATCAATAATGCTTGAAAGTGATATTTAAAATTAATCCACATTTCAAAACTGATAACTTAAAAAAGATTTTTATTCCATTATTGACTGATGACTTGATTTTTTTAAAACATTAATTACAAAGTTTTGTAGTTTGCATTAAAACATTGTAGATTTTTGAATTGGAGAGGGTAACAGTCATCAGCAGTGTCAGTGTAGAACCTAGAGATTTTATTATTATTATTATCAGTTCAAATTAAAATCTCTACTAATACACTTCTTAGATGCCTGCTTCAACAAGTTGTTTCAACTTCATTAAGCTATGCATCATTCAAGTTTAAAAAAGATATATTCTGTCAATAGTGTAATTACAATATAAATTGAACCATTGTCTTAGTTTTTCAATTACAACTGGACATCAGGTTTATTAGTGATCTTAAATAATTTCTTGTTAAATGCTATAATTAATCAAGTGTTTAATTATCAGAAATTTACCATTATATATGTAACTCACAATAAAAATTATTATAGCACTTGATCATTTTAAAACATTAACAGACTTTGAAGACAATTCAGACTTGACAGAAATCAGTAAAAGAATTAACTGATACTCTTAAGAATTGTAAAATAGATAGCTAGTACAAAAAGCAACAATTCAGCAATACATTTTCAAAGAAGATATTATAATGTAAGAAAAAAAAAATGAAAATATTTAAAAATGATTCATCAAGAATATCTGGAGTTCTGCAAAACAGCATGAACAAAGAGTTAATAATGATATAAACAAAACTGAATTACCAAGAAACACTAAAAATGAGAATTAAAAGTTAAAATGTTTTGGTATTGAAAGAAAAGTTATTTCAGCAACAAGAAGGGAAAAATAGAACTATTAATAAAAAAAAGATGACATCATGAAATGTGTGGAAGAGTTCTATACATAATTATATGGTAATAACTAACAAGAAAACAAAGTATCCCCTACAATTAATGCACCTGAATTGCTAAGCATTTTCAGTAAAGAGATGAGACAAACAATAAATCTATGAAGAAAGGAAAAGCTCCAGGAAATAATAGAATTGTTAGTGATATTCTAAAATAAACAGGCAATTTCAAGATTAAAAAAATGTAAAAACAAATAATCAAATGGCTTTATTGCTCAAAAATTCACAAGTTCCAAGTGCCAGAACAGGAAATAAATCAGAGATAGAATGTCAATCTTTGGAACTTCAGGTTCTTGTATCAATTTCAATTCTAATATTTCCAGCATTCAAACTTATGAACACCGAGCAATAAATTCATTCAATTTTAATGCAATAACAATTTTGATATTTAAGAGATGATAAAATATTAGTAATTACAGACATTAATTTTATCAGTTTTATATAAAATCTTTTCCAAATAATTCCAGCTCGTATTTGGGATTCCAATTAATCAAAAACAAACTGGGTTTAAAAGTTATTTTCCCACAGTGGATCACATCCAAATAATTAGGCAAGTTATAAATCAATGAATATTAGATACTAATTTGTTTTGGATTTGTAGATTATAAAAATTCATTTGTTTCTACAAACACTTCCATGATAATTAAAGCTTTGAATATCAAAACAGAGCCAGGATATTGTTTATCCAAAAAAATATCAAAATGCAAAGTAGTGAATACATTAACTGGTAACACTGAGATTAATATTGAGAAGGATATGCAACATGCTGATTCTCCATCTCCAAAACTTATAATTTTTAAAAAATATTTTGTGGATTAAAATAGAAAGCTAAGAGAGTAGATAAAGATTATTTCATTTAGATATTGCAGATGATATTTTTTAAAATAATGCTCCAAAGCTTTAAGAAATGTTACAAAGTAGATCAATGAAAATAAGAAAGTAGGACTAAAAATAAATGCTAAAAGAACTGAAATATTTGATTTTTCAGAAGAATAAAGATTTAAAATTAGGGATTAGAAGACAACTACAAATACCTTAGTTGGATTATTAATAGATGAAAACAATGGATGAAATTAATTAAAGAATTAAACTTTGATAGAGCACTTCTTTTATTTGCCTATGTATTTGAAAATGTTTTTTTTATATGTTTACCAATTCTTATTTTTGAATGTGAGACTTGGACATTTAACAGAAAACCAATACAGAGAAATCAAACCACTCGATGAAGTATCGAGATTTATGTTAGGAGTAGTAAGAAGAGATCAAAAACAACATACATAGGTGAGAGAAGAAATTATCATTGAAAGGATTAAGTAATTAAAATGGAACTAGATTGCACATATTACTAGAAAAAGAATGATAACAGCTGAAGTTTTAAATTGGATTTCAAAAAACCTAAAAAAAAAATTGTATGCGAGATAGATGGATTAAAATAAGTAAGTTTATTGGCGCAAGGTATAGAAGAATGACTGCGAATTGAAAAAAACTGGACCAAATTTGGAGATCTTTATTCTTGCAATGTATTGGTAATGATTGAAAATGTTTATATAACTTATATACTATTTTATATTGATATAATTAGTTTGCAGACATTTATAGAGATAAATCAGGGAATATTTAAATGCCACATTTTAAAAATTGATATTCTACTAATGATAATTATAAAATGTGTGAATATATAGTAAATTATTGTTTTACTTTTAAAGATTTTCCTATGTCACTTAGGATTTATATTCAATTAAAAAATAAAAAGCCTTATTATGTTATCAATGACTGTAAAGTAATTAATTGGATTATTGCCATTCATAAGAAATTTCAAGCACTGGAAGTGATAGGGGTGATTTTTTAGACCATCTAATGTACTTCTGACAGGAATAAAACCATAGTCAGATAAAATTTTATTTTTGAACAGAAGTGACATTTTATCCTTAACTATCATTTCCAATAATTTAGAAATAACAAAAATGATAGCAATAGGACTATAATTATCCATGAATGGAATCACCCTTTTTATAAATAGAATAACACTAAATTTCAAACATTCAATGATCCAAAATATAAAGATAAATTAAATAAATGAACCAGAACAGGAATAAATAACTTTTGAGTTTCAGTGTCTTCCATTCATTTATTGCACTAATCAGGGCATAATGTCTACCATAAGGATCAATTTGATTACTTCCCAAAATGAATATCCATAATCTGCTTTCATACATTATGTATTTAACTAAATTTATCAAAGTTTTTGATACATAATTTCAGATACAAAAATGCATTCTTGACAATTCACTAAACTGACTGACTGTTGCTTATTGAATTCCTCAAAAGGATAAATTAATTAAATTGGCCAACTTTGAGGAGCATTACTAGATTCACAAATTAACTTATATCTAATGAAGGATTAATTCCAAGTGACAAATGTGTGTGTATTTTTGCTCAAGTAAATGGAATTGTGTCCATCCTTTCACTTTAGTGCTTGAACATCAATTGTTTTTAGAGGATATCTTTAAGTGACTTTAATTAAAATACCTTATTTTGAGAAGACCAAAATAATTTTTAAAATAATTATAAAATTGTGATGCAAACCAGTATTGTATATACAAAAATATATAGGGTATATGAGCACAGACTTTCACACCATTCTATCTCATATCCCTGACATACTTGAACACATGTATGCTGAAAAGATAAATAATCACCCATACACGTATTTCATGCTAAACCAGCAATCATCAGTTGGTTCAGATTATCATCTCCACACATACATGCAACAAGTGCTCAGATATATATATATATTAAGATAGCCAATCTGGTGAGTGGTGTGAAAGTCTGTGCTCATATATCCTATATATTGATATAGGTATATAATAGGCCTGTATTTCAGTTATTACATAGTAGAGATGTCTGCCCATCCCTTGTATATGTATTAAATGGATGTCCTGTACATGAGGGGTCAGATTGATTTTAGATCAACATGAGTGTGACAAGAATCTCAGCCTTAGGGTGGCCTTTGAGTGTTGAATGGACAGGTGAAGAGTTGGAGTGGATTGAAGCCTGTCCATTAAAGTATGAATATTGGCTATCTTAATATATATCTGAGCACTTATTGCATAATGTGTGATGATAATCTGGACCAACTGATGATTGCTGGTTAAGCATGAAATACGTATATTGGTGATTATTTATCTTTTCAACATGTGTTCAAGTGTATCAGGGATATGAGATAGAGTGGTGTGAAAGTCTGTGCTCATATACCCTATATTGATATAGGTATATAATAAGCCCGTATTTCAGTTATTATATATATAAAGAGAATATAGAGATCTCGATAACTAATCATTAGAAGTTAAATTAAAAAATGTTAAGAAACATTGTTTTATATTACATTTAGTTAAATACTAAAGTAATGCTCTCGAAATAACTATGAAAAATGAACTAGCAATTTGTAAACATTAAGGGGCTGAAATATATTGAAGTGTCAGCAATAGTAAACTAGTATTACTGATCAAGATATTAGTTGGTCATAATTAAATTGTCTTTAGTTAGGTAAATATGAAATATTGGTAAATGGAGTGGCTAAAATATTGCAATAAGAACTGTACAGGCTTCTTATAATATAGTTACACCTGCTTTCTCAATAGCCTGTTGACAGCTGGTAGTAAGCGTATCAGTATCATCTACACCCACAAGTGATTACTAGTTATTTGAATATCAATCATGCAAGTCACTTTGTGTATTCAAATGATTGACCGGAAGATTAACGTATTTTAGATCAGAACTGCACTCTAGTCTAACTATATAAACCTCAAACTAATTTGTAATTGTATATCTTTTAGCAAATGCAAAATAACTAGCCTATTGAAAAAATTTATGCAAAGTAAGATATCACTTACTTATATATTCATTAAACAAACAAATAAGTGACTGGTTTAGAATAGTGATATGTTTAAAATTGAAAAGCACAAGTTTGAATAGCTTAAATTTAAAAAAGTTGGTAATTTTTGTCCTATAGTGTAACTCATCAGAAGAAAGTCATTTAATAATTGATTTAGAAGTTACTGACAAAATTAATTTGCATACATTAAATAAGTAATATTAACCACTTCTTTTTCTATTACTAGATTTATATAATCATTATCAATGAACACTACATGTCAATGCAAATACCTCTATTACTTTGCTGGCTGTTTTTTTTGGTACCAAGTCATAAAATGGTCTAATAAGTATTTGTATTAATATCAGTATCCAAAGATTAGTCAATGTTAAGGGCACCACTCTAATGGAGGTTAAATATAAGCTAAAGGATGATCTGCATTAAGCTGTAAAAAGATAAGTGTGACTACTATGTAGTACATTAGAAATATTTCAAAAGATATTGATATAAATGAATGACGGGAGGCTTATATATCTATGATAAAGACTTTGTGGCGATAAGAATAGCAAATAAGTAATAAATTACATTTTAGGAATATTGCAATAAAAGTACATTTCAGAGTCATAAAAGATAAATTTGTAATTATGCAAATTAAGATAATCAGAGTAAATAAATAACTTCAAATCATATATGAAGATATATGTTGGAAGAATTTTATCTATAATTTTACCACATCTGATTGCCATATCTATTGCCTAATATTCAAGGTTGCAGGATTTTCAAGCAAGCTTGATTTTTTTCCAATAGCTGATTTAAATCTATAAATAACCTAAAACCCCCATCTAATTATATATCTAAAGGGTTATGTAACTATTCTTAGCTATAAAGTAAAACAAGGGATTATTAAAGATCTTTAAAATCAATAATTGACTAGATTAGTTTTATATGGAAAGTTTGCAATCCTCAAAAGTATAAAAAAGAATTCTTTGTGAAAACTTTAATATCAGATTTTTGTAATTACAATGGAGAAAGTATTAATTTTTACACTAAGCTATGATGGTTAGGATTTTTAATCAAATCAAACTGAACTTTGATTTAAAGTACAAATTACCAGATTAAACTTCTCTTAAATTCTGAACATCTTATGGAAAGATCTTTTATACCAGAAAATACTGTAATGTTTAGGAAGATTAAAATATATTGGATGAAAACTACATGGAGTAAAAGTTACCAAATAATCTTTTAAAGTAGTTTGTAGGCAGTTTTAGGAAGCATATATAGATGTAATATAGGTTCCACAATAGTTGATTGATCAATTAAAAGCAAAATTAAAAAAAATATATTCTTGGTTTCTAGATATATGTACAGAATTTTAAATATTCAAATTAAAAAATGTAATGAATCGAAATCTAAAAGCAGTAAAAACAAGACAGAGAACAAATAAACAAGGTCATGGAAAGAAAAAAAACCACATTATCCCTGTCAGCAAAAATAGCCTAATAATGAGAGGGGAATTTGAGAGCTAATATATGCCTGCATTAATTCCTGGAAAAAATTTCATCAATTAAAATTATATGATAAATAAATGTTTAATATTAATAAATTAAAAATAGAAGAGGAGAAATGAATCAGTGTTAAATTGAAACAAAATTGTTTGAGGATTAATGTGAATAGATTTTAAAAGTTTGCATATTAAGGAAAGCAAATCAAATCAAGACAAGTAGATGATGTTTCAGTAAAAATATTTGATCAGCTTTGTTAATAATTTGTGACAGCTTGTTTTCTGCTTAACACAAACTATTCTCAAATTGATTTTTTTCCCCTGAAAGAATGACACAAGCTATCATTTATGCAAAATACTTAATTAACTGAAAAAGTGAATAAATTTCTTAAAAAATCATGTGAAAGCTTCAATATCATATAGCAATTACAAGACAAATCATTCTTAAATAAGAGCTCTCTTAAAACAAAAACTGCATTGATTTTTCAAAGTCCTGGGCAATGGAAAATGCTCTTATAATTCAAAATTTAAAAAGTGTAAATTAATATCAATCTTTTTTCTCAGAAGTGATAGTTCAAATGCTCAATAAAATTGTGATTTTCTCATAAATGACTATTGTTGAGATGTAATACTAGTAGAATACTTTTAATCTGAAGTACTTAATTTCAGGTGTTTTTTTTTTGATTTTATAAAATTTTCAGATTTTAGCAGAACATTCATTATAAATCTCCTGTTTTTTAAAACATTTTAGTAGACACTGCACAAAATTTAAACATATAATTTATATCTATTTATAGTTTTGTATAAATATATTTTCTATATACATTTATTTAATTAATAATATAAAATTGAGTACATGCTTATTTTTATTTCTGTATAAAATTTTATACAATTGTAATTAAAACAATAAATCAAAAGTTTTACTAAGTACCATCTTCCCTATCTTGTGTTAAATGCAATGATTTCTTTTTCATTTAGCAATTAAATGGGAATTTTTTAAAAAATTACTATGAAAAGCATTATTAATTTTTCCTCTTAGCAGTCAAGAATTATCTTTTAAAATTGGGTTTCAATTTGTAGATGACCAAATGTAACTGTAAACCAATAAGTACTATGCATACTTTATTTAATAATAAAAATTCCATTTCTTTTTGGATGGGTAATAAGCTCACAGATGTAATGCACATATTTTATGTAAAAGCTATTGAAAAAAGGTAATATAAACATATAAAATCATGAATTCATTTACAAATATTTTAGGAATTAGTATTACTTTCAGGGTGAATATAAGTAATTATATATATATTAAAATTTATATTTCACTGAATTCATATTTTTAATTTTTTTCCAAAAAAAAAAAAGCAATGATCCATATGCTTTTATGTGTATAAATTGCCATACTGCAGTTATTAATGTACATTAGCACTTCTCAAATTGTAATTCATCAATGTTATTATTGAATCAAACATTTGAAAACAAATATTACATATTTATTTAGTTAGAAATGACCTTTCTCCTAATCCATTTCCACAGATTCTTTCATTAAAATTCAAATGTCAAAACATTTTTTTGAAAAACAGCAATATGTAATATATTTTTGTTATTTAATTATAATTTTATGAAGAAACACTTATTTTAAAACTTTTATCAAAATTCACAATTTATGTATAAATTTGAAATTAATAAAACTTTAAAATAAGTTTTAAAATTCATTTTACAATATTTTCTGCAAATATTGTCTGTAAAATTTCCATTGTGAAAACTGCATCTTCAATCAAATGGTCAATATGGTACCTGGAGAAATAAGTTAGAGATTAGTCACAACATTGATCATGATTTAAGAAGATATATTGGAATATAGAAAAAATAAAATTAGGTAGCTTACGGCAATTGTTTTATTGAATGGTTTTTTATTAAATTTTATTTTGGAATGTATTAGCACGATTTTATTTATCAAAGAATATCTTTGTAATTTTGTTGGCTAATAGAACCTGTACCTAAAAAAAATCAGTTTAACTTCCTTCTGTTGCTGGTAAACTAAGATAATGCTTAGACTACTGATCTCAATCTAAAATTGCATAAAAATATCATTTTCTATATTGTAATTTATTCCCTCATTTAACAACCAAAAAATACTAAGATGTCTAGATACATAATACCAAAAAATAAACTATTTATTGTCTTGGTAAATAAGCAAAAATTATATGACCTGGTAATATCACTGTGTCATTGCTTGTCAACTCATTAAGTTATTCATTTTTTATATTTAAGGATAAATTTATAAAATAATGAGTTTTAGTATTATATATTTTAAAATGGGGAGGACTGAAATTGAATTTTATTTAAAAATCTATAAAAAAAAGTAACAAATACCTAAAAATGAGGAAACAACTTCTTAAACAGTGGAAAAGACAAAAAGAAATACTATTAAAAACAATATAACCTTGTGCTGGTATAGCATTTAACAAGTAGACAAAAATCACAACTGTTAAGAAAAAAACAACCAATTCTATAATTTGCCAAATTTATAGAAGTATTAATATTAAACTTAAAAAAATTGTTCAGAAATTATCAAGTAGATAAAAATCACAACTGTTGAAAAGAGACAAGCAATTCTACAATTTGCAGAAATTATTGAAGTATTATTATTAAACTTAAAAACGTGTTGAGAAATTAATAAATTCATTTATTATATAGTCAGTTGCTTGGAGTAAGCATTAATATGGAAAGTACAAAAGATTCATTTGCATGTTTTTTAGTTGAAATTTTATCTGAAAACCATTATTTCTTGAATGCAAAACTCACCAATGGATTTAACTACTCGGGATAAATAATGTATTATACCCCCCACCTCCCCATCCAATCAATCCTAACAATCTAGAAGCCATGATTTTTTTTAGAAGCATAACCAACAACTTGTTACATAATATGTGATAGTTTTTATAAAATTTAATTAGCAGGACAATCTTTTAGAATAGACTATCCCCCATTTTTCTTATCATTGAAAGGATAAGTGGATAAAAACAGATTAACAACTCATAATAATTAAATAGACATCTCTAAAATTAATCTCTTACAATATTTAAAAAAATCGACAGGCGATTATTTACAGACTAGACAAACCAATACTTATATTAAAATTTATATAGTTGTATTCTTAGTTTTTTAAATTCTTTGACAATATCAGTTAATGCACTAATAATATAATCTATCAAAAATATACTTTTGGAAATATTTAGTGTACAAAACTATATATGAAAAAAGTAAAAAATACAAGAATAAGTAAAAAAAACTATCCTTACTACAGTTATACTAAAATTTCTGTTGGCTGCATTATCTTTTTATTGCTTTTTGTATAAAGTCTCTGGCTTCCCCAGTCACTGCTATGCAGTTTTCAATGTTAGTTTAAATGTGACTGCAATGCAAAAATCAATGACTGTTCTACTTGTGATTTATACAAAAGAACAGCATGCAGTGATTAGTATTTTATGGGCTGAGAAGGTGTCTGATGCTGATATATATCTAAGACTTTTTGCACTTAGGGGGAAAGTGTTTTGTCACAAAAAAGTCTGTATGAATGGATAGAGAAGTTTAAGAAAAGTCACACAATTGTCAAACATGAAGAAGCCGGATGGCCATCCATGTGAATTGTTGATCTAATGAATGAAAGTGGATTATATACAAGATTAATCATGGCTCTGCCTATGCAATAATCTATGACAGACATTGGTTTTGAAAAGTTTGTGTAAGATAATTACTGAAACAACTGATGATGAATGCAAACAGAAATGTTTGAACCTCTGCAAACAAATTTGGATTGAAGGAAGCTGAAAGTTTTTTAAAAAGAAATCATTACTGATGATGAGAATAAATGGCAGTGTATAGAATGGAAACATCCTTAATTGTTAATCAAGAAAAAGTTCAAAAGTCTATACATCAGTTAGAAAATTGATGTTTATAGTTTTCTGGGATTCCAAAGATCCAGTAGTAATGAAACATTATTAGGAAAAAAAATTCAATAATCAACAGTGCTAGTTTACAGTGAGATATTCACTGAAGAGCTGAAGCCAAAAATTCAGACAAAATGCAAAGCAATGGTTTCCAATGTGGGTTTGTTGCATAATAATGCACATCTGCATACCACTGCCCATTGTCATTTTGATGTGTTGAAGCATCTTCCCTATAGTCATGATCTTATTCCATTGGATTATTACCTGTTTGGTCACCTGAAATAAGCTTTACTAGGACAAAGGTTCACATTATTTGTGGCCTGCAACTCAGCCTAAAATATTTACTAATGAGGGAATACAAAAGATTGTTGACAGATGGACAAAATATATTGAAAAGCAGAAGGAATTATGCCAAAAAATGATATATTTGCTTTTTGTGAAAGTTGATTAAAATAAATTCTATAGTTGGATAATTTTTGAATCACCTTTGTACATTATTCTAATTAGGAATTTCAGATAATTTAAAAAAAAAAAAAAATCTTCCATAAGTAAGCATATGGCAAACTTTGTTTAAAACTATAACATTTGACATGATATACTTCTTGCATATGGTTAGAACTGATTACTTATGCATGTCTTTAATTTTTAAGTAAAGTAAAAAATTTATAAAACATTTGGAATCTAAAATATATCATATGGATATCATGTTATTATTAGTTGTAATATTAGTGTGCTAGAGAGCAGAAATTTCTAGTTCAATTCCACAAAAATCATTTCATAGCCTATATAAATATTATTATTTGTGGAAATTGTGTCAAATTGATTGAAGCAATGATTCAAACCAAAGATATTAACATATTCTCAAATTGTTTTAGAGCATATTGCAAAAATGTTTCCATTACCATATTCTTTGGTGTCGATAATAAACCAATAATAATTTTCATCCTACTTTTCACCAATGTTTACAACTATATATTTAAAATGTATGCATTATTATATATATATGGAAAACAATTATCTGATTTTTAAAAATCCTTTCTTTTCCAGTCAGAAATATACTTAATTTAAAATTTTTTTAAATCTATTACTAAATTATCAGAATTACAGTATATAACTTTCATATGCCTGATAATGGGATTATCTACAATAGACATCTCACTAATATATGTTGCTGTCCAGTTTTTCACTGCTTATCTTTACACTGAAGGGTGGTTATGCTTATTTTTGCCAATCTCAATAATAGGATTGTGTGGAGAACAATCTAACTTTATTAATTCAATTTAATATTCCTCCTACCACTTTCTTTAAAAACCATTTATTTCTTAGTAAATAAAAAAAAATCAAGCATAATGATAATAAAATGGTCCCAATGTTTCGACTGTTTTCATGGCCTTTTTCCAAATTTTAAATAATATAAAACATTTTTTCAGACATATTTTAGTACAAGTGGACTGATGTATTGTATTGTTTAAATCCTTGAAAAATGCCAAAAAAAACCCAACAACAACAACAAAAAAAAAAAAACAAAAGGGGTGAAATATTGGAAATAAAAAATTTGATGTTTTAAATCAGTAAGAAATAAATGGTTTCAAAGTAAAGCTTTTTTTAAAATACATGAACTGAAACAAGTTTAATAAAAAAATTATAACTAGATTTTTCAATCTAAAATTTTAGTTTACATGACCATCTTAATATATATTTAAATTATAGTATATTAGATAAAATCTATTCAGCAACACATCCAATATATCAAATATTAATATAGAAATAAGCTTTCAATTACAAACTGTGAACTATTTATTTACATATTTTAAGTAATTTCTCAATTAAGGAATAAATAAAAAAAAAGAGAAGCAAACATTATTTTTCATCAATATTCTTCAAGATCTTGCTAATTTCAACTTCAAATATTTTTTTCTTTGACCAGCTTAAAATAATATAGGTTTTTATATCTTTTAATTTAAGAATGATGTGATTTTGTGCAACAAAGTTTTTTGATTCTACAAATCACATTAAAAAATGTGTGTATATATATATTTAAAATGATTTAAAAATCACAGTGACAACAAAATCTCCAGAAATATTAAAAATTCTCACCAAATTTATTAAGCATTTTCACAAATTTTCCACATGCATCAGATAATTTACAAATTTTAAATTGTGCTAAAATTTGTGAAAATAAAAAAAAAAGAACATTTCCATATAAATATAATTATTAACATGATATCTATATATTCTCATTTCTCTTCTAATTAATTATATCTCTTTTCATGTAGGAAATGGAATGTGTAAATATTGCTTTATTCGGATAGTAATGTTATACCATCCTTACACCTCATTGAAAATGCAAATTAGATTTTCAGCAAGACTGCAAATTTAGTTTTGTACGAAAATATATTTATTGCATGGGAGAAATATTTATATATATCTATATACATATATATATTTCTATATATACTTATATAGAATTAACACGGACACAAAGTAAGATCTGAATATAAAACAATATGCACATACATTTAATGTACAAGATGGCATATTGTAGCCAATCAGAATATTATCTTTACAAGACAATAATATTTAACGAGGGATGCATAAATTTACAATGAGACAAAAAATAATAGTAATAATAATAAAAGTATGAATGTTAAAAAAATATTGTTAACATCATCACAAGCCTCCTCCCACTTTAAATTATAAATATATCACTAATATATACCACATGACATGCATAGCCCACACTTTCAATTCCAAATGTAATGGAAACAATTTTGGTGCACAGTGATTGGTGTTTAAACAATGAGTAATGTGAACAAAATTCATTGAGACATGAATGAAATCAATTTAGCAAAAAGATAAAAAAAAAATACACCAGAGAAGAAAAAATCCAATCACACATTAATATCATGAATGTTTCATTTTTTCTTACAAATATTAAAATATTTTATTAGTAATAACAAAATAATTTTATTTTAAAAAAAAAAAAAGGAAAATGATAAAATACTTTAGACTCAAATATAGAGCCAAGTAAAATATATTGTCAACCACTTCTCTTTTTATATTTATTTCATACAAAGAAAAAAAAAACTTCAATGAAATTTTGTAACCAACTAAATATAAATATACTTTCCCCTCCTAATAACAATAAAATGTATAATACAAATTAATTCATTATATCCATTAATTAACCTAAATAATTAGAATGAATCATTAACACAAACAATACAGTACAATATATGATTTTTGAACAAGTTATACTAATGTTTATAATTCTTAAAATGGTTGTTTGATTAAATCTTTCATATGTACATTTAAAACCACATGCACATGTGGATCAAACTAATTATATTACAATAATAAATAAATAATAGGATTAGTTTATACTTCGAATGGAATTGAATTAACTCAGCAGAAAAAGACATCATTATATATATACAAAGACAAAATTAAAAAAATATATTTAACAATATTGATGAATACTTTGCCATTGGTTTTTAAAATATTGTATTAAAACATAGTAATAAAAATACTGAAGATACAATTATTTAAAAATATAGCTTTGGATTTTTTCAAAAACGTGAAGAAATTTAAAAAATGGGGAACTGGAGAAGAAACCATATAAATGTAATAAATATGCATTTCAATAATATTGAGACTTTATCTTTAAAAAAGAAATATTTAGAAAAATAATCATTAAATCAATATTTTAAAATTTTGTATTCAACATAACCACGACACATTTCATAAAATTATGTTAAACAAACACTAATTGAGAGGAAAAAAATTGTATTTAAAGAGGAAGACAAATTTTACATCTATATTTCATAGTACAAAATATCTACTATGCTTTTGACAATAATGTCTTTATTTAATCTTTTCATTTATTGTTTCAGAACCAATGACTAATTTGCAAATTCATATAAATACTTTAAATATTTAAACTGTAGCATTTTGACAATGAACACACACACACACATATATATATAATGGATCATTACCTTTACTAATTTTAAAGCATACAAGATACTTTTACAACTATATATTAAATCACATTTAAAAAAAAAAAAATACTTAAATGTATAGCTTGTATATTATGATCATTTACAATATCTGGATGTTACAGTTGAAATTAAGAAAAAACTGATAATGACTACTAGTTATAGTCAAAAATAATTAAAATGGACTGACAAACATTTCAATATAAAGGAAAAAAGTATTTGGGGAAAGGATAGGATTTTTTTTTTTTAATGTATGAAGGATTATGCTAAAATTAATGAAAAATTTGAAAGGATATTGTAAAAACTTGCATTATAATATACACAGATTATTTGCATAAAAAGCACAGAGCACTTTTCAATACAGAATTAACTAAGTACATGACTATCCTTGAATGTAAATTCCATGTTGGCATGCTCTCTGGAAACATGAGACATAATACAAAATGATAAACATTGGTCATTTTTCTTAACTCATTATATATGAATTTTCACAGAATTTGTATCATTCATAAATGACAAGCTGATAAATATCCTACTCATGCAAACTTGAATAATGAAACATTTAGACTCAAAACAGATAATAGTAAATGATCAATATATTTATATATGTGAGGGTGTTTAATGGATAAAACCTTTTGCATATTTTGCATTGAGCAAGATTATAACTAATTAATTTTCATAAATTTATATATTTTCTAGAAACTATAAATAGATACTTATGTCAGTTTATTAAATATATTAAAATATTTTGCATATATACATTATATTCATACTTTTCATATTGCATTAATACTATTTGATGGAAAAACTAGATTATTACCAAATAGATAATTACTCTTGAAAAAAAAAACTGCTTTCTCTCTTTTTCTACTTTTATATTGCAAGGAGCGATTTGTAAAAAAAAAAAAAAAAGTATTCTAAAACATTATTAAGAAAACCCCTATATATCAGGTAATTGCATAAGTTTATGACAAGGGCAGAATATATATATCAATATTAAATATATATAAATACATTGCTTTGAATTTATTTACAAAGTAAAAATTAGTCAAAGAAATGCATCTATCATGTGAATTTCTCATTTTAACTAAAAAAAATTTTTTTTACTATAACTTATTCTCAAATAAGAATATTATATATACACATAATAGTCACAATAATTTATAATATAGTTTGAAATAAACAGAGTTAACAGATGACAAGCACAGACAAACTATCACCAACAATGATCAAGTGATATAATTTGATTATAGAGCTATAATATCTTGTCAAATTATGTTTAGAAAGAACTTGATGCATAGGGAGGGTGCCTATAATGAAGAACTGTTTCCTATTAAAAAAGGCCATTAGCTAGAAACTAATCTGAGATGTTTTGAACTATCCATTTCATTGATTTCCATGGTTAAACATCATGTGTAAATGCATATATAAATGTCCATAAATATATATGCAAAAGTAAAATAGTAATGCAATATCTGTTACTTTAATGAGATGAAAAGTTTATATAATAAAATTTGTTCACCTTTAAATTTGTATGTATAATTTAGAATTTGATGAATAGTCTAAGCAACTTGATAAATTTTCTATGCTATAATATTGTTTAGTAAAACTTAGAATTATTACATGCTATAGCTATAAGACAATTTTTTTTTTGTTTAAAAAAACAACAAAACATTTACTAAATTTTTTTTTATAAAGTGCATTTTCTATTTAATCAATATTTGCATCATATTAATTATTATTAGCATTAAGAAGAATGCCATTTTTTAAAAAATTAATATATAAGATCTGGCTTAATAATTACATATATAAATATTGTTTCTACAGTTGTATAGATAGAGAATAATATATATAGACATAATCATATTTTCCCCGTGTTCAATCAAATACTCAAATTCCTAAATATTATCATTAAAAATATATCTCAAAATATTAGATAAACTTTAAAAAATGTTCTAAAAACAAATTATCTCTTAATACTTCTTCATTTAGATTTCAAATTTATCAATTTATTCTAAATAGTTGAATGATTATAGTAGACCCCCCCCCCCACACACACACACACATTACAATCTTTTAAATGTCATCAGTTAGATAAATAGTAACCAATATTTCCAATTTTTTAACAATAACTTATTTTTAAAAAAATGCAATCGGCTTAATAGAATAGCAAATAATATATTGGTAAATGTGTGCCTGCATATACAAATATATTTCAATTACAATTTGTAGTTATTATAAGTAAAACTTACAATTTCCTTACTGTTTTTTTAATTCTTGTATATTCCTGGATTTCTTCAGAAAATTCACCCTTTATCTGCCCCCCCCCCCCTACTTGATATAGTTCCAATCAAAATTCTTAATAATAGGTAATCATGTCTCAATGTATAGCATCCATTTTCTTTTCCTTATTTTATTTCTACATTTGTAAATACAAGAAGGGTTTTAACAAATCAATATTCTTCACTTTCTGTTAATATTTAGTTGAAAAGCGGTTCTCTAAAATTTAGGGCGTATTGTAAAGACAGAATAAATATAAAAAAAAACAAAAGTATGTACATTTTTGTAACAATAAGATCCATTACTCTACAATATAATTCTAAATTTAAAATACAATAATGAATAAAGTTAAAATGATAGCAAACCATGGCAGAAAATAAACAAACAAAATAAAATAGCCATCATTTGTGAAGGTAATAATTTTATCTGAATAAAACTTCAAAATGCCTAAATTATCAAAAAACAAATAAAACTTCAAAATGCCTCTGGGATTGAAAAGTGTGAACTATTCAAATTTAAAAAGTATTTCAAAATGAAAAAAAAAAAGAAATAAGGTGCTAAAATAATCTCTTATTTGTATTAGAAGTATCACTTAGTGCAGGGGTCCCCAACCTTTTTGCACTTAAGAGCACAATCTATAATATCAGCCAGGTGGCGGGCACCATTTATTTTTTCAACCAGGTAGTGGGCATGATTTTTTTTCAATGTAAATTTATAGTTGGATATTTAGTGGTTAATGGTGATTTATGTTGAGATAATTATTATGCTAATATAATCACTTATTATAGATACTGTTGACTAAGCCTTTCAGAAAAAGTTTGCTGCATAAGTTAAGACATTATCATTTGATGTTAAACAAGCAGGTTAAAGGATCAGCATGTGATCTATATTTATAGTTCATGGAGAGTGCTACTTTTTTTTTAGAAGTTAGAATAACCATAATCTACTAATGATACTTTCATTAATGAATTGCTGCAATAATTAATTAAATGAATATTATACACAGATGAGTTCTTATATTTAAATTTTAGAAATTAAGCAGCTATTTTACAATAAATTGTTAAACTTGCAAAGATGAAGTAACTGTAATCTAATAATAATTCTGTTTAGTTTACACATCATTTTTCACTTTTAAAAAAAATTCTGCCATCTAAAAAGCACAAAATCGATATAAAAAGCATTGCCTGTTTTATGATATATTTTACGAAAAAAAGATCTAATTGTGATGCTAGAAAACTTTGTAAATTTTGAGATTTTGCTTTAAACATATAAAATCTAATTATTATAGGCATAATTTAAATATAAAATGATGAAATGTAGATGTACACAGGCTAGAAGAGATTGCACAAACTTTTAATACAGATAAGTACCTGCTAAAAGAGTGTAATACTTAAAAACACAAAGTAAAGATCAATAAATTAGCACTTTGTTTTCAATTAGTGATTTCTAAATTTGTAATATCTATGATGCAATGGCTTCACTATATCTTGCTCACTATACACAAATACATAATTTGATAGTTAATATGAGAATTGAATAAATTCATAAATCAGTAAATAATAAATTTGCTTTCCACAGTAAGTTTTAAAATATTATAAACAACATATAATATATTTAAATCAGTTTTACTCTACATGATATAAAATATTTTCTCCTTACATATTAATGAAATTAATATTCCTTTAAATGCTTTTCATAGCCCCGATAATTCTTGAAAAATAAACAATGAAATACAAAGGTCCAGGGCATCTTAATGTCATTATCTACAAATTGATAATGAAATTTCCCTGAAACTAAAGACTTTATCCGCGTATTCCATTATTTATTTTTCAGAAATTATTTTATAGTAACATCTAAGAGAATAGAAAGTAATATTATTACTTTAATCATATATATTGAAGTAACAAATTAACAAGTAGTATGATAAAATATTTAATTATAGTTACAGTTCACAAACATATGCCACCCTCTTAACATAATTTGTTTTAGCATCTAGATATTTTATTATAAATTTTAATGACTCTATTAATTACATCACTAAGGATCATACTATACCCATATACATACATTTCTCTAATTTGAAGATTTATATCAATATACCAAAGAGGCTACTAAATATGTATTTGTGACAAAATAAGTTCATTAACCTATTATGTAATTTGAAATTTATGGCTAATTACTTTTTTTAAATAAAAAAGATATTTCAGGTTAAAGCAAAATGAAGATGCTTTCATTTATCTAAACAGTTCCTCCTACACAACATTTTTTAAAAAGTTTATAATTTAGTTTAAATTTGAAGATTTTAATTCTTTATTTTACAGATATTTATTTTAATAGTTATTATTTATCTATTTCTCTATCTAGCATTTCCCTTCCCTATTAATACTATTAAAAAAACCACTATAGTAATTATTCTTAAGATCACAATAAATATAAAGTCACATTTTTTCTTAAAATAATGGTGCTTACAGATAAATTCCATTTTATAATTATTTCCATATACATATATATAAGCATTCTTTTTAGCATCTTAAAAAACTGAGGTTCAATGAACTCACCCAAAACTGGAAGACATAATAGTAAACAATCTTAAATTGTTAATTCTCATAAGCAACAAACAACCAGAGCTCTAAACACACATTCAATAGTATTTGCTTTTTTAATGCAGTTTATTATTTTTTTTACACTCACATATGTCTATAAAAATATATTATGATTAGATAAGAGAATAAATAGTGATAATATATTTAGCAATGGGCATGCTGAAGAAAATTCTTCTCAGTTACTTAATCAGTCTTTGAGCCATATATATATATGTTGAAGATTTTGGTGGTCAAAAGATGAAATTAATATTTTTAGATTTTACCATGTATGCAGTTACTTATCATTATCACATAAAGATTTAGACCTATAAGATGAATGGTAGGTGAAATACAACCAAAACATCTGTGCTGTAATAATAAGAAAATATATAGACAATGTAAAGGGAAAAATTGAATTCTATATAGAGAAAGATCATTAATCTGAACACAACGGTTTGAAAAATGTATACAATTTGGACAAAATTACAAAATACTGTTTTAATTATTGCTATATAGAATTTTGATATTAGTAAATAAAAGCATATTCTATATTTTAAAACAATAGTTATTAATATGGTAAATGTATATAGTTTACAAAAAGTACATCAATATATACAAACTGTAGATAGTAAAATTAATATTCATTTAAATTTTCTGCAGAGTTTGTGTTTATGGGGAATTCATTATTGAATCTGAAAAATTCACAAAAATCCTGAAATCAGAAATTTCAGATTAATAATAATTTATCTGTATATATTAATATTTGTTAAAATCAGTCATTTAATGTATTTCAAAGTTTGTTTTATTTTTTAAATTTTTATTTGTATTTTTGGCAAATCATTTTATTCACAGTATCTCTTACTTAGATACATAAATTCATTTTCAGAAAGAAAATAAAACCTTTTTATCATGCAATATCTAAATAAATTTTTTTAATATTTTCAAGAATAATTTTTCTGATATTGACCACAGAATTTACAGAACATATTCTAGTTTTAATTGTTTATATATACATATAAATAGCTAAAAAAAAAAAAAAAAAACTAAGATAAATTAATTACTTATAAAAATAATAAATTACACTGAGTTTTTAATGCATTTGTGACAATGAATAAAAATTGTTCATATATAAGGATATTCATGTTTATTTTTAATTTAGCCAAAAGCAAAAGGTGCTCAGAAATATATCTAAACATATAATTATATTTGAATCAAAATACAAACTGCAATTTAAAAAAAAAAGATATATGTATATTAAATCCAGAAATGGTCAATTACTATTAAAATTAATTTCAAAGTTTTGTTATATTATCTTGTATATGTATTAATGATGCAACAAATTTACTATTTATAATTTACAGTGCTGAGAAGCTACAATATATTGTGTTAAGAAGTGTAACAAGCAATGGCAACCTACCTCTAAAGATGATTATCATTTTGTTGCAGTACTCTATTCTTAATGACTTAGCATGTTTAGGTAGAAAATTTAACATGTAAATAAATATATCTTTCATTTGATGATTCATATCTCACAACAAAAAATAATCAAGTTAATTATTGTCCAACTAAGCTTTAGATTATATGCTTAAACACTATATATAATTGTATTCATTTTAATGAAAGATATATATCAATTGCTTAAATAATGGCAAATAAAGATATTTCAAACAAAAAAAAAGTGACTAAACTATTTTGTATCATCATGTGTTTTTAAATTCTGTTTAAATAAATCAAACTTAATTCACAAATTTGGTATTTGAATGCAAGCCAGATGAATCATGGAATTTTTTTCAGATAGCTAAGCCAGCATTGGTTGGTAAATTATATCTAGTTTACTAGCTAGATAGTAAAGATCCCACAATAATCTGGCTTAGATAAGTGATGATGCATAGATTGTAATTAAATAAATAATAAACACTGAATCTATGATTTATATTTAATTTACAAGCTTTATAAAGACACACATTAAATATTTTCAAACTATTTTAATAGTTATCTGTTTGTATGAAATATATCTATACATTAATTACTACTGAAAATCTTTATTGATTTTGCTATAATATATACATAAAATTCCTGCGAATTTGCATGTATATAATACATACATAATAAATTACTGTTCCAAAAAATCTCTGAAAAAGTTAACAAACTCTCATAACATATTTCGACTGAAACCAATCATGTATTAAATCTCAAATATCCATGGGCATTTGCTCCAAATATTTAAACAAATTTACATCTACTAAATTATAAATGTTGTTTACTCTATCAAACAATAATTAATATAGATATTAATATAACTCACAAAGTAAATTCATTTCATATTTAGAATGTGATTACTCCACATTAAACACAAAATAAGTTTGCTTTGTCAGTAATGAGATTGTCAAAGATTACTTTTTTCAGTTACATCTGTACCTAAAACTATATATATGGCATTTGAAAAAATGATATTTGTAATTTAACATATATATATAAAACCAATATTAGCAAAAAAAAATTTTTCTAATAAATGAAATAATATTGTTAAAAATGTGTAAATATCAAAAGAATAAAATACATTCTAATTTTATTGTTCTCTATTGTAAAATCATGTTTCCTAACTGAGTACACAATGAATATTATTGAAGACTTAAAAAAAGGAAAACATTTATATAACTTTTTTTCATTTAAACAATAATTATTTAAATATCACAATTTGAAATTATAATAGAATTTTATTTAAATCTGCTCCAATAAGTAAGAGGAATCATATCAGTGATAATGATTTGGATTATTGAAGGCAAATGATCAACAATACTTGATATCTTCAATGAGTTTATCATTACGTACCATTCCTTAAACACAATTTGTTCTGGAATCATGAATTGAAGTCATTAAAGTTTATGATTTATTCTAAAATTGAGATGCTACAATTGTTAAAAATATGGCAAGCAATGGCAAATTATCACACATGATGATCAAATATTATTGCCTAGTCAGTTTTCTACTGCTTGATTTCTCAATGTGCCTTCATATGGAGAACATAATGCACACAGATTATGATATAGCAAATCAAGACTCAACATTTTATTTGTACATATACTTATATGTGTAAATATACATACACTTATGTAAACATTCGATAACTAGTTGGATATTTTTGAAGGATTTATTTATTTCAATGCCTATTTAAATTGCTGTAACATCAAAATATAAACCTTTGTGCATACATGATAAGATTAAAGCATCAAAAGTTAAAACAATAATAATGGTTGATGGAAATCAAGAAAGAAATGACAGGATGATTGTTCACTTCAGAATAACCAATGGCCAGGACAAATAGATTAAGAAAAAGCTAGAAGATTTTTGCTTCATAGTGAAATGTCAACAACAATAATAAAACAGATATGCATATACAATTAAAGAATTGCTTTTTGTAAAATATTTCACTTTAATGTTTCATAACTTAATATCACATCGTTTTCTCAGATGCTTCTATGAGCTATCATCTTCATTCTTCTAAAGAGCCATCTATTGTACATCTAAATAATCAAGAGACATCAGATAATAGTTTCAAAGATAAGGATAATATAGCATTATACCATGTGGCATCCATTAATTACTTAAGCTAACAAATAGCTCGAGTGAAGAATATCATAAATCTAATGAATGTTATCAATCAGCATAAAATCTAGATGTTTGTAAAAGCAATATTGTACATTACATTATGTATGGCAAAGAGAGAGCATACACAATTTATTGATTGGTAATTAAATTACTTCTCTAAATATTTAATTCACTATGGAATTCTTGAACAGTGTTTAAAAAAATGAAATTATGATAAATTTAGTATAGCATGCTAGAAAGCACTTTAAAAGTATATTGAAAGCAAATTTTCAAATAATGTAGGTAACACAATTAAATTTCACTATGCACTATGCTTGTATTAAATTAAAAATTATCAATTTAAAACAAAATTGAGACAATTCACTATAAATTAAAAAAATATTTAATACAATTATCCAGTTTTCATTCTTCAATGTAACCATTTCAAGATGTTTCTTTTTACACAATCACATAATCAATTATCCTATCGCAACTCCCACAAATGACATTATTTACATTACAATAAATATAATTAATAAAATACATACACGTACATAAAAATGATTAAACTTATTACAGCCCCCCCCCCCCCCAATAATATATATATTTACAAATAATCTAAAAAAAAAAACCCCAATAATAATAATCCATTTTATTTTTAAAATTACAACACTAAAATGTCCAATAATCTAACAATGTCTATTTCCCCCTTAATTGTGCTGGACCTTTAACCATGTTTATACATTTGTTTAAATTTTATTGAATATACAAAGTTTCATAACATTTTCTTTCCTTGTAATTTTTAACATACTTTATTACCTGAATATTTTTTTCACAATTCAGTTTACGACCAGTATCCAAAAAATATATATATGGCCTTGATCTTATATCCTTTCTGTTAATTGCCTTATCATGCTTCTTACCTCTTTCCATGGCAGTCTTTCATGTCTGACCTAAAGGTCACGACTAATTTTACAAATCAACCCTATTCTATTTTTAATATTACCCATCCTTTTACCTAAAGATTTACTATTTTTCCATCCTATTTAATATCATCAGGTAACTTTTTCTTTATTAATGTCTTATACAAATGCTCTGAATATGGAAACAAAACCCATTTCCTATTTGTATACCAATGCCTTACAATTATTTCTGAAAATCTTTTAATATCTATCTTTTCTTTTATATCCCATACTAACATAATCATTCAACTTCCAATTTCTGTCTAAACGCTTCTTTTATATTCAATGTTAACCTATAATTTTTAAATTTAAACCCTTTCAAAGTTGCTACTTTCTGCAACCATGGTTGATATGAATTTGGATCTAATATACCTTGTTTTTCTTTAAAATAGCAGCTTTGAAAAAGTTTAAATTTAAAAATGATAGATTAACATTGAATATAAAAGAGGCATTTGAACAGAAATTGGAAGTTGAGAATGATTATGTTAGCTTGGGATATAAAAGATGGGTATATAAATAGGAAATGGGTTTCATTCTACATTCAGAGCATTTATATAAGACATTGATAAAAGAGAAGTTACATGATATTAAGATAGGATGGAGAAATAGTAAATCTTTAGAAAAATGGATGTGTAACTCAAAAAGGAAGGATAATATTAAAAATAGGGTAGGGTTGGTTTGTAAAATTAGTTGTGAAAGTTGCAATGATATATATAGGTCAGACAGGAAAGAGGTAAGGCGCAAGATAGGGCATTTAACAAAAAGGATATAAGATCAGGGCCATATATACACTTGTGAAAAAAATATTCAGGTAATAAAGTATGTTAAAAATTATAAAAAACGAAAATGTTATAAAACTTTGTATATTTAAGAAAATTTAAACAAATGTGGAAACATGATCAAAGATCCGGCACAATTAGGGAGGGATGGGCATTATTAGATTATTGGAAACTTTAGAATTGTAATTTTAAAAATAAAAAGTATTATTATTGTTTTTTTTTTTTAGATTATTTGTATATATATATTATGGCGGGGAGATTTTAATAAGTTTAATCATTTTATGCACATGCATGTATTTTATTAATTATATTTAATGTATATATTTTAATAATTATATTTATTGTAATGTACTGTAAATAATGTCCATTGGGGGGGGGTTTGCTATAGGGTGGTAGATCATGTGATTGTGTAAAAAGAAACACCTTGCAAAGGTTTCATTAAGGAATGAAAGCCAGACTGATGTATTAAATAATTTTTTATTTATAGTGATTTGTCTATTTCAATTTTGTTTCAAATTAATTATTTTTAATTTTATATATAGAAGGCAATATATTGACAAATTTTAACAGTGAATTTTTATTGTTTAAAGTATTAGGCTAGTATGTATGTAAATACACTCTACATACATCCTTTTTTCTAAAAGTAAATTGGAAAAATCTTTTAAAAATATTTCATTGCAAATTTCATATATTTTCTTATAATAAATCTGAAATTTTTTTATATTCCATTTCCCAATTTTATACTTTTTCTAAAAATGTATCTCTACAATTAGATAATTTTTCTCTATTTAAATTTTTTTTTACAATAATACTTGAAATACTTATTAGTTTCCATTATTTCTTATTCAAAGAATGATACATGCAGTGTTTTGTTTTATTTTTGTACCTTAATTAGATATTATATAGTTGTTTTTTTTCAAACCAAATAGTTTATGGTTGTATTTATATGTTGCACTATTTCCATCATCTAATATGAGTACTGAATGTCTTTAGAAAAATTTAAGTTTATTTAAATTTTCCAAATACATTCAACTGTTAGTAATAAGCACACAAGTTAGTATATGCACATTTTGAGAGGTATTATTCTCCCCTCTTCTTCAGGTGTTGCTGGCCTGACTAATGACAGTACTAGCATGGGAATCTAACCTGGACCCTTAGACTCTTTTAAGTATTGAATTTTAAGACAATGCTCTAACGAACCGCGATCAGATCAGTTGGTTAGAGCTTTACCTTAAAATCCAATATTCAAAGAATCTAAGGGTCCAGGTTCGATTCCCATGTTAGTACTGTCACTGGTCAGACCAGCAACACATCAAGAAGAGGGAAGAATAATATCTCTTAAAACATTGTGCATATACTAATCAGTGTGCTATTACTAACAGCTGAATGTATTTGGAATATTTAAATAAAGTTAAATTTTTCTAAAGGCATTGAATACTCATATTAGATGATGGAAATAGTCCAACATATAAATACAACTAAAACATCATTATCACAAACCTTCAAGAAAACACAAAATAATTTATGGGTCATTGTTAACTTTTTTCTTTATTTTATTTAAAGCATTTTTTTTAGCAGATATATCTGGTGTTAAAGTAGATCTTCATATGTCACTCCAAACAATTCAAGCACTTTGTAAATATTATTTTTTATACAATTAATCATATTTCCATTACTTCTTTTGTACCCCCCCCCCCCAATATATCCCTATAACTCTTTTTCTTTCCTACAAAAAAAAAAAAAAGCTATCAACATATGACTAAATTTTTTTAAAAAAAAACCCTTCTTATTTGGTTTTGCTTCATTTTGTCTCAAATCTATTCTTCAATTAGCTAATTTTATTTAAAATTTTATAATCTGTAAATTGGCGAAGTAATGATTAATAAAAATAATATGCAAAATCAAAGATAATTGAAATAATCTTTTTATCTTCAAAAATAATTATTTATACATTTTAAAATTTCCTTAAAAATACAACATCAAATAATTTTAATAAGTCTGTAAATTAAATTATAGCTATTAAATATGTAACACTGAGAACATAAAATCTAAATATATTATTACAATAATTCACAAGTTAAATTTCTTAAAAATCATTTTTTAACAATTGCCAAACTATAGGCCAGATAAAAGACAAACATTTTTACCTAACCTCCATATTGTTATATGATAAATAAATTAAACATTAATTCACAAAAAATAAGTATATGCTGGAACTAAAGCCTGCTTAATTGACATTCTGCAATGTTGTATTTTAATGCAACTATACAATATGAAAAATAAATACAATTTTTGTATTTCTTCATGCATGTATTCAATTGTTTAATATTATTATAGCATTAATGTTCTGATTATATCTCACCTGTCATTATTTGAGCAGTATGGATGCTGGAAATGGTCTGCAGATAATGTCAAGTAGTTTAATTGTTAATTATATTATTCAGTCTGAAAATTTAGACTAAGATTAAAAAAGAGCAAGTCAATTAATTGGATATATTTTACTATTGATAAATATTTTAACTTTGCCATTTCAACATCGCAGTCAAGTCTTTTTATGATCGCAATAGATTCTGTGATTGTTCTTAGTATCATATCTTGACAAAATTTTAGTATCATATCTGGCATCCATTGATTACTCTGACTTGCACTGAGTGGCACTATTGTATAAAGAGTTTTGCCAGTTTTTTAAATAAAATTTTAGTACTATCAAAATTCATAAATAGAATAAGTAATAATGATTATTGTAATCTCTTCTAGCACAGATGTGATGATTAGTCATGCTCAAGTATGGACCTTACAAACCCCATAAAAGATTTTACAAATATAAAGAATTTTGAGAGATATAATTTAGAAAATTTTAGTTAGTGGTTGTTTTGCTTTCAGTAATTATTACAAATACCAAAAGTTTTTTTTTGATAAAAAAAACAACAAAAAACAAACTTCCATAAGTGTTCATCTTAAATGTATATGTTAAGTAATAACATCTAGTTTCAACACTTATATACTGAAAACTAGTACTAATGTTTTCAATTCTACAAGAGATCTGATAAACAATCATTTATCTTTGAAATATATATTGTTTTGGGGATCAATCTATAATCAATTTATATATGCATTTACACATTAGATAGTGACTAGAAAATGTTGAACTATAATTTCTTAAAATAATGACAAAATATTCAAATCATCCTTCCACTAATAGTTAGATACATTATTTATTCAGATATAAATGTCACAAAAACACAGTTATTGTACAGAAATTAGTTACATGTACATGGGAAACATCTTCCACATTCTAATTAATATAGATTCAATTGATGTAATCACATGTATTTTATACAATTATATTTAATATATTATTACATGTAATTAAATAAACTTTTAATGATACATTGGGCCTCAAGTAACAAATTAATTCTACTTGCATATAATGTAAAAGTTTTTATTTTATTTTACTTTCATACCAAATGTTAATAATCTTACTGATCATCAAATTCACTATTTTATTAAGTTCAACATTATCATCTACAAATATAATGCAATATACAATTCTTTCTCCAACATTAATTCTATTGATTTTAAACCAGATTCAAGACTCATTTTATTTATATGTACACAATGAATACAAACAATCATGCTCACTTTATAAGTAAAATAGAACTAATAATTAAACTATTTTATATAAAACATATAAGCAATTATTCTATTAATACCAGCATGAATCTATTTTAGTGTGGGTGCAATAATAATAATCCATTGCCCTTAATTTTTTAGCTATGACAAATTTAATATTGCAGAGTTAAAAATACAACTCAGGATGTCTCCTTCCTTTCCTCATTATAAATCTCTTGAGTTGTTCAAGCACTCAAATGCTGCTGGAAACTTAAATAAGTATTAAATGTAAATAGCAATTATTAATTTTAATAAACATTCTGCACTTATTTTTAAATAAAAATTCTGGTAACTTTTCCTCTTTATATTTTTTCAAAAAAATAAAATTTTAAAGATATTAAAGTATTAGGTAATCAACTTCATATCAATTTTTTAATATATTAATTAATTTCTCGCTCTCACATTTATTTATAACAATATAGTTGTCGTTTTAGTTACATATTATATGTATTTACTGAACTGTGCTTATTTTTTTAAATGTTGGTATATTCAAAGTTAAATAAAAAAATGTTACTTTTTAAATCATATTCATACTAAATAATAAAGTTCCCTGTTAATAAAAATTTGAAGGGTCTCTCTTGTCATTTCATTCGGATAGATAAATGGAATAATTTATGATATTGTACTATAACTGAAGTGAAAATCTAAGACAAAAAAGTCATAAATACAATTGTGTTTAAAGAACATACACAAGCAAACAAATAATAAAAACATGTCAATAAATGCATTTAATTTGCATACAGTGATTACGTTATATATATAAAAGATTTTGTATCCCTATGCTAAATCTGCCACATCTCAAAAATATTATTAATTATAAACCACAGATGATTAATAAGTCAAAATTTGTCTTTTGCAAACTATATGAAATATATACCATAAGAGAAAAGGAAAATCACTTCTCTTCTAATATCTATTTTGTTTAAATGAAATTAGTGCAAAGTTCATTACTCTTAAATTGACATTTTTTTTAAAAAAAATCTCTTAACTTTTTTTTTAAAAGTTGTAAATTTAAAAGGAGCAGAATTTATGATTTGAATTTGAAGAAAAAAAAAATTCTACATCAACAATATTGTGATGAAATCAAAGGTCATGGCATAAAATCAGTTCTACAAATTAATATTGCTTAGTATTTATATAATTTTGAAAAATTAAATAGTAATAATAATAATAAAGGACTTATGTCATATCTGTAAAACACTGGACTTAAAATAATCTTCTAAATTATTTAGCTTTGATTCAGTACAATGAATTAATTTGCATTTACTATTTATTTTTCATGAATCTGATTAATTAAACTTACATTTTTAAATAAATAAATAATTGAAAGCAACTCACAAAAGAGTAAATTATTATTCATCAATAACAATTACTAACATATATATAATTCAAAATCAACTTATATAAACAAAATAAGAAATTTATTAGCGTTCATTGAAAAACATTGACAATTTTATAAAAAAAAAGAAATTGCAAAGTAAAGAATTATATTGAGAAAAATTAAATCAGTAGAAGTTAGGTATAAACTTTAGGAACAAATAAATTACATTGGCAGAAAAAACAATAATCATTTAAAAAGAAAAGATGATACAAGGAAGTCAGATAAGAAAAAAATATAACATAAATTAATGACAAAACAATAGATTCTAGATGATATTTATTGATGATTTGCAAGGTTTAGGTGCTTCTCTAGATAGTATTCAATAAAGAGATAGTATTCAACAAAAGACCAAAATTTGAATTATGAAGTTAAAAAATAGCACCCCTCCCCAAAGTATTTTTATTTTCCATAAGTTTTAAAATGTAACTAATGATGATGTTTGTTGTAAAATACATTTAAAAGACTAGTGTAGATTAAGATAGAGAGAAAGAATTAGCTTAAATAAACAATAACAATTCATAAAAAAAAAGCAAGTTTTCAAATAAAAGTAAAATAAATTTAAATGATATTTAACATGAAAATATAATATTAATAAACAATTTAAAGGAGAGATATGTTTAGAATTTAATGTTTTTCTGACTGAATATATTTAAAGTTTGATACCATATTTAATGTGCAAAACATAAGCAAATATAAATATTTTAAATAACTCCTCCACACCAAAAAAAAAAACTAATATAATTTGAGCTTTCCTAATCTGAAATGATTTGGACCAAAAAATGCTTTAGATTTTGGAATATGGGCAGTTCCCTAGTTACGAACACTCGAGTTATAAACATTTCGCTATTACGTAATCGCTTTTGGACTTTAGATCTTTATCTATGCACATATTTTCATGTATAATTAGTGCTATATACTGCAGAAAGAAATGGGTATTCAAAATTGTACAGTATTTTAGTACTTTAATAATTAAAAAATTCCTTTTAGTAATTAATGCTACAAATTTACAGTATCTGATAAAAAATACTATTTACATACATTCGTAATTGAATTTTTTCTAAAGAAAGATAAACTTTGGAATTTGGAAAATAATTAAAAGTATATTTTAGAGAACAATAAGAACTTATATAAAATACAGTAAATCTTATCATCTCTCTGACATTAATTACTTTTATTTTTAGCATTGTCACAGACTGTCTTGAACAGGATCACTTGATTAGCACTTGTTTTTAAAAGTAGTTTGTGCATGATTACATTACATATACACTGTATATATTTCTGTTTTGGTGAATTTTTTTCATTCTTATTAATTAAAAACATGAGTGAGAAACAAAAAAAACAGCAGTGTTGATACAACCAAAAAGAAATCAAGGTCTCATAAACCCCAAACAATCGAGACAAAAATGGATATAATTAGACGTTCTGAAAATGGTGAATCTTTTGCTTCAATCGCACATTCATGTAATTTAAACTGATCAACAATATATACAATTGTGAAAAACAAGAACAAAATTAAGGAATATGTTAAAAATTGTGGAAATATTTCTTCAAAGATTGTTTCAAAAAGACATGGCAGAGTAATGGATGAAATGGAGAAATCTTTGGCTTTATGGATTGAAGATCAACATCAAAAAGGCATCCCAGTGAGTTTATCAATTATTCAAGCTAAGGCTCTTAGTTTGCATGAAGATTGGAAGAAAGAATTAAAAGAAGACTCTGCTGTTGAATTTGTAGCAAGCAATGGCTGGTTTCACAAATTTAAAATGAGATATTCTTTACATAATATTAAATGTACTGGGGAAAGTGCCAGTGCAGATAAGAAAGCTGCCAGTGAATTTATTTCCACTTTCTCTAATATCATTAAAGATGGAGCTTATTTTCCATGCCTAGTCTTCAATGTAGATGAGACAGGATTATTTTGGAAAAAGATGCCTGCACGTACATATTTAGCAAAGGAAGAATCAGTTGCACCTGGGCATAAACCTTCTAAAAACAGATTAACATTGCTTCTTGGAGGTAATTTAGCTGGTGATTTTAAATTGAAGCCAATGCTAATTTATCAGACAGAAAATCCTAGAGCATTGAAAGGAAAAGATAAAAGAATGCTTCCAGTCATTTGGAAATCAAATACTAAAGCCTGGGCTACTGCACAGCTTTTTCAAGATTGGTTCTCACATCATTTTGTGCCTTCTGTTAGGCAATATTGTAGTGAGAATAATTTACCATTTAAAACACTATTGCTCTTAGACAATTCTCCTGGACATCCAAAATCCCTGCAAAATTTATATCCAGAAGTTAATGTTGTGTTTATCCCTCCCAATACCACAAGTGAAATACAACCTATGGACCAAACTGTGATAGCTACTTTTAAGCGGTATTATATGAGAAGATTAATGACTCAAGCAATCAAGGCAATTGACAAGGAAGGTGGACCTACATTAAGAGATTTTTGGAAAAGTTATAATATATGAAATGCAATAAATATTATTGGGGATGCATGGGCTGAAATAAGAGAGTCAACAATGAAAGGTTGTTGGAAAAAAATATATCCACAAATGATGAATGCTTCTATGGACATTGAAGAAACTCCTGAAGATATCACAACTGAAATAGTCAATATAATGAATGAATTAAATTTAGATGTCACTGATGAAGATATTGATGAGTTAATGCAATCTCACTCAGAACCTCTGTCAAATGAAGACTTGATTAAACTACAAGAGATGAATGAAATACAAAATGAAGAACCTGATAATGAACTTATTGTTAAGAGTTTGACAATCAAGAATATGAATGAAGTCTTCATGCATCTTGACAAATTTTTGACCATCATGGAAGAATGTGATCCCAATAGAGAGCGTATATCTTGTGTATGAAGGGCAATAGAAAAAGACACAGAATGTTACAAAATTTTTTATCAAGAGAAGAAAAAGAATACAATTCAATTAACTCTTGATAAATTTGTAAATAAAACTCCAGATACTAATCAATAAAAAATAAATACTGTATTTTGAAAACCCTTTTTGATGTTTTTTTTACATATCTCTACTTTCAAACAATTTCAACTTCCAAATGCACGTCAGGAACCAATTAAGTTCATAAATAGGGACTGCCTGTACATAATATGATGGGGCAATGTGAAAAAAATCTAATCATTCTCATTAAAGCATTTTTAGAAAATAAAAAAGAATTCATTTCCAAAAATTTTCTTTATCAGTCCTTTATATCTTATACAGATAGTAAACTTATGCAAACCAATATTTCTACAAATTTGCACTTTTGCAAAATATATCAGACATCCATAACAAACTTTATAGAAAATATGCAAAACATTCAAAATATATTATACAACTCAAAATTGATAATTCAATTTAAATGTATAAAAAGATATTTTGATTTCATTCACATTTATTTTTCAAAATTGAATAATAGTCCAACTTAATGATATATATAAAAAAAAAGAAAGAGGGAGGGGACGTTTTTCATGTATTCATTCATTAACAAATTTTTTTAATTGAAAAGCAACTTTTATTTTAAATACTAAATAATATATTTGTTATAAAAAAGTAACACCCTGTAAGATGAATATTAATATATCAAAGCAATAAAGATTTTAATTTTTTTTCAACTTATACATAAATACAATTATACAAAATCTTGTAATAAGCATTTAGTTATGCAGTTTGGGAAGTGGATATATATTGATATTAATTTTTGTTCTGCAATGAATTCACACTGCTACAATGAGCAATGTGAATCCATCACATTTTTTTTTTACCATGTCATTTATAAATATTATTACTGCAGCTTTTGAAATGAAGTTTCATTATTATCAGTCAGTAAATGAATAACTGAAATATTAATACAGTTTGCAGAATATTTCAGATTGTAATATTCAATCTGTAGTTTTAAGTTACAAAAAATAACATTTGAATCTTTTATATTCAAGCTTTATTCAATGAAAATTGAAATATTAGAACATTTCCCTTTTTAAATTTGTCTTCGTTTGTTTCCCATAACAAATTGAGAAATTTATACACTAACACAGATACTATAACAAAATAATATCATTTGTTTATTTCTGGTAATAGTTTGCCATTGCTTAACAGAATATTAATATAACTTATTCCAAAAAGTCATATTTAGATCTACATCATTAAGTATAGAAACCCTTATATGTTTAACATTAGAAATTCATATATATGAACTTACAATAAATTTTTTGCAGTTTTACCTATTAAGATAATAAAATACTACAACCAAACAATTTACTTGATTGTTGATGTGAAACTTTTCTAAACATATAATTCGTTAAGATTACCTTTCTTACAATTAAACATCTACTCTTGTCATGATTTCATCATTTTTAATAACTCTTCCTATTTTCAACTTCTATATAAAGTGAAAAAATTCTCTTTGTTGTAGTAGGAGTAAATGTAATATAGCTGAAAAAAATTTTAATGAAATATAAATCAATAGTAATGAGAACATATCTACATATATATATTATAAAAGAAAATGTATATACATATATATCAATACTTTCCTGTAATAAGTAAGATATTAAAAGATGACTTCATAAAAAGGCTGTAACTCTAAATGCAATTCCCTCAGTATTTATAATACGTGAGCAACTATGAAATAAACCACTTATTAAATAATATATAAACATATCAGTGAAAAATCCTTAAGAAAAAAAAGCAGTCATTTAACAAGGACATAATAATAATAATAATTCATTCACTCACATTTTTTTTTTTTTTCATTTTTAACTAAAGTAGAAATTAACCAATGAGTGTTTATCAATTTTTCTTTTACAACTATCTTCATAAAGTGCTAAATAGTATTTTTTAAAAAGGATTCACCACTGATATGCATATTTAAAAGCAATATATATATATATACATATTTTTACTTAACTTGGCATGAACATTTTTTCTATTCTGATAACAAGCTGTTGATACAAGAGTTCTTAATAAATATCTAAAAACAATTAATTATTATTGATGGTACCATGTCCTGTTGAATACTTTTTTCATAAAAAAATTCATTTAACAACTACTATAAATTATAAAATATTAAATATATATAAAAATATTTTTTAAAAAATTCATTTTATTTCTCTTTATTTCTAATTTTTTTTGATGCATTTAGAAAGAAAGAAAAAAAACTATCGAAAGATATAATATTTCCATTCAATTACAATTTATTCGCTTATTCAAACAACCATTTCAAGATTAATAATAAACCTGAAAATAAAGTTGGAAGAATTTGTGAGCAATAAATTTTCAATCCACTTTTGATACATGATTCGCCTTTTTTTTTTTTTTTAACTGCAACAGGAGAAAAGCATTGCATTGATTATTTCTTTCCCTTTTTGAAGGACTTTTTGAGGCATAAATGGATGGGATAATTAGAAGTGAAAATAATATTTTCAAACTTAATATTTAAATAACAGCGAAAATTTAGATTTATAAATAGAACATTTTTCATTATTAATATTCACAAAAATATTAAAATATATCAATTATTTAATCTTCTTTAGAAGTTATTAATAATAATTGCAACTTATTTTAAATTTTATCTGAATAGAAAAAAAGTTGCAATGCAATGCCCATCTCTGTAAAGAAATAAATTAAAATTTGAAGAGTGGTTGACATTTCGTATCGAAAGTTCTAAAAATTGCTTTTTTTTCCGTTATTTTTGTTGTGCTATTATTATTATTATTATTTACTTTTCCAACAAGATGAATGGGCCTTTCTCTCTCTATTCATATTTGAAGGTAAATATCTCTGTACAATATTTTCTTTAAATAGGTAAATTTTCATTACAGCATTACAAAGTCCTAATGTCGTTCAGTCTAAAAATTAAAAGCTTACTTTACATTCAAAGATTTTGTTTTGTTTTCAAAAAAATTGTTTAAAACATCTGTACAATTATGTTAGGAAAAAAAATAAAATAAAAATCTATATTACAATTGTTTACTTTGTAAAATGTCCACTGCAAGGGCCATGAGCGAGTACTAAGAATCTGCCTGTGATGTAGTGGTTGTGACAGTGAAAGTAGGGACAACTGTCCTAGGTATAGGACTGGTATTTGTGACAATGTTTGAGATGGTGGTGTTAGCAGGCAATGTCACCGCTAATGTTGGAAATGTGAATTTGTTCAAAGTCTGTTGTGTGTAAGGAGGCAGGCAGATTGGATATCCATTGGAGTATGTGGTAGTACCTAATGATTGGTCAGTTACCACAGATGTCCATGGATTTCTAATATCCGATAATGGTGAATCTAAACCTGGTGGGAGACCATCTTGGTTCACGGAATGTGAAGCAATGGCATCAGTAATGGCAACTGTTGTAAAACTGTTTGGAACTTGGGCCATTATTGTAGACAAAGCATGAGAAACAGCTTGCTCATCTGTGAAAATCCTCTGTGGCGATATCAACGCGTCAGCAGCCAAGATATGAGGAGCAAGGCTGTATGCTGCTGTGCCTGGAACCTGGACCTGCAGGATATGGCTTGTAAGAAGTCCGGGTGACAACTGTCCCTGCACTTGAGACAGTGTCAGAGAATCAGTATTTGTTGAAAGCGCCTGAGAAATACTGGACAAATCACTGGCTACCATACTGCGAGCAATGGCATTTAAATCCACACTAGCATGGCTTAAATCTGGTAGTACAGTATGATCAGAATTTAATATATTATTGTGAATATCCATAGAATTGGATAAATCATCTTCGCTGAGGGCAGACAGTTTCTCGAGTGATTCTTTAACAGATTTGACATCTTTAGAAACTGCAGCTAACGCTCTTTCAAGCTCCTCAGTTTCTTCTTTAGAAGGAATAAATTCACCATTTTTGCCTAAAAAATAATAATAATAAATTATTAAAACAACAATTATAAAGCATCATATTAATTTTTTTTAAATAAAAATGCCTTAATACTAATAGCATTTTATTAGCAAGCTATATAATTTTTAAACACTTTAGATTTTCTTGGTTCAAAACCATAAGTTTTCTTGATGAATGTTGTCATTATACTTGGCAAATAATCAATTTTCCCTTACAATTATTTTTTAATTTTTCAGACAAATTTAAAACCCTTAATATTTACAATTGAAAGTGAAAATATTTCTTAATGAAATGAAAATTTTTTCATTAAAAAAATTTAACAACTGTAACTTAATGAGGTCAGAAAAATTTAAAAATAGGAATCATATTTTCTGAAATTTTCAACACGGCAAAAGTTAATTTGCAGTAATAAAAATTTTCACTAATACATAAATTTATAACTAAAACATCTCATAAATTATATAATATCAATAATTATGCGCTTATAACACTCGTTAAAGAAGTTATATATATTATTAAATTTATTTAAAGCTTAGCGCTTTCAAAGCTCTATGGCTTCATAATCATAGCTGTGTGCAGTTGATAGTGATGAGGTGGAGTATTCAAATTTATGTTAATTAGAGCTTTGAAAGTGCTAAGCTTTAAATAAATTTAATAATATATATAACTTCTTTAACAAGCGTTATAAGCGCATAATTATTGATAACTAAAACATGTATAATTGTGCATAAAAAAATTAAAAAAAATTTATATAAACAGATACTCAGAAAATCCTATAATGTTCAAGCATCTAACTGACTTTTTACTAACAAAGTATTCATGTCACTTCTTACATTTACTTTTGAATCTTGAAATATTTGATGAATAAACAATAGTTGTAAGAGTTGTTTCATAGTATCAACTTAATCTTTATTCATTTATTATGCAAAGTTTCTTAATAATAATTTTTTAATATTAGCATAGGTTTCATAATTATCATTATCAATTAAGAAACCACAATTTGTTTTGTTATATAATTAAAATTTTCATTGTACTTAATCTCTAATTTTGAGCTGATGGTATCTAAATCAATAAGATTAGATTTTTAATTCTTGTAAACTATATACTTTGTGAAAGATTGTCTTTTACAAATATAAGCCAACTTAAATAGAATATTAAAAATTGAGATATAGTTTAATTCTTTTTGATTCCCTATCAACAGTGAGTTAAGATTCATAATTTTGGGGACCATCACCAAACACAAATTAATAGCAAATGAAAAAATACACTTGTAAAGAATTTAAAAAACATATATATATATTATTGGAAATCATTCATTGAATTTGTAAAAGTTCAATAATTACACACCAGAAAAACCAACAGTAAGTGAATAAACACATTTTGTACTAAGTCATTATTAACCATTAAATTTCAAATTTTAAAACCATGTTTAAAATTTAAATTATAAATGACAATACACATAATTCATAACAGTATCTTGGTTAATTTAATATATTAATATTTAGACAGAATAAGTTACTTTAATTTATGAGAATCATTACAACCATAGTAAGCATTCAGATTCATTTCATGTGAATCTTCTAGATGTGAAAACTCAGTGGCAATAACTGTAGTTGAACATACAATAATTAAATAATAGTTAAATTAATTTATAACACTATAATCATAATCTTGGAACCTTCCTGATAATCATCAAAACTATAAAAAAAACTATCAAAAGCAAGAGGCACTCAAATTCTTTTATGATGAATAAAAACATGGTGCAAGAATGAGAACAAGAAAGATCTATTTCTATTCAGTAATATTCAATTCAAAAAATCAATGTATGATCAGAAGTTAAAATCATGTTTATAATTTCATTAACTAACTGTCCAGTTAAAAAACAAATTTAATCTGCAAAAAAGCTATTGCAAAAATTTTACTAAATATTGAAGATAAGAGCAATTCAGGAAATTCTTTATATGAACATCCAACTATTTGTGATTCAAATCATCATTTATATGTATATATAATGAAGAATTTGAAATAATTACAAAATAAAGACAGCCTTGAATCTGTTTAGCTGAATCAGTTTATTATTTAGTAGAGATACTTACCCATATGACTGTTGGAGATTTTCATTTAACTTATCTTTCATTCACTTTTCAAAATTCCTAATTTGTTTTATAAACTAAAGTTATACTTTTTCCCTCCAATATGATTTGTAATTTAAACATGTTAAATAACTTTCAAAGCTTATATAAAAATAAGTTTTTGTTTTTTTTTGTAAGATTTTAAGAATGTGTTTTAATATTTAAATTTTATTTAAACAGTTTTTGCACTTTTTTCAATAAATCAAACTGTAAAATCTATTTTTCTTTGAAGGATTCTTCATTACCTGTGAAATTCATTACTTTTGAGTGTTATGTATTTTTCTTGTATTCTTAAAATTTACTTCAACTCTGCCACTATTAAACCCTAGACTGAATCTATATCAGTTACAGTTTGAGAACACACATTGCATTTTATCTGGCATGACAGAATAAAACAAATGATAATTTTAGTTGAGACAAAATTTTTTCAAACAATTTTCCTCAGAAATCATTTCTTTCTCCTACATTATTCAACATATTTATCAGTGATCTTCCTGAAACAAATGCAGGAAATTCATTTATGTTCATGTTATTGTTTTGACTTCTCATATAAAAGCCTCTTAGTAAGAATATAAAAAGATTGGAAATCATAATCCAAGAAAAACAGTATTCTCAATTTTTCATCTAAATAGTAATCTGAATATCACTTTTAGCAATAACTGACTGAAACACAATCCTATCCCTTGCTATTTAGGAATAAGCTTGGGTTGTAGCCTATCTTATTTTCCTCATTTAGCTAAGGTTAGACAAAATTAATTTTCAAAAAATTATTTCAGTGGAAAGCTAGCTGAAACTACTTGGGATTGTAATCCAAATACTTTAAGGACAACTTTCTTAGCACTAGTATATTCTACTCATAAATACTGTGATCCAGTTTGGAGAAAAAGTTCACATATTAAACTTCTAGATACTCAAATATTATCACATCAAGAAGTATTACTGGTATACTCAAGTCTGATCATTTGTGATGATTTCCTGTTCTTTCACATATTTCACTGCTAAGTAACAGAAGAGAAATTGCTAGATGTTAAACAGATTGAACTTGCCAATAATTCAAGAAAATTAAGACCCTCTCCCATCCCTTTAGTTGTTCAATAAGTAATTTAAAATTGAAGAATTATGTGTAAAAAATGGAATGAATTCTTATGAGATTCGAAATAATTTTTTTTCCAGAACTAATAATAAAATTAGCTGGACTTAATCTTCCCAGATATAACTAAAGTCTCATCAACATCTGAACAATCCATAATTGATGTGCTTATCTGCTTCATCAAAATTGATCTACAAACAATTTATGAAATACATACTTAATAATTAACAAATCTATATTTACAGTGGCAGAATTAAAGGACTTAATGAAAATACTCATTAATCTATTTCTGTTGGAATTTTTACGTTCCTTTATCACATTTTGTTAATAGTTGAGCTGTCAAAAAAAATCCATATGTTAAATAAATAAATATGGGGAAAAAAGAACAATCATTTATACATTCACATTACTTCAAAAGCATTCAACTGACATTTCAGTTAAGATATATAAGACATTTGACATGATGATGAAGTGATTCAAATATTCTAAATTCTAGCCCTATTTTCAAATAATATTTAATATAAAACTTTTTCTACAATTGGTGTTTTTCAAGTGTAAATCTGTTTGTTGTAATTTTTAAATCTTACATTTTCTATAGCTATGTTCTTTATCCTATAAGAATTTATCAATCTTTCCACTTGTTTTTTTTCTTAATCTTAATTCATAATCTTCTACAATTATCTTTTTCATTCTTGAAACATCATAAGTATTCCAATATTCTTATATAACTGTGTGTATATGTTTTCATTTTAAAAATTTCTTCATATATGATTTCTACTTTTTTGTTAACCCATTCGCTATTGCACATGTCTAGAAAAATCATTAGGTCCCAAAATTATATTTTGATTTTGATCCCTAGTCAATATACCTAATTTGTTGCACATTGTTGCCATAAGAACAATAGTCATTCTTAATTATTTTAATTTCTAAACTTATTTCCAACCCATCAATAGATTTACCTTGTCTAATCTTACTCTATTCATTTCTAATAATATATTCAACTTCTGGTTTATTCATAGTTTTAGCTTTCCGTGTACCAATTTTAAAATTAATTATAAAGGGAATTAAATTGTAAACTAGTAATGCATTCATTCCTGAGAAATAACACTCTTGCAAGGATAATATAATGTTTGCTTTCCTCAACATATCCAATTGTATCTAATTTGATATATCTAGAAATATGAATCCAACTTTTTTTGTAATTAAAATAATAAATATAGAAATTGTTAGCATTTATAAACATATTAGCAAATGATTGCATAAATTATTATCACTTAAGACTAATTATGCATATAAAAATTATAATTTTCATACACTCATACTTTTTAAAAAAAAAAAAAAAAAATCTACATTCAAATAAATAATATTAATATAAGTATTTTAAAGTTTTTCAAATACTAAAAAGTTTCAACTACAATGTGACAAAAAATAATCATTTATATGCTTGATAAAAAAAAAGTGAAAATGAATTAAAAAAATAAATTGTTCAATCTACTTTTTAAAAAACATCAAAATTTGAAACCACATATATTTAATAAAAGATAGTGTGTACAGTTAAAAAAAATTACTATTTATTATAAGATAAAGAATTTATGAATATCATGTACATCAATTATTTGAACTTTTGTTCCCTATGCTTAAATGTATTTTATTTTAATTTTCATAATATTCTTAAATAATTTTAATAAAATTATGATTTTTGATAGCATCAAAAACATTTCACTAGATAGACAGCAAAATTTATGAATAAAAATATATTATAATAATGGCAATAAAACTAATGAGCAAACAATCATGTGAAGTTAAAAGTCTGATCAAATGACAAATAAGGATTCTTACCAGTAAACAGATCTTGAAAAGCATCATCTGGTAACTTATTGAGTACTTCATTTAATTCATGATCTTCTAATAACCTTGTTGGATTTGCTAAATCTGCAGCATCCAGAGGCAACTCCAAAGATTTATCAATATGACCTACAATCAACGACAGAAACAAATTACAAAAACAAAACAAAAAAAAACTGATAAGAAAATTATCACTGTTTAAGTATGATACAGCAAAAATTATATGAATTTGTGATATCAGGTTTAACATAAGAGAATATTGCATTGCGTTCATAAAAAAAAAAAATATTTTAGAGAGAATTCAAAAATAAATCTAAAGACATTTTGGATGCAGATAAGTGGACAACATAAAACAGATCAGGAGGAGATCATCAAGTTTTTACATAAGAAATGCAAAAAGCGAACTGAAAATGTTTGGTAAATTGCAATTTATTGATATTAATGCAATAGCTTTTAAATGAATCTTAAGGGCAAAATAAGCAATATGATAGTTAAGAAAAGTAATAGGAAATGCTAAATAATATGAGAAAGTTTATCTGTCTAAAAAATGAATATATTATTAAAATACAGTAATAAAAATTGGCTCAGAAAAATAATGTCACTATCTAAAGGCAAAGAATTACAAAGTGTAGATATAAAAAATGAAGGGCAAAGAATTGTAAAAATATAAAAAAGATAAACATATAGAAGTAAGTAACTTAATTATCAAGTTCAAGTGCTATTATGATAATAATAAGGAAAATAGTTTATATTTTAAAATCAGACATGACAACTAGAGAATATATTTATAAATTTTAAAAACAATAGTCTACTTTTTAAAACTGGAATATTAGCAACAAAGGATATTTATAGATATAATAACATGGCAATTTGTTTTTTAAATTATGTAAAAAAAAATGAGAAAAATATTAGTCATTTACTAGTTTAGAAACTCAGAATCAGAATGGAAAACAGTGAATTTAAGACAAAATTAAGTGAATAGATAATAAAGTTTTTGGCCTTTATGTTAGAATTAAAGTTAGAGTTATTGGATGGACAAAAATGATGCTATAGAAATGGAGTGGAAAACATAAGTTTGAAATTTTAGAGGTATATAGGTTTAAAAAATGCTAAAAAGAGAAATATGATAGGTAACAGCTTTTTTAATCTTAAGACTTACAACTTTAATAAATGGAGAAACCTTGTAAGATTTTAATGCACCACTGGATATATGCAGTTTTGAAAAAAATAATAGAAATCAAAAAACAGCAACTAATAGCAAAATGATTGCACCTGTTAAAGAGAAAATAATTCTGGATAAAATGGAAGTTATAATTTGCATGAGATAAAAAACAATATGAAGGGGGAATGATTATTAATTTTATATTGAATATTCATTATAGCAATGTAATAAATGATTTGTTAAAAACAAAATTGAGAACTGTAATTTTATATAAGTTTTTGCGTAGTAAATAAATATAGAATTTGTAATAATATATCTATCTACTTATATTTCTTATAAATATTTTTTTAATACACATTTATTAATAATTTTTATATTTATTTATTTTTTATAGAAGAGGCTAATAATATTTTCAGCCTAGGAATATAAACGAAACTTAAAAATGCAAATTTTGAATGCAGATTTTTAATTGTAATACCATGATTTTACACTAAACTATCAAACAATTTTTTTTAAAAAATGATTATTCTTTTTTAAAATCATTTGCACTTGTTGGCTTAATTATTTTATTATCATTATGAGTAAAAAAAAAAAAAACTGTTCTATAATCACATCTTAAAATATTAAGATAATCACTTTTACCAACATATACATTTAAACATGTTTAAAAATTGATCTATTTGCATAATAACCTACTTTTCTAATCAATTTTTTTTCTTAAAAAAAATAAATTATATTAAAACATGCTTCTGGGTCAGAGAATTTAACATGTACACACAAAATGTAGATAATCATACCTGGAAGTAAATCATCTTCTAAATCACTGTCTAGATCATGGTCCAGATCATTGTCTAAATTCCCATCAAAGTCCTTTGTTAAATCATCAGCACTAATATTATTTGTAGCTGGACTAAGTTGGTTTGTATCAATACCCAAATTTAAAGAGGAGATCTCTGTATTTTAAGAACAAAATATAAAATAATTTCCCATTAAATATTTAAAAACTTTTTTTAAAAAATTAAAAAAATAATAATTATAACTATAAAAACTGATAGTTCATTAACCTTCTTTTTCAACTCCAGGCAGAGTAGTATTAATTGTTGTTGATGTTGTTGTCGTTGCTGTTTTAAATTCCAGTGGTGATCTGGGTTTTTGTGGACGGACATAAGTGGCTCTTTTCTTCTTTTTACCTCGCTTTGGCGGCCGAGTTAATGCTGAAGGTTTAGTTTTTTTGCGGGGTTTCTTTGGTTTTGGTTCTGCTGCCAATTTATTGTAGTTATCCTAATCAAATTGAAGCAATCATATACATATACGAAACAACATTCATTTATATTAATAAAAAAATCAAATTTTTTGGTCATACATTTTTGGCCACAATTATATCAAGGATTGTTTTTGAATGCATTATGGTTAAAACTTGTATATATAAATGTTCATGTATATTTATTATTTTCAAAGACTTTTTTATTTATTAAGAAGATACTTTATAATAAACTAAAACTTCTCATTTCAATAGTCATTAATGATAATGCAGAACAATTATTTTACATGGAAATGCATATACAAATTATAATTAAAACCTATTTTTTATTAATTAAAAAAAAAAACAAAAACTGGAATCTCAAATTTCTAAACTAATCTAGGATTTAAGATTGATAGTTAAGTAAGTGTTTAGAGACTGCTAACAAGATTCGATGTAATAATATTACATAAGTTTTATGAGATTTAAAAAGTGTGTTCCTGATAAAGAACGTTTGCCATTAATTTACTGATAGATAAAATCTAGTTTAATAATTCATTCAAAAATCATTTAAAAATTGTAATTAACAGTGGAAAAATAAATAACATAATTTTATGACCAATATGATACTTGACTGTTATAAAACAAATATCATAAAAACCAAAACCTTGAAGCTGATAATTTCTTTTCATTTATTATGCAGCATTTTTCATAGGCTAAAAACTGCAATTTGGTATCAAATATTGCACAGAATCTCATTTAAAGCAATGAATGCAACATTTACATAGAAGTAAAATAAACATGAAACTGAATTTCAGCTGACAGATTAAGCAGTTGACAAAATAAAGTTAACCAAACTTTATAATAATAATAATAAAAAAAGGCCTGATTAAGTATCACTGTCTGATTTGTAAGATAAGATATTGATTCTTACTTTAGACCCAAATATTGTGTCTCCCCTCTGTGCTGCTTCTTTCATTATCTCTTCCATTTTCTTTTCTTAATGCCTTCAGGAATCAGGTTATCATGAGCATCCCATGCCATTATTCATCTCATTGCATTAATAATAACAATATATTTGTGCAACGTTATTTCTTTTTCATAACTCCATGCATAGTAAATTCCGATTTGAATTCCTATAATCATGAAATCGGGAAGATAGTGAGTTTACAAAACCAAAAACCTTTGGTTATAATCTTACATGAGGTAGCATAATCAATAATGAGTCACATTAGGACTGGATTTGGATAAAGGGTTCCACTTATCAAATAATTTTACATTTGAGCAATCTTACAAAAGGATACCTTTGAAATCCTCAAATGTAAAATAGTCTAAAAATGGTTCAATTTGTAAAATCTAGCTAATTTGGACTTCTGGCACAAGGATCATTTAAGTTAGTAGTAGAAGACAATTTTTTCCTAATATATACTTCCAAATAAAATCTGTTACAAGAAATTTGAGATACCATTCCTCTAAGAGCATATTGATGTGCAGGTTTTTACATTCAATAATGTAAGAATCTGATAATTAACCAAGGCATTTCAATAAAGGCAATTATGTACACATTTCCCTTAAATATATAGGTAAGATGGACTAGAGACAAAACAAATTCTAGATAAACAAAAAAAAAAAATTTTTTTTTAACAGAAGAAATAATTTAAATGCTAATATACAAATGGCTTAATAAGAATTCCGACCAGCAATTGATAAATGCTTTTTACAATTAAATGGTGGTCAAGATGAACTCGTACGATATGTGAAAAGTCAATCTTGATAGGTAAGATATTGGATAGGCTATGTCTTCATAATTCACCATTATAACTGTAAATATTCCCATCTGGGGTAGCAGAAATAATTGGGACTTTTATCATTTACATTGATTTTTGTTCAGCAAAATTTTAGCAAAGATTCTCACAAAGAGGTATTATAACAAGACAGAATGCTACATTAAAAATAGAAAGTTCATGAGTCTAAGCACAAAAAGAAATAATATAAATGCAATTGATTCATCTACTTAACAATAAAAATCACGAACTCTTCAATTTGGCAATCTCAAGCTCTACTGAAAATCCTTCCTTATAAAAATCTTTCAATTTCAAGACAGTTACCATGCTATGTTCTGCATCCATAATCTTTTTAAATAAGTGGTATGTGAAGTAGTAATTGACTATAATTTAAAGTGATTCACATCTATTTGATTGGTTTCTTATTCTCTGAGAGCATCCTTCAACATTACATTTTTATAAATCATTAAATTTCTAAAGATAAATTACACTTTGCATTTGATCAAAAAATTATTTAAAAGCATATGCACATGTCAGAGTGAATGTAACATACATTGATATTTCAAATAGCTTTTCACATATTCAATTTTATTCCTACAAAAAATATTTACCCTCTTCCGAGCATGCTCTGGACACAATGGAAGTTCATGACAAATATCAAACACCGGAACACAGCACTGAGTATTATCTGCAAACTTGGCTGTACAGTGCTCAAATAATAACTGATCAACATTGTACATTATGTCTGGGAAAAAAGTTAAGGTTTAAAGATTAAACATTATAATAAACTTAGTATTTCATTAAACAAAGTCTTTATCTTTTTCAAAATATTCTTAAATCAAAGTAAAAATAATTTAAAAATTAATGGTAAACTATTAACTGTGCAGCCTTTGATGGCGCTGTTTCTAGTTAAAAACAGAGCGTTATAACATTACCGGGCCGCTACATTTTTTTTTATCTAATAGATCGTATTTTAACATACGGCTGTAATATTTTTTTTTTAATATTTAATATATTGTTGTTGTTTGTTTTGGACATAATTATTTATTTATTTATTTATTTATTTTTTTTTTAAAAAAAATCAATCAATCAAACTACGCCGCCCTTTTTTAACACTGTCATTCTGGGTGTTAATTACATGATTTACAGATAAAAATAATCGCAAACAATACACAAATTCTTTCCAGAAAATAAATTTATTAACCACATATGACTGAACTAAATCAACTGTAACGAATGGCAGGATGTTTTGGGCTTGAAAAAATGCAACTGCCTCACTTTCTCTGTTTGGGACGTCCCACAAATATAATAACGTGGTAAACATTTTGTTCTTCTTTTTCAACTCTCGTCCGAGTCACGACAGAAACGGTATTTTTCCACAAGCAACTCCAATCGTCTGCCAGAGAGCTTGAGAAATTTTACTTTGTCTTTTTTGACCCCCCAAAAAGCCAAAATTAGCCAAAAAAAATTTTTTTGACAAATATCAATAATACACTGAAAATTACTAGTATGCAAAAATCTTTCAGTTGGGAAATACAGAAATTCATAAACATCAACAAATAAACACTTGAAAAAGAAGACAATGCTCACACTCTCATCTTAAATTCTAGCGACGATACAAATTCTGTCAATATGCATAGGAATTCAACCCGCAATGAAATCAACGGCAAGCTACACGATCATAGTATTGTTAGTAGACGTAGTGTTATTGATACGCGGAAGTAATTGGCCGCGTATTATAACCACTACATACGATCTAATCGTATATTAATGATCACTCGTTTATTAGCCGTAGGTTAAGCCGCAAAAGCGGTATAATTCTGTGTTTTTACACAGAAACAGCGCCAACACAGGCTGCACAGTGAATAGTTTACTAGTACCAAATTTACTTATTTTAAAAATAATATAAACAAATATTATTTGAGTAATTCCTTTTTACTGTTCAAATCTTGGATAATTTTCTATTTAAAAAATATTTTCTATATCAGACTGATCCCCCCACCCCAAGCATACTTTCTTTTACTATCTTGATTTTAAAAATTTAATTTCATGTTTTTATACAAGTATAATGTTTATGTCATTTGATATTAAAAAAGTAGATGAAATAGCTTTTAAAATAGGCTTATTTGATAATTCCACATAGAAGAACATAATGGAGAAAGTAGTATTCACAAGATGGTTTTCATCCTTGTTACCTTTTAGCTAAACATAGCTAGATAACCATTCCACTAATCAATATTGGATGAGCTGGCTACTTAAACAAAACAAAAAACAAACAAACAAACAAATGTGCCAATTTTTTTTTTAAAATTGACTCAATCTAGATTCAAATGCAGGTCATAAACACACAAGGTAGATATGCTCTTGTTTCACCATGAGATCCTTTACATAACATTAAAGTTCCTCTTTTTAATATGAATACTTCAACAATTCTGCAATGAACTTAGTTAATAATAAGAATGTTAATAAAATATTAAGCATATCATTTTCATATCAGCAGAAAGAATATACAACACTTCTACAAAGATATAGCTTAAAAATGGTCAATAAATAAAGATAATAAAAATGCCTAGCATGAAGAAAAATAATATTTATGCTAGTAACAGCTATATCTTGCAAAAAAAAAAAAAAAAAATGCTGCAGATAAAAATCAACAGAAAATGTTTTCATTATGATAAACAAAAATAAATTAATCACATTGGTAGTTAAAATGTTACAAACAAATCTAACATATTTCACTAGGTACCAATTAGATACTTTCAGTAGTCAACCTATTTTCAAATCCTTTATTAAAAACAATATTCATTTACTTTAATCAATTATGCTATCAATCATTCTTTTGTTAAAAAAAAACTGCAACTACTACATGATTAAAATCCATTATCTACATACCAAACAATTAAAGATTAAAATTGATTTTTGACATGGTAATTTCTATTAAATGTATTCTTTACAATTTCTTCCACAGTATTACTATTCACAAAATATGGAGTAACCTAAAAGACATTAAAAAATATGATTGTTATAACTTTTAATGTTTATAATTTTGTAAGCAATTGGTGATCTTCAAAATTTATTTCCTGAAAATTAAATCAAAGATCAATTATTGAAATACAAAGAATGCACTTCCATATTTTTGAAATAAAAAAAATTCATTATCAAATTAATAATTTACTTTTTAATTGAGTATTCAGGAAGATACTGACTGATAAGCAACATTCAGTCAGTATGATAAACAACATGAAACAAGAACAGAAAAATATTTGAAAAGCAAACATTAACCAGAAAATATATTGCCAACTTAGGTTGTCTCCAATATAGACACACTGCATTTTAATTAAAAATTTATATTTGTACACTTATAAGGTTTAGTACAAGAATAAAATCATTAATTCATCAGTTATATCTACAGTTTTCATTAAAAAATATATGTCTATCTCATTTATGAAATAATAAAGATTGTTTGAATTCTTTTTTTAAGAAAAAAAAAAAGATTTGTCATAATTATTTGTATTGATCAACATAATAGTTGAAGATTGAATCTTCTTAAAGCTAGATGTTTTCCATGTTTATAATCATTATTTCAGGCTAATTTTTGATTTCATAAAACTGATGAAAAATAACAAATTTGTAATTAATTAAGCTTGATTTAAAATTCATTCTTTCAGCGTAGACTTTCTTTAATTATGTAACTTTACAACATTAGTACATCCAAAAGTTATTGTGATAAAACATTATATATTGCTCAAAAGGCTTTTTGCTATTTTGATTGTAGTTAAATAAAAATCAAATAACAACAAAGTTTATTTTTTGCTAAATAAATATATATTATTTAAAAAATTAAAACATATTCATAAAAACCAATTATCCCACAATTGTAATATAACTTTAATTATCAAAGATTATTAGAAATGATTATGTTAAAGGATACGCTTGATGCAATGCCTTGTGTATGGTAATGCTGAACTGGAACAAGGTTCTTTGTCATTTGTATAACAACACTGCTTTTGCTCCAAACCTAAAAAATCTCCTCTGAAAAATGTTTACATAAATTATAAAGCTATATTTTAAGTCATTAAGACATATTCACTTATATAATAAAAATCATCAATTATTTATGCTAATAGATCATTTTTATTTAAATTAAAAAGTAAGTTCATTTATACACACAATATAATTTGTATAAACATAGAGAAAAATACGTCAGTGACATATTTATAATCTCTAAGTAAATTTAAACATAATTAAAAAACACAATCAGCCCACCCATATAAAAGATATTATTACATTTTCATAATATTTCTATTATCAAAACCACATGCTATTGTTATTCTTGTTATTAAGGAAAACATTTTCCTGAAAAAATAAATATACATTAATCAAAAATCATTCACAGGATTTTATTTTTTTCACTTGAAAAGCTCACGTTCCTATAAATGAATTGATAGAAACTCTAATCAGGGAATAAGATTATCAAAGATTTACTATGGCCTTTAAATTCTGTTACTATCAACAAAAATTGAACAGTTATTAAATACATATACCATGATTTGTATTTTCACAGTAACATAAAACAGATTCTTAAATTCTATTTTTTAAACAAATGAGAATAGCAATCACAAATGTCTTGAGCTTATTTGTTAGTAAGATCTAATTTAGCTAGCTTTATTGTTAATCTAAAAAAAATTTTTTTTTTGAGGGAACCACATGTGATGTCCATTTTTTAAATCATAATTCTTCTGTAGTTTTTTTTGTTTTCTATTTAATTCTTCTGTAGTTTAAACAATTTTCTGACTGAATGTGTAGAAATAAAATCTTGACTTGAGATATTTGTTAGGTCATATCTTGAGATGATAAGTCTAATCTATTTAACAAGTTTTACTAAATTTTCTAAGGCAAATGTCTTCACAATATCTTGTGAAGAAATACATGAAAGAATGGATAGACACTGTGAGTGAATGTATTTGAAGGTGCCAGGTGTGCCAATATTTTTTATATTAATATTTCATTGCATATCCAGAAGTTTAAAGCAAACACTTCCACAATTCAGCATGAAAATACAAAGTATAATTTGCATCATATTCTCGTGTTGTGCCAGCCAGTTTTCAAGCGTATTGATCCTAAAACTCATTTCAGAACTAATAAGTGATGAATGAGAAAATCCAGACTTAAAAAATAATTCTAAACTTTTCTATTTCTGGAAATTATTTTTAAAAAACATAAAAACAATGTCATCAGTATAGATACATTTCCTATAGACTATTTCTAGAAGAAAAATTCCCCCAAAATATAGAAAGAAAAAGATGGAAATATGACAATATAACATGCTTCCTTCATGATTATAAAGAGTTAAGTGAAGTGGATCATAAAGTTGTAAGGTGTTTTTTTTTTTTTTTACTGATTTCAATTTCAATAAAAGTTTTGTGCAGACTTCATAATTCTATGAATAATTAATATAAATATTCGTATCAGATAAAAATAATTATGAAGTTAATCTGCATATTTATTATTGATAAATTTTATTTCCAATTTATTTAACAAATTTTTGAGTTATATACATCTATATATATAAAAAATGAAAATATCACATTTTTTTTTTGTAGATAAACAATCTTAAAAAATAAACACATACTGTAATATATTTGATCAATGTGCTGAGTTATTTGTATCAAAAATAATATGGATATTTAAATTATAACCATTTATCATAAGCATAGTTCATAGTATAATCCAATCAATTCTTCTTCAGATAAAAGATTAACATGCTAACTTTTAAAAATGGAATAATTTGCTACATATTGCAGTAAGATCTGACTGACAAGTGTACATTTTTATTCATGAAAGATTTCCTTCCACTGTCTTTCTAGGTAACTATTTTTTCTGCAGAACCTGTGGTTTCTTATCAATAAAAAATAAATTGTAGAATTTTAAAAAATATTATTTTAATTAGAGAAATATTAAATGGTAATTCATTAAAATGAAAAATTTAAATTTATTGCCATGACTGAACTTTCTTGAGAATTTTTTCTTACATCAAGTATTAGAAATACATACTTATATATATATACGAAATATTTACAAATTATCAAAAAAGAATTGCATACATATTTCAATTGTTTAATAAATAAAATATATTTATAAAAAGGATTACTAATAAAAAATGTTATTTTTTAAAATCTAAAAACTGATTTTTTAAATGCATTAAAAGATTTTAAATACATATTATAAATAGTTTCAGGCAGTATTATATATTTTTTGTTAATCTTTGACAAAAATATATTTTTAAATAGTTCAATTATTATTGTAATTACTTAAAAAAAGTTATTTTTTTTAAGAAGAGAAAGTTAAAAATTTTCGTTCTACTTAATTTTGAACAAGGTGTTAAAAGATAATTAAAATAACACAGAATTTGTGAACTTGGTTATTTTTTTTGCATTTAAATAAAAGTACAGTGGTTAAAATTATTTTAGAGAAATGTGTAACAATTTAATCTCATAGAGTGTTCCAGTAAAACAAACCTGCTATTTGCTCTAAAAAATTTTTTAATTTTTGTAATAAAAACTTGTTTAAATAGATAATTAGATATTTACTTTTTTCTGCTTACAACTTCTACATTTTTATCTGATAGCACCAATGTAATGAAAATAAATATCAAAGTAGGACAGTGACATGGCGTGTAGTAAAGCTGATAATAATTAATGAGCATCTTCAAAAACAATTTCTATTTTTTATTACTTATGTTAAAAGAAGCAGAAAATTTAAGTACAAAATTATCTAAAAATTGCTAATATGTGAAAATGATTTTTATTATGGGATGTAATTAAAGTGAAAGGCTGAAACCTTCTTGCATGCGGCATATGGCAAATTACTTTTATGAGAACCTATTTCATAAAACATGGAATCTTCAATGAACCATTTTCACAAATAAAAAGCAAAAAAAAAAATACCGTATTTAATTTTCAGCTGCAGAAAGGGATTCACTATTAACTGAAGGAGACCCTTTTCCTCTTGGAAACCATAAAGGAACCAAGCAAAGCAAACTCTTAATGTTTGCTCCATAAGTTCTTGTCATTGCAGCTGTTATTACAAAGTAATTATTTATATAGTATACAAACATAGATGGACTGTATTTATATATTGAACTATTTCCATTATCTAATTGCTTACCAATATACCCAGCATGATAAATTTATTGGCTTTTTACCTCTGAGTTTAAGATCAAGAAACACCAGTTGCCTAATAGCTTAGTTTTCTTGAAGGCAAAATGAGAGTGAGAATGATTTTTTATTCTAATAGATATTTACAATCATGACAAATAAAAAGAAATAATGGCTCTTATTCCCAGGAAGCTGTAAAATTGCCAACCAAAGTAATGATTGGTGGTCGAATGGTGAGGGTGCTAAGAATCTCCTGATTGCAGACCTAGGCTGCCAATTGATGATAATCTTTTATTTAGATACTTACAATAACATATCACATTCAAGTAAAGAAAGATTGCAAGAATTGGAAGAAGAATTGTCTAATATTAAATAGAATATTATTAAAGTGTGTGAAGTTAAAAAAAAGATGAAGAGACAATTGATTTTAAAAAATGGACAAATATTGTACTACAAAGGCACAAATATTAGAAATACAAGAAGAGTTGGATTCATTATATATATAAAAAAAAACATTGTGGAGATTGAGAGATAGGAGAAAAAATGATTTATAAATGGAAAGGTTGATAAATAAATAAAGATATATACAGATATAGAGGGGGAAAAACTGAAGTAAATAGATGGATAGAGTAATAGATAGTTTGATAAATGGACAGAGAAATATAAATAAAATGATAGATAAATAGATAGAAGTATAGACAGTTACATAAATAGATGGTAAGATAGATAGAAACAGAGATAGAGCAAAATAGATTGAAAGACAGAGAAAAACAGGTAGACAAATAGATAGAAAAAGAAATAGAGCAAAGGATTAATAAAGATAGATAGAAAAATAGATAGAAAAATAAAAAGATATAGAGACAAATACAAAGAGATAGATAGAAATCGATACACATAGGAAGATAAATAGAGGGATAGAAGGAGAAAGGTGAAAGAGACAAATAGATGACATATATAGACAGATAGTTATCTAGATAGAGATAGTCTAAGAGAGAAACACAGTGAGAGATAATTATTGAGATATATGTAGGTAGAGATAGATGAATAAAGAACGAGAGAGACAGACAGATAAAAAGAAAAATAAAGAAAGAGGGATAGACATAGAGAGAGAGATAGGCAGATAGATAAGAAAAGATATATATATATATAAATGATAGAAAGGACACAGACAAATAGATATTTAAACAGATAAATATATAAAAAGAAAGACATAGATAGGAAGAATAGAAATAGGAAATAGATGAATATATCGACAGATATATATAAATAAATAGATGGATGAATAGAGAGATTAGAAATATAGAGAAAAAGGTTTGGAAAAGAGAGAGGGATAGATAGATAGACAAATAGAGATATAGAACAGATAGATAGATCCATCGACAGATAGGTAAATTGATAGTCATAGACTGTTAGATAATAGAGATATATAGATAGATGGATAGAGAGAAAAGACAGGGTGGCAGAGAGGAAAAAGAAAGATAAAGTTAGATAGAAAGATGGATAGATAGATAAAAAGGAATATAGACAACAGAGAAATATGTAGATAAATAGATGTAGATAGCTAGAGATAGAAAGGTAGATGAATAGATAACTAGTTAGATTGATAAATAGATAGAAAGGCAGAGGAAGATAGAAATAAAGATGCTGAGAATAAGAGATAGAGATATTGAGCAATATAGGTAGGTAGAGATAGATGGAAAGATAGACAGAGAAGTGGAGAAATATTGTGCTATAAAGGCACAAACAAGTGGAGTAGGATTCATTATAAATAAAAAGTGGAAGAACAACATTGTGAAAATTGAGGGTGTATCAAGATTAATTATTTAACTTAGCAGCAGATATCAAATGGTAAGTAATTCAGGTTTATGCCCCAACAAGTTCTCATTGTGATGAAGGAGTAGAGGGTTTTGATATGGATGAACATTAGACAACATTTTAAAATTATCTTGGAAGACTTTAATGCTAGAACTGGTAAACAATGAAAGATTAAAGTGCTGTAGGTAAATTCGGTTATAGTGATAAAAATGAGAGAAGACACAGGCTTGTGAAGTTTGCAGAAAGAGAAAAACCTTAAATGGAGATGGACCTAAAGCATCCAAATGAAGGTACAACATAATTCAATTACAACTTTGACTATCATAAAATGTGTATTTCAAGATTGTAATCATCTTAATAAATTCAAAACAAGAAGTGATTGATTAGTGAGATATAAGAGAAACGTTAATGCAAAACTAGAAAGACAAAAATTATAAGAAAAGCAACATTCAAATGAATTTAAATTAGAACTTGCAAATCGTTTTCAAATATTAACAGATTCTGAATATGATTTATATTTGAATGAAATCAATGTGAAAATAACTGATACACTTTTAAAAACTGCAAGAAGGATAGCTGCTACAAAAAGCAGCACTTGACCAGTAAAATTTCTACTGACACAAGACAATTGAAGAAATGAAATAGGAAAATATATAAAAATGATACATTAAAAAGGATTGAATATTTCAAATTTTATAAAATGGTGTGAAAAAAAGTTGCTAATGATATAAGAAAGTATAATTGTGAACTAGCAAGAAGATATAGAAGAGAATAAAAGTCTCAAGACTATAAAACAACATCTTAAATATAAACTTATTTTTGCAATAATAAAAAAAAAAAGCAAAGAACTATTACTAAAAAAAGAGGTGACATTATGAAATGTTTTCCCAAAGGTTTATGATGATATTTTAGTTGTATTTATATATTAGGCTATTTCCAGCATCTAATATTAAATATTGAATGTCTTGAGAAAAATTTAACTTTATTTAAATTGTCCAATTTCATTCAACTATTAGTAATAGCACACAGGTTAGTTTATGAACAACATTTCAAGAGGTATTAATATCCCTTCTTCTTCCGGTATTGCTGGCATTATCAGTGACAATACAAACATAGGAATCGAACCTGGACCCTTATATTCTTGAATATTGAATTTTAAGGTAATGCTCTAACCAACTGAGCCATCCTACCAATTGGTTAGAGGGTTATCTTAAAATTCAATATTCAAAAATCTAAGGGTCCAAGTTCGATTTCCATGCTAGTACTGTCACTGGTCAGGCCAGAAACACCCTGAAAAAGAGGGGATAATATCTCTTGAAACATTGTGGATATAGTAACCCTTGTGCTACTCTTCTGATAGCTGGGCACAGCCGCTTGATGGCGTTGTTTCTATGCAAAAACAATAAAATGTAACGTTTCCGGGCCACGAATTTCTTCTACTACGTCTTTATATATTTTTTTCCTTACACACAAACACATCTTTATTGCTGATATAGTAAAACTTATTTCTAAAACAAATTTTTATTACATTTTATTTGTATGACCTTTTTTTTTTTTTTTAATAAAATCTTGTTCTACCCTTTTTTTAAATAAAAAACAAACCAAAAAGATTTTCATTTTTTTTTTATTGATTTACGTCATAGAATCACATCCTTTTTTTGTTTTAGAAATGTTTTTTTTCTTCCTACTAACAAATTACATTAACAAAAACAATATACAAACACATCTTTACCGCTGATATAGTAAAACTTTTATTTTTAAAACCAACTTTTATTACATTTTATTTGTATTACCTTTTTTTTTTTAAAAATAAAATCTTGTTCTACCTTTTTTTAAAATAAAAACAAACCAAAAATAACTTTTGTCTCAGTAACAACAAACTTTTTCTCAACCCATCTCCACTCCATCCCCAAAAAATAAGATAATAGTATGAAAACTGAACCCTACCGTCTGATGGCGCTGTTTTTCACAAAACACACATCAATATACTGTTTTAGCGGCCTTAACTTACAGCTAACATTACAAGAGGTATTTTTTGAGCCATAACAGGCCACCTAATACAGATGTATTCTACGATTACATAACGAAATACTACGCCCATTGCATTGCGACAGTATTCGTCCAGTGAGCGCTCTTGAACTCTCGCTACGGTCTGATTTGATAGTGGCCGTTTTTGAAAGAGACGAAACTGCAAAAATTCATTGTCGGAAATTTTTTAGAAAGCGTAGTGGAATTAGTATTCCATATTAATAATTGTCATGTCGCCACCCATGCTTCCCTATGCTTTTGAACTGCACACAACTTGAAAAGGTTGAGTTTTTTCCGATTTCACGCACAAATGTCCATTTATGCATGTATCCGTGCGAGAACTGTCAAATGTCGTCTGCAAGTTGTCCGAATAGGTTGAAGCTGAGTGAATTGCCGGTCGGCCACACAAGTGGATGCACAATATTGTGTTTTCCCAAAAAGAGAAACTCCTGCAAGCATACCTATGTAGGTCTGTGTAAGGGAAGTTGTTGTTTCGAAGGCTCCAAAATCTCATTACTTATAGGTTTGAGGCTTCCCTGTAATTTTATTTGCATATTACTTTTGGCTGCTGTTTTTTATGCCCCCGTAAATGGTGGTGTTTTGTTGTTTTTTTACTTGTTTTGCTTCACAACTTGTCCAAAGTTTCATTCTTTTTGATTCAATAAATGCTTTTATGGGGAAACTTGTTGTTCACATGATTATAAAGTACATAGGTAATATTTGATAAGTTTCATTAACAGTTAAAGAAGGTAATATTTTATTATACCAAAAAAAATAATAAGAAAGAAGTGTTTAAGAGTTTATTCAAAAGGCCCCAACAAAAAAAAAGAGAATAATAATAAAGAACTGTGCGGTAACATAATAAAATGTTCAAAAAGAAGTCTCAAAACAAACCTTCCCTGCCACCCCATCTCCCCGGCTTAAAAAAAAAGTGTTCTTTAAAAAAAGAACTGTTTATGTCTTTTTTTACAATTAAAGGCCCAAAAAATTAAGGAAGAACTTTTCGCTATCATATAAAGCTTTCTGTAGTATAAAGATTTAAAACCAAATAAAAAAAAGCCTCGTAATAAATTAACAAAAAAAAAAAAGACAACAATTCAAAATCCAAACAATCCCTCTTCTGTCCACCCTCTAAAAAACCAAGTGTTGGTTTATTCGGTTCTAGTCTTATAGCTAAAGACACCGCTCTATGGCGATGTTTTCGTGATAAAACACATAAAAATGCTGTTTCCGCGGCCAATACGTTCAAACCCACGTTTTCTATAATACAACTTTTTTGTTGTGTTACAGATTGCAGGCCGCTATGTCACGTCGCAGTACAGCATGTATGGCACATCGCAGCAAATAAATTTGGCGAATTCGCACAGTTTATATAATTGTTACGGCTTGGTGAGAGGGTGTGTATATTTGAATTGGATGGAAATGTTGTTTTGATTGAATTTTTTTTTTTTTAAAGTATTGAAATGTTCAGATTTTCTAAAGTAATAATTATCAGACTTTTTACACCATATTGCATTGAAGTTTTAAGTGGGAAAATGTTGACAAGATATATGTGTAAAGTGAGTTGTAATTAGGTAACGCATCAAGTAACGTACTGTTCATAACATTCCACGAGACTAACAATATTCTACCATGTGTTTATTTTTTAAGTAAAAAATAGCAGAAACACAAAAATATCCAGTAAGAAAAGTACAATTCTATACTCTTTTTTTAAATTTCATAAAAAGCATATATTATAAACATGTTATAAGTAAAGAAGACATTATATATATATATTTGTTGTTGTTTAAAAACTTCTAATTTCTTTCTTTTCTCCAACTACTATTATACTTTGTTGAATATATTTTATGTTTATTGTTATCATTTATTTTATATATGTTAATAAAAAATAAGTATTTACAAAAAGTACGATGTTGATATTTTTTATTTTAGCATTACAAACAACAGAACCCTAATCCTAAACCTAATCCTACTTTTACTTTTTGTTGTCATTCTATTTCAAGTAAAAAATAGTGGTAATATCTGTTTGTCTGTAAAAAATAAAATGTAAAACGAAGACTAAAAAAGTAAAAAATAGTGGTAACACAATAATATCTGTTTGTCTGTAAAAATTAAAATTTAAAAGGAAGCTTAAGAAATTTTACTTGTTATTCCGATTATAAGTTTTTAAACAACAACAACAACAAAAAAAGCCATAACCCCACTAAAAAAATATCCGATAGAAAATTGTTTTTTCTAATAAAGCAAAATAAAAGACACGAATCAAATTGTAATTTGTTGATTTTATTTTACATTTACTATTATCATTTAATTTGTATATGTTAATAAAAAATAATATTTAAAAAAGACGATTTTTTTTATTTTCGCATTACAAAAAACACATCAAAATGATTAAAATCAATGGCCTAGGAATGTTCATATTTTATAGTTTCAGCATAAAAACAGCGCCATCGAACGGCGTCTTTATCTATAATACTAGCACCGTTTATTCAAAAGTACTGAATTGTTGAAGTCTTTTAGCAAATCAAAACATCAACCAAAAAAAAAAAAAGATAAGTTAAAAGCAAACAACCAACCCCCCCCCCCCTACACCATCTAAAAACAAAGTGTTTGTTTCTTAAAAAAAACGAACAAAAAAAAAAAAACTATGTGAAAAAAAAATTTGGTTTACCGTAATATTATGTAAAAAAACCTACGGATAGTTAGTCGTTAATTTACAAACAAACCAATACTTCTGACCATCTAAAAACAAAGTATTTGTTTATTAAAAACAAAAAAACCCCCCGGGTGAAATAAAAAAAACTTTGGTCATTTATTGTCGCCAATGAAAAAAAAGTAAAAACCAGTTGAAAAAAAAAAAAACTTTTACCGTAATATTATGTAATAAAAAAAAAACTTTGATGGTTTGCTGTTGCCGCCGAAAAAATAATAAAAACTGGTCAAAAAAAACAAAACAACCTTTAACTGTAATATTATGTAAACAAACAGACGGCCCGTGAATCGGTATATTGATGTGGATTGGGCGAAAAAGAGCACCATCAGACGGTAGGGTTCAGTATTCATACTATTACCAAAAATAAAATAAGACCAAAACTTTTGACTTTTTCAACTTTCGTTTTTTTTTTATTGATTTATATCATAGAATCACAACTTTTGTTTTGGAAAAGAGTGAATCGAATAGCTTTGCTTGCACGAAGCATGACTAACATCGGAATTTGCAAGGTTGTTTTGCAAATGCAGTTTCATGGACTCGCGCACTATGGGGTGACAATTCTTAGTGAGTCAGACTGCGTGATTTAAGTAGAAATGAAATTACTGTTATGGAGATTTCAAAAGTTGTGGCCACTTGAAATCTAACCACCTTCAGATGAGATGGTAGCCAACTGTAAATTGTGCGGATTTGCATAAAGTGTCATGAAGCACAAAGCAGGTCATAATATTTCTGCGCAATGCCATCAAGCAGCCAAGTCCAGCCGCGTAAACAGTATTTTTATGTGTTTTTGCACATAAACAACGCCATCAAACGGCCATGCCCGGCTACCAGAAGAGTACCATTGAATGTAATTGGAAGATTTAAATAAAGTTACATTTTTCTAAACACTTTCAATACTAAATATTAGATAATAAAAATAGTTTGTATAAATATGTCTTTACCATGAAAAAGTTCTATCAAGCATTGTGTGGTAACAAAAAAAGGCAAACTTTCCATGCAGTACTGCACCCAGGGCAAGTCATAATAATCAATGAATGCAAGAAGGTTTGTGCATAAAATCCCTATCTAGTGCCTACAGATCTAATATCCGCAGACTAATTTTTATATTGTCCCTTCCATCAGCAGTATCTACACATTTTGGTATCTTTGAAATGAAAACAACTGTTTTCATTTTGGACTCATAGCTTTATAGTTAACTAAAAAGTTAAATATTGGCTGCTGGAAGGTTGCATTAAATCCTAAGATCTAAGTGCAGTGCTCTCAGATCTGATGCTACTCAATGATGCAAGCCACAAGTTAGAAACTAGTCTGTGATATTGGATGAGTACCAATTAGACAGGGATTTTATGCACAAACCTTCTTGCATCGATTGATTATTAAGGCTTGCATTGGGTGGCATACTGCATGGAAAGTTTGTTACTGTTTTAATAAATTGTGTAAGCATAGGAAATGGCGATCATATAAAATAAAGAACAAAGGAAAGTACCTCCTACATCCATTATCTCTTCTGAATTGTCCAAGATTTTGAATGAAGAAGCAAGACATGTAATTAAATTAAAAGGGAAAAGCTCCAGGCAATGATGGAATTATAATCGACGTCTTAAAAAAAGCAGGTGACAAAATAGAAAATTTTTTGGCACAGTTATATATCAAATGTCTAAATGATAAAGATGTACCAGATGAGTAGAAGAATCCAATATTAATAATAATATTTAAAAAAGGTAATACAGAAAATATTAGAAATTACAGATCTATCAGTCTTTTATCAATTCTATATAAATTTTTTTACCAAAATAATTACAACCCATCTACAGCGAACTTTGAATTTTAACCAATCAAAAAAAAAAGCCTGTTTAAAAATAACTTTACTACAGAGAATTGTATCCAAGTATTGAGAGAAATTATAGAAATGATCAATGAATATGAATTCCCATTATGCTTTGGATTTATAGATTATGAAAAGGCATTTGATTCTATAAACATTTCCTTCAGTGATTAGAACATTGAATCAACAAAGTATAGACTCAGGATATTGTCATATTTTGAAGAAGTTATAAAAATACAACAGCAACAATTATATTACACAATGATACTAAAAAGATTAACATTGAGAAGAATGTATGCCAGGGTGACTCCATATTTCCATAACTTTTTAGAATAGTTTTGCAACAAGTATTTGTGAATTAAAATGGGAAGCTAAGTGAGTATAAGTAAATGCAGATTATTTAAATCATCTAGGTTTTGCCGATGATGTAGTTGTTTTTCCAAACGATGCTTTAGAGCTTCAGGAAATGTTACAAAAATTATAAGATTAAAATAAGAAAGTAGGATTAAAATTAAATGTTAAAAAGTAATGTTCAATGGATTTTCTTAAAAGAAAAAAATAAAGATTGATAAAGATGAGTTAGAAGAAGTTAACAACTTCAAATAACTACAGATGAAAACATAATGGCTGAAATTAATCAGAGAATTAAACTTAGTTGGAGTGCTTTTGGTAGAAATAACTTAATATTAAAAGAAAATATGTCAATATGTTTGAAAAGGAAAGTTTATAAAACATATGATTACCAATTCTTACTTATGGATCTCCAGATTTGAACACTTAAAAGAAGAAGAGCAATATAGAGATGTCAGACCATTCAACAAAGTATAACGATTATTCAGGTTAGGAGCAACAAGAAGAGATCAAAAACGAAACACATGAGTGAGAGAACAAACAAGTGCTACTAACATCATTGAATGAATTAAGAGACTGAAGTGGGATTGGATTGAAAGTATTATTAGAAGAAATGATAATAGATTGACTGTTGAAATATTAAACTGGATTCCAAGAGACTGTAAAAGACTTAAAAAGAGATTTCTTGTGAGATGGATAGATAAAATAAGAACATGTACTGTGGTGATGAGGGGAAGAGGCTAGAGATTGGAAAAGATAGATTGAAGTTGGAGAAACTTTCAACCTGCAGTGGATTGATAATGGTAATATTAATTTTCAAATAAATTATTAAAATTACATTAGCATATTAATGATAAATGTCCAGTTAATATTTTGTACAAATATTAACTTACTTATTATTATTGACATCTAATTCTATATATATATATGCACATTTTACAGTATAAATACATATATAGATTGAATAAAATATAGCAAATGTAAATGGCATACTTATTACAGTTTAAATTACACAAATTACATTTTTCCCTCCACAGTGATGCTATCATAATTTCATATAGAAAATAGAAATAAAGCACTATCTAATTTCAAATAATAGGTCCAGCATGAAATAATTATAGAACAATTAACAAATTTTATCCAAATTCAATGAGAAGATTTTTGATGTAGAAATTATTTTAAAAAATTGTCACTTTCTACCTAAATAAATAAAAGAAGATAACATTTAGGAAAAAAGAATATATATATATTAATTTTATTTGGAAATTATACTATCAAATAATACAATTACAATATTATTACTGTTTATTATTGGATAAATAAACAGTACTAAACATAATTTAAATGATAAAAACAATAGTTAGATTTTTTTAATACAAAGATAATTTAATATCTTGCAAAATCTTTAAAAAAAAAAAAAAAGAATAGAGAGATAAAGAAAAACTTTCTAGTTACTCTGATGTTGGAGATTCTTTTACTTTCCAAGCAGCTGATTGCATATAAGCATTATTTTTAAATAAATTGCAATCCATTTAAATAATTAAGTATAATTTAATAAAATGTTATAATTTAATTTGTTTATATATATCTAATTATATTCTTTCATAAATAAAAATTACATTGTAAAAATGTAGATATTTATTTTTAAATTAATATATAATTATGTTAATATATATAAATAGTTAAGAAATTATATTATTAACATAATTTTTATGAGAATTTGGCATCTATTATTCAAAAATTCAAAATTCATGATCATTTTTCTGAAAACTATTAACAATATTCTTATATACAGACATGTATAAATAAGTTTATATACTAAAAAAAAAAATTGTTATTTCATTACTTACTTAGGTTTTGTCATTTCTTTGGAAGATCTCCGACAGGAGAAGTTGACTAGAGCTTCCACACACAATGAAGAATGTGTGCGTGCTGCCTGCATAATACATTGTATTAATTTACTTCGCGACCTCTGTAATAATTTGTGCGTGCGATTGGTCCTTGTTAATTGCAGCAATTGCCCTTTCAACTGAGTGCGCACCTGAGACAATTGGAGTTCTCTTGCCCTTGATGATGATAACCAGGGATGACTCGAGTTTCTGTTAAAAATTATTACATTAATCTATTAATTAAAAATAATTTAAACAATATAAACAATTCAATTGAAAAAAAAAAAAATAATGAGCATTTTATACAATACACATTTATGAGGGTTACTAATAATGAGTTCATCCAAAAATAAGTTTTTTATATCTATGATAATATTTTACTATAAATGCAAGTCTTTCTAAAATTTTCTTTTATCTGATTTGAATTTCTTATTCTTGTATTCAACTTTAGTAGATGAATAGATACATTATACAGTAAAATTTTTAATTTTGTTTAATCTTTGTCACTTTTTCATCCAATATATCTATAAGATGACATTTTAGTTTTCATTTTATTCAAATCTGGAACACTTATCTTTTTTCAAAAAGTTTTTAACATTTCATACTGCTTTTTATCAAACATCATCATATCTTAAAAGCTTTCCTCTTTTAACATTTCTTTAAATAAAGATGTCTCTTGTAAACAAGTGATTCTACATGTTTAACATTCTATTTCTCAGTTTTAAAAATTCATACAAATTTTACTATTAAAAATATTTATTTCTCACAAATTTCTTAGCAGTTCATTTCATAAATATTTTATAGTTCATGTTTTAAATATTAGCAGCTTATTTTTCTACATACTATCTCTTAATTCCAATTTATTACTATCAATGCAATAATTCTTTCATTAAATTTTCATTAGTTAGATCCGTGACATTTTTTGCATTATAATTTTCTTGGTCCTAATCATAAGTAAACTTAGCATTGATAATTTTATTTAAAAGTTTCATTTATTTTCTCATTTTAACTCTTACTGTTATACTTTCTGCTTAATTAAGGATAAACTTTGTAGAAAATAACTTTGTTTTATATCTATTCCAATTATAATTGGTTTTGGCAATTTTTCTTTTGGTCAAATTATATCATTTTGTCAAATACCAATAACTGATTTAATATGATATTTATACTGCTATGTTCATGTATTATAACAGAAAATACTTTTATACCATGTTTTTCCAAATTAATACCTGTTAATAATTTTTCAAAGGTTTCCAGTGCACTTATAGTTTTCAAACTCCTATTATGTAAATAGTGATCAATACATTCTTTCAGTTACTTTTCATCATTTCTAATAATTTTCTAAATGTATATGTAAGATAATTATCATAACTGCTGACTCATCACTATCTGGACTATCTCAAAATATAATTACCCTGAAAAAATACTTTTTAACCCAATAACCAACTTCTTTCCAAAACAAATCCGAAAAAAAATCTAATAAAATACTCAATTTTAAAATCAACTATTTAGAAAATTATATATTTCTTAAAAAATAAAGAACAACTGATTACTGAATAATACTTTTGACTTACGTATCATCCTCATCATCATCATCATTGCTATCTTCTCCTGAAGATGGTGATAACCAGTGTTGCTGCCACGGTGTTTCATCTTCATCAAAATTTTCGCTCCCTTCACTATCAGACAACTCTAATCCTGAAATTAACATGTTAAAAAATGAAATAAAGGTAAAATAAATCCAACTGTGTTTTAAGATTTAAACGCAAGACTTTAATTAAAACATATTGAGCATTAAAATTTAACAAGAATGTAAAGATATATAAAAATGAATTGTTCAGCCTTTTGCTTGGAAGATTATGTAAATTTTGATTATCAAAGTGATGGGCTGAGTATAATTTTCCATTCACCTGATCAAATTTTTGTTTATTTTCCATCAGCGGGAAATCAATAAATAAATCATTACCTCTAAAATCTATCACTTTACCATAGTACTAAGATAGTGATAACAATATAAAAGTATGTAATTGCAAATAAAAACAAAAACATCATCCTTCTGATAATACCCAATACAGAATATTAACTTAAGAATTTTGTTTCTTTTGTAAATCTATTTATTTTCTTGATGTTACATTTTTATTTACTGTTGTATGTTTAATTTGTTTATATTTTTATTTATTCTAATAATATTTTTGTATTTGTTTATTAATTATCATTTGTTTTTATACCTAATACTTAACATTTTTATTTAGTTATTATTTATTATATATATTAAAATGGTGATTTCTATTGTTTTCACTAGATAATTGTTGTTTTCTATTCTCTCGTGTCAGCCATTTGATGGCGTTGAAGCTAATCAAAAACATATACATATTATGATTCTGGGCTGGGCCTGTGATTCTATCATCTATATAAATATTGGCTTTTTTTAGTTTTGTAATAGAAAATTAGAGGAACTGATAGTAAATAATATTACTATTTAAAAAACAAAAATTTAGAAATTCACATTAAATTTTAAAATGATACCCGAATAATTGATGTTTTTTGGATAGTAATTACTCATAAAATGGGTTGTTTGTGTTTGTGTGTATCTATAAAAAGTTAGTCATTTTTTTAATAGAAAATAATATGCAATTATACATTTTTCAATTTACACAAAATTTCTACATTCACGCTAAATTTTAAAATGATACCAGAGTAATTTGCTTTTTTTTTTTTTTGACAGTAATTAATCAGAAAGTGAGTTATTTTTGTTAGCGTGTATATATAAAAAGTACCGTTCTTTAAATACTACATTTAAAAATGATACCCGACTATTTTGCATTTTTTTTGGGATTGTTTTTGTTAGTGTGTAGATATCAAAAGTAATATTATTTAAATACTAAATTTAAAAATGATACCCAATAACGTTTTTTTTGGTATTGACAGTAATTAATCAGAAAGTGGATTTTATTTTCTTTGTGTGTATATATATAAAAAGTTACGGTCTTTTTTGAAAAGAAAATAATGCGCAATTCTACATTATTCAATTTACCCACAACATTTAAAAATTCACACTAAATTTTCAAATGATACCCAACTAATTTGCTTTTTTTTTTTAAACAGTAATTAATCAGAAAGTGGGTTCTTTTTTGGGGGTTGCTTTTGTTTGTGTGTATATATCAAAAGTAACTTGTCATGGATGAATTCTTGCGAAAATGTTACTTTTCGCATGATTGTCAAATATTGCTCTGCCGCACCCTTAAAAGCAATTTTTGAGGGTTACCCATTCGTAATGAAACCTTCACGATATTGTTAATAAAGTTACAACGTAACAGTAGGTTAGAGCACTTGAAAAAAAAACATTTGTAATGAAATTTTAAATAATTATGACAGTTAAAATCCACACACTCTCACACAAAAGTATAGAGAAAATAGACCTTCTAGCATTACAATAAGGTTAATAACACAACCAACTACAGCAGAGAAAAAAGCCAGACTGGCTAGCCAGCGGGGACTCTTTTTTGTGTTTTATCGTAGAAAGAAGCCTCTTAGGTTGGCTGAGGCCGCCACGAGAACTCTTTCTCTGTTTTATTGTAGAAAGAAGCCTCTTAGATTGGATGTAGGCCGCTGAAACGGTATATTTCTAGGAATTGACCTAGAAATAGTGCTATCATGTGGCTGACACGATAGAATAGAAAACAACCTTAAATTCTCTTATTTTTTCTTTACTCAGTTTTTTTAAAAATGATAATTGCCGTATATATTTTTATGTTTAACCTATTTAGTTTTTTTTCTGTATTTGAATATCAATTTGTGATAACATTTTTACTAAATTTCTTTTTACATATAGTTGTTTATATTTTTCTCATTAAAATGCTCAAAAAATTAATGTTACTGATGACTTAATGATATTTAATAGAATTTGTGATTAAAAAACACAATTTAATATATTTGTAATCATTTTCAAAATAATATTTTTGATATGAATTAAAATTGATGACTTCTAATCAAAACAAACATGTTAGACGAGTGAATGTTGCATTTTCACAAAACTTAACATTAAAACAGTGCACGTTGTTTGTCGGAAAGATATCATGAAATGAAATATAAAATTTAATGCATAATTTTATAATACAATTCAAACTACAAAACCTTATTACCCTATCTGGTAAGAAAACCCCAAATTTGTTACTTAGAATGATTACTTTATTAGTACCAAATTAATTTAGTTACTGATTTTTTTCCCATTGTAAATGTTTCCATTTGATATTTGTTTTTATTAAATATTATGATATAGACTTTTACTTATAGATTTATGTGGGACTATTTGTATCATGTAATTGAACCAGTGATTTTTAGATTCATGAATTCTAACTTTAAGGTAGCACTAATCAACTAGATGATTGATACAATAGCTTAGTTAATTACAGCATCATCTTAATTTCTGTATTCATAAATCTAAAAGATTATAGGTTCAATTCCTATGCCAACAGTTACTAATCAGCTATGTAATAAATGAAGGGGGGAGAATAATTTCATGCAAAACCATTTTTTCCATTTACTTGATGCATTATTTATTATTCACTTTTTCTACTTCACCACACCAGTCTTTATATTCGACCCTAGCAAATTGTTCCACGATTTCTTATACTTTTCATACAATATCATTGACAACTTCCTTAAATATTTTAACAATAGTATTTTTATATGAAAACTTTATTTGAATAATTTCACCTATCCTGCAATCATCATCAGAGCTACAATATCCAAATATACAATTAATACATATTCATATACATAATTAAATACACAAATAAAACATACATTTTAACCTATCCATTATAAGCAATCATTCCCTATTTTATTACTTTACTCTTAATTAATTTGATCCACATTTATTTATATTATTTTATTTTATTTTAAAAAATATTTATTATAATTGTAATTTTAAAAAACTTTTAACTTTTTACTCAACTAAATTGTAATCAACTTCTAATCTTTTCATATTTTTATTAAATATTTTATAATTAACTATTAACTTTTTCCACATGACAAATTACCTTTTCACATTACAAAATTATTCACCTCTTTACAATCCTATTTCTAAAAACCCAATTGACAAAAATTTTCAAAATGTTTATACTTGTTTAACACTACCCTCTATCATTATTTTCTTCAACTTTATTCTTTTAACCTTCAAATTATTATTAATAATTGTTTATAAAATTATTGACTTTACTCCCACATCCTTATTACGATGTGGTTTTATATTTTTAATCAATATTGCCTCTTTAATTTTCATATCCCTTCTATTATTTGTATAATTAATTATTTTTATATTATTTTTCTCAAATCTATGACCGCTTTCTAATGAATGCAAATAAATAAGTAATCCTTTTCATATTTATGTTGAATTAATCTTGTATAACTTGAATTCTTTATTTCTCCTACATAATTAGGTTTTATATTTTTATTTTTACATGATTTGCATTCAATTTTATATACTCCATTTATGTATTTTTCTACTTTTCTCATATTTATTATCTAATATATTAAGTATATTCTTCTTTCTTTTATTTACTATATTAAATTTTTTTACATTATTAAACTTTTTATTAATTCTAATAATTATTTAATTCATACTTTTTTATTATTATTATAAGTTTTAATACGTATATATTTATTCTTATCTATTTAATTTTTTGTACATACTATCCCATAATTATTGTTAAATTTTTCTTCTAATTTTCTTATACTTTGTATAACCTTTTCTGGATAGTCATTATCCCCAAAACACTTTAATTACCAATTCTACCTGTTTACTATAAACTTCATTTGAGCAATAATTCCAAGCTTTATATATTTTTGAATCTATACTACTTATTTTATATTTAACATCTATATTCAAATTCAAATTACTTATATCACTATCTATGTTTTTTTTTTTTATATACAGATATCTCTATCCTGCATTTATCATTTTTATTTAACTTCTTTAACAAAATCTCTAAATATAATAGCTTATTATCAATTTCTTTTTCTATTGTAAAATTTATATTTTTATCTAACTTATTAATCTCTTCAAGATACATATCTATGTGCCTTTGACTCTTATTAAAAATCAATAAGTAATCATTAACACACCTTTTTCATAAAAATTGAATTATTACTATTATTAATCATTAAATCTTCCATATTTTCCAGATATATTGTAGCCTTCCTTTCTGGTTCATCCAACACACCTCTCTACCCTTTTTATTGTACCCATAGTACCTATCTCAATAATAAACCATCAAGTATAACAACAATAAAGTATAAGACTATGGGGCTTGAAACTTGCTTAATATTAAAACATAAGATAGACTTTGGCACAAGTACAAGAGTGGATTTAACATTGAGAAGTATATAAAATACACTCCACAATGGCAATACTATTGTGACAATTCTCCTACTACTGACTTATTATAATTATAGGAAAACTCCCATAACAAAAAATGACTCAATATTTCATTTAAATAATGAAATAACTACTCTTCTACAAATTAAAAATCCTAAAAATAAAAACATTAACCAAATTACCTTAATTTAAAATAAGTGATGCTATCCTATGGCTATCTCATGGATCATAAGTATTCGATTCTAAAATCCAATATAACAATTAGATTGATAATTAAATAATTGAATCACACGAGGGATTTTATTGGGATCCAACTATTTAATAAAAACATAATTACTATTACAAACCTTGATTAACCTATTGGAAACTGGAAATTAACAATCATTATCTACTCATTACCTTCCTTAAAAAATTTAATCTACTTTTCCTAAGATTTATTCTCATACTCATGTTAACAACAATTATTCTAGACTACTTATTTTCTCATAATTAAAGCTTCATTACCCATTATTATCTACCAAGTCTAATTTAATGAAATACATCTCTTAATTAGTTGGCATTCACCCACTGTAATTAACTCCTTCAGAATAACAAATCTTAAAATATATTTGGTTAGTAACTTGTAGTCTGAAATTATAGAATACTTTTAAATTATGATATAACATATATTTCAACTAAAATTACAAAATTAGAATGTAACTCTCAAACATTTGCTAATTTCTATTACATGCTCTCCATTTTTAAAGATTTAATAGTATTTTTCATATGGCTCTTCAAAATTCTTTTGCAACTAATAAAAATATGAAATACCATAAGCTTTCTTTAATATGGTTATAATTTAAAAGCAATTGAGAGTTAGTATATAAATTATATAATATTAAACATAACTCCTCAAATATATTGTATGACCTTGTGACGGAAATGACTCTCAGACTCAATAAAATTATGACGACAAAGTTTAATTCAAAATATTCATTTATTTACAACACTAAATAAAAACAAACACCTATACACATAAAGGAAATACTTCATTAACAATAAAAAAAATATAAGCATAAACCTGTTTTCCACATTTACAACAAATTAGTTACATTATTTATAAATAAACATAATGGTTATTATATACAATTAACCCTACCCTTAGTTTTTCTGAATTCTTTTGAAATTATAGATTTATTATATTATGTATGCTTTCATACTAATATGATATATTTGCATCATTCATGAGTTATCTGGGATCTTCACAATCATTTTCCATATTACTTGATATTTTGTAACTCCCAATATATTGATCATTTTGTAATAGTTAAATTATATTTTGTATTTAAAATTTGTTTTAAAATATTACATTTCCATCTTATTAACAGTTATTATTGATGCGGTAAATATAAAAAAATAAAAGACACTATTTATGATGTATGTAAAATGAATAATAAAGTTAGGATTTATTTTTCTTTTCATATAATGGAATTCATTTATGCGTTCATTCTCTCTCTTACTCATGATTTCTGTTAATCTTAGATCTCAGTTTTCTGTTAATCTTAGATCTGTTATTCTTATCCATATGATCATTTATTCAAGTTTTATTCAATTATATAGAACATTTGTTCTGTACATTGTTTTACTACCTACAGGTAAATCTGCCCAGACTTAGAAACAAAAACTATAGAATCCTTTAAAATATTGAGTCTACCTTCGATACACGCTATATTATTATTTACTATGAAACTTTATAAAGATGAGCAACTGAGTTTATTAAATACTATCCTAATAGAGTGATGGATATTTCTTTTATTTATGAGAGGTCATATTTTGATAGATAATCATTTTCTTAATGAACTTATCTCAATTTTATACTGGCTTCTTCAATAAGCACTTACGGTATGTACCACACTCATTTCTTTGCTAAAAATCATCCCACCTCATTCCAATAACTATCTGGATATCATAAAGATTATACCCACTTAACTATTCCTCAGTTCTTCAGGATATTTTATCCTATCCTGGAATTTTAACTCATCTTCCTTGATTGTGTATTTAGAAACTACTACTGTACAAATTCTAGACCAGCGTTTCCCAACCTGTGGTACGCGTACCACTGGTGGTACGCGAGTTGCTGGTTGGTGGTACGCGAAAAATAATCAATAATGGCAGACATAAAAAAAATCAAATCATAAAAATATCATAGAAACGTTTTTTCCTATAATTCATAAAAATTATTTTAATTAATAATATTATACAGTAAAGTTGTTAATATGTACAGTCGATGATCGAAAATCCAGCAATCGATATCGTTTTTTTGGAGTGCATTTTTAAATTTAGCCGTTAGCCATTAGTAACTTGAGATATTGCCGCCACTGTTGTCATGGTGCTGCACTCTTGTTCACTTCCCCGCGCAGCTTACAAGTGACAGGTTATTGTTTGTGATTGTATTGTCTTTGTTTATTAAAATTCATTGATCCCCATATAACCCGCTTATTCGAATTTAGACAAGAAGGACAGTTTTTTTTAAGACAATTCTTTTGATCTTTCTTCGAAATTGTATGATTTTGGTTGGCTTCATTCAGGTGATTGCATATTTAACTGATATTTTTTGCAAATAAATAACTTAAATTTGACACCTCAGAACAACTCGATAACGATCTTTAATGTTAATGATAAAATTGAAAATATGATTAAGAAATTAGATTTTTGGAAGCAGTGTATTGAAAACAATCAACCGAAAGTATTCAAAACTCTACATATTTTTTTGTTTGAAAATAAGGTTAGTCTGTCTCAAGATATACGAGAAAATATAATAGCACATTTAACAGGATTAAAATTGTCTTTAATGGAATATTTTGCAAAACCCGAAAACACAAATGATAAGTGGATTTCAAACCCCTTCTATGAAGAACATTTAGAAAAAGCTACATCATTATCAATAAAAGAGAAAGAAAATTTAATAGAATTATCGACACAATCTAATTAATTTTGGTTAAACATTAAAGATTATGAACAACTTTCTGAGAAAGCTCTTAAATTATTATTACCATTTACTAGTATGAAATTAGTAGAGAAAGAGCTTTTTCTTCATATATTTAAAAAAAAAAAGTATTGAAACAAATTGAATGCAGCTGTAGACTTAAGGGTATACCTCACATCTTTTGAACCAAATTTCAAAAAATTATGTTTTTCGAAACAAGCACAAGGATCTCATTAAATTTATTTTATAAAAATATTTGATTATGATAAAATATATTAATTGGTTTTTATAATTTTGTGTTTTTATTAAAACCATTTATTAGTAAACGAAATATGACAAAATAGTAGATAAATATGAAACTTTGAATAAACACACACACACATATATATATATGTTACAGTGAATTTATATTTTCAGTGAGTTTATAATCGTTTAAGCGTGTTTCAATGTAATTTGTCTCATTGTGATGTGAATACATGGTCACCCTATAATATTTATAATGCAAATAAAATAACACACTCGCAATAAATTTCACAAAATACAATCATTTTTACGAAGTGGTACAATTTAGCGTGATGTACTACCAAGTGGTACGCGAGCCAAAAAAGGTTGAGAAACGCTGATAACAATAATATAATTTTCCCCATGTGGTAATTTTCTATCCATATCTACGATCATGTTATACAACAAACAATCTATTTTAATTATGATTATCAATAGGATATTTTTTTTCTTTATAACAAATGAGATCATGATATTGTCTTACATCAATATTCATTCCTTCTTACTTTCATAAATACATTATATTTTATAAGTTTGTCATTCCTTTCAGATAATCCTATTACACTTAATTTCTTACAGTATATACTGGTCAAAATTAAAAGTTAACATTATGTTCCCACATACACACTTTCACATTGTAACTAATGATTACTCTCTTCCTATACTTAAGCATACCTTTAACATTATATACCAAATTGCAAACATAAATTCTTTAAATTGTCACTATGACAAATACTTTGGTTTATATTTCATTTTAAACAAGAACAATATTAGTGATAAATTTAAAATCTTTTTTTTTCAAAACCCATTTCCAGTTTCTATTTTAATATTCCAATGTTTACCCTGTAAATGTTTACCATTTTTCACACATTTGTGTTTCTCTTCTCTTCGTATTGTTAAAAGACATGTATAGTTAAACAAAACTTCAAACAAATGGCATAAATGACAGGACAAAATTTTAAATATGAATGCATTCTTCCTAGTTAGATTTAAAGTTGCATTGCGTACAATCCTGATCTTCAAAATCTCCTACGAAAAGTTTGATGAATATTCTAAATAAATCTCCACTTTATTCTGCCACACTGCACAATCTTTTAAACATGTTCAAATAAGTCATCAATAAGTTTACTTTCTGATTTCTCTCCTTTTCTGTTATTCAATAATCTTGTAAAATTTCAAACACATATTGAATAACTTCATTTAATTTTCTATTTCAAAAGTTAAGAGATTTTTTTTTCTAATTATCCTTCCCATTTAAATATTCAGTTCTTAAAATGCTATAGTAAAAGTTCATCTTCTGTTTAGACATAAGAAATCTTAAGTTTTATCTGTTTTTTTTTTTTCATTATTAAGTATAAACTAAATATTTTCTTCAAAATTTAGCAAAGTATTTCTTAGGTATCAACTGTTTACTTCAAACGAAGATTAGTTTTCTTGCATTCAACAATAGCGATTAATTAATTATTCTTAATGTTTTATAAGATATTTCTACTAGCTTTAAAAATTTATTTCTAGAAATTTTTAGTCTCCTTTTCACATTTAATCTATGATTAATAAAAATGCTTAATTTAAAATAGATAAATGAATGCTTTCTTACTTGACCACAGTTACATTTCTTTTTGAAACAATATAGTTGTTTTTCTTTTATCATGGTTATCCTATACAAAAATAAAATAATTTTGGTTTTTCAAACTCCTTTGTGGTATTATCTTGGCTAGAAGTAGACAATCAGAATTGGTAACCAGGTAATAATGATGATTAATTTACTCACTACATAGTATTAATAATTACTTTAAAAAATATTTCATATCCTTAGATAGTTTTGTGAATACAATTTTTTTTCTGTTTAAAACTTTAAATATTTTTAAGTTTTATAATTGTTTTTACACAGAGAAAATAAATTGAGACTGCTTATCTACTTTTTAATACTTTTTGAAATTTCTCCCAGATCACCTATTGTGATTTTTTTTTTAAAAAACCCCAGGATAAAGTAACATTAGAAAATTATTGGTTTAACTCACATTGGTCAATTTCCCAAATCAACTTTTATTAACTTTTTAACGTAAAGATTTTTTTTCTAAAGAATAATTGAAACCAATAAATATTTATCATTTAAGATCAAAGTTTCAATTATAATTATGTTTTTAATATTTACTGAGGCTATAACCTCGAGAATATGCATGTAAAATGCGATAGTAGGGACCTCTATAGGTGTTTAACCACAAGCTTACGTTATGGAAGAAAAGAGGGGAACATTCTTTACTTCAACCTACTTTCTATTTAAATAGGTGAAGCTGAAGCGGTTATTATTAATTATTAAAAGATATGATTATGATAATTTTAAAATAAATTATCTTGTAGTAAATAATTGTTCCATCTTTCATTAACTACAATTTTAAATCTTTAGCTCTTAAGGAACAATGCATTGAAAATAAATTCAAGTCAAATTTATAAAGCAACGATGTTTATTTAGATTGGCATCTATTGTATTAAGATTATATATAGTAGATTATATTATAAATGATTATAAATAACAACAATTATTAAATCTCTACAGAATTCCCTTTTTAAACATTATATATATTAATATCATTTATTACTGTTATGCCCAAGTTTATAGCATTACTATTATCTAAATTATAAATTTTAGAGCTATAATTTACATTTTATATATCCTTCTCACCATGGATAACCAATCAAAAGGTTACTATATATATATATATTACTAAGTACCCCACTTAACACCACTCCTATTAGTAATCCCTTCGTTTGTTTATAATATTCTCCATTAAACTCAAATGTACTATCCTTAGAACTAATTCTCATTACTTCTCTCAATTTCTCTATTGGTATTTTAATTTCTTTATATTCATCATTTCTATATCTTTTTATTGCTAACTCTTCTGCTTCTTCCACATTTATATTCATATACATTGACACATCTATTTTCACTATAGTCCACTTATTCATTTTTTTATCTTTAATTTCTTTTATTAACTCTTTATTTTAATATAAAAACTACTTTTCTCATTTAATATATTTCTTAAAAACATTATTTGATATCCATTTAGATATTCTATCAAAATATAAATTTGCATCATTTATAATTGGTCTTAAAGGCACCTCTTATTTAAATATTTTTGGTGCTCCATATATTCTTGCCATACCACAATCTTTATTTCCCAAAAATGGAAATATTTTTCTATCTACAAATACATTATTATATAATCCTTTTACTAAATCATAAATCTTCCCATTTTTTAATTTAGTATCATCTTTTTTTATTTTAATAAAATACTCTTCTGACAACAATTTATTCATTTTACCAATATATTCTTCTTTATTCATTAATACTAATTTATTACCTTTATCTGACTTTATAAACATTATTTCTTATTCATATTTATCTCTTATTTCTTTAACCTTTTATTTTAATTACATTATTTAAATTATTTATCCCCTTATTTTTCTTTTTATCCTTATTTTCAATACTTAATTTTTTTAAATTTTATATACCATATTATTCACTTCTTTAAAACTTTCCAGCCATAATTTAGCCTTCATATTAATTACATTATTAATAAACTCGTTTTCATAATTATACCATAATTACTCTTTAAATACTTTTGTGCTATTTTCTCTACTAATGATTGCACTACTATTATATCCTTATTTTTGCATATTCCATATGGTACATATTTTATGCCTTTATTTACTATATTCTTTTCTTTTTCACTTAACTCAATATTCGTTAGATTACAAATCTTCTGCTCATATTTATTAAGTCCTTATTTATAATCTTTAATTTCTTTTCCATTTTTCAACCTATCCATTTTCTTATGTCTCATTATTGTATTTGTATTTATAATGTTCACCTTTTCATTACACAATTTCCTAAAAAAATCTTCTTTAACAGTTACCCTTTTCTTCACAAACTCTTCCATATTATTAATATCTTCATATATTTTATTTTTCATTTTATAACTTTCCTTAATATATTTCTTTAGAATTTTTTTCTCAATATTCTTCGCATAATTTCTTTTACCACTTATTCTTTTACTTTGTTTATCTAACCTTATAAAATTAGGTATAACTTCATATTTTTCACAATCCTTTAAAAATTTTATATTATTTTTCAAATTATTTAATTTCATTACCAATTTCCAACTTTCAATGACCATTTTTGATGTATCTCCATTTTCCAATCCTCTAATATTCCAAAAACCATTTAATATTATGTATATTCTCCATATTCATATATTATACATTCAAATTCTGCTTCTATATATTTTTGATCTTCAGTCTTTTCACTTCTTATGGAAATAAGATAATTTTTTTCTTCCATTTCTTATGTATTGATTTCTAATTTTACATATACCATTTACAACTTCCTTAAATACTTTAACAATACTATTTTTTATGTGAAAACTTTATTCTAAGTTTCGACTGTCGTGCAGTCATCATCAGACCTACAATTTTCAAATATATAATTATACAATTAATATTTTTTATATTCATATACGTAATTAAATACATAAATAAAACCCTTTTTAACCTGACCATTATTATAAATAATCATTTCCCATTTTATTACTTTAGTCTTAATTAATTCTATCTACATTTATTTTATATTACTTTATTTTATTTTTAAAAATATTTATTATAATTGTAATTTTCAAAAACTAACTTTTTACTCTACTATTTAATACATAATATTATTGTCATCTTTTTACTTATATTTTTAATCAACTTCTAATCTTTTCTTATTTTTATTACTTTATAATTAACTATTAACTTTTTGCACATTACAAATTACCTTTTCACATTTCAAAATTATTCACATCTTTACAATCCTATTTATAAAATCCCAACTGACAAAATTTTCAAAATGTTTATACTTGCTTAACACTGACATCTATTGTCATTTTCTTCAACTTTTTTCTTTTAACCTTATTCATATTCAAACTATTATTAATAATAATTGTTTATAAAATTATTGTCTTTATCCCAAAATCCCAATTAATATTTGGTTTCATATTTTTAATCAATATTATGAAAATAAGGATATTAATAATGTAATTAATATGATGGATAAATTATGGATGAAAAGTTTTAATGAAGTGAATAATATGGTTTATAAAATAAAAAAATTAAGTATTTAAACCAAAGATAAAAAGAAAAATAAGGGAATAACTAATTTAAACAATGTAATTAAAATAAGAGGTAAATATAAAAAAGAAATAGTGTTTATAGTCAGATAAAGGTAATAAATTAGTATTAATGAATAAAGAAAATATTGGTAAAATGAATAAATTGTTATCAGAGGAATATTTTATTAAAATAAAGATGATACGAAATTAAAAAATAGAAAGATTTATGAATTAGTAAAAGGATTATATAATAATGGATTAATAGAAAGAAACATATTTCCATTTTTGGGAAATAAAGAGTGATATGGCAAGAATATATGGAGCACCAAAAATATTTAAATAAGGGGTGCCTTAATTATAAATGGTGCAAATTCATATTTTGATAGAATATCTAAATGGATATCAAATAACATTTTTAAGAAATATATTAATGATAATAGTTTTTATATTAAAAATAATAAAGAGTTAATAAAATAAATTAAAGATAAAATAAATGAATACAGTAATTATAAGTTGACTATGGTGAAAATAGATGTGTCAATGTACATGAATATAAATGTGGAAGAAACAATAGAGTAGGCAATAAAAAGATATAGAAATGATGAATATAAAAAAATTAAAATACCAACAGAGAAATCGAAAGAAATAACGCGAATTTGAGTTTAATGGAGAATATTATAAACAAAAGAAGGGATTACTAATAGGAGGGGTGTTAAGTGAGGGTACTTAGTAATATATATATATATATATGGATAATATGGAAGATTTAATGATTAATAATAGTAATGGTCCAATTTTTATGAAAAGCTATGTTGATGATTACTTATTGATTTTTAATAAGAATCAAATAGTTATCTATCTTGAAGAGATTAATAAGTTAGATAAAAATATAAATTTTACAATTGAAAATGATAATAAGTTATCATATTTACATATTTTGTAAAAGACGTCATATAAAAATGGTGAATGCAGGATAAAGACATCTGTATAAAAAAAACTTAATATAAATAATAATATAAGTAATTTGAATTTGAATACAGATGTTAAATATAAAATAATTAGTATAAATTTAATAATATCTAGATCTTGGAATTCTTGATCAAATGAAGAAGATTATAGTAAACAGGGAGAAGTGATAATTAAAGAGTTTAGGGGTAATGACAATCTAGAAAAAGTTATAGAAGAAAGTATAAGAAAATCAGAAAAAAAAATTAACAAAAATAATGTGAAAGTATGTAAAAAAAAAAAAAAAATTGATAAGAACAAATATATAGGTATTAAAAGTTATAATAATATTATAAAAAGTATGAATAAAAAAATTATTAGAATTAATAAAAAGTTTAATAATGTAATAAAATTTAAGATAGAAAATAAAAGAAGGAAGAATATACTTAATATGTATTATGTATAAAAAAAATATTATTGATATTTATATAGCTGTTGTAAAGAATTTATTATTTTCTGATTATTATTTTATGCAAGAACAGCATTAAGACTTAATCTTTCCCAATTTCAAAATATTAGATAATAAATATGTGAAAAAAGTAGAAAAATGCATAAATGGAATATATAAAATTGAATGTGTCATATAAAAGTACAAATATATAAAACTAATTATATAGAAGAAACAAAGAATTCAATTTATACAAGACTGATTCAACATAAATATGATAAAAGATCATCTATTTATTTGCATTCATTAGAAAGAGGTTATAGGTTTGAGGAAGATAGTATAAAAATGATTAATTATAAAAATAATAGAAGGGATAGGAAACTTAAAGAAGCAATATTGATTAAAAATAAAAAAACAAAATCTTAATAGAGATTTTGGGGTAAAGATAAAATTTTTATAAATGATTATTATTAATAGTTTGAATATGAATAAGGTTAAAAGAAGAAAGTTGAAGAAAATGATCGAGAGTGGTGTTAAGCAAGTATAAACATTTTGAAAATTTTGTCAGTTGGGTTTTTAGAAATAGGTTTGTAAAAAGATGAGTAATTTTGTAATGTGAAAAGTAATTTGAAATGTGGAAAAAGTTAATTATAAAATATTTAATAAAAATAAGAAAAGGTTAGAAGTTGATTAAAAATATAAGTAAAAAACAATACTATATATTAAATAGTAGAGTAAAAAGTTAAAGTTTTTTAAAATTACAATTATAATAAATATTTTAAAAAATAAAATAAAGTAATATAAAATAAATGTGGATAGAATTAATTAAGAGTAATGTAATAAAATGGGAAATGATTATTTATAATGGTCAGGTTAAAATATGTTTTATTTGAGTATTTAAATATGCATGCGAATATATATAAAATGTACTAATTGTATAATTATATATTTGGATATTGTAATCCTGATGATGACTGCAGACATTCAAAACTGTTAGAACAAAGTTTTCATATAAAAAATAGTACTGTTAAAGTGTTTAAGGAAGTTGTAAATGATATGATACGTAAAAGTAAAAACCAATACATAAGAAAAGGAAAAAGAAAATTATATTTCTTCTTTTATTTTATTTTCTTCTAACTTACTCTAAACATTCACTCTCCATCCACACACCATTCTTTCTACTTTTATTATTTTCTATCACATTATTACCATTTCTATTACAAAGAAATTATGATCACTATTACATACTCTCCCTTCATTATCACATTTTCATTTTCCATACTTTATTCATTCCCTCTTTATCTATTAATACATAATCTATTGTGTGAAATATGTTATTTCTACCCATGTGCATTGCCCCTCATAAATATTTGATAAATTTCCAATGCTCAAATTCAGTCTCTGACAAAAAAAATTTCAAAAACTGTTCATTTTTGTTACCTAAGTCATCAATTTATTCAACATGCCCATTCATATCCCCTATAACCATTATTTTCATCCCCGTTTTTTTGAAATTCTGTATATCCTTAAATAGGCATTCATATATGTTACTGTTCATCTCCATTATAATTTGACTATAGCCACCATCCATTTTTGTCTTCCTAACATTATCTCAAACCACAAATGTCCTTGACATTTCACAATATTTAAATATTTTTTTGACATAACTCATACCACCACCCCTTTTTTTCTACTTATACCCTGCCATATCAAATTTTCCAGTGTAGGTTCTTATCTTAGAAGTGTTTCCACTACTGCTAATACCTCAAGCCCTTCATTTTTAACTGCATTTAATTCCAACCACTTTTCTGGTCTCCTACCACCTTATATATTTAAATATCTAATTTTAACAATTTCTTCCTTTCTTACTACTTTTTATAAATTCTTTTGACTTTTTTATCCATTATATCTGTAATTAATGTGTTTATCATTAATTTTACAGACCCATTCCCTGTCCATATCTACATTTATATGTGGATCAGTTACTCTTTGCTTACTTCTTACATCCTGTCCATTCTTAACCTTTTTTTTTTTTTGATAATATTGTAATTTAAAACCATACTTCCCTTTATAAGTTTCTCGAACTATAATATTTTTCAAAAATCCAACCCCCTAATGCTTTACTTCCTTGTTTTGCTAAATGCAATCCATCTTTACTATGTAACTCCCTCCTATTAATAAAAATAATCCCACCCTTCCACAAACATAACATTTGTCACAATTTTTTCAATTTCATTTATAGAACATGCTTTAACATATATGTATTGTCGAATCTTGGTAGTAATCTTACTACTCATACTCTTCCATTAACCTTAATCAAACTATTAATCAATTCTTTGTAATCATCCATTACTCTCTCTGACAGCTCTGAAAAATTATTTGTCCCCACCATGATATAAATATCTCTACTCTCCTGTTTATTTACCTTATCTGTAACATCCCTAATTGTAGCTCCTGGCAAACCTATTCTCTTACATACCAATTTCTATTTTCCCTTGCAATTATATCTCCAGACCCACTAATTAGCCAGTCCCCTATCAAGATTGTCTTATAGTTTACTTTTCCTAATTCATCTGTAATATCCTCTTTAACCTTCTGAACTTCCTTATTTATTTCTTCCTTATCGTTTCTATTCATTAATTCCTTAATCTACCCACATTTCATATCTAATGCTTTTAATTTTACTTCTACCGTCTTTAATTCTTCCTCTATCTTACTTATTCTTTGCACTATTTATTTTGTCATCCAGATCACTTTTCACTCTACTAAAAATATACTTCATTCTATCATTCTTACCTATATTTTCCTCCATTTCTCGTGATTTTCTCTTTAAATTATCTACCTTTAAAAACCATTTTTTTCACTTTGTTTATCATACTTATACATGACATATATAACCATGCACCTTCTGTATCCTTTCTAATCTTATTTACGCACTTCAGATAAAAAACCTTATCACACAATGCACATGCTACCAAACAATACCTAGTTTCCTTCTGACCATCATATATACAGTGTGGGATAGAAATGTAGTTCATATTTACTTATTTATCCAATTCCCGTACTCTATATTTAAATTTGTGATTTTTGTACCACTCTTCAAACCTCTTTACAAAATTTTTTTTTTATAATGGATGCTGAGAAACACACAGTCCCCTAAACAAACACTTCAATGTTACACTCTTTCTCAAATGAATCATTCAAATTTTAAAATTTTTTTAATAGCAAACCTCCTAAAATCCAAATAATCTTAAATATGCCTTAGTTTACGGTCTCATTACAATAAACAACAACAAAAATGTCTTTCTTTATATTTAAAATGACGGCGTCTCTTTCCAAACATTAACAATATTTTTCTCAATCTGTCCAAATCCAAATCAACTTATCACTATGTGTTTCAACTCCCTTTTCACATATAATCTAAACAAACATTCTCCAGCAACAGAGATTTTTATCTAGATGTTATTAAAAATATACAAAAGTTTAACTTATCTTGTGAAGGAACCAATTGAAAGAAAAAACAATAACTTTATACTGCAGACTTTATAAGCAAACAGATTTTTGAATTTCAATAAAAGAATTTAAAAGTAAAATTTACATACATAAAAACGTAAACATAGGATGGTTAAATAGTAAAAATCTATACAAATTAATAGGGAATTATTGAATAAAAGATATAAAATATAAAAAAGGAATTGCATATAAAATTTTAGAAATTGCAATGATTTATTATGGACATACAAAGAAACAATTAGAAGAGGAAAACACAATAATGCAATTAATATATAAGGTAATAAATCTGCATTATATATTATTTAATTAAAATATGGACATAAAACAGAATCTATAAAAAATATAAAACCTTTAAACTATATTAACTAAAAGAAGGAAAATATATAAAAAGAATTACATTAACTATAACAAGCATAACTATATATATAAAACATATATTAATTTAAAATAAAAACTGGCTAATTAAAAATAAATGAAAAATTATGTAGTAAACATTTATATAAGTTTTCTTTTTCCATACATACTATATTATGATAATTCATTACAGTTAATTTTGTATATAAAAATGATAGATATTACTATTCATGCAATGAAAATTGAAGTATTAAAATAGTTTCCATCACACCGATAAGGACAAAAAAAATAATTTGCCGAAAAAACTTTTTGGATTATTTTTATAATGTCTACACAATTAATGCTAGTATATTAAGACATTTCACATTAAATTGTGTGACTTATTTAAATATATGAAAACCAAGGGTCTAAATTTTTTTCCCATTTTGGATGTTAGCATTATTCATATATTTTCAATGCAAATATTATACATACACCCTAAATATATATACATATACTCACACATTTTATTACTTATTCTTAATTTATTCATTACTTTTAAATATGCTATCCAACTTAGACTATTTTTAACTTCTACAATATTCAAAGATGTTTTTAAAAAAGTTCTATAGAGGCAGTAATAAAAAAGTTTAAAATAAAAAAAATTTTCAAAAATATCAATATGTAAATTTTTTAATTTACATATTGATATTTTTGAACAACTATTTAACATAACTTAATTTTTTAAAAATTAAAATAGTACTAAAACTAAGTATTTAACTTGTATTAGCATATTTAAAGAGATAATAAATTAATAATAAAAAAGAATGTGTGGATATATATATATATGTGTGTGTATGCATGCATGTACATATGAAATATTTTTACTTTTTTAATTTTATCAAAATGATATGGATGTACATATGTAATGGAATGCAATGTTTTTGGGTGTTTGCATAAAAGATGATATATTTTTGAAGACAATTGCTATAGTTGAAAATGTTAAGTAATTAAACCCCAATGGCTATATTTTTATAATGTAAACATTACCACTGCTATCTGATACCACTCATGAAAAAAGTGTTATGACATAATTAAGATTCCAAATAAAAATTGAAAAAAAAATAAAACAACTAAAAATAATTTACTTTAGACTGGAATATTTGCTACATATTTTTCCACTGGGGTACAATTTTTTTGAATATAATTGCTATAGCAAGTATATGATACAATCCATGAGAAAAGAATGAAGATTCCAAATAGGCATTTAAAATAAGTAAAACTAAAAATAATTTTAAGTTTTATTTATAAAAAAATAAAATTACTTACATTTAAAATCTAACTAATACAAAATATCACTAATGTTAAACAAAAAATGTAAGTACACAATGTAAGCAAAATATATACCATTTATTTTTTTGCAAAATACAATCACATTTACAAAGATACTGAGACAGACACTTATTCAATTCAAAAAATTATAGGAAATAAAAGCATATGAAAATTTTGTGCAGTATAACATACTACCTGTAGCCATTGCAATATCAACTGAATAAAGCATTGTGAAAAATAAATTTCAGATTACTTGTTAAGTAAACATTAAAATATAACTCAATATTTAACTTATTTATAATGAAGTTATAAAAATAAATAATTGTTATGAAAAATTGTCGAAATTTTTTATTTTCTGTGCTATATGTGAACCCAGAACATGTTACATAAGTAAGAATAAATTTGAGCAGAAATCTGTATATTTGCCTAAATTTATATCATATTAAATGGAATAACTGGCTATTATACTAATTTATTTTTCTAAAATATTTAATATATTCATAATGCAAAGTTTTTTTTTAAAGTATCTTAGATTCACTATTTCTGTTATAAAAAGCTTAGTTTTACTTCACTTATGATTCGTAATCTATATCTTGTACTTGAAATGCACATCCATGAAGCTATATTAAAAGTTTATATTTGCTTAGCGCTTTCGGAAACTTCGTGCTCCCATAGAGAAAATAAAAAAAAACAATTTTATTAACTATTATAACTGATTGGGTTACATGGCGCACAACAACATGGTTATGTGTGCACATATATATAAAATAAAGGAAAAGTAGAAATAAATACAGACAAATTTTTGTAGATATTTTCTACATGACTGTCAAGGATTAAATAACTCAATTTAAAACAGAATTTTAATATTAATTAAAACATTTAAAAAGGTCTAAATAAATTATTATTATTATTATTCTGATTTTGAAATTTAAAAACAAGCATGTTCATAATAATTGCAAAAATTTCTATTATGTATTTTTGAAGTCTTTTAATTAATTGGTAAATTTCTCTATCTAAGTAACAACATGTATATCACATTTTGATAAAAATTTCAAACTTGTCGTCAAAAAGGATTAGAAAGATTAAAAAAACCTGTTTTCAATTAAGATATTTTTATCACCTCCAAATAATTCTATAAAAAAGCTGATAAAAATATCAGTTCAGTCTGGTTAATATATTTTGAAAAGCAAATGGCCAATGTCTGGATAGTAGTTTTTGAAAAAAATTGTCTGGTTTTAGTTTTTGAGGAATTTGGCTAGTAAATTTTTTGTGCAAGTGGCAAACAATTAGCTGACCAAAGATAACTGCAGTTTATTATTAGCTGTAATAGAGTTGGCAGAATAGCTACCATAAATCAGATGTAGCTGAATTCAGGACAGTAGATTCAGCGGCAATCTACTAATTCATTATGTTGGAGTTTAAATATACTTTTGAAAAGATCCAACTTCTTTGTATTCATCTATAGTTGACATAGGATTAGTTTGCTGGCCTGAGCTCTAGATAAAAGGGAGAATGCCAACCATACCAGAATTATACTTTTCTGATGCGGACAATGGCCTGAATTATGACTATTTTTTGATGATAGACCAAAAACCACTTACCAAAAGAAAGCTTGAAGAATTAGTATATGTATGCTGCTGTGTATCTATATATGCAGGGAACCACTAATAAATGTGTCGCATGTATATACAGTGAGTTGTTTTATTTAAATATTTTTTGGTCTGAAATGACATTTTAAAATTAGAGATTTATAAAACGATTTTAATTTTCATTTACTAAGAAAAAAGACACATTTTAAAAATAAAACAAACATAATTTTGCATGAATAATTTAAAAAAAAAACGTTTACCTAATTAATCTTGAGAGTGACCCGTAAAGAAAGACTGTAATCAGTAAAGATAATTTCATAACCAATTTTAAATTATACCTATAGTTTACTGATACACATGTATGTGTGAATTTAATATATTTTAACCAAGGAATTAACTATGAAAAATATAATATTATTGTAATAATTAAAATAGGTAAATACCAGTGTACGAATACACACACATATATATTAAATCTTGTCCTATAATTATCATCTTGAAAGCTTGCAGCGGCAACATAGTACCACAGTGGTACTTTGTTGAAGTTTTATTCTTTTTAAAATTGTGTAAAAGCTACAAACATCACGTCAACAGAAATCCCAGCATTTGTTGCTCCTTTTGACACTCTTTTTAATGGCGTATATCATGTCAGAATCTGATAAAATTTGAATTTTATTTTTTTTATTAAAAGAATCATTTAATTTTTTTTTTTTGCTCAGTTTACTAGTTTTCACGGAGAAAATGAAGGCAGAAAATTTTTAAACGGCCAAAGAGCCTACTAAAATGGATTAAAAATGTGCCAATAATTTTCATTTCAAGGCCTTTGAAACGTAATCAGAATATTGGATCGTAAGTATTACAAATTTTTATTTTTTATTTATTTCAATAGTAAATTATTTAATAAATGGCATGTTTACATTTGTATTGGTATCTGTATAGTATATAAATTATATATTAAATCATTTATGCTCTTTAGTATACGCATATATTGTGCAGCTAATGGAGTAGCGCTCATATAAAATTGTGTTTACAATTATTAAAAATAAAAAATTTCATAAACAATGTAAAGATTTAAAATTAAAATTCCAATAAATAAAATCACTGCAAAATAGGTCTCATAAAAGGAAATGAAGATTTTAATAAATAAATAATATGTAAGTCCGAATAAGTTGCGAGAATTGTTTACAAAAGTTTGGAGTTATTAAAAATAATAAAAAAAGAAGAAATATAGTTAACCCCGGAGAAAATTAAACTCTGCGTCATTTGTAAAGTTTTACAAATTAATTAAGAGTAATTCAGGGGAGAGAGTTTAACTTGGAAAAGTTAAAACTATAAAAGACTAAAAATAAAGCGTTTACATGAAATTAAAAAGACTCTCTTTTCATTTAATTTAAAAAAAAAAAAAAAAAAACTAAAAAACTCTTTTCATTTACTTAAAATAAAATATACATGTATGTGAATAAAGATTGTGTTTGAATATAAAAATCATTATAAAATGTGTGCAAATTAAAAAATTAAAGTATGAAAGTTAAATATTAAAACAAATGAAAATGTATAATTAATATTCCCTCAAAGATCATATATACTCATAAGGTATATAAAAACAGGATTAGCAATAGCCACGAACTAAAATCCATAAACAGGATTAGCAATGGCTACTAATTAAAAACCACAAACAGGATTAATTAAAAGGAATTTTAAGAATTTAATCAAAGCAGTGGATAAATTCAAAAACTAATTAACGAAATGACAAGGTCATCATATAAATAAGGCCAAAAATTTTGTCAGTCATACACATATCTAGAGTCAGTTTTTGACATATCTAAAAGTCAATCACCTGTTATACGTATTTGTTAATAAAGACAATGCAGTGTTGAGCAGTTTAAGGAGCATACGATAAACTCCAGCCACAGTCCGACAGAACATCAGCAGTCTGCCCGATAGAAGTAATGCACATCTAATAATTTAAAGCCACCCAAAAAGTGTCTAACTGCCTTGAATAAAAAGTAGTCTGGAACTGCAACAGAAGCCTAAAATCCAACCGGTTGGTAAAACACACACATGAAACAGCAAACAGAAAGAAGCCACCACATTCCAAAATCCTATATGTAATAACATTCTCTTATTCCAATGTTGATATTAATTTAAGTAGCCATTGCAATCTTTGAAGCCTCCAGAGTCAGTACAAAAAGTGAACTCTATAGCCGCATAAATGAACTATTTATGTGCGTGTTTGAATGCTTGTAATTATTTCAATGCTTTATATTAAATTATATTACTATTGTATATATTATTATAATATGTATGTACTTGAGATTATTATAAATCATAGATTAGATTAATTAAGAAGTTTTATAATTAGTTTATAAATTTTAGTAGGTATTTTAGTTAAAATAAATTATCTTTGAAAATTAATATTTTGTCAGTCAATTCTTTACTGATACCACTAATGAGAGCAGCAATTTATTATATTATCTTTTTGATTGAGCTAGTTGGGATTTCTTAGGCGCTGAATTAGTTTGTCATCATTCAGGGCATGTTAGTTGCTTTGGTAATTAACTGGCGCCCGGAGTTTATTTTGAAGCAAAAGTGCTTTGAATGATAGGTGTTGAATTTTGCAGCTGAGAAGATCTGTGGCCTTGAAACATAGTCATAGTTATACCTCCGGCTTGGTCACAGGCACCCTCTGGATATTATTCTTCTCTGGCTAAGGGACTGGTGTGAAGCAATACTTAAATTGCATTGGGGCAGATCGAATTTATTAAAATTGTATCATATTTCTTGTGTATAAAAATGTCTTACAATTTTGCTTTCACAAGTTTCTATTTTATTAAAGAGTAAAATAAAAATTCATGCTAGATGTTGTTCCTATTCGATCTAACTACCCCACCCGGTTCAATATATTTATATTAAAATAAAACAAAAATAGTTTGTAATTTTGGGGCTCTGATCTAAGTTTAGGTAACATTATTTTATAGACATAATGATTCTCAAAAGATTTATCAATTTATTTTACTATGTCTAAATTTGCTTTACTGTCGTTGTGTTGTAATTGCAGGTCTGTGTTTATATAACAAGTAATGTCTATATATATATAAAATTAAGGTATTATAGAGCAGTACAATGTAAATTTTAGGACTGATTATCAAATATACAAAAATTTTGTAGTTGACAAAGCAATCACAAAATTTAGTGGGCATAGTACCATGTGAAAATATAAATATTTAAAACCGATAGAGATTTCAAATGGTGTGTGTGTGGAAATAACCACAATAATTATGTATATACCATATGGAATTGTATGCAGGCAAAGAATCAAATTCTAATTCTTGCCTATGCCTTGGTACTTATGCTGTGGAATCAGTAGTTTTGCCATATAAATGAGCTACCTGCAAATAAATTATATCTCTATGGGACAATAAATATAACAAGATAGCATCACTGGTGTGCATAAAGAATATAAACATCACTGATGTACACAAAAAAAAATAAAAATGAAGAGATGAAACTCATTTTATTAGTGATACAGTCAAAGCCTACAATTTCTAGTTTTAGATAGGTAAGAAGGCAATTGCTATGATGACAAATGCATATCTATCTTCTGGAAATGATTTGTTTTGTATCTTTTATTAGGATAAATCTTTTTCATATAGACACCTTTGAGATTTGATAACTTTTGGGGTACAAGATAAAAATAAATTCATATGCGACTTGTTTTGGAGATTCTGAAGCTATGGATTATCTCAGGCAAAAAGTTTTATATATGGTTTGAAAAATAATTTTGTGAGGAATACAAATTATCAATGAAGATGTAATTTAGACTTAGTTAATGATAAATTAGAAATTATGAACAAACAATAAAGTAATAATTATGTTGGAAGTTGAAATTTTTTTTTTCTTTATTTTTTAATGGTAATCACTATTTGTCTTAACCTTATTTTTTTCCTTTGTTTTTCTAGTTTCTATCAATGTAAAGATTTTTGTTCTAACCTTATTAAAACTGAAGTTATTGTGAAAATTGTGTCTCAAGCCAGTTTTTTAAAAATTCAATATGGTACCAAGGATAATGAACTAAATAAAAAGGAAAATGAATTTTTGCAATTATCAAATATGATAAAAAATGAATTTCATTTATATAATTAATCAATTATTATACCATACCGATATGCGATGATGTGTACATGTATTTTATGTAAACCTATTGGAACATATACATAAATCACAATGTAATAAACCAAATTTTGATTTTGTTAATCAACACATAAATGTAAATTTTAATCATTTAAAGGTGATAAGTTAAATATGTTCAGAAATTATACATATAAGTATGTGTATATATATGTCAATTGTATTGCAAATATCATTGGGTTAAACAGTACTTATATGTAAATTTTAAATCATTTTCTTGACAATTCAAATGTATTCATTGTAAACTAATGTATCACACGTCTGTGCAAATTATATATATGTGAACCCATTAAGAGATATTGTAAACCATAGTAATAACTTCAAATGTTTATAGTAATTTTGTAAATAACAAATGTGGTAATTTTTTTTATGTGTTAATCAAAATCAGAAGGCTTCTAATTGTAGAGCCATATTATAAGGACATTATTTTCATTTTTTTAATACTGTTATTAATAAACTTGAATTCAATTATTAAAAATTGTATTGCATCATCTCTTGGCCACCATAACAGTACTAGCTTGTGTTCTGAGATAGATTTGTGTATAACGGCTGATATATAAATGGGATGTTTATTTAGTGCTTAAGGAACATTCCAGTCCGACATTGTCCTGGTTTTGACATGAGGATTACATTCTTCAAAGTCCCTGCACTACATTTTATTTTTGTTCAGTCTTATTAAAAATTAAGTACATTAATGGTACTAAGTGGCCAGAGCATTGACAGTGATCAGCATGTTTTAATGTCCCAGCATTATTGTTTTGATTCTTATGTATTCTGATAGATGAGCACTTAAGTTAGTGCATCCAAATTATATTTAAATAATTTCCCAAGCTGGTAATGACTCAATAGTTAGCCTCGTCTACAGAAGACCCATTTCCACCTTCAGTCACCAGATTGACTGCTGATTTATATTTTGTATTAATTTATTTTAGTGTTGATCATTCATGATGATGAATGGTTATTTCTACTTGAATGATTACTTATATGTACTACTAATTAATAATGCTGGTGGACATGTAATTACATTTATAGTTGTTCTAAGGGGTTAGCTGGCTGATCTCTCAGAATTTTTGTTCTCATGCTCTCCTGTAATATATAACATTTTAAATAATCTTACTTATTAGATCTTATACTTAAGTAGTAAAAATTATTTTAATATCTAATTTTAAAATTTTGTTTATTATGGAAGATTTTGCCATCATCCCAAATACGACCACTATCTTTTCACAATCTGATTAGCCCATCCCATAACACTATATAATATTGTAACATGCCTATTTTACTATTGTAGTTATATTAGCTTAATTTTTCTTTTGAAACAATGGAAATGATATATAAGTTGTTTTTTTAAAAAAGAGATCACTATTAGATGAAAGTTCAAAATTAAATAAAGTGAATTTCAAAACATTTAATTTGTTTATAAGACAAATAATTAACTTTATAGTTTTAATCTTTTAAATTATACTGACAATATTAAATTACTTTTTATTTTCTATTTCAGAGGAAAAGTTTATTCCATTTAATAGTAAGTTATAAAAAATAAGAAAATAGCAGTTATATGGTTAGTAAGTGATGCAGAATAGTACATTTTTCAAAATGACTTTTTTTACTTTTACCTATTGGAAATCAATACAAGTATCTTTAGCTCTTAAGCCTATAACTATAATCATCATTGAAAGAGATGATTTCCTGAAGATGCCTTTACTCCTTTGATAGAAGTGGGTATATATAATTTATAGCTTTATAAATGAACTATTAATAATTGTAATCTAAATATGGTAATCACATTGTTGAGGGCAGAGATGAAATATAGTTTTTGTAAACAGAATTATGGTAGTAGAGACTAAAAATTGAAGATGAGTCTGCAATGTCATGCATATATATATATATAAGCATAATTTTATATACATTGTATATATTTTTTAAAAACATATTATATTTTTTATATGAAGGATATATGTATAAATAAATTGGTCAATTGATACATCAGGTTATATAACTAAAATATTAAATGTAATCGGATAGTTAATTGCTCAGAAGATCAAATAACATTCAAGCACCAGATGAGCCTTGATCTAAAGAAGCTCTTGAGTCCATCACCCTACTATTGTATTAAACCACTCAATCATTCACATGGCTATTAACTCATATCTCAATTACGAATGGGAAGATCTGAATGCATGTGAGACTAAGCTTCCTACATTAAAATAAAATACAACAGACTGAGACTAGTGGTATTTCAGATTTAAAAAAATAATTAAATTTAATAATTTTATCATGATACAATCAAAATTCTGCAAAATATAGCTTTATATTAGTTGCTTACAAAATAACTGAAATGCAAGTACACATAAAATATCCTTTAGTTAGCATATTGCCAATTAAAATAGGCTTTAGAATCATAAAGAGAAAATTACGAACTAATTCACTTGAGATTAAAAAAAAAAGAAGACATTTCGGAGTACAAGATAGTCGGGATGATTTATTTATATACTTTTTTTGTAATTAGTGAATAATTTATTGCAATGACATTACTGCTATTTTTATATAGTTTGTGATGCAAATTAAAAGGAGAAAAAACACAATATGATGAATTTTCATATGGTTTTATTTCTTTCTAAAATAGTAAAAAACAAACAAATAAATTAAAATTCAAGGACTTATATAGAATTAAGATGTTGAAAAATATGAAGCAGTGTCTAAGAATATACTGTTAAAGTATAGCCTACATCAAAAATTGTATTAACAAAGAAATAGTTACACAATATTAATGATGAGAAATGAAGACTTTCTATTACACTTGATGATGTTACACAGTAGATCAAAAATTTTTAAAATAATATCTGATCAATCACACCCTTCATGGTTTAGCACAATTGGTAGAGCGTCCTATTTGGAGTCGGGAAGTTCCAGATCAAATATGATATTCGAACTTCTAATGAACTCATGAGCAATAAAGCTACCTGCATTTTTCTTATTTTTATCAGTTACCACAAGTCAAGCAGAAAGTATTTTATTAAAAAATAAAAATTCAAAGAATATTTCTTTAACTCCAAATATTCGGATAGCTAATATAAAACAATTCTTTTTTAAATGTGCAAGTGTGGCTTTCAAGTAATTCTAAATAACAAAGTAATATCTTTTAAATGTATTCAAAATCAGTAATAAATTAAACAACAACATTATAATCAGAAAAATAATATTTTCTTAGTGGTATGTTATTAGATTAGAGCAAATATGATGTCTAGAGTTAACAATTATATTTAAGAGATGCAACTAATGCTTCTATTAAATATATTCTTATTTTCCCAGCAAACTGTGAAGAATTACTTCAGCAATTAATAAGTTGATTCAAGATATGATTACACATGAAAATTCTAAAAAAGTTTTAAACAATTAAAAGCTCATGACATATTCTGTGACATAAAACATTCTTATATAAATTCATCCCAAAACAGTCATATTGGGAAAACTTTTTTTTTTTAGAAAAAAATTCTGTTCATTAAAATAAATACATTCATTGCATTCAAACATTTAAATCTGGGTCAAATATATTTACACAAATACAAATGTCATTCTTCTCATACTAAGCACATAGTTGCACATTTATGTTAGAAGACAATTTTTATAACATTTTATATATTTACATTCAATTTAGACATAATATAAAATATGCTAATAATAATAACAACAATAAATTACATTTCAATAATATATTAATTATATAATAAAAATACTGATTATATAATATTAGATAATTGTATATTTTTTCTATACACTAATCCTCCCCCCCCCCTTTGATATATTTTTTAATTATTTTTTTTAATTTCCCTATAATGTTGTAAGCTTCTTAATTCAATAGGTCGATTATTAAATAATTTAGGAACACAATAATTTCTTACTCTAGTTCCATATTTATTACAATATTTTGAAACTATATATTTATCTGTTTTCCTTAGATACATTTCAAATTGTTTTATATAAAGTTATCAAATTTTTTTTCTCTATAATTATTTATTCAAGAAGTTGATTGAATAATAAAATATATTTATATCCACTTTTTTCTTTTTTGATATAAATTTCTTCTATTAGCTCAATTATTCTTTTTTGCAGTAATGTTAATTTATTAATATTACAAAAGCTTGCAAAACTATAAAGCATTATTCCATATCTCAATAAAGATTCACACAAAAATTTATATATAACAATAAGAATATATAAAGTAAAAATATCTTTGATTTTGCAGAACATTATTATAAAATATCTAAATTTATTAATTAATATGTTTATATGATATTTCCAATACATTTTTTCATCTACCATCATTCCAAGATATCTAATATATTTTACTTGTTCTACCTTTAAGTACATTATCATTACATATTACATTATTGTCATATAAATATGTGAATGCAGATGTATATCAATATTTTTATATTTCATGTGATGAGAGCATATTAGCACACATTTTGTTTTTTTCTCCATTTATATAAATTCTTTCTGAAAGCACCAAAAGACAATTTTGCTAAGATTTTTTTGCTCTTCTTTAATTGCAATATCAAAATTGCTATGTCCATTCATAATAACAATATCATCTGTATATTAATATATTGATTCTTCAATATTAATATTTTCTAGATTATTTATGAAAATCAGAAACATTAATATATTAATATATTGAGGAATTCCATATAAATTTTTTTGTTCATTACTCAATACATTTGATATTTTCAACACAACATACCTATCATTTAAGTCAATTCCACAATTTTGAAACTATGAATCAATTGCTTATGCTCAATAATGTCAATAGCCTTATAAAAATCTAAAAAAATCACAGTTATATATGTTTTTTCATTCTAAAAACAGTTGTTTCTTCCTTCTATGAATCCACATTGGTTTTTATTAAAAAAATTATTTTTCTATTATTTTAGCAATTGAAGGAAGAATAGATATAGCTCTGCGCTATAATTATTAAAATTATTTTTAGCACCAGATTTATAAACTGGTCTTACTATTGATGTTTTTAATAATGTAGGAAACTCACTACTTTCTATTATTTTAATACATTTTTTATTAAAAAAATTAATCACTCAAATAAGGGAAATTTAATTTCAAAAGGCTTAGATTATTATATCTACACAAGAGAAATATGTAATTATATGAATTTCCAATATTATCAAAAAACTGATATCTACATTTTATATGAAAAACTTTATACACACACACACACAAAAAAAAAAAAACCCTTAACTTTTTTAAATAACTTAACTTTAAAATAATCAAAGCGTTATTTGAATTTACCAGTATTATCAAAAACTGATGTCTATATTTTATATGTAAAACTATACACACACACGCAAAAAAACACCTTCCTTTTTTTGAATAAAACTCCACGCACTCACACATCAGTAAGAGTTTAAAAAACTTAAGCGAACCACTTAAGTTTTTTAAACTCTTACTGATGTGTGAATGCGCGGAGATTTATAATATTTAAAATAATAGCGCATTATCGGAGTTACGATCTAACAATTTCAAGATTTTCATCACTTTATAATATAGATTTACATTTATAAGTTGTGTTTGTCTGACCGTGGGTGGTTAAATATGAGACACTGTCTTTCTCCTGCGATAGGTTAAATAGATTTGTACAATTCAAAAATTGATTATAATATCAGGCACACAATAGACTCAAGCTCTGATTTAGCATGATCAGTGAAAATTGGCGTATTTATAAAAATGCACTCTAAACTTAAGTGATTCACTTAAGTTTTTTAAACTCTTACTGACATGTGAGTGCGCAGAGATGTATAATATTTAAAGTAATAGCGCATTATTGGAATTCAATTTCTGATCTAACAATTTCAAGGTTTTCAGCACTTTCTAATAATATATTTTTTTGAATAAATTAATTTTAAAATAACTTGAGCTCTACAGTTTCTTCAATAAAGAGATAATAAGCTTGCAAAAAATATATCTGAAAATGAAATAACTTTCATATTGGCAATTTCCCAGTAATGGAATTAGATTATATTCATTACAATTGTTTTTAGTTTTTCCTTCTATTATTCCAATATTTTTTTGTTATTGGTACATTCAAAAGATATATATTTATCAAAATTATTATTTTTTGCATTTTATGAGTAAAATTAGGTCTTGATCAAACTTATTATTTCATTTCTTTTAAGTTAATAATAGGCAGAAACTGAAAGAATTAAAAAAAGAAAGAAAAAGACTATAACTATTGAATTAGTTCAATCTAATTTAAAAAATCTAACCAATAATTTTCTTGGTAAAGATGATAGATGATATAGCAGAAATATAAAAAAAAAAAATAATGGTAATTAATTGATGAAAAAATAAATTATTTACAAGAGTTGATCTGCCAATTTAACATTATATCTAGTTTTTATATGAATGCATATTTAAAATATATAGATATATAGCAAGTTTCTATATTATATATTAGGATTTTAAATTATATTAATGATAAATAATAACAATAATATATAAATTAAGCATAAGAACTTTCGATTATGTTGTAATCATCATCAACCGAAGCCACTTTAGCATTTATTGTTATTTAATTTAAAATTTATATATAGAATATTTTTTTATAGACAACATGTTACTTTATATATATATATTAAGATTTGTAATACTACAATTTTGGATTCTCAAATAGTAACCAAATTGTTGTCAATAATGATTAAATGCTTCCACTTAGTTATGGGCAAAGAACTTAACATGGACATATTTCAATATTGGTATTAATAGAAGATCCCCCCCCCCCTTTTTTTTTTTATTAAAAAAAAACAACTTTCTAATTTACTTTTGCAAAAACTACAACTCAATAACAACACATTTTTAATGAAACATTATAAAAGTGCATGAAAATCAGAATTGATTTATTAAACATGATGTTTCTGAAAATGATTCATTAACATTTAGTTTTTTTTTTAAAATATATTTTGTTTTGAATAGTCATAATAAATGATGCTTGATAAAAGCATATATATATATTACATATAAAAAATAATTCAAATATTATATGTATTACAATAAAAATTTCAAATGAAAAGAATATAAAAATCTGTTATTATGTTAAATACATACAATGGAATTCACAATTACAAATATATATATATAATAATCCTATTAGTGGACTCACAACTAGTGAATAGTCCTAGCACACTTAAAATGAGTGAGCTATAATCACTTCAAACTATTGTCTACACATTTCTTTTTATATTGAAATCTATACTAAATTTCATTTGCCTCCCCTACCCCCCTATCAAATGTCCTTAAAAAATTATTTTTCTTATTTTTGTTTCAGGCTTGCATTCTTTTCTTTATCTATGTATCTTAATATTTCATTAATAATATATAAGATGTTAGTTATCACAGTTGTATCCAATGCTAAACATCATTTAATAAATAATATAGTAAACCTTTTTTTTGCAGGTTTTCTTATCAAGTTTATTTATCATATTTGCAATGGGAAGTTTTTTTTTTTAAATGCTTTTATTGAAGTTGGAAAAGCTGTTATTTTATCAAATAAGACAAATTTATCTTAAATTTTGCATGCCAATTACTTTTCTTAACAAACCTAAGTGTTTCAATACAAGAAAGTTGACCAAAGTTCAGAATAAATTATGTAAATTACAGAATACTGTATAAAACAATAAATATAATAATTACTTTTTTACAATAATTATGTTATTTCATAGTCATAATAAATAAAGAACATAAGAATAAGCATAGTGCAGTAATAACAAAAAAAATAAATTATTTGGCCTACATACCATTAAGTAAAATGTTTTTACTCACATTAGTAATTGAGAAATTAAGAAAAGCTAAAAATACTTAACAAACAAAACAAAATATTAAAGAAGCTTCCAATGTGAAATAATATAGGTACAATAAATAAATAAAAACATCTGGTGATCATAATTTTCATTATATAAATTATGTTAACAAGATTTTATGTCATTTTATTTTAAATTAAACCAATTATTATAATACACACACACACAAAATCACTAATCAAAAATTCTACTATTATTACTTTTCTCCTAATGAAAATCTATTTACACTGCATCCAGTAGTGCATTCACATTCATTTCAATTTATTTTTGTATTCTGGATAAGATTATGTCATATTTTTTAAAAAACAAAACTAAAAGAATTGCAACTGTGTGCCAAGAGTTCTAATATTTTAACAATCTTGAATTAACTATTATGGTATTTTTCCAAATATGATTCATAAAAACCAGATATTTAAATTTTTACTGATGTAGTTTTGAAATTACAGATTCTGCTTTTAGATATATCCATATAATTCTATAATTAAAACCACTTCTTTTCTTTTCAAAAACTTTATTTGATATATATATCCACTTATTTCAAATAAAGTTTTTGAAAAGAAAAGAAGTGGTTTTAATTATAGAATTATATGGCTATATGTATTGTATATTTTGAAAAGAAAAAAGGATTGAGTCGTGATTAGAAACAGAAGTAAATGGATTTGTGCTTTTAGATACTGCAAGGAGAATGTTATAAAAACTATTTGATAAATTGAATATTTGATTCTCGTAAAAATAAATAATATTAAAGTAGAACTAAATTGTAAATTACATATTTGAAAAATTTTTGACTTTCAGAATGGATGATCAACAATAAATGTAGAATTTTATAAAATACTAAAGGACAAATCAATGGTAAATTACATATATTTTTATTTTTCATTTAAAAAAATGCATTACTTAATGAATACATAGTACAATAAAAATGAACTGGGATAGTAACAAAATATTAAAAGATAACATTCCAAAGAAAGGTTAGAAAGAAGTTCTGGTCTGATGCTATTCTATTGCTGAGACAGCATATGTGATTCAAATAAGATTATAATAGTTCAGCAGGTGTGCCTCTCATCTTCTTCAGAGTTTGGCTTCAACTTATGAATGTTCAATCTCCTGGATGTTTACTCTAATCTGGATCGATGTAGTGCTTTTGATGGTCGAATGTCTGCTTAACATTATGGAAAAATATTTTATTTTTCAATGATGAACTACACACATAAATGTTCAATTTTTCAATCAAAAATATTTTATTATCCTACAATCACAATTATTTTTTTTTAGATTACTTTGTGAAAAGACTAAAAAAAAAAAAAAAAAATTAATCTTACAGGAAAATAATTTATTCTTCAATTATGAAATATGGATAAATGTTCAATTTTTGCAACTATTTACTTATTTAGATTACTTTATAAAAATTAATTTTTATTTTATTTAAGTACAAATAAATGTTATAAAAGTACAAATCTATGTTCCACAATTTATGTCTTTAAATACACATCAATGTAAAGTATGCTTAATCTTCGATTTATTGATGCATTGGGTAAAAGCAAACTTTTAAAGAAAAATTGAAGATAGAACATTTACTATATCAGTCCCAATTGTAATTGTGTGTTCATATACAATTACAAAAGAACTGATTACTCAGGCTAGAATAAGGTAGAATGCTACAGAAAGCACCAAATTGTAGCTTATTTTTAAAGCTTTCATATCAAATATAACATTACTAGTTTTCTTTTTTCATTTTTAATTTCAAGATGACTAGATAAAAATTTTGACTTTAAATTTCTCATAAACTTATACACACAAATATACAAAAACATTTATTTTTTAATCATTTATAGCAAGTTTCATTATGAGATCATAAAAGATATTTTTTTATTATTTTTACAAAAAAAAAAAAAATTGAATAATATTATCTTATGCCTGGGAAACAATACTGTTTTAATGAAGTCAAGTGATAAGACTAGATTACATGGACAAAATAATTGATAATAGCAACTAAGGTGGTGTTCAAGACAAAATATTCTGCTGAAAAAAGATTTTTTTTTAAGTTTTATAAAATTATGATCCAAATACTGTGTTTTAGTGGAATAAAATGATATATCAAAAGATGCCAATTTAAAGACAAGTAAACTCAGTAATGGTGCAGCTGGAACTAATTATAAAACTTGTTTAGCAAAGATAATGTTTAATGGAGTAGATACAGCATATCACCTCAATTAATGTTTCATATCCTGGTGTAGAATATTTTTGACATGAGTTAAATATAAAGCTCTACAAATGGAGAATTTCTGTTGATAAACATACATTCAAAACATTTTTCAAATCAATAGAAAAGCATGGAATTCTTGCAAGTTATGGCTTCTGAAAAGACATTGTCTTATAAATAAAAATAGTCTGATCATGACAATTAATTGAAAGAGAATGTAAAAAAAGAAAAAAATTAGAGATAGAGAGACTGTGATGTTTTGATTTTTCCAAAAAATTACTCATTTTACAAGACAAGGCCTAGTGGTATTGGAACAAAGTTTCTATAAAAATTCTGATAAATTTCAAAGTATTGCTTGCATATCTAAATATCTTAAATATGATAATACAGTTGATGTTTCTTTTATTTCAAAAGAAACATATTTCACTTAAGATCAGAATTAATATCAGATTTAAAAAAAAAAAACACTTTTCAATTGGGTCTGCTACACAGTTTAAAAACAGAAGAAAATTTCTGAAGTACATATTACCATATAAGTAAATTTGGATCAACCTGAATGACATTTCTATGCAACAAATCATAGTAAAGGAATATGTGATAGTCTGGGGTAAATCATGAAAAGACACTACACATTAGGGCAATTTTTCAGCATCCTTATAAAAAACAAATTGTACTATCATTTCTTCAATAAGATGCAAATTCAATATCTGGTACACAAAAATTCCATTGATTTCTTCCTATATTAGATAAAATATTACTGATGATGGTATTTTTAAAAAATGAACAATCTTTGTTAGGATAACATTTGAAATAAATTCTCATACTAAAAGTAAAAAAAAAATGTAATTTTTGAATTCAATTATCATGTGTGACTTAAAGTGGTTTTAGCTAAGAACAAGACAACTGAGATAGTTCAAGTGAAATTTCCCCACTATAAATATTCTACTCATTCTTTTAAGTATTTTGATAATAAATTGAAACTGTCTATGTCTCAAATTTTTATCTTGGTGAATCTTGCAAAGAACAGTTTAAGTCATTTATATGGAATGTCTTGTGATAATGCTTGCAAATATAAAGATACAGTCAACATTTTTATGTTTAGAATATTTTAACAAGATTTATGTAAAAAAAAAAAAAAAGAGTTATTATACAAATGTTATATTGCAAAAATTTTTATTGTCTTCCCAAGCCCCCAACCCCAATTAATTTAATAAACTTACGTTGCCATAATAATATGACAGCACTGTTCTTTAATGAATATTTCTATAGTGCAATTTTCACTACACCACTTTCACGTAAGATAGGGACTGATTTCTATCCATTTTTAATATTTTTGCATATTCACTACTTTTTTGCAGTAATAATAAAAAATGTGCCAATGGAGCATGTAGTATTCACAAAGATAAAAATTTGGGACACAGGCAGTTTCAGTTTATTATCAAAATATTTAAAAGAAGGAGTACGATATTTATGGTGGAGAAATTTCATTTGAATTATCTCCTCAAAGTGCTAAAAACAGATAGAAACCAGTCCCTTCCTCGTGTGAGTCGTGTAGTGAAAATTGCACTACAGAAATATTACTCATTAATGGATAATCTCTTTAGTGAATAACTAAAATTATTAGTATACTTCCATGCATTGATTTATGTCAAAGTTGTGAGAGCAGCAAGTTTGATACTTATGAATAAAACTGTAGTAATTTGGTATTTATATATATTGAACAATGATAAAGATAAGTGTAAGAGATTATGGTCAAGCCAACTTATGAATGCTAATTTAGCACAAAAAGTGCACCTTGGGGATCATACATATTTTTCGTCTTTGATCATATGTTTATAATTACATCCCTTCTCAAGGTGTTAAAAGTGGATAGAAACCAGTCCCTACCTTGTGTGAGAGTGGTATAATGAAAATTGCACTAGTCTAGTGAATGACTAATAAAAATTATTAGTACTATTCTTTATTTTAAAATAATTTTCTTTCTAAATAATTGAAAATTTGCATTAAAAGTTCAAAATGTTATTTAATTATTTAGTTTTTCTTTTCTTATATTTTTCAAAAATAGTAAAAAAATATGATCCCATAACCCTTCACAAACGACGCTATGATAAATACATTTTAGAATTGTGTTTTTTTTTTTTTTTAAAGTTTGAAATTTACATTTGTGATTAAGTCAAGGTCAAAAATTTTATTAAGTGACAGTAAAGGTAGTAAACTCAATATATAATTTTTTACTAAATTGGATTTATAAATTTATTATAGAAGTGAAAAAATTAATAAATATGTTTTAAACCACTGTCTACAATATAATTACATTAGATATTTTTCTATAGAAGTATATAATATTTACTAAGGCAATAAACCTAAAGCATATGTGCTTGAAAATGCGAAGATAGGGACCTCCACAGGTCTTAACCACAAGCTTATGCATTGGAAGAAAAGATGGGAAGTGAATCCAATAGTGATTCCATCAAACATTTGTGTTTTAAAGGTTGAATAGCAGATTTAATCAGTGGCTTTCATGATACACTTCTTTTGATGTACAGTTGTAAAAAAAACTAATCCTAGACACACTCCTAAAAGAATAACTTCTGGTGATTAAGTTACGAATATATTAAATAACATGCTACTTTCTATTTTGCAGCAATAGATTTAGCCTAAAAGCTTTTTTTTCTCTCATGAAAGTTTATTTATATAGTTTTAACTTTTTGAGAGTACTAGAGAAATATCACAATAACTATATGTTAAAAATTCTAAAAATATTACAAGAATTTTTGAACATCATATAATACAGAAATACTAGAACTTTGAAATCAGAAGCAATATCGCAGATAAATGGTTGATATTACAATATATATAATCAATAAAGCAAGTCATATATAATGTGGCATTGCTTTTAAAAAGATTGTATTTACAAATATGCAATATAGGGAATGCACTTATTAAATAAGAGCTTGTTTGAGCTTTTGTAATGCTTCCTATATTACATATATGTAATCATATAGAAAAAACACTGCATAAAGTTTTGCGAGAATAAGATTTGGGAATATCACAACAATAGAGCATTTCAAATGAAATTTTTGATGATATAATTTCATATTCAATTAAATTGCTGATTCTATGATATACTATAATTCTTTGATTCATCATAAAAGTCAAAATGGATAGAATTATTAGAAACAAAAAATTAAATGAAAATGATAACAAAGAAATTAAACAATGAAAGTGGATCTACTGAATTATTATTAGTATTTTTTCTTGAGAATTTTAGGAGAAAAGTAATTTCTCACTTCTCAAAAACATTATACATTACATTGAAAAAAAATTCCATAAAATTTGAAAAAAAATAATTTCAATATTTTCTTTTAGAAATAAGGATGATAAAGATCCAAATAAAATATATGTAGCAAATAGAAATTGCTGCATGATAATATCTTAAAATTGTGTTGTGGAGCAGCTTTGAACTTTTCTTAGCTTTTACCCTCAAAATTGTTAGCACACACAGTAATTAGTGACAACACTTTGGCTTTTCTTTATGAATAAAAGACCAAAGAAAATTTTAATTATAAATATAAATACTTCTGCTATAGATTACTTCTATTCCTTTCTGTTTGTTTTAATTTAAATTTTCCACAATTTTCACTTCATATAAATTGAAGTTTTCATTTAGATTAATTTGTATATTTTTATCAATTTTATTTAGTTTGGTCTATTAAATAATTTGGATAAGTAATTTTAATCAATAGTTTACTGTGCGTATGATAGCAATTTATGATAAGCATTTTAAATATAAAAATTTAGATGGAAAGAATTGGCTTTGGTTATTTTAATAAATATTAAGTTTTTATCCTACTTTTAATATTTCTTTTTTTTTTTTTTTCCTCTTTATTTTTTAGTAAAGCCTATCAAAATGAGAAAATTTTGTTGGTAATATTTTAATAAGAAAACGGCAATCTGCACTATTTACCAAAAATTCTCTTTCGAATAAAAATTTCATAACAACTAGTCTTCACAGACCCTAAAGGTATGTACACGATCACAAATGCAAAAATTTAACAATGAGCAAAGTACTGTAAGAAGTTCTGAATAAATCAAAAAATGCTCTGATAGTTATAAAATTTATATATGATCAACTAAGGCAGAATTAACTTTGTAGCTTTTAATAGGTTTTCTTTTAACAGAGTTACCAAAGGTTAATTTATTAGACAAAATACAAGAACAAAATGATTCAATCTTCTAACCCATCTTATAGCTGTCATGATATTAATAGCAGAATTTTATAAATGTAAAAAAGGTGAACTAACCTATGAGATAAATCAGCTAAAATTTAATTAAGAGAAACAAGTTTAGCTTATCCACTAATGAATGGACTTATATGAACAATTAATGATATATGGATGTACATATAATATTGAAATTACAAAGACTCGTAAAATCTTGGATTGGTTTCGATAAATGGGAACTGTTTAGATGAAAGTGTTGTGTTGGTTAATGAATATAGATTCTCTTGTCTTTCATTTGATAATAATAGTGTTGATTATGAGTGATGGTGTTGTTGACAAAAATTTGAGACTATTCTGCTGTAATCATGGATTACATTTAGCCATTTTAAAAATTATGGTGAAAAAGAAAAAGAAATTGAAGACTTAAAAGAGTATAAAGACTGATTATATTGATATTGAGGATGAAGCATCACAATATGAATAAGTCAGTGATCTTGAATCAGATAAAATTAAAATGTCCTGATGCAAAAAACAACTGCAGATATTCGGAAGATTATAAATGTATTTAAATATTCAACAGTTAGAAAAAAAGTATTACAAAAATATGCAAAGATGAACATAAAAAAAATTATTATTGATATTAGATGGCAAAACAGAATAAGTTATCATGAAAGCAATGATTGAATGATTTTTGAAAAACAAAATACCAATTAAAAAGATGCTAAATGAAATATGGATAATATGTGGAATTTTTTATTATTAAAAATTGCCATATATATTATTGAGAATATTAAAACCTATTTTAGTAATTGTTGAATGTTTAAGAAAAAAAATCTGTGGAAAGAGCTCTGAAATCTTTGCAAATTTAGAAAAGATTAACAGTAAAAATTTAAAATAAAATAACAATTTCTTCCAAATCTTCATTATTAAGAAAATATAGAATAGTAAAAGAAACAACCTTTTTTGGAAACAATCTCAATAAGTCCAATTATAACAAAGATATTTTTTAGTTAAATTCCATCTAATACGAAAAAGAATTATCTATTCAAGATCAATTAAATTTAACTATAACAGAAACTTAAAGAGAATTAAAATCTAGTAATCATGAAAAATATGGAATTCTCAGTCAACAATTTAACATTTTTGAAACAAATGGCAAAAAAACATACATATGGAACACTTGACAGATGCTTTGTTTACAATTAAATCTAAATTCACATAAAACAAATACAAGCTAAAGATCATAACAATTGGTAGTAAGATATTTTGGTAATATTATTAAGTAGTTTTAATGAAGTTTTTCTCTTAAGAAAAGATCCATATCTCACTTCCATACAATAAATTTAGCAGAATATTAGCCTAATATAATTAATTATGTTATTATAACTAAACACCTTATATTTTATTTGATAAGTGCAACCAATGCACATATAGTCTGTACTGCATCTACTAAAAAAACTATCAAAATATTTAAATTAATTGTCATTCTCAAACTGACAACCAAAAACGCTAAAAGTTAAAATTTTTTTTATTCTTTTTTAAACATTAATTACATTCTATAGATCAACATTAAAATTGGCAAAAATAGTACAATCATTAGCATAAATAATGTAAATCTAGATACCAAGAAGATGAAATTTTTATTTTTAATCAGATTCAATTTAAAACTTTATTACCATAAGTATATTATATTTTGACTCTTTCTTTGGAATTGCTTATAAATTATTTTATATTTACTTGCAATAATACTTTCTTTTATGTCAAGTAATAACAGTACAATATAAATAAATTCTCATGGAGAACTAACTATTTTCAGAGACAATCATAAATCTTGATTAACTAAGTCAAATACCTCTAATAAATTGTTAAAAGGGACAAATAAATTATATCTTTGTTTAAATTAAATAGAGATGCTGCAAAACTCTCGCGCTCATTACTATATAACAGCCAACCAGATCGTAAATACAAGACAGCTTTGTTTATGATATTTTTTTTTGCATTTGTCTGGTAATAAAAAAACACAAATATAATATTTAAAAGTCTTTAATATTACTTGCTTAGTAATAATATTTTAAGACATTTTTGTAATGTTTTCTATTTCTTTATTTTTATAATTTGGAACAATACAGAAGTATTCTTAGATCAGTTGAATAACTTTATAAGTTCTTATATGTTTTTTAAAAAAATTATATTAAAATTTCTCTACATATCATATCAGAACCTGTAGTATTTCTGTTTTTAAGGTTATAAAGAGATGCTTTAACTTGATTAAACTTAATATGTCTAAATATAAACTAAACATCTATTTTTTTTTTTTATCATTGTTTAAAAAGTGATCAAAATAATCTCTCCACCATCATCATCATCATCATCATGTAAGTTATTTGATAGGATTATGATATTATTCATGTCCACATTGCTTTCCATGTGTTAAAAAAATCTAAAACGATTGCACTCAGCAAATGACTATCTCTTTTTATCCAGCAATCATTTATAAGTCTTCTGATCAATTGTTGAATACCTTTAAATTTTTATATTATTTATGATGCCATTTTTTTTTTTAATTGAATCATTAGTAATACAACTTTCTTAGAGAGTCAATCAGATTTTTTATTATTTAAATAAATCCCAAAACAAATTTGGTTATATTTGTGATATTTTCCTTAAGAAAATTTTATGCCTTAGTAACATGACATATTTAAAAACCCAAAATAGCAAATTTTAATGTTTAAAATTATTGAAAATTATTAGCATCTGTTTCTAAAGAATAAGCATCAAATTTATTATCAATATGCTTGAAATAAATTTATTTTTAATACAAAACTGTCATTTTAAATTTGAAATTTACTAAACTAAAAGTGCCACAAAATATTAGCTTTTTTAACACTCTCATTTTTAATTATAACGCAATTCACAACATGCCATTGTTTTGATGGAGAATGAATGAATATGTTTTGTTGTAGTGACTTTTTTTTTGTCTAAGTAAAATATTGGTGATAGTTAAACTATGTATTATACAAAATTCAATAAAAAACAACTCCCACTTAACATAATAGCGCTATCAGTAGGTTGCAAGCTCAATTTTAAAGATTGATTTTAACATTAGTAATATGTACTAGAAAATGTTAGTGATCAAACATAAGAAAAAAATTTCAAATTTTACACAAACAATATTATGTTATGCACTCGTATAAATTATTTATTTGCCAAATTTGTATCAGAAGCTTGCACATTATTAAATGAGCTACATAATTGCAGGGGAAAAAAAAACATTTTTACTCCATTTCTGAATCATGATTACAAACCATGAAATATCTATATCAACTAGAAGTTAAAAGGTAGATATCCCTTCACTACATCACAAAGTATAGGGCAATAAAGTTATAAATGGAATAGTCTTGAAGTTTCCGAATCCAGTTATTAATGAAGACTATTAAAGAAGTGAATAATATTTCTGTAGTGCAATTTTCACTACATCACACTTGTGCAATATTGAAACAGGTTTCTATCTGCTTTTAACGCTTTGTGGAAGGATGCAATCATAAACATATGACCAAAGACATGTGAAAAAGATATATGATCCCTAAGATGCATATGTTTTGCTGAACTGGCACTCATTAATTGACCCAGATCATAATCTCTCACACATATCTTTATCATGTTCAGTATATGTAGATAGCAATGACAAAAATATGTGAGAGGCAAACTGATAAGTGCTAGTTCAGCATGAAATGTGCTTTGGAGATCATACATTTTTTTCATGTTTTTGGTCATATGTTTATGATTATATCCCTTCACAAGATGTTAAAAGCTGATAAAAAACAGTTCCTATCTTGCGTGAATGTGGTGGTGTGAAAATTACAGAAATATTATTCATTATAAGATAATCTCTAGTCTAATGAATGACTAATAAAAATTATTAATACTATTAAAGAGAATTTCTATTATTTAGATATAATCGATTTCATTTAACAGAATTCTAATTCCCAAAAAATGATGTACCCAAAAGAGATCTCACTATTATGTTTCAACTACTTCATATAGCAGTTTTCTTCAATCAAAAACTATATAACAAATTATATGCAATAATTTCATATTAAATATTTTATTATTTATAAAAAGATTCTATTATAGTTTACACATCTGAAATATAGCATAATCATATGATCAATATATTATACAATACATATTCTACTACATATGATCATTTCATATCTGGTGATCTAATATGTTCATAAAAATATTAAATAAACATTTTATTCAGTCACTTTGGAATTAGAGACATTTGAATTTCCCCAAAAATGAATAGTCTGATATGTAGATATATATAAAAAATCAGTTTTCTCACACCAAGAGTAAACTAAAAATAATTAAATAAAATGTTATTTTTTGTTTTCAGTTTTTAACAATGTTTCTTTAAAATATATCATGAACAACATAAAAAAAATTAAAATTATACAATAAAAATTTTGAAAATAAACATGCAAATTTCAAAATGGGATCTCAAAAGAATTGTACTTTTCCAGATTTTATTTCTTTTGTTTTATACTGACAGTTAAAAATAATGATCATATGATATTAGAAATATAAAATCATTAAATAATGCAGAGACTTTACTACAATTTAAAATAATTTATGGAGTTTTCATCTCTTGAATTCTCATCATTTAAATAATGAATTCATTTTTCCATTGATAACAAACATGAGAAATCCTATATAAACTATATATATATATATAAAAACTAATAAAATATTCCAAAATAAATAAAATACATTATTTTTAAACTAAAGAATTGCATTCTACTGTATAATGCAAAACATACTTTGCTTATTGCAAATAGATTAACCCAGATTCTGCATTAAGCAATAGATCTTTTGTAAATATATTAATCCATGCATTTCTGATGTATCAGCTCATTAAATTCACATAAGTGAAACGTGGGAATTCAGATTTCTTAAAATTATAAAAATAGTGATTGACAATTGTAGTCATAGTTTCAATTTCCAAGATAAATATAAAATGCAAAGCTAATCAGGACAGAAAAAAAAGTTAAAATTTTTCCTTTTTATAAAGAAAAACAAAATTGTTTAAACCAATGCAAAATCAGAGGTGTTATATAAATAGGATGAAAATCTATTATAGGGCATGAGATAACACTACAATTAAGATCTAAAAAAAATTGCTTTGCTACACACTTTCTTATTAAACTTGATTTAATTCACATAATTAAAAAAAAATTTCAATCATTATTTTTTTTAAAAAATCATTTACTACTTACAGAATTAAAAAAAAAAAAATCACTATTATGAAAATTAAACATATTATTCTGATTTTTTGAAAAGAATTTAAACAAACACAAACACTAGGAATAGTGTACTATAACTCTATAAAAATGGAGGGGGGGGGGTTAGAAGTAAAAAAAAAATATGAATGACAAAAATCCATTTTTTTTAAAAAATATTGTTATATTTGTTGTCTTTTTTGACATGCTGGTAATTTATAATCTAACATTTTTTTTCTATTTCTTTAAATCCTAAAAAAATTCATAGAACAGTTGAAATATTGATTTTAAAATAGCAATAAATGCAAGTTTTCCAAAAAAAAAAAACGATAATTGAAACTTTATTTTTTAACTGAATGAAATAATACAAAAATACTACACATTAATTGTGCAAAAAATAAATAAATCATATTTTAGTATAAAATATTTAAATAAATATCTTTTTTATATAAATGAATTACCAGTTGTGAAAAAGAGTATGCAAAATAAAAAATATTACATAAATAAAAATAAGAACTTTCACAAAAAATTGACTTAATGTTAAATGATAAGATGACAACAACAAAAATGAAAAAATAATTACCAACTAAAAAAAAAAAAAATTGAATATTAATTAATCATAAATGATGTTTAAAAAACAAACAAACAAACAATAAAGTAACTAAAGAAATTAAAGAAAGATAGATAAAAACTACTTAAGACCTGTTTATCAAAAAAGTAAAAAAAAATTATAACAGCAATAATATAAGTCAAGTAATATCGGGAGGGGAAAGGGATTTATTAAAAAAGAAAAAATAGAAGCTTATAGAATGATTTTAGCTAACCAAAAATAATTTATTAGTTAGGTCATGCTCTCTTCTGAAAATGGTTAGCATTTACATTAGCTCTGTAATGAGATATTATTTTATATAGCGCTATGTTTTTTATGTAATAGTAATATTAGCGATTAAGCTAATGCACATGCGCTTTAAAGATAAATTATAAATAAATACTCAATTTATCCAGACACGAGATATAGTATTTTAGAAAGAATGGAATGAATTCACCCATTCTTTCGACCCAAACGTTTTTGTATGGTCAATGCACATGCTCTTTAAAGATAAATTATAAATGAATATTCCATTGGCTTAATCGCTAATATTACTATTAGCTCTGTAAGTAAAAGCAAATTTTTTTGTATTTTAGTAATTTAATAGTAGACCAAATATGTCAACATATGTTAAAATATTTTCAAAATTTTTTATAAATATCAAAAGCATCAATATCGGAATAAAACCAATAAAAAAATATTAATGTCAAAGCTGGCAATATTAACATTATAGTAGAGGGAAAAAATAGTGTAGAAAATAAAAACAAAAATAGTAATTATATCAGCGAAGAAATGATTATAGATAAGGAAAAATCATAACTAACAGTTGAAAAATATCTGAAAAGAAAGAAGCTGAATACACACCAAGAATTAAACCCTCAAAATATTAATAACAAAACAAAGCTATATACAGTTTTGCATAATAAAATGGCAGATAAATACTCATTAACAATCTTGGACTACTAATAACCAGTCTAAGTTCAAAAAAACAAATTACCTTCAAATTAATGCAAAAGTAAATATTATTGGAGTGTAGCATTTGACAATGTGAGGAGATCTGAACCAGCGATATTTTCTATTATTCATTCTATAGATTGCCTGAGAATTTTTTATTTCTTTATCCTTCATATTCAGATTAAATTGAAGTACTAGATAAAGTAGATTTAATTGATAAAAATAAACTGATTTTCTTTTGTCTTCAAAAGATTTTTTTTTAGCTATCATATATTTAACAACAGAAGATAAAATAAAGTGAAAACCTTATTCAAACATTAAATGAAAATAAAATTTACTACATTTCAAAAGACTCAAATTCTATATTTCTTATACTAAATAAATGTATGAAATTGACTAATACTTTTTCCAAAGCAACTATATTTCAATTCAAATGTGCAGTTATTAAAATAGGTAATAAAACCATATAAATAAATAAATTGATTTTTGTTTAAAAAATGAGGAAAAAATGAAACAGGTGAAGATATATTACACATATTCATGATTGATAGCCTTCCATATATAATACATATCGGAGAGACTATTTCACTGTTTTAATTGCTATAGATCACAGTATATTGCATCCAATTGTCCAGTAAGCAAATGTTCTAATTGTAGTCCCTTTGAAAGAACTGGCCACAGTTGAACTATGCCCTTTACCCCATCATAAATTTCAAGTCAAGGTTAAAGTGAATAGCAGTATAGTCACATCTTGACAACAATGATTAGATGATATTAGAATATAGTGAAGAATATGATCAATCTGATAACATTTTGTCTAATGTTATTTACTTTACTAATTGAAATCCTTTTAAAAACATAAATAAAATAAAAATGGAAAGATTTCAAAACAATATCAATCCACTTATTTTCATAATCCAACTAAAGTCAAAGAAATAAACAAAACTTTTTAGTAAATCAAATACATTATCATCTGAATTATTCTTTGAGGAATATGAAAAATCATTCTTAAAAGAAAAACAAATGGATTTTTATATATTGTACAGTTTTTTTGATACAACATGTGTTTGGCATTCTACCGTAAAAGAAGATTGCTGAGAGAAAAATATATTTTATAAAATATAATGATAATATATAAAAAAAATGTAATTTTTTTTATATTTAATAAACAAGATTTATCACTTTTATTGTAACTACCCTGATAATCAAAGAAAATGTACATGTAGATTTTTTTAAGGTAAGAAAAAAATGTAATTAACTGCAATTAGAAGGGAAGGGAGATGTGATATTTCTTCTCCCTAATTAAATATGGCCAATCGGAAGGTCGATTGCTAATATGAACTTAGTAAATGAAAAAAGATAGAGATTATATAAAATCAAACTTTGTTTAAATTTTGTAAAGTATTCATTTATTTTGTTTGATTGATGAAATTTTGTTAGTCCACAAACCAAAAATGAATGCTATATTAAAGATAATATAAAACCATGTAAGTTATGATTAATATTGTAAATTAATTATAATAAAAATAAGCTTTGAGAGGAATTAAATTCTTGAAGAGATAAAGAAAAACTTGAATAAGTACTTGCACAATGGAATCTGACCAGTGATATAAAAAGATGACTCCGAAAATTTTAATTTATTTCTCCTTTGCTTCGTTAATATTTTTTATGTACTTCATTAAGCGGCAAATTGCAGAGAAAAACACAGAAAGCTATAGAAAAATCTTTTGTTGCATGTTTGTTTTTTACCTGCAGGGATAATTCAAACCAGATGCACTGCTAAGCAGATATAGTCACTGATGCCATCTTCCTAGTCTAAAGTTGGGAGGATGCCTTGATTCAAAACACCAGGCCTACATAATATCATGATCCTAGCAAGCTAATAAAAAAACACTTCAACCAGACCTAATGGATCCCATAGTTAGTAGAAATAAGAAACCCATGACCATGGTACATTCAAAGAAATAACAGCTAAGATCAATGAAAACTCTAATGTTTATCTGAACTAATAATATAAATGTTTAATGAACTAATAAGACAGATGAAAAAAACTTTATTATTGCTAATAGAATACCTAATTAAATTTGTAATTAAGAATGTGTTATATATATCTATTCTATATAATGTTGTACCTATATGTTAATGTTTAATAATATTCAATAGGGTAGTATTAATAAATAATTTTGTATTTATAGTAAGTACTTACTTGTTTATTAAATCTATATGGTAATTTAAATTCAGCAATCTTCATTATTTAGATTCTTCCATGTATGAATGCTAATACACATAATTAATTTATTAACTCTCTGTAAATAGAAACCAGATAACAAAAACTTGTAATTATAAAGGAGATAAATTCCATCTTTATTAATTAACCTTGTAATGATGTGTTCAGCTAATAAGGTCCACTGAACACTGGCACCTGAAACAAATAAATAAAAGCTGTTACAAGTTATAGTTCTCTTTTATATCATATATAATACGATTTTGGGGTTAGATTGACCAGTAAATATAATCGTGTTTTTCCTAATATTTATTTATTAAATTAAAAAGGAGGGACCGATTTGGTCATATCATAAATGTTAATCTGTTATACTTGTATGTATAATATAAATGATTCAAAATCCCTTCAGTAACCTGAATCTATATAAATGTAAATATAAAAAAATAACAAAAGAAAAAGCTTCGACCTAATACAATATATAAAGACAAACCACAAAAATAAAGAGCAAAAAAAAACTATTCAACATAGATGATTGAGCAAAACATAAACATAACAAAATTATCTCATCAACTCTAATGATGAGGCAAAATAACTTCAAAAGAATATAAATATCAATATCCCACATAATAATGATAAAAAATTTGAAACTCTTAGTGGAAGGAAATTGGCCTAAAGTTCATAAATGCAACAGATTTTTAGTAGAATATTTTTAGATATATTAACAATTAATTACTGAAACAAAATTCAGATGCATTACCAACATAAATATTTTTAAAACATTAATCTAATTATTGATATGCCATTTGCTTTTAAATAACCTGCAAAAAGTATTATCTTAATCAATAAAGAAAAAAATATTGAAATTAATAACAATACTTGAAGCATCAGAAACATATCTCTTGAGTATTTCAAACCTTAAAATTCTTGCCCGTGCATATATCCATCAAGAAGGGAAAAGAAATTGGGAAAATTATTAATCAAACACAATATTACATCAATCTATCATAATGGGTGATTTTAAGTGCCAGGTGCAATACTTCCCTAGAGAATTAAATCAATATTTATTGTTTTATTAAACATTCATTTTCAAATATCACCTATTTCTAGCTAAAATCCCATTTAATTTACAACCGAATATTGATGATCTGACAAAAAAATTTATTACTGATTTTAATGTATGAATATCATCAAATATGCATCTAATACTTTGAGAATTTTACATGAAAGATATTTTATGAAAAAAAAATTTCCTTATCACTTAACAATAATGAAATAATTAACATAGTAAAAAATCAATAAAAAAAAATTATATGCTATTATTCAAGAAAATATGCAGATATTAAAATTAAAAATATAACTGGGTCATGTAACAAGTTGATTTATATAACTATGTGTGCTAATAAAAAGATCATACTAACAAGGAATTAGCTTCAGATTAAAAAAACAAAATAACCTTCCAGTGGGAGGTTCCTTTACAAATATAATTAAACAAATAGACAACCTAAAATCTGCTATAACATTAGGATTTTTAAATATTACATCTTACTTCTATAAATCCATGAAGTATTTAATAGCTAATCACTTTACAAGTTTCTTTAACACATTAACTGTGGCATATGCGGATAGACCAATTGTTAACAAAAATATTATTTATAAGAGTGAAAAATGTTAATACTATAAGTACACTTATGATTCAATTAATGTATAATAGTTGAAGATATATATGCTAAAATATCTGCTAGAATATTGTTAAGTAAGCTTAACTAGAAAAATATTGTCTGTCCATTATTCTATCTCTAGAAAACACATTCATCTAGCAATATAATCATACCATGAAGTTGTAATATATGTGAAACAAAATGACCTGTCAAATGTGATGACAGTAAAACATGATTTAAAATGTTTTTTTTGCAAATTTAAACATCATTATTATCTAACTAAACAGATACTTTAATATTATTCCAGAAAACCTCAACATCATATGTGGACTAATAAATTATACAAAAATAGAACAGCAGCAATCAAAAGTTTCTCTAGTATGTCAGATTATAAAAGGCATTGCCCAAGAATCTCTTCTTTCCCATGCTTTATTTGCTATCTATATTGATTCAATTTAAGAAAGATCAGTGATTTCCTGAATTATTTTCCCAAATCTAGGAAGAGAGATAAATATAAAATATAGTTGCCTATGCTGATGTGATAGTGACCTGAGGAATTTCTAACATTTTTAATATTGAGAAATCTTAAAAAATTTTTCAAGATTGATTCTATCAAGTTATCAGAAGACAAATCTTCAGCATGGCAGATATTAACAGGAAGAATATTTTATAAATGTTTACAGCAATTTCAACTAATATCCTTAGATTCCAGTATGAACTTTAATGATCAAAACCAATTTAATAATGAATAAATCAATTACAAATAAATTTTTGATTAAATTATTAACTTTCAATCTGATTAAATAGTCATATGAAAACAAAAATTAAAATAGTTAATTCCATTTTTTATCATGCCATGTAACTTGGAGTCATATAACCATTTAAAATAACAATAGCAAACATTAATATATAAAAATTACAAATAAAACTTTTGTCATACAATACTGTAAAAACAACTAAAAACAATGGTCTTGGATCAACTGACGTTGTTTTGACAATTTATAAAAATCATTTGGAGAAAATGTAATGACCTACTTGACATCAACTTTCCTATCTATCAGCCATCTGATTTGGTAAAATTGGGAGAAAATAGTTAATGAGGTGAGAACTAGCCTAACCAGATACAAGAGATTAGATGAATAGACCTAATATGACTCAAATGTCATATAATGAACTATTAGTATATTCCAAAATTCAATCATGGAGTCAATTGGAAATTTATTCACTTATAACAATGTTAGAAAATATATTACTGGATGAATCATTGACTCCTATTGGCATCAGATTTCTTCATGCTATTTTCTCAACAAGACTCACAGATAGTCTTTTAACACAATTTGTGAAATTATGTGGATCGGATGAAGAAACGTTTTTATATATATTATTGATCATTGTCCATTTCAATAATTTAAAGTCAAATTTAATCTTCTCCAATAACACACTAAGCAAAATTTTGAAAGCAAGCTTTTTGATTGGATTTACATTATTATTGCTAAGATTTATTGCCATTAAGATCTAAGTCATTTTTTAAAAATAAATATTGCAATTCTGTTCAATAGTTTCAAATAATAAGTGAAAGCAGTATTATAAAGATTTAAAATACCGTCTTAAAAAAAAGACTTATAAGTAGCCACAGGAATTATTTAATTCATGGGATCCACTATGACCTAAATAAAATGTGAATTCATTAGTGTACAATTAGTAATTAAAAACCTTCATCAATAATATCTATTTTTATGTAGTAATAATGTTAAGTATTTATATTAAGAATAATGAAAAAAAAAAAAATCAACAAAGTACATCAATGTCTTAATGTTAAGTTCTGATTTTAAATATTAAAAATATTGTTTTTGTTATATATAAATTTATTACATACAGTAAAATAAAATTCCCTACAGAAATAACTGAATTTTCAAAATTTATTGACCAGCACATTAAGAATTGTATCTTAACTGATGACAGTGATAACATAACTCATCAAAATATCTAATTAATTATTTAGTTGAGCAAAACTGATCAACTATAATGTAAGTTTAATTAAAACAAATACCACTCCAGAAACTTCAATATATTATCTAAATAAATGTATCATGTTTCAGGAATTGATAGCATAAAATAGTAGAAACGGTTTCATAAAAAGTTAGTGTTATTAAAAAATGTAGTAGTGTAAAACATTCTGAACAATACTGATAAATTTCTGAATACATTTAAAAAGAATTAATTATAACAAAAATTCATTCTTTCATAACTTATCAATAATCTATTTTTTATAATCATTTAAAAAATATATTGAAAGAAATTAAAGTAGTTCTCAATTTATAATTTTTGAGAATACTATAATTTGTTATAAATAAAGAAATTCAATCATTAGATTGAACAATCAAGTAATTATGCACGGAGCTATAGTCTTCTATGGAAATCAGGATAATCTAAAATATAAAAGCTTGGATTTCATTTCAAAATGATTGTAACATGATACTATTGCAATAAATTTATTTTTCAAAAAAATGATATCTTTTGCCTTATGTAACTCTCATTAAAAAAGACATTACTTTTCTGATGAGTCAACTAAATCAAAATAAAAATATTTTTATCAAAATAGGGCTTTAAAGAAGAAAAAATGGAACTATTGCTGAGAAATGATATAATGTGTAGAAGAGTTCTATAAAAATTATATGGCAATGAAAAACAAAAAAAAAAAAACAACAACAAAAACAATTAATACATCTGAATTGCCCAGCATTCTAACAAAAGAACTGGGATATGCAATTAAATTTATGAAGAAGGGGAACATACCAGGTAATAACAGAATTATGACTGATATCTTAAAAGAAACAAATTAAGAGGTAGAAATTGTTGGAAAGTTATAAATTTAATATTTAAATGATAAAAATATTAGACGATCGTCTACAGCAAACTTTGAATTTTAATCATTAAAAAAAAAAAAGAAAAGCAAACTGGAATTAAGTGGTTTTAACACAGTGTATCACATACAAGTATTGAGAGAAGTTATAGAAAGAGCCAATGAATATGAGTTGCCATTATGCTTTAGATTTGTAGATTAGGAAAAGGCATTAAATTGTATAAGCAAGATGTAGACACAGGAAATTTTTATATTCTGAAGAATATATATTAAAATGCAACAGTAATGATTAGTTAACATAATGATACTAAGAAGATTAACTCTTAAAAGGATGTAACTTTTTATAGCAGTTTTCCAAAAAGTATTTTGTGAATTAAAATGAGAAATTGAGGGAATAAAAGTAAATGGGAATTATTTAAGTTAATTAGATTTTGCAGATGATGTAGGTTTTTTTTACAAATAATGTTTCAAAACTTTAGAACATATTGCAAGTTAAAACAGGCAAAACTCTCCATACAGTAGTGTCACTCAGTGCAAGCCAGTCAACAGATGCCAGAAGGCTTGTGCATAAAATCCCTATCTAGTGCCTACTCATCCAATATCTCCAGTTAGTTTCTAGCTTGTGCCTAATAGGATAGAGGTGGCTATGGCTATTAAAGAACCAAAGACACCAAAATGTATGGGCACTGAACTGAGTTCAGACCTATATGACTATATAAGCTACTGAGCTTAGATTGAAAATATTATTGTGTTTTCAATTTTAAACTCAGAGTTTTGTAGTTAAGTAGAGATAAAAGATGGCTGCTAGAGGGTTACATCCGTGTTCTCAGATCCAAGCTCCTCACTGATGAAAGTCATAAGCTAGAAATTAGTCTGGGGATATTGCATGAGTAGGCACTAGATAGGGATTTTATGCACAAGCTTTCTGACATCCATTGATTACTCTGGCTTGCACTGAGGGCACTACTGTATGGAGAGTCTTGCCTGTTTTAACAACAGTTATGAGTAAAAATAAGAAATGGTGATCATGTGATGTTAACATATTGCAAGAGTTATTAGATAAAAGTAAGACTAAAGTTAAATGCTAAAAAGACTAAAATAATGTTCAATGGATTTTTTCAAAAGGAGAAAATAAAGATTAATAATGATTAATTAGATGCTAACAACTACAAACATCTTTGTCAGATTATGAATACAGATGGAAACAAATTGGATGGAGGTTTTTGATAGAATAACTTAATATTATAAAGAAATATGCCTATGTATTTGGAAGAAAAAAAAAGGGGGGGGGGGTAATAAATGTATTTTACCAATTCCTAGTTATGAATCTGAGCCTTGCTCTTAACAAAAAAGCAATATAGAGATTTCACATCATTCATAAAGAAATATATATTAGTAGTAGCAAAAAAGAGGATCAAAAATATAATATATGAGCCAGAGAATAAACAGGTGTTATTAATATCATTGAAAGAATTAAGGTTGAAGTAAACTGGGCTGGACATATTGCTAAAAACGATAACAGATGGACAGTTAAAATCTTAAACCAGATCCCAAGAAATAGTAAAAGATCTAGAAAGAGACCACATAGAGATGGATAGATAATTAAAAAAGTTTTCTGGTGTAATGTGGAAAAGAGGCTAGAGAGGAAAAATTGGATCCTGCAGTGGATCAGTAATGGCTGAAAATGATGACATTTTTATGCAATGACTTTTGTGATAAAGAAATCCGAACAGTTTAGAAGAAATACTCAAATGACTAACAGACTTTAGAAAGTTTAAATTAAATCATAATTTCCCTTCTTATATTCAATTGGTATCAAACTAATATTCATTTTATACAGTTCCATTGCACAAATGAGAAATACTCTTGAGAAAGAAAAATTATTGAAAACATTTTCAATAAGCAACTCCATTCTTGGAATATATAAAAATTCATAGTTTGATTTCAGTTACAAGAAACATAAAATCCTAAAAAATATAAAGCTGAATGTACTAAAGAAATATCCTAGATAATAAATTGGTTAAACATCCATACTTATTAGTGGTGAAAACCATCAATAATTGTGCTAGCTTATAAGTTAACTATACACTGATAATGAAGTAACATTGTTATTTATTCATTTTCACCCTGCAAAATTCATTTATTTATCTAATAAAGTAAAATTCATTTAAAAATTTCATCAAAACAAATATAAGAGTAGAACACTAAGTGAGCAATAGATAGGATTAGAGTGCAAACAAAATGAATAAAATTCAATTTTGTTCATAACTTTTAAAATTTACATTTACTTTCAATTAATGCAATTTGTAACAAGTATGCTGGATTTCATTATTTTGAACAAAAAAACTAAAAAATAATAGCTTATTGTGAAATTCCAATTTAAAATTTAGTATGTATGTTTTCAAAATGGTAAAGTTTAGCATAATATTGTTTTAACTATTATTTTTAAGCAATTGATTTCCAAAATTTTGGGTATGTCTTCTCAAAATCTGAAAATTTTTATCATATCTATGTTATACTATAAAAAGGCTAAACACCTCATTAAAAATTGAACAAAATGGCTTTTATTTCACTTTTTTAATTTGCTCCTAACTTAAAAAAAACTATTTCTGCATGTATCTACACAGCACATTAACCATTTAAAAAAAAAAATTCAAATTTTTTGAAACTAAGACAACTAAATGGTTTGAATAGTTACTTATAAAGAACTGATACCAGGGCAACAATCATACATTTTAGTTATAATCTAATTTTCATTATTTCTGAATATAGAAAAGATAAAAAAAAAAAAACAATAAGAAAAAGTGATTTTTCCCTTAGTTTATATTGATTAGAAATTAATGATATATTGAAACAAGAACATGTAAAGTACATTCATATGCATCCACATGTTGACTTTTTTCTAGTGATCTTGATGAATCTTATTAATAATAATTGAACTATTACAATTTCATGATCATTCTATTTACATTACCAATGTTTTATATTTTATAGTATATAACCACTGGTCACCAGCTTATAAGTTATGATTGAGTTCCTGACATTTATTCTTTAAAAGCTATAGTGAAATGGAAAAGTGTGATTACCTTTATGAACCAGTGACCAATAACCTATTACAATCAGTCATTACTCATAATTTATAATCATTATTCAGAAATGGATGACGTAAAAATAGACTCTTATAACAATGTAACTTCCAATAAATATTTAGAATATAAATCGTCCATGCTATTAGTCTCAATAAAGATTAAATAATTAAATAAATGAACTTAACCTAATGGGACTTAAATTGACTTTGCAACTTTCAAACCTCATTCTTACCAATGTCTGATTTTTAACTTGTTTGCTGTTTTTTTTTTTTTTTAACTTATCATAGAAATAATCTTTAAATTAAAACTGTAATTTACTATTATTACTAATATGTAGAACACAGACTATTTAAATTATACATATAATATACTATTTGATCCCTACAATTTTATTTTTATGGGTATTTCTTTGCATACAATCAGTTTTATCCAATACAAGCCTTGTTAAAAGCAAAAATATATGCATATGTTATTATTCATTCAGCATTAATATATTAAGTGCAGTACTAGATGAATAATCACAATATATAAAAAAATTATACCCAGCCAATCACACTCTTCAAAACTTTACAAAATGAAGCTTTCAAAGAAAATTGTAAACTTTTTATATTATATGTCATATAGATTCAACTAATAACACTAAATTAAACAATAGTTTTACAAACCTTTTAAACAAAATTGAAAACATAACAAATCTTCACAATTTCTGAAAATCAATATTTCCAGTTTTTGCAAAGATCAGAATAACATTGTGATGTTACACTCTCTAATTCAAGGCTATAATTGTTCAAATTCATTCTTCAGAGATTATATAGATGTGATTTTGAAGTCTATTTAGCAGCTACATTTTTTGCAAAAATGTTATATGCTTTACATGGTCAAATGTAAAATGGAAATATGCATTTGAGAATGGATTCTAACAATCCTATTATTTTTTTAAAAAAAAAACCTCATGAAGAAAATACAAAAAAAAAAAAAAGAGAAGAAATTGATTCAAAATTTTAAATTATTCTACACAGCACTTATCTTAAAAAAAAAACAACAACAAACAAACCCTGATATGATATGTGTTAATGTATCTCAAGTAAATGTTTTCAACTGAACATATTCCTTTTTATCAAATTTTTGATGTTACTGTTTAAAATACATGTTAATAATTTAACCAATATTTAATGCATTAATTAATAACAGTTAATCATTTCAAAACAGAGAAAAATATAACAATAAAACCCAATATTTATTGTTTAATTTATGTATTGTTTAGTACAATACTAACATGATAATGGACACATAAATACATCCTTATGAATCCATTCCATATAAACAGAGAAAATAAAAAAACAGCAGAAAATAAAACTACACTATAGTCAAAAGAACATATTTAGGTTTTTAAAAATTATTTTGAATAATATAAAACATCCCTTTTAATTAATGTTAAATTTTCAAACTAAAACAATAAATTTCTGATTATATAGTGTACGTAAACACACACACACACAATTTGACAATAATGTAAGCTTTTATTTTGCTTCTTGTATACATTCCCAATAAATAAAAGTAAATCCACATTTCTATATGAAATATATATTAATTTATTATGCTAAAAAATTTTTATCAAACAATAATATTATTTAAACAGTGTTTCTCAACCTTTTTCTCTCTGCAGACCGCTTAAGATTCCAGAAAAAATTTCCACAGACCAGTAAATAATTCAAATAAATTATCTTAATGTTTTTTATCTGTGACATAATATATACTTATGTTATTGGTTCAATTCCTGAAATGCATGCTGTTTTTTTTTACTCACTAGTCACTGATATTATGTCCTAGTTAATATAAAAACCTACTCAAAAACACAGTCATATTATTTTCATACAATAAAATTACAAAAAAAAAAACATCACAGAAAAATGAGCACAAAAAATATTGATTACCCATAAAAGTACACTTATAAAATCACAAACTATACAATGTTAATTAAGAATAATTAACAAATATTCCATAAAAATCACAGAAAATCATATTGACCAATTCAAAAATTACAGGTCACATAATAATTATTGTAATATAATCATATAATAATTGTTACAAGAAATAATGAATATAAAAAATCCCCACAAAATTAAAGGCCAAGAACTGTCATCAAGATAGTAGTAGTAAAGGAAAATGATTTTCAATTAAAAATTTTAATGTAACTGTTGCTGTTGTTCACTTTTAATTACTTAATAACTGAAACACAGGCTTATTATATACCTGTGTCTATATATATGTAATATAGGGTATATGAGCACAGACTTTCACACAACCCACCACTCTCCACTCTTAATTACTTAATGTAATTTACGATTTGGTGTCAAATTAAGTGTGGTAAAGAAATGAACCTATGCAAAGGCAGTTTCAGAGTTTGTTTTTTATAGTTTTCATTGCCAAAAATTCCCATTCACACAAATATGATATAGCAACGGTGATGAGCATTTTCATTGTCTTTTCATGTAGACTTGGGTATTCATTTTGATCCAAAATTTATTTAAATTCATTGTGAGAGTTTGATTCTAATGTCAAACCTAAACTCATTTCCAAAAGACATTCTTAAATTTGTGGTGTTATTTCTATGATTTCTGAAAGGATCTGTAATCTATAAATCCATCTTCATTTTGGATGGAAAATCTTTTTCAAAACCATCATACAATGATAGTATATGGTGATACAGATAATTTTATTTAACTTCAATTTGTCCACATCTTGGTGCTCATTAATAAAATCATAGTAAGTAACAAACAGATCACAGTTACTTTCTTTTACTCTACCCAGCCAAAATTGAATTTTTTTAAAAAATCCATCAATTTTATTATATAAATGAAATACATGCTTCCCACTAAATTTAATCATTAATGTAGAAAAATATATCACTTAAGTAAGCTAGTTTTGCAACTCATTCAATTTAACAAAAATAATTTGCAAATGAAGATTTTTTTTCAACAAAGAATATTTCTACTTCTGTTCTTAATTCAAATAGCTTGTTTAGCATTTTAACTTAAAAAAGTAATATGACTTCAGTATAAAATAATTCCTCGTATTCTGCTCCAACTTCTTGACAAAGTAGGGCAAATAATATGGAATTTAAATCTTTTTTTTTTACAGGATTTATAATTTTTATAAGATTCAGTTAAGACTTCATTCAACTCTGAGGATAAATTTTTAGCTGCAAAATCTGCCAATGTATTATCCAATGTGCAGTTAATAAATCAGAGATCGCTACTTCTTGAATTTTTTAGTAATACCAAAATGCTTGCCTACCCAGTACTAGCTGCTCTGCCAATACATAAAGTTATACAATTTTTCCAATCCAATTCAAGCTTATTAATGTATGAATTTAATGCATTAAAAATTTCAGTGCTTGTTGTGTATAAAGTTACTCCTACACAACACAGAAATTCCTCTTGGATGTCTTCAAAAATAAAGTCAATATATCTCATATAACAGATTTAATATAACTTTTTTGGCAATATCAGACGATTCATCAATTTCAATCGTAAATATTTTTGATTCAGTAATAGTTTTTATTAGCTAGTGTTCTATGTTCAATTTGCCTTCTAATAGAATCATTAGAAAGAGGTATAAATCTGATTTTATCAGTAGTGGATGATCCAAACATTTCTGAACAAATAAAATTGATTTTATCAAAATTTCCATGGCAGTAAATAATTTTTTGCTTTTACCATTCCAAAGTTCTACTAAATAAGAACATTTTAATAGAGATTTATTCTGAACAAAAGTTTGTTTAAATGTTTTTTTTTCTATAGAACTACGTCTTGCTTTTTATGTTCAAAATATTCAAGGTTTTCCCCCCTAATTCTGAATGTTTCGACTTCAAATGTAAATTTTTGATGATTTCATTGCATTATTAGATCAAGCATCATAATAGATCACACACATTGAATGTGCATCTTGTTTCTTAGATTTATGCTGCAGAATAAATCCATATCACAGATAATCATCATTATAATGACTAATAAAGGACGATTTTTCTTTTTTTTCTGGTGGGCTCCTAATTTCAGTTTCATTTGATTTTTCTTGAAAGTTTGAACTCTTATTTATGAAATAATTTATTTTGCCTCCTTGTGTTCATTTTGTTAAAAGCTAAAAATATTTATTATATTATTATATTGTATTTCAAATTTATATTAATATTTTATAATACATCGAGATTAATATTCCAACCCTGGCATCTTAAGTATATGAAATACTCTGAATCTAAGTTAAAACATTTTTTACAAAATATTTTGTTATTTGATTTAGTATTGACAAGCTGTAAATGAACATCAATTACAATAATATAAAACAATTTGAAATATAGCTTTAATAGAAGTAATATGACTGATTTAAAATCATGCTTTTTCTCCAAGTTCTTAAAATTAACTTCTCTATATAAATTAAGGAGAAAAGACAGTTTGATCTTTTCTCTAAAAAAGCTTTATCTTGTGCTTTGGATTGAGAGTATTTCATTTACTTAATAGATCAGTGTTGGAGTACTAATCTCAATGTATTATATAATATTAACTGCTGAGAAATTTATATTTATTAATATTTTATATATTTTTTCTAGCCTTTAGACTCACCAAATCCATTTTATAATGAATAAAAAATGTAGGCAAAAGCTTACAATAGTTACTTTAAAATGCTATTTCTCAGTTTTGCTCTAACTATGATTTTAAAGTGGGGTTATTTCATTTTTAATGTAACTTTTTAATACAACAAAAGAAACTTTTTCCATTTACTTAAGGAAACAAAGTAATTTATTTAGAGAATTTACTAAATATTTCAGCTTATGTTTTTTAATCATTACAATTTTTTTTCAATAATATTTTAAGCTTTTCATTTTAATGTCTCTCTATTATGTTTTAATCTCACTATAATAAATAACTAATAAATATACCAATGAACTTTGTTTTTTTATTTTACTGCATTTTTATAGAATTAAAAAAAAAAACACCAAAATTATTAGTTATTTTAAAATGTATCATTTCGTGAAGTTTGACTAATGGTGCAATTTGTATGATAAGGCAGAACCTACATGAGATCAGAGGCACTTAAAAGTAGATTTATTTTCATTGAAAATTTGTTTTGAAATTTATTTTGTAATATCACATTAAGGATATTTTTCATGAACCAGTAAAATTTTACTGCGGACCAGAAGTTGAGAAACACTGATTTAAATTATAATTTAAGAAATAAACTTTGACATCAATTTATACATATTATTAGTAATTTTTTATATCATTTATAAAATATTGATACTTACCTAAAGGAAATAAATCTGTATGCTCTAGCCTCCTTTCCTGTTGCATTGTTAAAAATTTATGTACAGTGGGAGGAATGTTTTTTATCCTACTAAGTAGTTTCAACTTTTTATTCAGTTTATGCTGTTTAGGTTGTATATGAATAACAGGAATATTATGAGTTATGTAAGGTGCTATTGTAACTGGTGATAACTGAGGCCTTGACACACTTGGAAGTAAAGTCAAGGTAGTAGTGGTGGTTGTGGTGGCTGTTGTAGTTGACAATGTAGATAAACCCGCATATTGTGATGATGATGAAGATGATGGAGGCTGAGGATATGAATATTGCGGAAAGTCCGTTGGAAACGGAGAGGGAAATGATAATGTTGGAACAGGTGGAAATCCCAACAATTCTTGAGGAGAAGCAGCCAAAAGTTCAGTTTGAGTTGGCTCAAGAGACTGCTCGGAGGGGCTAGCCAATGGTGATGATGTTGTCACAGGGATCACCACAGCTGGCTGACTAGATTCCTGTGTTTTTCTTAATTTATCCAATATTTTATTTTGGGCAATTTTTGCCTGTAATCGATTCATTGTTTTTGAGGTTTTAAAACTGGTTGCTTTCACTGCTGCTGCCACAGTTGATAAATGTGAAGGAGAAGTGATAACAATAGTAGTTGTTGTTTTAGTTATTTCAGGATTAGTTCTTGTAGATTCTAGTTTGGCAGTCAGCTCTGGAAAAAGTTTTTTAACAGTTTCAGTGTTCCCTGTGTTTGCAGATTGCACATTTTCCGTTTCCGAATCAGGAAACGCATATGGATCATCCTGGAGACCCGTGTCCTCCGTTGCATTGGTTTGAGAAGCGTCTGTTTTTAATAACGCTCGCAAGCGATCAGCAAAACGCAATTTCCCATCATTTGTTGGACTTTCTTTTTCTTTTTTGCCTTTTCTTTCTTTTTTTGGTGCCATACCCAATACTTGCATATGACTGTTACAATATCTGAAATAGATCAATTAATTATTACTATATTATTTCATATCAAAAAAATAATCATAATTTGCTTTTATACATTTTACAATTAAATAAATTTCAAGTTTTAGGTAAAATTCAATTTCTAAACTAAAGTACAGGATTATTAAAACATTATAAAATTACTATTTTAAAAAAGTCAAAATACATATATTAAATTTTTTTTTATTATTTTAAGTGCAACCTGATTCTCAGACTAGACTATTATAAAACTTGCAAATATATATTTATTGCAAAACAAACAAAACAACAACAGCACTATCTTAAGATTCACAATCTATTTCTTAAGTATATCCAAATGGAAATTTTGAAACAAATAATTTTTATAATGTGATTATGCATGTATTAGCATGATTTGTTTTAAATCTTATTCTAAAATGTTTTTTTAACTTTAAAAAAATGTGAAGAATAGTGTATGTATAAATATATAAAACAGTGTTAAAGATTCAGTTTAGACTAAGTGCAACCACTTGTCACCACCTATTTCTTAAATAGCAACATATATGTGTTAAAGATTGAGTTTAGATTAAGTGCAACCACTTGTTACCATCTATATATTGATTAAAATTTCTTAAATAGGAACATATTTATAAATATGCTACAATCAATTTAACTATTTCAGACATTATACATAATCACTGGAATATGGATAATCATTTAAGTATGAAAATTTATTTATTAAATTCACTGACAATATATAATTTTACATCATTATTAAATTCCTAATTCCAACTTAATTATCTAGAAGGCATAAATATCTGATAAGAGCAAATTAATTGCCTTCCTCAGTGGGATGAATGCTTTGAACACAATCATTCTGTAGTTCTTTTATTATAGTATCAAATTAGTACTTTGTAAATGAAATAAGAGAAGATGGAATTGCCAAAGGCTTGTTTTGGTATTAACCTCACTACTTACTCAATGACTATAGAGTGATATGAGTTGGATTGTTGCTTATTATTATAATTACTTTATTTATAATGCTATGGAAAATTTCAGGGGATGCACCTGGGATGAAGGCACTCATCATCATCACAAGTTGCTACAACATTTAAAATTAAATATAAAAGGAATTACTATAAGTATGAGCATGAAAAATCAGCACTGATAAGATTATAAATTCAAAAGGAATGCACAAAAGCAATAACCATTCATCACCATGAATGATCAACAATAAAAATAAATCAACAGTCAATCTTGTGACTGGATTTGAAATCGGTCTATTACAGACCAGGCTAATTATTTAGCCCTTGAAAACTTAGGACAGCAATACAACATAATAATTTGGATACATAAACTTAAGTGCTAATCCATAATACAACAATTACAAAAATAATGCTGAGACAGTAAAAAATGCTGATCATCATCAATGCTCTGGACACTTAGTATCATTAATATCTAAATAAATAATTAAAATGACATGTAGTGCATGGACTTTTAGGGATCTCCCCTTTGTAGCATCCAAACCACATCATCATCTGGATGTTCATAACACAAAACATAAACCCCTTTCTATAGCAGACTGTTATGCATGAATCTAGCTCAAAGAGCAAAAGCTCTATAATTGTTACTAAGATCAAGAGATATAATACAAACATATGATATATAAAAACTATTTTCGGATTAAATAAAGTCACTGAAATACAATTTTAACAATTAAGTATAAATTTATTAATAAGAAACAATAAAATGAAATTAAAGTCAACTGAGTATGCCATAAATATAAATTCGGCATTCTGATTTTGATTAATACAATAAGCTATCACATTGTGAGTTACAAATACCTCATAATAGGTTTACATAAAACATACCTAAATATAAACACACACACACATGCGGTATAATATTTTATGAACATATTTGAATTTGTCATACACTTATAAATGAAATTCATTTTTATAATACATAATTAATGATTGATTTAACATATATGTGTGTATGAATGAAAATGTGTGCACACACTAGTGTTTATAATAAAAAAATAAACCTAATAAACCATATATTTTCTCAATACACAATTCCATGTTAAAAATATACATAAAATTCACACATAAGTGTGAATATATATTACAAAAAATAGATAGTATGAAGTTATTAATTAATTCATTAAATATATATATATATTACTTCTTTGACAGTCCATAAAAGTTTTTCTTCTTTTTTTTAGGTTACTCTTGATTAATTACAGAAAGTTATTTTGTTTTCCAATGTAGAAAAATTTTTGGATTTTTTTTTTACTTTCAAAATAAAATGGTTTATAAATCAATCCTTTATTTTTAAACTTAAAATTCAAGCAAAAATTATTTGTTTTACTTTTAATAAATAAATTGAAAACGGTCATTTATTTTCTTTCTTTACTCTAGTTTTAGTTGAATAATTTAGTCAAAAATTATTTACCTTTAAAAACAGGTATCTGTAAGTACTTTATATACACAATGCAGTACCTTTCTATGCTTCATTGCATATTGATAAAACTGTGTATATAGCATAGTTGGTAATCTCTTGGCAAGCTGGTCTCTGTAAAATCAGACTGGCTTATCATCTTCAGGAAAGATGTAATCCGACAACTGTTGACTTGCAATGAGCTCCCTTAAGACTCTGTGCTATCTATTACACACATATACACAAAATATGAATCACATAAAAGCTGTCACATCCATGTGAATCCAAACTCTACCGTAGTAAATTAGCAGTGGCGGGATACATTGTCTCTTGCCTTCAGTTATAACTTCATAGTCCTCATGCTGTCATAATCTGTAAAAACTCCCCTATCTAATCTTTTCTCCAACCTTTTTCTGGTAAAAAATACACAGTAATTAAAAGTAAGTTTTCTTTATCTTGATTGAAAAAAGTTAATGACTCTTTTCAATTTACCCTAATCCTTTTAAAAACAACTTTCTAGGATTTTTATCAAAGTATATTATACAAACTTTAATTAAAATTTTTTTTAATCAAAATATAGTGGAATTTTATCTATTGTAACATGAAAACACGCTTGTTTTACTTTCAAAATCAGAATTAATAAAATATTAATTAGATCTTTTTAAATGTTTAATTTATAATAAATTTTTTAAAATTCAAAATTATTTAATCCTTAATTGTTATTCCAGTGTAATATAGAAAATATCTACAAAATTTTTATTTATTTATTTCTGCTTTTCCTTTTAATTTTATATAAGTCTGGACACACACCCTACTATGTTGTTGTATGCTATGAGACATAACTGTCTCAATATGCTATAATCAATTTAACTATTTCAGACTTTGTACTTTAATCACTGGGATTACAAATAATCATTTAATATTTTGGCAAGTATGAAAAACTAATTATTTATAAAATTCACTGATAATATATAATTTTACATTATTATTAAATATTTAATTCCAACTCAATCATTTATGAAGGCAGAAATAATTTATAAATATCTGATAAGACTAAATTAATTGCCTTCCTCTATAGGATAAATGTTTTGAGCATAAGCATTCTGTAGCTTTTATTATACTATCACATTAGTAACTTATAAATGAAATAAGAGAAGATGGAATTGTCAAAGGCTTTATTTTGGTACTAACCTATGATAAATATAATTGAAAACTGATAAATATAAATAAAAATCATAAAATAAAAGATAAACTCCAAATCATTAAAAAAATAAGAATTAAAAATTTAACATAATTAATGGACAATTTTTTAGTTTATTAATACAATTGATGCCGTTATCATATTTCACTGTTTTAATGCTTATTGATAATGACTTTCTGTTAACATTTTGTTTTCTATTTTTGTTTCACCAAGTGTTCTTATTAGCCATATATAAAAGAAATACAGAATATCACTTTAACATACTGCAAAAAAAAATTATTCATAATTTTATTGCTTATAAAAAAGTTATATTATATGTGTCAACATATAAGCCAAAATATATATATATTTAAAAAAAAATAATTTCAAATGCAATCTGATTCTCAGACTAGAATATTTTAAAACTTGCAAATATATATTAATATACATTTACTGCAAAAAAAAAAAAAAAACCCAAAAAACAACACTATAAAAAATTTACAATTATTAGAAAACTACTTCATTCATTAACACACTTTTTTCTCTTAAGATTAACTAACTTTCTTAAGTATAGGGGATTTGAACTCAGATTTTCAAGCATCCTTCAACTATCCACACTATCTCATTCAACTGATGCACATGACCACACACATGTAGAAAATATAAATAATCACCAGTACTGTATTTTGTGCTAAACCAGCACTCACCAGTTGGTCCAGATTATCATCTCCCACACATATATATAATCAGTGCTCAGTTTATATTAAGATAGCAAATGTTCATACGGTAATAGTATGAATACTGAACCCTACCGTTTGATGGCACTCTTTTTCGCCCAATCCACATCAATATACCGATTCACGGGCTGTCTGTTTGTTTACATAATATTACCGTAAAATATTTTTTTTGGTTTTTTTTTTTTTCAACCAGTTTTTAATTTTTTTTTTAGTCATCAGCCTGTCTGTTTGGTTTACATAACATTACGGTAAACCACCAAAGTTTTTTTTTTTATTCCACCCTGGTTTTTTTTTTTCTTTCATTTTTTAATAAACAAATACTTTGTTTTTAGATGGTCTAGGGGTGTTGGTTTGCCTTTAAATTATTGACTAACTGTCCGTCGGTTTCTTTACCTAATATTACTTATGGTAAACCAATGTCCCCCCCCCCGTTTTTTTATTCTTTTAAAAGAAACAAACACTTTGTTTTTGATGGTGTTGGTTTGCTTTGAAATTATCGATTAATGCTCCATTGGTTTGTTTATACAAAAATACGGTAACAAACACTTTGTTATTTTTAGATGGTGGAGGAGGGGGGGTTGGTTGTTTGCTTTGAACTTATCTTCTTTTTTTGGTTGATGTTTTGATTTGCTGAAAGAATTCAACAATTCGGTACTTTGGAATAAACCAACACTTGGTTTTTTAGAGGGTGGTTTGATTTTGAATTGTCGTCCTTTTTTTTTTTTTTGTTAATTTATTAAGAGGCTTTTCTATTTTTTTATTTTAAATCTTTCTGCTACAGAAAGCTATATTACATGATAGCAAAAAGTTTTTTCTTAATTTTTGGGCCTTTAATTTTAAAAAAGACATAAACAGTTCGTTTTTAAAGAACACTTTTTTTTTTAAGCCAGGGGAGGTGGGTGGGGTGGCAGGAAAGGTTTGTTTTGATTTTTAATTATCGACTTCTTTTTGGATTTTCTTTTTAAACATTTTATTATGTTACCGCACAGTTCTTTATTATTATTATTTTATATATATATATATTGAGTGAGGCTTTTTGAATAAACTCTTAAACATTTTTTTTATTTTGGTATAATAAAATATTACCTACTTTAATTAACTGTTAATGAAACTTATCAAATATTACCTATCTACTTTCTAATCATGTGAACAACAACAAAAAACAGCAGCTTCCCATAAAATAATGTATTGAATCAAAAATAAATGAAACTTTGGACAAGTTGTGAAACAAAACAAACAAGTAAATGGTGTTTTTTTTACCATTTTCGGAGCATAAAACAAAAGCCAAAGGTAACATGCAAATAAAATAACAGGGAAGCCTCAAAGCTGTAAGTAACAGGATTTTGGAGCCTTCGAACCAACTTCCCTTACAGTTCTCGTACAGATTCGCACATAAAACGGGCATTTGCATGCAAAATCGGAAACAATTCTGCTGAAAAGAAGAACCTTTTCAAGTTGTGTGCAGTTCAAAAGCATAGGGAAGCGTATGTGCCATCATGACAATACTTAACATGGAATACAAATTCCACTACGCTTTCTAAAAAATTTCCGACAATGAATTTTTTGCAGTTTTGTCTCTTTCAAATATGGCCACTATTAAATCAGACCCTAGCGAGAGTTTAACAGCGCTAACTTGACGAATACTGTCGCAATGCAATGGGCGTAGTATTTTGTTACATAATCGTAGAATACATTGCTCTCAGGTGGCTTGTTATGGCTCAAAAAACACCCATTGTAGTGTCAGCCATAAATTAAGGCCGCTAAAACGGTATATTAATGGTGTTTTGTAAAAAACGACGCCATCAAGCGGTGGGGTTCAGTATTCATACTATTACCATTCATACTTTAATGGACAGGCTTCAATCTATTCCAAACCTCCAACTTTTCAGCCATCCATATCATTAAAAATCTGAAGATGAAAACCCAAATCCCATGCTGATGACAATATTATTGCCATGCCCATGTTGACCTCAAGTCACTCTGATGACCCCTCATCTATAGGACCTTATCCATTTAAATACATAGAAGAGGGATAGGCAGGATACAAGCTTGATGTGTAAATAGTTGAAAAACTGGCACTCTTCACAAACCTGGAGCTTAATTGTAAGTAAAGGGGACTTGAACTCAGATTTTCAAGCATCTTTCAACTACCCATACTATCTAATACAACTGATGCACATGACCACACACATGTAGAAAAAGATAAATAATCACCAATATATGTATTTCGTGCTAAACCAGCACTCATCAGATGGTCCAGATTATCGTCTCCCACACGTATATATAATCAGTGCTCAGTTTATATTAAGATAGCTAATATTCATACTTTAATGACTCAAGGTCAACATGGGCATGGCAATAATATTGGCGTAAGCATGGGATTTGGGTTTTCATCACCAGATTTTCAATGATATGGATGGCTGAAAAGTTGGAGTAGACTGAAGCCTGTCCATTAAAGTATGAACATTTGTTATCTTAATATAAACTGAGCACTAATTATATATATGTGTGGGAGATGGATAATCTGGACCAACTCATGAATGCTGGTTTAGCACAAAATACCTACATTGGTGATTATTTATCTTTTCTACGTGTGTGGTCATGTGCATCAGTTGTATAAGATAGTGTGGATAGTTAAAGGATGCTTGAAAATCTAAGTTCAAATCCCCTATACTTACAATTAAGTTCCAGGTTTGTGAAGAGTGCCTGGTTTTCAAATATTTAACTTTCTTAAGGTATATCCAAATAGAAATTTTGAAACAAATCATTTTTATAATGTGAATATGCATGTATTAGAATGGTTTGCCTTAAATCTTATTAAAAATTTGTTTGTTTTTTCCAACTAAAAAAGTTCACTGCAAAAATTATAGCAAGATTCTCGTTAAATATATATCATTTACACAATAATATTACCAGTCAAATATACTCATTATCAAATTAATTGGAAAATATTCATAATTACTAATGAATTCACAAATATCACTATTTTCCAATATATTTAAAGATTACTTATATTTCCCAGTGATTATATAAAATCTAATCATACACCTCTCTGCAATATTTATATATAAAGGAAGCAAGTAGCATATAATAATTAATGTTTTATATATAAAAAGCTTAAAAAATAAGTTTTAGATTAAACAAATAAAAATAATCTGGGCATGGTTTAAGTTATGTGCAAAAAAAAAATCATTAGCCATTCTATAGATAAATAAGCAAGCTTCAAGCTTATTAATGTAAAAATCACATTAAATAATAAAAGTAATAATACATTATTTAGAGTTTAATGATAATACCCTTTAAATAAAGATATGCACTACAACTAAGTTATTATATATATAATAATAAAATTTCTGAAATTTGTAAACTATGCTTTATGAATATGTAAAAACTAAAATCATAAATTAAAGCTCTTGGCATTATATCTCGGATCTTAAATTATGGTCTATATTTTTGATAAAATGCATTATTTTGCATTTGATATTTAATAAAAATTCAAATACAATTTCTGTTTGTTATATAAAATAAAACCTATTAAAAATATTGTATATATTAAAAAAACATCAAAAAAAAATTCAAGAACAACAAATAAGTTATTATTGCATAATACTTGATTACAATAAAAAAACAAGAAATGCATAATTATTTGAATTTTGATATCATTTGAAATATATTTATTGTTTAGTTAATATCTTCATTCTTTTAATTACTGTTGTGACTCAATAATTAATATAAATTAAAATAAAAAAAGAGATATAGTAAAATTAAAACAATATTGTTCCATGAATAATTTTTTTATGATATATATGTTGATTACTTGGCCTCTTCTTGATTACTTAGCCTCTTCGTTCTTATGCCCGCATAATGCGGGCGAGTTTTCAAATTATAAACCCAGTTTAAGCTTATTATTAATGAAAATCTACGCAGTCCATGCATACACTTTTTACACCTCCGTTTCCATCTTTCTTTCTAGTTTTATAAAAGGTAAGTTTTATTTTTCTACAATAAAAAATAAAAATTTTATGATAATTTTTGTGATCAACTAAATTGAATTTTTTGTTTTTCTCTTAGTTATTTCAATGTTAAGAGAGTAATATGTATCGTGAAAATTATATAGGAAAAGATATAACTTTAGACCGATAAGCTTTTGGAATGAACATTATTGGAAGCCGAGGGTAAGTATTTATTTTTATATATTTTTTAATTATTATTTTATTTTTATATATTTTTTAATTATTATTCATACTTGATAAAAAAATATATGAAAAAATTATTATTGAAACTAACATGTACGCTGATCAAAAAAATAGCTCGTGATCATGCAAATGTATATCGCGAATTATCTGCATTTTTTCGTATGATGTGGGCGTGAATCCAGTATTTGAATTAGGTGATATGAGACAAAGATAAACATATTTTGCAAATATTATGACCCGATTTAGATTTTTTTATAATGTCTTGTCTGCATTTTAATAATAATAAAAATACGCAAATGCTAAAAATAAAGATTTTGACAGTATATAAACTTAGGCCGATTATACATTACTGCAAAGTAAATTTTAAAGCTGCATATCAAATGCAAAGAGAGGTGGCAGTTGATGAAGCTATTACTAAATTTATGGTCATAGTAGCAGGAAGCAATACGAGCCCTCAAGACCTATAAAGACAGGATAAATAATACTACATTGCACTGACTCTAAACTACTAACTTATGTACCCCAAGCTTAACTCTATAATGAATTTAGTATTTCATTCACTTTTTTATTTTGTTTTGTATATTGTAACAGTATACATATGCCATTACATTATTTTAAAATTAAAATAAAAGGGAAAAATAATCGTAAATAAAATTGATTCATTAAAAATGTAAAAAAAAATTAAAATAGTTATTTTAACATATATATATAATTGCACAGATGGGAATCTTTTAAAAAAAAAATGATTATTTAAAAAAATTATCTAAAAAAAAAAAAAGAGATCTAAAAATAAAGTTTAATATTTTTTGTTTAAAAATAATGAAAAAGAAAAATGTTAATTAGTTTCAATTTGTTCTATTAATTAAATCTAAAGCAAACGAGCCCTTGGACATTTTGTAATGGAAAGGTCAGATAAGAGATAAAACTCTCAAGCAGATTGACCAATGGGCCAGAAAGGAAAACATCCGGACCTGTAAGAACAGATGACATCATGTGTGATCGATCCGTAGGATATGTGATAAGAGAAGCCAAAAATTATAGAAGATGGAAATATCAAATTATTACAGCCTTTTTACTCACTTAGAAAATGAAGTAACTGTTGATTCATGAACGGCATTGCGGACCCTGAAATATAAGGGTCTCTCGATGAATTAATTTCCTGTTATACACCAACTGAGGTGGCCTTCCAAATTGGATGATTACCGAAATGCAGCAAACAATGGACTGGTCTTCCCAGAAATAATAGAAATATTCAATGGACTTCGAATGGATGGCTGCAACACATCATGGAGAAGATGGACTTCAAATGTACCATGGAAAGTATGAACTTTTATCAATTGAACCTTTTAAATATCTCTTCAATAAGTGTTTAATTTGTAAAAAATATATTTAAGTAAACTCTTATCTGACCAGCAATAGGACTCTAAGTTGGTTAATAATCTTTTTATTTATATATTAAGTTTGCTAATCAATCATTTCCATTTTTCACTTTTCTGTTATAATTTATTTTATGGTTTGTTGTTTTGTTTACTAACCAAATTATCAAATTTCTTTTAAACTATTAATTTAAAAATGGGCGTAAATGGTTGCATAGATTTGTAAGATTATTAGTTTAAGTGGGTTCATTTTAGATTATGTCTCGTAGTTGAATCGGTGCTGGTGGATGAATGCATGAGTGTTTTATGTCAATGTTAGGTGATGAGGTGTATTGGAATTCTTATTTCCTTGCACCATGTTAGCATCAGGGCACTATACCCAATTGAATGCATGGCCAAAAGTGTAGCCATCGCATTGCCAATGGAAGTGGACGTATTCCCTGTGCCATTGATCTCCTTATACTCTGGGGTGGTGATAGTAAGACGGCCAAGACCGCAATCCCCCATTATAGAGAATGTCTAATATATATATTTTCCAAATGATTACCGCACCAGACAGATGCACATTCCTGTACTGGACGAGGATCATTCTTTTTTTAAATGATATCCTGCTACAAATGCACATTCCTGTCAGCATGGTTTTTTGTATGCTAACATCCTCATTTTGTACTGATCACATTGATATATCAATAAGCTGGCGTTGCTTTGGACGCAAACTTATAACCTGAAGTTAAAAGAAAAAATCAAGTAAATAAATGCGTAATCTATGTAGCATATTCAAGCTTGGTAAAATATTAAAATTGTATTAAATCTGTTAAATGCTTCCATCTGTGCATATAATTCAAATCAAATATATTCACTGGCTAATTTAATTTTCAGAATTTTCCTTTTAATGTGTATGTGCGTAATAATAAAATGTTTAATTTTGGCATTTATTTTATATATTTTATTAATATTTAAAATTAAGAATCAATTTGAATATACAGTGTGATATTTTAAGCTCAGTTTCTCCCTGAACTAGTGACTGGGGCTTTCAGTTCGATAAAAGAGTAACCTCTCCCATAAGTATCCACCTGCTATATAAATTTTCCAGGTTCAAATGGCCTGGTGGTGCCCTGTATGGCAGATAGAGTAAGTGTCGCTTCTCCAACCGTTATAATAAAGTGACTATTTTAGTAGTAATTTTTAATAAATTGCAAACATTATTGAAATTCTTTATTATAATATTCAAATTATACTAATTATTGATCAATATTAACTACTTGTTATAAGGGATGACATATTCATTGCAAACTCCTATGTGGAAATACATTTTGAAGGGCTACTAAGAAAAATGAAAGGTACTAATGTCTTTATTTTACGAAGTTTTCAAGTGATGGATTACCTTAGGTAAGTATTATTATATATCAATTTTTTAGAAATTTTATGATGAATCCAACTAACCTACTAACAAAAATAAAATTTTAAGTTGTATGCATGATAATTTTGAATTTATGAAATAATATGAAAATAATTATTAGAAATATTAACTTTTATTCTTATTTTTATTACTTTGAATATCAATGACTATATTTTTTTCAGTTTAATTACATTCTTTGGTGTTATATGTTTCAAACAATACATATTATGTCATTTTTGAATAATACAAACTTATGTTATGATAAAATTTGTGTCTTAACATAATTTTTTAAATATTCAATATGGCTGCTTCGTCAGCCTAAAGGATATTATATCATGATAAATTTCATAGCTGTGCTTGATATATCATGTGATTTTATATTATCATCGGTATAATAATCAAACTCAATATTCTATCACTTTTAAAATAGAATGTGAAAATTGTTTTCTTTTTTAACCATATCAAGTAAAAATAAATAAAAATATTTAATACAATAAACAAAAAGTGTTTACTATTTGTTATATAGTTATATACAGAAATTTTAAATAGATTCCAATCCATTTTATTTGAATAATAAAAAATTAAGTTTTGTTTTGACAAATTGAAGTAAAAAAAAGCAGCTTCACACAAATAAGCCTAGATTTAGTTTTGCTTAAAAATATTTAATATGATTTATAGCAATTTTGTACTCAATAAATGTAGATAGGCATACTTTTATAATAAAAAAATGATTTGAGATGATCAAATAACAAAGCCAGATCTAAATAATTTTTTTTCATATCTACCTTAAGATACTATATTGCAATGAAAGGTAGAAAGTAAAGTAACACTATATGTAAACCAAATAATAACAAACAGATCCACCAAATAAACAATGTGCATGCTAAAACATATTAATTAAACAGATTTCCATGTATCTTTTGGTAACAATGTGGAATAAAAGTAAGTTAAAATTTGTAAATTATGCATAGAAAGATCAAATATAATACAATTGATAAATATACATTAAAAATATTTAATTCTACAGAGCAAATCACACATTATAAATTTGATTTAACCTACATAAGTGGCTATAATTAGTATTTCCTTCATGATAGATGTATTTCATTTTCAAGTAATCTGTAGTGACATGTAGAATTATCAATTCTTCTTATATTTATTCAAAAACAATTTTCAGATTCTTTATTTTATATTTTTTTCATTCTTATACGCATTTTCATTATTTGGAAGACACGACAATCATTACCAATTAATCTTCATAAAAAAACTATTTTTGTATACAATAAATGAATCTTTGTTATCAAAGTTTATAAAATCAAAAACTATATTGCCTCAAAGTTCTGAATCTCTGGCTTAAGTAAAAATTATGTCCAATTCTTCAACTATGTAGATATAAGTAATATATAAATCCTATTTTTACTCTTAAAATTTTTTTTTGCATTTGCCAGGCAACAAAAATTATGTCTAAAATACTTCAAGATTCTTTAAAACCATATTGGGTCTCAGTTAATCAATAACTGAAAGTACCCTATTCAATAAAAATCTTTGTAAAATTTTTTCTAGTGTACAAATCATGCTAATTATTACAGCCATTTCTATCCCCATTATTTTTATAAATTTAAACAATAGAAGCATCCTAAGAATCACGTGGAATAACTTCATGGAATAATATAATCTAAAAAAAAATCAATAATTTTGAAGTTAATATATCTTCAAAAATTTTCAGAAATTGCATCAAGATCTACAGCTTTTCAATTTTTAAAATCACAAACAAAGTTTTAATCTTATAAAATTAATTATTTTTGTACAAACGAGTCAGTAGAATCAAAAGATAATCAAATATCCCACCAAATCAAAATATTATTATTAAAAAATATGCAGATTTAATAGGATTATCATATAGTTTTCAAATCCATATGTTACTTTCAATGGTTCAGAAAAAAATCTAAAATGACCATAACCAACAAATGATATCTTTTTTGCAATTTTAATCCACAGACTCCTTAACTAATTCCCTAAACACATTATAAACTTCTGCATGGATTCATTTTACTATTCAACTAAACAGAGAATGCCACATTTTCTTTTTTTAGACTACAAGTTAGTGAAAATACAATTACTGCCAGAAAATAATTAGAACTTTTCTTTTTAGTGAATGTAAAAACAGATTTACTCATACCCATAACACTATTCTTAAGAGAATTTCAGGTACAAGTAATATGATCAAACTCCTTAAAAAATCCAAATTGCCATTTTGAATGCTTTACAGTTATAGAAACTTATTACTAAGAAGCAGTTGTTTCTACAAAACAAACATTAAATTTCTTAATGATATATATGAGATAGAAGCTACAACAACAATATCATTTAAATTTCAGAACATATTAACCTATGATCTATTCAATAATCTGCATTAATAAGCATTTATATAATAATGATTTCTTTTGTTTCAATTCCTAACTATCACAGAACTCTATATAAGACTATAGTACTGTTTGTTTTGATTCTTACATGATATTGTATTTAAAAAATGCTAAGCATCATATGTGATTCAGATGGAATTTTAAATAAATCTGGGCAAGTATATGTTATTTTCAAATTATCCATGATTCACTTTATTGAAAGTTTGCCTTGAAATAAAGGAATCACTCTTTATTTAGTAATATCAGAGTAGGATGCAATGTATATTGGTCAATATACTATGGTTAATTCTTTGTCCAGAGTTTCTGAATGAGAAATCAGGTGATTGATTCCTAAGATATTCCCAGCGAAAGATCTTGGAATCAATTGGACTTATTAACATTAACATCATTTTCTAAGTTAAGACCAAAAGTAACGGAATAATATTTACCTTTCCATTTGCAAAGAGCAAACTACAAATTCATGAGAAAATCTTATATGTTAATGAAATTATAGAAATTATGAATCTCCACCTTATAGAATTGTGAAGATAAAAACAAAGAATATATCTGAAAGTAATATTTTTGAAGTAGATGACATCTTTTCCCAATAATGACATTTGCAATACCAAGATATGTTTAAGATAAAAAGATCAGACTAGAACCCTAAAAATAAAAATTAAATATATAGAACTACAAAGGCTTCAATGTGGAAGAAATTGTTTCTTGGCTAAATGAATTAATTTAGAGAGAATTGGCATAACTATGAGGAAGTCCATTAATGAAACCCATAAAAATATACTAATAAAAAAAAACGGTTCTCATCTGATCCTTCGTGTCAGCCACGGGTGGCGTGATTTCTAACCAAAAACACATTAATATAAAGTTCCCGGACTAGCAATTCTCTATTAATATTGACTTTTTTTTTTTGTTTGTTTACAAAGTTTACTTTTTTTCGTTTCTGAATTATTTTTCCCAAATAATATTTTTGACAATGGGATAATAATAGTTGTTTTTTGTTAATTTTTATACGGTTTTGGTTCTACAAATAAATATTTTTGACAATGGGACAATAATAGTTGTTTGTTTAATTTTTTATTGACAAGAGGGTGTTTTTTGGTGTAGGTTCAAATAGTAATTTGGGTTATGTTTAAATAATAAGTTACGGTCTTACTTTGATCGGTTTACATTTGATTGCCGACACTAATTATTGGGAGCGGTGTTTTTTTGTGTGTACGATTGTAGACAACAATTATTGGGAGAAGGGGTGTAACCGTTTAAAGAATAGTAGTCTACGTTACTTTTAGTGGTGGTGTCCATTTGATTGCTGACAATAATTAGTGAGAGGCGTGGGTGTTTTTGGGTGATGATTAAATACTAATTTACCTTCCTTTTATTTTACATTTGATTGCCAACAACAATTATTGGGAGAAAGGGGTTGTTTTTTTTGTGTATGTTTAAATCAAAATTGAAGTTACTGTTATCGGTTATATTTGATTTACAACCGATTTGACTTTTTTTTTTTTCGTTTAAAAATTATGGTTTTGTTTTGCCCAAAATCTAATATTTTTGATAATGGGATAATAATAGTTGTTATTTCTTTCATTTTTATTGACAAGAGCGGGTCTTTTTTTGGTGTATGTTCAAATAGTAATTTGGGTTACGTTTAAAAAATAATCGGTTTACTTTACTTTTAGTGCTTTACATTTGATTGCCGACAACAATTAGTGGGGGGGGGGTGTTTTTGTGTACGATTAAAGAATAATTGTACGTTACTTTTATTTTTTACATTTGATTGCCGACAACAATTATTGGGAGAAAGGGTTTTGCGTTTGTTTTTTTTTGTTTGTATGTATGTTGAAATCAAAATTTAAGTGACTTTAATCAGTTACCATTTGATTGAAAACCAATTTGACTTTTTTTTTTTTCGTTTATAAATTATTTGGGTTTTCCCAAATAATATTCGGTTTGACAATGGGACAATAATAGTTGTTGTTTCTTGAATTTTGATTGACAAGAGCGGGTCTTTTTCGGTGTATGTTCACATAGTAATTTGGGTTACGTTTAACTAATAATTTACGGTCTTACTTTGATTAGTTTACATTTAATTGCCGACGACAATTAGTGAGAGGGTTTTTTTTTTTCTATACGATTAAAGAATAATTGACGTTCCTTTTATTTGACCGTTTGATTGCCGACAACAACAATTATTGGGAGAAGAGGGGTTTTTGGGGCTATGTTTAAATAAAAATTTTAGTTACTTCTTTTATTTTACATTTGATTGCCGACGACAACAATTATCAGGAGAAGAAGGGATGTACGTTTAAATAAAAACTGAAGTTATTTCTTTTATTTTTGACATGTGACGAAGGCCATTTGGAATCCCTCAAACAAGCTTGCCTTTACTAAGTGAACATTTCTGTTGGTCACAACGAGTCTTACAAATGAAAGTCGAAAGATGTTTTTGGACCTCAAATCTGCATATATTTGCCGCACAATCGAATCTTTTCTTTCAGCAGCAGGATGATTTTTTTTTTTTTCTGCTGTAGAAATATTCCAGCGCCGGCTTTCGTGTCTGGCAATTCCCATTTTTTCAAGTTTTGTGTTGTTTGAATTAGCCATCTTCTTGATCTCGGAAAATTTCTCGCTAAAACGTGACTCAAAGCATGATCGTTTAAAAATTTTACGCTACCCCACCCTAATCGAGAATTTAGGAGGCTTATAGCTTTACGAGGAACAATCACGACACTATTTAAATTGTTAAAAGGTAACTACATCAATTCGTCTTAAAAAAAAAAGGCCCCGATGAAAATTTAAATACTTTTGACACGATCAAATTAACACACCCTTGTACTATATTGTTACATAAAATACATAACACAGCATTATGATACAGTGCGTGACACAAACAACTATGGCATTTTCCTCTGCTTTTAGCATCGGAAAAAGCCACACCGTTAGCCGCTAAGCCGAGTTAACACTCTTTCTAGATTTTATCGTAGAAAAAAGACTTGACTCCGAGTTAACACTCTATCTTTTAGCGTAGAAAGAAGACTTAACTCCGAGTTAACAATCTTTCTAGGATTTATTTTAGAAAGAATGCTTAAAGGCTTGGGTGCGGCCGCGGAAACGGCATATTTCTAGAAATTTAGCTAGAAATAGCGCCACCCGTGGCTGACACGAAGGATCAGATGAGAACTAAAAAAAGAATAGTCTGTCATCTTCAAAATAATTTGGCCTAAGAGGACATTTTAATTTTTAATATTTTTTTATCATTTGTTATAAATCTTTAAAAACAAGTGTATTTTCAAAAGTTTTCTTTGTAAAGTTTATTATAGTTATTAGTGAAATATAAATATCTCTCCATATGTATGTGAGAAATAAAATTAGTTTAAACTTAAATCTGCCTTTTAAAATGTGAAATATAAATTATTTTGTAATATTTATTTTTTATTTAACTTCGATAATATTTTTTATGCTAAATATTTTCATAAAATATATATAGATTACATTTTGTCATTATAATAAAAAATGATTTAGTAATCCTTCAATTTGTTTGTTTTATCAATTTGATTTTAATAATCACACCTTTACTCATAATACTTATATTATTTAAACAAAATTTAAACCATTTTAAATTTATATATAAGAATATTCCTTATCTTTTTTTTTTTTTTTTTTTAAAAAGCACATATTATTGTGCACTTACTGAAAACCACATATATATAATCAAAAATGTATTTTGAAGTAAAAAAAAAAAAAGCATGAAGAACTACTTTAATATTCTAATTACAATTAGAAAACATTCTTAAATTAAAAAAAAAAAAAGATGATAATAATAATAATCATTATCATCATATCATTACAATTTTCATTTCTGTTGCAATACAATATTATCAAAAAATAACTATACCCAATTTTTGATGATTTTACTTTTAATAATTATTTAGTAAATTATGGCATAGATTTAAAAAAAAAAATTTAAACATTTTCTATTTTCTTATGTCTTCATAATATGTCAGTACAACTTATATATAGATAATACAGTATAACATATGAGTAATTCACATTACAATTCCCTTATTTATTGCTAATCACAGATAAGTAATTGTTCAGTTTAACATTTTGTTCTATTTATTTAAAAATATGTAGAAATAAATCTTAACCTATAGATATAGAAACAATTAAGATAAAACAAGTAATACTTACTCTCTATCCTCATTGGCTGGAATAGGATTGGTGCATTTTTGACGGTTGTACTTGGCCACAAATGCACATTGTTTGAAGGGAGAAGACTTGTCCTCTAGGATATGTCGAATACAAAATGCATATCCATTCAGACGTCGCTGTTTGCAAAGTTTGGCACTGTAGGAACATAATGGCTTATTATCTACAGGCGAATAGTGGATGTGTTTGCCTTCAAACATCATGTGGCCAAGCATCATGTGACGCGATCCACTGTCAACCAACACATTTGCTGCAATATATATAAAAATAATCATTTAATAGAATTTAAGTAGTGCATTTACTAATTAGTCTGATTTTTTTTAGAAAAAAATATGAAATTTTTGTTTATACAGAGTTGAATTATTTTGAATTATAAAAAAATGTTACCAATTAATTAATTTTAATATAAGATTTATAAAATTATTATTGTTTGTAACATGTAATGCTTTTAAATTAAAAAAAAAAAACCCATTAATTTAAATATACAAGATTTAATCATTCATCCAGAAGTAGACTAGTATTAGCAAAAAATTTTTAAAAAAAATCACAATTCATCACTAAAGAAGTAAATTTTGTGGTTAGCTTCTTATATGTTTGAATAATCAAAGTGATGAATTGAACACAATAGTTATATTCAATTGATTCAATATTATTTTTTTCACCTCCACTAGAACTAAAAGAGATATCTCTAGTTCATATCTCCACCATTATTAAGGTCATTAAGCTAAACAACTCAAAGCACTCTATTAATGAAGCTTTACAAAGTGTATATATTTATCACAAGAAACATAATAAATTTTAAAAAATAAAGATAAGATGAACTTCAAGCAAGAATTAAAGTTGATTGAATCTTATAATTTATCTCACACCGAAACACTACAAGAATGATTTTTATTTTAGATGAAGAACATCTTTTAAGTTTACAAAATCATTTGATTATAGTTAATATCTCAGTAAGCCATATAATATTACAGCACATCTAGTAATAGAAAGCATTTACCAATTTTATTCAGTCAGTCTAAACTAAGTTTTTATTTATATTTCTCAACTGAAAATCTCAACAATTATGCTAAACCATGTAGACAATGGTTTGATTTAAAACAATAAATCAAACACTGATATTTTAGATTTTAATTTTTACAATGCATCTACTGACAAAGCAGTAAAAAATATTTGTTAAACAATCAAATTTTATACATAATATTGTAAAGAATTTTTAAACATTTATAAAATAACAAATTACTTAAAATATTAATTTTAACAGCTATAATATCAAAAAAAATGTGTCTGCTGAGAATGCACAATCAAATTTAGTGCCAGTTTATAGAAATAAAACTGAGCCAACACTAGAGAATAAAATAAAAGTTAATTTTGATAACAAAGATTTTTTCCCCCTCATAGCTAAAGCTAAAATTAAAAAGCAAAATAAGAGAAAATAATATTGGCAATTATTAGGTAGGTTGGGAAGAATAAAAAATTAAAAATGATTAAATAAAAAATGTTTATATTAAGGCGAAATTAACTTCACATGATTATGACTAAAGAAAAAAAAAAAACTAACAGAACATCAATATACAAATATAACTTATCATTTGCTTGAAAGCAAATTTCATATATGTAAAAGAACACTCATTTTTGTTTTCCTATAAGATCACTAATCTTTTCTTCTTCAAACAAATTTTTTTCTATACTCTTGCACAGTTCTCCAATTGTTACTTTTTTAATTATCCTTCAATTAAAATGTTGTAATTTTAAATATTTAAGTGCTGTATTTTTCAACTCTAATTTCAATAGACTATATCCAGGGTCGACAATCTAGGGCACGTGTGCCATGCAGAAGAATTATCAATGGTATTCTGATTGAATTAAAATAGTAAAAAAGAATATTTTAATTAAAGTGCATGTGTTTGCGCCATCACTTACATTTTGCATATGCAATTCACATTTCACCATGATTTAGTTTAATTTACTAATTATTTTGTACAATAAACATACATTTGATCTTTGCTATTTTCAATAAAGATAAAAGCTAAGTGGGATGGAAATATATTTTTTTCCCAGGGAGGATTAATTTTGTCTGGATTTATTTTTTTTTGATGGTCAATTGACCTTTGATATTTTTTGTATGCAATTATGTGTAAATTTATATTCAGGCAGAATATTATATTGATTAATTCATTTGAAAAACTTCTATTCATAATTATATAATAATACATTTTAAGTTTTGGCACATTTAGTTGAAAAAAAAAAAAAAAAAAAGGTTATAGTTAGTGATAGTTGGGTTAATGCATGAACGAAGTCTGCAAATTTTTGATATTGTTTGGATCTCAAAGAAGTTAAAAATCATGGTTTTTTTTCTTTTAAATGTCTATTGTGTAATTAAAACAAATTCTCATAGAGAAAAAATCCAAATGTTCATAGTTTTAAAGAAAAAAAAAAGAATATATGAAAAACTTCTAATTTCATGTTGATTTTTTATATCATAAAAATGACTTTCTTGAAAACATTTTTGAAGAATGCTAAAAAAAATACTTGTTTGATTTTGTTAAAGTTCATTAATCAGTTTTTTAAATTAAATCACTGAAAGTTAAAGGCACTTTTTCTATTCTAAATTACTATACATTAATTGGCAATTTCGTAAACAATTTTTTAAGCACCAATGGGATGAATTTTCTCCAAGCCAAAGGAATATTTAAGCATGTCTTTTGAATGCAATATAATTTAACAAAACATACTTTTCACATATAATCCTATGTATTTTAAAATATTTAATGATCAATAATATAAGATCTGGTTACAATGGGCTTTAAAAATATATATTATTTTAAAGCCCATTATAATCGGACCAATTTTTATACTATATATAATAAGATTGGTAAAATCATGTTGGCATACAGAATAACATTGTAATAGATTTGGCACGGCACCATTAAAAGGTTGTTGACATCTGGTCTATACAATAAATTATATAATTCAAAATCGATAATTTTTTTTCTTTTTATAAAAATTATACACTATTTCTTTCCTCTGACTCATTAATTTAATTCATGATAAGTTGCTTACTTTATCATTTATTTCTTTCAATTTTCTTAAACTTTAAAAACTCCCTAATTTTGTAAAATTTTCTCCTGTCTAATTCAATTTTATTAATTCTTTTACTACTTATGTCCAATCTAATCATTTGTTTACAAATTGTTGTGTTTTTTTTCTTTCCCAGAATTAATCTGTTATCTTCATCAAATATTTCTAGCAACATTACAAAACTAATATAATTTTTTTTTTTAACAAAATATTTGATGCAATTCCTTAAAATACCAATCACACTATAATCCTATTAAATAATTTAATATATATTAAACACAGAGTTCTTCTTTTCAAAATAGTTCATAAATATCCAAAATAGAAATAAAACAAACTAACTCCTTCTTTTTAAAACTTGTTTTTTATATGACTATTACATGGAAAAAAAAAAAAAAATCCGTTTCGACTATTTTATATAGTCTTTTTCAAGGCACACTAAAATAAAATAAAATATATATATATAACAAATACATATTCCAAAATAATAATAATAAAAATAATAAGAAAATAAATAAATTACAAAATATATTCATAACCAAAAATTTACCTTTCCTATTACCAACAATCACAACTCAAAGAGAAACAATTTCCTTTTTTTTTAAAAAAAAATCTCTATATATATATCCTTTAAAACATTTAATTTAAAAACTATTATTTTCTTTTCTGTTTAAAAACTAGATTAAAACAGCATTTAAGTGATAAAAATTCTGCTGTTTACATTCACATGAATAAGTTTAAGCATGGGGATTTTGATATAAAGCTTTTAGAATGTATTAAGTCATATAATGAAAGGATGATAAAAGAAAGTGTATACATTAATGAGATAAAACCAGAATTAAATAGGATGTTAATAGATAAAAAGAAAATAAAATAATAGGTTTTTAATTAAATGTTTTAAAGGATATATCTATAGATTTTTTTTTTTAAAAAAGGAAATTGTTTCTTTTTGAGTTGTGATTGTTGGTAATAGGAAAGAGGAGTGAGATAAGGTAAATTTTTGATTATGAATATATTTTGTAATTTATTTATTTTTTTATTATTATTTTATTTATTTATTATTATTATTTTTTGGAATATGTGTTATTTGTTATATATATATTTTATTTTATTTTAGTGTGCCTTTTATTATTATTATTTTTTGGAATATGTGTTATTTGTTATATATATATTTTATTTTATTTTAGTGTGCCTTGAAAAAGACTATATAAAATAGTTAAAACGTTGGATTTTTTTTTTTTTTTCATGTAAGTCATATAAAAAACAAGTTTTAAAAAGTAGTTAGTTTGTTTTATTTCTATAATCCTATTGTATATTTAACTGCATAAGTTCATCATCTTCCAACTTATAGCTTCTCATATTCCAACTGAAACGTGTTTTCCTCTCTAATTTTACTCTTAGACCAACAACTTCTGATTTTCTGCAAAATATATTTTGACACTGACAATTACTTTCACGTAATTTTGGAATTCTCCATTTTCAACACTTTTACTGAATTAAAATAAAAGAAAATTACAATTTCAACCCTAGTCCAAAAGGTACAAAGAAAAAGAAATATAGAAAAGTTTCCAAAGCTCAAATGCTTCTGTAACAGAATATAAAAAAAAAACAAAAGGAGAAAATTATGGTATGGACATCCAGAAATTTAGCATATCAGCATTTCTTGTAAACCATAACAATATAAAATATCACAAACTAATAATTACAAACAGCTGTTGACATTTTTTCCCCTGCAAAATTAGCCAAGCATGTTATTAGAGAAGGCATTAAACTGTACCAAAATGCATTAGAGCTACATGAACTAAAAGCTGACATTATTAATCTTTAGAAGTCTCAGAATCTTATTATGCAATGTTTTTCTCTCTCTAAATTTTATAATCTGTTCAATGTTTCTTTCCTAAAATAACTTTCTAAATTCAGCCATTATAAATCTATTCAGAATATTTCCATTTTGTTTCTCCTTTCTTACTTTTATCAGTTTTTGTTCGTAAATTATTATACTTCATATATCTAATTTCCTTTATATATATATATATATGTTTGTTTCTTTTCACATGCAACTATTTTTACTGCAGCTTCTTTAATTTATGGTCAATATTAATAATTTAAATATTTTTATCAACAATTAAGTTTATTATGTAAAAAAAATAAAAAAAGGGTAAGTAATAAGAAGTTAAGAATGTTACAGTATATATAAAATTAATAAATTTTAAAAAAAAATAAAGATGGAACTCATACTTGTATTATAGCACTTACACATGATTATTATTAAAAATAATAATTTGAATTTACCTTATCCTATTTTCTACTTGTAGCCTTATATTACTAAACATGTAATATAGGGAGCATACCAATAGCTCATATAAGCTCTTATTTAAGAAGTGCAGTAAAAGAAAATATTTAAAATTCCCTATGTAGAATATTCTTATCCCCAGACCAATTATGGCTCACCTCAGTGAGGAGCTAGAACATTCAGACACTAGATCTAAAATATCAACTCAAAATCCAGCACTTATTTAATACACAACTATTGAGAAGAAAATCTGAAATTTTCAGACATAAAAGTGTCTTTAAATCCAGCTATCTAACTCAAATAGCTGTATGGGACTAAACCAAATTCAGATCTACCATATATTAATAGCCTTAAAGGTAAAATTATAATAATCAATAAAACAAGTCATATATAATATGACGTTGCGTTAGATAGCTGGATTTAGACATTTTTGTCTGAAAATTTCAGATTTTCTTCTCAATAGTTACATATTAAATAAGTGCTGGGTTTTGAGTTGAAGATCTAGTGTCTGAATGTTCTAGCTCCTCAATGTGGTGAGCCATAAACTCAAAACCAATTGGGCTGGGATAAGAATATTCTAGATAGAGATTTTAAATATTTTCTCTTACACACTTATTAAATAAGAGCTTGTTTGAGCTATTGGTACACTGCTTTATTGATTATTATAATTTTACCTTTAAGGCTTTGATGATGCTAAGGCTATTAATATATGGTTAGATCTGAATTTGGTTTAGTTCCATATATCTATTTGAGTTAGATAGCTGGATTTAAATACATTATTAGGTCTGAAAATTTCAGATTTTCTTCTCAATAATTATGTATTAAATAAGTGCTGGGTTTTGAGTTGATATTTTAGATTTAGTGTCTGAAGGTTCTATAGAGCTCCTCACTGAGGTGAGCCATAAGCTCAAAAACAATTAGTCTGGGGATAAGAATATTCTAGGTAGAGCTTTTAAATATTTTCTCTTACCACATTAATTAAATAAGTTTGTTTAAGCTATTAGTACACTCCCTATATTACATATTTGTAAATACAAGCTTTTAAAAGCAATACCACGTTATATATGACTTGCTTTATTGATTATTGTTAAACATTTATGCATGTGCATGTATAGCAGTGACGGAGCGTGATTTTTTTAGGAACGAAAGTACACTTCTTTTTTTTAATGTTTTTATTTCACTTGCCACAACAATTTTTATGTAATAATGCCTAATATATATATATTACACACATTTAGAAAGATCTGAAACTCTCTTATCTGGAAATCAGAGAATATATTATCAATACACTTTTATCCTCCAAATTCTTTTAACATTCTTAAAAGTTTTAACTAAATTAGATCTTAGCATTGTTTGAACTTTTTATATTCTACAGGAATGTGTTACTCAAGTTCATTCTTTCCATATATAAAAACAATTCAAACTGTTAGTAAAAAAAATTGATACTCAAGTTCATTCTTTCCCTGTATAAAAACAATTCAATTCAACTGTTAGTAAAAAAAAATTGAAAGTCAACAGTAATTCCGTACAAAAAATAATGAATTTGAATTGCTCATTATAATCAGATTGTAATTAGTTTAAATATAGATAATAACATATCAATATATTTTTATCTTCCAAATCCTTTTAACATTTTAAAAACTTTTAACTGTAAATTAGATTTTAGCATTGTTTGAACTTCTTACAACCTATGGGAATGCATTAGTCAAGTTCATTCTTTCCATATATAAAAACAATTCAACAATTGGTAAAAAAATTGAAAGTGAATTTTTTAAATTGAATTTTAATTAAAGCTTTTGAAAGTTTTAGTGTATTTTTCCATAGAAGCACTCATTCCGTTCAATACGTGGACACTTCGTCCCTGATGTATACATATATAGATTAATCTGGAAATAAATAAAAAAAATGGATTGGAGAAAAGAGCAGTAATCATACAGTATATATAAGATAAACTTTTTATCTTTAAAAATGCAAATTCTAAAAAGCATGTCTACAAATTTAAAATTGTAACTGACCAATATCAATGTATTCCATTTATTTAAATAAAATTTTTTTAAACATATACACATAAAAAACATAAATTCAGTATTTCCCTTTTTCTAGAACAGTGGCTCTCAACTCTCCTAATGCTGTGACTCTTTGATACAGTTTCTTATGTTGTGGTAACCCACTGTTAAGAATTGAAAATGTATTTTCCAATGATCTTAAGTGACCCCTGTAAAAGAGTTGTTTGACCCTCAAAGGGGTTGTGACCCACAGGTTGAGAACTGCTGTTCTAGAATATCATAATTCTATCACAAATTGCAAGAATAAAATAATGCATAAATTCATAACAGATATATGATGAAATTTCAAAAGCGAACAGAAAAAAAACTTTATGTTCTTGAGAGCTAAAAATTCCTGGATCAAAACTTAACCTATTACTTCTGGTTCTTGAACAACTAATCATTATTTTATTAGTTAATGCTAAGTACTAATCTTTATCACTGATTATTATTAAATCCAATTTAAATATTAATTAATTCCATGACATTATTATAAAAAAACAACAACTTATCTACCATAAGTGAAAAATAATTATTTTCTATTTTCAAGTATATATGCAAAATCTCACACTAATTTATTTTTATGGAATATGATTGATATATATATATTGTAACCAGTTGGATTACATAGCACACACTAATATAGTGTGTGTGCATAAATATTTATATAAAGTTGAAAGAAAAACTAGAAATAAACACAGACATAAATTTTTGTAGATATTTTTCTATATTTCCTAAAATAAAATATAATAAGTAAAGGGTTAAATAACTCTGGGCTTAAAGTAAAATTTCATTGTGAAATAAGTATTTTAAAAAGGTCTGATAAATAATATTTGTAATTCTGATTTTGAAATTAACAAAAAGAAAAGCATAATTTATTTTTTAAAATCTTTTAATTAATACTTGTATAAAATATCTTTTTTAATTAATGCTTATTTGCATTCTACTATGGAGTTAAAAATCTTTGTAGATGAAAAATTCTAAAGGATTATCACACCTTTGGTCAAATTCCAAAAATTAAAGTAAAAACATGAATATCACGCTTTGATAGAAATTTCCAGCTTGGTTTCAAATGGATTAGACAGATTGAAAACAGCCACTGTGTTTTTGTCACCTGACCTAACCAAGGTTATAAAAGACTGATAAAAAAATATCAGTTAGTTTGGCTTGCAGTTTTGTAAGTTAGCAGAAGAGCTAGCTGTAAAGTTGGCTAAAATATTTTGTGAAGAGTTGGTAACTGTAGCAGAAAATGGCCATAGTAAAGCTAGCTGCAAAGATGGCTAGACAAATTATTAAGAGAACTGCCATGAGGATGTGAGAATGCAATGAAGTAGCTGCTATTCAGTTCAATAATGGAGTTTGAATTTGCACGGAGGAAAGGGTCAAGATTCTTTGAAATTCATAGCCTTAAAAGTGTTCTGGAAAAACAGTTTACTGACCTGAAGCTTACAAAACCAAGTATAAGTGGAACTGACTACAGAAGGAAAAAAGCCAACCATACCTGAATTATATAATTTTACCTGATGATGACAATTGCCTGGATTGACTAAAAAATAGCTTGCCCAAGAGAAACATCAGCTGAATAAAGTAGTTATATATATGCTGCTATGTCTATATGCAGAGGGGCACAGATAAACTTACATACAAAAGTGAGTTGTTTTTCAATAATTCATTTGATAGACATTTTAAATCTATATTTTTAAATTTAAAGACATTTATAATTAGTTAAGAGGTAACCTAATAAAAGCTTTCTAACCTCTGGAAAATTGACTTTTGTTTTTTAAAAGAATAAAAGAAAGCTGTAATAGAATTTGATAAACTGATTTTTTTTAATATTGATACCGTATATATGTAAATTTTATGTATATTCAAAATGAAATTATTAATTGTAAAAGTATTGTTATTTATTGTTGACAATTAAATTTGTTAATAATCTGTGCAATTCCATATACATGTTGTAGTAAACCTAGCATAAGTATTTGTATTATTTAAAACATAATTTAAAAGCTTAATCATGTATTATTGTAGGTTAAGTCAAATATGTTTAGAAATTACCCGCACACACATGTATGTGTGCATACTTGTCAAGTATAACACATATAAAATTTAATCTTTTTTTTTTATAATTATTTTATGTTTAATTGAAATGTTTTCATCATATTTATAAAACGCACATCTGTGTATGGATATATATATATGTGTTTATAAAAACTAATTGAAAAATATTGTAAAACAATGTAATAACTTTAGTTGTGTATATAATTTTGTATACTTTTCAAATCAAAGCCTTATCCTAAGACCTTAAATATCATTTATTTTTTTGTTATTAATAAACTTATACTTAATTGTTAAAATTGTTTCCATCATCTCTTAGTCACATACAGTAATAGAGCTTGTGTTCTCTGCTAGATTCGTGCACGGGTTGAATATATAAATGGGGATGTGTATTTAGTGCTTTTGGGGCATCCAGCGATGATCGATCATCAGCCTGGTTGGCGCATAAGATTATATTCTTTATAGCCCATGCACTATTTTATTTTGTCTTATTTGAAAGTTACGTTTATAGTTGGCCAGTACAAGTGGCCTGAGCATTGATGATGATCAGCATATTTTTATATCCCAGCATTATTGTTTTGATTTCTGATTATTGTGTATTCTATTGGATGGGCACTAAGCTGGTGCATCCATGTTATGTTTAAATAATTGCCCAAGCTGGCAAAGGCTCAATAGTTAGCCTGGTCTAAAGAAGACCCATTTCCGATCCAGTCACAAGATGGACTGTTGATTTTATTATATTTTATTGTGGATCATTCATGATAATGAATGGTATTTTGAGTAGTGTTCATACTTATTTTGACTTATGTTTTAGTTGCTCTTCTGAGTTAGCTGGCTGATCTCTCGATGATCTCTTGATCTCATGCTCCCTTAAATATTTTTTACTTAAATATACTTTTTTGTAAATATTTCATTTTAATTGACAGCTGCGAGTGATGATTTTTCCATCACCCCAGATTCAAGCCACATTTTGATATCCCCCATCCCGTTACAATATATATATATGATCACTGAACTGAATACTTATATTTGTTTAATAAGATTAATACAATTTTAAAAATGAATTATTTTTGAAAATAAAATTTGGTTGTATTCTCATCCTTGGTGTTCGCCTTCAGATGGCGTTGACGCTAATCAAAAACATATACATATAACGATTTCGGGCCGGACCTAAATGATCGATTTGATCTAAAAAGATTTACTATTATATGATGTTAGTTTTTTTCATTTTTGTAAATGTTTATTAATCTTATCTTGTTTTTGAGTTTGTTTGTGTATGTCTTTAAAGTTACGGTGTTTTTCTAATTTTTTTTTTGACTTTACGTGTGCCTTTTTTAAGTTACGGTCTTTTTTTTTTTTTCCTTGCAAGAGTAAATCAATAATTTTATTCAAAAGCAAGACATAATAAGTAAATGTTTATTATTCTTATCTTGTTTTTAAGTTTGTGCGTGTATCTTTAAAGTTACGGGGCTTTTTTGAATTTTTTTTGGACTTTAGGTGTGTCTTTTTAAAGTTACGGTATTTTTTTTGCAAGAGTAAATCAATAATTTGATTCAAAAGCAAGACGTAATAAGTCAATGTTTATTAATCTTAGATTGTTTTTGAGTTTGTGTGTGTCTTTAAAGTTACGGGGCTTTTTCTCATTTTTTTTTTTTTTGACTTTATGTGTGTCTTTTTTTTTAAAGTTATGGTATTTTTGGTCAAGAGTAAATCAATCATTTTATTAAAAAAGCAAGAGGTAATTCTAAATCTATCAAAAGTAACGTAATTTATATACTACAATTTAGAATTGAAACCTGACTACTATTAGTAAGGACTGTCATTAAAAGACTCGATTGAAAAATGATACCCGACTTAATTTCCGTTTTCTTTTTTTTTTGGACGGGGTACGGACAGTAATAAATCAGAAAGTGAGTTGTTTTTGTTAAGTCTGTCTATATAAAAAGGGTACCATTATTGAAATACTAAATTTAAAAATGATAGCCGACTAATTTGCGTTTCTTTTGACAGTAATTAATCAGAAAGTGGGTTTCTTTTTTTTTGGTAAATCTTGTGTATATATAAAAACAAACAAACCGTAATTCAAAGACTCCATTGAAAAAAATCAAACGACGTTGAATTTGCTTTTTTTTTAAAGACAGTAATTAATCAGGAACTGGGTTGTTTTTGTTAGTGTGTAGATATAAAAATTAATCTTATTTTGAAATAATAAATGTAACAAAACAAAAAAAAAAAATAATACCCGACTAATTTTATTTTTCGGACAAGTAATTCCTAATAATTAGACAGTGGGTTGTTTTTGTTTGTGCGTATATATATAGCGAAAGTAACTGGTCACGAACGAATTCTCGCGAAAACGGTACTTTTCGCATGATCCTTTAATTTTTTTCCCCTTTCGCACCCTTAAAAGCAATTTTTGAGGGTTACCCCTTCGTAATGGAATCTTCAGGACATTATTACTAAACTTACAACAGTAAACTAAGTTACAACACATTAAAAAAAATAGACGTCTTATCAAATTTAAAAAAACTACGACTGCTTCAAAGACACACACTCTCACACGAAACTACAGAGAAAATAGATATCCTACTATTACGAGAAAATGATGAACAAAATCGACTACTACGGCAGCCGATCAAGGCATTTCTTTCTCTTTGCTTTTAGCATAGAAAAAAAAGCCATAACCGGCAGCCGTCGGGAACTCTTTCTGTGTTTTATCATAGAAAGAAATCTCTTTGTGTTGGTTTCTGTCGCCGTGACCTCCTCTGTCCAACATAACATGAGGACTTTTCTGCGTTTATAACAAAAAATTCCTCTTTGGTTGGGTGAAGGCCAGTGAAACGGTATATTTCTAGGAATTTACCTAGAAGTAGCGACATCTGAAGGCGATCACCAAGGATGAGAAAACAACCTAAAATTTTTTATGAAAAGTGCCAATATTTTAACAGTCATCAATTTTTAAAATACCATGTTCAGTCATACAAATATAAATAAAATATATTAAAAGAACAAAAAAAAATTCAGCTTAAAATAAATTTAACTTATATGTTATTTTAAAATACTTCAATATGCACATATTTAAGTTCAAACCATCAATTAACTTGAATAAATATATAAAAAAATAAAAATGTATCTTTTATTTTAAAAATAAAAAAACATAGAAAATATGAGTAAGAACTCATTTTTTAAGTTTATACATTAATGTGCAGGTTTTTGCAAGTGTAAGTTCAATTTGATGAAAAGTTATTGCAAAAATGAATAGTCATTATCTGTGAATGAAAGATACCTAACATTATCATCAAATAATTATATTAAGAATTATAAATTATATACTGAACAATGCATAACTAACAAAATGTACTTCAAACAATTATTTAAAGAAAACATAAAAATGGATGGGTGCAGTAAAGTTTTCCCAAAAAATTTTTTGTTGCACATTTATAATATTAATATATTCCTGGAATACTTAAGTTTGTATTTGTTTATGTTAAAAAAATATAAGTACTTATTTAACAAAATCAGATGAAAGTTACATTTCAACATGAATACAATACTTATATAAATATATCAAAACAAATAACTGAAACAAAAAAAAAAAAAAGAGTAGTTTTTAATAAGATCACATATAAAAATTAAAATAAAAATATTAATTTTAATAATTAGTAAGTTATTTATGATTCATGACATACTAGTGCAGTTCTGGAACCAATGGTTTAAGAAAAAGATAATAAAAATTAAGTCTTAATAGCATATATCTGATAAGTATATATATATATAGCTATAACTAAATATAATATCCATTTACTGATTTACATCTTTTAATTAAAACTAAAATTGTACTCAATTTTACTTGCCCTATCTAACTAATCTTCACAGGAGAATTTGTATCTTTTTTCTTCTGCTTATTGTACTCCATTTTGCCAGGTTTTCTTCTGCTTCTATATTCAACATTATCAAAAAAAGATAATGCTAGTTTATCACAACTATGGTGACACAAAACATAGTGTGGAAAAAACAATCATAGATAAATCATATACTAATTATGTTGAAAAGTTTTAAAAAGATAGTGAATGTTATTCATATAATCTCCAGGAGTCAAAACAATTCATAACAATTAATAATAGTAAAAGGCATCTTAAAAATGTAAAAGATTATTAAAATTTAGGATGTAGTTATAAAATTGAAAAGTTAAAATAAATTGAAGAGATGGAATCATCAAGTTTTACATTGGGATTTTATTATTTAGTTATTCTAGCCGCAAAGGTGAAAGTTATAAGAGAATAAAATTTGAATTGAATTATTTACTTTAACTGGAAACAAAAAATCAAATTACAATATTAAAAAAGGGAGATTAAAATAACGACTACATCCATTCACAATGCATTGCTATTTTTTCTAACTATATTTTACACATTCAAATTCTGATATTTATGAATGGATATTTATCCATAGTTTTTCTTTTTTTTCATTACAGGTTTTGAATTAGAAATATGACTGCAGAATTTTTTTAAATGTTAGCATTTATCAAAACAGATTAACCTGGAATAATAGAAATCCAATTGCCAAATGTCAAATCTTAACTATCTGAAAAATTTCCAAAGCATTAACTATTGGGCTACGAGTCCAGTATGCATTAGGTCTGATATAACAAAAAAAGGATCAAGTGACTAATCATATATAGTCTGGAACAGGAGTCACAAAATGCAGCTCATAAGTCAAATGTGGATCTTTGATTCCAATCTCATGGCTCTTTTTATTAAGATAAACATAAATATATTTTTTATTTTCTCTTCTAATTTGTAAATAAATATTTTGACGACTCTAGGATAATAAAAATGTGCATTATAAAGTTGCTTCTTAAATTCAAACATATTATAGAATAGTAATTATTATATATTTAAATATTAGAAATTTGTGAATAAATCAATCTGTCAAAGTAATTTTTTGTTTTCATTTATTTATTTTTAAGAGAATTTTTACTTTCATTAGGATGGATATAGATTCTATTATGTTCTATTACTAAAATAAATGTTCGAATATATCACAACCATTCAGAAATTCGTATTTTTCAAGAACATATTTTTTTATTTCATTGCAGTTCTTTAATAGGAAAAGGGGGGAGATATCTCTTTCCTTGCGGCTTTGGGGGAGAAAGATTAAAACAAAATGGCTCTTCGTATTAAAAAGTTTGCCAATACCTTAACTAGAAAACAGAGCTATAAATACTACGTCACGAAAACTGTTAGAAAAATATCACTTTATAAAAATAACAATGGCAAGCTATCAGGATCATTTTATTTGAGGAATCATAGATTAAATTTGTTTGCAAAACAATGGTAATGGAACCTTATTAAATTGCCTTGATGGATTTATCATATAAAATGTTAATGATCGGTAAAATTATTAATAATTAAATGGTTTATTGTTCAAAAGTTTGTAAAAATTTTAAGCACCAGAATTTGTCAGCTAGGCTTCAATCTTTGGACTGTGAGTTCCAGAATCTGCTACTCTACTAATGTACTAAACCATTATAGGCTAATGGACAACAATCATAACACAATATAATATCACACATATGTAATACAAAAACTTCAAATTTCCTAAAAAAAACAATTATAGTGACTATGCAACACTTATCATGAGCAAGTTTGACTGGTATCAGAATTATCAATTCAATAAATTAACAGAATTAACATTCAAAACTCAAAGTAAGAAAAACTTCCAAGGTTATAAGCTTCTTTAGCAGAATCAGACCACAAGAACATTCAACATATAATAAAGACAATGGGTGATACCAAAGAAAATACTAACTTAGATGAAATACCACATTAGCTAACCCTTTGACCCCCAGTACGACTTTTCTAGAAATTTATATTTTGAGCTGAGTTTACGCGTAAACGGTAAATGTCACACATATGCGCAATACGTCATTCTTTGCGCGACTTCAATATCTACCTGAAACTCTAAGAATTTTTTCTGTATGACAATTTTTAGATTTTTTATAAATATTTTTAGCGAAGTGTACCTAAAAAAATTTTTTTTTTTTTATCATTTTATTTATCGTAAAAAAGTTATTCCACAATTGTTGAATCAATTACTGAAGATTTTATTGTGATTTTCCGTTGAAGTTGTCCGTGATTCTGGGCTCTCTTCTCAAATTACATTTTTGGATAACGTTCAAGGGTATGTAATTACTTTTTTTTTATATATACATATTTTTTATAAATTATAATATTTTATATTTACTAAAACAAATAAATATGTTATATAATAATAAATTATAATATTTTTGATGTACTGAAACAAATAAACGTTTTTTGATAACATTCAAGAGTATATAATTACTTTTTTATATATATATTTTTTTTATAAATTATAATATTTTCTATTTACTGAAACAAATAAATATGCTATAGAATAATAAATTATAATATTTTCGATGTACTGAAAGAAATAAATATGCTATAGAATAATAAATTATAATATTTTCAAATAAATATGTTGTAGAATGGAAAAAATTGGGGACTGGGGTATCTGTCACTGCGTGAGATAATGCATTTTTTGGCATGATTATAAATATGAATAGTGTATCATGCGTGACCAAGTTTGAATTTATGGACGAATTATTGCATCAGTGCTAAAGTTATGATCCTCAATTGATTTGTGTCAATTTTAGGCAAGTAATATAGGATATTGTATAGATTTTCTGGCTTCCCCAATCTATCCATTTATTGTTACAGTGCCATGTATTTGAACTCGGCCTTTCTTCATATTTTTTATGCAAAATAATAAATATATTTATATACAAGTTCATGCTACACAACTGGAATTTCATGTAATATAGGATATTTTATACACAGTTTCTGGCTTCATCAATCCATCCACTCTGTGTTATAGTGCCATTTATTTGAACTCGGCCTTTTTTCCACACATGCAATCATTGTTAATAATAATAAAAAATTATCTTTATTGATTTATTTTTATTCATTTTATTTTTTATGAGTTTATTTATTTATTTTTGAATTATGCTGTTCTATTACTTTTTTCTCACTAAAAACCATTCATATTGTTAATAGGTACTTTTGAACAAATGGACACATCTGGCTCTAGAAGAAAAATGGACCACAGCAAGGCCGCTGTTTTAGTAATTTTCTCAGTGAAAAATTACCTCAGGTAAGACTTCCAATACATCTTTTTTTTTTGAAATTTTGTGACAGATGTGATGAAACTGTTTACGAAATTGTCATTTTATCATTTGAATTTCAAAATTTAGGATTTGTGAATCAGTGTAAAAATAAACATTCTTAAAACTATTAAAAATATATATATTTTTAACTTTTTCTTTATGAAATGATTATTTTAACAGCTTCATTACATTCTTTCATATATGACTTTACTTTTACAGCATGTTTTTTTTATATTTATTACATTCAAACACAAAATATCTAAGTTATTAGAGTTAGGGTAAATTTTTCTAAAAATTAAAAATGGCCGCCTGAAATTCAAAGGGTTAGAAAACATTCTTATTTGGGGATAAATTTGCTAAAGATAGAATGAGTTTAGGGGAAACTTCAAAATATTGTCATACAATTTTCACTAGTCAGTAAAAATATTTAACTTATCAAAAAAGCAAGTTGTAGCTTCCACAAATAAGATTAAATATGTAAACTAGATTCACTTAATGAAGACAAAATATTGTAATCATGAAGTAACAATTGATAATAGTTAATGATAATTTGATATTATTTGCCACTCTTAGAATATAATTTATTCTGTAATTTCAATTTTTGAACAGCATCATAAATTTTAATGAGCCTTTATAAGCATTACATAATTTCTACCAAAAAGTTAAAAGAAAATTTAGTTGTTTATGAAAAGAAGCTATTAATGATTACTACAAGGTAAGAATATTATAACCAAGTGATAATAACTGATCACTATCAATCAGTTTGCCATAAACTTATCATTTTATTAATACAATTTATTCTAGAATATTATTTTTTGAACAACTTCAATCTTTAATGATTTCTTATATGCATTATATAATTTAAATTATTTGCTAAAAAAAAAAAAAAAAATACAACTGACAGAAATTATCACAAAAATCATATATGAGAGTTTATTATTAGATTTGCCACGAATAGAGAAAACACCATGTGTACATTTGAGAAGTTAAAAGTAATTATTAGTCCAAAATCCTACTCTTAAAATACTATTTAAATAAAATGTATTGAAAATATTATTATTGTAACCTATAAAAGTTACTTGATTCATCAAAATAAAAATTATAAACAGTATTAAGAAATTCCATCATGTGGAAGGCACTAGAAAGTTTATTTTTGATAACCTGATACTCATTATTCTTTGAACAGATTTATATTTTTATGAAATACTTCCAATTTAAAAAACCACTGCAAAAATAAATGTAATTTTTAGAGATTACTCATATTGAGGCTACATCATGAAATGATGAGCAGAAACTTGAATCCAGCTAATATTTCATAATATCAAAAAAATTCAAGCTTAAGATATTCCATTTAATCTAATTAAATGTCATCTTTTCAAGCTATGAAAAACTGGAACATATAAATTAAACATAAAAAAAGACTACATTTCAAGCAGTAAAAAGTTATCTCTATATATTTTACAAAAAAAGCAATGTAAGAGAATCAATTCAATAAGAATAACAAATTAGACCATTTTGTGATACATTATTAATTAAACTCTGTATCTGTCAATATTAATAATGAAGATGAAAATATTTATTAACCTTGATTATCACAAAGTTATTTGCAAAACGTTGAGATGGGTCATATAAAAAATTTATAGAGATGGTGAGAATCATACTATGAGTACTGGATCAGACCTTGATATAATCTGGCAGACTGATAACTTTAATATGTGTTCAACTATGATTAGACAAATCAACAGTCAATAAAATAATATACCACTCATTAACAAAGGCACACATATCTTGCACTATTTGACTAAACCAATGAATCTACATTTTTCCAAAATCTCTTTAAATGTAATATTTAGGTTCTTGGCCTGAAGGCAGATAATTATGCAATATAGTAATTATTATTTGCAAGCCTCTTTTAAAACAATTTATTTAAATATCTCACTTTTAGAATCAAATCATGAATTTTAATGAAGCAATAATATAAAATGAAAAGCTGAACTCTGAATGATACTTTAATTAATAAAAAGAAAATAAGCATTTACAGTATACTTTAATAATAAAACAAATAAACAAACAAATATTTATTATAAGCCAATTAAATTCAACAAGTACACAATTTACAAATCAGATATATTTGGATTATAAACTGATATGTAACAGCCATTATATACATACATATCAAATAGTTTTCATAATAAGTATTAGTCTTCCAGAATACATTCATCACATGCACATCTTTAAATATATACAATTTGTAAATTAGATTTAAAATATTTTTGATAAACAAACATAAATATTATTATTCTGGCAAACTTAATAAACATAATTGAATAATAAAAAAAAACTCTTAATATTTTGAGATTGTTGAGCAATTGGCAATGCTCATTGTTTATATCTTACAAGCTTAAAAGAATGGGGTCATGTGATCAAGGACTATTTTTTTTATTTGACTATTTATATTTATGTGATGTTATATTGCTAAGTCCACTAATATATGGTTTAGCTGAAGATCGCTCAGTACCATATAGCTATTTGAGTTGGATAACTGGGTTTGAAGACATGTAGGTGTCTGACACACATTTTCCACTCAATAGATAACTTAGATAAAAGCTGGCGTTGGGTTGGTATTTTTAGATCTAGTGTCTGAAGCTACCCTAGTACCTAAATTTCAGATTTTCCATTCAATGGATAACTTAGATAAATGCTGGCTTTGTGTTGGTATTTTTAGATTGCGTCTGAAGCTACTCTAGCACCTCTCTGAGGAGTGCCAAAGCATGAAACCATGGTCAGAGGATTGGGGGGGGTTTCTGAAAGATATTTTAAATGCTTTCTCTGGCTAGGCATTTATCACAAAGCTAGTTGAGCAATTGGCAATGCTCATTGTTTATATCTTACAAGCTTAAGAGATTGGGATCATGTGATCTATGACTACTTTTTATTTGACTATTTAAAATAAAATTTAAAACATTGAAAATTATGTTTTAAAAAACTTTCTTCAGACTTCTTGTGTGATAACATATATAAATTCATTTTATAAGAATCATAATTCAAGTAGGAGCTCTTTTGACTAAGTAACAATCCTTTCATAAAAATATAAATAATTATTAATTATTGTACTAAAGAAAAAAGTTATCACATTTTTTAAAATCTCAAACATAGACTATTTTTTTTTAAATTAAAGATTTCTATTTACTAATGCATGATCGCCTCATTCTTTTAGCATTTAATTTTCTCTATTTATACCTAAAATCTCACACTTTTTCAAAACTATACAATCCCTTATATTTCAAACATACATATTTTCTCCTAATAATTACAATAGTATGTTTGCAGAATAAAAATTAATGAAAATTTTTTAACATATATTATCCAAAACTACCAATTAAACAGAAGCTATAAAATCCCATTGTCACTTCAGACTAAGATCTTGTATTAGTTACACTGATATTTAAGTACAATTATTTATTGTATTGATTAATTTTTGTATTACACAATTTTGTAATATATTCATGTGAATGAAATCAAATTTATTTTCTAATTATATTTCAAAATACTTTATTTTTGCTTTTATGTTAATAAGTAAAAACAGCAATATATTTTGTATAACAATGTAAAAATGGTGTTTGGGAAAATAATATATTATCAGACTACTATATACTGAAACTTAAATATAAATATAAACATTGAAAAAATTAAGACTGAAGTGGAGTTGGGCTGGTCATATTGCTAGAAGAGATGATAATAGATGGATAATTGAAATTTTAAACTGGATTCCAAAAGATTGTAAAAGACCCAGAAAGAGACCACCTGTGAGATGGATGGATGAAATAAGAAAGTGCAGGGGTGGTGTGGAGAAGAAAGCTAAAGATAAGAAAGGATGGATTGAACTTGGAGAGACCTTCAGCCTGCAATGGACTGATAATGGTTGATGATGATTAATATAATTATGTGATGTATTGATGTATTTGGCTTCTCCTTAAACAAAGTCAAGAAAATCTCAGCAACTATGCCCAGATAAACCTGTTAGCCACTTTATTTTCCATTCCCCACCCTAAGTCTTCCATATTCTGCCCCATTCCATTTCCACAACATAACCTTTGTCAACTCTATGGTCTTTATATCTAAATCCCCCTTATCTTTTCGCAAACCCAGCATAGAAACTAATAACTCCCTTTCTGTATAGTCACTTTGTTCATACCTATTTTCTCATAACTTCATTATCTGTACCCTTTCTGCTTTCAAGCATTTACATTCAATCAACAGGTGCCTAATATTTTCTATACCTTCCTTACACAATTTGCACATTAAATCCCCCATAGTTTTCCATTTACATGTATATTTTTGTTGCTAAAGATCCCATTCGAGCCTTAAACAATAAACTACTTTCCTTACTATTATCATAAATTAACTCGCATCCAATATTCCGTTTACTTCTATATATATTTAAACTCTTCTTACCCTCCATACTAGTTCGGCATCTCTCCAACTCCCTAATTTTTTATTAATGATTCTATTCTTTTATCACATTCCTTACCAATATAACACCCAACAATCCTCCTAACACAATCATCCCACCTTTTATACAAGTATACCGATATAAATTCTTTATCCAAATCTTTTGCATACTGCATTACCTTTCTCACCCATCTTGTTACCTGCCCTTTACTCATAACCCAATTAAACACTATTTTGGCTATTCTTTTACTATCCATAAACTGCAACCTACCAAACATTTTCATTTTACTTTTTGCATCTCTCATATAAAAACTTGACCATCCCATTTCTCCTTGAATTGCCTCCTTTGCGGTCCACATCTCTGCATCTAATGCATGTCTTCATACTTCCCTTTGTACTTTCGCTAAATAATCTAAAACCCTTTTACTAACACATAATGCATCATTACCATATGTTAACCCTGTTACTGCAACTCCCTTCCATACAATTCTAGCTTCATCATATTTATTATATGAAAATACTGTTAGTTTCTTTACTAAACACTTTCTTCTCCTTGCTTCATTTACCAATTTTTTCTCCCGTTCATCCAAGCAATTTTCCTGATTACATAAGATGATTCCCAAATACTTATATCTATCCACCACACTTAACTTTATATCCCTCAATAAAAATTCTACATCTTCTCTTTCCCCAGTATTAACCATCATTATATTTGATTTTTCTTCACTAAATTTAATCCCCATCTCTTTATCCACCCTTGCACATGTCCTCAACATAAATCCATATCTTCTCTTCTTTCTGCACACAAAAAGATATCCGCAAAAAAAAAGACCTGGCAAAGTATATACTCCCTTGCCACCTATTAACGGTATCTATACCCCTCTTGCTAGTCTTTGTATTGCTTTCTCCATTTCACTCAAAAACAACAAAAACAAAATAGGTGACATAGGGCATCCTTGCCTTAATCCCACCCCATTTTTAACTTTAACTGATTCTATATCCCCTAATAGGTAAGTATAATAATTATTTTCATATAATTTCTTAACAATATTTACTAAAGTTTCATCCATTCCCAAATTGGCTAATCTTACCCATAATCTATTTCTATTATATGCTTTAAAATCCATATATAATGATCTACCTGTATTCCTACTCATCTCCATAAGTTGTGTAACTACAAACAAACTATCTCCTATACGCCTATCTGACCTAAAACCTCCTTGCATTTCCCTCCACTATATTATTCTCTTCCATCCATTTTACAACTCTTCCAGCTACCATATATGAGAAAACTTTATATAACACTGATGTTACCGCTATTGGTCTATAATTATTTAACTTTCTATGATCCTTACCCTTTCCTTTAAATAATAATCTTATTCTTGTATTACTCCAAGTACCCGTAAAACCTCTCTTCTGTGCCATCTTATTAAAACATGATGATAACTTTGCTTTTGCTCTATGCCCTAAATTCATTATCATCTCTGCTGCCCATCCATCTAAACCTCTCGCCTTTCCACTTTTCAATCTCTTCCCTGCCTCATTCAGTTCATTTTTTTGTGAACCTAATATTCCCATTACTAACTGCTTTCATGTTTTCTATCACTAATTCCTTCACATCTATCATCTTTTCTATATCCATTACATATCTATTTAAGATTCTCTCTAGCTCGCCGCTAGAGCTACATTCTATTCCCTCATCATCTATTAATACTATCTCTCTTTCCCCTACATTTCTCCTTTTAATGTAATTCCAAAATTTTTTACTCCCATCTCTTCCACTTTTATTAATATCCTCCAAAAATTTACTATTTAATTTCATCCTCTCTCTATAATTATCCACTTTAGCCAACTTCTTCTTTTCTAAGTACTTTCCCCATTTAGCATTAATATCATTTTCACTTTCTTTGTTCTTAATAGCACACTTATATTCTCTGCATGCTTCTTTCCTCTCTTTTACACTTTTACTAACTCTCATTTTTTTATTACTTTTATTCTTCTGCATATTCTCAACTAAAACCCTATTTGCCACTTTTTCTATTTCACCACACCAGCCCTTATACTCATCCCCAACCAACTGCTCCATGGTTTCTTGAACTTTTATTTTATACTCTTCCAACTTATTCTTATCATTCACTCTCCATCGACATCTTTCACTATTGTTTCTACCTTTATTTCTATCCTCCATCACATTACTAACCATTTCTATTACAATAAAGTTATGATCACTATTACCCACTCTCTCTTCATTATCAAACACCTTAATTTTCTGTATTTTATTCATTCCCTCTTTCTCTACCAATACATAATCTATTGTGTGATATACATTATTCCTAAACCATGTGTATTGTCCCTCATACACATTTGATAGATTCCCAATGCTCAAATTTACTCTTTGACAAAATTCCTTCAAAAACTGACCATTCTTATTATCTACATCATCAATTTCTTCAATTTGTCCATTCATATCCCCTATAACCATTATTCTCTTCCCCTTTTCTTTAAAACTCTGTATATCCTTAACTAGGCATTCATATATATATATATATACTATTGTTCCACTCCATTACAGTTTGACTTTCTCCAGTGGCGATATACACTGCAGCCACCATCCATTCTTGTCTACCCAACCTTATTTCAAACCAGAAATGCTCTTGACATTTAACAATATTTAAATATTTTTTCGATATAACACCTATACCACCACCCCTTTTTCCTTTATCTTTTCTGTTTATACCCTGCCACATCACCTCTTCCAAAATAGGTTCTTCTCCTGTTAGATGAGTTTCCACTACAGCTAATACCTCAAGCTCTTCATTTTCAATTGCTTTATTTAATTCCAGCCACTTTTCTGGTCTCCTACCACCTTGCATATTCAAAAACCCAATTTTAACAATTTCTTCTTTCCTAACTATTTTTTTATAAAATTTTTTTGATTTCTTCTTCTCCATTATGTTTATAACAAACTTTCTTACCATTAATCTTACAAAACCATTCCCTCTCCTTATCTACACTTATATCTAAATCAACCATCTTTTGCTTATTTCTTATATCCCCTCCATTCTTCTTCTTTTTGATAATATTACAATTTAAAAGCCCACCCGCCTTTAAAAGTTTCCCGAATTATATTCTTTAAATATCAGACTCCCCAATACTTCACTTCCTTGTTTTCCTAAGTGCAATCCATCTTTACTATATAACTCCCTCTTTCCAATAAACCAATCCCATACACCCACAAACCCAACATTATTTCTCTCATACAATTTTTTCACTCTCTCATTTATAGCACATACCCTATCTAACAAATGCCTCTTATCAAATCTTGGTAATATTCCCACTACTCCTACTCTTCCTTTAATCTCTCTCAAATTCCTAATCAATTCTACATACTCATCCATTACTTTCTCTGATGGCTCCAACAAATTATTAGTCCCTACCTTAACATATACATCTCTATTACCTTGCTTTCTTACTTTATCTGTCACATCCCTAATTTTTGCTCCAGGCAAACATACTCTAACATACCTGCTTCTATTTTCCCTTGCTATTATATCCCCACATTCTCTTATTAGTGAATCTCCTATCAATACTGTCTCATAGTCTACTTTCTCTACTCCATCTGTAACCTTTTCTACCACCTTCTGTACCTCCTTATCCATTTCTTCTGTATCATTTCTACTCAATAATTCCTTTATCTGCTCACACTTCATCTCTAACAATTTTAATTTTACTTCTACAGCCTTCACTTCTTCCTCTATCTTACTTATTCTCTGGGTAACCATCTCCATTGCATTACTACTTCCTCCACCCATATTTCCTGACACTCCACTAAAACCATACTCTGTCCTATCTCCATTAATTACATTTTGCTCCCTCTCCTCTGACTTTCTCTCTAGACTACCTGCACTTAGAAACCACTTTCTCACCTCTTTAATCACATTTACACACTGACTACATAACTAGAAACCTGTTACACCCTTCCTATTCTCTTCAAACATCTCAAATGATACACCTCAGCACACACTGTACTCTACTAGTGCTCGTCTAATACCTTTCTGCCGATTGTATATACATTGTGCCATACAAATGCAATCCATATTCTTATTTTTCCAGTCACCTATTCTATATTTGACTTTATAATACCTCTCCTATTCTTCAAACATCCTTAATGGAAAAATCAAAAAACTTTTTTACTTTTCCCCAAACTTGATCAAATTATAACCATGTGATTTCTAACGTTAGGCCTCCCAAATATTGCGTTTTTTCTCAAAATAAATGCCTATTTTAAAATTTAAAAAGCCTTCAGTAACAAACTTAACTAAAACGAATTAAACTTACATACAACTTTTTTATAAATACCTCTCCTATCCTTCAAATACCCTTATACAAAAAAATAAAAACTTTTTTACTTCTTCCCAAACCTGATCAAAACTATACCCACATGTTTTCTAACGTTAGGCCTCCCAAATGTTATCTTTTTTCTCAAAATAAATACCTATTTTAAAATTTAAAAAAACCTTCAGTAACAAACTTAATTAAAATGAATTAAACTTACATACAACTTTTTTATAAATATCCTTACGCTAACACACATTCAACAAGAACAACTTTTTTTTTTAAAAAAAACTTCTAAACCTAAAATGGCGAACGAAAACCTTTCAAACAGTTAAACACAAAAATTTTCAATCTTTCAAATAACTCACTCTCTCAATCACAATTTATACTTTCACACACAATAATTAGACATTATATTGCTGCTCTCAAAAGATCAATCTCGCATGTAAAGAAAAACAGAACTAAAAATGTTAAAAAAAAATCAAAATTCAACTTAGCTCTGTTTGCTTCTAACAATACTCATTGACCACATGTGCCATCTATAAATAAATACAGATGGTATATTGGAGACATTAAAACTCAACAGTAAGATAGCAGCAATCTCAAAAAATGATTTGTTTTACAACTATCAGACTTTCCAAAAACTATATTATAAAAATTACCACAAGCTGAAGTAAGGTACATGATAAAGTTGATTAAAATATCAAGTATCAAATGAGTAAAGTCCTTATATGGTTAATATTTTCTATTTTTTTTATAATTGCTAATGGACATAAAACAGGAATTAGAATGTCTCTCTTGCATAAAGCTACCAATCCATCACTAATTCTACCTATATCTTAATCTCAATAAATAGTAATTACTCTTGCATGGAAGAAAATAAATTCAAGAATCAAAAATTATTAGCTCAAAGATTAATCAGACTTCTCCAAGAACGTAATAAAGTCTTGAATACATTTGACTATATCAATGCAGTCTCCTCATGATTAAAAAAAAAAAAACCAACAATTGATTAAATAGTTAGAATTGCCATTTATAAGCTAAAGTTTGGTAATTTAAAATAGATTAATTGTTCTATAATTTTTTTTTTATATTAAAAGTATTGATTTTTGAAAAAATATTATATGAAAGAAATCAAATTCAGTTACTTATAAAATATTTATTACTATTACCCATAAAAAAAATTGCTATGTAAATAATTGCATACATGCGAAGTATAAAAGAATGTGATAAAAAATAAAAAAGATTAAGTTTTGGGATTGTATTTTTAACACATAATAGGTTTTTATAAAATATTATAGAAGGCAAAATTTTAGAAAAAAGACTGAATGTGATAAAAATAAGAAAGATTAAGTTTTTGATCATATTTTAAGACATGATAGTTTTTAAAAATGTTTTGGAAGGCAAAATTTTTGGAAGAACACTGACAGACAGATCAAGAATATATATCAAAAATATGATCAGTGAAATTGAATGTTTTTCATATGCAAATATAAAACAAATTGCTGAAGATAGAACTGATGTGGCTGCAACGACAAGGCATTGTCTTTAGAAGTCAATGATGATGATATTAGAAAGAAAATTGAAGAAAATTTGGAAAGACAATATACACTGAGGCAAATTATTAAGATAAAAATTAGAAGAATTAACATGAGAACTAATGAAATGATGAGAAAAATTGTGACTAAAATCAACAACATAATGAGAAATAAGAACCAAAACAATGAGTTTAAATGATATCTACAAGATGAAGAATGAAGTGATGTGCTCCAATCTAGATATAAAAAAGATTCAAGATTGTTAAATTTGATCTTTGTATAAACTAAGAAATTAAGAATAAAAAAAAAAGGCTTTAAATTAAAGAAACAACTTCATCAATACATCAGGGAATGATAGGAAAAAGTAAAAATTAATGTAGATTATTTGGATTAATTTTAAAGAATTATATATTCAAAATTAAATCTGAAATTATGGAACTATGGTTTCTTTGAGAGAGAGGACAAAGTTTTAGAAGACTTAATTTTAATTAAATTAGCATTGACTAATCATATGATGGAATACTTCATAAATCCAGAAATTTTAACAGAACATCTTGTTTATTTTAAAGGGGAGCTAAGTAAATATTAATAATAAATAAATTAAGAAAGTAAATACAAGAGTTAAGAAAATGACACAAACATTTATTCTCAAGTTTTAATTATGTAAAACAAAACATGAAAATAGTAAAATAAACTAGTGTATATATAGTAAAATTGCATTCTTAATGACATATTGTTGGGTTTTTGAATTAAACTCTTGATATCAGACACAATATTAGAAAGCCGAATTCTCATATCTGGTATATTGTTAGTCTGTTTGTTCCTGTATTATGATCTAGTAGCAGCATAATATGAAAATTCTGCCTTGTATAAATATGTCATTGTAAAGAAAGTAAAATATGAATAGCTACTTTCAACACACTGGGGTATTCTTCTGTTGAATTTGTTCAGAAATCATTTAATGGTAATTCACTGTATTTTTGTTTTAAATCAGTCATTATTAAATCAATTACATTGTCATAATCACTTGTGCTGAAGCCTATTGGCTTAGCTATCATTATAAATGTATTCTGAATCCAGAAATGGTTCTTACTGGACTTTAGAAAATATTGCAAAAGGCTTGATTGTCGCAATGGAAACTTCATAATCTAAAATTTATTTAAATTAAAAATTCATGCAAGATGATAAAACAATCAAAATTATTCTCTTCAACTGTAAAAATACAAAATTGTAACTTCATATCAAAAGATACTATTTTATTTCTTGTATTAAAAATTATAATATTCTTTTCTTTGTAATAATAATTTAATTTTATTGAGCTTAGTAGAAGCATCTGTCAAATACCTAAACACCATCAATTGTTAATGATTTGTTAAAAATTACATAAAATTCCGTCTATATAATGTGAAAAAAAACAATAACTCACTATAAAGTTCAGTAATGTTTTTCTTCTCGACAGTTATCTCATTTCACATTGTAATAAAAATGCAGTATGTTCAGTGTCCATTTCTTAAATAATCTGGATTGAAATGATTGAGATTTCACATAGTTGATAACTTTTATGATTTATCCAGAATAGTTTTTAAATATATCAATTTATTTTTTTGTTATTAGTGCTTGCCTACGAAATATAATGAGTTTTTGTGGCTTTTGTAGAATGTTATAACCCCATATGTGCAAATATCAGTACACTTTTTCCAACAATTTGCTGTTTTATAATGGAATTATTAATACAGATGAATATACCTTTTCTATTTTAGTCTTTCTTATATATATTCTCAAATGAATAAATTTTCTTCAATACTTATTATCAAATATATTATAAGTAAACACCAGTAAAACAAAAAAATTTATGACATCTGCAATCTCATCCATTAGTAATACATAATCACAGCAAAGTCTAAGTTGATGAATTACCTCTTCCTCTGTATCAGCAAAAAGATTTTTGATGTGGCATGAAACAGTATTATTTAATAACTGTAATGTATTTTTTTTTTAGCAGACATTTTATTTAACATGCATGATATAAAGTCTTTCACACAGTATCTCTCTGACTGTACGGACTTCACCATTAAGCGCAATGCAGTAACTTACATGAAAAGATGGTACTGTTGCATTTTCATTTTCAGTTTTAGCAAATGTAATTATTTGAAGATTAGATTTTTCAAGTGAATGATATCATCTCTTAAAAAAATGTATATCTTTTTTTTTTTTGTAATCAGCATGTTTTGTTTCTAAGTGCTTGTGAAGTTTAGCTGAGGCTAAAGAACTATTTTGTAGTACTTCAAAGTATAAAACACACAATGCATAAGGAGCTGTGATTGCATATAAATCATCAATTTAAATAACTTTCATTATATTTCCCTTTTAGTATGCTCTTAGATAACACCTGCTTTTGAATATTAAATTTTGAAAAAAATAGTTTCTTCCCCAATCATAAATGTATCAGAAAATAGTGAAAATTCCACTATAGAAATATTATTCATTATTGGATAATCTCCAATCTAATGAATGATTAATAAAAATTTATTAATCAATTTTCATTAAGTGATTTGTGTTAAAGTTATGAGGGCAGACATTTTACTCATCAATTAATCTGTAGTAATTTGCTATCTATATATATATAGTGAACAATGATAAAGATATGTGAAAGATTATGGTCTAAACCGACTGATGAGAAGTGGTTCAGCACGAAGGGTGAATCTTGGGGATCATAGATCTTTTTCACATGTCTTTGATCATATATTTATGATTACATCACTCCACAATGTGTTAAAAGTTAATAGAAAACAGTCCCTATCTTGTGTGAGAATAAGGTAGTGAAAATTATATTACAAAAATTATGTTCCACTCTTTAATCAAGAACCCATGAGCAATTTTTGAATAATATTCAAATTCTAATATTAGTTAAAATTGCAATAGAAACAAAAAAAAAATGTTTTAAAAAAGACTGCAACACACAAAAGTAAATGTGAAAGAAAAGATCTAAAAAGTAATAGTAGTATAAAAACAGGCAAACTCTCTATACGTATTGTCACTTAGTACAAACCAGAGTAATCAATGGATGCCAGAAGGCTTGTGCATAAATTCCCCATCTAGTGCCTACTCATCCAATATCCCCAGACTAGTGTTCTGGCTTGTGGCCTCAACCCTCCAGCAACCACCTTTTAGCTCTATTTAACTACAAAACTATGAGTCTTAAATTGAAAATACCATAATATTTTCAATCCAAGCTCATTAGCTTATATAGTCATATGTCTTAACTCAGTTCAGTACCTATACATTTTGGTGTCTTTGGTTCTTTTATAACCATAGCCATCACTATCATATTAGGCAGGATTGGTTTTAAGCCAATAAACATCACATGAGCACCATTTCTTATGCTTGCTTAAAACAGGCAATATAATCAAACATAAGAAATGGTGATCATGTATTTATAGGCTTAAAACCCATCCTGCCTAATAGGATAGTGGTGGCTATGGTTAAAAAAGAAACAAAGACACTAAAATGTATAGGTACTGAACTGAGTTCAGACCTGTATGACTATATAAACAAATGAGCTTGGATTGAAAATATTATGGTGTTTTCAATTTAAGACTCATAGTTCTGTAATTAAGTAGAGATAAAAGGTGGCTGCTGGAGGGTTGCATTGGATCCTAAGATCTAGGTGCAGTGCTCTCAAATCCAACACTCCTCACTGACAGAAACTAGTCTGGGAATAATCGATGAGTAGACACTAGATGGGGATTTTATGCACAAGCCTTCTGGCATCCATTGATTACTCTGGCTTGCACTGAGTGGCAATATGTATAGAAAGTTTTGCCTGTTTTAATAACAGTTATAAGCAGCTTAATATAAAAACAATTGTAATAAAAATTATTTGATGAAATGTTTAGTAAGAAAAATTAAAGATTACAAAATAAATAAGACGACAATATATAAAATCAAATGTAAAATAGTTGAAAGCTGTAATGCCAAAATAAATAATATAATTATAATAAAAATAATTTATAATTATTATATAAGAAAAATTATAATAACAATAAAAAATGTTCAATCACAAATTTTACACAAGTTAATTAAAATCTATTATAATAAAACAGTCGAAAGTGCTAATAAAGACTGTCAAAGTCAACATTTGCTTATTATGACACATTGCTAATAACCCTGCCAATGTGTTTCAACATGTTCAGACATGTTTTAACTTGGTGCAGCAATTAAAATCCTACTAAGCTTATATCAATAATTTTTCATGGAACATTTACTGACATTCTGAAGAATACTAATGTTCTACAGAATATAGTTTGGAAAATGTTGGCTTGATCAATACTTTTTTGAAATTCAGTATTTAGCTAATAAGGAAAAAAAAGTAAACATTGACTGTTGCAATTAACAACATAATGACTTGATTAGCTATATAGCAGATCATTTATATAAGAAATAAAATATGATGATAATTAGGAAAAAAATATTTTATTACTTTTTTGGGTAATGGAATAAATATGAGCAACCTTTCAGCAATTACAAAAAGATTTCATTTATAGGAAACCTCAAAATAAAATATAAAAAATGACAAAAGCTGAATTAAATTTAAAGATACAATAAATTATAACAATAGTTGGAAAGTCATCTAAGCCACAAGTTTATTAAGAATTCAAAATAAAAACATGATGAATAAAAAAGAGGCTATTAATAGTATTTAAAAAAAAGAACATCAATGGAAAAAATACATAATAAGCATTATAGAATTAAAGAAAAAATATGTTCAAAAATATCAGTTTTATCTCTGGATAAATCAGTCTTGGTGAATAATGGGGAAGGGGTGGGGGGGTGAGGCCAAAATTGTAGTAATTCATTTGAAAAAAGACCAGAGAGAACAGTTTATTACAAATATTAATGGCAAATATATAATTAGCATAATTAGGGATAAATTTATATTGCTGTGACAATCAGAATATTCAGAATAAATTAATAAACTGATGTCTTTTTTTCCATTCTTGTAAACCTTAATAAAATCTTGTTTACTGAACCACTTTGAAACTGAATTTGAGAGATAATTTAAAAATAAAAAGCCATATCTCTTAATGATAACAACTGTGCATTGAACTTGACACAAGCCTGTTAGCAGATTTGAAGTACAAATATAAGACAGAATATAGTTAAACAATAATCAGAATAGCTAGTTAGAAAAATGATACGTGTTTGCAAAATGGTTCCATGTATAAGAAATTGCAAAGATGAGTTGTGTAAGTCATGGGATAAATGATCTTCTACAGCAACAATGGAAATGAAAATTCTTCACTTTACTACATGAACAAGAATCACTAAAAAAAAAAAAATTGAGATGAATGAGTATTCTGGGGAAAAAAAGAAAGATAAGCTTGTCAATGGGATAATAAATAAAAAGGAAAGTTTTGAAATCTTACTCATAATCAATAATATAAAAGGGTCTCAAAAATAAAAACTCTAAAGAAATATAAATCTAGGAAAAATATACATAAATTTCATTTTTGAGATTAAAAAAATATTGAGTTTTAGAAAAGCAAGGGTGAGAACAAAAATAAATAAATGATGATATATCATTATCAGCAACATAACCCCTTGTAAACAAGTATGGGCATTCCAACTACAAAGAGAGAAAAAAAATTTTTTTACTATGATTATAAGGACATTTTTTGAAGCTGTCCTCCACAGAATCTTTTGAAATACTTCAACCCTATATCTATTTCTAGTTCTTTAGTGTACTCCATTATCTGCTGTAATCTCCCAGTGAAAGCAATCAATATCACATCTCTTTATAATGTCTTTGAAGTAATTCTTATAACATAAATAAGATCTAGCTATAAAAAGCCCAAGTTTATCAAAAAACACACTTTTAAAAAATCTTGCATTGTTCATTAGTTTTACATGTGCAATTCAATGAAGGTATGATTTTACAATAATGGATTCTATAACATATGCAGAAAATGGAAAAAATTTTTTGACTGGTTTTGTAAGCTTACCATTATATTTTTAAAATTTTACAAAGCATCCTTAATAAAACTTTTTACATTGCAAAGTCAGGATATCTAAGTATTAATTCCATATAGTAAATTAGGTAAAATAACAGCTCTCTAATTTAGTTGCAGTAATTATTTCCTTGTAATGACATATTTTATCTTTTAACTTGTTAAAAAGCAGCAACAGAATATTGTAATATGGGCTGCACTTCATATTCAAGTCCACACTCTACTTATAACTACCAATATATTAAAATTTGTTTACATTTTCAGCCAAGTAACCACCCAAGCTAAAAGTTGCTGAAGATTTTTCTTTCATCACTGGTTGATAGAGAACTTGAAATTTTTGAACATTAATTATTAAACTAAAGTTTTTTTAAAAGTTGCAATCAAAATATTAAATACATTCCATAGACTATCTTTTGGAATGGCAAAAAATCCAATTTGATGGAGTTCTTGTTTTCACTTTTGATTCAAATTAAAAATTCAACCATGATCACTGTTTCATTAAATTAACTATAAACAGTTCCAAATATCATTATCATAAAAATTAAAAACAATGTTGAAGCAAGTGCACATAGTTGTTTAACACCAGATTTCATTTCAAATGCTTTGTTTGATGGATAATCAATTAAATTCAAACAATGTCATAGGCTGTTCACGATATTTTTCTTGCATTTGCCTGGCAATAAAAACTATATCTATAATTAATTCTAAGGCAGAATGTAATTTTTCTTATACTGGATGTTTCTTACATATATATGTAAATAAAGGGATTTGAACTCAGGATTTTTCAGTCTATCCATCCTCCATTCTATCTCAAACTATTGATATACATGATCACACACTTGCATATTACGGTCATGTGTATCAATTGCTTGAGATAGACTGGAGGAATGAATAGACTGAAAAATCCTGAATGTATCCCTCTATTTACCTATATCTATATTGTTTATAGAAAACTATAAATTATATAAAAATGAAAAATCATTAGAGAAAGACATAATTAACAAAAACTTAAATACACAAAATAAAGGGTAAACAATAGGAATAAAAAATAAGTTAATGCATATCAAATAAAAATGTTATCTCAGAAAACAAATATTTGAAAAATAATTTTTCATAAAATTTGTATATATTTGATTTTATTCATGCTATAATTTTCAATGAAAAAAGTTCTAACTTCCAAAAGATGCTTTTTATTTTTATTTTGCCAATTAACCTACTTGCAGGTTAAATGTTTCATCAAAATTATAAAATCAATGTATGACATTTCTTTTCCATTATAACCAGAAATGCTAAAAATTATTATTCGAATAGTATCCAAAATACCTTATTTGTCTAAATTGATCAATTACTCCAACATTTATTATCATTAAAGGAAATCTATTAATTTTAAGGGTTAATATAAACAAAAATACAAACATAAAATTAAAAATATACATAAAGAAACATAAAACACATAGCAGTATTTTTCTGAATTTCAACAATTCTCTTTTTAGATACTAAACACAATCTACATGTTAATATTTCAATATAATTATACAAGAGCAATGATAATTTTACCAGTTTTACTGTAATATAATAATATTCAAGTGAGGTAATTCAAATCATTAAAGAAAGAAATCATAAAAACAATAATATAGCAATAAAACTATCAATAGTAAGGCTCAGGTTTATGCACAATATCATAAACTATAAAGCAAAAGACAATTACTGCTTTTTGTATACTATCAGCAATGTCTAATGTTTCACAAGAGATGAGAAATCAATCATTATACAGAACAAATTAGCTAATACGTCAAGCATTGGTGGTAGAGTGGTCAGCACAGCTGCCTTACAAGCAGTTGTCCCGGGTTTGCGGGTTCACTTCCCGGCCAATGCTTTGACACATGAAAAAAAAAATTAGCTAATATTTTGCAAATAATTATACAACAGAATTCTCTAAATCATTGAACATTCTTGAAAAAGTTTTGATATTTATTACAGTTGTGGCATTTCAACACTACCTATCAGTTTGAACTTCAGTTCAATTAAAAATGGCAAATTGTAAATTGCATTTAACCAAAAGAATAATGAAATCTGTAAAAATAAACTGATCTATAAGTTATACAAAAAAAGAAAAAAAAAAAAAGATCACAGAGATAACTTACTGTAAACAGATTTTAATTACTAAGTTCAGAAATATATATATATACCTCCTTAGAAAAAAAAAAGGCAAATTTTAATACAGTATGTACTTTTTTTTTTTTAATATTACACTTTAATGCAATTTCACATTAATTCATTAATAAATTAGAATACATCTTAACTTTGTAGACGTTTAATCAATATGCTTATAATAATAATAAATGTTCAAATATTAAATTAAAAAAAGTATATAAAGTTATTAAAAAAGAACCTTCAATAGAAATTTAGAATTGCAATATTTATGACAATTTAAAAAAAAATAACTCTTACTTCAAGCTATAAATGAATTATATAAAGACTGAAAGTCGATTTAGGAAGTGCTTATAGAATTTATTATTTTACAAGTATTATGCTTAAATAAAATTAAAAATAATGCTTATTATACTGTGAAACATTATCATACTTATATGATATAATGAGATTAATTTTTCTGAGATACAAATTGAATGATATACAAAAATAATCCAAAAAACTTTTACTTTGGGTTGAAATTGAGATTGAAAAACACAATTATAACTGACTTTATCAAAAGGCTCAAATACTTAAATAATGTAATTAAAATAATAGTAATTTGCTAGAATCCTGCTCATTCTAGAAAAAAAAATAAAATAAAAACAAGAAATGTTTATCACATATTTACATTTAGAAAACTGAAAAATGGAGACAAAGCAGAAGATAATTACTATTCTAATGAATCTCTGATAACTTTTTGCTTACTTTGCATGTTATAAATGATACTGCTACAAAAGAACAACATAAATCTTGTGATAAAGTAATATATATGATGATATTCATTATCAATTAAATAAATAATTTCTTTTCCTTTTATGATTTTAATGAGCAAGTAAATGAGTTCATGGCTGATCAAACATGTAACATTATGAGAATATAAATATTTCACAGAACAAAGAGGTCTGAATATAATACAAAATAATTTATAAGCTGTATTTATCTAATACAAATTACAGCTAAACTATGGGCTCATTGCATCAATGATAAATATAGCAATATATTAACAATGTTTCTTCCTTTATAGTTATTGTGATATTCAACCTGTTAAAAAAAATCTTCAAACTCCATTCCAGATAGCAACAAGCTACTAATACAATAATCAGTAAAACATGAAATTAATTTCTAATAATTTAAACTTTAAGGATATCATAAAGTATGTGACAACAAATTAAAAAAAAAACAACTATGTGATATATAAAACAGTAGTAGTGGCACTTCAAAATTCTCAGTTAATATATATATATAAATCTGTTTGGTTGAGTGCAACTGTTGTATTCAGACCAACACTATGGAGCAATGGCCCCAGATAACTTGCTAAGTAATGAAAATAATATTATTGTTAACAAATTATTGTTTTTAACAAAAATTAATAATTTTACTGTTTACTTTCATTTTTTGTAAGATAATGTTCAGTTTATATTCAAGCAACAAATATGTTAAAAATTTAAAATTTGAAGATTTAAAAAACTGCTGGATACAATGAAAAAAATTATAAGAAAATAAAAGCACTTTATTATGAATTTACTATACACTCTTATGCTAGCTATTAATTAATTTCTCTAAATAAATTTTTTTTTTTTACTTTATATATTTTTTTATTAAATTGATGATTTGCTAATACTTAATAAAATAAAAAAAATCAAGTAATTCTGATTTATTGTAGATACACACATTAAGTTTAATATATAAAAAGCAACTATAATGCTGTCCTTTTAAATTTATTTCCAACTAAAAACATCATACAGATATTTTGAACTGAATCTTGTCAAAATAAATAACCGTTATGACTATACATGTGTTAATAAATTAATATATACACAATATACATATATGACTAAAAACAATGTTGTGAAATAGGATAGCAAATTAAGATAATGAAATAAAATTTGTAATCTACATTTCACTCATACCAGAAGCAAAACTGAAATTTTAGATTATCATTTGTCAAATGATAAACAGTTACAGAAGCATAAATGTTCAGATTATCTTTTTCTATCATAACAGCAATCTGTTTTAAAAAGAACTTAAACATTCCTTTATTTCAAAATAAAATATAGAATGTAAATAATCTAGAAAATAGAAAGGTAACAATATTTCATTTTATTCATAAAAAATTACTTTTAGATTTTAATTTAGTTCTTTCAAAGAATTTACCATCAAAGAGACAACTGTTTCATATTATCTTAAAAGTTTTCTTATCAATTGAAATACTTTAAATGATATTAAGCATTGCATTTTTCAAATAATTTTAGATATTACTAAATTTTTTAATATATTTTTTAGAAGACACCATAAGAATGCCTAAATCATATTTTCAATCCATAATTTATTAAAATAACCCATTTTATAATTTTATTTTTCAAGTAATATATGATTAAATCTACTTGTTTTCTAATACATATGTTAAGCTCTTTTGTCTTAGAGTAGATCGAATATATGACTAAACAATAGAATTCAAATACCATATCAATCTTTTAATACAATTTATTTTAGCATATCAATTTCTGAACTCTTTTGTCTAAATATAAAATTAAAATCATATGCCAATAATTTTATTATTAGTGTTATTTTTTTTTTTCTGAATTTCAAATTTTATTATTTTGATTATGTGTTACTACCTCTATTATTAATTTTTTTTTCTTTCATTTTAAATATTTTTAATATTATCTTTTTGTTATTAATAATTATTTATAATAAAAATCAAAAGTATTACTCATAATTTAAGAATTTCTATTTAACTGGATCAATTTTATCTCAGCAATAGTTTTGATTTGTAAGAGTTAAAATGCTTCATAAATTTTAAAATAATAAAAAAAAAAAAAAAATGAAATAAAATCTATATTAAAGGTAAATTAATATGTTAAAAAAAAACTGGTTACTATCCACAAAGAAAATAAAAATATTTATAAAAAGACATCAGATTTGTAGATATGACCACAATTGCAGACAAGAATAAAAGAATAGTAAGGGATCAAATTATGTTCTTGATGATTTTTAGTTATACACTTACTATGTAGTCATGTTTAAATTTCCAGAAACATAGAAATAAAAGACATAGGCAAAATAAATATAATATATAAAAATATTTCAATGACATTAAAAATGTGTTAAGACTTGTTTAATTTATATGATTATGAAGCAATATGCTTGGAAATATAATGTGAAAATATTACTGTATTTATATAAAGAATATATTTTTCTTTCGTTCTCTAAATGCAATAACCAGTTTATGATCACACTTTGTATGATTCAAATATCAGACACAGAAAAGTTATTCAAATTTACTATAGTGCATTTATTACTTTTGGTATTAACATATGTCTTAGTCTATATTTTAAGGGTTTAGTCATATTAAAATTAAAATAATAAATAATTCATAATATACACCTGGGTCTCGTTTTATGCGGTAGATAGGTTCCACAGAAAACCCACATTAAAAAAAATCGCACAAAAATAGACTTAACTTACCTTGAAAAATGGGGGATAGGTTCTATAATTTTCAGAATTTGCATAAAAGCAAAGCAACAAGTCAAATTACTTTAAAATTCACATTAAAAAAATAAGCAAATAAAGTACGACTAATAAAAAATTTCAAATATTTGAAAAAAATTAATACAAGACAAACTTTTTTTACTTTTTTTAGTAAGTACAGTATTCAATTTTACATTTTTCATACATATTTTAATCATTACTGCTAGCGTTCGTTTGTAAACTGGTAAGAAATCAGAATCGATGTGATATATTGTGGCTTCTCCTTAAACGAAGTCAAGAATCTCTCAGCAATTATGCCCAGAGAAACCTGTTAGCCACTTTATTTTTATTCGTGAAATGATGTACAACTAGCACCACTTTCAGTCTTGTGCTGTGTTAATAGTTTTCTGTTTCTATATTAAAAAAATTAGATCACAATCAAAGATTATACATTATCATTAGAAATATTATTTTCAGTTTATAAAATCTTCGTTTTTTTATTTTAAAAATCTAAAAGATTATTTATTTCTGTTATATATAGCAAAATACGTTTTAAAAGTTTAAATTTTTTGAATATTTATTGCGATATTTTTATATGTAAGTATAAATATATTAGTATTATTTACTCATTAGTATAAATAGATTATTTACATAGAAGCTAAGTTTCTCAATACAGCTTCAGGCCATATTCATGTTAGCTGCTAATATAACGTTATATTTTTGAAAAAAAAAAAGTATTTCAAGTCAAAATAAGTTATTAATAATTTAAATTTCTTGATATCTAATAAATATAGCGAAATATGAAAGATATTAAGAAGAAACATGAATCGCACAACTTCAAAATCGCATTAAAATAATCCGCATAAAACGAGACCCAGGTGTAGAATATAATGATGCAGACTATACTCTTTTCTTCCCTTTTGAGATTTAATTTGATTCTAGATATAAAATAAATTATAAAAAAAAAATCATTAAAATAATAAAAAAATGATTATAAAGAAGTAACTTTGGCTTTTTATAGAACAGATTTTCTTCCAGATGAACTTTTTCAATTTTACTTTATAAGCAATAGTAACAAAATATTTTATGACCATAATAGTGACAAACTCCTTTTACCAAATCTGCTTGTATATTCAACCAAAAATATAAACTGATATAATATTAACGCTTCTGAAAATGCTGGCCTCAAATAATCATTAGAATAAGATTCTTGAAAAAATGATTAATATTCTTTTAGTTCAATGAAAATCATTATAATAGATGACTATTGATTTGCCTTCTTTAACTTTTCCTTAATAGGAATAATTAGAATTACTATAAGTTTTAGTTACAAAATTGAAATTATAATCTGTTAAATTCTGAATTTATTTTATATCACTATTTTTAAATAAATTAATATCACTAATTTTAAATGAAAATCTTCAAATTCACCACCATTCTGATATTCACTGTAAATATAAATTATATAGGATAATCCTTTTACCAAATATGCTTTTATACTCAGAAACTAAAAATATAAGATGCAGCAGATTTGCACCATAGCGCTTATTAATGGTATTTTATAATCACTCCAAAGACTTTATATGTTTGCCTTTTTTATATGAAATTATGTACAATAAAATTTTACTTACTTGCCCACTTATAATTATAAGAAAGTAATTAAAAGATAAATTATAAATATAATTTTATTTTATTTTAAGAACTTCACAATCCTATCCTTTCAATTACATTATTTCTATTCATCCAAATCTTAAATGCTGCTGATAAAAACTTCATTATTTTATTTAACTTAAATTGAAATAAATGATGAAATCATCTAAAATGAACAGATATTCAACTATATCATAATACAAATAAGTAAAAAAAAAGTCTGTTAATGTATATACAATTTTTGAAATTTCTTCTGAATCTAATCATCATCAGATAACAGAATAAATAACACAAATTGGAGTCAAATCATTAATATTTTTAAATCTAAAACTTAAATTATATAGACTCATATATATAATTTGGTTGTTAAATCAAAAAATATAAAACAATTTTAGCTACTTTTATAAATATTAATTTAAAATTTGTCTTTTTTTGAGGTATACTTTAAATTTACAAGTTATTTAAATACATTAAACATGACCATAAATGTATTTATAGCACTTTGCTTGCAATATGTTCCCTAATCCCTAAAAAAATAAAAATAAATTGTTTCCAAGAATGAAATAAACAGTACTATATTGTAAAATTATAATCAGATTTTCACCTAGAAAACAAACAAAAAATTTTTCAATTGCAATCAAACTTTTTTTGTGTAAATTTGTATGTTGTTAATAGTTTTTTTTAAAAAATATATTCTAATTGTTAAGATAAATATTAAGTGATGTGCCTTCAAAAAAAAAACAAAATTTACATATAACACAATCATTTTCTTAGCTAAATATATATTTATTAATATTGAAAAAGTCATAAAAGATTATTTAGTATGAGTGCAAACATGAATGAAACCATTATATATATATATATACTGAATATACACCTAGCTGTTTAAAATGCTATAATGTGATTGTGATTCCTAAACATAAAATATAAGCCAATATATTTATAGAAAATAAAATTGAATACTTCAGCAATAAAAATGTATACAGCAAATCTCTTCACTGTTGCCATATCCTTTGTCTGTGTTTTTTGTTCAAAAATCCAGTGCCATATATATATATATATTATTTCTTGCAGCTATATTGTATAGACATTCAGAAAGATTTATATGTTAGATATTTTTAGCAAACTAGAAAAAGTTATTATTTATAAATTGTTATATATTTTGCTAGAAAGTTATGGCAAACTATACTTCTGACGTAAAAATTATTCCACACACATAACAAATTCAAATTGGTTAACACCTGATGATGCATTATTATGATGGTTTTCTAGACAACAATGCAATAATTATGTAATTCTATCTTTGCTCATTTTTTAATACTGACACCAAATATGTATAAAAAAAGTTGTATAAATAATAGTAAATGTATCATCATCATCATCATCAACCATTATCAATCCACTGCAGGATGAAGGTCTCTCCAAGTTTAATCCATCTTCTCCGATCTTTAGCTTCTCTTTCCCACAACACCCCTGCACATTTTCTTATTTCATCCATCCATCTCACATGTGGTCTCTTTCTGGGTCTTTTACAATCTCTTGGAATCCAGTTTAAAATTTCAATTGTCCATCTATTATCATTTCTTCTAGCAATATGTCCAGCCCAACTCCATTTCAATCTTTTAATTTTTTCAATAAGGTCAGTAACACCTGTTTGTTGTCTTACCCATACATTGCGTTTTCGATCTCTTCTTGTTACTCCCAACATACATCTCTCCATACTCCTTTGAGTGGTCTGAAGTCTCTGTATTGTTCTTCTATTAAGTGTCCAAGTCTCAGATCCATAAGTAAGAACTGGTAAAACACATTTGTTAAAAACCATTCTTTTCAAACACATAGGCATATTTCCTTTTAGTATCAAGTTATTTCTACCAAAAGCATTCCAACCAAGTTTAATTCTATGATTAATTTCCTCCATTATGTTTCCCATCTGTATTAATAATCTGACCTAGGTATTTGTAACTGTTAACTTCTAATTCTTCATAATCAATCTTTATTTTCATATTTTGAGCAAATCGATTAAACATTACTTTAGTCTTTTTAACATTTATCTTTAGTCCTACTTTTCTACTTTCATCTGCAAACTCCTGCAACATTTCCTGCAGCTCTGAATCATTATTTGCAAAAACAACTACATCATCTGCAAAATCTAAATGACTTAAATACTCTCCATTTACTTTCATTCCTTTAGTTTCCCATTTTAATCCACAAAATATTTCTTGCAGCACTGCTGTAAAAAGTTTTGGAGATATGGAGTCACCTTGCCTTACACCTTTCTCAATGTTGATTTTTCCAGTATCATTATGTAATCTAATTGTTGCTGTTGCATTTTTATAAATATTCTTTAAAATATGACAATATCCTGGATCTATACCTTGATGATCCAATGCTTTAATCACTGAAGAAATGTGTATAGAATCGAATATGTTTAGATATATAAGACTATTGAATATTTACATAAAAAATCAGGTAATGCAATGTATTTTACAGCTCTGAAGACGATGGCTATACAATCAAAACTGCAAGATAATTAAATTGAATACAGCATTGTGGAAAAATAGTTATATGATTTTTTATAGATTTATGTAATACTAGTTAATTTTATTCAATAGCAATTTCACCACTTTTTTTTTTAATTATTGAGAATTCTATTACATTTATTATATTAAAAAATGCCAAATAATATTGACATATATTGAAAAACTAATAAATTATTATGTTTATTAAAATATTTTCTTTACTTAGAAAAAAGAGTTCAATTTTTCAAAATAAAAACTGAAGATATAAAATTTGAGTTTTTTAAGTGCCTTTAAGCTTTTAAAAAAAAATGTATTAATTTTTCAGAGTCAAAAAATAAGATATCTACTCTAATACAATCATCATACTATAATATATCTTTTGCTATTGCATTTATTAAATAAAAAAACAAGAGCTTTTCATTATAGTGATAATATTGCTTCAATTAAAATAGTTGTATTTAAAGTTATTATTCTATCAAAATGAGATTTGACTACACAGTTAACATAATATAAAAAGTGGAAAATTTATTTTAAGGATGTTCTGTAATATTCTGAAAATATGATGGCAAAATCATAAGAACAATGAATATAATTATTGTTCTGCTTGCTGGAAATGATGATATTGAATCTACAATAGAAAAGCCATCTAATATATGAAAAAGATAAACAGTAACATCATCTAAAAATCTTATTTTGTAATGACTTGAGGATGGTTTTCTTGAAATACATATAATGAACCAGCATTATAAAAATTCCACCCAAGACTCTAAAATGATGCAATACTGCTTATCAGTTGAGCATAAGATATCGGAATTCTTTTAGAAAAAAAAATTTACTTCAAAAGTGATTAAAAAATAACATTACATGATATCAAATAAATAGTGTAATGAACCAATGTATGATACATGAGGATATTTAAGATTTACTAATTATTCTGTAAAATCATGACAACTCTCATCTTTAATTTTTTGTTCTATTATATATATCTTTTTTCCTTTCCAGACATAAGATGACCATAAGTTTAGAAGTGGCTGCTAATGATGATGAATTAGTTAAAAAAAAACTTTTATAATAGGCAATCAACTTTTACTTAAATATTTATTCATCTCGAAGAATATTATAAAATTAACACAAATTTCCAAGACCAGTTTTCACTTTTCTATTTATTTTTAACACAAAGGCAAATTTTTTAAAATAAGAATTGAAGATATATGTACATATACTTTTTAACCATTTATGCTTAGTTTGACTATTAAATCAAAAAGAAAAAAAGGATTTTGTTTCTTGGAAATTAATAAGGAAATAAATGTCTTTTGCACATCCAAAAAATGGGTTATGACAAATTTTCTAATTGTAATAATTTGGAAAAGAAATCTTCAAATAATTCAAGGGGGTATATTTTTGGATAAATCACTCTATAACATTGATATGAATCACTAAATTTCAATTTCTTGATACACCACAGGATCTCCAAATAAGCATGAAGAGTGCTTGATCAAAATTATCTTTTGCTATTTTATGGAATATGTGATGGGGTTATCAGAGGGCAGATAATTTTAGATATAAGAAATTTTTTCCAGTCTCTGTCTCTCATTCATCTTTATGTTATTATTTTAATCACTTAAAGTTGGTATAAGGTTTAGTTGTCATGAGCTATAACCATCAGTCATCTCTCTATAATAATTAAAGGATTAAAATGGTTTTAATTCCAACTATTTTCATTTCTTGTAACAGTTATGTATAAATGTAACATTGCAAAAAGTATTATCATCAATAAGTCATATTGAAACTGGATTTGGGACATGAGTTTTGATTGACAAATGAAAATTTATAGATCTACAATTCAGACTCTCTTGTAAAATTTGGCAAATTGTTGTAACTGGCAGATTGTTATTTAAACAATAAAAAATAGTTGTAGTATCAGTACAGAAAAAAACAGAAGTTAATGATAATAATAAAGAAAAATAATTTAATTTTTTTTTTATAAATATAAATAAAAGGAATACACCTGAATCTAAATTATTGATTACAACAAAAACATTGTCACGGTTTATTGATAAAACTATTCTTAAAGAAACTAAATGTACAATAAGCAATTTATCATGTGAAAAAAAAAAACTGCAATTGTATTGGATTTATTATAAGGTTAAACTTGGTATTTTCTATTTTTGAAATATCTAAATATAACATTAAAAGGCTAATATTAAAAATTGGTTCATTCAATGATATCTATGCTTAATACTATTCTTGCTTCTGCTCAGAAGTAATTAGATTTAGATAATACAGAAAAAGAAAATGTTTATATTTAATTGAGTACCATACTCAAATTGAACATTAAATTTTCTTCTTAGAAACTAAGACCAATAGTGATAGAATTTAATAGTTTACTGAAAAATATGACCCAAACTTATTGGTTAATGATGACTCTGTGAATCTGAATGACTACTATTATTAAATTCTTGCACAGCATATGATTAACTAACACAAATATTCTGTTTAATCAGAAATAGAAAAACTTTGCTCATGATAGGATCTCAGAAAAAGTTAAAAAATATGTTAGTATCTAAACTATTGAAAGTTTTAGGAATACATGGCTTATAAAATTGTGCCAGTTGATCTTAATAATAATTATAGATTCTAATTTATAAAGTAAATTGATATAGTAGTGATGAAATATCATTGTTATCCATTACTTCAAAAGTCAATAATTTTCTTGAATAGATTGCTTCTAATTCACAAGGAGTTAAGTGAGACAATGTGGAAAAGTACTGTGAGAAAAAGATTTCTATATTGCTTTTATTAATCTAAAACAGGGGTCCCCAATCTTTTTGCACTTAAGAGCACATTCTATAATACCAGTCAGGTGGGCGGGCACCATTTATTTTTTCAACCAGGTGGCGAGCACCATTTATTTTTTCAATGTAAATTTATAGTTGGATATTGTTAATAATACACATAATATACAAAAAAATATTTATTTCAAAAATAAAATTTTAACTTATAATTAACGTTTATATTTTTACGCTGTAAAAGTATAGTATGCCCTACAATTTGATTACAATATAATACAATAATTTATAAGAAATTTTAAAAATTAAATTTATTTGTATCAGATAAATAATTTTTTATTGTGTTCGGATAGCGGCGGGCACACGTAAAATGGTCTGCGGGCGCCATGGTGCCCACGGGCATAGGGTTGGGGACCCCTGATCTAAAAGGTTTGTGACACTTTTGAGTAGATTGTTGTTCTTGGAAATTTATTCATATTCTACTACAGCTTTATAAAGTTATGAAAGAAATGCAAAACAGAGCCATTTAAAATATAACTTTAATTTTGTTTTTCATTTTTTGACAGCAATCATTGTAACAATTTATAATTGTCTTTAATTCCCATGGGAACAATATTTGCTTCATAAATTTAAGTTCTTTTAGCTATTCTCATCAATCCAAAAAACAATCTATTCAATGTACTTAATATTTTATATATCTGTTAGAGAACATCTAATAGTTTAAATGTTGTAGCTATTTAGGTATAAAAGCAGGCTTGGGTATTATGGTGCAGCATATTTGCCAATGAAATACCATTATTTAATAAGTTTAAAAAAAGTGATTTCACTATGATATAATTACCTCAAAAATGTTTGTTATATAAAAAGATGGTGTGCTGAGAAGTTTTTGTAGAAAAAGAAGGCTTCATTTTCAGTATAAGGGTGAGGAATGAATGCAACGAAAAGTTACCACTTGCAAGGAATTAACATTTTCCCCCCCAAAAAAATGACAGTAAAGGTTAAAATGATAATGCTGCGAAATATTAAATAAAAGAGTAAACAGACAAATAGTTAGTAATTCTTATCTTTTAATTTCTTGCACTTAATTTCTTTTTCTTACTTTTTTTCTGGAATTAGGACTGTCATAATTCTTTATGAATAATCATTAATGAACAAAATAAATCTATAATTAGCAACTTCAGTTAAAATAAATTAATTACTATGTAAAACAAATCACAGCTAAAACAAATTTCTATTATTATAAATTTTGTTTTACAAATATGAATTTCCTAAACATGCTAATGTCGAATTTGTTCTTTTTTCTATAAGACTTCTAACATTGAAATGAAAAATTATAAAAGAACGGTAAACTACCAGTGATGATAAAGTGATATTGCTTGGCTATAATATTCTGATGCGTAGTTGTTATTCACTTTAATTTCAGTATAGAATTTGTTATATATACATAACTCATACATGACATGAATTTTGTCCAAAAATCAATTATCTCAAATTAAATCTTATTAAATATTTTGCAGATTGCAGAAATATTAAGATATCAGATATTTACTGAACATTTTATTTCAGTTTCAGATTGCATCATATCTTTATTAATCCTCCTAACCTGCAGTGAAACTCAAAAGATTCAACATTTTGCAGAGAAAAACCTATTACTTTGATGGTGAAAAAATTACAGCTTTAAAATCGAATGCTTCTTCTATGAAACTGTGATAAGAATTCTAAATATTTATATTTAATAGTATTTATGTGTTAGTTATTATTTTTTTTGTGTATGTTAATACTTAGATAAAAGTCAATAAAAATGCCTATACAATCTACACTACAACGTGAATAAGATAATTATCAAACCAAAGAACATATTCTATATTGTTTTTATTTAACTGGTTTGAACTCCTCTTTTTTACCAAGAGTAAATTAGTTTTATCAAAGAGAGTACTTTAAACCAAAATAATTAAACATAAAATAAAGTAATAATATGCAGCACAAAGTAACAGAAATTTCACTAAATCTTTTCTTTTTTTTTATCAATAATATACGATTCAATACTAAATTTAAATCAGATAATTAAAGTCTAAATATCTTAATTTTTTAAATCAATATAATCAATCTCAATGTTCTTTCTATAAATAATTTTCTATCTATTAGAATCAATTTTTACTATTTCTTAAGTAAAGAGGGAATCTTAAATCAGCTTTTTTTTTTCAAAGCCCTTTCCTTATACAACTTGATATATAATTACTATTACCTGTTCACACATTCTTCTTTTAATTAATTTAATACACAACATATGAAAAGAGGCTTCTACACAAATACTTTTACTCTCTTCATTCTTTGTTTCTTCAATGCCATTTTTGTTTTAATTCAATATCAAGCAAACTTCAATCTCCTATAAAAAGCTAGAAAAAATAAAAATTAGACATCAAATCACTTGCTTCAGATGATATTCCTGAGCTACAATGAAATTTTTCATTATTTACCATTCAAATTTTATAATATAAAATAAATATTGTTTTTTAAAAAAATTAATGCAATGAATACAATGAACTTGTTTTAATATAACTAATTTATTCATTTATCCATATTACATATGTAACATATTATATATTCCAATAAAAATAATTTACAAAACTTTTTTAAATTGATAAATAGCAATCCTAAACTTTTTAGAACTTTATGATACTTATTTATCGTATTCAAAGAGACACAATAAAATGACATTATGCATTAACAAAAGTAATAATGAATAAGGAACTAATACTGAAATCAATTACAATTTAACTTTATCTCTTATATTACATTACTATATAGTAATATTAACTTTAGTATGTAATGAGTTACTTATGAACAATGTCAGACTACCAGAATATTATTAGTCTTATAAAATTTAGGTTAAATCTCATTCGGCAAATGTTTCCATAAAAAATTCAGTAACTATTATGTAGTGTCAATTTCCATAAAATTGTTATTGTGCAATCAACAATAATGAACATATTTCAGAAAAATATATATAATTTTTACATGAAAACACATTATATGGATACTGAAATGTTATGAAATTATATATAGATACAATTAAAAATTCAATCGTACAAGTGTAGAATAATTCAAACTTTATTTTAACTTTTCAAATACATTCAACTATTAGTAATAACATGCAGATTTGTATATAACAGTTGAATATATCTGAAAAGTTTAAACAAAGTTTGAATTTTTTAAAAGACATTGTCTAATATATATTTACTAATAAAATGCTATCATCACAAACCTTTGTACAAATACAAGTTTAAACATTTTTAGCAAAATGATGTTAATGACTTCTAGTAAGAATTAAGCTTCTTCACTTAGGTAAAGCCATACATAACTATTGAAATACTACAAGTACATATTCAAAATATCATTAGTGCTTTTTCCAATGTTTATATCAGTATGTGTGAAAGTAAAAGTGTACTGTTTATTATAAATAAATTCATGGTACACAAGTAGAAAAAGCAAAATATTAAAAAATGATTATCATTTACCTATATAAAGATATTATAAAAATATTTGATACTTGTAAACTTTAAATTATATGTCTAAAAATGTAACAACTAGCTAGCCTTTAATACAAAATGATTAAGGACCATTTATGTATTTAGTCAAAGATGAATGTCATAAACAAAAAAATAAGTACTGTACCGGTCACTTCTGTTTTCTTTTGATCACCAAGGGCACCACTAGGTTAAGAAATTATTAAAATTGAATATTTGGATGTGCAAGGTGCTAGACCAGAAAACTGGCTGGAATTAAAGTAATTAAAAATGAAAAGCTTGAGGTATTAGCAGCAGTGGAAACACGTCTAAGAGAAGAACCTATTCTGGAAGACTTGGTATGGCAGGATATAAATAGAAAAGAAAAAAGGAGTGAGGGTATGGAAGTTATGTCAAAAAAATATTTAAATACTGTTAAGAACATTTGTAGTTTAAGATTAGGTTAGGAAGACAAGAATGGATGATGGCTATAGTGTATATAGCCACTGGAGATAGTCAAACTATAATGAAATTGAACAGTAGCATATATGAATGCTTAGTTAATGATATACAGAGTTTCAAAGAAAAAAGGGAGAGAATAATGGTTATAGGGTATATAAATGCACATATTAAAGAAACTGATGATGTAAGTAATAAGAATGGACAGCTTTTGAAGAGTTTTTGTCAGAAAGTGAATTTGACTATTGGAAATTTATCAAACATTTATGAGGAACAATACACATGGTCTAGAAATAAAATATTCCACACAATAGATTATGTATTAGTAGAGAAAGAGCGAATGAATAAAGTACAGGAAATTAAGGTATTTGATAATGAGAGAATATGTAATAGTGATTATAACTTCTTTATAATAGAAATGGTTGGTAATGTGATGAAAAATAGTAATAAAAGTAAAAAGGATAGTGAAAGATGTGGATGGAGAGTGAATGATAAGAATAAGTTAGAAGAGTATAAAATAAAAGTTGAAGAAACCACGGAAGAGCTGGATCAGATGAGTATAAGGACTAGTGTGGTGAAATAACAAAGTGGCAAATAAGGTTTTAGGTGAGAATATTCAAAAGAATAAAAGTAATAGGAAAGTAAGAGTTAGTAAAAGTGTAAAAGAGAGGAAAAACATGCAGAGAAAATAGGTGTGCTATTAAGAACAAAGAAAATGAAAAAGATGTTAATACTAAATGGGAAAAGTACTTAGAAAAAAGAAGTTGGCTATATAGAAAAGATGTGAAGGACAGAGTGATAGTAAACATCAAAGCATATAGTGATGGGAATATATGATTTACAGAAAATGAACGGAATGAGGCAAGTAAGAAATTGAAAGGTGGAAAGGCAAGATGTTTGGATGGGCAGCAGACATGGTAATGAATTTAGGGCAGAAGGCAAGATGAAAACTATTATCATGTTTTAATTACATGGCACAGAACAGAGATTTTCCAGGTAGTTGGAGTAATACAAGATTAAGGCTATTATTTAAAGGGAAGGGTAAGGATAATAGAAAGTTAAACAATTATAGACTGATAGCGGTAACATCAGTGCTATATAAAGTTTTCTCATATATGGTGACTGGAAGGGTTGCAAAATACATCTCAAAACATGCATATACTAACCTGTTTGCTGTGATATTACCATCAGTTGGTGCATATACTAACCTGTTTGCTGTGATATTACTAACAGTTGAATGTATTTGGAATATTTAAATAAAATTAAACTTTTCTAAAGACATTCAACACACATATTAGATGATGGAAATAGTCCAATATAAAAATACAATATATTTAATAGTTTGTTAGAATATATAAAATTTGTATTATTAGATGAATTTTGTTAAAATAAATCAAATCCTTTAATAACATACACCTCTTTAAACTTGAAGATAGAAAAATATTTTCTGTTACAACAAATAAAGATGTCATGGAATTAATAAATTTTTATATTGAAAGCGGATTATTTTAAGGCAATGAGAATTGATATAAAACTATTTAAAATTTAAGAAGTTCAAGCACTGGAATAATGTCAATACTGGAATAGATACAAGGACATTGCATTGCAAACTTTGACATTCTATGATTGTACTAAACCACAGAGGGCAGTAATCACATTAAAAACTATTTATTATATATTTTCCTACATCAGCTAAAAATAAACAAAAAAATAGTTTTTATAGCAAAAAGAATAAAGTTGGATTCTATATGTCAAAAAAATTTGGATAAAAAATAGTTTTCATGTACTCATGGCAGATATTCAAAAAATATTTGACAATATTAATATTGTCATAATAATGAATAAATAATAAGTTTTTAGAAGGATTTCAACTCAAGACTCTTGTTGATGCCAATATTATTGTCATACTCATGTTGACTTTAAGTCACTCTGACCCTTCATGTATAGGACCTTAATATTATCCCTTTAAATACACAGAAGAGGGATGGACAGATTGCTAAACTTAAATGTAATTAGAAGGCATTTGAACTCAAGACTTTCAAGCTCCCTATATCTATCCACTCCATCTTATATAACCAATAAAGATGATCACAAACATGTGAAAAAGGCAAATGACCTCTAATATATGTATTTCGTGTAGGACATAATGTTCTGGATCAATTGATAAGTGCTGGTTCAGCACAAAATACCTATATTGGAGATTTGTTTTTTCATATGTATGTGGTCATGTGAGATGGAATAGATAGATGTAGGAAGCTTAAAAGTCTGAGTTCAAATCCCTTCTAATTACATTAAGTTCAGAATAAATAATATACACGTATTTAAATAGTTTTTTATTTATAGGATAATTATTGTTACAATACCAAAGAACCAGAAAATTAATGAACAACAGATATAATTTATTGTTACAAAAATGTAAAGACATCTTTTACTAAAAAGCATATTTCTTTTTTTAGAATATTAAGAATCTAAAAGGTGAAACAGATTTTTTTAAAGTAATAAAATCTATAGGTTTCAGTAGTTATAATTAATTATTTCCGTTGATCACTAATATTCTAAATCTATATTCACATATCATAAGACAATGTTTAAATTTGTCATTTATTTTATAGATGAAAAGAAAGTAAAATTATTTGTTCTTACTTTAGCAAAATTTTTACCCAGAGTTTTTTTTTTTTTTTAGATATATAGTACTGGATTAAAAAAAAAAAAAACATAGTATGTCTTTACAATTTTTGAAGCTTTTTCAGACACTGAACTATTCATTAATGGGTTTACAGCAGTTATTGCTGCTAGTGTAAATTATTACTAAAATAAATATATCTATAAACATTTTTTTGATAATACTTCTGAACTAAAATTTTATTACCTTTTGTAGCAGTAAATATACAATAAATAACACATTTCTTTTTATTATTATTATTTTCATCATTTATTTACACCAGCTCTCTTCTTCAATTGATTTCCACTAATCAATAAAGAAGGTAGTATAGTTAGTCCTCTATCTGACTTAAGTACATCCTGATTTAAGCATATGCAAAAAACTAAGTCTTAATTTCTTTAGTATCTATTTTGTGATGTACTAAACTTATTAAAACTAATTTTATTGTGCACCAAGCTTAACATATATCAATAGGAAAAATTTGTGTAAAATTCAACTTATGCAAAAAGTAGCAGAACCGATAAATTACATGCAATAGAGAATTGCTGAAACTTTAACTTGTCAAAAAAATCTGTACAAATATATATATATTTATAAATAGTTTAATTAATTTATTCAGTTTTTATAACAGTTCAAAGAGATGGCAAAAATAGATAAAATTGTTTCTTTTTATCCAAAAAATAAAAATTTAGTTAAAATGAGAACTAAAATTTTCCTTTTTTTTCTTTTATAAAATAAACATGAACAAAATAAAAAATGCACTATGGATAAACAAAAATAAAACTATTGTTATAACAATATTTGGATTATCCATAATTAATTCAATAATACATTCTAATTAGAATTAAAAAAGTTAATTATTTTGTTATTCATTTATTCATAATAGTAAAATATTAATACTATTATAGAGTAATTTGCATGACACAAGTAAATAAAAAACAATTTTTTATCATAACTTTTAAGCCAATAAACATCACATGATCACCATTTCTTATATACATATTTCTCTATATACGTATTGCCACTCAGTGCAAGCCAGAGTAATCAATAGATGGCCAAAAGGCTTGTGCATAAAATCCCCATCTAGTGCCTACTTATCCAATATCCCCAGATTAGTTTCTGGCTTGTGGTCTTCGTCAGTGAGGAGCCTTGGATCTGAGAGCACTGCACCCAGATCTTAGGATCTAAATGCAATCTTCCAGCAGCCATCTTTTATCTCTTAACTACAAAACTATGAGACTTAAATTGAAAACATAATATTTTCAATCCAAGATCATCTGCTTATATAGTCATAACAGTTAAGAGCAAGCATAAGAAATGGTGATCATATGATATTTATTGCCTTAAAACCAATCCTGCCTAATAGGATAGTGGTGGCTATGGTTATTAAAAAACCAGACACCAAGGTATAGGTACTGAACTGAGTTCAGACCTATATGACTATATAAGCTGATTGAGCTTGGATTAAAAAAATATTATAGTGTTTTCAATTTAAGTCTCATAGTTTTGTAGTTAAGTAAAGATAAAAGGTGGCTGCTGGAGGGTTGCATTAGATCCTAAGATCTAGGTGCAGTGCTCTCAGATCCAAGACTCCTCACTGACAAAGGCCAAAGCCAGAAACTAATCTGGGGATATTGAATGAGTAGGCACTAGATGGGGATTTTATGCATAAGCCTTCTGGCATCCATTGATTATTCTGGCTTGCACTGAGTGGCAATACGTATATTGAGAGTTTTGCCTGTTTTTAGCATAACTTTTCTGAGATGGAATTGTAACTTTGTTTTAATTTCTTTTAAAATAAAAATTTATTTTTTAAATGCTCAGTTTTAAATGACAATAAGGAAGTGTTATTTAATATATCTCTCTAAAATCAAATCATAAACTTAAAATGTCATATAATTTTTAATTACAGTAAAGTACTCTATTTTCAATATGACAATGCACTAACTATTGGATTTTTCATTTATCATAATAACTGTATTGCAATTGAGAGAGAAAATTATTTATTTTTACAAAGTTAATTAAAAATGGTAATAATTTAATGTAGTAAAATATGCATTTAGAATAAAATTATACTTGTAATAGCAATTTTGTTTCTGCAAAGTAGTTTTTCAAGCAATTAGTTTAACAATAGGCTAAGTATTAATAACCGCTTTAATATGGAAAAAATTGTCCACAAGGAACATATACAAATCATAATTTGTGAAAAGCTAAAAAGAATGAACAGAAATATATGATGGGAGGGAGTTTGATGTATTGGTGTCTAATTTTTACATTAAATTGAGGGTGGGAGCTATCTTTTTATGTGGTTTATCATAAATAATTTAAGATAAACTGATTTCATAAAAAAAAAAAAGTAGCTTGCAATTGTTTGCACAATAATTAAAATAATATCAAGACTTTTTCATATTCTTCTAAGAATTCTTTTCATTCAATTTGAATGATCTATGGATGGTATAATTATAATATTTTTACTGCTAAAGATAAAAGCTAAAAATCAATTTGGAATATTGATTACTCAAGATTATAAAAGATGATTCTATAGTATAGTGAAGAGAATTGCTTTAGGGAAAAAAAGAATTCATAATTTATAACCCTGATAATAATTAAAAATATTTTCAAATAAAATTACTAAATTTATTCCACCATAGGTTTCTCTTTCACATATCTTTCCAAAAAAATATTTAAAATGTTATATCTTTTTGAGCTCTAATTGCAGCATCTAATCAAAAATTTTGATAGGTCTGTATTTCAATCAAACATTATTTTGATACTTTGTTATAGTGAAGAATGTGAAACTTTCTTCTAAATCACAATAAAAAGTTTATTTACAGTACTTTATCTACCCTTTGCTTTTCTTGTGTTAAATTCAACTGAAATAGACCTGTCCAATTTGGAAGCTCTTCGATATGAATGGTGTAGATCTCATGATAAATGAAATACAATATTTCCATTTTAAGTGACAACAGCCCACATATTGGGAATCCATCCACAAACTTACACTCACCCACAAGTTATTCCTTTATTAATTAAAGTTATAAAATAACTACAATTGTTGGTACAGGGCAATATAAATAAACATAATTTTAAGAGCTTCACAAATTATGATTTATTCTAATAATCAAGATTTGAACGTAATTAAGAATCTAAAATTATAATTTATCATTAGTTTTTCCGTTTAGTTTTGAAAATAATATATATATTATCAGGATTATTAAATATTAACTAAGCTAAGCACACATCAAATAGAAATAACAACGCATAACGCTATATGATATATCTACAATTAATTCCTTTTTCTATAATAATAAAGATTAACGATTATAATCAATAATTAAATAGTATTACTGATTGAAAACATAATATTTGTATAATAAAAAATAGTCGAAATATGTAACATATTTATCACCTCAAATTACCTATACACTAAATAATACATAAATTGGAATAGTTTTTCATATATTTAATCACGAATTAAACAAACATATTTGAGTAGCGATTTTAAATCAATTTTATATTATTGAAAATCAATTTTATATTATTGATTACTACTAACATACTTTTCTTGCATTTTCATTAACAGCATTACTATTTAAGTGTTTATAGTATTCAATTATAATACTTAGAATAACAAATACTATTAATCGATAGGTATACCATTAGCTGTTTATAAAGATTAAAATTAGCATTATAAAATGAATAAAAGCTAAATTCCTAATACTAGAGAAACATTAGTATACAATGTAAACATAATAACATGAAAGCATATATCAAAGTTGCTATGCTTAAGATTATTTTATCAATGAAGAAAACTATTCTGAATATGTACACTATAAGAGGTACTATACATACTACACATTAATATTTTACTGATCAAATTTATAAAAGCATAGGCACTCCCTTAATTAAGAGAGCAAACGAACGTTAATTAAAAGGCTTAAATGTTAACGTTTTCTGTGAATAAATATTGTTTTGTTTACAAAATGCTTAGAATGTAAACATTATTATGTAAGGATAGTATAACATTAATCATTAAGTTATTTTTATAAAATACATGATATAAGTAAACAAATGTTTAAAAACATCTCACAAATATGAAAATAAATTTGTTTTTGGGAGGGAAAAAGCATCCTTTTCACACGTAAACAAACAATATACTTTTGCTATTATTTCTTATAATTACAAATATATCTTCTAATGTCATATAAAATTATTTTTTTGTTGAGGAAAAATATTGACAAATTTATTTATTTTCAAGTTAAATGAAAACGTAACGATTATTTAAAGCTATACAAGGCTTATATAAAATGGGCTTGGTCTATAACGAACGTTAATTTTAGGCCTCAAACTTAATTCCCACGCTTAATATTTCAAAATATTGGAAGATATTTAAAGAGATACTTTTACACAGATCATACATTTTTTAAACTAGAAAAAATGAATACTTACTTTTTCTTGAAAAAATACATTTATATATCAAGCAAATCAAGTAAAGTAATATGGTCTATTTCCTCAGTTAAATTCCACCGCTTATATTATGAAATACGTTAATATTACAATATATGCTTACCCTAAGTGTATGTTGAAACAATCCTACAACCAGAAAAATAAATTTTTCACAAAAATTAAATTGAATCTTCCACAGATTTTTTCTATTTTCGCTAAATTTGAGTGTGAATTTCAAAGAATCAAAAATGGCTGCCGTGTTGGGAGCGTATCAGCTATGCAGATTTATTTATTAGCGTGACGGGGACAATAGCACCGAAGCACCGCGACATGATGGCAGTTTACCCGTTAAAAACAACCAACAGACCTCCATATTGGAAGAATCATATTTCAATAGAAATGAAATATTAAAATATTTTTTAGGTCATCTTTATGCATTTATTTTATTTCTATAATTTCCCTTAAAATAGCTAAAGAGAGAATTAGTGCGCGATGACGTCGTAATTCATCCGCGAAAGGAAAGTTAGATTCTTTGCTGATTTCTTTGAACGGACATGATAAACTTTACTACTTATTTCCGTCAAACATAACTTACATTAATCATTTTGATGGAAAACACTATCTTTCATGCCAATTGTCAAATTACTATTATTATTGTTTTAAGTAAAATTACTTTGAGAATGATAGAACTGACAATCCGGAACTAACGACGCATAGCAGCCTTGTGAGATCAATACCGCCACCCCCTATATCATAAAAAGCAGATACAGTAACTGAGGAAAATCCGCCATCAAACATCATTAAAAACAACCAATGTTTTGTATCTTTATTAAAATGAATAATAACCTTAAATTAAAAAAAATAATACAGGTAGAGACTCTAGATTAGTTTAGTATACTTTATTTACAAAAGAAATACTACTGTATTAACAAATGAGTACACGTAAGTGAAGGCAATGTACACAACTTGCACTAACGCCATTTTCCGCAACTACAAGTCAAATGAAATTAATACTCGATTACAAAAATGGTTCTTATTGGACAATTTTATGAATTAATAGATTTGAAGTCAGATTTTTATTGGTCGGCTTTTCGTGGAAAGACTGACAAGTTACGTTGCGAAGCAACTGGACGTCGTGAATAAATTTTATAATCCCACAATTCCTTGCATTGTATGGAATAATGGCTGCATGATTGAAATTTCTTCTTAGTAGTTAAATCCAAAACGGTCAGTATTGGCAGATCTTGTTTTTAATTTAAATGACATACATTCTTATTTCTATCTTTAATGTTTTACAGTATTACTTATCACAAAAATGTTTTAAAATAACTTTTTTTGTGCAGTTTGCAAAATAATCTAAAGTCAGATTTCCTGGATTCTCTTGAAAAAAAAAAACACATCGTGTTTTGGATTTATAATTGGTTATAAAATCATAGAAAAAAAATATTGAATGCCTATTTTAGTAGTTTTAGTCCTATCAAAAATAAATTATTAATTATAGTATTTATTGCTTCTTTTAGTATTCGTAAACAGTTGAACGTACATATGTATTTAAAAGTTATCCAGTTTGTTTAAAGTGCTTGCTATTAGATTTACATTTAACATGAAACCCTTTATTTACACGTTGCGATGTGTTTGCTTTTTTTTTTTTAATCTGTTCTTATTTATATGTTCATAGTTTTTAAAATCTCAATAGTTTTAAGTTCCACCAAATATTTTTTTTGTATTGCATTTATATACTTTAATCACTACTATAAAGTATTCAGAAGCCTCACTGTTATGAATTCCACAAATAATTTTTATGATAACTATCTTTAGAGATTGAAGAGCTTTTCCTTTGCAATGAGCTATTTAAGCTTTGTTTTACATATGGTACCCGTTAAAATACATCTATAAACATCACATAATCATTTCTTCTGCTTGCTCATAACTGTTATTAAAACAGGAAAAACTCCATACAGTAGTGCCACTTAGTGCAAGCTAGAGTAATATGCCAGAAGGCTCGTGCATAAAATCCCTATCTAGTGCCTACTCATCCAATATACTCAGACTAGTTTTTAACTTGTGGCTTTCATCAGTAAGGAGCCTTGGATCTGAGAGCATTGCACCTAGATCTTGGGATCTAATGTAACCCTCTAGCAGCCACCTTTTATCTACTTAACTACAAAACTATGAGAATAAAATTGAAAACACAATATTTTCAATTCAAGCTCATTGGCATATATAGTTGCTCATTAGCATATATAGTCATACAGATTTGAACTAAGTTCAGTACCCATACATTTTGGTGTCTTTGGTTCCTTAATAACCATTGCTGCCACTATCCTATTAGGCAGGATTGGTATTAAACCGCAAACATCACATGATCACCATTTAACTATATGACTACAATAGCTAATGAGCTTGGATTGAAAATATTGGGTTTTCAATTTTATTCTCATAGTTTTGTAGTTAAGTAGAGATTAAAGGTGGCTGCTGTAGAGTTATATTAGATTCTAAGATCTAGGTGCAGTGCTCTCAGATCCAAGGCTCCTCACTGACGACCACAAGCTAGAAACTAATCTGGGGATATTGGATGAATAGGCAGTAGATAGGGATTTTATGCACAAGCCTTCTGGCATCCATTGGTTACTCTGGCTTGCACTGAGTGGCACTACTGTATAGAGAGTTTGCCTGTTTTAATAACAGTTATGAGCAAGCATAAGAAATGGTGATCGTGTGATGTTTGTGGTTTAATATCAATCCTGCCTAATAGCATAATGGTGCCAATGGTTATTAAAGCACCAAAGACACCAAAATGTATGAGTACTGAACTGAGTTCAGACCTATATGACTATATATGCTATTGAGCTTGGACTGAAAAAATATTGTTTTCAAATTTTATTTTCATAGTTTGTAGTTAAGTAGAGATAAAAGGTGGCTGCTGGAGGGTTGCATTAGATCCTAAGATCTAGATGCAGTGCTCTCATATCCAAGGCTCTTCACTGACGAAAGCTACAAGCTAGAAATTAGTCTGGGGATATTGGGTGAGTAAGCATTATGATAGGGATTTTATACACAAGCCTTCTGGCATCCATTGATTACTCTAGCTTGCACTGATTTGCACTATTGTATGGAGAGTTTTGCCTGTTTTAAAATTCATCTACAGAATTAAACTATTATATAAATAAGTTTCTATCGAAATTTTTATTCTTCTAAAACATTAAGCATGAGAGTTAGTGTTAGAATCTTTTTATTAACCGAAAGGGTTATTGATTATTCATCATCATTGTGTAGTCAACCCATAAGTAGTAATCCTATTTTGGTAATATTTTATGTTATATGACAGTCAAATTTTCTGTAGATAAATCTCATCATTTTATAAGTTTTAAAACTTTCTTGCGCTAACTCTTTCATATCTTTAAGAATTCTGGTTCAACATAAAAAAAAAAAAAAATTCTCACAATTTTTTGTATGTTTACGTGTATTGTAATTATCTTGTTAGATAGTGTTTTGTAGAGTTAAAATGAAAGTTTAAAAAATATGGTCATCAATTTTTATGAATGTATCATATGAAAAAGTGCACTTTTTATAATGAATAAGATAATCTCTTTTTTGGTTCACAAAAGATGTAGAAAACTTTTATTTTCATGAGCAGCCCTTCTCAACATTTGCCATTTAGAGCATTGATAAGATTGCATTGTTTTTGATGTTAAGTAGGACACGCTGAAAGTAAAATTTTTTTCAAAAGTAAGAAAAATTAAAATTTGACAGTTTTGATAAAATTAAACTCTTTGTTTTTGTCTTATCTTAAAATTATATCCCAGAGAAATTAATATTTTACACATTTAGTTTAATAATAAATGGTTTTGAATAACTATAGTATTAAAGCATTCCATAAGAATCATCCCAATAGTTGAAAATTTCAGGTACGATTTTTAGTATTTTAAAATAGATATAAAATAAGAATAGTAGTCCTAAAGCAAAACAAGCTAAATTGCTCAAATAACTTAATAAAAAAAAATTATTAAAAACAAAATTAATATCTTAATAAAAAAAATTATTAAAAACAAAATTAAGATTAATCATATTTCGTACTGTAATGAATTAAAGATTAATAGAAAAGAAATTTTGGATATACTTGCTAAGAATTTTGAAAGTAGAGGTATGAAGATAAATGGTGTCACTATAGTAGGTGATATGTGCTCACTTTTCGTTTCAATGTTTTTACTTGCTATATAGGCCAATGAACATGTTTTGAAGAAGTGATTCTCATAAAAATAGATAATAATAAGTACAAATTAATTGTAAATAACATTTTTTTCTTCAATTTTTCTTATTGATTGTAAATTATATATTTTTTTAAAAAGTTAACTAAATGAAAACAATATTAGGATAAATTAATTGTAAATAAGTTTTTATTTTTTATAAAAGAAATTGCATTACTTAATTAATATATTATAACGGTCAAGGTGGATCAGGCCATTGTAACCTGGAAAATTTATATAGTAGACAGATACGTACTGCTAAGACCCCAATTTTTTTTTATTTTGACCATTAGCCCCAGTCACTAGCTCGTGGAGCAGCAGAGATAATGTACACTTTATTTTTAAAGAAAGAAAGATAAAAAATAAGACTAAGCCACTGCCAGATTAACAATACACAGAAACATTTATTTTGCACATATATAAAATTTAGAATTATTTTAGTATAATGTTTACTTTGTAATTTGATTTACATTTTAACTATTTTATAAGTTTGCACAGATGAATTATTATTTTATTAGAGTGTCGAGTATGGATAGACTACATAGATTGCACTCGAAAAAGAAAATATTCTATATCCCTTATTTAACCCTAGGCCAAAAGTTCGCAGTCAAACTAACGCCAATCTATCTGATATATCGATGTATTCAATGCAGCATGAATATGACAGCACAATACTGTACTGTCAGGAAAGTACATCTGAACAGTACGGTTATATAGAAGAAACTGTCTTTCGTCCAGTACAGGAATATTTCATCTGTCTGGCGAGAACAATAAAAAAAAAAACTCCATAGGAAGGGATTGTGGAACTTTTTGCCGACTTACAATCCCATTCCATAGGCAAAAGGGGTGATCCACGGAGCAGGGAATACCATCTGTCCCCGATGGTCAATAAGAAATAGGCTTATTTCGCCCATGTGCGGATATAATGTGATCCTGCACATAGCGGATCTTCCTGCTATATTTACTAATTACACCAATACATCCAATCCATTAACCCAATTTAACTGCGAAACAAGCTAAGATCAACCCTCCCTTTAATTAAAATAACATAACTTTATGAATCTATGTAGCCATTCACGCCCAACTTCAATTTAACATGATTTAATTAAAAGTTTTAGCTTAATGTGAAAAAAAAAAATCATAATAACATAATAAACACTTAAAACAATGGAAAAATTAAATTAATGGAAATGATTTAAAAAAAAAATACATTCAATAAAAATAATTATTAAAAATGATTTAGTTTGGTCAGATAGGAATTTCTATTTAAATACTGGAAAAGTTTTATATTTAAAGTTAATTAGTTAGATAAAGTTCTTATGGTTTTAAAAGAGAAAGTCCATACTTTTTTAGTTGCTTGTAATTTGGATCCAGCGTTAATTCCCACGATGTCCGGAGATCGGTATGCTGTTGATCGTTCTATTGGTATTCATCCGGAGGTCCTTTGTTCTACTTGGTATAGCTTTGCAGGACCCTGATGTTCTGGGGTCCACAATATAGGAAAACGATATTTCATTTATACTTTTAGAAAAACTGAAGGGATTGAAAGTGCGTCTTTCAATCCCTTCTCCTTCAACTCTCCCGGAGCTAACACATATAACACACCTAATCTTTTATTTCTAATCTTTTTCTTTTTTATAATAAAATCACAGATTAACTGAACATGACATCATGATGATGATGATCCTTTCGCTGAGGTCAGTTTCCTGAGGAATTTTTTTTATTGGCTATTCTGTTCTTATTGTTTTTCTCCTATCTGACCTTTAATCAAAAATTTTGAGATGCCCAAGGGCTAGTTTACTTTGACTAATTGAAAATAATCTTTTCTATTTTACACAATAGCATTAATTAAATTATTGTACATTCTTAAAGTTTTTTTTTTTTCTTAAAATTTAGTTTTAAAACCTTTTTTTTTTTTAAAATAGTTTTCTTTTATTAATTTTTCATCTGTGCGATTTTATATATATACAAGTTTAGATGACTTAATTTTCAATTTTTAAAACAAATTTTTATTTGCGAACTTTTTATTTTTAATTTCTAATTTTATTTATTAGCACGTAACAGCATATGTGCCCGTTACATTATAGTACAATAAAACAATAAAAATGAACCTGGTTAATAATTAAAAATAAAAAGGGTAAAATGAAATTTTTTTAATTTCCAGTGATAAACAGTGAATTCCCAGAAGAAATGCTAGAAAAAAGTTTGATTCTCAGTTGATTTGTTGAGACATTTTTAAGCATGTGTAATCCAGATGAGACTGTTATAGTTCAGGGGATGTTCCTCTCATCTTCAGAACTTTGAGTATTCAATCACCAATGCTTTTGATGATTGACAGTCATATATGTATTTAACATCATGGGGAAAGTTTTGTTTTTCAATTATAATATAACATGTAAATGTTCAATTTTTCAACAAAGAATATTTTATTATTCTACAAGTATAAATATATTTTTAGATTAATAATTTTTATTAGTCAATCATTAGACTAGAAATTATCCATTAATTCAATGTTTTTAGATTGCTTTATATTTTTAGTTTACTTTGTAAAAACTATTTAACATTACAGGAAAATGATTTATCTTTCAATTATGAAATATGTGTAAATGTTCAATTCTTCAATTATTTACATATTTATTTTTAAATTACTTTATAAAAATCTTTGTTCCACTATTTACATCTTTAAATATGCATAAATGTAAAGTGTGCTTAATCTTCAATTTATTAATTATTGTGATGTGATGTACTGTGACTTCTCCTTGAACGGAGTCAGGAATTTCTCAGCAACTATGCCCAGAGAAACCTGCTACTTTACTTTCCCTTTCCATTCCCCACCCTAAGTTTTTCCATAATCTGCTCCATCCCATTTCCACAACATAATCTTTGTAAACTCTATGGCCTTTATATTTAAATACGTCTTATCTTTTCCCAAACCCAGCTTAAAAACCAATACCCCACTTTCTGTATAATCACGTTGTTCACATTTATTCTCCCATAACTTCATTATTTGTACCTTTCTGCTTTCAAGTATTTACATTCAATTAACAGATGCCTAATTTGCAGACTAAATCACCCATATTTTTTAATTTACGTATATATTCTCTTGTTGCTAAAGATCCTGTTTGAGCCTTAAACAATAAACTATTTTCCTTACTATTATCATAAACTTGCACCCAATGTTCTGTTTACTTCTATATATATTTAAACTCTTTTTATTCTCCATAGTTTATAAAATAATGTTAGTGGTTCATGCAGTGATTAAAAGTAGAAACTAAAATGAAAAGTAGGTATAGTGCACCTACTATACCAGTTATGTGGTAGATACACTTACTGAAATGAACGATAAAATTAATAGAAATGTTAACATTGTGCAACTTAATGATAAAAAAGAACCTATTAGTTAAGTAAATAATCATATTATAATTTTTTGGAGATGATGTGATGTTCATCCAAGTGCAGATCTAAACTAAGGTTTTTTTATTTTTGTATATGTCATTTCTGTTGAGAATCAATCCTGGGACCTTTATTTCAGAATTCATCACTATATTAGTGCATTAAATCTCTCTGGACAAAAATTAGTTCATCTACTAGGATGTGGCTATGTGTTAATTACTATGTCAGTACATTTTTTTTTTAAGAAAAAGTATATTAAAAGGGTAGTGAGATGTCGAGCGTTGATAGCTGAGAGGTCACCACAGCTGCCTTGCAAGCAAGCAAGTTGCTTGCACGGTTGTCGCGGGTTCGCTTCCCGGCCGATGCTTTGATATATGAAAAAAAAAAAGGGTAGTGAGATATAACAAAGCAATGATGATTTTTTTTATCATTTGGTGATACTATCTTCTTTGTTAATCACTTTTGCCTCAGTTGCCTTTGGAAAAAGAACATTTCACATCTACTTTTTTATATTATCTTTGTTGTATGAAAATTTATGAAAGCGATTTAATCTAGAGATAAACTATTTGTCAGAAAATTTAAAAATAAAAATTTCACAAGAAATATTGCTAATAGAGCTAATAACTAGACAGAAGTATTTTTTTTTAAAAAAAACTATAAATATCAAAAAATATCTATGAAATATTTTTACTTTGATTTAATTATATGGCCATAAAAAACACCCAAACAAAAAGAATTAATTTTAAAAGTACTTAATTTGATGCTTATATATTTTAAATAAATGGTTAGAATATTAATTTTATTAATAAATTTACTAATGTTTTGTAAATATTTAAATAGATGAACTATTATTAAATATAGGATGTAGAAAGTACTAGAAATAATTTAAGCAGTTTGAAAGTAAATAGAAAACCGAATATAAATGTAATAGCTATAGAAACAAAAATATGCATACATAACTTTACCAAGATTTCAAAATGTACAAATAATAAAAGACTAAAAAAAAAATATTCACACACAAATATATATCTGATATTTTAATAATTATTGGGAAAAGATCTATAAATAATATTTACAATGAAATAAGTAATACAATCTATGGAATTTATTTTACCAATGTAAAAATTACTAGCAATACAAAATATTTCGATATTGAAGTGTATAAAAATAATGACATTGACAAAATAAGAAATGCAGTTGCTATAGATTTACAATAAATATGTGTGGGACAGCTACATTAAAAAATTTTAAACATAAAAATGATAACCATAATGTAGCAAAAATAGAATGTCCATCACTTAAAATAACAATATAAAGACATAATATTTGAAAATAAAATAGTAATGTTGTATATTATAATTTTTCTATTAATATTCATAATAATTATATTCACCTTAATCTAAAACCCTTGTTATAAACTTGGGTAATCAATAAACTCAAATTTTCATTAGACAATTGTAGAGTAGGTTGAAGATAATTGTTGTTTGAAGCTTTGTGAATAAGTGTATAAGAAAGTCATGTAATTGTTGTAGTAACATATATGTAATAATTAATTTTTAAAAATAACCAATTCATAAAAACTGTTTTCCATTAATTTATGCCACCTTAAAATATAAAAGTCATTATCACTGAATTAATGAAACATAACAGATGAAGTAGTATTAGTTCAGTCTAAAGATGATATGATTTATTATAGACATTCATGAAAACAAAAGGGAAACAATATATTTATTAAAAAGATTGTTAAACGTTTGCATTATATTAATAATTCTAACAGAAGGAAACTATATGATACTAATTACAATAAATATTTTAAAGAAAAAACTGGCTTGAGTACACACAGAATAATCTCTTACATAATTAATGATTAGTCAATTACTTCATTATAGTTTTTTATGTGAATATAAGATATATTGAATGTATATTAATATAAAAAAATACATTTAACTTTTCTATATGATATCCCATCAAGTGTACAGTTTTTCATGATTACTGTTGACCAGTTGTAAAACAGTATACATTTTCACAGATTTGTGAAGAAGAATCTGGCAAAATAAAGCTATTTATAAAAATGCATATTACAAAAAAGAAAAAAAAAAAAATTACAAGATTGTACTGCATCATCAACAAGATTAGAAAATATCATATTACTTTAATTTAAGTTTCAATAGGATTTTAAAATTGGAAAAAAATTTCAAATTCTTAGGTTTTATAAACAATCTTTTCAACACTTACATCCAAAAGTTTTAATTTTACAAAATCAAAACTACCACCCCCAATAGTAAAATTAATAGTAGAATCAAGAGCATTCAATCCATCTAAAAAACTCCTCTAATTTTTCTTTCTGAATAACAAACAAACAATCATCAACATACCTAACAAATAATTTTAAAGAAACAGAAAATTGATTAATAACACTACATTCCAAAAAATCAATATAGATAGAACATATTAAAGGAGTAATAACATAACCAATAACCCAACCCTCTTTTATAAAACACATCATTACACATAAAATACATTGAATCCTCTAATAGCAAAAGCAAATCATGAATAATCTTATCTGCAGAAAAACATTCAAATTTTTTTAAAATTGAAAGAAAAAACAGTACTTTTTAATCTATCAACTGATTGATACATATTTTCAATGTCTAAACTACCAAAAACACAATTATCATCTAAAACAAAACCATTTATTTTATTAAAAGCCTCAAAAGAAGAAGAAACACAAAATTGACCTAATATAATATAGTCTTTAAAAAGTCTTTTTAAAAATTTTGATATTTTATCAAGAATTCCTCCTGTAAAATCAAAAATACATTATAAAGGAAAACTATCTTATAAGACTTCAAATTAAAGAAAACCTTTGGAGCGACATAATCACTAGGATTATAACTTAAATAAGTAGCTCTATCAAAAATCTTTTTATTTTCCATAATTTTAATCAATTTACATTTTATTTTTTTACCAGGATCAGAATCTAAAATAGCATACTTTCCATTATTTAATTCTAAAGAAACTTTACTTTCAAAATCAATATTATTTAACAATACAAACTGGCCATTTTTATTGTCTTTCAACAAGATAACATCATTGACTTTCAATCTTTTTTAAAAAGACTAATATGCTTAGGGGCAAAAACAAATTTTTCGCTTTTAAGTAATTGCCTATTCAAAATAACCTGTAAAGACACTTTTATTTTCATCAGAAATATTACTATTACATTCAATAGCAGAATATCGAATTTTGTCTTGCATTGGTGGTCGAGAGGTCAGCGCGACTGCCTTGCACTTGCAGGCAGTTGCCCGAGTTGCGGGTTCGCATCCCGGCTGATGCTATGACACTTAAAAAAAAAAAAAATTTTTTTTATTAGTAAAAGGAACAAAACCAGGAGCTTTACCTAAAATAGCCAAATCAGATAAATTCAAAACATAATTGGACAAATTTAAAACAGAAGAAAAATTAGGCCTTGGTTTTAAATACGCCAATTTATACTGTTTGTTTAACAAAACTTTTTTTCCATCCAGACTTATCAATCAACCAATTGAATTTTTTAAAATAGTTATTATAATAATAAGTGATTTCACATTTGCTCCTCAACCACTTTAAAAATAATTCAAAATTGAATAATTAAAATTACTCCTAAAGTCCAAACCTCTTCTAATCACTTTAAACCTATCAATTAAATTAAACTACCCATAATCTGCATAATAAATTGTTTTAGAATAAATTTTTTAAAGTTTAAAATAAAGTCACAATTAGAAAATAATGCCATTTTTTTTTTTATTTAATCTAATATTACATGAATTAGGAAAAACATTACAAAGCCTATCAGACTTAAGAAAATTTACCTGAGTCTTTAACTCTTATTTTATTAGACATATTAAGTAATTTTTTTATTTCTAAAATTTGTGCACCAGAAAAATTATACAAAACCTGCCACATACTGAAAATAAATTAATAATAATACAAATACAAACAAATAATAATAAAAAGTACGAATAAAAATTAAAAATACAATTATAAACAATAATAACTAAAACAAACATAAAATATGAAATTCACAAAACCATATAGTAAACCTAAATAGAAGATTCAAAACTGCCTAACACTATACTAGTAATAAATAAAATACAAAACCATAAAACAATACAATACTAGATAAAAATCCAAACTTTACCAAAATCTTTACACAACCATGTTTCATCTACTAAACAAATAGATCTCGAATGAAAATCAAACTAAAGAAGCAACATATATATATACAAAACAAACAAACATTTCCATATATATATTTAAGGGACTTGAACTCGAACGAACTTTCAATCTCCTTATATCTATCCAATCTCTCTTTTACAACTGGTACACATGACCACATACGTGAGAAAAAAATAAATAATTTCCAGTATATGTATTTCATGCTGAACCAGCACTCATCAGTTGGACCAGATCACCATCTCCCACACATATATACAATCAGTGCTCAGTTTATATTAAGATACCAAATCTAAACTTTAAAGGACAAACTTCAATCTTCTCACTTTCCAACTCTTCGGCCATCCATTTCATTGAAAATCCGAGGATGGAATACTCATAACCCTTGTTGGTGCCAATATTGTCATACCCATGTCGACCTTAAGCCAATCTGACCCTCACATAGGCCTTAATATGTTCATTTAATTATACAAAAGAGGGATGAACAGAATACAGGCTGAATATGTAGTATTTAAATACATGTATATTATCTTTAGTAAATTTAATGTAATTATGATTTGGAACTTTCAAGCTCCCTACATTTATTGTATAATATATTCCATCTGGCTACAAATTAATTTCACTCTGAATTACCAACAATGTTGAAAAAGATATGCTTCAAACATCAGAGCTCAAAAATAGCCAGATTCATTCTATTCTTGATTTTTTCTTCAACATTTAGAGCGCTTTTAATTCGTAGTATGGGCTGGGGATGATTTACTCCCTTTGTTTATATATATAATAATTTGTATATTTGAAATACAAGTGTAATTCATGTAGTAATTTATATAGTAAACGCAAATTTACGATTAATCATTGTCAATTTATTTCTCTAAATAAACTTAATTTTTTTCTCCTATAAATAGAGACTTGTTTTTAACTAAAATAAAAATTATAGTCAGTTGTTCAGGTCATTTGGTATTTTTATTTGTAAATGACAAGTTCAGCCAATTTAAAAATTCACTTAGCATGTAATTTATCTTGAATCTATTATAACTATGTTTAACTACTTAAGATAGCCACTACAAGTTGATGCTTATTTTTATATTTATTTTGGAAGTCAATTTCATGCTTTTTGTTAAATTATAATTTGTTATTATGAATAATTTTATATATATTTTAATGTAATGTAAACAAAATATTCTTGGTCAAAAATACTGTCATATGGGAATTTATGATTCACATTAAATTTTTTTCATTAGATGTGTATTTTACACAAATAAAAGAAAATGCAGTTGCCTATTGGTTATTTTGAACGATTTGATAGTGTGAGCATTACCATATCCTATTTTTACGACATAAGTTTAAAAATTAAATGGAACCCTTTTGTGCTTATGGATTAGTCTGTATCCATTTAGGTAGATTAAGCAACATGATAAATTTATAGGAATTTATAAAAAAAAAATAGTAACATTTTTCATTCTGCAGAGGGTCAATAAATAAATCTCTGAATCTTTTTTTCTTTTAAAAGAAAAAGCTACTTCATAAGTTTAAAAGTATGTATATAAAAAAGTGATTGTTCTCAAAGATAATGCATAATTTTTCAAATTTTTTTATTCTATACAAAGTTTATCTTCTTTGATAAAATTAAAACTATAATTTCTTTTCGTATTAATTTATTAAACATTTTTTGGAGAATAATTAATTATGAAATAAATAAATAAAAAGATGGGTAAATAAAACCAACAAAATTTGTTTCTTTGATCTTTAGAAAAGATATAGATCATCTTCACTTGGATGAAGATGTGACTTTCTACTATATTAAGTTTTTTTAAATTCACAAATAAAACTACTCTGCCTAACACTTTAAGTAAATGATCTACACAATCTTCTGTAATTAAGTAAAATCAAACCATCAACTTATCACATGCTAAATGATCTTTTAAAAAAAGTGACAACTCATTCAGGGAATAATTTTAGAAATACTATTTATTGCTTCAGATTGGGATTCTTCTTAATCTTGATGTTAGCAACTTAATTTTAAGTAATATTCTCATATCTATTATGCATAACTTACCTAGAAGCTTTTTTTAAAATTAGCTGCATCATATTGTTAAATTTAGAGCTTTGTTTTAATCAAGAAAATTCTTCACGATTATAAATTGAAGTAAATGATATACTAAGCCACATTAAAATTTTAAAAAGTGAATCAATACATTATATTTCAGAATATACAAATTTTATGATCACAAAGCAAAGTAATATATAATCCAGTCTTTTCAACTAAATGTAGTTTGTTAGCCAAAGTTGGCAAATAATGGAGATAAGATTTTTCTTTCTTAATCGTTTGTAATAATAATCAGATTTAGGGTTTTTTATTACATGCCCAGAAAAATTAAATTCATAATATTATAGTAGTCTTATGCTCCATGCCATTTCGCTTTATATGTAACACAAGTTCATTTAGTTCTTCACTGTTTTGAGCTTAACAGTATTTGATAGATGGCATACACCAAATGAAACATTTTAATAAGCATAAAATTATAGATTACCTTTACTAAGATGGAATGACCATAATGTTCCTGGAAGTTAAATATATATATACTATATTTTATTTAAGAATTCTTTAATTATGAAGTTATTTTATTGAGGGAATTATAAAATTAAAAAGATGTATTCTTTGTCATATCTACTATGCTAATGTTGATTTGTTCATTATACAGGAAAAAAGTTAACTTTTTGCTTTATGTTTTTTTTTAATAAAATGTTGATCTGCGACACACTAATTCTAAAAGAATGAAAAAAAAACAAGGTCTGTGATTCAAACATTCTCCTCCTTTGCTATCATATATATCAAGAAACGTCATCCTTTTAAATTATGTAACATTATTTGCACTGCAAGCATAAAGTTCTATGATAATAACAATGTGCTGTTTATATTTGAATATTTTCTCAACAACTTATAAGTATGCAACTCCAAACATTTACTATCCATTCTCATTTTACATACTGTTTCTTATGCTTCTTACAATTGAAAAATTCATTTTTTGTAACTGCTTTATGGTCTAATAAAAAAAAAAAACTCCAACCCTTTAGGACAAAGTTTATACATATCAGAAAAATTCACCATCACAATAGATTTTTTTTTTTTCACTAGAATCTTTAGTCTCCACATAATTTTTTTCTTCATGATTATTTCAAATTTGCTAATCTTTTAATTATCTTTTTACATGTCCATATATTCTATTTCTAAGTTTCATCTTGCATTTTGCACACTTTTTTCCTTACAATTCCATGAATCTTACCTTGCTCAATTTGTCACTCTCTATTGAAATTTACATCCCTATTTACAAGAACATCATCACAAATATCCATTTGGAGATATATGAGTTTAAATTAGCTAATTCTAAAACTAAACAATATATTGATCTTGGACATCTTGCTTAAATGCAGTCTTATGCTAGATTGTATTCATTAATTATTTTAACAAACTTTTACATCAATATGTTTGATCTACACAATATTTGATGAAACTGAATAAATATGGGGATATTATTTGAGTTATTATCATTCTAAATACTGAAAATTAGACTGATCAATTCAATGAATATATTTTTGATTGGGGAAATTAAGAATATTGGCTAGAGAGAAAAAGTAAAAAGGAAAAAAATTGAAGCTGCTTACATAATAATGAGAAATTAACTTATAAATAAATCTAATGAATAAGTTACGATAGTTAGGGAGACAAATTTTTCTGTAGTTGATATTATTGTGCATAACGGAGTTATCATTCTTAAAGCTGTGAGTCTGGGATCTAAAGTTACATCCCAAAAGCGTTAAGCTTATAAAATCTTAAAATATTAAATAACTATAGCTTCACTAATATATGCGAAAGAGTGCATAATTATAATTAAAATTACTATTCTGGCCTTGCCATTTTGTACAAATTGTCAGATTAGTCCTTTTTTGTACAAGAGTCCAAATATGTTTTCTATTTGTAGAATAAGTCTTGAATAGTCAAAAGATATATGGATGATATAAATGTCTTTCTATTCAATAGGGATAATCTTTGACAGTGGTAGGTTTAATAGTTGGTCTTATCAATCCATTTTTATTTTTTAAATTAGAAATATCCAATCAATTGATTTTGATCTATTTATCGATAGCAAAATACTTTTTAATGAATTTTTCGGTTGTTGTGTACTTGGGCTCATGTGGTTGCTTGATGGCATTGTTGCTTGCAAAAATAATGAAATGTAATGTTATAGGGCCGATAATTTTTTGCTTTCTGTTCTCCGACAATTTTTCAAAGTATTTTTAAAAAATTTACGAACAAACATTTTCTAAATTACATTTTTTTTAATTACATTATATGTGCAGGGAGAGGATCCGATGGTTTTGCCGATCCAAAGGATTGGCCAATACATGCACTTGTCTGAGCAAACCAAGCTTTCAGTGCATAGTGCTGGAAGTTAAGTACCCTGCTCTTTACAACCTTTGCTAAACTTTTTATTTTAAAGATTCAATTATAGCACAACTAAGTTCGTAATGTAATTCTATTCTATAGATTAGCTACTCATCAGCTTGTGCAGCTGATTACTCTCTTAAAGCTCTGAATTTATTAGCTATGTAAATAATAGAAATTATATTGACAAATGTTCTAGAGGCAGTCCTTACACAAATTCTGCTCACAGTAATAATATATATACACACCCAAGGCTTCTTGTCATAAACCTTATAACACAAATTTAGCTGAATTAACAATATATATACAAATTTAACATTGCTAATGATTGTGAAGAAAAAAAATTTCTCAAATTGTTTTTCCAAGTTACTGGTTCATAATCAACTCAGCCAAACTTTGGGTTATCAAATGTATATTTACTTATTTTTAATTAGTCGGTAAAATGAGGATTAAAAACATACTAATTCTCACACTTGATAATTATCAACCCTTGCATTGGGTTATTTAAAGGATGTTTCCCTATATATATGTTTATACATTTAATATATTATTACTATTAAAAAAAACAATACTTTTAAAAAAATAATATTAACTTTCAAAATATCAACTTATTTCTAAAACAAGAATTCATAATTTTAGTCTGTCATATTTAAAATGCATATAGTTAGTGTTATTTATATTTAAATATCCATTTCTAGGATCTTTGCAGAATTATTGGAAACAAGTTTCTAAATTAATAATAAAAAAGTCAGTTCTAGTATATCAGTAAGACTAGATTAAATTATTAGTGATAGTATCTTTTCTAATTCTTTCAACATAATTTGTTTTTGCTACCTTGGAATAAGCTATAAATAGCTTATAGATTTATTTAAATGTAAAACACTTATTTATTCATTTCTAAAGATAAATTATATGCTGAATAATTGAGGAAGCTTATGGAAATTTAAAACTTTAATAAATCTCAAAGAAACAAATCTAGTCTTGAAATTGAAGATAATACATAAAGTTGTCTTAAACATAAAGTATTTACTATTCTTAGTTTTTTTTTTTATGCTCTTCTCATATTATGGAAGTCCAAATTTTGATTTTGTAAAGAATGGTTTACACATTTTCCACTAGCACCTATTTATTACATAATAGAATCACAAGCAGTCAAGCTTTAGACATTGTGTGGTATTAGAAAATATTCTATTCATATATCTTAATTTGATATTTGTTCAAACATTTTAGTTAATCTTATATATAATGTCTGATCTTAATTCAATAAAGAAAAACTATTGTCATAATCAAGACATAATTTCATTATTTTGGTTTACCAACTCTTTAAAAAAAAGTAATTGGATGGTTAATCCACTTAAGAGATCATATGACATTTAATCATTAGAAATGATAGTTTGAGCTTTGATTCAGGAATTTTTAGCTTTCAAGTTCATCGTGCTTTTGTTGCCCAGATCATAAGTTAGCTAGCAGTTGCAATAAAGATTTAAAGGTTTACGTTTAGAGAAGTAATTTATAATAAATATTTACATTGCATAATTACAGTAAGAAATTATACTTATTTCAGAAATCTTTTGCTTATATCTGATAGTTTTTTCTAAACCAAACAAAATAAAAGTTAGCATTATTTTTGTTTTTTTACAGGACTGGAAAAGTGTAAATTAATATCCAAATATAAACATTTTGTTATCATAAGTATCATTACATTTATATATGATTGAACATGTCTTTGGTTTTTTTTAACTGTTTTTTATTAAAGTAAATACAATCATTTATTTAAATAAAGGTCAAAATATATTTACACAAATACAATGTCATTCTTCTTCTGTTATGCCCTAGTTGCACTTTTATGTAGAAGAAAATTTTTATAAAATTTTATATATTTACATGTAATTTTAAACACAATATAAAATATGCTAATAATACCAACAATAAATTCATTTCAATAATATATTTATTATATAACATTAGATACTCATATATTTTTCTATATACTAATTTTTCCCTTCTTTAATATAATGTAACAAATTTTAATTCAATAGATAAATTATTGAACGATTTAGAAACATAATGATTTCTTACTCTAATTTTATATTTATTGCAATATTTTGAATGTATGTATGTATTCGTTTTTCTTAGACACAGTTCAAATTGTTTTATATGAAGGTTTATATAAGTACTATCAATTTTTTTTTCTCTATAATTATGTATTCAAGAAGTTGATTAAATAATGAAATACTATTTTTGTATCCAATTTTTTCTTTTTAGATATAATTTTCTTTTATTAGATCAATAATTATTTTTTGCAATAATGTTCATCTATTAATATTAGAAAAGCTTGCAAAAACATAAAGTGTTATTCCATATCTCAATAAAGATTCACATAAAGATTTATATATGACAGTAAGAATATTTAAAGGAAAAATATCTTTGATTTTGTAGAACATTGTTATAAAATATCTAAATTTATTAATTAGTATGTTTATATGATATTTCCAAAACATTTTTTCATCTATCATCATTCGAAGATATTTAATATATTTTAGTTGTTCTATTACCTTTTACATTATTGTCATATAAACACTTAGATGAATGCAGGTGGATATTTTTTTTTCCATTTATATTAATTCCTTTTTCAAAGCACCAAAAGACAATTTTGTTTAGACTTTTTTGGCATTCTTTAATTGCAATATCAATATTGTTATAATATCATCTGCATATTAATATACTGATCTTTCAATATTAATATTTCTTAGATTATTTGTGAAAATCAGGAACAACAATGCATTAAGTGTAGAACCTTGAGGAACTCCAAATAAATTTTTTTGCTCATTACTTGATACATTTGATATTTTCAATACAACATATCTATCATTTAAGTCAGCCATATTCAAACTTTTTCTTTCCTGGGCCACATACATTTGTGTGCTACATCTAGTGGGCCGCAACATGCTATATATGCGATCGACAACCAATTGGTATCACATGAAAAAATGTCTGACTTCTCAATTCATGCATGCCACAATTTGTAGATCACTTTACTATATCTTAGAATTAACATATTAATAAAACACAAACACTTATTTCATATAAATATTTATTTAAATATCAATATGATTTTTGATATTGAGATAAACTTTTGACAATTTAGATAAATCTGGTTTATAAGTGCTATATTTTACTCTTAATATATCATCAAGGTGTGAATCAGTAACTCTGTTTCTATATACATTCTTCATATATTTCATTTTTGAATAAGATGATTCACAAAGATATGTCAATGCGAACAATGTAACATTTGTATGCACTTTTTTTTTTTATATTTTTCAGGCACTAATTTCCAAAATTCCATATATTCCTTTACCTTCCTTGTTTTTTTTTTTAAAATGGCTTCCAAATTTATGTCATTTTTAAATTCAACAAATTCCTCAAATAGCTTAACATAATCATGTCCAAATGCAGCTAATTATGTAATAGTTGCTACTTCTAAGTGCCAGGGATTTTCTATAAGTAAGAGACAATTCTTAATATTTTTTAAATCTTGAAATCTACTTTTAAATTCTCTCAATAAAGTACCTAAATAATTACATAGGTTTCTGAAGAAATGTCAATACCATCCTGCTTAGCATTTATCAATGTTGGAAAATGATGTAGTATTTGATTTTGTATCTCTTGGTAGTAAATATTTAGTTTTTCTTCATACGCAAATACTTTATTTGCCATTTGTGAAATAATATTATTTTTGCCTTACAAACTAATATTAAGATCACAAAATTTTTCTGTCATGTCACATAAAAAATCTAAAAGACACCACCATCCATCACTGTCAAGCTCATTATAAACTTTAATGGTTTCTTCTAAGAATAAAATAATTTTATGACATAATAAAAAAAAATGTGATTGAAAACTTTACCTCTGCTTAGCCTTGAACCAAAGTATGCAAAAGTATATCTCCATAATTATTATCTATTTCTTCCAAAAGATTTTTAAATTTTCTGTGGTTCAATTCTCTGCTCGAATATAATTCACAATGTTTATGACAGTTTTCATCACAGCATCTACTTCTTTAATGGATATATGTGACCCCAAGTTTTCTTGGTGAATTAAACAATGAAATGATAAAAGATTTGTTAGATTGTATTTCTTTTTTAATAAGGAAACAAATCTCTTTTTGGATCCAATCATTGAAGAATATCCATCAGTGCACACAAAAAAACCAATTTTTTTATTTCAATGTTATTCTTTTCCTGAAAAGTGCAAGTACTATTGAGAAAATCACTACCTCTAGTTTGATCCTTCATGGGAAGAAATTTCAAGAAATCTTAAATTGAATTTTGTTCCGTACAGTATCTGACAAAAATGGTACGTTATGATGTTGAAATGTCAGTGCTAGAATCAATAGCCCCTAAAATATTTGCAGTTTTTCAAGTCTTCTATTATAATATCAAAAATATGTTTTGCAATCTCTTCAATACGTCTAATGCAGATAGAATCTGACAGTTATAATTTCTTAATTTCTAATATTTGACTTTTATTATTAAATTAAAAGCATTTATAACATTCTTTCATAACTTTAGCAACGTAAACAGTTTCATATTTTTGCCAAGTATATAATAAATTTCTTATGATGCTCATGTCACCGCTGCTTCTCGTGAGATTGCGACTGACAAAATTTTGTTGTTGAAATTTCTTGAAGAAAGCTAATTTTTCACTTCTTGTCAAAGACCCATGAGCAAAAGTGTCATTAAACAATTTGTGTTTCATGGTATAATAATGATCATCAATGTTATATTTTTTTAATGTGACACTTTCTGACAAATCAAATATGTTGCTAACCTTTGGTATTCAACACAACAAAATATTCCTTTTCTCAGTTGTCTTGAAATATTCTATTTTCATCCGATAATTTTTGTTTGTTACTTGAAGACATCATTATGGTATTTAAATTATAGTTTTGATATGTATGAAATACTAGCTTCTGTGTTTATACTAATTCACATATAAAACTTGTCATGTTTCACCTTACCTTCAAAAACACGGACTATTGGCAGATTGAATTAAAGTTTCAAATTTCTGATTGGTCACTTATAGAATCTGCAGTAAATATATTTGTCTTTTTAAAATTATATGTGTTTTAGTTTAGTATCTATAATGTAAATTCATAATTTGCCAATTACCAAAAAATTTTTAAAAAATAATTTTTTATTTATAACTGATAATAATCTAATGTGGTCAAATTAAAATGAACACTTATCATCCAATTATAAATTCCAGTCATAATTCATTGAATTCCTTATCAATATGTTTTAGTGAAAAAGTAAATATTTTTGACTAAAATCTGAAAAACAAACAAGTGGGCAAAAAAAAAGTTTAGCGAATTATGTTATCGTTTCCGAATTCAAAATGTAGAAATACAACTGTCAATGTCATGGATTGGTGTTCCCTTGCGGAGAAAAGAAGAAAATCAGAAACTTGAAAAGATGTATTTATGTCATTGTTATACCATTAAGTTTAAATACTATTGCTTTTTTTACTTGTAAAAAAATACTGAAGGTGCTAAAATCAGTAAAATAATGCTAAAAATAGTGGGTTAAGAGCGAGCACAAGCCATATATGAAGATACTCGATCACTTCTGATAGATCTGTGAAATTAAAAAAAAAAGACAGATAACATTATTAGTGCGTCAATAAAAAATTAATCACATATAGTTATTCATCAATTAAGAAGAGTATTGTCTAATCTGTTAATCGTCAGTCTATTGCTGGGCTGCATATAGGAACTTGGTGGGCCGCAGGTTGAGTATGACTGGTTTAAGTAATTTAAAAAAAAACCAGCAATTTTCCTTTAACTTCACAATTTTGTAAACTATCAATCAATTGCTTATGCTCAATAATATCAAAAACCTTATAAAAATCTAAAAAAATTAGTTATATATTTTTTTTTTATTTAATGCACTATTAATTTTATCTGTAAAATTCTCTAATAACATACTTATGTTCCTTCTATGAATCCATATTTGTTTTTATTAAAAAAATTATTATTAATTAAGATTTTTTAAATTATTTTATAAATATATTTTTCTGTTGTTCATTTGAAGAAAGAATAGATATAACTCTTCAGTTATCAAAATATTTTTTAACACCAGATTATAAAGTGGTCTTACTATAGATGTTTTTAATAATGTAGAAAATTCACTACTTTCTATTATTTTGGTACTCATATAAATTATAATATATACTAGAATGTTATTATTTTTTATGTCTAGTATTCTGATTATATCCATACCTTGGCCTATATTCAACTCTATATTCTTTTATTATTTCATATAAATTTTCATTTAAATTTGGCATAAATAATATGTTATGATGTACAAGGAAGTATATGAAAAATATTTTTACCATTGCTAACCCTTTTTGTTATAATGCTTATGTAACAAATAAGTCAAGAAATTTTGTGTAATTTGCACTAAATATCGACTTTGCAGCACTAAAATTTCTGTTGAATTGTTAATTTTTTTTTTTTTTTCTGATCTAAAAATATTCTTTTTCCGCAGTATAAAATTAGTATGATGAAAAATCGAACTGCAGATTATATAATGCCATTTGCTTGAGGCATAATACAAAAACATTAAACATTTTTTTCTAAAGAAAAGTTGATGAATAATAAATTTCCCTGGAATGATAAAGACTATCGTTAAGAGATAGTAAAAAGAGAGCATATTTCATTGATTTGCAATGACATGGAGGCGAAAGATAATTGATAGAAAATTTGTAGATAAAATAATGTTTAAATAATAAAATTATAGAAGATATTTATAAACAGATGTATTTATTTCGGGGTTTTATTTATTTATATAAGTTGATATTTTTATATAGGAATGGTGGAAATAGAAAAGTTTATTTAGCAGAATTTGAAAGTGCTTTGCAGTTAAAGATAATGAGATTAATAAAATGTTAAGTAGATTTGATGATGGTATAGAAAATTTGGGATGGAATTAAATTCAGTTAAAAATAAAATGTAGTCGAATGAATAAAAGAGGAAATAAATTATAGAACAAGTTAGTGCTTTTAAATAAGTTGGTTAAATGATTATGGAAGAAATAATAGAGGAATAAGAATGAGAATCATTGCAGATCAACTGTTTCAATAAGTGTAACAGATTGTTTTGTGGCTTATTAAAGGATCAGAGAAAAGAAATATCTCAAGCTCTAATAACTAATGAGTCTGGTTTAACAAAGTAGATAATGATGGTAGATAGTGTGGGTGTGTGGTTCAATTTTTATGATTAGATAGGTTATTGTTGTCTCATTACCTATCTAACTTTGAGAATAGATTTCTGTATAACTAATAATGTGTTATAAAGATACGAACTCAGAAGCATTTGCCAATTATAAATGCTGGATAAATGAATTATCTATAAAATGATTTATTTGAAATATCCATTTTTATTTATAGCTGAAAATAGTATCACCATCACACTGTAAAAGAGTAGTTATTAAAACTTCCACTTCTGGTTGAAAAAACTAGCTAGATTATTTATATGTATGCTTAAGGTGAGTCAGGCAAATAATAATTATGTCTTGCAATTTATTTCGACATAAGAATTAATTTATAAGCACATAACATTTGTTAACTTTATATATAGTTGTTTGTGTATATGAATATACTTGTGACACATGGATTTTGCAATTGCATAAAATTTTGTACTTACTTGCAGCTCCATAAAAATGATTGTTATATTTTTTCATTACAACATGTACATTTAAAAAAATAATAATAATAATTCAGCTTTAAAACCAAATCAAATTGCATTTTACAAAAGAAGAATAATCTGAAATATTTATCATTTATTAACAGAAATAAAAAAAGTTGGATATTATAGTTTTTATTCATTGCCATGGAATTTTGAAATAGAAAAAAATGCTAGTCTATATATGTGTATGTTTATATATACTGATTGATAAACTGTAATTTAAAGTAAAGGTATAGCATTAAATTATTCTATAAAACAATTTAAAACACTCTTTGTTAAATTCCATTATAAATTATAACTTTATTAGATAATATAATTCCTAATGAACTGCTTTATTTTTTTAAATGTTTTATTAATATTAATAAATAAAATATTTTTGGTTTAAACTTTTTTTTTGCCCAGTATAAATTTACACATGTTAATTTTTATGGCTAAAGTTTTATATCTTTGAAATTATATAACAGACTGCTGTGAATATCATGTTTCTGAAAGGTATTTAGGTCAGTAGAAGAGTTAAAAGATAGAGTATTTTATCATAGAGAAATAACTATTACAATTAAGTTATCTGTTATCTAATTTATTGTATGGATGTAGAATTTGGATGCTCTGTAAAATTTTAAAACACAACTGCATGACTGTAAAACCAATCAATATGCTCTTCAGCTTGCAGGGTGTGATACTATTGGGTCCATTATTGTAAAATCATATCTTCGTTGGATTGGATATATAAAATGAATGAAAGGGTATTTTATGATGTAAACTTCAACCTGGGTTTCATAGGAGAGGTAGATCCCATCTTCATTATAATGATTATCTCAAAGATATTCTAAAAAAGTTAAAGGTTAGTTGTTTCCATTGAGAGGATATAGCCGAGAATAGAATACATTTAAACATGGAGTTGGAGTTGAAGTATTCGAGAAAAAGTTTTTTGCTGTAGAAATTTAAAAGACAATATCATTAAATATAGGATCCAGGAGTGGTTAGCACAGTTGCCTTACAAGCAGTTGTCCTGGGTTCGCTTCCTGGCCGATGCTTTGACACAAAAAAAAAACCATACTCTTTATGTGGACATATATATGGTTCACAAATTGGTTTGTGTAGTCACCACAAAACTCATTTTTAGAGTACTTTTTTGTACCCCCCCCTTCTTTCTTTCTTTTTTTTTTAAAGTTGGAATGGTCTTTTTTTTTTTTGAGTGGCTGTTTATTATTAGAGTTTCCATGAAGGAGGTAGGGATAGAAAAATACTGTCTTATTATTGAAATTGGATAGAACTTTATTGCTGAAATAATCATGAGAAATATGCCATCATTGGCTTAGTTACCCAAATTTTTTCAAGGTAAATAAAGTAATTAGCCATTCATGAGCTTTACATATGGTCATTAATAGATCCACCTGCTTGGGTCTAAGCTGAGTGAATCTTTATATTTTTTCCCCAAGTTACAATCAGGCTTAAACTTTATCAGATAGCTGGCCCAAGCCAAATCCACTAGTCATCCAATAGCTTAATACAAAATAGTGCAGTCAATGGTTTTATTTTAATATTGTATGCAACAAAGAAGCATTATATTGAAGTAATTGAAAGAAAATTTCTGCAACTTGTTTATTTAATGTTTTAAAGGGTATAAGTTATGAGGCTTATTAATATATTACATATATTTGTCATAGTGTCTGTGAATATATGTAATATGCAGTAGCATAATAATTAAATCAAGGAAGATAATTGCCCTTGGGACTCCGTAGCAAAAAGATTCCACTGATCTTAAAACTAACATTAGGATTCAAAAATACTAACAATTAAAATAATGATTTCTTTTATATATCATTAGGTCTCAAGAGCTTTTATGTATCCAGCAATTTTTAATTTTGTATAATACGTATATTAAAACTTAATCCTCTATTTCAAAATTAATTCTACATAGTTGTATTTTATCATTAATATTATTGTTTAATACTTGTATAATATAAATGTATTTTATTATATAAAACCCTTGTGTATTTATAGCTAAGTATAAATACACAAATGTGCCAGCACATCTATAGTTGGATGTCTTATGAATAGGCAAGCTTACAATTATTATTCTGAACCTCCTTTACCATTTACACAGTTTATCTTCATATTCAAATCTGGTATGATGGTAGGCTATACAAATTAAGATTCTTTGAAAATATTGCGTGATGGGTAAATCACCTCTCACCTAGCATTTCCAAAGAATCTTGAATTGTATAGGTTTTCATTATTACAGGTTTGAATACAAAGTTAAATTGTGTAAGTGATAAGAGGGTGTTTAAAAAAACAATTATAAGCTTGCCTATCACTTATGTGCACTTATACACACACAGGAGGTTTCTACTATAAAATGCTTTTATATTCTACAAATATTAAATAATATTTATAAACTTAGAATTGTGTAATGAGAACGAAATGTTATAGTAGTCCCCCCCCCCCCATACTCACAGATTGATTTTAAACATTTATATAATTTGATTATCAAGATATAATGAGGTATATTTGGTTTTCAGATATAAAATATTGCAAATTTTATGTTCACCATACCCTCATCTCTGAATGGTCAGTTTCAGACACAATACTAGTAGGCATGAGCTCTATTTCTTGGTAAATAATTTTAATATTAAAAGTACATTTAAATCAAATTTCCAAAGACACCAACTCTTTTTTTAATAGCAAATTCAGTTATTAACAAACAAAATAGTAATATTTCCAAAATATCACTATTTACAGAAACTGATTAGTAGGCAATATAAATGTAATAAAATGTTATCTTAGATATACATTTGACAACTAACAAAAGCTAATTTAGCATTGATGAGAATAATAAGGAAATCAAGTCATACATCACTTGACTTAATTAGTTGTATTAGTATTGATAATGTTATGAATAACTCAATATCATTTTTAGTTATGCCTGCTTAATTGATATTTAATTAAATATAAAGTTACTTTATGATTTAGCTGGATAATTATAACAAATATATCTTAATTATTTAATAGGTTAATTATATAAATTATTTTAAGATATCATTTGAATTGTTTTACTGAATTAAATTGACCTCATAAAATATATTGTCTCTATGCCTAGAAGTGTATGTATGTGTCACATTAACATATGTAAGTTAAACTAATATATTTTTTAATATTACTGTGTCCCTTGTGATGCACATCATTCAATATATATATTATTGTACAAGATAATTCGAATTAATGGAAACACCTCTCACTTTGAATAAATGGTAGTTGTAAAATATTCTATAATTGATTAAGTGTACTCTTAAATAGTCATTCTTCCACTTGAGATTAATGAGTATAAATGTTTATTTTTCTTTTAGTATATACAATGGAATGCAATCTACACCTGTATCACTCAAGGATACCTTAAGATTAAGGGTAGACTATTATTAATAATGCCATTTAATGAATTTTCTAATCTTCTATGATTTATAATAATAATATTTATATATCGTCCAAAGCATTGTTTATGATTGTATTTAAAGTACATATATATTTATATGATGAATAAACTTACTTATCTTATGAATAAATATAATAACAAATAGCTATATCTCATCAGGTTTGATATACTATAAACAAGATTCAGTGTCCTCTGGAAATCACAGAGAAATATAAATCCATATCAACATAAATGAGCTTCCATTCAGATTGTCATTATTTGCACCATGATTTTTTTCATACTTTTAATGTCTACAATATTATGTTGTTACAGAGGTTACAGCAAAGCCATGGCTTTGTTTTGTGAATCAATATTATGGTACATTAACTTACTAGTTTAAATTATCAAATACTGAAAGGTAAATCAAGTAAGGAGTTATTGCTGACAACTTATCATTATTCATTTCTGTATTATATGCTAATGGTATGTTCTGATTCACACATATATTTATATAAAATATCCAAATAATCTGAATAAGTTTAACATAAATTTTTGTTAATCAAATGAATTTTCACATTAGGAAACTATTTCCATGCATCAAACATTGAAAGATAAATCAAATAAGAATATTATTGTTGATAACATATTATTCAAAATATTTTAAATAAGTGTAACATTATTTGTATAAGTCAAATGAACTCCCATGTGCACACATTATTATTTGATGTAGATATGACTGATAATCCACATGTAAAATGATTATATTCCAATATTTATTTTCAGTTCATTAGTACAAGAATCTTGGTATATATTAAGAGTTCAAGTAGAATTTTGGTTTCTGGGCTTTAAATTTGAAGTTATATTATTGTAATTATGTTATCATAAAGGTTTTCATGGGCAAAAGATATAAATAAGAGTTTTAGGTTCTCTCTGTGTGTATGGTTGCTTGCTATTAATATTATGTCACCAATGTTTTAGCTTGATCTAATCTTTCATCATTTGATTCATATGGTTGGATTAGTGACTTGTCTTTAGTACTTGCTTCTGATTCATTATTTTTTCTAGGTGATTGGAAGTGAGATTTGATTGAAATATCAGTTATGATATTGATAATATCCTAACACAGATATGAGAAAATCTGAAACTCGCATAGAAATATATACATGTTTGAGATTCATTTGAAATATCACTTATAATATTGATAATGTCCTAATACAGATATGAAAAAAATCTGTAATCTGAATAGAAATATCTACATACATTTCTTCATGACAAGTAGAAAATATTTTGGATTATAATTGATTTCTTTTTATATTACATTTTTTATTTGTAGAATGCAGAAACTTAAAGCACCAAAAAATAATTTGAAGAATTTATTATTTCTATACTAAGCATTTTAAAACATTTCCATTTTATGCTTAATTAGAAAGAAATGGCTTTTTTTTTCATGTGTCATAGCATCGGCCGGGAAGCGAACCCGCAACTTGGGCAACTACTTGTAAGGCAGTCGCGCTGACCTCTCGACCACTAATGCTTGATGAAATGGCTTTTTTTTTCCCATTCAAAAAGCCAAAATACAAACTGGGGAAGATATATATATATTTAATATTAGTGTTTAAAAATTTTTTTTATTGAAAGTGTGCATAAGTACAAAATGTATGGCTGCATAATGAAATACAACTAGAGTATAAAGTATAGTGATAAAAATGTTTTTAGAAATATAAATAAGGAATGGTTTTAGTGATTAAGTTATGTTATTTGTATATAACTGCCTATCCTGAGAATTTTTTCTAAGATAGTTTAAATTATAATACTAGATTTGCTATTTCAAAATTCATCCTCTGCAACAGAAGTACTTATAATATCAAACAGCATATATTATGATAGATTGCTTATTCAGTATTCATTTCTCCATCATTGGATAATAAAAAGGGTATTGACTTTATAACTTGCTCTTATTTAGTGAGTAATAGTGTGAAAACAAATCTAGTTGTCACCAATTGTGAGGGTTGTTAAATTATAACTGTGGAGAGATGTGATTGATCTAATGAAACAGTGATGGAAAGTTTTATTTGTACTCTTCCTAGTTTGTCTTTCAATTTTGGAAATGTGAATAATATATTCTGACATTAAAAGTAAATTTTGGCTTATCACTTCTGATGCCTTGGCTGTATTATAATTTTATGCTTTTATATTGTTGAAATTAATTGAATTATATTTTAATAATTATGTTGGATGTATTTATGCAATACTTTAAAAATCTTTTCTTTGTAAACCATTTCAACCTTATAGTTGTTAAGTCTATTGGCAATTTTAGTAATATATCACAATATTATTATAATAGATAATTAATTAGAAACTGTGTAAGTTATATTTTTTAAAACAAAAGAATCCACTGATATACTATGGTTTTACTTTTTATACCTATGAATTGAGATTTAGAATTTTTTTCAGCTTCTGATCAGGCTAGATGATTAAACAAGGATAGAAAGCTGCTCAAATCCTACCAACCTATACCTGGAAAGTATGATGAGTGTTATCATAATTCACTGAATCTTTATGAGAATCTATTTGAAAGATATTTGCTTTGCACTGGTCCATTTGAAAACTGTTTTATCTGTATTCTTATTATTTATAAATAAGTAAGATTAAATTATGCTATAGCTATATAAGTATTCTAAGATTTTGGAAATCATTTCAGATTGAATTGGTTTCTAAATTTTAAGATCGTTAAAAGTTTGTCATTCCCGATTGACTACTGGTTGGATTCAGTGGAAGCAGATTCTCTTACCAGAATTGCCGTCAGTTTGAAACTATTCATAGGACTTAGTAATTACTGATAATTACTTCTATGATTAAAAAACAAAATAGTGAGATCTTACTATTGTCAAGATTCTGTCATCTTTATTCTTACAGGAGGAGCATTCCTATTTTCTGTTGGTAGTTTTTTTGTATGAAAAACTGTGAAAATATTGTTCGTATATACAGTTATTGTAATGAAATAGTCTATTTCAAATTTTGTCTGCTATCTGATTACAGGTAACTTATTGCAAACTTCTTTTAATTCTTATTACTTGCTTATCTTCAAAATTGCAAGTATTTCATCTTTGTGCTGAAGATTACTTTTGATTTCACTTTGTTCCTTTTTCTTTTTATATTTTTTGAAATTTCCTCTAACACAGAGCTGTCTAAAGCATGGCTCGCCTAGTGTTTTGATTTTTTTGAGTGAAAAAATAAAATAATTTAAATTGAATGCTTATTAGATATTTTAGTTTTATCACTAATTGATAATGTTGATATTATTATATGGTATTTTTACATTACTGTATATCCAAACATTTTTCAAATATAAGATTGTCTAAAAAGCTGCTTTGGACTGTTCTTGATCCACCACATATGGTATGAGCATTCTTTGTAAACAGGTGCACTATTAGTGCACAATTACTTCTGTTCAGTTATAATTTATCTGTAATTAACAGTAGGCCTCTTCAATAATTTAATATCTATATACTTTTATTATTTTTGATGTAGCCAGAGCTGGCCTAGTTCAAAAGTCCCAAGCCTGCCTTATGTCTTTGGGAAAATCAAGAAATAGATGAAAATATTTTATCACTATGTTTTTTTTTTTTTTTTTTGTGCCAAAACTATTATTTTTAGGCCCTACAATGACTATTATATGCAAAGTAATAGAATTATAAATACACTGTGTGGTGTTGCAGATTTGTCAGCTATGTACAATGTGTTTCCCTAAATATTTTGTAACTCTAATTTTTAGACCCTACAATGACTATTATATGCAAAGTAATAGAATTATAAATACACTGTGTGGTGATGCAGATTTGTCAGCTATGTACAATGTGTTTCCCTAAATATTTTGTAACTCTGGTCATGGTAATTGTGAAATGCAAATAATAAATAATTATTTATACATTATAAGTACCAATTGGTGCAATTTTATTAAATCAATATTTGAGTAAACAAAATAAAATATGTAAAATGCAAAAAAAGTTTTATTTTTTTTTTAATGTTTTTTTTTTTTTGTTTTGTAAATTTTATTTCAAAATAAATGAAAATTTTTAACAAAGAGAATCATTTTTGACTTGATTTCTATATCTATTCAGATTTTTAAAAATATCTTGGTGTTTTAGTGGTTTTTGTCATTTGTAAAAGAATCCTCTCTTCTCCGCATGAAAACATGGCACTTTCCCTCCCATACTTTTTTCAGGCCAGTTCTTGATGCAGTGCTAGAATTTTTTTAATGCAGCCCTTGGATTTAGCCCTGCTCTAGCATATTGATTATTGTGTTTCTATCTTTAAATTAGAAATGTTTTTTTATTGTTCACTAAATATTTTTTCATTTTTAAATATCTCAATATTTTTAATCTTATCTATTCAATTTTTAAAAAAATATTTTCTCTGCAAATCTGCATTAAAAAAGCCCATGTGATCTGTGCTTGATGTAAAGCTACATTTCTGATTATATTGTGGAACTATGAACTACTTTGTATCTAACTATACAACTTCAATTATAACCTATCCAAAGAAAAAATGTAAAATAACAAACAAAAATGTAAATAAACAAATGAAAAACTATTAAAATTAGCAAATTTTATAATACTCAATCAACTATTTTTTCCCTCTGAGCACCTTACGCAATCACATTAAAAAAAAAAAAAATTAGTAAATAATTTTTTTGCCAATAGCTGTTTTTCTGTTTTAGAGCATCATATACTTTTATATTCGTTAATAACATTTCTTCATTTTCTGTTAAGCACAAAATTTTCTTCATCCTTTATTATTCTTTCCCAATTTGATGTGCAATATTTTGCATTATAAATTATTTTCTGAACCTAATGCTAAAAATTTTAAATACTAAAAGTTGATACTGATTTAAAAATATCAAGTAATGGATATCTTAATTTCCTGATAACAAAATCACTTTTATTTTTCTATAAGAGCAAAAAGTTACTGAAAAAAGAAAAAGAACGATAGCAATGAAAATTAAACATTTCACTATTTTACAAATAAAAATATGGTAGTTAGTGTTTTTTTTTCATATTGCTTCATTGGAATGCATGAATGAATACACATTCAGTAAAACATATGCAAATATTTTCCCTTAATGTATTATTAATAACTATATTTTTTTAAAATTTTATTTATATTATAATCTTAATTTGTATATGCATATTATACAAATAAAAAAGTGACTTATGTGTGAGTGCATCTTGAAAAGAATTATACATGGTCAGTTAAATAAATAATGCATATTCTATTCCAATCAATGTTTTATCAACAAAATGTGAGCTATTTTATACTACATGCATTTGTATGGGAAAGGGACTGATAAAGAAAGTATGCCAGTAAGAATACTGTAGAGATAATAGGATTTGGAAAATATATTAAAAATTCTAAAGAAATTGTTAATAAGTTAAATAATATTAAGTTAAATAGAAATGGAATGATAGCATCGTAGTATTGATGTTGTTATAGAAAAATTAAAAATAAGTAATGTTTTATCAGAAGAATGGATGTATATTATTTATGAAGCATTATTAATAATAGATGAGGCATTGTATTTTAAATATAATGATTTTTGGAGTATAGGCAAAAGATGGGTAATGGGATGTTCAATTAATGGAATTTTATCATCAGTAGTAATAAATAGTATTGAGGAAAGTATAATTGATAGAGTTATAAGTAATAGTGAGATTAAAGAATATTACAGTGATGGAGATATTATTGTGGGAAATAATAGAAGTATTAATAAAGTTTTTAATGAGTTAAATAATAAGTTTAATATATTTATTATGGAAAAAGAAGAAACTAGATTAAAGTATTTAGACATTTTTTTAAGAAGAGGGATGTTGAATGAGTTAGTTGTTTAATATAATATTAAAGTGAAAAGATTAGAAGGTTGATTAGTCCAAATTCCTATCAGCCATGGTGCCAGAAAATGAGAGTTTTAAAGGAATTTAAATTAAAAAATGATAGGATAACATTAAATAAAAAAGAGGCTTATTAAAGGTGGAAAATGATTATGTAAAAATAGGTTACAAAAGGAAAGAAATTAGAAGGATTTTTGATAATAAAATAGATTGAATAAATAAGAATAATAGGAGTAAGTAAAAAAAAAAAAGGTATATAAAAGATTAGTGAAAGAAAAATTGCCAAATAATGTAAAAGTAGCTTGGAAAATAATAAGTCTTTGAGTAGTACTGTGAGGCTAGTTTATAAAATTGGCTGTGGAAAATTCATTAAAACATATATAGGACAGACAGGCAGAATGGCAATTGAAAGATGTAAGAAACATAATTGAACCATTAGTAGATAATATATGAAATCAGGACCATATTTACATTATTTGGATACAGGGCATAAAAGGAAATGTGAAGAAAATATGTGTTATAAAATATGTGAAGGATTAGCATAAGAGAATATATTATGAAACATTGTATATTCAAGAAAACTTGAACAAATGTGTAAATATAGTAAAAGATGGAGCAAAATTAGGAGGAAAATGGACTTTATTAAATAGTTGGAAAATGTAGGAAATGATTGTAAATATGTAAATAACATTTTAAAAAGATATAAAATATGTATTTAATTATCATTATTTTTGAAAAAATTTGTAAAAAAATTTTTTTTGAATTATTGGTATAAAATTTTTTAGTTTTAATTTATTTAAATGAATATTGTATATATATGTTAGATGTAAAATATGTTAAATTTATTTTATTTATTTGATTATATATATGTATTTAAAAAAAGTGCAATTTAATGTAAATAATGTGTAATAGATGGAGTAGATATAGTTAGTTAGTTATTTGAATTATATAATATCTTGAGAAGGTCTCAATGGAGATGAAAGCCAATTTGATAATTATTATAATATAATTATTAATAGTTGTTTATTTCAATCTTGTTTTGATAGATTCTTTATATCATATTTCATAGTTCTACTGTACTAATTTTTAATTATCATTTTCATTGTCAACAGAATTTTACTAAAAACATATTTAAAATGTTAATTGGAAATTAAGATTAACTAATTCTCTGTCTTCACCCCTATTGGAATTCTGATATTTAATTTGGATAAACTTCTATTTAGACTTATTTTTTGCTGTTAAAAAACTGTTTTATATATATTATGCATTATATATATATTTGAATTAGTAATTCTTTAGTTGTATAAGAATTCTTTTTCAAGATCAGTAAAACAAATATGCAACTCAACTTCATCTCATATTTTTTTTTTATCTTCTCTGAATTCAGGTTGCTTCCCTAGTTTCCTTGGGGGGGGGGGGAATTAATACATAAAAGGTTATTTGAAACTTGCTTTAGTTCAGAAAATGAAATTTTTTAAAATAATTGTACTTATCCTCATTTACTTTCAATTAACATTTTAGAGAAATTTTTAATAAACTTCTGATAACAGAAACTACTGTCCCTTATATCATAATTACATTTCAAATATTCTACAAGCTTTTCATATTCAAGAACAATTCTTTTTATTCTGTTCTAAAATCATCTATTGTAAAATTGAGTAATCAATAAATACCAAATAGTATAATATTATGATGTCCCTATTGCCAGACTGATTAAGTTTTGCTTTTTGTTAATGATGAATAAAATTGAAAGTTGGAATTAATGTACTTACACATCTTGCAACTAACTTTTTACTTCAGCAATTTACTCAATTCTGACAAAGTTGTTTTCCTATCATAATTTATTTACCTTATCCAAAGATGAAATCGTTGGCCCAATACCTGTATAAATAGGATGCCTCCCTCACCAGTGGAAGGATATTGTTTTTATAGTCAGCAAGCTAATGACTTTCATCTGATGAACCAAGATTGATTTGAAATATTAACCATTTAGATAATAATAGCTAATTATAATTATGCATTTACTGATTATTTCTGGGTGGCTAGATTAATTGGCCATGGACCAACTTTTTAAAAGAAAAATTTTAATTCTGCCTGTGATCTCAAAAGATTTCTCAAAGATATCTAATCTAACCTTATCCTGGATTATGACTATTGGAAGTAGATATGCTGATCACTGACAAGGCCTTTTAACATTACATAGGCTTTTTTGACAACTCTTTTATTTATATACATTTTTATTGAAATTTTTATAGCATTATATTTGTCTTTTTTTTTTTTTTGTTATGGCCATATAGTGATCATACTTTGTACCTTATAGGATTTTTTTTTTTTTACTATAGACATGATTTTCAATTGGTTCAAGATACAAAGACTAATTATTCCTAGTTTTTCATCTTAATAATTTATATAAACTAAGTATCATTGATGTGTATGAAATATATATATATATTTGTTACATACATTCACAAACAATTATATTGATTTCTTATTCACCTTTAAAAGGAAAAAAAAAAATATTGTTTTTACTTTATAGTTTACTGTATTTTTGGTAAAAGTAACAGGGAAAATAAATTATAATTTTTTTTTTAAGAATAAAAATTTTTACTTTTTAGTGAAAAAAAAATGCAATGTTGTGCATGTTTTCTGTTCTCAAGGTTTCCTATGTAATTAATCTATTATTTTTTTTGAAATCATAGATTCAATTGACCTTGTGAAGAAGTATTGTATTTGTAGTTATATATAATATTGTAATGGGTTTTTTTTTTCAACATTTAATATTTAAAATATCTAAAATTATTAATGTAACAAGCAGTTTATTAAATATTCATGAATAATTTATTAATAATTGCTATTATTTTATATTAACATGTGCATTTAATACATTCTTGATTTATTGATTTGATGAGTTAATATAAATGTAATATAGGAATGGCATTAAGTTGAATGAAAATTTATTTTACTACAATATATATAAATGTTTCAGTATTATTTAAACCACACCATGAAGTCAAAGAAAATTATTGTTTATATTCTGGATAAGTTAGAAATTGCAATCAATTCAATTTTTGTTATAATCCTTAACCATGATTATATATATTTGTAAAGAGAATTAAACCACCAAACATCGTATGATTACCATTTCCTATGCTTGCTCACAACTATTATTAAAACAGACAAAACTCTCCATACAGTAGGTGGCTGCTGGAGGGTTGCATTAGATCCTAAGATCTAGGTGCAGTGCTCTCAGATCCAAGGCTCCTCACTGATGAAGGCCACAAGCCAGAAACTAGTCTGGGGATATTGGATGAGTAGGCACCAGATAGGGATTTTATGCACAAGCCTTCTGGCATTTTATTGATTACTCTAGCTTGCACTGAGTGCACTACTATATGAAGGGTTTTGCCTGTTTTTGTAAAGAGAATGCTATTTACTTATTTGAAAATGACAAATGAAATTCACAATTATTATGTTGCCTTTTATATAATGATTTATAATACAGGTAGAATAGGGAACCATAAATTCTTGGACTTTGCTTGATTAGAAGATACGAATTTCAGAAAAATTGCTCATATTATTTATACAATAAAAAAAGAAAATGTTTAAAAAATATTACTTATAAATAAATTAAATGTCAATATATTGATTATATTTGCTGAAGACAAATATTGTTTCACACAGTATAGTGCACTTGATAAAATATAATTTATTAATGAATATTATTTTAAAAAGATTATTCAATAAACGAAAATAAAAGAAAAATATCCAAATTTAAATCCATTTCTTAAATTTACTAGATTATGAAGAATTGAAAAAGTTTCTTAGCTTTTTTGACATCATAGATAATTTAACATCTTATATTTATACAGCCTAGAATAAAAATTATCTAATTTATCATTCAACTTTTTCATAAATGCATGTTATAGAAATTTTAATTTTTGCATATGTTATTGCTACATGATGATGGTGTCCAGTTTTTGAGTTTGAGAGTTCTGGAATCTGAAAAAACTTACAGCTCTTGAATATATTGAATTATATATATCCATAAAAAAAATAGTTTATTATATGTATTATATATTGACTTGGTAATATCTCTTGTATTCAACTAAATGGAAATATAAGTGTGCGCACAAAGAGATGGAAACTAAAATAGGAACATATTCAGAATTAATAAAGTCTCGAAATAGTTTAAAGCAGTAATTAATCAAGTATTATTTTAAGACATTTATTTTATATAGTGCTATGTTTTTTAAAACTGTAATATTAATAAGCTAATGCACATGCACTTTGTAGATTTAACTATAAATGAATAATCTCACTTTCCAAACACAAGATAGTCTTTGTGGAAAGATAGAATGAAATTATCTTTTTGACCCAAACGTTTATTGGTTTATTAATATTACACTTATTATTTTAATAAATAAATGAAATCTTAAAAAAAAAAAAAAATCTAAGCCATTTATATATTGTGGGGAGGAAAAGTGTCATTTTATAAAAAAGATCAATTCCCAAAGGGAATTAATACAAATATTATTTCTTATCCTTTAGGACTGGAAATTTTTTTTAATTAAGTAATATTATTTCTGTTCGAAGATATATTTTTAAGCATTTTGCACAAAAACAATTGTATGACTATTTTAATTTTTTTTAGGTATACCAGGCTGAATAATTAATCTATTTGACTATAAATGCTAAGGCATTTTTGAATTCAAGTCATATTTGCAATCTAAAGAGGAAAATGCTAGAAAAGGTTTTGTAATGATTGTTTGTAAGTTGAGAACTTATCCCATCCATTGCCTATCTTGATGAAGAAACCATATCATTAAAAAGCAGTTGCATGCATTAATGCATATGGACAAAGGAAATCTGTAGCCAGTGAAGGAATACAGTAGAAACTATATATATATTGTTGTGTCTTGTTTTATCTTTAACTAAAAATCATTAATGAAATGCCATGGAAATTTATGTAGAGGAAGTTGAGAAAATATTTTGTTTTCATGTAATACCTTATTAAAAAACAAATTTCAATCAATTAACTTTCTGATTAAATACATATTAATGAAAATCAAGAGAAATAATTACAGAAATGTTAAAGAAATGTAATAGTTTTATCAAAGAAAATAAAATATTTGTGCTTAAATTTTTATCAGAATTATGACTTGGAGAAAATTGCACACTAACCCAATAAATAAATTTCAGGGGGAAAAAGAAGAAAAATTGAAATCATTTTTTTTTTTTTTTTCTCATATAAAATTGAAATCATTTTTACATGAAGTTATTTTTAAAGTTTTTATACATATTCTTGATATATTTTTATAAACAAAGCAAAACTCTCCATACAGTATTGCCACCCTGTGCCAACCAGAGTAATCAATGAATGCCTGAAGGCTTGTGCATAAAATCCCTATCTAATGCCTACTCATCCAATATCCCCAGACTAGTTTCTGGCTTGATGAGTAGGCATTAGATAGGGATTCTATTCTGGCATTCATTGATTACTCTGGTTGGCACAGAGTGGCAATACTGTATGGAGAGTTTTGCTTTGTTTATAAACAATTAGGTGCTAGTATAAGATAGTGATCATGTGCTGCTTAATGATATATTTTTATACATAAATGTGTTTTCCTTTGTTGTTTTAAAAGATAATAATTTGCTGATTTAATTAAGATTGTTTGATAATTAATTTATATTATAATTGCTTGATATTCATGATTACAATCACATACTTATTGATTTACATGGTTAACACCATAAGCAAGTATTAAGATTAAGGAGCTTCTTTTCACCTACTTAAAAGTTTTTACTTGAAAAACTATTCCGGAGAAATAATAATTAAATTTAATTATTATCATTTTAAAGTATAATGTCTAATATGCTGTGGCCGGTGTATATTCATATCAGAAATTATATATTGTGGCTAATAACTACCAGAAATATTATAGGTCATTACAATTGCAAACGTGTGCGGCAAAGTCTTAAACATCTTCTGATCTAAAATAATTTAAATTTCTAATTTTAAATAAAGTTAATAATTAAGCAGTTTAGACTTTATTTTATTCATATGGTACTTTGGTATTATTCCTATTATGATGTATTACTCCGGTGACATGATTCTAAGCTTGTGATATGTTTAAAATAATACCTCCAAGAAATGTGCAGATAAACTTAATTGATAAAGTTTGTTCACAGATCTTGTGGAGGCATTATTTTAAAGATGTCACTGGGAGAAATGTGTCATATCACGCGTAGTATGAAAGTTCAAGTGTAAAAAAAAAATTGGAGAGATATATTTAATTTGAAAAAAGGAAAAAAAAAGCATTACAATACTAAATAAAAACAGATAGTTGTGCCTTTTTAATATGGCACTTTTTATGAATTTTTATTACGACACTCTGTGTTGCCAAAGCCATCCCTTTTCCCTACCAGCATAATGCGACACTTTGTGCCATCATAAGTACCTAGCACATATAATACCAAACTTCAAATCGAAAAAAAAAAAAAATCTTACTTCCGATGATGGAAAAAGAAGTATGAAAAAGAATCTTGAAACATTTTTTAAATAGTGAGCTGTAACAAAGTTTTAGCTATAAATTTAACATTATATTTTAATTTATTTTTTTTTTTTTTAAAAAAACATCTTTAAAGTTTTAGCAAAAAAAAAAATACAAATATATAATAGTTTTAGCTGTAAATTTTATATTTTTAAATATAAAACCATATTACTTACAAATGCGAGAGATGTATTATATATATTGTTGAGAATAAAAAAAGTCACTATGGTGGACTTAACCATTTAATATCATCTAAAATGGAATGGAAAACTCAGTTTATTTGACATGGATTAGTCATGCCAGGATCATCATAAATGGAAAGTGAATAAATATTACCAGATACAAACATCACTGGAGTAATACATTATAGTAGGAATAATACTAGAGTACCTAATAATGTTTTCATACAAGGATGATCAAAACTGGGTCAACACAACTTATTTCTTATGTACTATACTGTCATGAAAATCTAAAAATGATTGTGGAAATCTTCAGCCATTGACTGGTGTCCTTAATGTTATTGTTATGTATCTAATTATAATCAAATATTATTTAAACATCACATTTAAATTGCAGGAGCACTATTGAGAATGCCATCAGTTAATTCAAGTTCCCACTATTTCATTTATTGTTATAATTTTATTAATTCTGTCTTAGTTGTAAATGCATATGTTATGTCATGTGTAAACAAAAATCATTTTAGTTTGGTTTAAAAACATATGTTGTCAAAAAGATTAACAAGTGTAATTTAAGGTTGTTTTTCTACAGCAGATAGTTAATAATCATTGTCGATAGTTTAATCATGGTTATCCATCAGCTGTTATTAAGAAAGCATTAAATAGACAACAAAAAGAACCATCAAGAGAAAAGACAATCATTGGTACTGTAGTGTATCCATACATTCCAAAAATAGCAGACAAATTAAGGAAAATCTGCAACCAGTATAACATCAGAACAGCTTTCCATAGCCATACCACACTTCGAGGAATTCTAACATCTACAAAGCCTAAACTTGAAATGCTGCAAAGAAAAAACTGCATCTATGAAATACCATGTGAATGTGGAAGAACATATATTGGTGAGACCAGCCATCCCATTCACAAGCGCTTGCAAGAACATAAACTGATGATTAGAAGAGAGAAAACAGATGTGTCTAAGGTAGCAGACCATGTATGGACCAATGAACACATTCGATTGGGAAAATACAAAAATATTGGATAAAGAAGAAAAGGTACAAAGAAACTGCTCACATGACAATGGCAAAAGGTCCCATAAGCCAACCTAGTGTGACTATACATAATGTATGGAAACCACTAATCAACTTTGCTCTGAGAAAAAAGTAGAAAAATCAAGAGGAACCTCATAGATAAGTATATGAAATTACTACATACTGTTGCCTTTGGCAGGATGGCTCAGTTGGTTAGAGTGTTACCTTAAATTTCAATTATCAAGAATCTAAGGACCCAGGTTCGAATCCCATGCTAGTACTGTCACTGGTCAGGCCAGCAACACCTGAAGAAGAGGAGAAAAATACCTCTCGAAACGTTGTGCATATACTAACCTGTTTGCTGTGATATTACTAACAGTTAGTGCATATACTAACCTGTTTGCTGTGATATTACTAACAGTTGAATGAATTTGGAATATTTAACTAAAATTAAACTTTTCTAAAGACATTCAACACACATATTAAATGATGGAAATAGTCCAATATAAAAATACAGCTAGAACACCATCATCACAAACGTTCAGAAAAACACAATACATATTTATTGTATCATCTCAAAATTGATAAATAAGCAGATAAACCAGAAATTTAGCAATTAATTTTTATATTTCTAATTAGAAATAGAAATATATATATTTTCTTTAACATATACATTTCCTCTCACACTTGCAGGTATAAATAGATATTATATGGCCAGGCACATTCTCAACATTGGAGAGCCAATGATTGTGTAATAGTGGGTTTTTATTAGATAATGTCTGTAACAGATTCTCCACCTGTAGGAACATGAATTCTTTTTTTTAATAGTAATGAAGGTTGTGAATTTTTAAAATTGCATTTTTATTTCTTAATGAGCACATTGATTGGCCCTGGTCCTCCCACCACGAATAGCTATATACTCTTTTGCCAACAACTAATTTGTTTGGCTATGGATCACCTCCCTGAATATTATTTATTGATTAATCAGTGCATATAGAGTTTATTAATTTATGAATTAAAATCTACATGATTATTAATATTATATATAACAAATAAGAGTATAAATCCACTAAACAAAAGCAGATGGTAGATATGTTGTTTGCATGATTAGTTGCATATGTTAACAAAAGCGTCATATTCTAGCAAATAAGCCTTAAAATGAATGAGATATATGAGAACCTATTTGAATTAAATTATTATGGTTTCAGTTATAATAATATTTTCATTGACCAGTTGATCATAACAACCAAGATTTTGTTGTATTTGTTTAGATTATGAAGAAAAAGCATTATATTTTAGAGGCTATGGATATCTTTATTATATATCAGAGTTCATGGGAATATATAAATTTATATTGAAATTAAATTGAAAGGCTGCAAACCTTTCGTGCTTATTATAATACTTATCTGACAGCCAATCAGACAGCCATCATAACATCTGATTGGCTGTCAGATAAGTATTATAATAAGCGCAAAAGGTTTGCAGCCTTTCAATTTAATTTCAACTAACTATCTGTGCTTTATATAAAATAAATATTATTTACATAAATTTATATTACATTTCTGATTTTACAGATATATGTTATGAATTAGCTTGAATATAATGCATTATATGTATTACATATCAGTATATTTGATGTGGATATAGGATTGTTGTTCTTCTATTTATTTCTTCTTTCTCTCATTCTCTTTTCAATTTTTTTTATCTTGTAGTCTTTTTTCATTTTGAACAAAACAAATATAAGAAGTAGGCAGAATAGAAGATGGCTAAAAATAAGAAAATAAAGATAGTAACAGTTTAAAAAAAAAAAAAACTTTTGAAAGATAGTTTGTGGTGGAAAGGTGAAAAGCAACAGATACCAGGATAACACTATGGGTTCGGCAAATTAGTTCTCCTTAAATGTATTGTATATATATTTATTGATTGATTCACATAAAAGAAAATAATATTTTCAGAAATAACTGTTTACTTTTTCAGAATAATTGGAGACTGCTACTAGTAAAAATTGTTTGTCATTGGAGTTTAAAATAGATCTGATAACTAGTTACTTTTAAGATATTTGTAGATATTTTAAAGTTTAAATAAAAAAAATAAAGACTGAGTTTCTATGATGACAAGCAGTTTTAAAAAATCTATATTTAAATTAATTTTTTAATTATTGTAATTCTGCAATTGTTAACAAGGATTTTTTAAAAATAAAAAACACATTAACTGTGTAAATATTTTAAAATACCTTAAAAACACAAAAGTTAATTTTTTAAAAATAAAGTTCATATCATTAAAATGCTGTCATATTAATTTCAATATACATATATTTAGATATGCTATTGTCATAAAAATCTATATTTTAGGTCTGGTGCTAAAACCAATATTTGTTTGCATTATTATAAGGTAAAGTCTGCTTATGTGAATCAAATATTAGTACTTTTGCAAAATGTCACTTTTGCTATCCTCCCTATATGATTTAATGTTTAGATAGAGTCGTACATTAAAGCTCAGGGTCCATGGATCATCTTTTCTGGTTTTCAAACATAAATGTACATGCACATAGCAGTCATTCATAAATGAGTATGGTCATTCTAGATACAAGAAAAGTAAAAAACAAAGGAGAAAAACTGCTTTGGAAATGAGTTTTACAATAACTATACAAACCATTCTGTGAACCACAAGTACATCTACATATAGAACATGCTGATCCATTTTTCTATTCAACATTTTGCAGTGCTATCTTTATTTCTTCAGCAGAAAACTTTTTTTCCTGAAATACCATGTTTAATTAACGCTCTTCAGTGAATTCTCTGTCATATATTCCTAATGGAATAATCAATATCACACCTAAAAATTTCTTTGAGACAGTATTAACCACTTCCACAAAAGCCATAAAATATCCCTTTAGGTTACATTGTTCATTTGTTTTACATGTCTAATCCAACAAAAATGTGATTTTACAATAATGGACTCAATAATACTACATCTAGCAAGTTGAACTTACTAATTGATTTTATGATTTTGTTATTGTATTTTTAAAATTTTATCAAGAATTCTTAAATTAAACTTTTCAAATGACTTTATATTGAGTCAATAGGATGTCCAAATCTCATTTCCAAGTAATGAATTTGGTAATGTAGCAGCTCAATATTTCGCTAACTTAGTTGCTATTTTCTTGTGATGAAATACATTGTCTTTTAATGCAGTAGCAGCGCATTGGAATCTATGCTTTATCTCAACATCTAAGTTTACCTTGCTACTTATAAAAGTACCAAGGTATTTAGATTAGTTTATATTATCAAGTTAACCATCGAAGGTAAAAATTGCTGGGGATTTTTTTTCCATCTCTGATTGACAACAAACTTGAATTTTTTGAACATTAATTATTAAATCATAATCATTAAATGTTGTATTCAAAAACGTTAAGTATTTTTTATAAATTGTCTTTTGAATTAGCAAAAATAGCATAATCATCAGCTTACTGTCCAGAATCCAAGAAGACAATGTTTATGTTTTTGCTTTTAATTGATATAAATTAAAAATTCCACTATCACATTTATATATGTTGATCCCTATTTTATTAAGCTGCCTATAAAAAATTTCAAAGACAACTGCCATAAAAATTGAAAGCCATGTTCACATTACTATTCCATGAATGCCTTCATGTGCAAATGTAAAATGGTATATATGATTTTTTTTATATATTACACACACACATATATATACATGAAAAGAGAATTATTGATAAATAATATATATAAATTTAAAATAGTGCACATAAAATGTGTAATGTTAAAATATGCTATGCAGAAATTAAAAAAAAAAAAATCTATCCTTGATTTCAACATTTAAAAAAATAATTTATTAGTGATATATTGAAATCTTTATCTCATTTCTTTTAAAAAGGAAAAAAATACGTTTTACAATATATCATTATATATTGCCTTTGACTGTCTTATAATTATATATTCATATGTATAACAATTTGCCAAATAATTAATTATCCATTGTCAAGTAATGTGGCCAGTTGAATGATATTTCTAATAAATATTTGTAATGCTATTATTTTAATAGTAGACTGTAGTGTTTAGAGTAACAACTTTTACCACTCTAGTGATCTGTGGGTGACATAAAAAAAAAGTGTGTTTTTCATTTTATCTGTTCATAGGTATTTAATTAGAATTTAATTCTTATTAATAAAAAACTAAATGCTAATTTTATCATAAACAATACTTTCAAAATGATAAAGAGATAGAAAAGTTGTATTGAGATAATCTGTTTCAAAAGCAATTTGTTCTAAATTCTTTTTGAGAAAATCTGCAATTACTTTTAATTATCTAGATCCAAGGAAGATTTGTAAACCTGTAATATAAATATTTTTTTTTTAAAAAAATAAAATCCATTAAAATATTTTAAAATCCAATATTATCATCACAGTTTCAAGAAGCATCAATCCATTGTAAAATAAAGATCTGTTTTCCTGATCTATAACTTTTTTCATCATATTACTGCAATCAATTTTTTTTTAATTTCATCTATCTACTTGTTTTTCTGTCTTGTTTATCTACTCATTTCTTCTAGTAGTATATGTTCAACTATTAATTCTTTCAGTGATGGTAATTTCTATGTACAACTCTCCATATTTTGTATAGTCTTTACAAAAGTCTTATAATATGCATTCAAATCTCAGATCCATAAGTTAGTTAGCATTAGTAAAATACATTTGTTAAAAACTTTTCAATATAGGCATATTTCCTTTTAATATTATTTCTGCTGAAATGAATCTGTTCTGGTTTTGTGATTATTATTTATTTTATTCATTTATGTAATAAATTGTTTTTCTCTTCACTAGTATAATTGTAATTATAATTATGCTACTTTTTTTTTTCGCATTAAATAGTGAAGCTATAATTTTACTCTAATTTATAATAGCTTTGCTTAGCGCTTTCGAGATTTCATGTTTGTATCTCATACTCATAGCTTTGTAACTAACGATTGTTATGATTATGCAAATGTGTTTGAATTTTTAATTAGTCCATTGTTTAGAGAGCAAAACATGCCTCTCTTCTATTAATGGCATTAATGTCATTTGCTATATAGAAAGCTTCTTTAACTTTTCTTTTGGCATCATTTTTTTCTGTACAAATTATTTGGGCAGAACTAGGTTCAAATACATGGCCTGTAGCTGCTTGGTGGTCCCAGAATACTGATGATCCTTCATTTTTATTTTTGACCCTATTGTAGACATACCTATATTGATAAATTCTATTTATTCATTTATGTTTTTATATGTATTAATAATTTGACCAAGGTGCTTTTATTGCTAACCTTTTAATCCACTATTATTAAATCTTCATTTTTTGAAAAGCCATCTAACATTATTTTAGACCTTTTCTACTGTATTTTTCATTAGTCATACTTTTTTACTTTTATCTGAAAACTCAAATTTTTCATCTCTGAAGCATTACTTTTAAAATAAGTGTATTATCAGAAAAATTTACATGACTAACATTCTATACATGTGCGTAAAATTAGCATATCTTAGTGAATCTGTTATTAAGGGAAGGAGATGGCTTCCTTGGGCTATGATATATAAACCTCTATGTTTAATAAGTATCAAAAATAGAATAGACTCGCCTCTTTAAAATTTTGATATTTAAAGACAATCTTGGCAAATTTAGTGGAAATTCAAAATGAACTTAATATTCTAATTAGATGAAAATATTGCATTAATAATTATTAAACTAAGAGTCAATTATGCAAGGATTTGAGATAGAATATTTCCTTTTTTAATAATCTTGTTTTAATAATAAAAAGCTTGAAAGATAGGTGAGTCCACTATGTTTGATCATTGTTAAACATATTTTTTACTTATTCGTAGCCTGAGTGAGTGGGTTGCTTTCTTTAATTGCACGTATATTGAGCTATGCTAATTTTTATGTTTATTGTTATTAATTGCTTTGATTAATAAAACAAAATTATTAAAAGAGATTTAGTCTCCACCCTTGTATAATTATTACTTTAATAGTATGCTATATTTTGATCTGGCTGCTACATTCAGTTTATTCTGAATTTCCACTAATGTTGGCAAGGGCAAGTTTAAAGAAATAGATGGGTCCATTCTCTAATTTTTACTAAACTTACAAAGTATTTTTTAGATTATAATCTGAAAGGATAATTTCCTCATTTTAACTATATATGTTGCATATCTTGTGGAATAGTGAAAATATCGTCTGTCATGCCTATGATTTCTGTTCAAATTCTTCTTGGGTGAAACAAATAATTTTCTAGTATCATCCAGGATTAGATTTTTGTTTTCCACATAACTGGGAACTATCCTCATCATCTGACAAGAGGTAAATAGATTAATGTCTTTTCATTCTCTGCTCCTTTATGAAGGCCTAATGACATAGCTTTGTTTTGTGTCACCTTTTTAAAATTATTTTATCTTTATCTGTATATGCAAATACAGACAGACTCTAAATATATCTACTTATATTTTTATTTTTTTTAAGAGATGAAATTTTAATCTGGATAATGAAAGCTTATTTACAATATTTTATACTTTGATGCACAATATTTTATCAGATGTTTTAATTTACTAATGGGGCTAAGTATTCCATCTTTTCTTTTTCTTTTTTTTTTTTGAAGAATGAATCACCTGTAATTTCAAAATGTCATTTGAATCAAAGGCCAAAAAGGAAAATTGAAGGTTAGTACATTTTTTACCTTTTTTTTTTTTTTTGTTAGATTTTATTATTGCTATGTACATATTTTATGCTTTTTTTTTTAAAAAAAGAAAGAAAACAGAAATCATCCAACCATTATAATAAAGTTGCTGAAAATGTAAATAGATCTGAACAGGAAACACATTTTTTCAGATTAATTCCTCCTAAAAAAAAATAAAACTACATTGTTGTGATTATGTAATAATTATAAATTTATATTTTTTTATGTTGATGTCAGCTATATGTTAGGCATACAAATATACTACAAATAATAAATAATTGTCTTATGTCTGATTACTAATAATCTGAGTGGTTTGATGCAATATAAAGATATTATTAAAATTTCATTTAAAGATGCTTTTTAAGATTCTAAAAATGACTGTAGGATCAGAAGATCAATTCATATTTTTTTCAATTTGCTGAATGCTTTATTACTTACTATTGTAAATGCACATTTTTGTTGGATTGGATATAAGAAGTGATTATTAATAATAGCAGGCTTCCTAAAAAAATTGTTTTTGGTAAATTGAATCATAGTTTTTATGGAAGCATCCCTTTTATTTTATAAATATTATTTCAAAAACATTCAGAAATAAAGTAAACAACTGATTACTTTCATTTGGAAGATGTAGCTGAGAGTAGAACAGAATACAGAGTTACAATTAGGCAAAATACTGGAAGTTTTTCAAAAAGTAAAATTTGCTGCTGTAATTAAAATATAACAATTGTTGCATGTCAAATAAACAGATTAAAGACCAGCATGTGATATATTTGACATATTTACATCTTGACTGTAGAAAGGAAATTGCTGTTAACTGAAAAGAAACCCTTTGGTTTCTCTTTGAGGCCTTAATGAAATCAAACAGGACAAATTTCTAAAGTCCACTCCATATATTTTTGCCATGGCAGTTATTAGTATATGATTATTTATATAGTATAGAATCGCTGCTTGTCAACATGCATCAACCAGCATGAATGGAGTTATTGGCTATTTATTTTTGAATTTAAGATCAAAAAATACAAAAAATTTTTTTCTCAATTACTTGATAGTTTTTTATTGAAGTATTTTTTGAGTTTTCTTGAAGGCAGAATGGATATGTATGTGAATGAATTATTTTCTCTAAATAGATATTTACATTTATGATAGACAAAATTATTGCCAACTAAGGCAGTAGTTGGCAGCCAAAGGCAGAGGACACTAGGAATCCCCTGGTTGAGGACCCAGACTGCCATTCGATATCGACCTTTTCGTTAGGTACTTGCAAATGCAGATTATTTCCAAGTGAACAAAGATTTCATGGATTGAAAGAAGAATTGTCTAATATTAAATGGGAAATTGTTGGCTTTGTGAAGTTAGAAGAAAAAATGGAGATAATTAATTTAAAAAATTGAAAATATACTTCATTACAAAGGCACAAATATTGGAAGAACAAGTCAAGTGGGATTCATTGTAAATAAGAAGTGGAAGAACAATGCTGTGGAGATTGATGATATATTAGACAGAATAGCAGGAAGATACCAAGTGCAAATAATTAAGATTTATGCTCCAACAAGTTCTCATTATGAAGTAGAGGATTTTTATATGGATATACAAAATGCTTTTTATCAAACCAAACAACATTTTAAAATTATCATAGTAGGCTTTAATGGTAGAATTGATAAATACTTGAAAGATGTAAGTGCTGTGAGTAAATTTTTGTTATGGTGATAGAAATAATAGAGATGATGTATTTGCAGAAATACAAAAATTGTATATTGTGAATTTTTTCTTTGAGAAAAGCCGAATTGGATTATATTTTGAGTAACAGAAAATTTTTATTTCAAGATTGTAATGTTTTTAATAGATTCAACACAAGAAATGATCATCCATGAGTGAGATGCAGGATACTTGTTATTGCAAAACTAAAGACAAAAATTATTAAGAAAAACAATATTCCCTATTGATATTCTGAACTTTCAGAAACATTTCAGTGAATTTAAATTAGAACTTGCAAATTATTTTAAAATATTAACAGATTTTGAAAATACTTCAGATTTGAATGAAATCAATAGAAAATAAATGAAATACTCATTAACTACTGTAGCAAAAATAGCTGGTAAGAACAAGCAATAACTTATCAATAATTTTTCTATTGGGAGTAGACAATGTAAGAAGAAAAGTTGGAATATGAACATATGTGAAAATGAAATTGAATGTCTAGAATATTGAAAAATGTGATGAAAAAGAATTAATAATGATATCAAAATACAAGGAAAGCTATAGAAGAGAATAAAAAATATAAAACAACATCTTGATATTGTTAGAAAACTTCTGCAATAAGAAAAAAAAATTGGAACAATTACTAAAAAGCGAGATGCCATCATGAAATGTTTAGAAGAATTTTATCATAAATTATATAGTAATAAAGAACAATGAAAAGTACTTCCTACAGCTATTATATCTTCTGAATTGCACAGGATTTTAAATGAAGAAATGATACACATAATTAAATCTATGAAGAAGGAAAAGCTCCAGGATGGAATTATAATAATCAATATTTTAAAAGAAGCAAGTGAAAAAATAAAAAAAAATTGTTGACAAAATTATATACCAAATGTTTAAACCATAAAGATATACTAAATGATCGGAAGAGGACAGTATTAATATTGATATTTAAGAAAAGTGATAAATTAAACTAATCTCTCAAGTGCTTAGCCAATCAGATCACAAATACTGAGACAGAGAATTTAACAAGAAAAGAGTGGTTCCACTCTCTTCTTTACTTGTCTTTCTATATATCCAAGCCAGTCCAAAGTACTTAGATCTGAAAGCGTGAATCGTAAATATCTTCACACTCAACTCACTGAGTTCTAATTATAAACATACTGCGTGAAATCCTTCGATTTACTATGCAGTAGTTTTTAGATGTTATAACTTGCAGCAATATATGTAAATAACATTTATTTTACAAAGTGCAGACGGTATTGAAATTAAACTAAGAGAGTGCAAACCTCTCAAGCGCTTAGCCAATCAGATCACAAATACTGAGACAGAGAATTTAAAGTAATATTAGAAATTATAGGTTCATCATTGTATACAAAACTTTTATCAAGTTAATTATAACTCTGCTTCAGTGAACTTTGGATTTTAACTAACCAAAATAAGCTGAATTAAAAGTGATTTTAGCACAGTGAATCACATCTAAGTATTAATAAAAATTATAGACAGGGCCAATGATTATGAATTATCATTTTGCTTTGGATTTTTAGATTATGAAAAGGCATTTGATTTTATATACATTTCCATGATAATTAAAGTATTAATTGTCAAGATATATACTCAGGATTGATCATATTCTAAAAAATATTTATCCAAATACAACAACAATGATTAGATAACTTGATGATACTAAGAAGATTAATATTAACAAGGTGTATGACAGGATGATTTTATATCTCCAAGACTTCTTACAATAGTTTTACAAGAAGTATTTCATGGATTAAAATGAAAGCTAAGAGATTTAAGTCATCTAGATTTTGCAGATGATGTATTTGTTTTTGCAAAACCAGAAAATATTGCTAGAATTGTTAAATGAAAGTAAGACTAAAGATATGTGCTAAAAAGACAAAAATAATATTGAATAGAGATCACATGATGGATGGATGAAATAAGAAAGTGTGTAGGGGGATGTGGAGAAGAGAGGTTAGAGATCGGAGAAGATGGATTGAATGCAGGGAGACCTTCATACTGCAATGGATTGATAATAGTTGACAATGATGGGATTTTCTCAGAAGAAGAAAATAAAAGATTATTAATGATGAATTAGAAGTAAAAAACTACAAATGACCTGGTCAGATTATCAATACAGATGGAAACATTGACAAAATTAATTGTAGAATTAAACTTGGATGGAGCACTGTTGGTAAATATAATTTAATATTAGAAAGAAATATGCTTATGTGTTTTTGAAAAAGAAGGATTTTAGTAAATATATTTTACCAGTTCTTATTTATAGTTCTGAAACTTGGATACTTAAACAGAAGAGCAATTCAGAGACTTCAGTCCACTCAATGAAGTATGGAGAGATATATGTTAGGAATAACAAGAAATTGAAAACAAAATATTTGGGTGAGAAAATAAGCAGATATCGTTGACATCATTGAAAAAATTAAGTCTTAAATGGAAATCTGAACATATTTCTAGAAGAGATAATAAGAAATGAACTTTTGAAATCTTAAAGGGATTATAAAAGACCTAGAAAGAGACAACACATGAGATGGATGGATGAAAGAATGAAGTTTGCTATTGTGATATGAAGAAGAGAAGCTAGAAATCAGATAAACCGCATTAAACTTGGAGATACATTTATCTTGCAATGAATCGATACTGGTTAAAATTGATGATTTACAGCTCAAATGTTGGCTTGCATAGTCATTGCTAATTCAGGTTTAATGTTTTTTTTTTTTCTGTAGTTAGGATGACCTTAATTTATTTAAAGATATCTTCTGATGCTGAGACTCATTTAACTGCTCATTCAAATATATTTCAAATAGGCAAATGATAAATAACATCTTTGCATTGCATTCCTTCTATTTATCTCTCTTTTTTAAGAATACTTAAATTTTACAAATGTTTTCTGATGCCTAAAACAATCTCTTCATTGATTTTATATATTTATTTCAGTGTAATCAAGAAAGTATTACAATTCACTCTATCCAATATCTTTTTCACAATCCAGAAAACAAACATATCTTTCATTCTCATTCTATATATTTCTTCACAACAGTTCTCAATACCCCAGTTACTGTTTCTTTACTTTTTCTAATTCTAAATTATTCTGCAGATATAACTATATCTATTCTATGTGAGATTATAGTAATTGTTTTTAAAATTTTCCTATTTGATTGCATTAGATCTTTTATTCACTAGAATCAGAATTGTGAGAAAACTAATTATCCTGGCAAGTCATAGATTACATAATGAATACTAGTCAATTCTTTTAGAAAGACCCTACATTATTGTTCACCATCATATTGACCAGCTAGAATTCAAAGAAACATGACACCTTCCTGAATCTCTATTGCATACTGAAAAGATTTCTCATGAATATAATTTTTTATATTAACATTTTATATTCAAGAAAATGATTTATATCTTTAACATAATTTTAATAAATTAAAATTTTATTATTAGATCAATTTTATAAAAATTTGTCAAAAATTTTATGGACAGATAGATGGATATCTTTATCAATTCTCCATTTGATGATAATTTTTTGTTATCCCAAATAAAAACTTTTGATATGCTACTTTACATTAAAGAATATGATATATGATTTTTGATTTATCTTGTCATATTAAAGATTGCATATTAAATATGACTTAGATTTTAGAGTTAGTTCTTGATGCGATTAAAAATAAACATTCAAATAATTTATTAATTTGTGCTTTTAAAAAAAAAACTAAACATTAATATGTATTCTTATTCATTTATTATTAGCAATGATTACTAAAGGAATATAATTGTGAGGGGGGGGTAGAAAGATAATGCGCATATATAAGCAAACAGTCTTTTTAATATTTTATATCATATTAATGAATAAACTGTTTTAACTACCTAAAATAATATTAGTTTATTGTTTCACATAAAATACAAGGAACTTATTGCCACAGATTCTAAAGCAATCTCTTTAAAACTTCATATACTCAAACATACATATAATATAGCATAAGTGCATTACTTCAATATTTTCAAAGTAACATAGGGTAATAATAAGCTTAAACTATACTATTAAAACATATAATAATACCATAACACAATATAGATCAGGATTAGTATCATAAAGTCCAATAAAACAAGATGCTATTTAAAATAAATTATCAGAAATATTAATTTACCTATAAATTTTAAATAACCAATCCCACTAAAACAAATATGCACACACATAAATAATATCATAACATTAAATATAATTATCTAATTCAACAGTAAGGTATCTGCATGTTCAAGTCTTATGATTTTTCCATTCTTTCAGTAGCTGTCATTATAATAACAATAGAATAAATATACAATAAATAAATCCCAGAAATTAAAGTTCTTTAACAGTTCTTTATTCTCCATGAAGATAAAATTCCAGTGTGGGTATTTATTCTAAGATTTGTCACAATTAAAATATTTAAGCCAATAAACATCACATGGATGAGTAGATATTAGATGGGGATTTTATGCACAAGCCTTCTGGCATCCATTGATTACTCTGGCTTGCATTGAGTAGCAATAAATATAGAGTGTTTTGCCTGTTTTAATTAAAATATTATTATAATTCTTCTATATGTAAAATCCAAAGAATGATATAAGCAATTTACTTCAAAATAAATCATTTGTAAGATGTGATAATTTATTTTTTAAAAACAAATTCATTAGTGTTTTAGTTCATTCAGTATTTAATATCCAAAACAAGTTTGTTTTTTTTAGTAAGTATATTATCATATAAAAGTAGCAGCATTCTTTAATGCAATTTTAACAGATTTTGACATTTTAAAGGAAAACATTTTAATTCCATTAATTTGTAGTAACTATTTTTAAAATATATTAAGAAGAATACATGTTCACATAATTGATTATACACAAGAAATTATCTACTCTTAGTAAATTAGTTACCTATATAATGAATAGCAGTTCCTTCAAGTAATTTAACAGATTTGCAACTTTTAGAAAAACATTTTAATTTCATTTTTAATTGTTACAAAATTTCCAAATGTTGTTTATTCATGTTGACTATTTTAGAAGATACATTTACCAAATGTAAATACCAGAAGAATTTTTTCTAGCACTGCATGGTGAAATAACAATGGACCGATATGGCTTACTTAAATATCTGCATCATTAAGCTTCAGCAGATAACAAGTAAAAGATCCATTTAGCCAATGCATTTTTATTTACAGGTTTCACCATCAATTAAATTGTCATCACTTAGGCAATAAAAATAAAGAGTAATAATTCCACTCAAATATATTAAATTCTTATCTTTGACATCAGGATCTCCATGGTTTAAAGGGGTACACACATAATCAGCATTAAAGATTAGTCTTTGTGAAGAAAGGCAGCATTTCTTAAAATAAAGGAATTTTTAAAAACTACAGATAATATTTAACAATATTAAAAATAAAAATGTTAAATATTTCAACAAACTTTATATATCCAAGTTATAAATCACCATTATTTTGTTTATTTATTTGTCCTCACAATAACTAATAATTTAATTTAAAATTAAAATAATAATTTCATATTAAAATTTAAAACTGTATCCCTTTAAATTTTAAAATAGATAAAATAAACAATATGTATATGTGCACACACGCACACGTTCAACCATTAAAATAAAGATATATTGGTTACATATAAACTAAAATAATAATTGCTGAATTAATCTCACTTTAAATCATTCATTCACATATTTAAAATGTGTTTTTACAATGTATTTCTCTGTTACTAAATTTAATTTAGTGTGCTTGTTTACATTAAAATCAATACTATCTTTCTTTACCACAATTTGCAAAATTTGATATAAAATTTCAAAAATTATAACATACAAGACAACATTAAAATTGTGAAGATCATTTTATAAAGTATAAAACTTAACTAATAATATTGTCTTTATAATAAGCTAATAAAAATATTAAGTTATATTTATTCTTGCATTATAGAATGATTACCATATGTTACAATATATATACATATCAGATGGTTTATATAAGGATTTATATATATCAAGATTATATTAGTATGTATTTACTTTTTTATATACATTTTTTATTCAAATGTATATTATTCTACATTTTATTAGTTATATTAAAGTGACTAACTGATTAATGATAAATTTAATTACTTTTATCAAGAATATTAAAATTCAGTGCAGTGGAAGAATATAGATTTGAGAACTAAAGATCTGTGGATGGAAACTGAACTTTATTATTTCCATTGCTTGAATATCACATGATCTCTTAAGAATAAACCATGTGTCTATTTGTTTTTCAAGTGATACATTTTATTTGTACTTATTAAAAAAAACTAAATACATAGAAGTTGATATTTTTAGTGAGTCTAAATAATCTTTATTTATTGCTAGAGAAGGCACTAATTTTAGTTACAAAACTTTTAAGAAATTAATATGAATGGATTTTCTTTTGTGTTAATTTGTATTGTTAGAAATAGCTGCAGTAGACTAATTAAGTAATTCATTCTGTCTTTAAAAAAAATCTGAGAAGTGAGATAAGACAGCTGATTTTTGTTGTTCAGTCATCTAAAACAGTGGTCTTCAACCACCGGTCCGCGGCCCAAGTTTTTTGCTGTTCCGCACTAGACTGGCAAGAAAGTTTTAATAACAAAATAATAAGATTTTAAACTTTTAATTAATATAACCAATTTTTATTTATTTTTTTCATCGCACTTTTACCTGATTAAAAAAAAAGAAACAGAACAAAATCTAATCAGTCATACATAAATTAATTTGTTTTTCTAGTTATCACAGATGTTTATGGGGGGAGGGGGATAGAATTAAATTTTTTATTACTTTTCTAAAAAAATTCAAAATTAAAAAAAAAATAAGTTTTTTATTATACAAACTCCGTGTATATATATTCTGCCCTTGTCATCGTGTGTAGCTCCACTACACATCAGGCCAATCACGTTGAGGGCCATACGCCCCGTTCCCGCATCTCCACTTCCCCCAAAATAAATATAATATAGTGAAAATCACCTAACCGGGTTCTAGCTCTAATAATTAATGAAATATTCAACTAGCTCAAGTTTCTTAAATTAACTTAGGTTCTGTTTTAAACTAACTCAAATAAATATTCAGGAATTCATGAGACTAGAAGTGGAAATACGGGTGACAAGGTAGATTACATTGAGACAATATCCCACAGGATACCACCTCAATGGCATAAGAACACTATCCCCCCTTATACTACTATTACACATAATAACTACATAGTATTCTTATGACTTCCACAACTTCTAATCACTAAGACTCATTTAACAATTAAAGTATTAATCTTTTATCTCTAATAATAATAATAGTAATCATCTAGCTCAAATGAAATAATCTCAGGTTCTTAAATTTATTCATATGTTAATAAACATATGGTAGCAAAATATGATAAGGGATTTTATGTCATAATCTACTACTCTGCAATTAGATTAATAATAAAACAATAATAATCACAATCTTCATTGCTTAATCCAACTAGTACAGCTTTTCTTTCATCGCAAATTTATAACCATAATAAATTAGTTAATAATCTAATATCCCCTTTTTTATTTTTAAGTAATAAAATAAATTAATAAGTGGCAGTGTTTAGATAATCTGATAAATAAAGCAAGTGGCAACTAATAGCATATAATTTAACAAAATATTATGATAATGGATTGATGACCAGTAACGCAAGGCAATTTGATAATTATTTAATTACAAGAACATCAATAAATATTTAAGATTAAACATATTTCTCTATTTATCTTTTGTGCAAACAATCATATACTTAGTTTAATGGTTGTGAACATACCCTGTGAATTCATGCAATGATGTAGAGAAAACAAAACTCAGACACAAGTTTTAATAAACAAATTTTAAAATTTTATTAACATCAATAAAAATAAATAAAAACAAACAAATCCATCTACATCTATTTACAAGGGATATCCTCATTTTTCTTTACACTACAATAGCTGAATTATATACATTTATATTTCTTTTATCGTTAATTAAACTTATTATGCCTTTTATAAGTTATTTATTTATTTCTCATTAGGTTTATCATATCATTTATTTTAACTATTTTATGGGTAACACCATTCTTTACCTTTTAATATTAAAGTTACTGTATTATAAATTATCTATGTGGATAAACATCATTTATAACATCATACATTTTCTTGTAACTTTATATAAGTCACTCCGCATATTATTCAAATATTATTATTACTTTTAACGTTTGTTCTCCAATGCTCGTAAACTATAATACGTTTATTTCATAAGCCATACTCATGTATAATACTATAACACGGGTTTAATTATCACCTGTTACAGTTTTATATATACTATAATTATCGAATGTTATTGTATTTTTCAAATATGCAATACTTATATTTTTTAAAATATAATTAACAATAAGAAAACGTGAAATTATATTTAATATTTTTGTATATTTCTATTTGGATATACTTTTATAAAATTATAGTTCATTTCTTAAAAGGAATTAAAATAATTCTCTAACTCCTTCCCTTCTTAGGATATCTGCATCTTTCTTTCAATAATCATAATCTACTCTTCGTTAATACTTAACTATTCTTATTCCAAATAATAGCATGACATACATTCTAAAATATCTATTGTTTCCCTTTTAATAGACTTATCACATAACGATGTAGTTGCAAGAAATACAGATAAAGATAGCGAAAGATGTATAGGATATCGGGAAAATAGATAGATAACTTATCCGCAATATACTTCAAAAATGTATGGAACAGTGTGAATAGGTCCGACATTCATTGTCTAATAACCTAGGCGATAAGCGTGATGTGGCAGCTATTTACTCAGCTTTACCAAACATCTAGTACGACTCACAAGAAATATATAAAATACCACTGTCCAAGACAACATGGGTACCAGTCGTAGGGCTTTGATAACTACGCTGATTAACATCTAAAACTACCTATTATTTCACTCCCTGTAGCATCCTAGTTTTTAATACATCCTCTTGGTTTCCGAATCACCACGTACTACCAAGTCACTACCCAAACTATCTCTCGAGATTTTTACTGTATCCAACATCGATAAAATACTAACTACTTTTAAAAACAATAAACAAAATTCGCTAATATAAAAAACATTTCCCTATTCCATAAGAACAATTTGTCTTGCTTTATTACACTGTAGGTTCAACATCTACGTTTTGTTAAAATAACATTTAAATATCCCAATCGGAAAATTAACAGAAAATATCACATAACCATCGGTTATATTGAACTATATTAATAACACATAAAATGATTATCGTATGCATATCTTTAAAAATCTAATCACATCTCAAAGTGTTTTAGAGTGTTGTTTTCAAAAATGCGTTTTACAACAATAATAACAATAAAACTTGTTGCGTTACATTCATTCGATTCTCAGCTGATCTAAATAAATAAAACATACATTATATATCATTAATAATTATAAATGTTACCAAAAACAATCTTTATCTTCCTATCAGAGTTCGTAGTAGGTTTCTTTCTCTTCGAGCATCGCAAATATACAAATTTCCACATACATACAATTTTATTTTAAAATTCAAAATCAAAACATTATTTCATATAATGTTATATCACGAATTAATGTATTTTGTTTTCCCTATCGCTATCTAAAACTTAATGTTTAACTTAGATTAGTAAAGAAAATAATTCAAACCATAATCACATATTTTTCTGACGGTAAATCTTGGTTAGTCCCATAATATTTATTATTTCTTCTTTTGTCCGAATGTTCTCCTTTACGCTTATTAAAGTTTTAAATAAATTAGTTCATTTAATAAACTGTTTAGACGATCTTTAGTTTTAGTGTTTAATCCAAAATTATTAGAAAACATTTTATTTAGTTATCCCACGAAGCTTTTTAATGTTCTGGCAAATATTACCTCGTCGCGTTGATGCATCTTTATTTCTAGTTAAACTACAATTATTTAATAATTACGGTACCAATTGCGTTTTCCATGGATCCAATATTTTATATTTCTCTTCTGTAAAATTTTTTTTTTTTTCTTTAGGCAAGTGTTTTCCTTGGTAAACTTCACTTTCATTCATTATTATTTTATATACACTACTTTCGATCTTTAACTATTTTCTAGAGTATTTTCTCAAGTCATCTTAAAGAAAGCAATTCAAACTATTTCAATATTAAAATTCCTTTTGTCCATCTATTCTTATACGAATAATACTTATTTTTATTTTCCATTATCTTCATTAACTTTGCGCACAATGTCCTTTCATTGATTTTATACGCACGAAAGCAGCTTTCATAGTGATATGCTATATAAACTATATCAACGAATAATATTAACATATTTGGAACATTATAAAATTTACAACTTGGTTTTAAGAATCTATCCATTTTCTATTGAAAACTCCGATTATAGTTCGATAGAATCCACTGGCAGGTTACTGTAAAGTTAGTGAAACATTACTATGAAAAACTTTTTTTTAAAACATTTTATTCTAAGATTCTCTTCGGGTGATTTTTAAATTGTCAGTTGGTTTCTTTCAAAGATATTATTAAAATTATAATAAAATTGACTAATAAATTGAAGAAAAAAAAAAATTAGAGAGCTTAAAATTTTACCTCTGCTCTGGAGTCAACACATTTTTGTTCTCCCCCATTTATACAATTAGTTGGCGCGATTTTGGTTGTCTGCCAAGATCTATTTTTTATTGGTCAATCCCTACTTGGATTTATAAACAATTTCTAAAGTTTTAAAATCATGACGTAATAGACTTAAATGTTAACTCATTATTATTTTTAAATCAATTATTATCTATTACAATTTAACTACCTTTAAAACAATTTTGAAACAATAATTAATAAAGGTGTATACTACTTAATTTTATTATGATGTGTGACAATTCCATCCACTTCTATAATATACTATTTAAATATTTTAATTATTAGTATTAATTTAAACCGGTGCTTATACATAGAATATTTCAGACAGTCACGTAGTCATTTCCGGTGTTTAGTCTATTTTTATCTGTCTTAATAAATTTGCTACTTATATTATATAAAATAATTATATAAAATTTTGAAAAACAATTTAGAAAAATATAGAATTAGATACAATTCTCACCATCACAATATTTATTATTAAATATATCATATTAATCTTTTACTGCTTAATATAATCTATAATTTTAAATACTATATAATATTAATTTTAAAATTTTTTAGTAATTGACCATTTATAACCATCATTGACCTATAGAAAAGGGCACAATATATATATAACTTCATCTAAGGCTAAGCTGTTTACATCTTTAAGAAAATTTATCTATAGACTTCTGCTGGTCCATGAAACCTTATCCTTATTTTTGCCGGTCCGCGAATCCTTATCCTTATTTTTACCTGTCCACAGGTGTGAAAAAGTTGAGGACCACTGATCTAAAAGATAAAAATCATATCAGATTAATTTTTAAATAAGTAGAATGAAGACAATTTTTTTTTTGATATTGTGGACAAATTTAGTGGGCTTTTATATAGGTATGTAATTCTATGAAAAAATTATTGTAAATGTTGTAGTAGTATTTATAAAACCTATGAGTAATTGTGTAACAATATTTGCAGAGTAGAATAAAAGAATAAACCAATACTATTTAATGCATTTATAATGAGTGCTCATTCATGAATACACATAAAATATTAAAATCATCGTATACTGCTTGCACATCTATAGAAAGCTTTTATCATAAAGTTTCAGTGTTATGGATTTTAATTTTGATTTTTAAATGCAAAAATTAATTAATTTTTTTAAAAATAGTTTTATTTAACTGACATTGGGAAAATGATAGTAGTATGAATTCTTTAAAATTAAATAATGTTTAATAATTAGTTTTTACTATGAATATTGGTTATCAATTTAGAATGTATTCTATACATTGCCAAGGGGAGTCTCAAAACCATTGCTGTCACAATGAAGCGATAAACGATTTTAAATAATATTCCAAAATTAATAGTGAAGTAGTTACAGATATTTTTTTCAGTCCAAAGAAAATCTTCAAATTTTATCCCAAATTTACAAAAAAGAATTTGTATTTTATTACAGTTAAAAAATAAATTAACAAATAAAACATGATATTGGTATTATTTCAAATTAAAGCAAGCAATATTATTTTGCTGCTAACATGGCGGCAATAAGTTCACATTGTATTACAATTAGAACATATTAAATTTCATTTAAAGTAACAAATCAAACATACTGGTATCATTTTAAATTAAAGCGAAGAATATTTATTTTGTAAGTTCGTATTGTATTATAATTACAACATTAAATTAATTTTAGAATGTTATAAAACAACTTTCAAAATAAAGTGGCAAGGAATATTTATTTAATATTGATTATTAAATAGCAAATACATTTTTTTATTATCGGAAAGTGGAGAAGATCTATTTCTCTGTATCCTTCGTATGGTCTTAGAAAAGGAAAAGAAAAAAAGTGACTGAAGTTCACATTTGACTTCATGATGTCAGAAGGGACAAAAAAGGTTTGGACAAACTCTTTATCTTAAAGTGATAAAAAAAACCAAAAAAAAATAAAAGGTAAAAGATAATGCACTTGTGACTTGAAAATGAAAGCTGTCAAAAAACAATGTGCTGAGTATTGTCCTTTTTATCTATTCATTCTGTCTGTCCTTTATCTACTTATCTATTCAAAAATGTATCTGTTTACCTACCCGTCCAATCATTTATTAGAAATCTATTTATTTATATAGTACAGTTAGAAAATATTCAAATTATTTTCTTAATTAGCAATTAAAACATAGTATTGGCTTTGTTTCAAATTAAAGTGATGAATATTTATTTTAGAATCCTTATTGTACTACAAATTAAACAACTTACAAATTTAAGCGGTTATAAATATTTTTTTAGTGTTGATTATCGAACAGTAAATTCATTTTATTATCTGAAAGTGGAGAAGGTCTACTTCTCTATATTTTCCTCATAGTCTTTCTCATGATGTCAGAGGGGCAAACTTGTGATCTTAAGTCAATAAAAACCAAATAAAATTGAAACTGAGAAAAAATAATGCACTCATGTTTTGAAAATGAAAAATATATTAAAAAAAAAAAAATTAATCTGTCCACCTATCTAATTATCTATCTATCAATTAACAAATAAAGATCTGTAAATGTTTTTTTTTTTAATTTTATTTTTATGTTTATTAGTTAATTTGATTGATGAATAAATTAGATCAGTGAATAGATTGATTAGTTTTTTTTATAGCTTTCATTTTCAAGTAATGAGTGCACTATTTTTAACCTGCTTTAATTTTTTTTTTTGCCACCTTAAAACTATGAATTTGTTCAAAATTTTTTTTTTGCTCTCTCTCTCTCTCTCTCTCTCTCTGACATCACAAAGTCAAATGTGAACCAGGGCATTTTTTCTTCATGAATAGAATATGGAAGAGGAAACCTTACTCATTTTCAGGTAATTAAAAAATGTATTTACTGTTCAATAATCAATATTAAATAAACCCTCATCGCATCTTTAATATGAATGTTGTTTTATAACATAATAAAATTAATTTAATATGTTCTATTTATAGTGCAAAATCAATTCTAAAATAAATATTTCTAGATTTAATTTGAAATGATTCCAATACCATATTTTATTTGTTATTTTTTGCTACTTTATTTTCTTTTTGTAGTAAAATATGAAGTCTTTTTTTAGTTTAAATGTAATTTGATATGTTCTAATTGTAGTACAATATGAAATCATTGCTATGTTAGTAGTAAAATAAATATTTCTCACTTTGATTTGAAATGATGTAAGTATCATGTTTTATTTGTTAATTTATTTTTTAATTGTAAAATATGTTTTTTTTTTAAAAATTTAGAATCAAAGTTGAATTTTTTTATTTGGAGTGAGAAAAATATAGGGAATACTTAATTATTAATTTTTGGGATATTATCTAAGATTGTATATTGCTTGGGTGTGTCAGAAATTGTTTTGGAGCTCCCTGTTATCAAAAATGGCATAGAGTGCATTCTAAACTGATATCTCTTATTGTCTTAAATTAATCTGTTTTCAGTATAAAGAAAATATCCTTATTTATACATCATTTTCATCTTTTAAGGAATAAATTTTTGCTTGCTTTTATCATGTGAATAGTTAACCCTTTATATACAAATATATTTCTTAAAAATTAAATACTGCCTAATGCTATACTAGCAATTAAAAATATAGAAATTCATATAACACTATAATACTAGCCAAACAACAAAATTACACAACCATGGTTTTATCTGTTAACAAATAGACCTTCTCAACTAAACATACAACATATATATATACACAAAACAATGTAGTCTTTTTATCATTTAAAAACCAACTTCCTTTAATATCAAAGAATATCTTTGTGAGATTGATGACCTCAGATTCAAAAAATTTTATCATCAAAGTTCTTTTATTCCACTTTTTTCATAAAATATAATCTGTATTGTCAAATAATATTTTATGACCTATATTTAATTCATGAATATACAAATCTAGGTTTTGATATCTGTTTTACCCTCAACTCTTATGAACTTGAACTTTTTCATTAAGATTTAATTTATTCTGACCTATATAAATTTTATGACAACTGCAAGATATTTTATAAACTACTCCAGGAATAGGTTTGTAATCAATCGACTGTTTTAATGTATTTAGTAATGAATTTAAATTCAGGCCTTTCTTCCAGACCACATTCATAATACCCAATAAAAAGCTGTTCTTATAAATCAATTTATTAATTGATGCCGTATAGGGCAAAGAAATAAACTTTATTCACACTCAATTAAATCTTTATTATTAACCGGTTTATAGATATTTTTATTATATATAAAAATATAAAAATTTATTCCTAATAAATCCATGATTATTTCCTAACTCAATATAGTCAGAAGCAAATTGACTCCTCTGAATATGACTTATTTTCAAAATTATTAAGTCTTCTATTCCTATAACAAAATTACAATAAAGAAAATTTTTTATGTAACTAAAAGGTTGATAACTGTCTGGTCTTATCATATTTTTTAAATTTTTTGCTTTATTAAAATGATTACAAAATAAAACATTATCAACTTTATCAATACTTAAATCTAAAAATTTCAACTTATCAAATTCATAGTATCCCATTCTATAGGAAATTTAATATTATAACCAAAAGCATTCTAATCTATTAAAAAAATCCTTCAATTTATCTTCTTGTGATGTTGATGATAGTTTATTATGCAAGAAGATAAATTGAAGGATTTTTTGATAGATTGAATGCTTTTTATTTGTTGAGGGGGGGGGATACAATTGAATTTGGTATGTTGAAATTTTAAGATTTAAGTGTTGATAAAGTTGATAATGTTTTATTTTATAGTCATTTTATTAAAACAAAACATTTAAGAAATATGATAAGACCAGATAGTTATCAACCTTTTACTCATAAGAAACTTTCTTTACTGAATTTTTGTTATAGGAATAGAAGGTTTAATAATTTTGAAAATAATAGTTATATTCAGAGGAGTCAATTTACTTTTGATTATATTGAGTTGGAATATAATCATAAACTTATTAGGAATATTATATTTAATAAAAATATTTACAAATCAGTTAATAATAAAGATTTAATTGATAGTGTGGGTAAAGAATGTACTTCTTTGCCCTATAAGGCATCAATTAGTAAATTGATTTATAAAAATAGTTTTTTATTGGGTGGTATAAAAGTGGCCTGGAAGAAAAACCTGAATTTAAACTCATTATGAATATTTCAAAGCAATCAACTGCAAATCTATTTCTGGGGTAGTTTATAAGATACCTTGCAGTTGTCATAAAATTTATATACCAGAGTAAATTAAGTCTTAATGAAAGAATTAAAGTTCATAAAAGTAGAGTTAAAAACCAGATATCAAAATTTAGCTTTGTATATTTATGAACTGAATACAGGTCATAAAATATTTGACATTGCAGAGGTTATCTTTTATGAAAAAAGTGAATTGAAAAGTTGACCATAAAATTTTTTGAATCTCATGAAAACATCCTTTCATATTAAAGGAAGTCAGTTTTTGAAGTGAATGATGGGAAGACTATTTTGTTTTGTATATATATGTTGTATGATTAGCTGAATTTCATTTGAGGTCTATTTGTTAATAAATGAAACCATAATTGTGAAAGAATTTTGATAAAATTTTGTTCTTTTGGCTTGTATTGTAGTGTTATATAAATTTCTATTTTATATATATTTGTATATATTATAACGGTATACATATATGCCATTATATCACTGTCAAATAATAAAAGAAATATCCATTAATAAAATCATTCAAATAGAAATTTAAAAAATTATTAAATATATTTAAATCAATATATAATAATTGCACAGATGGCAAACTTAAATAATTACTTAAAAGTAAGTTAAAGGAAAAATCTAAAAATAAAAGATTCTTTTTTTTAAAGTAATGTAAAAGAAAATAATAAAAACTTAATTATTTTCTATTCAAAAATTATGACTAAATCTTAGTAGAATGGAAATGATTTTTTTATTTAAATGAAATGATTTAATAGCAAATAGGCCCCTTGGGGGCATTTAATTGATCAGTCAGATAAGAAATCAAAAATAATGCCTAGTAGTAAAATCTGATGTTCCTGCTCAAAAGTCAATGTGAATGAACACATGATCCACAAAGAAAATCATCATCGCCAATAAGATCAGCATGAAGCCAGGCAAGATCAATCCTGGAATTTGATGATAAGGAATTCAAAACGACATAAAAGGGAAGAAAAAACTTTGGTTAAGTGGAGTTTTATTCTTTTATATTGCTCTTGTTGATTATTTAATTTAAGCATATTTATGTGTATTGTGGACCTCAAAAACATGAGTTACATAATAAATTAATTTCCCATATTTGCACCAGCTGAGTCGATCCTCCAGAATGATGGTTTCTGAAAATCAGCAAACAACGGACTGGTCTTTCCGAAAACAATATTAATACTAAATGGTCTTTGATTGGAAATGTGCAACGCATCATGGATTGCCAAGATGGACTTCGAATAAACCTACAGCCATGGAAAGTATGAACTTTAATAATCTAAAATAAGAACTTTTCAAATACTTAAACCTAAACAGTACCTAACCCATGAAGTGGTGAATCTGTAATGCAGATTTGCACTTCATGGGCCATCAACCTATTTAACCACCAAATGGGGTTCAAACCCATTTCCGCACATGTTTGGACAATATAGAGAGTCAGCACGCACATCCACGTAACTCTCCCTGATCCTAAATAATCATTTAAATAAGTAATATTGATATTTAGAATTATAAATTTAATTATAATTAAAATCCCTTAAATAATATGTAGAATCGTGTATATGCATTCACATATATGCAGCGGATATGTATATGTGATGTAAATATTAATATTATTTGTTTAATATTTTATTATATATATTTATTTCTATTTAATGTAAGATGGTAGGAGAGTATGATGCAATATTTTGGAAGGTTCTCGAAGGTACTTAAAGTAATGGATAGTATATTGAACAATAGAGAAATCCATTAGTCAAAACTAGCAAAATCGCTCTATTGAATTAAATTTAGTTTAAAATATTTTAATTAAAATTATAGTTATGGAAATGTATTTCGAAACTAGAAATGGATTCAAACAATACCTTCAAGGGTCTATCAATGTTTTGCATCTTCTATTGCACTAAAACAAAAGTACATTTTCTGATGATAGAGATCACACGGGGTAAGTTGGTATCCGCATTGCATTCCTGGAAAAGGCTCATTTTTCCACCAAGAAAAACAGATTTATTTTTGAACTTGGTTGCTAAGCCTAATCCATCTCTCAAGTTTTTAACATTATGATAGCTGAGTAGAGAGACTAAATTCACCTTTTCCGATCTTTCCAAGATCGTCTCCATGCCATACTGCTGTACTCTAGTTACAAACCAATGGATTGCCTTTAAATGCTATTAAAAGTGAATTCAGAACAGAATGCTACCTTTATTTTAATGAAATAAGGACCATCTGTACTCCAATATACATTACCTCCAAAGAACATGGATCTCTCAAGCCTTCACGCCATCACGTTAGAAGGTAATCCTCAATACTGCCTTAAAGACTCATCTAATTTGCTATAATTATCTATTTGGTTCTATTTAACTTTATAAATGCATGTCTGTCTATGTTAACGTGTTGGTAATCTAAGGCCAGCTGTATTACTTATAATTAATCTTTAATGACTCTATAACCCTGTCAAATCTATATGTAATCTATTACTTCTATTTCACATCTCAATTTTATTATATATTTTAGTGCGGTACAATTTTGTTATTAGTAGTATTTTACAATTATGCATTTTTTTTTAAACTGTCAATTATATGCCAATCTAACCCAATCTCGCGAGCGTGTCTACTAGTATTATAAATCCCATTATTCAGGGGATATTTCTTTAATTTATTTATGATAAACGCTTGCTGGGTTTGATAATGACTAAATAATGCTATATGCTTAAAGGCATATTATTAAATGCTGCTATAATATTCATTATTAATTATAAACACTATTAATAAATTTTTACTTACGATATTTAAAATATTATTGATGACCATCATTTATTTGATTATTATAATGAAATAACCATTTACTTGTAGTGCCTAAGAGCATAACAATTAATAAATATTGTTTTACTTATTACAAATGTATACAGGACTCGCTTAATGAAGGGATAATATATTCATTATTATTATGACATTCACATAGTTATTTTAATAATAGTTATTTCATAGTTGGTTTAGTATATAAATCATGCCATTACACTTGATCTTAGTTTATATTTAAGCTTTAATTATTCAGATGTCATTAGTGATGTAATTACTTTATTTCCAGCGTTGCTAGCATAGGTCAGCCTTTGTAATTTTATATTTTGCTTTGTCATTATGGGATTGTCAGGAACTCCAAATCCCTTCCTTCGTAACTTCATGTTTTAGTATGGCATTGGTTATGCCCTAGAACAAAATTTGGATTGAGTAGCATACGCTCACTGGATAGCCAGCCCTCTGCATCTTCCTACCTTCCTCCTCTCCAAGTATCGCTCAGCCAAAAGAGTGGGCATACTTTTATTAAATGATGAAGCATCTCGTCAGACGGAAATGGATCAAAACCCTTATTGCTGATGCTCATGCTAGTACCGCCATTTATAAATATTTTAGATTTATTCCTAAGCCACATCTATAAGTCATAATGCTGTGATATCACTAAACCATTTATTACTTATATAAGGCTAAGGTTTTAGCCTTGTGTAAGTATTACTTGCTGACATCGCGCTTAATAGGAATTAATATATAAACCATTTATTATTCATTAATTTTCTTATATTCAGAATGTTGCGAGTAAGCTTGCATTCAAGCTATTTCCATTGCGTGAGCAATTCCCAGATGCATATAGAATTTATTCTTCTATTTATAAGTATAAACTTTATCGCTTTATGCAAACTGTTATCTTGATTATGCAAACATTCACGTATTAAAGTCTTTTATTGTAAACAACTTTGCTATCCTTCCATTTAATAATTTTAACAAATGCCTATTAGTGAATTATTTGTATTTTGATTATATATATGTATTTATCACATGATCGAAGTGGCATCAATCATGTCTTGATTATGTATGTTTTAAGTCAGCTATAATTATAGACAGCAAGGTGTCTAGATGTATTTTTATATTGGACTATTTTCATCATCTAATATGTGTGTTGAATGTCTTTAGAAAATTTAATTTTTATTTAAATATTCCAAATACATTCAACTGTTAGTAATATCACTGCAAATAGGCTATATGCACCAACGGTTAGTAATATCACAGCAAACAAGTTAATATATGCACCAACTGTTAGTAATATCACAGCAAACAAGTTAGTATATACACTAACTGTTAATAATGTAAACAGGTTAGTATATGCACAATGTTCTGAGAGGTGTATTATTCTCCCCACTTTTTCAGGTGTTGCTGGCCTGACCAGTGACAGTACTAGCATGGGATTCGAATATTTAAATAAAAATTAAATTTTTTTAAGACATTCAACACACATATTAGGTGATGAAAATAGTCCAATATAAAAATACAACTAGAACACATCTTTACAAACTTTCAGGAATACAGCAAGGTCTCTGTTTATTAAATATATTTGTGAAGTCATTAATGATTTATTTTCTTAATTCTAAATAGCATTCCTTTTCTTAAATTATTTTGTAAAGCATATTTAATTTAGCAATGGCATATAAATCAACTGCATTTATAGACATTGTACACACATATATGTGTATCCACTATGTATTCCATTATCTTCAGTATGATGTCCCATCATGATATATAATAATATTCTCATAAATAATAAGTTAACTGATTGAGCGTGAAATCTGTAAATAAATACACGTATAATAATCTTGTTATTTTGTAACCATTAAACATTTTATATATCAAAATATATAAGTTGTTCAAATCATTATTAATCTTAATTTAGTTATATTTCATATTTGAAAGCTTGCTGCTCTGGGTTACCTGGGATCATAATCATACTTGTAATTTTCTCATCAGTAGCCTTAAGATATCACACTTTTTCGCTGTGTCTCTGGGACTGGAATGAAATAAATTCTGTTATTATCACCTGATATGTTGTCATAGTGTTATAGATCTGGGGAATGGACAAATAGATTAGAATCCATGATTGCTCCTGACCTGTGTGTATCTTGGGCATGACTGAATTTGAGGTACTTTTGCTCAGATTATAAGCCTTGTTGGATGAACATACAATTTTAACGGGTACACCTATAAAGTCTTTTATCTGATTAAGCAGAAGTTTAAATTATTTGTTATATTTTTTTTTAATATGTTTGCTATTATTATTATTTCCATTCTTGTAATTTTTTTTAAATTAATAATTTAAAAATAAGCGTAAATGGCTGCATAGATTCATAACATTATGTTAGTTTAAGTGGGTAAATTTGGGGCTTTTTGTTTCGTAGTTGAATCAGTGCTGGTGAAGGGATGCACAGATGTTTTATGTCAATATAATCTGGGGAGGCGCATTGGATTCTCATCCCTTATGCTGTATTAGTATACATTCTCATCCCTTATGCTGCATTAGTATACAGGGTATAGCACCCACCTGAATGCATGGTTTAAAAGTATAGCCATCATGTTGCTAAAGGTCGTAGACATGTTTCCTACGCCATTGATCTCCTTATGCTCTAACTGGCAAAGACCGCAATTCCCCATTTATAGAGCATTTCTTTTATATTATCTCACCAGACAGATGCACATTCCTGTACTGGATGAGTGTCATTATTTCTTTAAATATCATGCTACAAATGTGCATTCTTGTCAGCATGATTTTTTATGTTAACATCTTTATTTTGCATTGATCGCATCGGTATATCAGTAAGCTGGTGTGGACACGAACTTGTAGCCTGGAGTTAAAAGAATCGAGTTAGTTAATTGTGGAGTCTATGTAGCATATTTACATTTAGCAAAATATTGAAATTGTATTATATCTCTTAAATTAATCCATCTGTGCAAATAACGTAAATTGAATTTATTCAGTAACTAATTTAGTTTCCAGAATTTTTCTTTTAATGTGTGTGCGTAATAATAAAAATGTTTTGTTTGATTAATTTTGGCAATAACTTACTTTTATATATTTTTATTGTACCGCTAATGAATAGTGCTACATGTAAAATAGCTGTTTACAATCATTAAAATAAAATCTTCTATTTAAATAATGGAAAGATTTTGAAATTAAAATATCTCATTTGAAAAAAAAAAGAAATCTATAAAAGTTTAAAGAGTTTTCTTATTATAAATGTAGATCGCTAAAGGGCAAACATCCTTTAGTAGTAAAGTTTTACAAATTAATTAATTCAGGGGGGGAGAAAATCTAACTTAGCAAAAAATTAAACTATTAAAAAAAAAAAGAAATCTTAAAACTAAAAAAAAAAAGAAAATCTCTTTTCATTTATTTAAAATAAAATATATGTGTGCATAAATAACTAGTTAATTTTTAAACATAAAGAAAATAAAACATATCCGTGTTAAAAACAAAATGAAATATGAAAGTTAAATATTAAAAGAAATGAAAGCTTATAATTAAATTTTAAAACTCAAAGATTACTTACACGGATAAGCTACATAAGAATGGGATTAGCAATGGCTACTAATTAAAATACATAAACAATAGGACTAATTAAATGCATCTTAATAAAAATTTAATCAACAAAAGCAGTGAACGGATTTAAAAACTAATTAAAAAGATAACAACAAGATCATTACATAAATAGGGCCGAAAATTTCATCAGTCAGTCTTTTCACATATCTAGATCCAGTCACCCATTAGAGTAATTTTTTAAAGTCAATGCAGTGTTAAGCCGAATGTCAGAGCATGCGGCCAGATTCCAGTCTCAGTCCGACAAAACATCAGCAGTCTACCCGATAGAAGTAATGCCTGTCTAATAATTTGAAGCCACCAGGAATGTCTAAACTGCCTGAAATAGAAGTAGCATGGAATTGCAATTATCAGGATTGCAACAGAAGCCTAAAATCCAACTGCTTGGTAAACCACCCACAGTAGTAAAGAGCGAGAAACCACAACGTTTACTACAGGTAATATTTTCTTATTCCAATTCCTGATAATAATTAAAGTAGCCATTGCAATCTTTGAGTACTTCCAGAGTCAGTATACTAAATGAACTCTATAGCTAGCATAAAATGAATTATTTATGTGCATATTTTAATGCTTGGTATTTATTTATGCTTTATGTTTATATTATATTACTATTGTATATTTTATTACAATGTGTGTGTCCAAGATATTATAAAATCATTTTTATACATTAATTTTAAAAAATTATAAAATTAGTTTACAAATTATATTAAACATTTTATTTAAACTAAGGTATTTGTATCACTGTCGGTCAATTCTTTACTATAGCACTAAGAACAATTTAGCAAAGAAGTTAGATACATAGTTTATTTCATTTGTTTCCGTTGAGCTAGTTTGGGATTTCTTAGGTGCTGAATTAGTTGCCATCATTTAGGGCATGTTAACTACTTATGGTAGTTAGCTGGCACTTGAAGTTTACTTCAAAACAAAAAAGTGCTCTGAATGACAGGTGTTGAATCCAGGAGTCGAGAAGATCTGTGGCCTGGAAAGGTAATTGTAGTTATGTGTATCTTATATAGCTTTCGGCTTGGTCATAGGTACCCTCACAGTCTTATGCTTCTCTGCCTAAGGGACTGTTGTAGTGCAATACTTAAATTGCAGCTGGAATAGATCGAATTTATAATAAATAATTTTATAATAGTGTCATATTTCCTATAAAAGAAGTCTTACAATTTTGCTTTTCACAATTTTCTATTTTTATTAAAGGGTAAAAAATGTTCTGCTATATTTTTTATTTATTTGATCTACTACCCCACCCGGTTCAATATTAATAATATTTTTTTTAAAATCAAGAGTTAGAAATTTTTTAAATAGACAGCATGATATTATTAGTGACTGGGGTATTCAGTTTGACAAAAGAGTAACCTCTTCCATTCGTATCTGCCTACTTTATAAATTTTTTAGGTTCGAATAGCCTAGTTGTGCCCTGGTATGGCAGATAGGAAAGTCTCAGTCGACCGTTATAATATGTATAGGTATATAAACAGAAACTAACTTTTGAAAACTAAGAGTGCTCTTTTTTTATGCATAAAGAAGATAAGGGCTGACCATCCTTAACTTTAATTTTAGATGTTATTTAAGCAAACATTTGAGAATGTATACTTAAAGTATACATATAAATTTAATTGAACACTTTATTTCCAGCATTGTCAACTAATGTTTGCTTAAATAACATTAAATCTAATGTTAAGGGTGATCCCCCTTTTCTTTATGTTTGTTAATCTGGCTGTTTCCGTTTACTATAGATTGTAAATGTACATATAAGAAAAGACCTTATTACATAATGTTTAGCACATCATCCTGATTGCTTCTGATTTGGATTTTTAACTTGGGCCAGATAAAAGTAGGATTTTTTTTTTTTTAGTTTGAAGTAGGCTTAGGATTTTTCTGCCAGATAATTGACCTATGCTGAGTTAGCCATCCAATATCTATATGTAAATAGTTATCCAACTCTTTTTTAGAGATAATACAACTCTATAATTAACAAGGTTGGTGAAGTATATTTTCTCTTTCATTCTTTTTTGAGACATTTTTGCCCTGCAATAGATTGTTTAAAGTTTTTTTTTTTTAATTTTTATTTCATCATTTTTATATTAATCTCAATCTACAGAAAAGTGCATCTTGTTTCAAGTTTTGTCTAAACATAAAAGATTACCACTCTTCCAGTTAAAACCACATTTTTTCCAATTTAGCATTCCAATTTATATGCAAATATTTATTTATAATGTCATAATCAATTAATTTAAACATTGATTTGCATCATAAATAAATGTTATAGTTAATATAAAAATAAAACACATGCTATTTTTATGAACCTTGTTTTATTATATAAACTATTATAAAAATAAATAAACACTCTAGTGTTTCGACTATATTCTTTATAGTCTAAAAAAACAAATATAAATACAAATATTCCACAATAATCCAAGTACATATAACAAATACAAAGGATTTACTTTAAACTATTTTAACAAACCATCTTAAATTTCCATTACATTCATTTCTTAAATACCTTTTTTGAAATAACCCCCTATAATTATTTAATTAAATCAGCCTATTATTCTGTTTTTTCACTTAGCCTATTCATTACAGGTTTCATTTCATTAATATAAATTCCTTTTATAATTCTTTCATAATATGATCTAATACAGAGGTGGCAATTATTTTGGTTTGGGAGCCGCACCTTTTTTCATGAAACAATAAACACACTGCTTTATTCTCTGTATTACCAAAGAAATATTTGTTTGTCCATTCTTCATCACCGATTTTACATTTTTTTGGAGGGTTCATGGTTTCCGTAAAGTTTGAAATGTATATATTTGCTAATACAAAGACAAAATTGAAATTGAGCATATCAATTGGAAAAGCACTGCACATCGTATCTATGCTGTACATGTGTATTGATGTGGCCATCCTAGTGGAAAATACGAGACAAATTTTTGGTTGCGCATGGGAAGGAAATCTCAGTTCAAGGCAGATTTTTCTGATTATCTTGGCGGGCTCTTAGCGGGCTGTATATATCCCTCGGGATGCATGTGGCTCTCGCGCTATTTGCCTATCCCTGATCTAATACATTCTATTTTAAAATCTTTATGTTTAAATTTACTCCTATGTCCATAAACTGCAGAATTTTTATTAATTAAATTCTGTTTTAATCTTGTTGCCAATTTATTCTTTGTAATTCCAACATATGACATTTCTTTATTATCTTTAAAACAATCTAAACATTTTATATTATAAACAGAATTTGTAACTTCTAAATTATTATAATCATTATTAATTAACAAATTTAAACTTTTTTCTTTTTATAAACAGGACAAATAATATATTTTTTATTAATCATATTAAATAATTTTCTAATTTTAACAAACAAACCTTTTGAAACATTGAAACCAACATAAATTATCTTACTATTATTATTCTTATTTAATCTTACCTTATTATTCATTTTTTCAATATTTTTATTACAAAACAAATCATTAATAACTTCTCTAGAATAATCATTTATAAAACTTTCATATTTTAACATATTAATTTCATTCTTTAATAAATCTTTATTTGAACATAGTTTAATTGCCCTTTGAATCCTATTATTAATAATATTTTTTTAAAGATATTAATAATATTTATTTTACAATGATTATCAATAATAAAAAATTTGGAATATGATTTGAAAAATAAAGAAATAGTAGTTGTGATTATAAAAAATGGGATATTATTAGCTATATAAAGAATAAATATAGGGAGATAAAGTATCCAGTGTAGTTATTTTAAATAAGGATGAATATAATAAAAAAATGATGAATTTATTGAAGGATGAGTGTCTTGAAATGATAAATAGAGATGAGAGTAGGTTAATGAATACAAAAGTAGATAAAAATTTAACAATAATGGATGGAAAAGGTTATATTGATAAATCACATGTTTAGATTAAAAAGAATGAATATAAAATATGCAAAAATTTATGATTTACCTATAATTCATAAGCTAGGTATTCCAATGAGACCAATTATTAGTAGTTATAATACTTATTGTGAACATATTTTGAAATGGATTTGTAGAAAGGTTTTTAAAAGATATATTGTATTAATAATTTTTGACAGTTTGCTGAATGAATTTTTGGGAAATAAAGATTTTAAGGATGTGTATTTTGTAAAATTAAATATTGTTAGCATATTGTTTGGGAAGTTGCTTTTAATAAGGTTACGAAATTATATATAAGGGTTAAGAAAATTAAATTAAAAATATAGTTTTCACTTATATGAAAATTTGGTCATTTGTTGTAAGGTTGTTATTTTTAAATATGGGAAATAGTTTAAATGGATTTTTAGCAGAGGTGTATATATGTATAATTTTGAAAATGAATATTTTGTTTTATTAAGTTACGGAAATAAGAGAAAAGCAGATATTTTTTTGAAATATATTAATAGTAAAGAGAACAAAATTTAAATTTACTATGGAAAAAGAAAATGTTAATATTATTGAATTTATGGATATTACAATTAAAATTTACTATGGAAAAAGAAAATGTTAATATTATTGAATTTATGGATATTACAATTAAAAAATAAGTAATAATAATAGGGTAGAAATAGAAACTTCCGTTTATAGAAAAATAATTTATGGGCTATTAAATAATTGGTTTTCAGATATTGATAATCATTGTAAAATAAATGTTATTAATAATAGGATTCAGAGGGTAATTTTATGTTCAAATGAAAATGATTAAAAAGTGAAATTAATATTTTATATGAATGTTTTATAAATGATTATCCTAAGAATGTTATTAATGATTTAGAATAAGGTAAGACCCCCAAGATTATTCCATATTAAGTACATTCACTCATCACATGACAGAGTTCATGTTATTTGTTTATTGTTAACTAACAATTATTTATATTTATCTTTTTTGGTATAAATGACTAATCTAGTAGTACGGATGTTCTTTCCTATTAACTACAGGGAATCATATATAGATAGGGGAGTCCCCAAGGAAGATGGAGCATTGCTGATTTGATTGTATAAGAGGCTACTACAGATATACCTATATAATATTGTAAATTGGCTTAGCTTTGCGGTCAAATTTGCTTTGTAAATAATTAGTGCTATATTATGTATTTCTACTATGGATAAGGATTTGGAATAGTGAACATTTAATTGTTGATATGGTCGTAATGCATCCTTGAGACACACCATTATATTGTTTTATCATGATAAAAAGTTATAAATTTTTTTTTGTTTTGTTATTTAATAAACATTGTTAACCTGATTTACATTAAACTGGTCTCTAGTTTGTCAAAATTACTTATGCATTCATTCATCAACTGATAACTGAGTACACATACCCCACTCATATAATAATACTGTACTATGCTTGGATGGATCTTTAATTCAATTGGAACCTATATAGAGGTGCGACAATTGCTATCTAGCGTAAATTCACCCCTGAAGAGAGACGAAGGTGATTTCTCCCTGAGTTTGAATACTGAGACATAATGGAGCCCAAAGGAGCGGTTAGGTATGAATGAACTAGTCAAATTGTATCTAATTTTAATGTGTAAACACAGCTAGCTCAATGTAGATATGGTTATAGGGTAGGTACTTTATCGCGTCATTCACGGCATCCTACCAGAAGATGCTAGGTCCGACCTTAGTGAGATGCATTCCTTCCTCTCTTGTGGTAAAGCCCCAAACTTTAGGGGCACGGAACTGAAGGTTTTTCTAGGAAGTTCAGCACTGGACTGGTAAATCAAAAAAAAAAAAAAAAAAAAATTTTTTTTTCTTTTAACTCTTTTTGCCAAATTTTCCACAGTATGCAACCTTGATGAATTTAACCGAATAGCCATCAATTGATGCACCTAACCATAAAAGAGTGAATCTTCTGAAGTTAAGTCATTTTCAAATAAACATATCAAAAAAAGAAAGGAAATCCTCATGTGAAACATTGAATGTAAGTTAACTGATGAGGGTGAAATGATAAATAATTAAACTAATAAACCAAATTAAAATAGGTGTGTTAGGCAAATAAAAAAACGATATGCTAAAAAGTAGGCATTAAAAACATGTATACAAAAAAAATTAAAAGAGGAAGTTAGACATAAGCACTAAATGGTGAGGATTAGCAGAAGATCCTATGATATATATATATCTATTAATATCTCTAAAAGAAGAAATAACATTGTACTCCGCTATTGAAAGGAGGTTTGATGAGGTAGAAGATGCTACTATTAGCAGTGGGGAAGGGTCTTCACGGATCCTCATACTTGGGGGGTCTGTGACAGATTAATTACTCTCCACAGGCACGTCACAGATTGAGTGATACACCAAACTCAAAGAGCATTCGATGATGATGTGGCCCAAGTACCTGAAATCTAAGTAGCATAGGCTACAAGAGACGACCCTAGAGCAAATGCTCCAAATGATCATAAGCAATATGCAAGAAGTGGGCAGCATGGAAGCAAGATTAAATCATTTTATGGACGTAATTACGTCTGAACTAACCCCCATGTCATGTACAAGATGACTTCCCTCCCCAATAAGTAACATACAGCAAACTAAAGCAAATATTGCCACTAGAGTATTGCAACACCGATACATATACCACAGAACGCGAACTAAGGCTGAAGGCAGCTCAATATTTGTAGAGCATAAAAGGGTCCCTGGTCACACATTCCAACTGGCTTCAGCTGAGATGTGTAGAGAACACAATGACGTGAAATGTTATATGGAAATCTTGTTTTATTGCAGATGATCCCAAAGCAATCAACCGAAGACATGCCTGCTTGACTATCTCTAAAAAGTAGGCAGTTTAAACATTATTGAATAAATTTGCATACATTACTGTGGCATTTACTAACTACTAGTGCAAAGAGCTATGAATATGGGAACATAATTCCCAAAAGCGCTTAGCTTATCAATTGTTTTGTATAGCTTCATTAATTGTGTATAAAATGCAAGCTTATTATTATGAAATCATTGTTTAGTTATTACAATATGAACAGTAACATAAACAGTATGAAAGAAGAAATGAACCAGAGTATGAATAATAATATGAAAAAGAAATAAGCAGCATGGAGGAGAATTTAAAGGCAAATATGAATAATTTTAGTGCAGATTTAAAAATAGACATAAAAGATATAGAAACTAGTCTTTTCACTGACATGGAACAGTTGTCAATAATGTAAGCCATGTCCAAAGGGACAACACTTAAATGAAGCAAGCACTTGGTGTGATGAGAAAGGAAATAGATGAGAAGGATTTGTGATTCCAGTGAAAATTTGAGGAGTTCAAGTGTAGTATTGTTTGTCAATTAAATTTTAAGTTTGATGAGGTGAATAAAAGCCAAGAGACATTTAAAGTATGAGATACATATAGACTAGGTGAATCTCCAAGTCAAGGTCCAGAGGGAGTTCCAGGATATCCACTCGAAGATGGTCCAGCTCTGTGCATGACAAAACATCGGGATAGAGATGCGCAACAAGACATTAGAGACCCTTGACTATAATATCAAATTCTCAAAGACAAGATGGCCTCAGTGGAAATGACCTTGGATGAGGGAATTCTGGAGAAAATGGTGGAGAATGAAGCTGAGACACCCGATCAGATTGGCTGGATGGATGAAGCCATCAACCAAAGATTTATATTGATCGAATCCCAGCTATGCCAAAAGATACCAGCCATTGGAGTGCTGCAGACTGAGGTGGACCCAAGGATCCAGAATAGTAAAGAGAAAATGGAATGGCACAGGAAACAGCCTATAGACTGCCATCAAAGACCAAATAGAATTAGTAACCAGTGCCACAAATCTGAAATGTACTCTAAGCACAAGGTTTGCAAATACAGTAACAGCCTTCAGAGCAGCTCGATATCAGCTCAAAGGACTGCCATGGAAGAAAACTACAGCACCTAAAATTCTTTCACCATGTAGATGATGATACAAGTAGGGAAAGCTATTGGATCATGATATTGAATAGCACACCACAAACACTAAACAGGAAGTTACCTGGTTCCACAAGTTACGCAATACCTATGAAGGCCCTTTCACCTTCATTAAGCATATGAATACTGATGCTTAAAAAGCAAATTTAAGAATGGACCTCAAGGATTGTTGTGACCTGGAATACATAAACCAGACAACCCCAAAGGAATGAACACAAATATAATGTTTAACAAAAAGACAACCGATGATAACTTAGTTACAAGGAAAAGATGTTCAAAGGCAAGTAAGATATGGATAGATGAACCTATATGTTTCACTACACCACAGTTTTTGCCATCCAACCAAATGTAGGGTATAGGTTAGTCAGGCAACTCAAATATGCCATGAAAGTAACCAAGTGACTTCCCATGGTTAAACATATTCATAGTGACATGGAAAAAGAATATATAATTACGTAAACAGCTCATGGCTGAGCAAAGGAATAAAAACAAAAACTCCACATAATTTTTAAGATATGAGATAAGATTTTTATGGAAACACCCCATCTGAGAAGGCAGCAGGAAAATAAATATCAAAAATTTTACTACCCATATGCAGGACTAGTCACTATTGTGAAACAATCAGGTCCAAATGTGTTCTGGATAGACATAGAAGGAGATTAGGGGCAAATATAATGCCTACATTTGAAGCCATATTTTGGTCAATCCAAGTGACCACATAATTAACATACTTAGATTATATGCAAATTAAAAGATAGGCAGGAGTTTTAATTGAAGCAAGAAAGGAAAAGGAGATAACATAAAAAAAAAGCAATTACTAGAATATGTCATGACTTACTGCGACACAGGAGTTGAATGATGGATGCTTCGATATTTTGTTTAGGCCTTCAAAAAATCCAGTAAGTCTCAAAAGGGAGCAGGATGAGGGCTAACAAGTTAAACTGTGTCAGCTGTGATAGAGACATTATTAGTTGAGTTCAGACCTTATGACCATGGAAAGAAAAAAAGAGACCATGTATATTTCTCTTTAATATAATGTAGTTAATGAGGTAAGAAATCACGAAGGAACATGGATATAGTTGAAGTATCAGAAAATAAGATGAGTACACTTTGTAACTCCTTTCAAAAACTACATCAATCCAATGCTAAAGGAATACATATGCTACTTGTTAAAATTTTGATATTAAAATTTAACCCTGTAAGAGTAGGGGAGTTGTAAGGATAGCTTACAGTTATATTAAAATCAGCCTTTGTTTATTCATACCACCAAACCAAAACCATTCAAAACATAAGCTTAACTAATATCTGGTTGTAATATGCACTATCATTTATTTTAAACATACATATACATGTCAAATGTTTGTTAAATACCAAGTTAAACAAGTGTCTCAATGAACTATTTTCTTTTATTTAATGAAAAATAAAAGTCCACTTAAAGGAATCATTTAAATATATATGTACCAACAATAAATTAATTATCAATGTGTTGTATGCCACAAACTGAGACAAAGATTTAGTAATTATAGTGATGACCCAATGTCAAGCCAATCACTAGGCCTCCAAGTGTCCCGTTACATAATTTTATTTTTTAACTACAACCAATAAAATATGCACAACTATAGGCAGCCACAGCAATGTTGAAGGAAATGGAAAAGCTAGTATACAAAACACAGGAAACTAAGCGTGTAGTATAAAAACAAACGAGTTCATTTCCATTAACTGTATAAAGCCAACATCCTCCTATGACTGAATATTTGAACCCAAAAGAAGATGGATGACTCGTTTGAATATTCTGAATTATCTATATAACTTTCCTAGTGCAAAACCATAAGAATTTACAACTGATGTTTAAATAGAGAAAAGTTTGATAAGTTCGTGCTGTTTAATAAAATGACTGAGTTGATTTTAAATTGATATTCGAAAAACTGCCTATTATTCGAACATGGATAAAGAAGAAATAGAACATCGACAGCATTTAAATGATAAAGTAATTTTTGTTTTATAAATCGTGTGCCAAATAGCAAACAAAGAAAAGCTAAACCTATTATAAACTGCTGTGTAATGTATTCTGGCTAAATTAACAGTGCCATGGGACTGACTGCTGCTGTCCCGACCTTGTAAGCACAATGACTTAATCTACTTACCTGTATAATGCCGAAGAAACACCAAATGTCCTACCCTAAATGTCTACATGGACTGAGGAGAGCAACTGCAGAAAATAGATATATCAAGCACATTACCGAGGAATTCCAATGAGTGATGAATAATTTACTGGAGAGTGATCTAAAGAGATATAGACAGTATCCATAAAAGACATTGCCAAACTCATGGACATACCTAAGATGACCTAATGGAAGTTTTGACTATGTATATTTTTTTTATATATAATTGTAAAATTCTAGTTTTATTTTATTTCCATACTTGGAAGTGTATCTATAATTGTAAAATTCTAGTTTTATTTTATTTCCATACTTGGAAGTGTATCTACAATTTGGAAGAGTCCATTATAAGTGAAAGCAACAAAATGGAGAGGGAATTTTAAGTTGGATAAAAAATTTTTTTATGTTAAATAACATTAGATCAGCTTTCCCTCCATAGCGACTTGACATTGATCATCATCATGATATGGAATACGATAAGACTTTTAAGATTATTCCATATTAAGTACATGTACTTATTACTGGACAGAGTTCCTGTTATTTGTTTATTGTTAACTGACAATCATTTATATTTATCTTTTTTTTGAAATAAATGACGAATCTTGTATGGATATTCTTTCCTATCAATTGTAGGAACTATACATAGTGGGGTATCCAAGGAAGATGTAACATCACTGATTTGAAATTGGATGAGGCTACTACAGACATATCTGTATAATATTGTAAATTAGCTAATTAGCTTCGCGGTTGATTTAATAATAAAAAAATTTTTTGTGTTTTTTAATCTTTTTTTTGGTATAAATGACTAATCTTGTATGGATATTCTTTCCTATAAACTGTAGGGAACCATACATCGATAGGGGGGTCCCCAAGGAAGATGGAACATTGCTGATTTGAATTGGATGAGTGACACACACAATTATATTGTTTTATCATCTTAAAAAGTTTTATTTTTATTTTGTTATTTAATAAATGTTCACTTGATTTAGATTAAACTGGTTTCTAGTTTATCAAAATCATTTATGTATTTATTCATCACCCGATAACTGGGTATGTATATACATGCACACATATCCCACTCATATAATAACAGAGTACTATGCTTGGATGATCTTTAAATCAATTGGAACCTATATAAAGGTGCAACAGTTGCTATCTAGTGTAAGTTCATCCCTGAAGAGAGCCTGAAGGCAGATTTCTTCCTGAGTTTGAATGCTGAGACATAACGGAACCCAAAAGGAAGTATGAGGTATGAATGAACTAGCCCACATTGTATATAAATTTAATATGTAAACACAGAGCTAACCCATTGTAGGTAGAAACAATCATAGGTTAGGTACTTCATCATATCATTCACAGCATCCTACCAGAAGACTCCAAGTCCAACTATAGTGAGATGTATTCCTCCCTCTCTTGCGGTAAGACCCCGGCCTGTAGAGGAGCTATACTACCATACATTTTAATAGTGAATACAGCATTATCTGATGAAAAAACTTTGAATTATGTACTACAAACTTAAGATATCAAAGCAACTACTTAAGCCAATAATAAGAAGTAAAAATATCAAAATCAGAAAGAATATTTATGAATATTTTGTATTTTTTATAACCAAAAGTAGCTATAAGAAGTTAAATGTTTTTTTTGTGTGTGTCATGTCCCAGTATTCATCTCATAATTTCTTCATGATTCTTTTTATTGCATAGTTTATTCTCTGTTGAATCAATTCCAGCTCTCCTGTGAAGATATACATTCTGAAAGGAAGTAATGACATGTTAAAAATATATATCGTTGAGAGAAGTAATTGAATATTTTGAAGAAAGGTTAAAATTTATTTTTTATTTTAAATCTTTTAACTATTTTGTTAAAAAGCACTATTACCACTAATAATTTATTTGGTTATATAATCCATTAGCAAAAAATATCTGTAGCTTTAAACTGTAAAAAGAGTTTTCAAAAAATATTAATATTTAATCTTTAAAAACAACAAACTTTTATAATGCTTTACTTTGTGTTCTTTTGTGTAGAAATGCTTAGAAGTCACATGCGATTTTTACATTATATTAGAGTAATTAACTACAAAAAGAAAATTGCATCTGGAAACATATTTAGTAATTATTTCAGTTTTGAATGTTATAACTTTATTTCACATACATCAATAATTGTTGTTTTAAAAAAACTTTTAGTAATTATAAATGAATATCAATATCATATGGCATTCTCAGTTTATTTATATGGGCCATCAATTCTTAGTGTTGGCTTGGATTCAAAAACCCTAGGGCTTTTTGAATTTCATGCTCATATTTGAAATAATATGAAGGAGTAAAAGATAATCACTATATGCATAAATGCATTAGTTTCAACTTTGAATCTTGTGTTCTCACTGACAAAGGCATAATCCAGCAAGCAGTCTAGGGCTGAGGATATTATAGGACTGTATTATCTGTATCCACTAATTACTCAAGCATTCAGGAAGAAAATTACTTATGAATGACAGATGAAAGTATATTAGTCACAAATTCATTGTAATGATAAAGAAATTTTTAGTATTGCATCAGAAACTCTAAGCAGTTTGTAAACGGTAATATTCTGAACAAGGTATATAATTTGGAAAGTCAGTAGGATATTCATTGCAAGAAAGAAGTAGAAATTTGTTGATGGTTTGAAGAAGGTAAATAATTACATAAATTTAAGGAGTAGGGTAAAAAGTCAAGCTTGATTAAGATAACTTGATTTGGTGTTCAAAATATGTCCTCTGCCAAATAATTAATGATGAGAACTATTAAAAACAAAATTGAATTGCAAATATTTTACTTTTTCTATATTAGAATTATATTGAAAATGAAAAATTTCATATTATTTTTTATTGGCCCTGCAATGACATCAGTCTTCATTTCTAATAGAAAGCCATTGTGGCATAGCTAAGTGCAAAATATTTTTAGTTGGTAATCAAACTGGATATGTTTAGTAATGAATAATAGAAATGAAATGAATAGGAGTTAAAAAAAAAAATTAAAAAATGGAAAAGAAATTAATATTTTAAAATAAATTAAAGGGGATGTTTTACAACTATTTAAAAATAAAACAAAAGATAGAGATATTTAGAGAAGACATATAAACTATTAATTTTTTGTTTTAATACTTGTAAACTTCATGGAAGATGTGTTAAAAGTGTAATTTATTTGAATTTTCAAAATTCACACTTTGAACTAGTTGAGAAATTAATTTTCTTTTTGAAACTATCCTGTTACCTTTTACATCAATAAGGAAAATCAAAAAAATATATGTATGTTTTAATCAATGACCAAATAAATATCAACTCAGAGCAAATTATACAGATTTATCAATGATATATAAAAATCCCAAAGCATAATGTGAAAATGATCCAATTTAATGATTTGTAACTTTAAAAAATTTCCATAATCAATGAGCCATAAAATTAAGAATTGGTTAATTTTTTTCAAAATGCTTCATTAAGTAAATGATAATTCTAAAACCAATGGAAATGATAAGACAAATTCTGTTGCTGTAATAGAATTATCAATAAATTCACATCCAATTCATTGCTTTCTAGTAATCTTCATAGTACAAAATGTCTTCCATATAATGCCTTTCTTTCCTGTAAAAACTTTGATAAAGGGTATAAAAATAAATAAGATTTTGACAATTGTTTTTACAGTGAATAAACACAAAATAGATTAATTATTTTATGAACATTATTTGCATTAGAGCTGACTAAAGTATGGTGCATGGGCTGGCCCGTGAATGATTTGTGCAGCCTGTCTACAGATTTTGACTTTTTCAAATGAAAAAATAAAAATAATTTGAATTATATACGTATTAAATAATTTAATTCTATCACTAATTGATAATATTGCTGATGATATTATCTGGTATTGTTATATCACTGTCCATATATTTTTTCAAATATAAAATTTGATAAAGGAGGAGTCTTGCACTGTTTTGGTACAACTTACATGCATTCGCAATGTGATCAGTGTCCAATTAGTACTGTTTAGTTATTGAGGTTGTGTTACTGTTGCTCAAATATAAATTGATTTATTTTTGTGTTGTCTTTAATAATCTGCTTCTAGTTAATAAATTTTGTTGTAACATATTATCAAACAACTTATACATAATAAAAGAAAAAAAATTAAAGATGAAAAGCGAGTGTATCAAAACAGATGTGAATCAGACTATTTGATTATAAAAAAACAAAAATAGCATTCAATGTTTTGTGAGGGCAATTTTTTTAATACTTAAACAATACAATGTGAAACTACTCTATATTGGACAGTAAAACATTTGAAATATATGTAAGATTCCAAGAACCACCATTATTGCAGAATATGGAAGCATTGATATAGTAGACATAAATGAAATTTAATTTTTGTTTAAACTATTCAAGAAGACTTTACTATTAATGAAAAACATTGTTTCAAATATGAAACTATTATGGTACTGATATTTTCAAAACCATTCAAAACTCTATTATGATCGGAACGTTTTTGTGGACTATTGAAACAAAATATTAACTGCCCTGCAAAGCATTGTCTTTTTCATAAAAAAAAAGGACTTTGTGGAAAATTTTTACATTACGTCAATACCATTAAAATATGTAAGTGTCTAACTCATTGTAAGTTTCATGATTTCTTGGGAAAAAATGAATGCTGCATATGACAATTTTCTTCTTTATATTATTTGCTGGTTGAATATCAGAAAATGTCTGAAATATATATATATATATTATTGCTATTTGAAAAGAAATATATACATATTTCTTTAAAATGTCTAGTCTGAAACATAATTTGAATATCAAATATTTATAACAGAAATCAATCATTTGAAAGCATTGATTTTAAAACTGCAGGAGAAGCAACAAAATAGTGCCATATTATATAGCCATTTGAATGTATTTAAATTAAATTGGAGCTTTTAAAATCAATACTGGCTAGTAATGTTTTTACTTTTTGAATTGCAAAGAAAATTTTGAAGAAATAAGAATTTTGAGGAAATATTATTTTCAGCCCATATAAAAAATATTGAAATATTGAAGATTTTGAGAATCAATTTGGTGATTTTAAAGAAATTGAAGAAGATATTTCAAGTTTTTACTCAACCCTTGATTATCAGCATTGAAAATATAAGTTCTGACTTTCAGTTGGAATTGTGTAGTTTGCCATCAGATTTTTTTTATACTAACAGAAGTGAAAAAAAATTTTTAAAGATTACTTCCAATACAGAATTACCTGCAATTGAGAAACTTTGGATTCTGGATGTAATCTATTCTCAAATTCATTTTTCTTTATGAAAGCATTTTTTTCAGTGATGAAATGTATTAAATTAAAGTACAGATGCTCATTGAGAGAAAATTTTCTATTAAATTTACTGCAATTGACAACTACAAACATCAAAATTGATATAAATTGTTTAGTAAATGAAATCAAACCATGACAAAGTTCTAACTAAAATGATATATTATGAACAGTTTTTTATCTGGTGCATTGACTCTTACATGTGGAAAGTGTTGAAAAAGAACATCAATCCTTCAGGATATTAGGATAAACAAAGGCAAAACTCCCCATACAGTAGTGCCACCCTGTCATGTGATATTAGGATAGTCAGATTTTAATTGAGAGTATGATGGGTACTGAGAAATTTTGAGAGAGACATTAAATTAAGTAAATGAATTGGATCAGGTCACTGAAATCTAAATATTAGTTACTTGAATATGTAAGCGTATATGTTAGAACTTCTAATTTCCAGATGTTAAATATGGTGAATAGAAAAATCTTATGGTAGAATCTATTCAATCACAGTGGAACTTGTTCCTATGCAAAAAAATAAAATAAAAAAATTATATTAATAACCCATTGGAATTCAGTTTAGTAGAAATTCATGATCTTTCACAGTATCTTCATGTCAGTTAATGATAAATTTATTATTCTTGGTTCATGGGTTTTAGGTGCTTCACATGTGAGTATACAAAGATTTTAACAAATGTTAACTATGCAGTGTCATATTATTCATGGCCAAATACTATATAGTGCTAGAGTCTGAACAGAAAACTGAAGCATATTATTTGTAAATGTGGTATTCTCTATAGTGTTGGTCTTATGGAAGATTGTATTTTTATTTGGGAATAGGACATTATGGATTTTTTAAGAATATCAAAGAATACAGCCTTCGCCATATAAATTTTATGAAAGAGAAGCTGTGAAAGGAATTTACATTAGAAAAAAAAGTCCTACTGAGAGAGGAAAGGGAGCCCATCTAAAATATTTGAAAGAAGTATAAGCTAAAGTCTTACTGAGTGTCGCATAAGAAATGTTTGTTGTGGAGGGGGGGGGTATGACTTTGGGAGAAATAAAATAATAAATTACTATATTTCGTATCCTCTAAAATGTATCCCTAAAATAATATGTGAAGGATGGAGATGAAAACTGAATAATAACCTCGCTCTGGAAAAAATGGAAAATATGTTAGTAAATGGAATCCTATCTGAATGTCAGAAATTACAAGCATAGGGATTGGGATTGTGTAGAAAGATTAAAACAAAAATTTTGTGATAGGAAAAGATATATGGAGACTACATAAGAAACAAGCTCTCTGCTTCACTTCAAGAGACTCAGGTGTTTTGCAGAATTAAAAATTTTGAAAAACAATCTCACAATTCATATTGATCATGATATTTCATGAGAAAAAGCTGTCACGCTGCGAATAAAAAAAAATATTTAATGTGTTTGTTTTTGTTTACTGTATTCATATTTTAATGTCATACATCTGAAATATATAATTTTTTTTCTTCATCTTTTATTAATGCTGACAAACATAAATAATATATAATGTACTGATTTTTGACTACTTATGACGAAAAAAATATGAATAAAATATTTTTAATAATTACAGTATATATATTACTATTGTATAGGGGAAGTTTATTGGAAAATTCAGCAAAAATTAGATGAATATTTGAATTAATGTATGGTTATTTTACTCTGCGATCTTGATATAACAAATCAAACGTAAAAAGTTAATATATGTGACTTTCAATTTTGGTTAACTGAATGTGTACTTTGAACTAAAGACATAATTAAAATAAGATCACAGTAGAAGATAATGCTCACATATATTACTTATATCTATTCAACTTTCAAGTACTTGGACGCTGTAAAGAAAAGTTTATAATAAATGCATTTTGTATCAAGCTTAGCACTTTCGAAGCCTACTTATGACCTCATATTCATAGTACTTGTATCTATATTTAAAAATGATTATCTAATATATATATACTAAATTAAATACTACTTTACACTATACTAGTAATAAAAATAAAATAGAAAGTCATATAACATTAATATACTGATAAAATTATGAACTTATACTAAAATTCTTATTGTGTCCGCAAGTATGACTGGGCGGCCAGCAAATAAATATATATAATAAAAGACTCACAATATTTTAAGTAATCAGAATAGCGAATAGTCTGCAACAATTCTATCTCTACAGTTTGCTAATGTTCAATTCCCTCGATGTTCATTCAGGCTGGCTGCTACAAAAACGGTTCACAATGGGCTAGGTTTACGGCATACCTTGGCTCCAGTCCAGTTTAGCTGCACACGAACGCTTCATAGTATAGCACTGCGACTGACCTTAAGCTTCTTACAGCTTCCGTCTCTGCAACAGTCTACCAGTAACTCCACTTGGAAACCGCTGGAAACTCAACTCTTTATTCAGCTGCTATCTGGATGGTTTCCTCGGGCTACGGTCTCCCAATCTCTGGGCCTATTCAGCTATGGCCGTGAACTACATTTCCACTGAGTGCTGGACCTTAACCGAATCACTGATGTGAGATTTCTCCTACCGGAATTGAACGTGAACATCTACTGGAGATGCACATGAATAATGGCCTGATGTAGTTGTTACATACTCATTTTATAGCTTCATGATAACTGCAACAATTAATTACATTGTCCAGTAAGGTAAGGTCTCTTATCTAGAAATATTTGCAATCAGCAAATATTTCTTGGAATTGTCGATCGCCATTATGTTAATGCTTTAATTAAATTCCTCAGTTATCAGTGCGCGATCTAAAAACAATCTCGAATAAATTCTAGTTTTTCTGGAGTACACAAACTTGTATGCAATTTTTACAAAATACAACAATTCTATTACAACCATAGTTTTGCTTATTGTACAAATAGTTCTTCTCAAGTGAACATCAACTAAAATATTTATATACAACAGATCAATCCTTCGCATAATTTATTTTTTAAATCCCACCTATACCTTTAATATCAAATAAAGTTTTCATAAGATTGATAATTTCAACATCAAAAACATTAATCATTAGAGTGTTTTAACTCCTTTTTTTTTTCAATTTATTTTTGCATAAAAAAAATAACTCCTGCATTATATTATAATTCTTAAGTTCACAAATTTGTAAAGCTAAGTTATAATACCAGTTTTTAGTTATCTTTTTGTGAAATTTTAACTCTTTCATTTGACTCGTTTACTTAAATTTTACGACACCTACAAGAAATCTTATAAACCATACCAATAATACATTTATCATCAATAAATTAGTTTTAAACTATTTAATAATGAATTAATCAAGTCCCTTTTTTCCAACAATTCTCATATCACCCAATAAATGATTATTATTATTATTATTATTATTAGTTAATCTATAAATTGAGGCCTTAAAAGGTAAGGAAATAATATCTTTTTTTTTTCCTCATTAAGCTCAAAACTTTTCAAACCTGTAAATATTTTTATTAAATATATATAGTATTCTTAATGAAATTATGATGGTAATCTGAATCAATTTATCCAAATCAAATTGTCTTTTTTGAAAAGAAAAAAACACATTAGGTTCAAAATTTATAAGACCGTTTATTCCTATAACAAAAATTCAACAAAGCAGTTTTCTTATGACTGAAAGGTTAATATCTTTCAAGTCTTATCATATTTATTATTATTATTTTTTTAATCAAATGACTATAAAGCAAAGTATTAATAATTTTAATAATAAATACTAATAATACCAACATAGTCTTTTATATACTTAACACAATGCAAAAATACAATATATCTCAACTTTTCAATAATCACCTTCAGATGTATAAAATATATAGTGCATATAAATATTATCCCTAAAAAATTAAGCATACAAGAAACGTATTTTACATGTTAAAAACAATAAAAAAATAATTGAATTCAAATCTGATTTTTTTTATACTGTATTTATGTTTTCTTGCATGTATCTAAACATTCAATTTTAATTATTTAATTTTTAAAATTGTAGTAAATGTGAGCTGTAACATTTTTTCAATTAAAACTATAATTACATGCATTTAACCACAACAATCATATCTGTTTATATATTTAGAGTAAGAGTCCCCTATATTTGCAGATTCACAATTTCAATATACCATAGAGTTTGGAAAATACTAAATGTTTTTTTTTTCTTTTCTCAGTGATGAAAGTTTATTCATAAAAAAAAAAAAACAGATACAAATATAGTTTAAAAAAAGTTAATAAGGGAGCGATTATATGATAAATTGAAATTTCAGAAGCAACATGGTAAGAGGGGAAGGACATATGTGAAAAGGGAATGAGAAGTGGAAAGGGGAAACGGTGTGTAGTCCAGGCCAGTCCGAGATGCATGTCTTCATTGGGCAAGCACCACATGGGGCACAAACATTTGAATGATTGAGTCCTATGACATAGGTTGAGAGGATGGGAGTTGGAGGATTGCCCAAGTATCTGTGAGGAGTGGAGGTGGGGCTAGTTTGGTATCTCTGGTTTTGAGAGAGTGAATTAGGTCCAATAGCTTTTGATTCATTGAGTGAACACTCTGGTCAAAAATAATGGCACATCGGAGCAACCAGAATGCATAGATGAGGAAAACTGATAATCGAATAGTTGCAAAGACCCTCTGTTTCTATGGATTTTTGGAGGTTGAAGATGGTATTTCTGTACAAGGAAAGGCAGGAGTTGATGACATGTCTCAAGCAGAAAGGGACATTTAAGTAGGAAGTGCTGGAGGGTTTCATTGTCAGTTTTACAGAGCTGGCCTATGGGAGAGTAAATACTAAATGTTTTTTAAAAAATTTAGAAATTTATTTGAATTCACAGATTTTATACACATGTAATTTGTATAACCATCATGAATAATTTTCAGCTATTTATGTGATTGCTCTAGATTTATTACTGTACTATTTATATTTCGTAAACTTCATTGTTCTATTTATTATTATTATTGTTAATGTCAAAATGTGTGTTGTTGTCTTTTAAAAAATGAAATTGTTTCATAGATAGGCGTGCATATGTTAAACATGTATACTCTATAAAATTTGTGATAAGCATGGTTTTATATATCCTTGGAAAGATTGGAATTATATAACAGTGGTTATATTGAGCTCCTTTATATATATATGTACATATTGTCTGAGAGTACATATTATCTGCAACTTTATTAATTATTTTATAGCAGAAAATATAAATATTCAAAGGCAGTGTTAAATGCACTTTAGTTCTATATAATGCAAGCAGTGTTTTGGTTAGGAATTATTTTCACAAAGATTTTTTTAATAATGATTTTAATCAGTAGTTTGTCTGTATCAGATAGCAAACTGATTAATAATGCAATGCTTATACATTTTAACATCTTTCTGATTACTGTGAGAAAATACTGTAATTACAATTCTTATTAAATAGATTAATAAACTATTTTAAATCTTTGTCATTAGATTTTAAATTACATTATTCTAAATTAATTCCAGTGTTGCTAATTAAAAATGTAAATAGTTTACCAAGTTTTTTTTTTTAAAATTCAATATAAAAAAAAATTAGAAAAAGGAAAATAATTCATTATTTTGATCAGTGAAGTTCATTTTCATAGCATTATTTACCTTTACATCTATATATTTATTTTACAGCACACTGAGTCACATCTTTTTTCTATATCTAAATTATCTCTGTATTAATTAAATGGTTAATCATTCAGGCGCTCTAGTGGTGTTCTGGCTCAGAAATGATAGATTAAGCTTTGATAGAGAATCTTTAGCATATAGAATATCTGAGTACACCTGGGTCTCGTTTTACGCGATAGATAGGTTCCTCAGAAAACATGCGCAAACGAAATCGCGCAAAAATAGACGTAACTTACACTGAAAAAGGAGGGATGCGGTCTGTGATTTTTCAAAATTCGTGTAAAAGCAAAGCACCAACGTAAAATTACTTTAAAATTCGCGGGAAAAAAAAAATAAGGAAATAAAATATGACTAATAAAAATTTCATATTTGAAAAAAAATGATACAAGACAAACTTTTTTTAACTATAATATTTAATTTTATTCATAATAATATATTTTTATGCACAATTTACAGTACAGTAATTTAAATTTTTTTATACACGTTTTAATTATTATCGCTATTTGCCCAAAAAGACGTTCGTTTGCAAACTAGTAAAAAATCAGATTCTCATGTGATATGATGTGATGTATTTGGCTTCTCCTTAAACGAAGTCAAGAATATCTCAGCAATTATTCTCACAAGAGGAAATACAACTAGCGCCAAGTTCACTCTCATGTTGTGTTAATGGTTTTCTGTTGACGACGACGATGATTTTATTGTTTATGAACTTAGACTTATGATAATAAAAAGACATTTATTCACCACTGCTGGGAAAAATTTAATTAAAACTAACAAATAAAAATTAAATTCTTATTTTTGTCTTTAATTTTCAATTCCGTTTAAAAATCAAATTTCACATCACATTAATTTCAAGTCACCCGTAAGTAATTTTTAAATTGTTAATTACAATTAAAAATCAGATTTTAATTGTGCCCACTGCTATTACTGATCTTTTAAAAATAAACTTGTGGACACTAAATGATTAATAATTGATTGCGTTCTTTTAAAAAGCAAAAACAGAATGTGATTTAAAATGCAAAATTAACACGCACAATGTTTGAACAAATTTACATTATAATCTTGTATAAAATTTAATGTGTGTATACATAAAATGTGGAAATCATGATTTTAATTTCATTATTGCATAAGATCTTACTATTATAAAGCACTGAAAATATTGAAATTACTAAGATGAAAGTCGAATTTCAATAATGTGCTATTATTTTCAATATAACGTAAGTGGGCAAAATTTATTATTTAAAGTAATAGCGCATTATCGGACTTCGACTTCCGGTGAAAGATGAATCGCGTAACTTCAAAATCGTGTTAAATAAGTCCGCGTAAAAAGAGACCCAGGTGTATTTTATCTACATTATGAATACTGAATAAATTATCCTATGATATATTTATTAATATGGTATAGGCCATCATTTGTAACAATGCATTTTTGTTTTAGTGTGGGATGGAATTATATATTATTGTATTTTATCAATGTCAGGAAGAAATGTAGTGTGCTTGATTTTCACACTTGATTGGCTCCAGAAAATTAACATGAAGGTCAACTTCATGATTAACAGGAACCAAATTTCATAGGAATAATATTAACAACAAATAATTGGTACCTTATTATAAAACTATAGCCCTGCTTGATTTATTATAATGGTAGAGTGACTGAAGCAAGAGCTCAAAAAGCCATGAGTCGCAGCTCAGTTCTGTAACACTACTCAAATGTCTTTATGATCTCTCAAGCAGTAAGTCATTTGATTACTTACTATAAAACTGATATTTTTTTAAAATATTGAAATATTTCATTTTCACAGTGTAAAAGAATATTAATATTCTACTATATTATATATATGTTTATTAAAACAAATATACGGTTTAAATACATTTAAAATTAGTGTTTACTTGAAAATAATGTTTATTTTTTTTTATTAATTTTAAAAAGTAAAAAAAACCTCAATTTTGGGTGTCATCTTGCCCTCTTCCCTCTTAACACTTTGAAAACGCTGAAGTTTCTTGAGCCAAATAAAATTGTCTTTTTTATATTAATTGTAAATAACTGATAATGAATGTTTAGTCATATTTTTTAAATTTTCATATATAAAATTTAAAATGGTGTCAGTTTTTTTGCCTTTATATGTCATATTTTTTATTTTTTAATATTTGAAAACTGGAAAGTTTTATTTTTTTTTATCTCATGGGCAATATTGAAAATGTTTTGGTAATATAACCCTCTCACCAACTATTTGTATTAGTTTACAATTTTAAATATAGCCTATTTGTTGCTTCTAGATAAGTTCTAATTTTTATTAAATATAATTTCTAAATGGTGGACAAATGATATCTACATTATTTGTTTCTGATAACTTCTAATTTTACATTCTGTAAATATAGCATTTTCTTTTAAGATCAAAAAATATTGAAGTTATATTTTATTTATAGAAAATGCAGTAATATGACAATATTGAAAACAACCATTATATATTTACATTACTCATGCATTGTTTTTATTGCTTGCACATTGTAGAAGAATTTAATTTGTGAGATTTCATTCTGTAATGTCTTTATTTTGTAAAACAATGAATTTTTTATCACCTTCTACAATTAATTGCAAACTTCACAATTGTGTTCTGTGAAGAATTTGGATCCCTTCTATACTTCTGCAGTCATAATTCTGAGATACCACATCTTTTTAAAGGTCATTTTGTAGAAATATCTATATATTGAGAAGCAAAATTTCTCAATACAAATATATTACAATTTTATTTAAAAAGAAAAAAGAAAATCCATATATTTAATACATTTTTGTTAATTAAATTTAATCTTATCTTAATGTAAAAGTATAACAAAAATATTAATAACAGATATGAATTTTAATTTGATGATAATGTTTTGTTACAATAAATAAAAACATCTGGTAATTAATGTATTATATTTATAACAGATTACCACAATGAGATATGGGACCTGTTTTTAATTTAGCTAATCATTAAAAACCATTTATTAACTGTGATTTGATTTTAAAAAAATATACAAAAAATTAAATTGTGTATTTAAAAAACAGTTAAGTTGTGAACCATGCATTTTGTATATATATTTACATAAGTAATATCTTATTAATAGTATATATTTTGTACTCATTACTTATGGGCTAAATATTTCTACATCTATTTTATACTGCTTCTTAAAATTATTTATAAAGCAAGCAATAGCAGACAGACCTTCATCAATGATGATCAAGGGTTATTACTAAATTGTCTAGTAATTCTTCTCATGTTTGGACTGATAGAACTTGACATATAATTTATTTAGTGCCACTATAATGTGTTCTATTTAAATTTTGGATGATTTATCAACCAGATCACATAGGAGAACCCATGAAAAACTAATCTATAAGTAGTAAGAGAATGCAAAATAATAGATAAAATTTATGTATTTTTTGTCCAAAATATATATTTAAAAAAAGCAATTTTAATAGCAGTAGCAATTTTTGCAAATGGAATTTGTTATACTGTAACAAATTAAAAAATTTCTGATTATTGCTAGTTTCACAATGAGGAGACTGTCCTTTCTAGTATTTTTAAGATAGCTAGAAATTCTTTTCATTTACCATTTGAAGAAAAACTGAGAGATATCTCACTTGAAAATATCAAAACATCTAAGTGTGTATTGCATAGAGGGTGTTGGGGAGAAGGGTATATACTAATAAAAAAGCAGTTGAAACATTTATAAAATATAGACAACTGTTAGTTTTATGTAATTAATTATTTTTATGGATTATTTTATTCATTGCTTTTATTTAGTACATTTATTGTTTCTTATGGAATGCCTTTTGTATTGCTTTGTCAAAACTTAAATTACTTTTATGCTCTTATATAATGCATTTATTGCCATAAATAATTTATTTTTTGGAAAGTAAATTATTTTCAAATAAGATCTCTATTCAGTAATAAATACACACATTTTTATAGTTTACTTTGTAATTTTGTGAAACTTAACATTGCCTACATTTTATGAAATGTTTTTGGGGATCCTTTTTTTTTTTTGTCCAAAATACAGTAAACACCTTGATAATGCTTTAGTGTTACTTTACAAATGAAATGTTTCGTTTCTATCTCAATATTAATGGAATTTTTTTCCTACTATTTTAAAAGCAAATAAACAATTTATCACAACCTTCAAAAAAAATTAATATTTCATTTTGAAATAGCAATTAATCAAATATTGTTATTATTACAAATTTCATTTTCCAATAGTAAATTGCATTTCCTACTGTCAGTTGTAGGACAATTAAATGCATGTCTTTGACTTATTATTTTGTATTTTCTTGTGGATTAGTTTTTTTGATATCTCCTGTGCGTTATTCAGTGAATATTCTAAATCAGTGGTTCCCAACATGGGGCACATACCTCATAGGGGGGCCATTTGATTTTTTAAATTTTTATGAATTATTAACAAGTCTGCTAATTGTTTCTTATATCTTATTCACAAAGTAAGCTAAGAATTTTTTTAAGTTTCCCTCTTTCCACACCATCCTTTTCTCAGTGTCTTTTCTGTTTAGATAACCTTTACTCCTTACCTCTCCATTATACTTCAACTATTTTTCCATTGCTGGCTATTTAGGCTTCCTCCATGAGAATAGGAGTTCACTTTTTGTATAATAAGAATTATGTGTCATTGGGGGAGAGGGAGAGGGGTATCATAATTTTAGTGATATTTAGTTGGGACATGGCCAAAAAAAGGGGGGGGCACTAGTCTAAATAAAGTAGAATATATACGATGGCATTTCCATTTATTTTATAGAAGAAATTGTAAATCTTTGTTATTTTCTTTATTTTAATGTTAAGCACAGAAATTGTTTTTTTTTTATTCTTTTATAACCAGCAGATAAAAAAAAAACAGCAGATAATGTTTTTTCACTATACCACTCTCACGCAAGGTAAGAACTGGTTTTCATCTGTCTTTAACACCTTGGGGGGGATATAATCCATAAACATATAACCAAAGACATGAAAAAATCCATGATCCCCAACATGCATCTTTCATGCTTCACCAGCACTCATCAGTTGGCCCATACCACTATCTCTTACATATATTCTAATCAATGTGCAGTATATATTATATAAAGCACAAATTATTACGGTTTAATTGATAAAGTGTCAAATGACATTGATAAAGATATATGTAAGAGATTAGGGTCTGGGCCATCTGATGAATGCTGATTTAGCACAAAATGCACATCTTGGGATCATAAATCTTTTTCACATGGCTTTGATCATATGTTTATGATTACATCCTTCCACAAGGTGTTAAAAATTGATAGAAAACATTCCCTACCATACAACAGAGTGATGTAGTAAAAATTACACTACAGACATATTATTCATTATTATATCATCTCTAATCCAATGAATGACTAATAAAAATTGTCTTTTCACAACTGTCTGGGGGGAGGGGGTAGATATGAAATGAATTAATTAAACAAATAAATCTATCCATATTTATTTAGATAATATTATCAATTAAAATTATTTTATCCTCATTGACAATAATTAAATGTTATTTTAAACTATACATTTTTTAAAAAACTTAAATTTCAAACTCCAGGAATTCAGCCATTCAATTTTCTTTTCAATTGCAATCCAATGTTTTTTAAAAAATCTTAATATTTCTTGATCTAGTCATTCCAAATTTGTTTTATTTTATTGTATTCATAGAAAAAAATAGTATATTAATTACCAATGTTTTGACCATTTTTATATTGCCATTGTCAAGATATGTTTTTATCCTTCCCATTCTTCTCTTTTACATTTTTGGTTATTTATGCAATCATTTTTTATGAATTCAATGAAATAAAATAAATTTTGAAAAGTATGGGTTTACAGAAGCACCGTGAACTTTTTTTTTTTTTTTTAAATGCTCATTATATTATCATTATCTTATATTTTATTATTGGTAAGAAGATAGACTGAATACTTAACAAAATTAATGAATCAAATAACTAGATTTTTTTTTTTTTGATTTTTTCAGGAAAATGAATAAAGTAAAACTTTATTAAAAAAAAAAGCAAATTATTTTAATGAAATAAATAAACATTATTTAAATAATATTACTAGAGAAAATAATTTTAATTTCTATCAGTGTCAAAGAAAATTGTGTGTATATATTTCTTTTGTATTCATATAAATTGACTGAAATAGTTAGAATAGTCTAATTAATCTATCTGTCTAACAAAACTTCAAAGAGATGAGAAAAGATAGATGATCTGTTTCTTGTCATGTAAATCTAATAGATAAAAATCTATCTCTCTGTACTTAATAGAAATAAATATGTGCAGGTGTGAATGAACATTTATTACTATTGTTATTATTATTATCATTATGATGATGATGATGTTTTGAACTGCACAATGCATGCTTTTATGCATATTAAATACAATAAACTATATTTTGAGATATTGTCAAATCCAGTATCCTTAACAGTTTTTTAAACATTTTTGTGAAGCAGCTTTTTTCATATCTAATAAATTGTAATATTTTAAACAGCATTAAACTGTTGCACATGCGCTTAGCGCTATATAAAATAATTGACTTATTTACATATCTAATAAAAGAAATGCACAGGAATAAACTTGAGTTTATATTTAATTGAATACCCAGAAATTTAATAAGGAAACTTTTTCTTCTAAATACAATTATAATATTTCCTAGTAGAAAGTGCCTGTGCTAAGAATAATCAACTACAAGTGTTGCTGCTTTTTAAGAAGATTATGTTTAGAAATTATTTTGGATTTAACCTTATATAAATGAGGAAAATACTTTAGGCTATAATCCAAGGTTACTCGTAAATAGCATGGGATAAGAGTATGTTTCAGTCTATAATTAAAAAAATTACATTTTAAATTACAAGATTTTTTTTTTCTATTGCTTAATGTCCAAGACGTCAACTGCCTATTTTTTTTTTTTGTGTGTGTCATATTAAATGGTCACAACTACCTGTTTTTATTTAGTATTGTAATGTGTTTTTTTTTTCATACTGAATATATCCATATTTTTTTTTAGATTTGAACTGTCATACTGCATGTGTTATGATGTATTATTCCCGATGACATATTATTCTGGGTTTGCAAAATAACATCTCCATGAGATCTAGGGACAAATTTTATCTATTAAGTTTGTCCATACATTCCTTGGTAATATTTTAAGCATATCGCAAACTTAGAATAACATGACACTGGAGTAATATGGGTAGAGTTATGTTCTATCATGTCAGTTGCTTGATGGCATTGATGCTAAGCAAAAACACATAGATATAACATTCCCGGGCCAGCGATTCTATAGAACTATTGGTTTATTTTTGGAATAGGAAATAAAAGTAAATTATATTATGATTTCCTTAAAACTAAAAAAAAATTCAAACAAGATATAAAAATGTAAGCCGACTTTTTGGGACAGTAATTAATCAGAAACTGGCTTTTTTTGGTATGTGTCGCTAAAAAATTACTTTCGAATAGCAAATAATAGTACATTAGAGACTTTTTTTTGACAGTAATTAATCAGAGACTGGCTTTTTTGGATGTGTGTGGATATAAAAAGTTACGTTCCTTTTTTAATAGAAAATAAGAGTAAATTTTAGCCTTTTTGGGACCTTAATTAATCAGATACTGTGTTTTGAAATCAAAGTCAATTATATTACAACTTCCACAAAATTTAACAATGAAAGCCGACTTTGACCTTTTTGGGACAGTAATTAATCTGAGAATGGCTTTTTTGTGTGTATCCATAAAAAGTTACATTACTTTTTTAATAAATAATAGTAAATATAGCGGAGACTTATTTGGATAGTAATTAATCAGAGACGGGCTTCTTTGAGTGTGTGTGTGTGAATCGGAAAAGTTACAGTACTTTTTGTAATTAAAAATAAAAGTAAATTTTACCCTTTTTAGGACAGTAATTAATCAGGGTACTTACGGATAATTCAATCGATGACGTATTTGACTTACCGATTTCCCTTCCGGTAGACATCGACGTTTTTTGCATGACAACGTTGTCATGGCAACAAAGTGACTGGCATGATTAATCCATCAGAGAGTCAATTTTTTTTTTTTTCACCCGCGAGATTTAAAATTCGGAGAGAGGTTTGGGAAATTTTTTGATTTTTCTGTCTATTGTGATTTTGCTATTCACGGCATCACAGTTACTTTTTTGAGCTGTAAATTCGGGTAAAGTGTTTTATTTATCTGTTTATTTTAAATTTACAAAAATTTTTTGTTAATATTTCTACAATTCTCAAACTTACATTGAATTACGTTTAATGTGTAAATAATTTATTCCAGTAAAGTGTTTTTTATTTATCTGTTTATTTTAAATTTACAAAAAGTTTTTGTTAATATTTCTACAATTCTGAAACTTACATTGAATTACGTTTAATGTGTAAATAATTTATTCTCCGGTAAAGTGTTTTTTATTTATCTGTTTATTTTAAATTTACAAAAAATTTTTGTTAATATTTCTACAATTCTGAAACTTACATTGAATTACGTTTAATGTGTAAATAATTTTCAATAATTTTTTAAAACAAATTTGGAATATACATTACCAAATGCATGTGACACGGTTTCTCCAAGGACGCCATTAATGCCAGATTCGCATTAATTCGGGTAAAGTGTTTTATTTGTTTATTTTAAATTTACAAAAACTTTTTGTTAATATTTCTACATTACGTTTTTAATATGTAAATAATTTGCAATAATTTTTTAAATCAATTTTGCAATATGCAGTACGTTTTTAAAATTACCCAATGCATGTAAAAGTGCGGCGTTTTCTCGACGCCATTAATACCAGATTTGCATTAGATCGCGTCTTTTTTATTTAGGTGTTTATTTAAAATTTACAAAAAGTTTTTGTTAATATTTCTACAATTCTCAAACTTATTTACAAAAAATATTTGTTAATATTTCTACAATTCTCAAACTTACATTGAATTACGTTTTAATTTTATTTTTAATTTCTGAATTATATCATACAGAAAATTTTTTTTCGTCATCGGCAATTATAAAAATTACAGCTATGAGAGTAATACAATGTCTGATATACGTGTACGCCGAGCCTGCGGCTCGACAAAAACATCCGGAGCCCCCCCCGCCAATTCCAGCGCTACGCACTGCTGTATTTTAAAATTGAGAATAATATTTTGACGCATGCATGTACATTTTTTTTTAGTATTTGCCTGACCTGCGTCAGATATTTTTCATTTTTGAATAGTTTTTAGCATGTGACCTGGATAATTCAACCGATGACGTATTACCCTGAAGGCATATCAGTCTAATCTTGCGATTTATAACATACCATGTTCACGTGATCTGCGGACACATTTTAGCGATTACATGTGTCCGCAGATCACTTGGAGACGTTATCTTAAAATCACAACATCAGACTGGTATGCCTTCAGGGTAATACGTCATCGGTTGAATTATCCGTAACTATCTTAATCAGATACTGCATTTTGGGGGGAAAAAGTAAATTAGATTGCAATTTTCCCTCTAAAGTTAATCATTATAACAAACTATTAAAATGAAATCCAACTCCGGTGGCTGGCAATTGCCAATTTTCAGAGTTCGTAGCAGCCATTTTCTTTGTCTCGGACAATTTTTTACGGATATGTTACTTTCATCAGCATCTTCAAAATAGTGCTGTGCCGCACCCTAAAATCCAATTTGTGAGGGTTACACAGTCCTCATGGAACAGTGACAACACTGTTAAAACTGTTAGAAGGTACCAGTAGGTCACTTCACATGAAAAAAAAGTTGGACCTTAAAAGTTCAATTATTTAGACACGATGCACACTCACATGATACTGTAGTGAAAATAGACAACCCAGCATTACGATAAAGTGCTTAACACAAGCAACTATGGAAGCCAATGAAGGCATTTTTCTGTGCTTTTAGCAGTGGTAGCCGGAAGCCAAGTAAACAAACTCTTTCTGTGTTTTATCATAGAAAGAAGGCTATCTGCTTGGCTGCGGCCGCAGAAACAGCATATTTTTAAGCAATTTAGCTAGAAATAGTGCCGAAAAGCAGCTGACACGATAGAACACTACCATAATATGTTATAACAGAAATATGATTTGAAGTAGATTTTCAATACAAAACAGAAATAAGATTATTTATTTAATAGATACACTAATAATATTTATGATAATATTAAATTTAAAATAATTAAGGAATGTAATAATGAAATTGAATTTATATATATTAAAATTAGTAAAGTTATAAATAGAAAAAGTATTATAGTAATATATATTTAAAAAGCCTACATATTATAATTTATTAACAATTTGGAAATCAGATACTGAAATAAATCATAAAGAAAATATAATAAAGAGAGTAATTAAATTAAAGGTGTTAAAATATGTATTAATGAAATATTAGAAAAAACAAAAATTATTAAAAAAAAGAAAACATAATATAGCTAAATAAATTTGCTAATAAACATTTTATAGATAAAATAATATAAAGGAAATTGCAAATAAAAATAGTATAAAATATCTAAGTATAAGCAATTATATGTTAGTTATTCGCTAATATAAAAAAATATTTTAAAAAATCAATCAGAAATATAATTACACCTAATATGTAAAGATTGATTTAGATAATTAAACATGATAATTATAATGATTATATAGATAAATGAAATGGAATTTATGAAATAGTTTACAAGAATAGTAAAAAGAATAAGAATGTAATCATTCTAAAAAGAGTGATAATTTTTATTTTGATATAAAAAGTAGAAAATGCTAATAATTTCTCTACATATCTTTTATGTAGAGAAAATGAGACTTTCTGTGAAAACAATTAATGGAGTTTTTATTGCTCTGTCTCTTATTTAAGTTTATATCAAAACCATTATAATAAATTAACTTTATCATTATTTTATTTTCATTTAAATTATTCAGAAAAACATATATTCCTTCTTTACCATTTAATCTATTCAATAGTCTTTTTTCCATATATATATTAAAGTTTTATGTAAATTTCTTGATAAAATTTTACTCTTTCTAAAATTTATAGTCCCATAATTAAAATGCTTTTTTTATTAGAATGAAAAAGTACTCAATTTTTTTTTTTTTTGTATTTCCCATATATGAAATTCCTCTGTTGACCATTTTACAATCTAGACATTCAATCAAATAATATTATATTCATTAGATTCCTACTTGTTATTTTTATTTAATAATTTACTTAAATCAGTCATTTTGTAAACTGTATTGCACTCTTTTGTTTTAAAATAATAAATATAAACAAACCACTTATGAAATAAGTTATAGGAAAATAATGAACTAGTAAAAATAATGTTAAATTAGATCTAGTAAGTGGAATATATTTGATTCATTATTTAGATTGTAAAAATAATATTAAGGTAACTTTATATATGAGAAATATAAGAAATAAGAATGTCTGTATGTTTCTGGTGCTACATTTTACATATAATTATATGTTGGTCTGTTTATTTCATCTAGTTTTAATTTATAAATGTAAATATCTTTTTTAAAATGTAAACTTTTCAAGGTACTTATATATTAGAGCTGCTACACCTTTTCATATCCATGTTGTTCTGCCCATAAATTTCTAATCTTGCAATCTGATCAAATAACATGAACACTGGAACTTTTGACAAACCTAAGTGATAAATTTGTACACAAAAATAATAAAAACATATTATGATGCTAAATAAAAACAGTTAGTTGTGAGGTTTTAAAAAAAACAGCACTTTGTGCTGTCAAATCCACCCCAGTCTCGTACAAGGTGTGGCATTCTGCCATCACAAAAACAACCAGAAATTTCCAAATTTTACTTAAAATTAAAAAAAAACCACTATGTATATTATCTTTGGCATGAAATTACAAAATGGGCACAAAAAAGATGATGCTTTCATTTGCATTCTGGACAATATTTTAAAAAAAAATCCACCTTGTTAATTCTGTATTTTAATAAAGGTTTATAATTTTTTTTTCCCCATAAAGTGTGTAAAAGTTAAGAACTACGACCTGCCAGCTACACCAAGAAGATGGCACTTTCATTTGCATTCTAGACTATATTAAAAAAATCTTCAAATCAATGATTCTGTTTTAATAAAAGTTGAATATCTTTTTTACATTTTGATAAAAGTTTGCTAATTTCTTTTTTTGTTTTTAAACAAGATAAATGTACTTAGACATTTCTCAACCAAGATCCCTTTCAGCCGTTATATCATATAAAGACATAGTTTAACTTTCCATTTTTTAAAAATCTGATGTAGACTAAGTTTTTTTTTTTATCTGTCCATTTTTTATTTTTTTGTCATAGTTAATGGACATAATATTTTTTCCTTTTTTATTTACTTTACTGCTCCATTTTGTAGTTAATATACTTTTTTTTTTTCTCATTTATCATAGCATCAGCCGGGATGCAAACCTGCTAACCCAGGACAACTGCTTGTAAAGCAGCCATCACTGACCTCTCGGCCACCAATGCTTGACTAATCTACTTATTATTTTTGTAGTTAATATTCTTATTTAAGCGATAGAATAGATGTATTTTTTTATTTGTTTATGTAGTATTATTTTTTTGATAATTTTGTTTTAGCGCCTGTTTTGTAATTTTATGCCAGATTTAACTAGTTAAGTGTTCAGGTGCCATATTGAACTTTTTAAAAAAACTGACATGAGACACAATTTCACAATAACTTCAGTTTTAATAATGTTAGAGCAAAAAAATTTACATTGATAAAACTAGAAAAACTAAAGAAAACAATATGGCTAAGTTAAATAGTGATTATCATTAAAAAAATAATGCAACAAAGAAATTTCCACATCCGAAATAATTATTACTTTATTGTTTGTTCATAATTTCTACTTTATCATTAATTAAGTTTAAATTACATCTTCAGTGGTAATTTCTTTGTATTTCTCAAAAAATTTCCTTTGAAATGATATATAAAACATCTTACCTGAGATAATCCATAGCTTCAGAACTTATGGTAATAGGAAGATAAGAATTCTTCATTTTTTTCTTGCACCCCAAAGTTGAAAAAGTTCTAGGCGTCTGGAAAAAAAAACATTCTCCCTAATAAAAGATAAAAAAAATTAGAATTCTATCAGAATGTAAAAGTAATGAAACAAGTGTAGATATTATTACTTACCTCTATAAATTATTTTAATTTTAGACTTTGGATAAACAAAACCTTATTCATAACATCATCATACTGAATAATCATTGCCAATACAGAAAACAATTTACAAATTTAGAATATGAGAAGTCAAAGATTACTAAAAAGATTCTAAAGGCACATATTTATATATTAAAAAATGTTTATATTCTACCTCTTTCAGGATATGTCTTCCAGAGAAGCATATCTGTTCATATTATCTAATATAAATATGCAAAATATTAATATTATTATTAATAAAAGATAAATCATTCCAGATCTTGTTTACCAATTGGCAAAAGTAATCAGTAAAACAAAAATAATAAAAACTAAGTTAGTAAAACAAAAACAATAAAAACTGCAATCTCTCTGTGCATCTGGTATGCAGCTTTGAAATTAACATTGCATTTTTCTATAATAGCTCGAATTTTAAAATACGGTCAAATTTTGCACTTTTTTTGTTCGACATTTTTTTATTATATTGGCAAAATATGGGATTCTAATAGTAGGATCATTACTCCAAATGTCCTTCAATCGGAATACAGGAACCTTACATGAAATTCCCAAGGTCATCTCAAAAAAGGCAGACAATTCTCCTTCTGTCACATTTTTCTAATCACGCACATATTTCTTCTTAGTGGCATATAATTTTTACACACAGCTTTTTATCAAAATACATATAAAAGAAATCTAAGATAGAATACTCACCCACAATCGAAAACTTCAAACCTGGAGTCTTTGTGAAATTGACCGGTCCTGTAGTAACGTTCGAAGGCATATTAGAATCACTAGTTGACAGGCCTGCTCTACTGTTATCGTCCGGAACAACTTTTGTATTTTTTCTTCACCCTTTTCGCTGGTAAAGTGGTTGCTTTTTCGGATGATGATGTGAAGTATTCTTGTAGATTGCTGTATGTAATACTGTTGTCGGAATCAGATGGTTTTGGAATTTCAAATTCGTTGAGGCTGGAAGAATTCATTTCTGAATCCATACCTGCTGATTAATTTCTTTGCGTCATTTTGTCTCTGTGTAATCTAAAAAACTGAGAAAAATTAATAAAAGTAATTCACCTTCCTCGGAAAAAAATTAACAAAAACTTTATATTTTGTCGTAGAAAAAAATGGCGATTACCTACAGAAAGTACGAAAAAAGACGCAAAGAATTCTTGTATTCATGCATGCATAGTCCTCTTAGTTTTTCCGTAATTTCGAAAAGAAAACCGAACTTCAACAAATAACAATGACACGCTGATGGTCCGCCCAAAACAGCAAACCAGTTTAATATACTATTTTTTAATTTTAAGTAAAATTTGGGGAATTGCTGGCTATGGGTGTGACAGCAGAATGCCATATTTTGTGAATGATGGCTTGACGGCACAAAATGCAATTTTTATTTAGTATTGTAACATATTTTTATTAATTTCTTTGTACAAATTTATATTTTTTATATTGTTAAAAATGTACTTTTTCAGATTTAGTCTGGCGCAATTATTGTTAATATTAGAACTGCTATGCATTTTCACATCCATATCAGTCTGGTGATAATAGTCTGAATCTTGCAATAATGTTCTTAAATAACTTGTATACGCGGTCCATTTTGACGAATTTATCACTCAAATTTTCAGAAGTTCCTGTGTACATGGTATTTGATAACATCACAAAATTAGAGTTATCGGCAGACTGATGCAGATGTGAAATGCTGTAGCAGATCTAATATGTAAGTACTCTTTTCAGATACTTTCAAGATTTATTAATAATATACAGATTAGTATATAAAACGTTTCAGATATTATTCTATCTTCTAATGTTTCTAGCTTGACCTTTGTCAATATTAATATGGGCATTAAATGAATAATCTTTAGATTTGTGAATAGCAAATTTATAGCGATGCTCTAACCAACTAGACTTCCCTCAAAAGCAATGTTCAGAAGAAATAGAAATAATAAAAATATTGAGCTCAATTTGGTAAATAGAATATATTTAAATAAAAGAACTGCTGAAATGGAATGTATTTGATGAAATGTTTAGATTGTAAAAGTGAGAATAGAACACTATTTGTGGCACCCAAGAAGACTCATAAGAAAGTGTATAAAATTTTTATAGACTGCTTTCTTTGACAGAACATAGTTAGTTAGAGCATGATCTTAAATTCAGTATTTTCAAAAGTAAAGACTACTGGTTCAAATCCCATGCTAATACTGTCATCAGTCAAGCCAAAAATATTTTTAAAATAGGATAATAATAGCATTCATAATATTGTGCTCTGTACTAGCTTGTGTGTTATTACTAATAGTTGAATATATTTGAAAAGTGTAAATTACTTCTGAATTTTTCTAAAAACATACAGCAAATATAACTAGATGTAATTACAATGATATAGTTAATATTTGTAATGGTTTTAACGGGAAATTAAACTAGAGAAATTAGAGTTTTATGGGGTTGGGGAGAGGGTAACAATTCAAAAAGGTTTTAGATTAAGTATAAGATTTCATATAGTAAAAAAGGTAGAAGTGCAGGTTATAGAATAAATATATAAATTTTTACACATTTGGATATTAATGTTTTTTTTTTTTTTGTTTGTTTTAAGTGTTATGTTTTTTCTTTTGTTTTATATTAAAAATTCTTTCATATATATTTTTATATATATTTGTACATTTGTTATACTGGATGATGATCATAGTTATTGCCTAGTTGAAATATAAGACTGAATAAAGAATAAATTGATACATATTAAGTAACAAGTATTAAAGAAAATGTTTTGTTAGCTGAGTACGTGTGTTAAGTTTAAAAAAAAAAAAGGTTGTAATTGTAAATTAATGTGAACTTTTTAAGAGTATTTTTACAAAAATATCTTATTCCTAATCCAATAAAGACCATGTCCAGTTTTTCATTTAAACAACAAAGAATCATATCATAATCTGAATATAACCTTTTTCAATTATATTCAATCCTACCTCATTTTATTTAGCAAAAACCTTGGATCGTAGCCTAACTTATTTTCCTCATTTAGCTAAAGTTTGATAAAAATTAATTTCTAGAAATATTTTTCTTGGAAAGGTAGGTAGCACTATTTGGAATTGTGATATATGCACTTTAAAGTCATTTTCTATAGCTCTAGCATATTCTGTTGGTAAATAGTGTGCCTCTGGAAGTTTCCACTCTAAACTTCCAGATATTTAATTAAATATTGCCATGAGAATTATCACTGATACATCCAAGTCTTTTCTTCATAGATGCTGCCTTATTTACTTAATTCTCCACCAAATATCAGAAGAGAGGATGCTTCACAGGAAATGTGTAAAAAGCTGTTAAGAAGATTGGATTTGCCAAAAACACAAATATAGTTTTGTCACACCAAAACTCATTTCAAAACAAGATCTCTCTTTTGGATGTTAAACCAAGAATCTATTATTGAAGATTTATAGTGTAAAAAGGAATTCTTGTGATGTTCCAAACAGAATTTTTTCCCCCCTAGATTCAATTATAAAAATGCCTGTATTTAATCTTCCTAGATGCAATTGGAGTCTCGTCAATAGATTTAAGACAATCCATGATCAATGAGCTCATATGTTTCACACATGGAATTTATCAACCCATAATCTGTGTAAATGTGGACAAAACCAAACTATGAATCACACATAATTAATGATTGCTGAATCTATGGGCTATATTGACAAAATTGAATGATTTTTAATAAAGACACTAGCAAATCTGACTTCTAGTATGATGTTTACAGGTTCCTTTATAATATTTTGTTGATAATTAAGCTAGATAAAATAAAAAATCCACATATTAAATAAATGCTGAACTAGTCAATATCATTCATTAAAAGCTTTATTTTATTAATAATAGTCATCATTTTCAACTATTATCAATTTGCAGCAAGTTGGTCTTTCCAAGTTTAACCACTTTCTCCTATTCCTAATAATGATTGAAGTTTTATTCGTCTTGTACATTGTGTTTGGTTAAATATTATGCAGTTGTATCATTTTCCAATTACATACATATTTATACTTTAATATATCAGTATTAGAAATTTGAATTCTTTTTTATTTCATATTGAAGAACTGTAGTCAGATGTTTTGGCCTATGACAATATGAGATGATTAATGTAGTGGGAAAGAACATTTGAAAACTCATGTTAATAGTTTATTGGCAAACATTTAGTTTGGTTTTTGATTTTAAACTTTTTTGATTCTTCCTGATAACTTGTTATGTTTAGCATAGTTCATCACTTTTTTAAAACAACTTCTTTTATTAACAAGAAGTCACAATATATCATCATCATCATCATCAACCCTTATCAATCCACTGCAGGATGAAGGTCTCTCCAAGTTCTATCCATCTTTTCTTATCTTTAGCTTCTCTTCTCCACATCACCCCTGCACACTTTCTTATTTCATCCATCCATCTCACATGTGGCCTCTTTCTGGGTCTTTTGCAATCTCTTGGAATCCAATTTCAATTGTCCATCTCTTATCATCTCTTCTAGCAATATATCTAGCCCAACTCCACTTCAGTCTTTTAATTTTTTCAATGAGGTTAGTAACACCTGTTTGTTCTCTTACCCATACACTGCGTTTTCTATCTCTTCTTGTTACTCTCAACGTGCATCTCTCCATACTTCTTTGAGTGGTCTGAAGTTTCTGTATTGCTCTTCTATTAAGTGTCCAAGTCTCAGATCCGTAAGTAAGAACTGGTAAAACACATTTATTAAAAACCTTCCTTTTCAAACACATAAGCATATTTCCTTTTAGTATCAAGTTATTTCTACCAAAAGCACTCCAACCAAGTTTAATTCTATGATTAATTTCATCCATTATGTTTCCATCTGTATTAATAATCTGACCAAGATATTTGTAACTGTTAACTTCTAACTCATCATAATCAATCTTTGTTTTCCTATTTTGAGAAAATCTATTAAACATTATTTTAGTCTTTTTAACATTTATCTTTAGTCCTAAGAGGGTTTATTATTTATAAAATAGTAATAAGTGAAAGTGAAAAAATTGATAAAAGTTGCAAGCACAAAATATCATTCATGCTTTGAACTCGTGATCTGTAACTTTTTAAAGTTCTAATAGCGTCTTTAGTCTAAGCTTATTTATTTTTGAATCACAGAAAAAGATTCCACATCTGGCATGTAAATGTAAGTACTGCACAAAATAGTTTTACTTTGAAGCATTGATATATGCCATTTTTGTGTGTATTATATATATTGCAAAATAAATCTCAGGAATTTTTTATAAAACAACAATTTTAAACATCAAATGGTATTTTTCTTTTACTTTAGAATTATTATTAATGTTCTATTCAAAGTTTAAATTAACCTTTAAATTACTTTTAAATGTTTGCTTTTTTAAAGGATTAACAAAGAAATTTTTTTAAAAGATTAGTAAATTATCAAGTGATTTTATACTTTTTTGAATTGTTTTTTTTTTTTTTTTTGAGTTTTAGTTTTTAAGAGAAAAAGTAAATAAAAATTTAAAAAATCTGCAGTAAAATATAGTTGTTAGAAAAAGCTTTGAGGTGCTTAAACCAAAATATTATTTTTGTTCAAAAACTTTTTTTAAGATGATTACTTTATTAGTATCATTGTTTTTTTTAAAAAAAGAAATATATCATGTGGTTTATAATTATAACATCTTTGTCAAATCGTTTTTTTATAGTAATATATATATAACAACAAACAGATTATTCAACAGAATAGTATAAAAAAGCTTTTTATATTTTAATGGGTTCTAAAAATTAAGTGGTGAGAAAATTTAAATGGCAAATATTATAATTGCATTATTTATTAATCTAATGAACAAAACGTAAGTTATGGAAAATCATCTTGAAGAAGAAGAAGAAAATCTTTAGTAATGGAAATAAATCAAGAACCAGAGTTTTTTTGTAGTACATCTTTGTAAATAATGTTGATGCATAATTTCAGCAAATCATGCTTTAGTTTTAGGTCCTAAATTGAATAAAAATTCTGGAATCAATTCTGATTTAAGATAATCAGCTGAAAAATTCTAGTTCATTTATATGTACTGGTTTTTAAATTTAAATTAAGGAAACATTATGTAAGAGAAACATGTAATTCTGCTTTAACTAATTTTCTCAGGTTATGTCAATCTTGGGTTAAAATTTGAAATGATATAAATATTTGTATTTTTTATATACTGTATATAAAAAGAGGATATATATTGAAATGAATAATGTCTTAATCATTTCATTTTCAGTTTTGTGAGAATAGCTAATAAATATAGCAGTACAACTTTTTTTTTTTTTAAAAAAAAAGTTATATAAAATAAAAAAAATATCTTAAAATAAAGTAGTAGAAGTAATAATAATAGGCAATATTGAAATTATAGACTAAGTTATTAAAAATCATATTATTTAAATAAGGCTATGACCTTAGTACATGCACCTTGAGTGCTTAATTTATTACAAGAGAGACCTCTACAAATCTAAACGCACTCAAGGCGCGTGTACTAATGTTATAGCCTTATTTAAGTATTACGTGCTGGCATTGCGCTTAATAAGAATTAATATTTACAACTTTAAAAGTCACATTTTAAAATGGCTAAAAATAATATAATAAGTTTGTTGGAAGAGTTTAAATTGAAGAGAAACAAATAAATTATGTAAATTGTTAAAACAGTTTCTCTTATCAAAAATTAATAGAATGTATTGCAAAACAACTCAGTTAAATATACTAATATTAAAAGAAATAGATTTTAAAATTGAATAATCTACATTTTGATAATTTACAAATTAAGTCTGTTTTTAGATTTAAACTTGGATTTTGAGGTAATGATAAGAGATTCGATAAAGATAAAAGTACAAGCAATTAAGTAATTTGGGTATTTCGAAAATTGAACTAATTAAATTATTACAGTGTTTTGAAATTCATGTAATTAAAATAAAATAAAGTCATAAAGATGTAAATGAAAGATTATCAAAATTCTTATAAACAAGAGGTCAAAAGTATATAATGTTTTTCTTTAAATTAATCAGTCTGGATTCTTGATTTATTCAAGCTTCATTGAACTATCATTAGGACGGTAAAAAAGTGGAAAAACTGCTAGCTGTTTAAATTTAACCTGAACCCTCTGATAATCCTGATCAAGCTATTTTGAAAGAATCTTTAATCAGAATGAAAAAAGAAAAGCCTAAATCTTAAATTTCAGAGACATGGGATTGATAAAGGACTCTATATCAACTTGTAAAGAAAGAATTGTTATTATAAGTGGAATCAAATAATGCATGCTATCAAGGGAGAACTATTAACTGGAAAAAAAAACAACTCACAATGAACTGTAGAGAAAATCTCAGTTACAAAACTTTATGCTACTTAAGTAAAAAAAAAAATTACAAGTTTTATTTTATGATCTCTTAAGAGTATATTTAATTCTAATCAACTATATTTTATTATGAATAAAGTATTTATATAGTATATTATTTGATTGATTGATTAAAGATAGGAAGTAAATGTTTTGTTAAAAGATCAGCATTTGTAAAATTTCACTTCATTTTTTTTTATCTATATGTTATGATTTATTAAAATTTTACTTCTTTTCAAAAAAGACAATAACAACAAGAGTTGTTGTTTTTTTTTCATGTGGAAATTGCCAGCAAATATGTAGAGGTAAATAAAATAAGCAGTGATGCAGTATTATTTTAAATACCAAATGTGCACACTTGTAAAATATTTAATGTGAAGTCGTTCTGGTATTAAAAAAAATATAGAGTTGTAATATAATTATTAGAGTTTTAAATTAAACTAAAGGTTTATTTTGAAATTCATTTGAATCATTTTGTAGTAAATTACACCTTGCATTAATTTCCGTGAATAGGTTTTTATGTTGTTAGAATTTATAATATAAATGCAATAGTTACATTACTGTTGAATGATTAAAAATGTACCGTTTTTATATATTGAATTTATTTTCATTTTTGTTTTGTAAATTCATGATCGAATTCAAGTGACTACGTCACATAATTAAGTAGATTTATTGTTGAATTTGAGGTCAGATCCTAAGGACCACCTCAGTTACATTGTATTATTATTATTAAATCAGGATTCAGATCAAGATGAGAATTCTCTAGAATTATCATTGTAATGAAAATATAATACCATAGTAGATATATATGTGTGACTATGCTATGAGGCTAATATGAATAAATGTATTGTATTTGTGAGGGTCAGCCGTGCTTAGGATTATATACAGAGCATACTAAAGGCCAGGAATTTGCAACAAGTGTGCTCAATCATAGAACTATGTTAGGATTATAATATGTAATTGAAAAATTAATGTTTAAAAATTACAATAAATAACTATGAAGATTTTGTGTTTATTTTCCAGCATGTGGGTGAACTAAAAGTTAAAAGGTAGAGAAGAAATATCTTATTTAAGCAATTATTACCATTAAATTATAATCCTAATCACAATCAAATTATAAAGAAAAATTTACATAAATTCTTATAATATAGTGTAGCCCTCACATCTGAGTTTACAGGAGTTGCTTTAATGCAAATATTTTTTGTTATTATGTATAACAAAATATTAAAGTCATATATATAGAATAAATTTTATGTGTTCTTAAAATATTAAAAAGAAAAATAAGTGTAAAAATAAAAGATATTATTACTTTATTCTTTTAAAAATAAAGATTATTTTTTTCTTTTAAAACAAAAATGTTTTTATGATAACCAACCAAAACTTACAAAATTCATTTGCTTTCAAGAAATTGGGAAAAGAATTGTAACATCACTTTGCTGTCATATCTCTCACTGTCAAGAAGTCAATGAAATTATATAAAGATTTTTAGATTTATATCATGCATTTTATGGAGTAGAGGATCCTTTAGGATGTTTTCCCTGACCTTTCCAGTAGCGTAGCTGAATATAGAGCTGTAGACAAACAATTTGCCTTAAATTTTAATCTTTATTCTGCCAATCTATTTATCATTATTGAACATAGAAGAAATATCTAACATTTGCTTGCTGAAAAAAGAAAAAAACCAGTCATTTAAAGTTATTATTCCATCAAAATGTATTTGTATAAATTAATCTGCGAATCCATTTATTTTAAAATGCTCGGAAGAAAACTGTAATAGAAACTCTCATCAGAAAACTACTTCTGAAGGAACCAAAAGAAGCTAAAATCTTATATTGCCAGAAAACATTAAAATTCAAGGATTAATGGTTATGTTCCCACATTTACAGATACAAAATTTGCATGTGAGCTCATAAAGACATTAAAGTAAATCAACTGAACTTTTCTTTCTATAAATATCCTCAAAGAGATTATAAGTTGTTTTTTTCTGTTACATGTGATTGCCATATAAGTCTATTTATTTGTAAATATGTAAATAGATTTATTTTTTTATCATTATTGTCATTTAATACCATTTTTTCATTAAAGTAATTGTTTATTGTTAATAATTTTGTGTTTGTCATTCCTCATGGAATCAAGCTAATTATTTATTCATTAATGTAGTAACTTATTAAGTGAGAGGGGGTAATGATCAGGAAATATAATTGGACCTGCATAGAAACTTGTTTTTATGCAAGCTGTTTGATCATTATTAATGACTAGAAGTTACTTCAATTGAAAATAAATTGTATTCTGTCACTCCACCATGTACATGTTCACCCATTAGCTGTTTTTAAATTTCCCTAGATCAAAATTTAATTGGCTAATTTTTTATTTATTTAATTGTTAACTGGCTTAATACTCATTGTTCATTAGGATGCTTACCGTTAATTACATTTTTGGACCTGTCTGGGATTATCTTGATTAAAATAGACACTGATTGAAATCAGTTTAGTTTTAAAATGTTTTTTTATTATTATTTAAAATTCAGACAATTTCAACTAATTGGTTGTGTGAAAAGTATAATCATTTATTTCGTTATAAATAAAAATTGTTCAATAAACTCATAAATGTTTTAAATTATAATAATGATAGAGATAAGATTGGTAGAGATAACTGTAATACATTAATAAATAATATAAGGCATTAAAATTAACGTACTTTGCAGCTCTAATAAAGGTTGCATGATGGAAAGAAGGGGAAACATTCTAATTATTAAATAAATAAATAAAATATTGAAGTTTTTATGGTTTTTTTAAATTTTTTTATATGAAGTTAATAACTAGTTTTGTTTATATAAATTTATATATATGATTACCCGAACTAGAGCAAAAGTGGAGACTCAGGAAAGTAAAACTGATAGGATAGTGAGTTTTAAAAAAGGATCAGGAGCATGTTCACGGAATTGAATAAAAAAATTGATAAACAAAGTGAAGATTTAATTAGAAAGTTGGAAACACAAACTAGATAATAAGGAAAAATGAAATGAAGAACTGAGAGAAAAATAAAAATTCGTTTACAGAAGTAAAATATGATAGAACCCAGCTGATAGAGGAAATTAGAGAAAATAATAAAACTAGTTGTGATACTAATATTAGAACCACCACAGATAGATATACCTAAGTTAGATGAAGCAGATAAAGCTAGTGATAAATGTCCAACTGCATTAGTTAAAAATGCTCACTATGTTGATAGTCTAAATAATTTTAATGCAGAAGCTTCGAAGATTAATACTTGCATGATAGTTGACTATCCTCCTGAGTTCACGCGCAATAAAAATAGGAGTGAACAAATGTTTGATTTGAAAAATGAATTAAGTTATTTAGACATTGAAAAGTGAATGATCAAGACGGTCACTTTGATAAAGTTAGATATAAAAATATTTTGTTTGGAAGGGTGAATAATAAAAGTACTAAGAAACCACCTAGATTAAGATTTAGAAAAATAGAAAAGAGAAATCTAGAACTTAGACAAATAATTAAGCTAAATAAATGGTCCAATAGGAAATTATGTTCAAGAACCGGTAATATGAAGATGAGAGTGGAAAGTAGAGCTAGAAAGTGCAAAATGAAATATTCATTTTTTAAAAAAATAAATCAAAATTACTATATGATGAATAGGGATATTTATTACAGGTCACTCAAAGTGAGAGCCTGCATATTGATTAAAAAAATATTTAGAAAGAGGCATGGTTTCATCCTTCTATGAATAAGGACAGCCTCTTAATTGATGAAATCTGAACTAGTAATGGGTACTTGATAAAAGAGAATGGAAAAATAGATTTATAATACATATTACAAAGGTAGATACTACTGAGCATTCAAAAAAAAAGAGTAGTTTTAAAAAAAAATGAATTGCACTGATTTAATGCTAAAACAATATTTAAGAAAAAGTCATGGAAATGAACTAGATATAATAATGATGTTCCTTTAATATTGAAGGGGTTGTTAAACAAAAAGAAAAATAGAAGTACTGTCTTGATACTCAGAAATTTCAGAATTATTTATATCAAATTTAAGTATTTAAATGCGAATTTCTTATTCTACTTTCCAACAATGTCAATAAATAAATAGTTTAACAAAAACATCAGAGTTCAGAATTTAAATGATATTATTCTATTCTTTGTATATTGTTGAATAAGCATGTATAGGAAAACATTATATAGAAACCAAAATTAAATTTTTGAGCTTATTAAAATGCTCAGAAGAAAATTGCAATAGAAACTCTCATCAGAAAACTATCTCTAAAGGAAGCAAAAGAAGCTAGAATCTTATATTGTCAGAAAGCATTAAAATTTAATTATTAATAGTTATGGTCCCACATTTATGGATACAAAATAAGCATGTGAGCTCACAAAGACATTAAAGTAAATCAGTTGAACTTTCTATAAATGCCCTCAAAGCGATTGTAAGTTATAATTTTTTTTCTCTTGTGCATGATCACCATATAAGTCTATTAATTTGTAAATATTTCAATAGATTTTTTTATTATTGTCACATAATACCGTTCTTTCATTAAAGTAATTGTTTATTGTTAATAATTTTGTGTCTGCCATTCCTCATCCGAACTAAACTAATTATTTATTCATTAATATAATAACTTATTAGGTGGAGAGGGGTAATGATCAGGAAATATAATTGGACCTGCATGGAAACTTGGTTTTTATGTAGGCTCAATTTGATTGTTACTCATGACTAGAAGTTATTTCAATTGAAAATAAATTGGATTGTGTCACTCCACCATGTTCACAGTCACATGCTAGCTGTCTTTAAATTCCCCTAGATGAAAATTTAATTGCCAAATTTTTATTATTATTTAATTGTTAACTAACTAGTTTAATACCAATTGTTCATTATGGTTCTTACCGTTACAATAGTAATTAATACATTTAAAATCAGCCTGTCAAGCTATTGTGCATGTGCTTTTTTACGAGTGTTAATAATAAATGAATACTTTGACAGGCTGATTTTAAATGTATTACAATTATAAACATAGCGCTATATAAAATAAATGCTTATTTACATATGTTTAAGTTTCATTTGAGAGTGACATTTAGTAAATTCTAGATAATTTCGTCAACGTCATTCATTCAAATATCTTAAATAGTAATTTAAAGTGAGTGGTCTATCCTCACGCTTTCATTTCCAGTACTTAAGATTTGCTCATATATAAGCATTTGGGTTGGAAAGAATAAGTGGATTCATTTTATTCTTTCATAAATACTATATCTCGTGTTGGGAATGAAAGTATTCATTTATTATTAACACTCGTAAAAAAGCGCCTGCACGATAACTTGACAGGCTGATTTTAAATGTATTACAATTATAAACATAGCGCTATATAAAATAAATGCTTATTTAAATAGTAATTAATGTATGATTAGAAAAATAAAATTAGCACTTGTTTGACAATTATGATACTTAGTAAATAGATCATTATTTTATTATTTGTTTAAATAGTGTATCTTAGTTTTATTATATATAATGATAACCTGATTTGCATAAAAATTTCTTGTTCATTTAATTGGGGGTAGATCATATTTAAGTCATTTGACTTGCAATATCAAAGAAAATATTTCAAATTTTATTAAAATATATGAATAAAGAATATGTCCATGTATATTTCCTGATGTATAATGTCAGGTGGTGCTCAAATTAAATTAAAATAAACATATATAAACTGACCATTATAATATCTAAATCAGATATCACTTTGCGTAATAGCTGAATGTTAGGATTTGTTTTTAAAAAATAATTGAATTGGTTGTCATTTAGGAGATTAATAATAGAACTTTTGTCTGTTACTTACGATTGTAATAGAATCATAATTTTTGTCTTCAATTGTCACATGACATCCTGAGTGGCAAAACATTCAATTATTTAGGATTTTCATTTATAACTAAGTATGCCATAGTATGTAGAAAACTGCTAATCTACATAATACATACATTTAGTTTTTTTTTAGTATTCAGTGTTAGTATTTCAGTTCCACATTTGTTCTTTTTTTTTTTTTTAGATTATTATTTGGTCTTATTTAGATAGTTTATTAAATTATTAAATGTTAACTTTAGTAGTTTTTTTTTCATCTAAATAAATTATATTTTTATTACTTTAGATATATATTGTTTAATTGTGAAGATTTTTTTATTTATTTCAAGGTTATGATTCATCGCTTTAAAGACATGCCTGTAGAAGGTAAACCTAAAAGCAAAAGTAGCAACATTAGGCGAATGCGCAGTAATGCTGATAGTGATTTTTCTCGTATAGACGGGGATGGTGATAGTATTTTACCTGGAAATGTAAGGTAATTATAAAAGCATTTAAGAAAAAATTATGTATAGGATAATAAAAAATCAATTATTTTATTTGATAGATCAGTATTTGTTACTAAAAATAAAGACAAGTTTTATTTTCTGATTTTTTTTATAATGAATTTTATTGCTTAGAAATATTATATGGTAGAACACATAAAATATTGTTTTTTTTTAGGTATTATATGAGTGAAGACAAACTGTTATAAATTATTCTGAATACACTTACATACTTTAGACATATGATGTAGAAACTGAAAAAATCTATGCTTTTAATTCCTAGAATCTATTATATTGTAATTATAAAAGATACATGACTTTCTTTAGATGAGTGTAATATAAACATAAATTATAACATTGAAAATTTTGGTATGCAATATCTTGAGAAAATGTAATATGGAAAATAACTATAAGCAAAAACATATACGAGATATATTTAAAATCCAAATAAAGTTCGCAATTTTTGCCTAGTGCACTTTCGACTCACCAAATCACTCTGTGCATGTTTCCCTTTCTAAACTGACTTATTAATAACACAAAAGACATTGCACCCCCAAACCAGAAATCACAAATTGTTTACAAAGTCACATGCCCTTAAATCAACTGCCATACTGTATATTATCGAGAATCGAAGGCCAAAATTGTCCTATTCTATTAGCGCAACATCTGTACATATATAGCCATGCTCAAATCCAAATGGATAAATCAATTTTTTATGATCACCAATCCACTTCTGGCCATGTCTTCAACTCTAGGTCTGCTGCTATCATCTTATGCCTAGAGCCCAATGACGTCAAGCATAAACCGAAAGAAGCCTGGCATATCACAAGCTAAAAATGCTTATTAACAAGAAAGACTCCTGCGTTCCCTCTCTAAAAAATGGTCTATTTAAGCAAAAAAATAGCTATTTAATTATGCTAATCACGTTTCTCTAATAAAGATGACATTCTTTTCCCCTCTGTCAGATGCTATGACTATGATTAATATAACTTAATCAAAAGTACACTAGGCAAAAATTTGTGAACTTTATTCAGATATTAAGCATATCTCATATATATTTTTTGTATATTTTTCAAAATATAAATTATATGCATTGAATTGCAACGGAAAGCTATAATTGAATAACAATAAAATAATGGCAGCTAAGCACTTGTTAGGTCTTTCTATGTCCTTATATTCATAGCATTAGAATAACCTTGGACTATAGGTGTATGTAAGAGATATTCAAAGCTTATACAAATTAGAGTCTATTTCTTAGAAAGGAGTAAGTACGATTCCTTTCGGTTGATGCAATTATAATTCTTAGCTATATGCCAAGATTGTTTGATCTTTTGTCTGTTAGTTGAAGGAGGGGTGCAGTAATTTTCTCGATATGTTGGTGAGAATGTTTTGTTAATGTTTTTAGTGATTGAAGGAGATTGATATAGATCTACCCTCAAATATTGTATATAAAGTTATATGCCTCTACGCTGAGTATGATGCCATATATTATGGCGAGTCATGTGCATCCCTCTCTACTTGTTTTTACAACACTGATATCTATATAGAAGAGTCTTAGACAAGGCCAAGCCTAAGTCGATTTTTTTGGAGCAATAGAACTTCACTAGCTGTACGTTTGAGCTCTCACTGGCCACCATTCAGTGCATTGAGAGAAACAACTCTAAGCACAAGATCAAAGAAGCTTGGCATATAGCTAATAACTATAATTCTATCAACCGAAAGGAATCTTGCTTCCCCCTGTCTAAGAAATGGACTCTCTAATTTGCATAAGCTTCAAATATCTCTTGACTATATATATATACACCTATATTCTGTGATTATTCTAATACTATAAATATGAGGACATAGAAAGTTCTTTGCTGCTTTTAATCATTATTCAATTATAGCTTTTCTTTGATTGCATTTTAGTGCATATAATTTATAATCTATTACAATAAGTTATATATCTTAAACTAGCTTTAGCCTATATAATTCTCCAAATAAAGTATCTGCTTTTCTGTATTTACTAATTGATGTGTATTATATAAATTTAATTGCTAGTATATATTTACTGACATGCATCTGCAACAATCATTTTACAATAAATACTTAAAAGATTACTAATTATTTTTTATTATATTTAAAAAGTTATTACATTTCATGTATCTTATTGTAGTATGTAAATTTACTAAAGAATTAATATATGGACATTTTTACATAGACACTGATAAACTTGACATCTTTTTAATCTTTCCCTTTTTTTGACTCATAACAATTTCAAAAATAAATTATTTCATATCTCATAATTTGAGAATGACTTTGAAATGTTACAGTTTCTTATAAAGTTAAGTGGAGTGCCATCATTTGAACTCCTAAAAATGTAAAATAAATTAAGATGCTAATAAAAACATAAAGAAGTAATAAAAAAACAACATCCTTCATTTGCTAAATTTAAAAGTGTTTAAAACAAGGAGAAAAATAGCAAAACAGTGATTTTTTTTTTTGTCTTTATCTTTTAACAATATATATATATTTCTTTTAAGTGTAATAATTTTGAATAAATTCTATGAAATAAATTCTGGTTAGCTAGCAAGAGTAAAATAAATTTTAAATATTGGTCAAGAGAGGAAAAAAAAAAAATTCACTTTATTCTTTTAATTAGAAACATTCTTAAAATGATTTTTTTTAAAAAAATAGCTGTTTTTAATTTATAAGCATGAAAATCCTGAAAAATATAATATTGCAAAATATTTATTACCAGTTATTTAGGAATAATAATAATATAAGACTTCCTTCAATATTATTAAGATAAAAGCCAAATAAAGTTTGTCTTTTTGATATTAAACGATTTTTTTTTTTAAAGTTAATGAATGGGATGGGGAAGTAAATATTAACTCTGTTAGTTTATAACTTAATTTTTATTATTATTTTTTATCAGGTAAAACTTGTGTATTTTTTTATTTTATATCTTATGTTTTAAGTAAATATAATAAATATTTATACAGTTAACTTTATTTTACATCCGTATATAAAAGTATATTCATTGTTTTTGTGCCATAATAGTGCCTCTCATTGTTCACTAATTTGATCTTTCTAGATCAGACATGTTCCCCCTTTCCTTTCTTCATATAGGTAGTCATATGCATATACTTATTTACTATTTATATAATTATTTTAAAAATTACATTTACAATTAAGATATAAACAAAATTAATTAATAGAAAAATAGACAAAAAATTCATTATTTATCACTAATAAAAATGATGTAAATTTTGAAAGAAAAAGAAATTAAAAGAATTCATTTATTTAAATATTTAAAAAATTATATTTTGGATTACAAGTGTCAAAGTAACTCAACCCACATCTTTGACACTATCCACTTTAAATAAATACAGCAATAATTATTACTAATCATTTACTAAACTAGAGATTGTCTCTAGCACAGATATAAACTTTAAAACTGAATTAAAGATTTAATATATCTTTTTTTTAATTAAGCACATACACACATGTATATTTCTCTTTTCCACATGTGATATCTTTATAAATATATTAAATAATCTCAATAGTACAGCATATTCTTTTGAATACATATAAATAAAGACACAAAAAATGCATCTTGGGAATCATTTGTTTTTTATTGTGTCTTTATTTATATAAATTTAAAAGAATATGTTCCAGTATTGAAGTTATTTAATATATTTATAATGATATTACACATGGGAAAGAGAAATGTGAATAACTCCATGTATGTGTGTGCATGCTTAATTTTAAAAAAATCATATATATTAATCTTTGATTGAGTTTTAAAGTTTATATCTGTGCTAGAGACAATCTTTAGTTTAGTAAATGATTAATAATAATCATTACTGTATTTATTTAAAGTTGGTGGTGTCAAAGATGTGAGTTGAATTATTTTGACACTTTTAAGCCAAAATGTAATTATTTAATGTAGATAAATATTTTTCATTTAATAGAGATATATATTAAAGATGGTGACCTGGACCAACTGATGAGGGTTGGTTCAGCATGAAATGCATCTTGGAGATCATTTGTCTTTTATTATGTCTATATTTATATAAATTTAAAGGAATATTTAAAAGCACAAATTTATTCTATGTCTATTAGCTCAATTATCAGTCTTAATCTTTCAATTTACACATTAATAAGTAACATCTTTAAAAAAAGTTACTAGTCTTTTTTTGTTGTTGTTCTTGCAATGGATTGATCTTGATAAAATGCAAAAGACAAAACAGCATCTAATTGATAATAAATTATTATTTATACATATAAAAATAGCCATTTGCAATAAATATTAAATGTTTTGTGATCCTTTCCAACAGCAAATAAAAGGTTGTAAAGTAAAATAGATAATTAAAATTTTGACTTTACAAATTTTTTTTAGTTTTGGTTAGTTTTTTTTTGGGGGGAGGGGGGAAGTGAATTTTGGGTTAGCAGATATGGCAGTCCACTGTAATTTAAGTATACATCAAAATAAACACATCTAATTCAGAAAATAATGATTTCAAATTGAGATGATAAAAGGTTAAGTTGGCAAGTTAATTGATTAATAAGTAGTGGAGATAATAAGACTAATATTTTAATGCTCAACAGGGTTTTAATTTAAGATAGAAAATGATTTTGTGGCTCATTAAAAGTTAAATTTAACAAAGAAGATTCTTAAATTTTTTTGTTTAGAATGAGTGATTATATCAAGCAAAGTAAGTTTCACTATTTTCTTTTAGTAATTGGCTAATTTGTAAAAGATAAAATATTGTAAATATTGAAATCAGAGAGGGGAAAAAAGGGGTAAACTAAAAGAATAAGATTAGCTATTTTGCAGAATTGATTAGAGTAACTGAAAAAAGATTATTATGAAGGGAAAGAGGAATTAGAAATAATGGGATTGTGAAGAATATAAGTATTTGTTTAGAGAGGCAGGAAAGAGGTGAAATAAATATGTCAAAGGACAGAAAGGCTTGGAGAAAATTGTTAAATTGATGTGCAGAACAAATTCTATATATAGGTTTTGAACCAAAAAATATGTAATAAAATTTCTGTTCTCAACAATTTATCACTTTGAAAAAAATGTAAATTTTACTTGTAAAAGTAACCAACCATTAATATTATATTGTTTTTTTTATATCTTAATTAAAATTAATATATCTGAATTCTAATGCCTTGCTGTTATTTATCCAAAGCATGATATTTTTTAATTCCTTCAGTAGATTCACATTTTGTCTGAATATATTTGTCTATTTATATAATCATAAAGTTTATATATAGTGTAATAATCTAAATTTATGAATGTAAATGTTTAAGAATTAATTTGTCTTTTATAAGTAAAGCAATTCAACATATTTGATTTTTTTAATTTTTAAATCTATGATTTTGAAATTCAAAACTATTTTTGATTTAATATTGATATTAATTTTCAATTTTATTTACAGTATATATATATATTATAACCTTTAGCTTTGGGAGAAGCTAAATGTTAAGTCAAATTTTGTGCCAAGATGTCTAAAAAAATTATATAGTTTAATTTTATTATGAATAATATTGTTGCTACTACTTTATAATGCTATAAATTTTTGCACATAAAAGTTACTATATCAGTATTTTCTAGATTATACAACTGTTAAATAATTTTTACATAGCTTAAATTATAATAGTTTTATGTCTAAATAAGTGTTTAAGACCCTAAAGCCTTTACATTTTTAAATAGCTGGTAATTTAGAGGATAAATAATGCATTTTTAAAATAATAATACTAATGTAGTCCTAAATTTAACTATTAAAATGTTTTAAAGAATTTGTATTAATTTTAAGATTAAGAAACTACATTTATGTTGATTTGCTGATATTTAAATCAAAGCTATAATATTTTAATTTTAAAATAATATTCTAGTTAAATATTTTTAGACGTGTTTGCTTAAAGAGTTTAATAAATTAAAAATAGGATTTTTAAAAGCAATAGATAAACGAACAGCTGAATAAGTGAGTGAATAAAAGTTAAATTTTAACATTATTTATTTTTAAAATATTATCAAATGTTAACATTTAAAGATAGTTTTAAATTTTTTATTCTGAGACTTGTTTAGATTTAAACTGATAAAATAATTATATTAAATGTTGTCTGTAATATTTGTTTTGTTTAATATAATGTAAATTTCATTATGTAATATTTTTATTTTATTATGGTGTCTGTAATTATTTTTATTTGCAACCAGGAAGTATTTTTAACTAATTTGTAATTGTCTCTACAAAAATTGATTTATTTAAAATTTGAATATTAATTAGGTATATTTTTACCTAACAACCTTCCCTGGTTACAATAGATCAGAATTCAAATTAATAAGGGAAGGGTGCAAACATTGAAAGGTTAATCACAAGTCTTGTAAAATGGGCACATGATTAATAGTATAAATAGATGAGATTATCATCTGTTCAAGGTCCTCAATCATTTTTAAATTTATTTTTGTTTGTAGCTGTTGAATTTTTAAAAACTTGAGTTAAATTTTAAAATGTTATTTGTCTTTAAATTTTATTATTTTTTAAGCTAAATAGTGTGTTAGGCTGAATTAAAACTATCTAGGCTCACTTATCTGAACTGAAACACCAAAGGAAGTGAAGTCTTTGTACCTGCCAGCTTTAATGGTAATATAATTAATTATTACAATGTTTGGAATATTATTTTTTAAATTTTCTACATTAAAGAACTTCAAAAGTTATTATTATTGCCATTATAATGATGCAACTACTGTCAATTTTAAAGTCCATTTGAACATCTATATAATAAATTAAAGCTGCCACAGAATATTTAAATTTCTTATTGGCAAGAATGTCACAGAAAATATTGATAATTTTTTTATATTTTCTTTAAAATATTTATGTCAAAGGTTATCTAGAATTTATTTTCCTTGCATAAAAGACTTATAATTCATTATATAAGAACTATACTTTATATGTTTATCAGATGTTTACAAATTTATATTTCAATAAAAAATGTGTTTGTGTTTATTTAAGTAAAGATATTTATTATATTGTTAACTTGTTAAAACACAAATAAATGAATTCATTTATTATGATTGTTGCTGTTTTCTTGAAGGAAATCATTTTTCTTCAGGCAAGTTATAAAAAATCAGCTTGTAACAAACTGTTAATAAATAGCATGTAAAATTTTAAAATGTTTCACTTAATAAAAATGAAATAGGAAATATACCTGCAAAAGGGACATTGTTTTTAAATGAATTTAAATATTTTTTCTGTATTTAATTATTTTATAATTCCTGCAAAAGGTTTTTAAAACTTGCAATTTATTCCTTCCCTCTGAACATTGCTATGAAGACTGCTGTGGTTATAAAATGATATTTGAATTAAATATTTTTCTCTTGCAAATATTTGATAATGTTGAATAAATATTGTTTATCAGAAGTACGATACTATAAAATGTTCTCATTATGAATACAATTTAGAATAATTTGAATAGTGGATTAAGTTGGAAACTTGAATTCAAATTCTCATGAACTATTTATTTCAATTTAATAAACATATATCATGATTTAAATGCAGGGATATTTGTTGAATGGCCATAAATTTATCCTAAACTTGCTAGCAGAATTATCTGAAATCTTACCAAGGATATCCAACAGAAATACATTCTATATTTCATAATTATATTATGGATTTTAATATTTAGTTATATTGTATTATATGATGGATATGTTTGCTGTCCACAAGATATTGTTGGCACCATTCATCTTCATGTTCCAGTTTAATAGAGAATGATTCAAGAAGAAAGCAGAATTGTTCTTTAATTTATTTATTGGATGGTAAAAAAGGGTTGAATTTATTTATATTATTTTATTTTTCATACCATGTTTTATTTATGTGCATATTATTTTCATATTGCGTATACTATATTTTGAAATATTATAGGTTAAAGTTCTCAGAATAGTATTTTATCATATTTGTATATTTTAAACTAGTATGGGTTTCTCTTTTTACATATGAATTATTTGTTTATGAAGGTATGTTGATATGCCGTAAGCTGAATAAATAAATGTATGTTTCTATTATTCATTTTATGATTATTTATTTTCTAACTTTAATAACCATCTTTGACAATAATTATTGTTATTTCTAATATTCACATTTGTTAGTTGTAGTATTTTTATTAGAGATATATAGATTTATTCTTTTTATTTTAGGAATGCTTATATGCCAGTATATTTTAAGACGGTAGTGTTAGTCTCCATCATTATTTTGCTAGCTTGTTTTCAAAAGAAGTGGTAGCATTTATCTCTCTCTTATTATCTTGCTAGCGTTTGTATGCTCATAGCATGTATTTTGGAGATTGTCACTTAAATTCTATTTTTTAAGACAATTCCTATTTAATGTTTTATTTCTGATGTATATTCTCATTATTTTTCCTGACTAATGACAAAATCCTAAATCCTTTTATTAGCCCTCAAAAGTAGGTGCATTTTTATGAGCTATGTCATCATTCTTTTCACTTAGCCTTATTTAATTATTCGAAGGTGAATTTTTGTTCATAGTTTATAGTATGTTCAGTAAAGCATGTGTAATATTTTACCATGGCTTTAGTTGGCATTTTTATTGGTTTTATCAAGTTATTGAGGAATTCTAACTTATCTTTATAGCATTCTTGGTTGATTTAAATGTGAATAATTCATTGTAAATGTGTAAACTCTATATTTGAGCTTTGTTAACAACAAGGACAATAAATAATTAATTTTAAAAGTGTATTTAGGCATAAATAGACAATATACATCTGTCTTCTAACTCCATCTCTGGATTGATAAGCTATTATTATTGAGTATGTTAAATATTCATTTTTAGGCAGCTATTTTCCAAAAACTCAATATTATCTTGATAAAATTTTGTACATATAAATATAAACTAAAGCTCAAATAAATAGCACTAAAAGATAATCACATCTCTCTTTTACTGGTCAAAACACTTCATCATTAACATTTTTATTGAAGACTTTATTCTCCACTTCACATTTAACAATAAATTATGCCATTATCATATTGCAATTTTAGAATTTGTTCTCCCCATCAGAAAGCTTGAACTCTTTATTGGCTCTGTCTTGCTTCATGCATATCTTGATGAATTCACAGGACAACAGATAGCATAATGAAACTATTAACAGAGAACAAAATATAAGAAATAATAATCATAGAATTAAATAGACTTATTGGTGTCATAAATATGTCCTCCTTCCTCCCTTCCATTATTACTCCAATATTTAAATAATAATTATGGAATGATTAATTTAAAGCACTGTGCTTGTGCTGTTCTCTAATTAATTAGATTTGATCATCTTAACTTAATATTAAATAAATACATTACTTGAAATACCCAATTTTATTTAAAAATCATGATTTTATTATAACTATAATTTAATGATAATTATATCTTTTCAGAATTGCAAAAAATATATATATAAATTAATGGCTATAAACTATGTAAATGTATGTAATGCAAGATATATGTGTATATGTATATCTCCTTATATGTCAGACATAATCAGACATAAACAAAAATCCACTAAACATGTTCTTAGTCACTATTTTAGATATCTACAATTATTAAAGAATTGAAGGTACTAAAATATATAATGTTTGAACTGGTTTAAGATGTATGTAAATATTGATGTGGGGTTAACCATTAGACTAATTTGAATTTTAAATGTTAAGCTTGAAAAGTAAAGTTAAAAGTAATTACTCAATATACATGTGTATTTCTTCCAACTTTGAATCCTGTGCATTATTAATAAAGGCACAAATTAGAAATAGGTTCAAGATTTAAAACATCAGTGTCCTAATGAATAGATCTTTAAAGTTTATTTTCATTTTATATGATCATTCATACAAGATTGACTGACTGAAGATGTGAATATTTTTTTGGCATCTTTTCTTTGACTGATTAATTCACATGGGGCTATGCAGTAATTATGATATATGATTACTTTTCATAATTATTATTATTTTTATAATAAAGAAAGCTTGATCTCTATTATTAACAAACTATTCTATTTTAATTTTGTTGAAGTATTTAAAATATCAGGCCGCTCATATACAAGCACTGCCTTTATAAAACTTATTTTGCTTTAAAACAGTGTATGAATTTCCCAGTATTTTTATTCAATTTAATATACTTTATATAACTTTTATGATACATACTAAAATCTTATTGCATTTGTAGTTATAGCTTAATTCATTTAATATTCAATATAATATTATAAAATAAAATATTTCTTTCAATCAATTTGTTTATGCTAATGCCTTTTATTTCCCCACACTAAACTTGTGTATGCAAAATTTTAAATTTAGAGAATAGTTATTTATTCTCTCCGTTTATAATTTATTATTCGTACTTTATTTATGTGTTATTAAAGTATATTATTATTTTAACATTCCTTTATTTATAACTCATAATGAAGTTTAGCATGCATAAGTATATTTCAAATGCTTATTCTATTGAGATTGAAATATTTAAAATATTGCAATATTACATATTATTATATCATTTTAGATTTAAAGTAAATTTTGTATTCCTTTGAAATATAGTTATCTCATCAAACAAATAAATAAAACATAAAATCTAAATTATACATATCTGCTTATACACCAATAAGTTATCTAAAACAGGCAAAACTCACTATATGTATTGCCATACACAGCAGCACAGCGAGCTAGAGTAATCAATGGATGCCAGAAGGCTTGTGCATAAAATTCTCATCTAGTGCCTACTTATCCAATATCCCAGACTAGTTTCTGACTTGTGATCTTTGTCAGTGATGAGCCTTGGATCTGAGAGCACTGCATCTAGATCTTAGGATCTAATGCAACCCTCCAGCAGCCACCTTTTATCTCCACTTAACTACAAAACCATGAGTCTTAAATTGAAAATATCTTACTATTTTCAATCCAAGCTCATTAGCTTATATAGTCATATTTGTTAGTGTGTGGTAGTACGTATAGTGAGTTTTGCTTATTTTAATAATAGTTATAAGAAAGCATAAGAAATGGTGATCATGTGATGTTTATTGGCTTAAAACCAATCCTGTCTAATAGGATAGTGGTGGCTATGGTTATTAAAGAACCAAAGACACCAAAATGTATAGGTACTGAACTGATTCCAGACTTATATGACTATATAAGCTAATGAGCTTGGATTGAAAATATTAAGGGTGTTTTCAATTTAATATTCATGGTTTGTAGTTAAATGGGGGTAAAAGGTGGTTGCTGGAGGGTTGCATTAGATCCTAGGATCTAAGTGCAGTGCTCTCAGATCCAAGGCTTCTCACTGATAAAGGCCACAAGCCAGAAACTAGTCTGGGGATATTGGATGAGTAGGCATCACATGGGGGATTTTATGCACAAGCCTTTTGGCATCATTGATTACTCTAGCTTGCTGTGTGTGGCAATATGTATAGTGAGTTTTGTCTGTTTTAACAACAGTTATAAGCAAGCATAAGAAATGGTGATCATGTGATATTTATTGGCTTAATAAGTTACCTGTGGTATGATAAAATTATTCAGAAGTTATAGAGACTTAAGTATATGTTAGTCTTTGGGATTTTTTTAATATGTTACCTTTTAACCCACAAAAGTCCTCCCTTTTCTTGAAATCACTTTGGCAGAATTCTGTTGATGTTTTTATATTATGGAAGGTAATGTAGGGATAAATTGCTTATAGTTTACATTCATGATTAGTACCTTCATATATATATATATTAGATTTTTTTTGGTTTCCATGAATGATAACAACAAATGTAAAATTCATTAATTTTATTGCTATTAAAAAATGCTTTTGCTAATAGTGTGTGATATATTTTATATATATTTACCTATCATATTTAATTCCATTTTAATTTTTCAATTTATTTAACATGCTGTTTTTCTTAGTAATTATTTTTGTAATTGGTTTTGTTATAATTAGCAATTAAGAGTATGCCATTATCTTGAGTCTATCTTCTATTAATAACTTTGATATATTTAAATTATGAAGATTTCATAAACTGTCTTTGCCTAACATTCATCCTATATATAAGCTGAATGAATAACAATAATATTATTTTTATCACTGATTAAGAATAAGCTTAACTGAAAATAAGATACTGAAAATATGTTTGAAGACTGACTATTTCACAAAAGCTTTTAAAAGAGGATTCTGTATTATTATTATCATCATCATCAATTTTTAATAGAATGCTGGATGATTTTAAAGTTATTTCAGATCTTGCACATGCAGTCTCTAGTATTTCATCTGTTTTTTAGTTTAAATAATTAAAAATAAATTATATAAATATTATTGAAATTAGTTCATTTGCTTTTAAATTGAAATAGACTTTAGTATAATTCAATAATTATTATTATTTGTTTAATAATTTATAATCTTTGAATAAATGATGAAGTAAATTATAAATTGTATGCACTACTCTCAAACATATTTATGCTTATTAATAAATGCCAATGCTTTAGAATGTGTAATTACATTGCTAAATTATGCTACATAAATTGTGCGATCTTGTCTCTTTGGATCTCTTTAAATTATCCTTATTATTCAGACTATTTATATGTAGATCTTAATAAGCAGAATGAAAATTCTTTATTAGTAATTTCAGCATTATTTATCTATAAAATCAACCTAGAGCTTTATTTTATTGTAATTACATATTTCTTTTATTTCAAGATTTTTTAATTAGGTTTTTTATTTTTATTTTACACAGATTTAAATAGATTAAAATTTTGAAATGTGTTTCATTATAAAAAATCTTTTATTTTTTCAACTTCGGAGATTTATGTTTACATCCATTTTCTTGTAAACTTTAGATTTAAATAATTTAAGAAAATAATTTGAAATTATATTTGTTTTTAAGCTTTGTTTGTAGATGCTGAAATTTGCTGAAAGTAGTAGATTTCATAAAATATGCATTTTTTTAACAAACATATACATATATATGTCAAAACATGGACACTTTTTATATATATTATTATTTTATTATATATACACACATTGAAAAATAAAGATAAAACAGGTTAATAAATACATAAAAATTAATAAGCTTTATTGCAATGAGCTCCCTGTTTTATTTTTCTATATATATTAGTCTAATAGCTCCACTTAACTCATGATCAATTCTGTAATTAATTCAACCCACCCAAAAAAGATAGTCTTCTAATTTTTAAATTAAAATTTTGGAAAATCTCTCTGTTTGTATTGGTTTCAGATTTTTTTTTGTAGATGTTTTCTAATCCATTGAGGGTAATTTCTAATGAACTTTTATGTTCAATTGTTATATTTGAACACAAGATAATTTGTGCTGACATTTTAGTAAAAATTCATTATTGCTCTAATTTTTTTTTGTTTTTAATTCATGTTGTAAAAAAATTTCATACCTATATAAAAGTAAATATACATAATATTTTATTTAGATTTGTGTTATTATTTATAAAATTAATTTATATAATACACAATTTATTTATACATGTATATATAATTATAAACAATAAAATTAATAGTTATTTAAATTTTCAGTTGAGTTTTTGGGTATTGTGTGATTGCAATGTAATTTTTTGCTTATTAATTTTTAAATTTTTTATTTTTTAATTTTTTTTTTTGAATCACAAGTAGCTGAAAACACAGGTATAGGAAAACTACTACTTTATATTCCAAAAGTTGGAAAAAAATATTCACATTAAAAGATTGTTTTGGTTTAAAATATTTTTCAAAAATGAATTTTACAAAAAAAAACCATTTTATTTTTAATTTTCTAGATTGAATTGGCAGAAAATTTATAAGGTTATAATTTATCATATTTTTATTAGTTTTACACAGCCATGTTTTTGTAGCTTTATTAAAATCCATAAAATAAAACTTTATTCACAAAGGCATGCTAAAACAAAATGCACAAATGACTTTAAAGATTGTAGTCTTATGGACAAAGACACCGCTCGATGGCGCTGTTTACATGCTAAAGCACATAAAAATGCTGTTTTCGTGGCCGACACGTTCGAACCCGCGTTTTCTATAATACAACTTTTTTGTTGTGCTACAGATTGCAGGCCGCTATGTCGCGTCATAGTACAGCATGGATGTCGCATTGCAAGAACTAAATTTGGTGAATTCGCACAGTTTATACAATTGTTATGGCTTGGTGAGAGGGTGTGTGTATTTGAATTGGATGGAAATGTGGTTTTGATTGAATTTTTTTTTTTTTTTTAGAGTATTGAAATGTTCATATTTTTTTAAGTAATAATTATCCGACTTTTATACCATTCTGTATTGAAGTTTTACGTGGCAAAATCTTGTCCAGATAGATGTGTAAGTCATTTGGAATTAGGTAACGCATCAATTAACGTACTGGTCGTAACATTCCACGAGACCAAGAATGTGGCACAGGAAATCACACATTTTGTTCGATTCTGTGATTTACAAACAACAGAACCCTAAATTTAAACATAACCCTAACCCTAAAGCTAACCCTAACAACTTTTACTTTTTGTTGTCATTCTATTTGAAGTAAAAAATAGTGGTAACACAATATTAATATCTGTTTCTCTGTAAAAATTAAAATGTAAAACGAAGACTAAAAAAGTAAAAAATAGCGGTAACACAATAATATCTGTTTCTCTGTAAAAATTAAAATGTAAAACGAAGACTAAGAACTTTTACTTTTTATTCCGATTATGAGTTTTTAAACAACAACAACAACAAAAAAAAAAAAAGGCGTAACCCCCCCTAAAAAAAAATCCGATTGAAAATTGTTTTTTCTAATAAAGCAAAATAAAAAGCACAAATTAAATTATAATTTGTTGATTTTATTTTACATTTATTATTATCATTTAATTTGTATATGTTAATAAAAAAAAATATTTAAAAAACACGATTTTTTTTTATTTTCGCATTACAAAAAACACATCAAAATGATTAAAATCAACGGCCTGGGAATGTTCATATTTTATAGTTTTAGCGTGATAACAGCGCCATCGAGCGGCGTCTTTGTCCATAATACTACAACCACTTTAAAATATATCCTTTTTTAATATTATTATATTAGTTATTTGCATATAGTTATAGTACTTTTTATGTAGATAAGTATGATTTTAATACACTCTAAATTTGCAAGAAAATGCTAATTTATATCTTAAATGTTAAAATCACAAGCTATCTTAATGTAGCTATTCTTGCCACTTGAAAATAGTTTTCATCAGTATATTTTCACCTTCTGTTGCTTTAATAAACCATGATTTTAAACAAATATTAATGTAAAAAAGAATAATAATTTTTAAATTTTATTTATGTATCTAGGTATTTTAATAATATGATTCATTTCTAATAATCCATTTCCCCATCTCTTGCACTCAGTATATTATGCTTGTGATCAGAATAACGGTATTATTTTGTTTTTGTAAAAATCATGCAATATCTAATAAATATTTAAAACACTTTTTTTTCTTTAATATTTATTAAATATTGCATAATTTTTACATTAATTTTTAGAATTTTTATGAACAATCATTTTTCAACTTGTGATTAAAACTATAAATATACATTTTGGAAAAAAATCATCTTTTGACATTCACAAGTTTATTTCATTTGAGTAAATTTCCAGTAAATTTTTATTCCATCATGCTTACTCCATGAATCTTATTGGGTTATTATAGTTCTTATATCACTTTTTTAACCAACAGCTAAATCCCTTGCCAAATGTTTAATGTTAAAATATTTTAATTAGAATTATTTTTATTAAGAAATGTTTTTTTATGAAGAAATATTTTTATCATAATAAAAATGAAATTTGATTAAATGATATATTCACTTGATCACCAAAATGTTATATAATCAGCAGTATCTTTAATTAAAGGTACTGCTGATATGTATTATTTAAATCTTTTCTTTTGACAATTTGAGTTCAGATTTAACTTAAATCTTTTTTTAAAAAAAAAAAAATTACCTCTTCTTTCTTCTCCACAAATAATAAAAAAAAATGAAACTAAAAAAAAAAAAAAAAATGAAGGAACTAATATAACCAGCAAGAATTTTTCTTAATATATATATATCAGTATTTATTTTTGATATTTATAAATATTTTACCTGTATTTATGTTTTTGTTATCAGCTTTTATATATATAATTCTGTTGTTGTTATGTTATAAATAAATTTTAAAAATATTTACTTCATGTGTAAGGTTTTTATAAATGCAGCAGATTCATATATCTTAAAAGTTATTTTAGGGGTTGATTCACAAATAGTATTTCATTTGCAAAATAATTACTTCTGATTGCTATGTAAAAAAAAATCAAAATCAATATATTTTAGGAATTTTAAGAAATATTTATAGAAGATTGCTTTTTAATTATTAACAACTGTAAACTTTTTTCTTTGCTAAGTATTAAAGAAAATTCATATTTTTTTAACTTTTGTATTTGTTTTACAAGCATATATTATTAGAAACATTTTAATAAAGTGTATATATTTTTTTTTAGAAATACAAAACTTTTCACTTTACATAATATTTTTGAAACATATGAATAAAGACATCTTAAAAAGACAAATGACCTCCAAGATGCATTTCATGCTGAAACAGTACTCTTTAATTGCCCCAGTTCACAATCTCTTACACATCATCGTTTATTAAGAATATATTAATACCAAATTATTACAGTGTGATTTATAAGTGAATTACATAATTTGATATTGATAAATAGTGAACAAATGTTGAAGTCATGTGGATATTGCGAGCCAAATTTAAAGATTGCATGAAGTGCATTTTTGGAGTTAGTTGTTATTTTTGGATGTGATGAAGTGAAATTTTTAATTATATCTTTAAAAAAAAATTTGCACATTAAAAAAGAGTAATGAAGTTGAATTATTCAATATGAATAAATTTAATGAAAAAAATATGTATACTAATGTTTAACTGAGGTTTAAAGTTTATATCTGGGTTAAGAATAATATTATGATATTCATTAGCCTAATTAATGATTAGTCATAATCATTAATGTATTATCTGAAGTAGATGATGTTAAACATATGAATAGTGAAAATTTGATATTTGCAAATCAAATTGTAATTAAATATGGTCAAGCGTTGTTAGCCGAGAGGTTATCGTAGCCGTCTTGCAAGCAAGTAGTTGGTTGCAGACGGTTGTGGGTTCACCTCCTTGTCAATGCTACGACATATGGAAAAAAAAAATGTAATAGATCTCCTAATAAGAATCTGATTTGTAAATGTTAGGTTACTATTGTATGAAAAGGAGAGGGGGGATATTGTTTGTTCAAAGTTTAACTATTGATTCAATAATATATTGAGAGGAAAATCAAAAGGGCCTTTCTCATATCGAAAATAAAATTTTAGATAATATACTTTTATGAAATTATTACTTATAATATTTCAAAATTAAATTTTATATTTGTAAAAGTCATACAATTTGATTTTAAAAATGACCACTATGACTTCATTTCGTTTTTATATATTTATGCTTTCACCATTTAAAGTTCTACATTGTAAAATAACAGATTAAAAACGTTTACTGTTTGCTTTCTTAGAATGCATTGTGGTGTTACAGTATATGAACATATATTTATAAAAACTATATAGAAATATAGTTTTTATATGAATCTCATGCATGGTTAAAATTTGAGATGCTAGAATAAATTGCATTAAGAATGGCAAGCTATGTCGTACTACTACCAGTGATAATCAAATAATTGATTGTAATATCCTCTTTTTTTTATAAATTTAATCTATTTGTGTGGCAGAAAAATAATTCATCATTTTCATTGAAACTTGCACTATAAAAATTATATGTATATTTATTTGTATATAGAATAAAAATACAACCATGCATATACACTATTTTTTTAAAGAGAAAACACACACATACTTTGTGTGTTGTTTTTGAGTTTTCAATCTGTCACTTCAGGCAGTCTAATGTCATGTGATCACTTGACATATAATCCACCCCATTATACTATTTAATGCCTTTTGATTATTCAAATTCAGCACTCCTTATGGATTTTAATTAGTGTCTTGAGTAATCATTGTATAAATTGAAATTTAATTATTTGAGAACAAAATAAATTGGTAATTATTTTTAAAAAATTTCTATTTTTTTTTTTTTTAAAAAATAAGTAGTTATAAAAATGTTGTCTGAGTGACATTGTACACTACATTTATTTGATTATTCAAAATTACTATAATAACTAAAGATTTTTTTAAAAATATTTTTAAAATAAGTAATTAAATGAGAATTACCATAGGATGATTTTATTTATCAAGTTAAAATATATATATATATCCTTTATTTTCATATCTTTATTTTGTAATTATACCATACTTTTAAATATGCAAATTTTTTTAACCTTATTTAAAAAAGGAAATACTGTGCTGTAGAATGGAATAATTTAAATTAAGGTAAATGCCTGATTTAAGATGTCAACCTTTATTAAATTTAGCACATATTTGTTTAGTCATATCCTGTCCTTTGAGATGCTTATTCTATTCAAACAAATAGTATTAGAGAGTAAAAATGATTACAATACTTGTAGATCAAAGTTTATTGTATAAATATTGACTAACAGTAGGTTCTATTGAAATTATATTCTGATTAGAATGATTATGCTGATAGCTGTATGTATACATGTAGCAGCTATTAACAAATGAGTATGGCCATTTTAAGAAAAGAAAAGAGAAAAAAAAATTGCTCTGGAAGTGAGTTTTGCAATATCTATTCAAAGCGATCTTTGAAACACAAATACGCCCACATGCAAAACGTTCTAGTCCATTTTCTTGTTTGCTATTTTGAGATGCTATTTCTTTAGAAAATTAATTTTTCTAAAATACTTTAATCTCTCCAATGTATTCTATTCTCTGCCATATCTTCCCAATGGAAACAATCATTATTGCACTATATCTGAGGAAATCTTTATAACCTAGATGTGGTCTATCTCTATTATGAAAATCATATTTAAGTTTATTTCTAAGAAGTCTTGCATTGTTCATTCATTCTATACATCCAATCTAATGAAAATGTGGTTTTATAATAATGGACTCTATTATTGCATCTAGCAAGTTTTAAAATTTTACAGAGCATCCTTAAAAGAAATTCTAATGCCTTTATATTGCATTGATAGAGTATCCAGTTTTATTTCCAAACAATAAATTAGGTAAAATAGCAGTTCTATATACAGCTAACTTAATTGAAGTAATTCTTCCTTGTAATGAAAATACTCTATCTTTTAATTTGTTAAAAGTAACAGTAGGACATTGGAATCTGTGTTGTATGTCCACATCTAAGTCCACCTTTCTACTTTTAAAACTGTAAAGTATTTAAACCGGTTTACATTCTCAAGTTGATGACTAACCAAGCCAAAGTTGCTGACAATTTTTTTCCCTTCACTGATAGATTGAAAACTTGTTTTTTTTTTTTAATATTAATTAATAAACTGAAGTCTTTATATACCACATTTAAAACACTCATTAGATTTTATAAATCATCCTTTGAACTGGTAAAAGTAATACAATCATCTGCGTACTGTAAATATAGAATTCAAGAAGATGAAATTCTTGTTTTCACAAGTAATTTATTCAAATTAAAAATTCCACTATCAAATAAATATGTATACTACTTTGATTTTTATTTTATTAAGCATTCTATAAATAATTTTGAAGACTAAAATTATAGAAATTGACAGCATTGTTGGAATAAATACTCATTGTTTAACATTAATTTTTATTCCAAATGCCTCAGATTTTCAATCTGAATTATTCTCATTCCATCATGTAGAAACTATGTAAAATGAATAAATTTTGGCAGACAACCAACTAATTTCAAACAGTGCTATATTCCTGTCCTGTTAATTGAATTGTATGGCTTGACCAAATCAATAAAAGCAATGCCTTAATCACTCTTTTGTTCCTGAGGCTTCTCTTTCATTTGCCTGGAAGTAAAAGCATGTCTATAGTACTTCTTGATTCTCTAAAACCACAGTGAATCTTCGATAACAATTCATCTATGATTGGAAGCAATTTATTCAACAAAATCATTGAAAGTATCTTTGCTGTAATGAATAATAATGATATTTCATAATTATTACAATTTTCTATATTTCCCTTTATTTTTAAAAATTATAACAATAAAAATATGCTCAAGGTTAGTTAGCACAACTCCATGAACATATCACCACCATATTTTAAAACTTTTCCAGATATTTTATCTGATCCTGCAGGCTTTTTGTTTAAGATTAGAAAGAATTGGTTTGACTTCATTAAACTAGACATCTTTGTTCAAATCTAAATGAATAAATAAAATGGATAAATCATTGAAAATCATCATCTCAATTCTTGTAAAAATACTCTTTTCACCTATTCAAAATATTATTGTCATCATATGAGACAGCCAATGCTGGATTTAATAGCATTATGATATATTTCTCAGGTCCATAAGTTGCTTTAAAACAAAAAATCTAGAATGACCACAGCAAATGTCTATATCTTCTTTGCAGTTGTAATTTACCAATAATTTTAAAACCTTTTTGTCAGATGTGGGATGTCTGCCTTTAGATACTTATTTTATTACGAAGTTCCACAATTTTTATTCTGTCAAGTAGAAAATGCTTTATGCTTCCTTTTAATTAAATCATTTATAAACAGGGTATAAGCACAGACTTTCACATGACCCACCACTTTCCACACTATATCACAACACTGATACACCTGAGCACACATATGTTGACAAGCTAAATAATCACCAATATACGTATTTCATGCTAAACCAGCAATCATCAGTTGGTCCAGATTACCATCTATACACATATATGCTACAAGTGCTCAGATATATATTAAGATAGCAAATCCTCCTACTTTAATGGACAGGCTTCAATCTACTCCACACTCCAACTCTTCAACTGTCCACCCAATTGAAAATCTGATGATGGAACGCTCAAAGGCCACCCTGAGGCCGAGATTATTGTCACACCCATGTTGACCTAAGGTCAATCTGACCCCTCATGTACAGGACATAATCCATTAAATACATATACAAGGGATAGGCAGACATCTCTAATATGTAATAGCTGAAATACACAGGCTTATATATACCTGTGTCTATATATGTAATAGACAGGGTATAAGCACGGACTTTCACATGACCCACCATTCTCCACACTATCTCACAACACTGATACACCTGAACACACATATGTCGAAAAGATAAATAATCACCAATATACGTATTTCATACTAAACCATGTGTGTTCAGGTGTATCAGTGTTGTGAGATAGTGTGGAGAGTGGTGGGCCATGTGAAAGTCTGTGCTTATACCCTGTCTATTACATATATAGACACAGGTATATATAAGCCTGTGTATTTCAGCTATTAAATCATTAATAATAAGATTATTGTCAGAAAACTAACCAGATTTTTTTTTTTTAGTGGATCCCAAAAAAATATTTATTTGTTTCTATAACAGCTTCTTAAGAAAATTCCTTACCGACAGTTCTGAAGATACAAATTAACAAGTTTATGGTTTAATAGTTATTGAAATTTAATGTATTTGAACATCAATTATCTTGTGAATTTGATTGGAATAAAATCTACTTTTTACTGAAACTATTATTTTAATCTTGAAACCTATTAATCTGTAATCTGTTCAAGGATCAATGCTTGCATAATATGAATTTCTCTTGTATTCTAACTCCTAACTGTAATGTAATCTATTAAATGTGATTGTTTTGAGCATAGATGTATCCATATTCCTTTATTACAATTTTTCTGCCTAAATAAAATATTTCTGTTAGTCAGTCTACACGTTGTACATAAATTCAATAATAACAAATCCTTTTAATTTGTAGCCTCCATATCTTTATGTCCAATAACTTTTGGCCCAAATCTACTATTTGTACCATTCAAATCAATCTTTCCTTCTCTAAATCAAATGTTGGAGCCTATGCACTAATAAAATGAGCACTATTTGTGCAAAGCAAGTTTCAATATCATTAGCCTTTCATTGCTACAAGAAGGAATTAACAATACAATCTCAAAATTTACACCATCTGCTAAGAGAAAATCTTTTGCAATATTTAGATTTTAAATTCATTTTCTTTTAGTATATAATATGTAAATGATTTTTTTTTTTGTAGTTATATATAAAAAGTAATTATATTGAATGTTAAATTCTAATAAGTTTTTTTTTCATTATGTTTGTTTATTTGTCTGGAAAATTTTTTCACACTTGTATTTGTTTTAAAATAAATTGATCTATAAAAGCTTGCAAATAGCTGTGAAATCCTATGAGAATGTGTAAATGGAAATGTTGATTTATCAATTAATTTTGTTTATCATTGTCAGTTAAGTGAGATATTTTATGTATATAGATAAGATATAAATATCCAAAATAACAGAAACCTCTACTATCTCTGACTTGTAATCTAAAATGATACAATACAATTTGAAAGTGATCACATGAACTCAGTTAATTTATTCTTATATTTCTAAAGAAGCAGAATAGGGAAAATTATTTTTTTATTAATTTTTTAATGTTTTAAAATAGGTTAATTCAGTAACATGGATGTATATATATATATATTTGCAGATAGAACCCGAGAAAGATGATAAGGAATATCTGACCAAAAGTTACTGTATTATTATGATAAAATGTCATTCTTTCTATGTATACAAAGAGCGAGAGCACAACTATCATATGCAAAATGTCTAAGCCTAAACAGATGCTACTTCAGTGAACCTAAAAATAAATGCACTACTACATGGTCCAAAATGATTTTTTGCTTAAGGGCTCAAAAAATTTAGCTACAATCTAAAAAAAGGGTCACATTACCAATGTTTCTATTTCTGTAGCATGGGTATTCAAATTTCTGTACCATTTAATGTTTTGAGGATACAACTGCCTTCACTAAAGATGAGAGAATAAAACTCATTAGAACAATTATAGTCAGAAGCAGTGCTTATTGAGATCGTTTGAAGAATTTTAATCAAAAATGCAAAGCTATAGCAATGCAATTGCTGTTTAGGCCATTGCATATCTGATCATATTAATCTCTACCAAAATAATTTATTAATTTGATTTCTTATGTAAGTATTATAACTTAGCGATAGTGATGTTATAATTATAAAAAAATGGATAATTTGAAGTATGTAATGTGGTCACATGAGTCTTCTTTTTTTTTTAGTTATTGGAAGGATTATTCTTTCATAATATTAATAAAAAAAATAATTCAATTAGACAAACTCTTATTTAAAAACATAATGGTTAAAGTATTATTTGAGCACATTATTTTATATAGATACTTTAAAATTCAGATTGTTTGAATTTTGTAAAAAATCTTGTGAGATATTTGATGTTATTCAGCGAAAAAAATTATTATTTTGAAGAACTTGGGAATGATGTTATTCATTTCTTAATACCTTCTACAATCATCTGATTTTAATTCCAAACACTCTTTAAACCATTCTTGAACAAGTGAGTGATCATTATCCTCTACTGAGAATTTTCAGAAAATTTGATGATTGGTCTAATATTTCTCTAGCCTTTATCCATATGTTAAAAAATTCCTTCAATTTAGAATGCAATATATTCTAGATACAAATGGTGATTGTAAGCTACGATAATAAAATTTACTCTTATGTTACAATTAATTTGTCTGATTTCTATTATATATGTTATTTATCCTACACTTTTAGTAAAATATAATATTTATTAATAAAATTAATAACCCTTTTTTAATTTATTGAAGTCATAATATCTTGCAATGAGCATATTTATCCACTCCTTTAATATATCTATATATAATTGTAAGACATTACATATATATAGATCATTTTATAATAATTTGGTATTGATAAATACTGAGCAAATGAAAGCATGCATGAGAGATTGTGATGTAGTTTAACTGAAGAGTACTGGTTTTGCAATGCATTTTGAGGATTATGGTTTTTCAAAGTAATGTTATGTATACAATGCTAACAAGAATATTTATATATTACCTATTTATCAATCCTACATGTCTTCTGACCTTTCTAGTATTTATCTATATGCCTCTCTAATTATAATATGGAAATATTTTCATTATTTTATTATGTAATAGATTACTTACAGGAATAAAAAATAACATTTACTAATAAAGTCTTTCATATTCTAGGCATTTAATAATTCATTTGAAAAAAATATTGTTTTAAATTTCTTTGATCTTTTAAGTAATATTTACTAAGGTTGTAAATCTCATGAGTGTGCGCTTGAAAATACAAAGGTAGGGACCTCTACAGGTCTTAACCACAAGCTTACACTTTGGAAGAAAAGAGGGGAACTCTTCTTTACTTCAACCTACTTTCTATATGAATAGGTGAAGCTGAAGCAGTTAGATCTGCGAGCGTGAAGCTATTCAATACTTCACTGATTAAGTCCACAATTCCTATTACACATTAAATAAAGTTTTTCTAATGATTTAATTATTAAATGCCTAGAATATAAAATGTATTTAATTTTTAATAATATTTTATGTAATGAATATAATACAATATGACTTCCATAAATCCAAAGCACAAAAAACATAGAAAGAGCTTTTAGAATTAGTTTTTTGTTTTCCATGTAACTGATTTACAGCTAATCAAAGAAACTTTTAAATAGCCAATTGCAAAATAATGGTATCGTCAAAATTTTTCTGGTAAATATTATAACATAACTTTTAGAACCATACTATATTTGTTAGAATATAAGTATCTAGTTATTTTGTACTTAAAAGGTAATAGTACTAAACTTACCAAATAGTATTTTGTCATGAATAATGGGGTTTTTCTGACTGTTTCAAAGTACTTTTGGAGAAATTTTTGTCCTCTAGTGAACTGTTTAAAGGCGTTTTACTTTTCCACTTATATATATCTGTAAAGCACAATTTTGTTAAAATGGTACTTTTATTGAACTTGTAAAAACCATGTGAACTGATAATTATGTGATAGTTATTCACCTCATCCAAATTTTTCCCAACATTTTTCACTGTTTATTATCAGAGTATTAACATTATGAAATAATGATATCATAATGGAAATCTTTTTTGTAGTCTACAAGAACAATTCTATAAATAGTTTAGAATCGATCTAGCAAAATGCAACATTTTCCGTTGGTGATTTGGAAAATAATCATTGTACTATCAAAGAAAAAATACAAATCAGTTTCATATTTTTGAAAAAAAAAACTGTCAAGTTAATGGATATTTATATACTAAGACAGTCGTAAGATATAATTACTATTATTGATGGAATTTGGATATTGTTGATTTTTATGGAGATACAAAATAAATGCAATTTAAAACTTTATAATGTGTTATTTTAACATTTTATCGACTTTATGCCAGAAAGTTCATTTACTATTAATAATAATTGAATGATTATTGTTCAGGAGTTAATAAGAAGTTTGAAAAGCAGAAAGTGGCTAAACAAGACCATATCCATGGACCTTGAGTCCCAGAATGTTATTGAATCAAACCAAATATTTTCAATATACATATAAAATTGTAATTTTTAGCATAATCAAATGCAGTGCATATGCATATGTAATCAGTATAATTCGTATACAGTTGTTGCATTTATATATTTTAATTTATCCATATAATCAAGATTCTCTCTCCTTTTATGAGATAGATTTTATTTGGAAGGGAATGGTCATCATGTTTTATTTTATATTTGATATGTATTTGCAGTAGGTTTATTAGAAATCTATAAAAATATATCTTATCCAATCTTTGTTTATGCTGAATATGTAAGGGGGGAATATTTTATATATTGTCTTCTAAATTTTTATATTTTTGTTAGTCTGTGTATTTTTTTTTTTAAAGATAATATATAAAGTTTGACTTTTATATATATATATAAATTTCAGTTGTTTTTTTTTTTTTACAAAAAATAGTTTTATCAATAAATTGTTATATAGTGAATGCAAGCTCTCTGTTTTAATGGGGTCATGACCAACTGAAGGTAAACTAGTGGAATGCTGTTATATTTTCAATTTTTTTCTTTCTTAAATGAAGATTTTTGGCATTTTAACAAATTCTTGATACTTTTGTATAAATGAATATCAAGATTGTTAAAATTAACATAAATGAGTAAGAGAAATGAGCAATTTGCAAGTTATGTTGAAAAGTCTCTAGAAAAATTGTTCATTTCTTGCTAATATATTCATAGATAAAAATATTTGTTGCTTCTGTAACTTGCAACTCTTTACAGTGATATCACAAATAAATTAGTATTAGTTTGTTGCATCACATGTTTACTGAGGAAAAACTATAGGTCTGTCTTATATGTGTTCACACATAAATATATAAAAAAAGCTTTTAAAGAGTCCAGTATATAACGAAACGTTCTCAGAGGAATCATGAAGTAGAAGCTTGCCATTTGCTGAATAATGAGGATTTGAGTGCATTCATTTACTTTCTATATAAGAATAGCTTTATAATCATTTAATAATTAACTGAGGTGACTGTGGGCCAATATCTGAAAGAAAAATGTTTGAAATATGAAAAAACTTAAGTTTCACCTTTAGTAATGTTTATTTATAAAAAGAATAACATGCTCATATGTAGAAAAGTCTTGCATCACAATACTTATAAAACAATCAAGTGACTTTATTGTTTGGAAGATCATATGAAGTTTGGGTGCCTAGAAATGTCAGAACTGGATCGATCATTGTATTAATCTGTTTAGAATAAAACAAATAGTCAAATATAATTATTGCTCAAAAGTTCATATAAAGTTCAAATGTCAGAAGTAGTATCAATACAAAGATCTTTTGTTCCAGAGCCTGACATTCTACCACTGCACTAAATCATACAGTGTTCTTATATATTAATATTATTATATCTTAAGGCAATGAATGCTTAGCAACAAACATGAAATATAAAAAATGTAATATTAATTATTTGAAGATACTAAATCTAAGTATGTCAGTTTAATGCTTATATATATATATATATATATATATATATATAATGACATACTCAAACATTAGTGCAGAGAGATGTCTTGTTGCTGTTATGTGTAAAAAATATTAGAATTATATAACTTCATAAACATAAAATATGCTGAGATGGAATTAATTTAATTTGGTAAAAATATTTTTTACTTGCCTCAGGAATTCTGTCTACTAGCAGAGACATTAATGTATTTATGTTAAAAGGCATCCATATAAACAGTATAAAGTGATTCGAATTATAGAGAATATTTACTGCTTTATTAAGCAAAAACAAAAAAAAAATGATATTCAAGGTTGAATAATATTTTTATAAAATCATTATTTACAGTTTTGAATTGCACCCAATAGTAACAGTAAATTTTTATTGGTATGCATATATAGTTTTTATAATAGCTCTGTAACAATGATCATTCATATAAGAATCCTTTTCAAATCAGATTTTCTAGTCATTTTAATAAACTTGGAAATAATACCTGCTTGTATTAATCTAATGGCCAGAAAAAAAAATTAAATCAACTTTCCTCCATTTTACCTGATGGTTTGCCATGATGGTGTTCTAGCTATATTTTTATATTGGACTATTTCCATCATCTAACATGTGTGTTGAATGTCTTTAAAAAAGTTTAATTTTATTTAAATATTCTAAATAATTTTATTTAAATATTCCAAATACATTCAACTGTTAGTAATATCACAGCAAACAGGTTAGTATATGCACAACGTTTCGAGAGGTATTTTTCTCCCCTCTTCTTCAGGTGTTGCTGGCCTGACCAGTGATAATACTAGCATGGGATTCGAATTCTGGGTCCTTAGATTCTTGATTATTGAATTTTTGGATTCAAATTCTGGGTCCTTAGATTCTTGATTATTGAATTTTTAAGGTACAAAGAAGAAAATTTAAAGAAGCTGCTCACATGATAATGGTAAAAAATCCCATAAACCAACTTAGTGTGACTATACATAATGTATGGAAACCACTAATCAACTTTGCTCTTAAGGAAAAAGTGGAGAAATCAGGAGGCACTTCGCAGATAAGTATATGAAATTACTACATACTGTTGCCTATGTCAGGATGGCTCAGTTGGTTAGAAGCGTTACCTTAAAAATTAAATAATCAAGAATCTAAGAACCCAGGTTCGAATCCCATACTAGTATTGTCACTTGTCAGGCCAGCAACACCTGAACAAGAGGGGAGAAAAATACCTCTCAAAACGTTGTTCATATACTAACCTGTTTGCTGTGATATTACTAACAGTTGAAGGTATTTGGAATATTTAAATAAAATTAAACTTTTCTAAAGACATTCAACACACATTAGATGATGGAAATAGTTCAATATAAAAATACAACTTTCCTCCAGTCTCTTAGATTTAATATGGGTAACAAACTAATTGTTGGTGTATAATTGTTTGTTACAGGGTTGTAAAATTTATAAAACTATCATTTGCAATTATGAATTGGTTAGATTGAGACTTTGCTAAGATTGTCACTAATGTCTTGGGGATTGGTCAAAAGTGAATTCACTTTTTTTCTGGTTAGTGTATTGATACAAAAGAGTGTTATTTGCAAGTTTATTAAAATAACTCTAGAAATTTGGACTTGTAAAGGTTTTTATAGTATGCACATTTAAAGATTATTATTTCAGAAATATTACAGTATACATTTTTAATACTGCATATTTAATAACTGTTCTTTATTTATAGTGTTATTAAAATTAGTAGTATAGTTTTTAATATATCATAATATTTTTTATATATCGAAATTCATATCATTGAATTAAAATCTACCAGATACATCATGATTAGTGACGTTAAGAAAAATCTTGATATCAGTGAATTAGTACATGATTCTATTATGCCTGTAATATGGATTTAACTTTAGAGTTTGACCAAATACCTGGAGGAATTTCTGGTCATACGCGAGTTGTTAGATAACTTGCTTTAAAGGCTACCTAGTTAATAATGTATTACTATTGCTAAATGGATATTTAAATATTCATAGCTAAGAAAATATATGTCAGAAAGAATATGTGATCATAAAATATAACAAATGCGAAAAAAAAAAAATTAAAAATCAAAAAAGGTTTTGGAAGAAAACTAGTAGATATATATGGACTTGAAAAAATAATCAGAAATGATGTGGCAGTAATTAGAATATAGTACCATTTATATAATTTTATTTGTTTAGGGTCCTTATATTATTTGTTTCCTTAAGCTTTGATTACATTCATAAAAAAAATTATGAAATTAATTATTTTTTACTAATAATTCTAATATATTCTCATCTTATACTTTTTAATCTATTCTCAATCTAATATCACTTTCCATTTTGCTAAAAACCAGCAATTTTCTAACTATTTTTATTGGTCATAAACAAAATAATCAAGAAATCCAAAATAATTTATTGAAAATACAAAAAAAAAAAAAATTAATAGTTTGAAAAATAAATATTATTAATTAATTCAGTTACTAATTAATGTAAAAGATTAAACTTTTTTCCTTTCAAAATTTGGTCTGTGAATAACTTTGCATTTTGTTTTGGTTGCATTCTAGAGCAAAAAAAATATATTTTAAGCTCTTAATTCGAACACAAAAACTAATTTCTTTATAGAATCTCAATTTTTATTCAGTGGATCTGAAATTAAAAATTCTGGCTATAAATTTTTATTTTCTTTGTAATATAAAATGACATAATTTTCAAAATATTTTAGATTTGTTGCTTTCAAACTTCTCTTTCTAAAGGCAAAGGTTAGTAAATAGTGAGATAATTTAATAGATAATCTCGGTTTATTATTATGGTTAGATTATCATCTGCTAATTGTTTTGACAATATGTGACAGATGAATAGCTTTTAGCCTTTCCTCATTTTTTCTATGCATTTCCAGTTCTATTATCCACATCCATTTTGTGATGCTACTTAATCATGATAGTTTTGGTCATTATCTTCCTTTTAACTCATTTATAATTTTAATAATTGTATTCTTTTCTACATCCACCTGTGTCACCATAGCAAAAATAATGTGTGGTTTTTTTTACCATCTTTGACAATCATCTTTGTGCAACTGACATCACTAAAACCCATTCATTAGGCCTCTTAGCTGTATAAGATATTTAAAGCATTCTTAATGACACTTCATTTCAAAAACATCAATCCTTTTTTTTTTTTTTCCGATATCATTGACTTGCATCTTTGTGTTATAATAAATCATATTAAAGTTTTAAAGAATTTACACTTTGTCTTTATATTTATGCCTCTTTTTACACATGTATACCAGTTTTGTAAACAAATACTTCTGTTGCACTTTATGTTCAATTATTAACATTTTTTATTTTTGTAATTTCTAATTGTAGGACTGATTTTTTGTTTTTGCAGCACTATTTTTTTTTAAAATCATGTATTTTTTAATTTTATATAAATGCAGTGAAATTAAGTTTTAATAATATTTGTATATGATTAAATATTATTATTATGTCAATCTATGTTTATAATAAAACCAGCTATTGTCTTGAATAAGTCGCAAACGAATTCTAAAATTATTGATTTAAAATTGAAAAAGTAAATGGGTATTTTAAACTTACATTAAGTAACCTTTGATCATATAAAGTTTATTTTATGAAATCATTTTTTTTTCTCAAAATAACTTACAATTGTGATGATTTGCAACTGCCATATTTTTGCCATAGGTAAAATAATGTTAAATAATGTTAGTAAGATTTTTAATCCATAAATTGATTGAATGAATATAAGTTAGCTAATATACAAATTTTACAACTAACTAATAATGCACTTTGTTACTGTACATGATCAAAGTATATTAATGAAACTTCTTTTTTATATTTTGTAGTCAAAGATGAAAATCTTTACTTTCAATATGTCATAAATGTAAGCACTGAATGTTTTGTAAAGTCAGTGGATGAAATTAAATAAAATGCATTAATCTTATTTTTTTAATTTTATAATCAAAATAATATTGTATACTGCATAATGAGTAAGCAATACTACATATTTTTATTTTCAGAAAATGTAGCTTTAATGAAGTCACTATTCTATGACAGCATCATTCTTACAATATAATCATTATCTTGACTAAATAGTTGATGTTTTTTTTTTTAAAAAAAAGTTTCTAATTTTTTTTTAAAGATTGTAATAGTGAATAATCGAATGTAAATCATATTAACAAGTATAAATTGATGATGATCACTATGATGGATCCTTACATAAAGATCCATCCCTAACTGGGGCAAAGATGTACTAAGCTAAAAAAGTCATCTTTAAAATAAAAAAAATGTGAAAATAAATTAAAGATAGTTAGCCCTCATTTCTTTTTTCTTTTAAGCAATGGGGCATAAAGTTAAATTATTTTTATTCTAAACCTAATGTGAGTTTTCCCTATTATATTTTTTTTATACTATGAAATTAAATGTTTTTACAGTTTTTGTTTAAATATTGTACTTGTACTTATCTAATATTGTAATAATAATAATTTTTTATCATTACAAGCATTATGTCATAAAAATAGCAAAATGAAAAGTATTTAAAATTTTTTAGTACTGATTTAGAGTGCACTCGTGGCTATTTTGAATTCTAAGGACCGCCCAAAACCATCGCTCACTCATCCAAGTGATAAATGACACCAAATAATCTACAAGTGGTTACATTATGACCATTCATCAATAATTAAAAAATTAAAACACAAATTTATGTAAGGACTTCATGTGATCAATGCTATTTTTTCTTTTCTCCATTTTTTTTTCTTAACTACATGTAACATCACAGTTTCTTTCTGGTAAGAAAAAATCCGATTAATTATAAAATTAATATGCTTTATTTCAGCATATGGTTATAGGCATATATTGTAATAAAATTCATATTTTAGAAGTTATAAGCTTTTAATATTTTGAAATTATAAGCTTGGTTTGATCAATTTTACATTACTTCAACATGTGGTTATTAGACATATATTGTAACAAAATTTGTATTTTAGAAGTTATAAGCTTTTAGTATTTTGAAATTATAAGCATGATTTGATCAGACTGCATTTTTTGGGTGATGTTTTGTATTGTCAAAAACATTTTCCCCTCTGTCATTATTGTAATAAAATTCATATTTTAGAAGTTATAAGCTTTTAATATTTTGAAATTATAAGCTTGGTTTGATCAATTTTACATTACTTCAACATGTGGTTATTAGACATATATTGTAACAAAATTTGTATTTTAGAAGTTATAAGCTTTTAGTATTTTGAAATTATAAGCATGATTTGATCAGACTGCATTTTTTGGGTGATGTTTTGTATTGTCAAAAACATTTTCCCCTCTGTCATTATTGTAATAAAATTCATATTTTAGAAGTTATAAGCTTTTAATATTTTGAAATTATAAGCTTGGTTTGATCAATTTTACATTACTTCAACATGTGGTTATTAGACATATATTGTAATAAAATTTGTATTTTAGAAGTTATAAGCTTTTAGTATTTTGAAATTATAAGCATGATTTGATCAGACTGCATTTTTTGGGTGATGTTTTGTATTGTCAAAAACATTTTCCCCTCTGTCATTATTGTAATAAAATTCATATTTTAAAAGTTATAAGCTTTTAATATTTTGAAATTATAAGCTTGGTTTGATCAATTTTACATTACTTCAACATGTGGTTATTAGACATATATTGTAATAAAATTTGTATTTTAGAAGTTATAAGCTTTTAGTATTTTGAAATTATAAGCATGATTTGATCAGACTGCATTTTTTGGGTGATGTTTTGTATTGTCAAAAACATTTTCCCCTCTGTCATTATTGTAATAAAATTCATATTTTAGAAGTTATAAGCTTTTAATATTTTGAAATTATAAGCTTGGTTTGATCAATTTTACATTACTTCAACATGTGGTTATTAGACATATATTGTAATAAAATTTGTATTTTAGAAGTTATAAGCTTTTAGTATTTTGAAATTATAAGCATGATTTGATCAGACTGCATTTTTTGGGTGATGTTTTGTATTGTCAAAAACATTTTCCCCTCTGTCATTATTGTAATAAAATTCATATTTTAAAAGTTATAAGCTTTTAGTGTTTACACTGAACTCACTGCCATTTTGAATTCTAAGGACTGCCCAAAACCACCGCTGACACATCCAAGAAACATCATATGGATTATTTGATGTCATCCCTTGAATATATCAGCGGTGGTTTTGGGCAGTCCTTCGAATTCAAAATGGTGGAGAGTGCAGTCTAAATCAGCACCAATTTTTCTTTAAATTTATGTCAAAGCTCTTTATATATAGTTGTGCTACAAAGAATGATGTTACAACTTTAAATCATGGATAAATGAATTTATGGATATTAAGTTATTGCACAGACAGGATATTGATATCCTTACATGAATTTAAGAGCCTATAATTTATATTGAAATTAGCAATTTTTTATTTAAATAATAGACTAGTTATTGTCTCTGTATATTGCTGAAAGCACATAATATATAAGTTGACTATACTATTCTTATCTTTAAAGCACATGTGCATTGGCTTAATCGCTAATATTACTATTACATAAAAAAACAGCTCTATATAAAATAATATCTCATGATATTCTTATCATAGTATAATTATTATTTAAGATATTATATTCCTGCATAATTATCTATTGACCTGAATTTTGCACTTATCACTGTTTGATTTCTTAGTTTGTTACAGTTGTATTGCTGATCAATATTATGTTTTTTGGTTTGTTTGTTTTTGTTAGCTAGTGATGATGTATTTGTTTAGTTTGGCAGATTAGGTAAATAGGCTACTGCTATTAGCTCACTTCTTAAGGATGTCTAGCCAAGTATTCACATCCCTTCCCCCTTCCCTGTTCTTAATCAGGAAATTATTCAACTAATCAACTTTATTGAAAAACTAATCTTAGATAAGGCGAGGACATAGTATCCTTTTGCATGTTAGATTTTTTTATTATTATATATTATGAGATCCCATATATAATGAGAGATTTGTGTAGCAGTAATAGCACATCTATTTGCACTGCCATTAATTTGAATTTGAATCTAGATTATGGAAAATGTTTTCAGGTTGCGAAATTTATAATTACACCATCTAATTATCCAATATTGATTGGTAAATAGATATTAACCATTCTTAGCTAGTGAATAAAGCAAGGGTGGAAGAATGTTTAAGTGCTCATCATCCAGAAATTGGGAGTTTGATTAGTGTATTTTCCTTCATTGCACCTTTTTATTTATCTTTTTTATTTTCTTTTTTTGAAAAGTGTGATTTAATAAAACAACCTTTAAATAGACCACTGCAGAACAAAGACTCCTCCAAAAACTCCTATGGATGATCATGAATGAAAAGTTATTTCTTACAGTTAGAATTATTTTTTTCCACTCGTTTTATCTGCTGTTTAAAAATAACTAGATATCCATTTACTGACCAATATTAGATGAATAGCAGAGGTATCTATGATAAGCTACCTGAAATAAAAATCTTTTTAGAATTTGAAAAAAAATTAAGTTTTATCCAGGATTTGAGTTAAGTTTGTGGAGTCATCATATATTTATATGTTAAAGTTTGCTATATATATATATATATTTTTACACTCGTTGAATTTCATTTCCCTACTTTTTTTTTTCTAATAGCACATTAATTAAATGCTGTTGTGCACAATATTCTGTTTAATAGATTTTAAAAAGACCCTCCATCTACCATAAAATATATTTAGTGTATTCGCAATAAATGGAGTTAGTTAATTAGACATTTATTGAATTAATATTAAATCGGTATTAAAAAACAATAGTTTGTTTTGACCTAAATATAAGAAGCATTTGAATAATAGATGTAAAATGCGTGTATTTATTTTTGATAAGAAAAGTAATAACATTTAGTTACATCTGTAAAACGTTTCAAGTGCTAGTGGATAATACTTTCTATTATATATATAGTTGGAAATATAATTTTAAATATTTATCATTCATATGAAATTGAATTTTTTAAAAAAAAAAATATTTCCCAACTTTTAAATCTTATTGATGGCAGTAATTTTTTAACGTAAAAAAAAAAAAAAAAGTAAATAAGAACTTAGTGGTTAGAATAAATAAATACAATTGAAATGTTTATCTGATTTCCATGGTTACTAGTTGCATCACTTTTGATGGCGAACATGAGGAAATCATTCACATTAGCATGAACTATTGTGGAAGAGCGAATTGTGCTCTAAACACTAAGTAGAAGTTCTTGAACATTTATTTTTTCATTTATTAAAAATAAAATGAATTATCAATATTTGGAATTGGGCTTAAAGGATTGGAAAAATCACTGGTAAGAATGAATTATCATCTACAGTTTTTTTTTTTTTTACTTATGAGTATTATATTGTGCGATATATGCATATATTATTAGTGAGCATAGTTTTGTCTGGATTAATATGAATTTGGATTTTTAAAAAGGTTGTAAATACTACTATCATTAATCTCTTCAAGTATAAATCTGCATTTGTAAAATATTTCTACAAGAGATAATATTTAAATGTTTTAAATTTTCAATCATGAAGAAATATATCTGAGATATATGTAAGCAAACATATTTCTCTTTATATCGTATAGATCTGTCATATATACTATGTGAATGAGAATACGGATAGGCAGATGAAGAGATAATAGTAAGAAGGAGAAATGTCTAAAGTGAATAAAGTAATTTAAGTTGTTGTATGGGCTTTAGATACATTTTTATTTTAAGTATTTAAGTTTTGTAAACTCATCTTTTATTTTAATTTAGCAAATGTTTGAACTCATACATTATATTTCATTGTGTATTTGTATAAATAAGTGGAAGTTAGAATAATTTTCGAACTTTTTTGTAAATTCGAAAACATTTTGGAAAATTATTAGTCATATATATATACACAAGGATGTAGGTCATCTAATTGAGGTAATAGTAACAATTGGATATCTGAAATTAAGTAAAAACCTGTAATTTAGCTGCAAAAATAAATAAATTAAAGAGTTAAATTAATAGTGAAATAATTAAAAATCAATTAGTATGAGATAGATCTGTTATCCCAATCTTTTCCATGGATTTTCAACATCTGATATTATTGAGAAACTTTAGGAAAACAAAAATTGGATATATGCTAATTCAAACTTTTTATATAATATTAACTAAAGGTTAATATTTATTATTATTATTTTTGTGACCTTTGAATTTGTATAATCATTATATAGAAATGGGTTAGCCTCTCCTTTTGTATCAGTTATTATTACTGTAAATTACAAGCAATAGGAATGTAATGATCAAAACTTTTAAAAAGATTTGGTATTTAAGATTGAATTTTTAAATATAGCGGCTAGCCTTATTTTAATCCTCTTATAAAAAATTAATATCAGATAATTGTTTTCATTTTAATATCGCTAATGCATCTCCACCCCTCTAAATGATAACTTATCCAACATTATTATTTTATAGGATTATCTATAAATGTTTTCTACTAACGGGAACATTTTTAAAAATTAAATTATCATGTCAAGTTCCTAAAATGAAAATGTCTATGTATGGCTGATTTATTTTTTTTATCTATGAAATAGATATTTTATAAAATTATTTATATTATGCATTAGTGTATATCTTTAATAATGTATGTAATATATATATGTATAATATTTCTTCTATTGTAATTAGATGTTTTTAAATCACTAAACATCACATGATCACTATCTCTTATACTAGCATATAATTGTTATTAAACAAGGCAAAACTCTCCATACAGTAGTGCCACCCTGTGCCAACCAGAGTAATCAATGGATGCCAGAAGGCTTGCGCATAAAATCCCTATCTAGTGCCTACTCATCCAATATCCGCAGACTAGTTTCTGGCTGCTGGAGGGTTGCATTAGATCCTAAGATCTAGGTGCAGTGCTCTCAGATCCAAGGCTACTCACTGATGAAGGCCACAAGCCAGAAACTAGTCTGGGGATATTGGATGAGTAAGCACTAGATAGGGATTTTATGCACAAGCCTTCTGGCATCCATTGATTACTCTGGTTGGCACTACTGTATGGAGAGTTTTGCCTTGTTTAGATGTTTTTACTTATTAAAGACTTTAATGTTAAATATAATCACACATAACATATATTTGTCCACACAAAGCTTATACATAAAAATAAAAAATAAACAAAATGATGTAGTCATAAATAATATATTTAGAAGTTAATAAAAAAAAATTTAATTTTCTATATTTAATTTTTTTTACTCATAATACATACATATATTTGAATACATATTATATGAAGTTAAGCTTCTCTAAAAAAAAAAAAGATAAAAAATATGTATATAAAATTAAATTGTAACATGGACTATATGGATTACTTGAAAGAGTATATGATTCTAATGTATCTATAGTATGAGAGGGTGGTCTGACTTCTGGGCTGATGGATGGTTGTGATAGGATTGAGCTAAGCTGAAAGATTCACTGAAATAAGAATATAATTTGACAATATATGTGTATTATGCATGTTATATTTATAGATACCTGTGCACATATTTATATTTAAAGTGCACATCAAGAGTTTGCTATTATCTATGAACTTATTTGCAATATTGATTGAAACTATAACTGCTGTGGATCCAGTGAGAAGATTGTTTGTTTTTTCAATTATATTACTTGTGATGAATAACTGCATTGTACAAATCAGAAAAAGTTGCCATTTTTCTTTTTTTGTGTGGGTGTGTGTCAATTATTATATCATTGGCTCATTGTAGTTTACATTGAATTACATCTATTTAGAGATAACTCATTCTAAATCTACAGTCTTAAGCAAAGTTATCATCCAAAAGTATCATTTAAGTAGGAAAAAATCAAATATGTAATAGTGCATATGAAAATAATTGCTGTATATACTGTATAGTTATATTTTAAAGAAAACTAAAATTCATCTTTTAAAAGTATAAAATTATATAGACTATTTATTTCAAAACTTCATTTTTTTTTGTAATATCTTATTTAGCATTATTCCTGTTTTCTTAGAAGCCTCAATTAGAAAGAGAATGTCCTAGATACTGTCCTAAAATGTAATAAAATCTGAAAGTAAGATTATTGGACATTTGCTGTCATTCGTGACATCTGTCTACCAGGAGCTAATATGCTGGAAAATATTATGGAAAAAAGATGTATATATAAAAAAAATGTCAGATTGACATTGAATATCCGATCATTTTAATAAAAGAAAATCTATTTAACACAATGAAACTATTTGATGTGGGAGTGAAATTAAAAGCTCTATAATAATCATTCAATTTTCCAATACATGTAAACTAAAAGTGAACAAGGAAACTGACCAAACTGATTGACTATATTTAGAAGCTACATGAAGTCAAGAGCCTTATAATAATGATTCATTTTTCTAATATGCAAGAACTAAAGTAGATCCGGAAACCAGCCAAACTGGATGGTTTAATAAGTTTGAAGTCGAATCAGAACTCCAAATATATGAGCTTGAAATAAAAATTCTAAAAAAGAAAATAAATGTGATTTAAAAAAAAGATATGGGTCCTAAGACTTGGTTAATTCATTTTTTTTTTTATTATACATAATATATAAAATATTATAATTAACCAAAGTCAAATCATATTATATTTCTTTGAATATTGATATTGTTTTTTTTCTATATTTTACAGATGTGCATCAATCATTTTATTACTATTTTATTTCATTTTTGATGTGTTGTGGGTTAGATAAACCTTGGGATTGAGATGGGTAATCATCCGAAATTCGGGCATGGCCGCTTGATGGCATTGATGCTATACAAAATCAATGAAATGTAACATTACCGGGCCACAACTTTTTTTTATATAACATGATTTTTTTTTTTGATTAAAGAAATTTTTATTTCATTTATAACATGATTTCTTTTTTATTAAACAAATTTTTATATTCATTTTCGTTGTTTTTTTAACCTCACATTTTTCTTTATTCAACAAATTTTGGTAATTTAACTTTGTGTTTATTTTTCTGATTTTAAAACTTTTGACTGTTTCATGATGAAAAAACTTGTTTTAACCCCGCCGAAAAAATTAATACAATTATTTGGGACTTGTTTTGACTTTGTTCTACCTTTTTTTTTTTTGGTTGACTAAATTGTTTTTTTTTCTTATTAAATCAAAAGTAACTTTTGTGTTTTTGTGAGCAAAATATTGTTTTGAAACCCCGCCACCCCCCTCCAATAAATAATTGTAACAAAAAGTCAATATTTTTTTTTTTTCAACAACTTTTTTTCACTTTTTACTTTTATTTATATTTCGTTTGAATTACCTTTTTTTTTTTTTGGCTTCTACAATAAACTACCTTTTTGGAGGGTTTCATACTTTGTTATTATTAACAAAAAGTAAACAAAAATATTAATTTATTTTAACCCTGCCGAAAAAATATTATTTGGGACTTATTGTTTTGACTTTGTTCTACCTTTTTTTTTTTGTTTTTGGTTGACTAAATTGTTTTTCTTTTTATTAAATCAAAAGTAACTTTTGTGTTTTTGGGGGGTTAAAAAATTGTTTTGAAACCCCCACCTCCATCCTCGGATAAATAATTATAAAAAAAGTCAATAATTTTTTTTTTAAACAACTTTTTCTCACTTTTTACTTTTATTTATATTTTGTTTGAATTACCTTTTTTTTTTTGGCTTCTACAATAAACTGCTTTTTTGGGGGGGTTTCATACTTTGTTATTATTAACAAAAAGTAAACAAAAATAGTAATTTATTTTAACCCCGCAGAAAAAAGATAATCCAAATACTTTTTGAAATTATTTTTATTTATTATTTTATTGCTGTAATAAAAAAAGTCTGGTATTTGGGAGGACATTATGTGTCTGAAAAAAGGACCCAGCCTCACTTTCTGTACTCAGCAATGCTGAAAAATTTAAAAATTGCGCGTTCTTCTCAGACATTTTATTGGTCTCGTATATTTTCCACGCTGAAACGTGACTTAGTGCGTGAACTTTGTCGAAGGGTGTTCGAACATACCCTTTGTCAATTTTTTACATATTAACATTTTTTTAGGGATGGGTGGGGACCATATGACAATTATTAGTAAATAACATTTAACTATAAATGACATTACTCTATTATGGAGATTTGAAAAGTTGTACTGACTTGCAATTAAAACACCCTCAAGCGATATTGTAATCAGCTATGATAGAACAATACGCATAAATAGTTTTGAAGCACAATACAGGCCATAATATTTTTGTTCAACATCATGTAAACAATGGGTAATAGAATATAAATGTTGTATTAGCCATAAGGCCGGCCACAGAAACGGCATTTTTATGTGTTTTAATACATAAACAATGCCATCAAATGCCCGTGCCCGGATTTCAGATGATTACATTGAGATGTTAGTTAGGTGGGTCAAATATAGTTAAGTACTATAATAAAATAGAATAAAAAAACTATACGAATACCTGAAGATTAGATTGTATAAGTATTATGTATACAGGAGTGATTAAATTATGAATGTATAATAAAGTTAATTTATTAAAAATAGCCTTTAGTCTTTATTCTACAACATTCTCGCATTAATATGTATTTAGTTGCAATACTGAAATACATTTTTTTTTGATTGGAAATAAACAATTACTCATGTTCATTGAATCAATAGAATTTATAACCCTGTAATTTTGATCATATTCACTTGAACCAATTGTGGATAAACATAAGGGTTTAATATCAAAGAAGTGAAAGAGGAGTTTGAATCCATCCTATGAATGTTTATTATAAAGATGGTACCCTAATCTATCATAATGGCAGGTCTATTTTAAGTAAAAATGTCCATTTAATAGAAGTTGTTTAATTGGGTTTCAATCTTATTTAATATAATTTTAAATTTTATATTTTTAATGTTATGAGGAACGGACCGGCCCTTCAAGCAGAGGGGAGAATACCATGACTAGCTCACACTGTCCTTGGGTCCAGCATATTTACTTAACACATAAAATAACTACACTAATTTACTGGTGATGTAGTAACAAGAGAGAAAGAAAAAATAGACAAAATAACAATTAAGGCAAACATTAATATTTAATTATTTACGCACACATATATTTAATATAATACAAAATAACAATAAATTTTACATAAGAAAAATATAAATGACTTTAGGCTATAGCTATAATAGTTCATTAATTAAAGTTCATTTAAAATAAAGAGTGTAGACTGTGATCAGAATATATTTTAAAATATCTTTACCTAGGTTTTTATGATTGTTAGTTTCTAACCGTTTGGCTTTTGGTCTCCATCGATGGTTCCAAGGGATTGTTTTTCATTCATTGTGTTGACAATGGGAGAGAGAGTGGTGGTAACATTTACTTACAATCTAGGCATTGTTCTGGGCATTGGTTCAGGTGAGGTTCAGTTGCTTTTCTTTTTGTTGTGGGTTTTGGGGGGCTTAAGCCCAGCTGAATATCCTAAAGTTGTCTAGCAGTGCATGTTGCTAGATCTGTGACTTTTGCACAGATGTTGACCGCAGTAGTAATTGACTGGCTTACTACTGCATTCCGAATATCTGGCTCTGGTTGTTTGGATTCTGCATTCTGTCCGAACTGATGAATGATCTAGCAAATTGCAGCCTGACATTAGCAATAACATGAACCTGACTAATAAATTGATGACTGGAATAACTTGATCACAAAATGCAAACCAGACTATATAACAATAGAGTGACTATATATATATTTTTCTCCTATTGTTTTAATTTGTATCGTTATTTTTATTTTGATCTTAACTTGAAATGTCTTTTAATCAATTTTACATTTCTTTAATTAATTGATTTTACATTTGCCTTAATCTTAAACCGTTTAGATTCATCTAAATGATCTTGATAAGATAGTTTAGTTTTTTTTAAATTAATACAATTTAATCAGTTTTCAAAGTTTTACAAACATTTTATTTTTATCATATAATACTAAATTATCCATGCACTTTACTACTGTTACACAATGGTTTTTCAATGCAATAAGAAAGAATACATTTTATTTTTACAGACTAAATTTTAGTCCGAATTCACATTGACTTATTTTATACATTATAAAAGTTTTTTTTTACAAAGGGAGAGAGAAAAAAAAGTTTTAACCTTTCTTTAATTCTATTATACATTTCTCCCGCTAAGAAGTTTTATTCTAAAAGAAAAATATGACACAGTATTTTTATTTATTAAATTTTTGTTCTAAAAAAAGAAATCTTTAAGCCACTTATAATTTATTTTTATCTTATTTTTTTAATAAAAATTACAGACTAGTAGCGGTACAATATATATGTATATTAATGTGAAAAAAATACTCATACAAGAGTTTAAATAAAAAATTTAATATTATTTATTGTATCGAGTATACTTTGATGCTTTCATGTCATATTCATGGTTAGTCTGTTATATAGATACATTCTTTACAAACTAACATTTAAACACATATGCAATGATACTGATTTTTTCTATAAAAATAAATAAAGTGATTTTGCATATTGATAATTGTTACAAAAATATAAAAATTGAAATTATATTTACCTAAATTCATTAAATTTATTATAAAAAGCCTTCTCCATTAACAGACATTTTTTTCTTTTTAATATAATTAAAAAAAAAAAAAACGTTCACTAAAATTATTGCAAAAAAAATAAATAAAGTAAAACTATTTTGTGTCATATATATATTGGTAAAATCTGCATAAAATTATCTAAAATCAAATATAAAACATGCATTTTTTAGCACTCAGTTATTTTTTTATATATATTTGTAAACATAGCTAAAACACTAAACAGAAAAAATAAGTTAAAATATTAAGGAAACTTAAAAAATGTGATTTCACTTGAAAGATTAACACATATGTGAAAATTGTAGAAAACAAAAATATAATTATTTATAGGTAATCATTATAATATAAATAATTATTTCTAGCAAAAAGTATAAGATAAAAATTAATTATAAAATTCTTGAAAATAATCCAAAAATAAAAATACAAAAAGTGTTAAAAATATATATATATATATTCATATATTACTAGTATAGCATTTTAAAAAAGATTGGAACATATTATTTTTGCACTAGTAATGTATCATTTATTAATATGTGTATATAATATTGTATTTTGAAAATTTCATTCATTTTATTTTTCCATAATAAAGGATATGTAATCCTTGATAATAACTATAAATTATGATCAAAATGTAATTTTCTTGACATTTTTATTTTACATAAGTATAGAATACATTTTACATAAACACAAGCATATAAGTTGTCATTGAACATATGTGTTATATAATAAATATAATCCTTTTGAATTTTAATTATGTACTCACAATTTTGTTTTTTGCATTTTTTATATATATGTACCTTTTTATTGATTTTTAAATTTAATTTTTAATTTATCTACAAATATATGTAAGCAAATGGAAGTGTATACATATAAAGATGCATGAAAATAATAAAAAATAATAAACTAACTAGATATCAAGAAAATGTGTCACACAGGAAATTAATAACAAACAACAAAATTTACAATAAGGGATTATCAATGGTAACTAAAATGAATTTAGCACTGAACTTCACAACAAAGTATTAACAGCAATATTGATCACTCAACACACAAACAAATCAAACTATATTTATTTATATATGCATTACTATTGGGTCAAACTCTGATTCCGCAGTCTATTGCTCAAATCTGGCTGTGTACAAATTTAACAAGTGTGTATACTCACAGTTCATTCTGTGTTTTTTTCTATATAGCCCATAGGTGTAAAAAGAACAAAATAAGATCTGTGCGATCTGTTTTAGTCGCTAGCCGGCTATTGATACTTTCAGAAGTACGGTCTCTGGGATTGCTTTCCTCAGTGTACGAACTGCCTGTTGCTTCCTGGATTGTTTCTCATTGGCTTCTTTCAGCTCTGTTCCAACTCCAGTTGGCTCCAAAAAATCAGTACTAGCAGTTCACAGTTTGTAATGACTAAACAAGCAAATTTGCAAAAGCAAAAAACTCTGCATTTTTCTGTACATGATATTTGTAGCTCTTGCTGATTTTCCTTGGGTGTTCCAGTTTTAATTCTTGATCACTATTTTATTCCCTCAGATATTAATCAGTCCGTTTCCCCATCTGGTATTTTCAATTAGTCTTTTTCAACTTTGATTGTGTCACACAAATAATTCTCATTAGTAAATCTCTCTTATCATTTATTAAACAGGATTTTTTATTATTTGTTTTACACAACTAATTTTTATTGTTTATTTTAACTAAATATTTTTTGTCATTTATATTAAATTCGTTTAATTTTCTTTCAATACAGGCTAATTAATTTTAATCTCATTAACTTCATCTGTTAGCCATCTATTAAATCATATTTTTCGAAATATATTTTTTTTTGCCTTTTTTTTCTTTTTCTAGAGTAATGAATACATTGCTTACTTCTATAATTACTGGGTTTAAATTTAAAAATTAGTACGAAACATATCTTAACTAAAGGAAATATAATTAATAAAACAAAATACAATTGTTTACCCACACAGTTATATTAATAATTCAATCAGAGAACTCATTTTCATCAGAAAATGAAAATCAGTGCTCTGTTTGAAATATTAAAACAACTGTGTGAACACACTATTTTGGTTTTTATTCATTAATAGATAAAAATTTACATATACTATATATCTATTTACTATTACTACCATTAACATTAATTTTACTTCAATATAAGAGCATTTAATAATCTTTATAATTTATTAGTATAATTTTTAGATATACAGTATATTTATAATACATTCCTTTCCCTTTTGTCTTATCTAATAGTCTATATAAAGTCATTTCCTTTTAGAAAACTTATTTAATAATTTTGTGTATACTCTTCTGAATTCCTTAGGACAGTGATGAGTGTTGCAGACCAGAGAATTAAAGATTCTTGCGTCAATTCCCAGTGGAAGAAACAATAAAAAACTTGGTTTGGTGTTAAAATGACATTTAATCTCCTGAACAATTAATTTTATAATTATTATTTTGTTGCTACTTAGTTTACTGTAAAACAACAACAACGCATATTTCAAAAAGATGAAAAAAAATTTATATCACATTGAAAAGCTTGTAAAAAAAAGTGATACAATTAAACAATATATATACAGTACATCCTGAGCCGTTTATATTTCAAGAAAATACAATAGTGTTTGACAGTGATGTTAAAATCTTTATGAGACACACTAAAATTAGTTAATAATTATTTATGATAAATAATTGCGTTCAAAATTAAATCTTGAATCATTCTTTGAAAAAAAGTTTGATTTTTTTTAAAGATAATGAATAAAAAATCAGTGTGAAACATTTTATACATATAATTGACAAAATAATTAGTTTCATTGAACTAGTAAATCGAATATAATATAATTAATGGTTTGAATACTGATGCTCTTCTTATCCTATAAGCGAAATACTTTGCATTGTTGCCATGGAACTATTTTTTAATTGTTTTCTTTTTGTTCAAAGAAAATGATGATCATTATGCATTTCAAGATAAATTCGTTTTTAATATTCTTTATTACTTGATAAGAATGTATCAATAAACATAAATGTATATGAATGTATTTAATATATAATATATGTTGTATGAATGAAATAAATATGTGTAATATATGTATATTATTATTGTAGGGCCAGGCTTTATGAATTATTTGGTCTTATAGAAAAAGAATTTGAAAGTTTATATGCTGAAAATTTGGCATGTAAGTATATTTTATTTTTAAAGTAGTTTAATTTATTTATATTTAAATATAAAAAAAGAATCTTCTAAAGTTTTAGTTGTATTTTTATGTTGGACTAGGATGGTTAGAGTGTTACCTTAAAATTCAAAACTCAAGAATCTAAGGACACAGGTTCGAATCCCATGCTAGTACTGTCACTGGTCAGGTCAGCAACACCTGAAGAAGAGGGGAGACTAAACGTTGTGCATATATTAACTTGTTTGATGTGCTATTACTAACAGTTGAATGTATTTGGAATATTTAAATAAAATTAATTTTTTCTAAAGACATTCAATACATATATTAATTAGATGATGGAAATAGTCCAACATAAAAATACAACTAGAACACTATCATCACAAACCTTCTGGAAAACACTGTTAAAGTTTTACTTTATATTGAGTATTAAAATGTTTATTTAGCATTTCTGATTCATAAATATTGTACTAATGTCACCAATTGCAATCCACAAGCATCTGAAAACGCTTGATTTATATAATTCAGAGATAGACAGATGGAAAATTATTCAACCTCCTGAGCAGAAACTATCCTTTTTATCATATCATTATTATTATCAGGAATAAAAAGTGTATATTCTTTAAAGTAAATAAATTAATACAAAAAGTTTATTTTATTATCAACTATTTATTCTATATGTTAAGAGATTTTAATTTTTTGGGTAGTGGGATGATGGTGATATTTTCATTATTTTTTTCTACTGTTGTAATCTTTTGAATGAAAATATAAATTCAGTTTTCTATAATCCCATGGGACAGACAAACATGGCTGAGAGATCTCATCTTTTATTTGTATAGATCTGCTCTTGGTATAGTACTATTTGATTTACTACTTATACTGATTAAAATAGTGGATTGCGTTTCTGAGTGTTAAAAAATAATCAAATCGTCCTTTATCAGTTAGAAGATTCATTTAAAATAATTGTGTGTGTGCATGTGTGATTTAGTTGTGAAGTTATTTTTTTTCTTTTTAATTTATTTCAAAATTAGTGAATTATGTTTAAAAATTTGTAATGAATCTGATGTAACATTTGTGATTGGGAGTTTTTTAATAAGCTGCATCATTTATTAAACTTGCATTAATTGGATAGTCACACTAGACAACCCTTTGCTGTTTGTTGCATTGATATTTTTGCTATATTTATCTAAAGAAAGCACATATAACAACTCACTATTTAATATATTGCTTATAATATGTAGTTAAGAATTGTATTACTCTATAGATTTCTTTTTTTTTTTTTACTTTTATGCAAACTCAGATTTAAAGACTGTGTACTAAGATGATATATATTATTGAACTCTTAAATTATATAATTATTAGAAACAAGAAGATATAGTTCAAATGATGGTGGAATTGCTATCCTGCAGATAATTCATAATAATTTTAAGCAAATGATTTGAAGTGAAGGAGGCCTTGAAAAGTAATAGAATTTGTTTTAAGTAGATGGCATAAAATATATTTTTCAAGTAGTTTAAGCACAATGCCTATATTTATAGAAGTATATATAGCTAGAATAAATTATTTTGAGATTGGCAAGCAACATCAAGCTATTCTAGCAGTGGTCAAGATTACCACTAGTTAGACAATTTGACTTTATCAACAGTACATTGTAAGAAGCAAAAAAAAAAAAAAAAACAAAGACAGGCAAAATAAATCATTAAAAAGATGTTTTGAAAAGATTATATAAACCATTTTTATGAAATACAAATATATGAATGAAATATTACCCGGATACATCCATGTATAATTTATTTAAAATATATATATATAAACCAATGTTTTGAGCAGGTCACTGGTCATCAACTTGGTAACAAATGTAAGATAGTGGTAGAGGCACTGTAAATACTTATATATAACAATATTGAATGTTCTATTAATGGAAAATAGGAATAATAATTATGAGAAATTAGTTAGATTAATAACTTTTTTAAACAAAATTTCCGACTAGAAGGTAAATTGCATGTATCATCACATTTGTTGATACATTCTGGCTTTTTAAAGATCTTGATGATTTCTCTGATCTGACTATACTTTCACAAGTCAGTTCAAGATAAATATTACATTAAAGCAACAAGTTATATTGCACTAAGCTATAATAAGACTAATACTAATATTAATTAAGATTAATTCTACTTCGCAAACTAATTGAATACTAGCAACCTAATTGAATACTAGGTTCGAAATGGTTAATTTTTTTGACTAACCCTATAAGTAGCACACTACTCAAGCTAATTCAGAACACATAATGCATGAAAATAAATATTATATTGGATCCATTCTCAATAGGATGCGTAGTATCCTATAAGTAGGACACTACTCAAGCTAATTCAGAACACATAATGCATGAAAATAAATGTTATATTGGATCCATTCCCAATAGGATACATAGTATAGGTTTCTTCAAAACTAGTAATTTTTTTATACACTTTAACTAAGTATATCTGTATATCTTGGAATAATATATATATATATATAATCATGAATAGAAATGAGAAGATATTATCTATTATATAGAGATAAACTTTAACTTTTGATGTTACAAGAAATTATCAATTACTACTAATTAACAATTCTTACGATTAAGCTAGTTTTTTTTATAAATCTATAATAGCTTTTGTGACTACTTTGGTATTAGAGCTGCGACGTTGACAATGACTCTTGAAACGACGCTCAACTTTCACAATGACTCTTGCAATGACAATCGACGCTGGGGATATAAGTCTCCTATTTCCCCAGCATCGATCATCATTCCAAGAATCATTGTGAATGTCGATTGTCATTCCAAGAGTCGTGAATGTTGATCATCATTCCAAGAGTTGTTGTCAACGTCACAGCTCTAATACCTGATCACATTCGTATCAATCTGCTGGCAATGTTGTGATGTCACCAAAATGACATGTACATGACTTCCTTGAAAAACAAAAAAGGTTGTGCCGTAGCTGAATTCTAAAAAATAGTAACACATAATCCAATGGAATTCAAAGAAACATTGCAAGATTTTTAACAAGAAATGTAGTATATATTCAGTAGATGATTATTGAGAAATTACGGTACTATTGTACAAAATTTGTAAAAAAAAACACGAAATAAATCTAAAAATCACATGATCGCTATTTCTTATGCTAGCACATAACTGTTATTAAAACAGCCAAAACTCTTCATACAGTAGTGCCACTCCCTCCCCTCCTTTTTAAATATTCTTAATTCAGCTTTATATATGCTAGTTTTTCTGATGGCATCACATATATTTCTGTTACTAAAAACACATGGTTTCCATCAATTAAGGCTTCTGGACAAAATCTTTTTAAAATTTGACAATTTTCTTATAAAATTTATCATTTAGTATAGTACAAAAATGCTCTGAAATCTATCATTTTAATAGCATCCCCCCTTCTCATGTCTGAAATTGACCTTTATCTTTCTCTCAGGACTGTGAATAATCTGGACAAAATATTTTCAAAATTGACAATTTTCTTATAAAATTTATCATTTAGTATAGTCCAAAAATGCTCTGAATTATATCATTTTAATAGCACCCTCCTTCTCATGTCTGAAATTGACCTTTATCTTTCAGGTCTGTGAATATCAGCTGGACATTCTTGTGAAACACTTTCATATAAAACAAGAATAACTGTTCTTAAATAATGTAACTTTTTTATACAGAAACTACAAAATTATTTAAATACAACTTAAGTTTATATCTGTAAATACACACATACTCACATATATTCAGACATAAAACCTGCTTATTAAAAAAAATAATCTAAATGATCAAAAAAACTACAGATTATTAATATTAGTATTAATATTTACAAAATAAATCAGTAAGGTAAGTATTAGAATCAAAGTATTATTAAAGAAAGAATATTAGAATCTATTAAGTATAAATTAACTTTAAAGAAGGTTAATAAGCAAAATTGGAAAAATAATTTATTGAGTTTGTGTCTACAGACAACTACTTATATGTGTTTTTCTGAAGGTTTGTGATGATGGTGTTCTAGCTGTATTTTTATATTGGACCATCAACTAATATGTATGTTGAATGTCTTTAGAAAAGTTTAATTTTATTTAAATATTCTAAATACATTCAACTGTTAGTAATATCACAGCAAACAGTAATATTACTAACAGTTGGTGCATATACTAACCTGTTTGCTGTGATATTACTAACAGTTGAATGTATTTGGAATATTTAAATAAAATTAAACTTTTCTAAAGACATTCAACACACATATTAGATGATGGAAATAGTCCAATATAAAAATACAACTATTTATGTGCTTTAAAATTCTAACTTTTAAGTACAACTATTAAACCATTCAAAGTATATATTATCCCTTTTACTAATACAAAGTTAAATAGAGAGGGAAACACATGTTTCTCCCACATTTTGAGATATTTGGGGTTTGTTATGTAGGGTTTGATATATATACACACACATCTTTTGATCTCTCTTCACTTTTTTTTTTAAAAATATTTAATTCTATCTGTAGCAAACTTTGCTTTTGAAATACTTCAGCATCTTATCTACTTGTCATTATATTCTGTCATCACATATGAAAGTGATCAATATTGTACTTATTTTGAAGATCTGTAATATATTCTGTGAACAGTGTCTGCCTTTTCCATGGAAACCATGACTATTTTCACTTATACTTTTTTGTGAAGTCTGTTAACATTTATTTAATATGTCTAATTTAATGATCACATGATCACCATTTCTTATACTTGCTCGTAACTTATTAAAGCAGGCAAAACTCTCTATATAGTAGTGCCACTCAGTGCAAAACAGAGTAATCAATGGATGTCAGAAGGCTTGTGCATAAAATCCCTATCTAGTGGCTACTTATCTAATATCACCAGACTAGTTTCTGGATTGTGGCCTTTTTCAATGAGAAGCCTTGGATCTGAGAGCACTGCACTTAGATCTTAGGATCTAATGCAACCTTCCAGCAGTTATCTTTTATCTCTACTTAACTACAAAACATTGAGAATAAAATTGAAAACAATAATATTTTCAATTTAAGCTCATAGCTTATATAGTCATATAGGTTTGAACTCAGTTCAGTACCAACCATAGCCACCATTATCCTATTAGGCAGGATTGGTATTAAACCACTAAACATCACATGGTCACTATTTCTTATGCTTGCTCATAACTGTTTTTAAAACAGGCAAAATTCTCCATACAGTAGTGCTACGCAGTGCAAGACAGAAGGCTTATTCATAAAATCCCTATGTAGTCCCCAGACTAGTTTCTGGCTTATGGCCTTCATCAGTGAGGAGCCTTGGATCTGAGAGCACTGTACCTAGATCTTAGGATCTAATGCAACCCTCCAGCAGCCACCTTTTATCTCTACTTAACTACAAACAATAAGAAAAAATTTAAACACAATAACATTTTCAATCTAAGCTCATTACTTTATATAGTCATATAGGTCTTTGGTTTTTTAATAATCATAGCTACCAATAGCACCACTATCCTATTAAGCAGGATTGGTATTAATCCACTAAACATCACATGATCAACATTTCTTATGCTTTCTCATAACTGTTATTAAAACAGGCAAAAGCTCTCCATACAGTAGTCCCAGTCAGTGCAAGACAGAAGGCTTGTGCATAAAATCTCTATCTAGTGCCTATTCATCCAATAGCCCCAGACTAGTTTGGGGCATATTGGATGAGTAGAGACTAGATAGGGGATATTGGATGAGTAAGGACTAGATAGGGATTTTATGCACAAGCTTTCTGGCATTCATTGATTATGCTGTTTTGCACTGAGTGGCGCTACTGTATGGAGAGTTTTGCCTGTTTTAATCTAATTTAATGAATTTGTGACTTTTCTATATTAGATTTGATGGTATTATAACCAGCAAGTTGAAATGTTTTTGCCTTTGTATTTTGAGAATCTTTTTTAATATCCATATTATCTTGATTTAGAATTCTAAATTCACATTTATAAAATAAATTTACAGAATAGTGGCTATATATTCTAACCTCCCCTCGTGCATTCTCACCCCAAAATATACTGTTTATTACGAATATTACGGGTTCTAGCTCAATTAACAAATAAATAAATGAAATATTCAGCATTAATTAAAATGATTACTAGCTCTAATTTTAAAATACAAATACGGTTCAATTTTAAAATGAATTAAACAAATATTTACTATTTTCATGAGACATGGAGTGACAATACAGGGAACGAGATAGACTACATTGAGCCATTATCCACACGATACTACCTCAATGGCATAAGAACACTATTCCCCCTTTTTACTATACCAAATAACTAACTCATAGTATTCTTACGACTTTCTGAGCTCTATTCACTACGATTAAAATAATAATCATATCTTAATCTTCTTTATAACAAGAATCTAGCTCAATTAAATAAAATGAAGTAAAATAAAATAAAATCTCAGGTTCATAAATTGTATTCTAACTGATTTAAAATTATGGTAGTAAAATATGAAAAGGGAATTTTATGTCATAATCTACTACACAGCAACTAATAATAATAAAAAATAATAATAACAATAATAATATAATATAATCTTATTTCTTCCTAAAATGAAATAAATAAATACGTACGTGGTAGTATTTTAATAATCTGACAACAGAATACGTGTGGCAACATTAGCATATAATTTAATGTAATATTGTGGCAACCGACTTATGACCAATAAATAATATAAAATTATGATCTTTTAATTTTAACATACCAATAAATTCTCAAAATTCTTATAACACTTTTATGTTTACCTTTTGTGCAAAATTTATATGTCTGTTTCAATTATAAATGTATCGTGATTTCATGCATCCATGTGGAGAAATAACAACTCGGACACAAAACTTTAAAACAAATTTAAAACAAAGTTTATTAACAACATAAATAAATTAATATTTTTACACTATATACATTTATATCCCTTACTTTCATATCTCAACTTAGTTTATTAATTTATAAAATGAAATCAAAATATTATTTACTTTTCCTAGTTAAATCTTATTTTTTTAAACACTTAAGAAAATACAGTATTATTACTTGATTTATTATTATGGTTAGCTTATTACAAAATGCATTTCTTATATGATTATCACAAACACTTTTCATCCCTAATATTATTAAAATTACATTTTTTTTTTTACAAAAATTTACATTCGTAATAAAATTCTACAAAATAACAAAATTTAGTTTCATATTGGTTGTATGGAATCTTACAAAGTCAAAACACTATTCTACATTCGGTATTAGGTTTTTATTATTCATTATCCGATGTTTATTAATCCTAATATTCTCATTCAAGCCTTACTTCGGATGATATAATTACAACTATTAATATACCATGCACAAGCATATGTTTATTATACCTTATTGAATTTTCTCTTGATAAATATGCAATACTCATTCCCTCCAACATTAATATTTAAAAAAAAAAAAAAAATTCAAATTTTATTATCACTTTTAAAATACTTGGTTTAGGTTTCTTTTCAAAATCTTATATTCATTTCTGAATTAATTTTACAATGTATTATATGATTCTTTCTCTCTTTATGATATTTTGGACTTTCAATTTTAAAGTTACACAATTCTATACATTCAAGCAAATAAACTATTCTTACATAAACGATAACATATCTTCAGTTCTATTTTATTCATTATTTCTTTGAAAATATCTTTCTGACCGATGCAGATTCATGAAATAAGGATAGCGAAGATAGATGCATAGGATCAAAATACAACTAGAATATTACTCGTCATATACCTTGACAATCATGGCACAGTGAATTAAAAGTCACTATAGAGGAGTGACCTTTACCTGTCTACCAACCTCTATCATAGGAACGATGCTAAAGCTATTTCTTCAGCTTTATTCTAACATCCAAAGTTTAAAGATATGCAAAAACACTGTCCAAACTATATGTGTTTAGTTATAGGGCCTAGTTAACTATACTGAATTCACACAAAACTAAATATGATCCAAATCCTTTATTTTTCCTATTTCTTAAAAAAAAACATCATCTTGGTTTCCTCTCCACTAGTACTTCCAAGTCACTATCCGATCTTATTTCTCAAGATTTTTTCTATACTGTACATCGACAAATACATATCTGCATTACTAACAATAATAAAATTCATTGACATTTTAAAACTATTCCACTGTTCTATAAGAAAATCTTTTTACTACTTTCCTCCGTATATTTAATCATATACAAATTATTTAAATATCTGAATACTTTATCACATGAAAGTTCAAAAGAATCACACAATTGTTCTGTTAAATTATATTATTAATATACTTTAAATAAATTGTTGCATGCATATTCCGAATTACCCCTATCTCATTATATGTTAAAATGTTGCATAAAATGTGTACATATAATTAAGACTTTCACACTTCATTCTTAGGTCAATAGATGATCTAAAAAAAAAAAACATTATGCATTATAAATAACTATTAAAATTACCTAAACGACCCTTATCTCCTCAATCGCGTTTCGTAGGCTTCACCATCCATTTGATCCTTGTAGATATAAGATTCACATCCATACACTTTATTTTAAACACTATTTCTATAATTTTATCAAGCTATTATATTTAAATTTTAATATTACTAAATTTATGTTTTATGTTTTCCCTAATCTCACATAACATTTTATATTTTAAAATAAATTAGTAAAAAATATTCAAACTATATTTACTGTACTCCTTCATCAAATTTTCCTGAAAACCGTTCATACTAAAGCCAAAAAAAAATTGTTTATCATTTCTTTTCCATTCACTTAATGTTCCTCTCCCTGCTTGTTCAATTTTAAGGTAAAACAAATATTACTTCGTTCAATAAATATTCATGAATGATAATCCTTGGTTTTTATAATATTTAATACAATTATTAATTATGATATTAGTTAATCCCATAAAGAAAACTTCTAAATATTCTCTTCTAATATTTCTTGCTAATATTTTCTCCCGCGCGACTTTTACGATGCATCTTCTCAATACTTTGATTTAAATATTCAATAAAACTTTTCTGTTTCCATGGATTCATTTCATTAAGTAAATTAGATTTATATTTTCCAAATCTTTATCTTTATTAAGCATTTCTCTAATGAACACTTTATAATATTTTTAATTCTTCTTAGAGAAAGTTTTTCTGTTCCTTTTTCATAAAACACAATAGCTCTTTCATATTATTATTCTGTAACTTTTTTCCTTCTTTTAAAATTCTGGTACTATATACTTTGTAATGTTTCCTTTAAAAAGCAAACATTCTTTCTCCATTATAACTTCTACATAATTTTTCCTTTTATGATATACGCATCTTAATTTTTCCATAGAGAAGAATAAAAAAAAACAACTTCGGAGTAGCCTTTTAAAATTGTGCGTCATAATTTTTCCTGACGGCAAATAACTTTTCTTTTAAGTTTTCTGTATAATGTCCAAATTATATTTATCTGAGTTCTAATGATTTTCTGGTTGATCACAAATAAACTGTATTCAAGGGACTTTACAATTATTTTTACTTTATCAAAACTTCTATATACTGTTTTCTGTAGTATTTCCATTTTTACTGCAAGGTTTCGGCTAAACTTAAATAAAATATCCTGGTAAGAAAACTTTTAAACTAGCCTTTCATTTAAAGGTAGTTCAAAATATTATATTTTAAAAAACTTTTAAAATAAATATAAAATTTTAAAATTATATCACTTTTCTAGCTTACGATCTTATACAGCTAAAAAATATGTTACTCCTTCCTTTACTTACACATTACTTTCCTCCGTATATTTAATCATATACAAACTATTTATAGCTGTATTATTTTATATGGCCAGCTTTTACAACCATAAGCAAGGATATAATTAAGCTTTATTTAACTGTTTTCTTAAAATAATCCATTACACTTTTACATACCAGGTATTTTTCAGCCTTAAATTGTACTATAAAATCTAATCGATCATACAATTATCAATATATTACACAAACGTATTTTAAAATTTAAAATTTTTTTAGCAATTGACCATTCTACCTTATTATGACCTATAGATAAGGGCACATAGCTAATTTTATTGTAATGGTTATGTCAGTATAACAAAATATCTTTTTTTAAAGAATTTATTAAATGCTGCAGCACTTCATTGAAGTTAATATTATACTTCAACATTGATTATGCCTTTCTGTCTAAAATACAAGATATTTTAAATGATTTATATTCTTAAGTTCGTAACAGAAAAGCTGCTGGGGATTATTCTTTTATCATTGACTATTAAAGAATTTAAAATTTTTAATATTAAGTACTAAACCAAATTCTTTATAGATTGCATTCAAAACATAAGAACATTCTATAGATCTTTTTCTAAATTGACAAAAATATCATAATCATCTGCCTACTATAAATCTAGAAGCTAAAAAGATGAAATTCTTGTTTTGACCTTTAATCAATTCAAATGAAAAACTTGATTGTCAAGTCATGCAACTCCTTATAAACTGTTGGAAGATTACTGTCATAGAAATGGAAAATAATATTAGGGCAATTACACATCCTTGTTTAATGCCAGCTTTATTTCATGTCTGATTTTTTACTGGCAGATATTTTCTTACACCCCATTATGCATTTTTTATATAGTACAATAAACTTTAAATTCAGTTATTGCTATGAATTGTTTGATTGAATCAATTGTCTTTGCATTTCCAGTAGCTTCTACTACTTATATTTTCTCTAAAACAAACAACAATAATAAAAAATTGTATACAAAACAAAATTTTAATTTTTTTGTTCATCATATTTAGTGACATGATTCATATTCTTGAAATTATAATAATCAACCTAATATCACTTAAATATTGTATTTTTGCATTTTATTTATTATCAATTTTCAACAATCTATTTACAGGAAGTGAGTTCATATATATAATGTTTATATAGAAATTACACAATTAAAGTATAGTGAGTATTTTTTTTCTGTATTAAAAAGTGTTAATAGCATTGCTTTAAAGTTTATTTTATTTAAATTCTTCATAGGTGTTTTCGAAAATAATTAAAATATTCATAGCCATAAAAGAATGCTTCTCGTGATTTTTGTTTTAATTCTTAAAAATTATCATTGAGATAGTGCCAGAAATCTTGTTAAGAAGAAAAAAAAATATTTTTTAAGCACTTTTTCTTTAATTTTTAGAAGCTTATTATTGAATGATATGAAGAATCACTTCAAGCAGGTTTTTGATCCTAAATGATGTTATTTTTACATTAATTATTAAAAGGAATTTTAAAAACAATACAAGTATAGTATTGAAGCCGAGAACTACATTCTTATCAGAAAAAAAAAATTGACATTTTTATGCAGCTTTGATAATCAAAAATGGAGATTAGAAGACCCAGTGCTACTTAGTGCAGTAATAAAAGAAATGAAAACTACAATTCTCTATCAAGATATTAGGGATGACAGAACCCTGAATGATTTTTTAATTTAAGCTTTTTAAATACAGCATTATCAAGAATTCAGATAGTGACAGAAATAATTTTCACATATTTATTACTTAGCTTCTAATTTTAATTTGCAAAATACTTCTTATAAAACTGCTTAAATTTTTTTTATGATATAGAATCCCATCACACACTTTTAGCAATATTAGTCTTCTTAAAGTCAACTTGTAATATAATCCCAGATATTGCAATTTGATATCCTGGGTCTATATCTTGATAACGTAAAGCCTCAATCGCTTACAGAAACAAATGTCTTTTTATAAAGTGCCAATCAAAGCGTAATGGCAATTCATATTCATTGTTTGTGTTCCATCATTAAATCTAGCTTGTTCTGTTGGTAAAGATCACTGTAGACGAGCTGTAATTATTGTAGTAAAGATTTTGTATAGAACTGATAAAAGACAAATCTATAATTTCTTATATTTTCTTTATTACTTTTTTATCAATATTACTATTCTTCCAATCATCTAATACATTTTTATCATCTAAATATTTGGTATATAGTTTTGCCACCAATTTTCCTATATCTTTCTGTGCTTCTTTTAAGATATCAATAATAATTACATCATTTTCTGGACCTTTTTTCTTCTTTATCAAATTGATTGCATGTCTCACTTCTTCATAGTAATTATAATGGTTATTTTGTTTTTTTCTTCTTTATTGCTATATATCTTTTTGTAGAACAATTCCACACAATTCATATTATTTCTTATTTTTGTTATAGTTCCATTTTTTCTTCTTACTAGTGAAATAATTTATATTCCAATACCAAGATGTATACTTGAGGAATCGTTCCATTATTATTATATATACATAATCATTTTTTTTTACATACTCATATGTATATTTTTTAGTTTTTTTATAATTATTTTTATTTATGATTGTATATGTGCATATATATATAGTAATGGTAAATGGTTTTGAACCAATAACCAAGAATATACAAATAACCAAGAATATACAAATGGCAAGATTTTGATTCAAATAAATATTTATATGGTGAAAGTTGAAAGGTTAATAAAGTTCAAATGAAATTCAATTCAATTTGAGAGGACTTGTACTTAGGTTGATCACATTGGTTATTTGTATATTCAGTTTCAATAAATAAAATAAATAACAATAAAAAATGAAACTTTAAGGTGCCAAATCTTCTGCCTAGAGTTTACTTTTGAAAAACTTATTAACTTTTGATCATCATCATTTACAAATTATTATTGCCACCCCTGCTGCATGATATCTCAAGATTGTAAATATTATTAGCATATTGGATGTTAAAAGCACAATGTTTGGATTGAGTCCATAAATAAAAATTGTTGCACACATAAATGACAGCAATAAAAGATATTTCCAATTTGAGTTCATGTCTAAGGTCCCATAATATCTATAATGATAAGATCCCCTCGCATGAAACATCCAAACAGTCACAAACCATAGCCCTCTGCAGACATTGCTCCTCTAATTTACAGGTTGTCATCATTAATTCCTCCAAAGATGGCAGTTCCTCCCCTGAAGCATTGGTGATGATAGAAAGGAACCATAGCAATAATGGTGATGTTATGCAGGGTATAGTATCTGTAGATCTTGGGTAGTTTTTATGGCACTATCAAGGCAGGCATTGACTGGTTTTGGCAAACGTCGAGTGCTAGATCCAGCTGCATTCTCTGAGTACTCCTACTGATATGGCCCTTTGCTACCCAGCCACACATTGCAGATAGTTCCCTTCCAGATAAATTGTCATATTAGATTGTTATAACTGGAATATTGAAAAATACTTCAAAAACAGTTATTTAAGATACGGTCATCTAAGTAGTGCTGGAAAATAGCTTCAACTAGGGGTCCCTCTCCTCGGCACTAGATCACTGCAACACAACTTCCCAAGTTGAGTCCTCAAATAAACCAAAGTAGTCTGGATGGACTGGATTGAACTGGAATTTCCCGTACCTGTCTCAACCATTTATATTCATTTGTTGCTGCTCAACAACATATCTTTCCAAACAGTGAACTTGTCACTAGCTAGACACAAGATTTGACCTATTTCCCCAGAACACATTTTTGGACAACATCCTCTTCATTCTTCCACAACATGTGGAAGCCAACTCCACAGATATCATATCATGATTTGACACAAATGAATGAATGGAAAAAAAAAAGCTTCTTTTCTCTCTCTTTCCCCATTTACACCCAGGTAGCAACTTAGGAAGAAAGAAAAATCATTGCTGATATTCAAATTTTAAATGATAACCCATAAAATATTACCAAATTGCAAAATTTTAGCAGCATTCCCAGATTTTCCTCTGAAATTTATCATAAAAATTTGGTAAATCTTATTCAAAACTCCATTCAAAAAAGGCAAATATAAAAGGTACAAAATGCTTCAGAACCTTATAAACCATGCAATTTGAACCTTTTGCTCTCATCAAAACAAATTCTCCCTCCTCTCCCACAGTGCAGTTCATCTTCAGATCTCTCATGCATTACAAAGCAAATATTCAATAATATGATCAAATGCATAAACATATCCTTCCTTTAATCCTCTAGAAAGCACATATACATGTGCAATGGCAGTTTATACTCTTTTTTCATACAATCCTGCAATATAACTAATCTGAGCTGTGATGAGTTTTATTTTAGTCACAATACATATATATATGAGATAGGTATATATGTACATACACATTTTTTAATGACAGAAATTACATTATTGTTTAAAAACATGAAGTTGTTAAAACAACTGTTATTATTTACTTTTTTATTTATTTAATATGTTATTATCTTATTCTTGATTTTTAATGCTATTTACTTTAGTGCAAGATAAAGTTGAAACTCTAAATGATCGCTTGGAAACATATTTGACCAGTGATAAACCTGCCATTGAACAGCTTCTAGAATCAGTTGATTCTGGAAATATTAAAGCAAGTGCCAAAAATAAATGTAAGTTTTAAATTAGTTACAATTTATTATTTGCATTGTATTAAGTAAAATACTTTTATTCAAATTATATATAATAAAAGTTACGTGGATTTTGTTATTGAATTTTGTTATTGAACGACAAAATTACCAAGAAAGGTTCTTACAAAAATTAGTTGCTTTTTCTGTTAAATATTTTTTTTGTACATTATCTTTTTCCTATTTCCAAATTTTTGATCATTTGCAAAGTTTGAAAGTATGTGAGTGCCTAGTAATTTTAAAGACTTTCATTTTATAGAAAGATTTTTTTTAGTTGTTAGCATTTTTTTTTTCCAGTAAGAAAATAATACATTTGCATTACAAACTTTTTGTTAAATGTGTGTTTTTTTCCCCTTAAGAAATATTTCAGAATTAAAAATAAATGGATTTTTAGATTAAGAAACAAAAAATTCAAATTGTATACAAAATTCATGTACTAAATGCAAAAATTGTTGCAGAGAAATTGACAGACATTAGGAAATTGAGATATTTCCTAAATCAAGCTGAACTTTGTACTCAACTCATTGTTGTCAAACATTTCCTTGCAAGCTTTCAATAAATGAATATAACTTTTTTACTATTACTGAAAGAAAAGTGAAAGGGGTATACTGAAAGCAGTCATTTTAATTGTAAGCTCCAGTTTTAGTTGCATTTAGCTTTAATGTCCTTATTTTCACAGATAGGTTTAAAGCAAAAATTGAAAGAAACTTTACAGGTTTAAGAACCCAAGTTTTCTTTATCATTAAAGATATTCTGTGCCGAAATTCATTTCTTAAATGAAATCAGAACTCTATTAACCGAGTTAAGCATTCCCTCTCTCTGAAAACCATTATATAAAATTCACTTATTTTTTATTTCTTATTATCAAATCATTTCTTCCAGCCTTAATTTATTTATCTTTATATTTTTGTTTCATTTAAATAAAAGATATTTTATTAATTCTTCTATTCTATTTTTATATACCCACTTTTCATTATGCAAGACTTAAATAGAAAATCTCTTTACTTCTTTTATTGTCACTACCTTTAAATATCTTATACAATCCATTCCAATTTATCTTCAATTAACATCCAGAAATAAATAAATATTCAACACTCTCCCTTTCTTTGCTACACAAATTACTATATAGTTCCTTATTTAACTCTTGCCTTTTTCTCTTAATATCTAAAGTTAAAGGCAAAACTCTCCATACAGTAGGGCTACTCAGTGCAAGCCAGAGTAATCAATGTATGCCAGAAGTCTTGTGCATAAAATCCCTATCTAGTGCCTATTCATTCAGTATCCCCAGACTAGTTTGATCATGTGATGTGATATCTAAAGTCCCTTTTTTTTTTTTTTACAAATAATAATAATATTAGTAGTAATTTGGAAACTAATTTCTTTCATCTTAAGTCATTTAAAGTTAAGAAGAATTATATCAATTTAGAGTTATAGTTATATTTAAATCAAGATGATGACTTTAACAAGTATTTTTTTTTTTTTTTTGAAAGAATTTCATTAGTAATTAATTACATAAGATATTAAAATATAAAGATTTCATTTTGCCCTTTTCTAAATTCAAGTTTAAAATATTTCACAGATCAATTGTAATGGAACCTTCCAATACATATTAGATTTAAGCATTCATATATGTGCTATGTACAGATTTCATTTACATGAAGAGTTTTAAACATTAATATAAACACTAGTTTTTAGAAAATATTGATTTTTTTTTATTATGAATTTTAATCCAAAAATTGTATTTGTACTAATCTATAATTAATCAAATCTTATAAATGTGTGCCATACACTCCTCTAAAGCTTGATATTAATTATAAGCTGTCATCTTGTGAATCAATCCCAGACCAATCTATCATTATATAGATATTTCATAAATCTACTCTTGTCAGATGCAGGATCAGCTTGAGTTATAGGCACACTAGGTATTCAATTAGGACAAAAATATTTAAGGGTATAGCCAGTTAGAGGGAAATATTTATACATTATTTTAATTAGACATGCATACATTGAGAGTTGTAGCATGTAAATATGTGAGTTATTCACTGCACAAGATGTCTAATAATAAAAGATTTGGGTAATCAAGAAAAAGTGAGATAGTGGAAAAAGAAAAAATTATTCAATAAATTTGAGCCAAGATTGAAATCTATTTAGGTCATCAAAAACTTTTGGACCAGCCAGATGAGTTAGAGATTTGAAACACCTCATCATTCTCATAAAAATAATATTCACAATTTTTATTATTTTTCTCAAATTTTGAAGTTTAATATTTTTAGCATTGGTCATATACATATTGAATAGTCAACTCATTTTTTTTAATATTCATATTCTATAATAGGTGAGGATAATTCACATTCATATTAAAACACCCATTTTTTCATAGTAATGTATATAAGAAATATATGGGATGAATATAGTTTTAAGATTCAGAACTTACACTTATTTATTATCTTGAAATGAATCTAATGGTATATTTCACTGCTTAATATTAATGAATGGTTTAATGTTAATTGTATAAGCAGTTTTAGATTAATCTGATAGTTTGCATCCTAATTGAAATATTATTTGTAGAAAGTGAGAGTAAATGAATTATACTGCAAAAAGTAATAATAGATTTAAAAATTTTTGATAGTAGATAATGTCGCCTTCTTTATGGCATTGAACATAAATATTATTCAAATTAAATTGCAGTCTTTTGAAGAAAGTTGTAATATCAGTGGAAAGTGTTAAAAGGAGAAAATAAAAAGCAGTATTTAAGTACAATATGTTTTCATTATTTTAATCTAACAGATTATACTAGTACTTTGTTTTTTTCTTCAGAAGCTATACTTGAGCAAAGAATAAAAGGTATAAAGTAGCTCATGGGGAACCTTTTTTCTGCCAAGTGCTATTTCGATATTTATAATCATTTGTAGGCTACACAAAATTATCAACCTAAAAATTGACCAACTATAATTGGTCAAAAATATAATTAATTATACCTCTAATCATTAAGGGTAGGCAAACTTTCGAATTGGCAGACCAGTTTTAACTTTTCCCTTTTAAACAAAGCCCATAATGTTTTTGTGAATTAAAAATCAAGTAACATATTATTGTTAACAACTATTCCCCACTTGATAATTTTTTTGATTCCTTTGAATCTAACTTTGTGACATATATTCTCAAATTTCTTTTTATATTCTGGACAGATTAATTCTACAGCAGCTTGGGTGAGTCTTTTATAAACTTCCCATTAGAAAATGTTTTTGAATTTTCTGTTGTTTTTTTTTTAAAATAACTTGTTTTCACAGAATTTTCTGATTTGTTTGTATTTTTTATAAAACATGTCAGCTACTTGATGAAGATCCATATCAAGTTTTCTATTTTAATATTTCTTTCTTCACCAATAATTTTATTATTACAGTCAGAATATTTTGTTAAATAATGTCTCTTGATAATGTGTTCTGTATTATCTGAAATACTTTCCAGACATATGAGACACAATGATTTAATATTTCTTTTTATAAAAAAAAGTATGCATTAGTCAAAATCTTTTCAAATGCTTGACTTTCTGATTTAGTTTTTATAGTCTTATTTTGTGTAGCCTTCCTAATAAAAAATTAAAAGCAAAATAATAATAAAATGAAATAAAAGTAAAGTTTTATTTTTGCTAATTATATATTAGTTGGTAATAGTATGAATACTGAACCCTACTGCTTGATGGCATTGTTTTTCACACAACGCATATCAATATACCGTTTCAGCAGCCTAACTTACGGCTAACACTACAACAGTAGTGTTTGAGCTGTAACAGGCCACCTAGAGGGCTATGTATCATACAATTACATAACGAAATACTACACCCATTGACTTGCGACAGTATTCCTCAAGTGACCGTAATTCAACTCTCGTTATGGGCTGATTTGATGGCGATCATATTTGAAGGATGCGAAACTATCAAAAAATTTATTGTGGAAAATTTTTGAGAAAGCAAAGTGGATTTAGTATTACATATTAAGAATTGTCAGGCCGTCACACACGCTTCCCTACGATTTTGAACTGCACACAACCTGAAAAGGTGAGGGTTTTCAGCAGAGTTCTGCCGAGTTCACGCGCAAATGCACATTTACGCGTGAATTCGTGCGAGAACAGTAAAATGTCGGCGGCAAGTGTTCAAAATTGGTTGAAAGGGGAGTGAATTGCCGGCCACAGAAGTTGACACTGTTGTGTTTTTCCAGAAAGAGAACATCCTGCCAGATGCAAAGCTATGTGTTTGCAGGAGGAGCATGGTTTTAGTCAACTACAGGATCTGGGGAATTCCGTTGCTACTCCTGAAAGCGTACCTGGGATCTGTGTAAGGGAAGTTGGTTGGATGGCTCCAAAAAATCCCATTACTTACAACTTTGAGGCTCATCTCCTATTGGAATCAAACAAACCGTAACTCCCTCCCCTAAAAAAATGTTTTTTAAAAACGAACTGTTTAAGGTTTTTTGAAAAAGGCAAAAAATAAAGGAAGAACTTTTTGCTATCATATAAAGGTTTTGGTAGCGTGAATATTTAGAAACAAAAAAAACCTCAAAATAAGAAAATAAAAGACGATAATTAAAAATCAAACCAACCCCCTTCCACCCTCTAAAAACCAACTGTTGGTTTATTAAAAATGAATTGATTAATAAGGCTTTCCAAAAAAAAAAAAAAAACAGCTCAAAATCAATAAAAAGTCGATAATTTAAAAGCAAACTGAATTGTTTAATTAACGCTTTAAAAAAGAAGCTCAAAATCCAAAAAAAGGCAATAATTTAAAAGCAAACCAACTCCCACACCATATAAAAACAAAGTGTTTGTTTATTTAAAACGAAAAAAAAAACCATACGAGTTTTATGTGTAGAAAGTGAAAAAAAATTTTTTTTACAGTAGTATTCTATAAAGAAACTGATGGCCCGTGAATCGGTATATTGATGTGCATTGGGCGAAAACTAGCGCCATCAACCGGTAGGGTTCAGTATTCATACTATTACCCTTTAGTCTATGAAAATACATAGTCAGATAGGCCACAAAGGATGGATAATTTTAGTTGATAAAATAAATATTTTAATTTATTTAAGTCTTAATTCAATATTTGCACTGCACTACATACGTATTTAAATAGAAATTTTATACACCTTCATTTTATATACATTTGTGAAATTTTATGTGAGCTGGATTGACAATGTTCAGAGGATGGATTTGGCCTATGGGACGGAGATTCCCCATCCCTGGAGTAGCTGAATGACATGGAGTGAAGAAATTATTAATGTAGAACATTTGCTTACACATTTAAATAGTTTTTTTTTTGTTAATTAGCATTACACATACAGTATTTGGAGGAGAAAAAAGTGAAAGTGTTTCCAAAAAAGTATCATCATTTCATTATTATTATAGAAATTATTTATATCTAAGGAAGTTAAAAATAGTTACATTATCAAATTAAGATTAAAATCTTTCAGGCATTTATATTGGGCCATTTCAATGTAGCCAGTGGCTAAATTTGTAGTAATGTGCATGAAAGAAAATATGGAACAAAAATCATCATCACATTTTTATATAGTAAAGGAAGCTGTAGGGCACCGAAGTTTAAACCCTACAGGATCAATTCCAAAAACCTAAGACAGAAAGAGATTGGGGGCAACCGTTAGGTTCTTTATTTGTTTGTGTGTTGACAAAACTCAAAAAAGAGTGGTACACACCTTTTTAATTATTCAATAGTTAACTTTTAAAAAGTAGGAATACAACACATATAGGCAGTGTGTGTGACAAGCTAATTAGTTTGTCATTTTATATTTCTAATATTAACTTTCTTCAAAACTAGTCTGCACTTGCTAGATTAATTCTGCTATTTTTTATTATTATCTATTTCTATTTTGTTTTTCTATGATTATAATTTGGGTTTAAAAGTTAAGGATTTAATTTTAAATATTAAAAGTATAATTTCTAAAAAGCATTCAGATTATTATAATAGGCTAGTTTTTATAAATGATTTGGATGATAGAGTGTGTGTATACATTGCATAAATAAATCTATGTTTGTTACACATTGAAAAAGAAGAAAAGTTAAATTATTTTTTTTTTACTCAACAATTTTGTGTTATAAAGATTGCTTGTCATGGTGGAGCTGAGATGATGTGAGAAATCTAATTTTGGGATCTTCTCATCCTAAATCAAAGTTAAAAGTTTTAGGTGTTGCAGTTATGATGAAGATGTGAAGAAAAAGGATTAAGACAAATTTTCCTTCAAAACAAAGTTCGTCTGAAAATCATGGTCATGTGAATTTTCATATGTTTCTAGAGAAAGTCACACTATAAATCTAATTAAATGAGTCAGCTGAAAATAGAAAAAAAAAGTATAAAACCAGTCTGGAAAGTCATCTAAGGGATTTTTTTTAAAATGTTGAAACTAGGAAAAGACAAGCATTTAACTCTGCAAGATATCAATCTGAAATCATTTTTTTATATATATAAATTTTTTTTGAAGATTGAAAATATAAGGATGGTGGGTTAAAAATCTATATGTATCTTGTCGGGGCAATCCCCTAACCCATCATAGAGCCAGCATATCATATAGGAAAGAAAAAAAAACAGTCTTGTCTGAGTTAAAAGTATTCTACACCTTTCAACTGATTGAGAGAAATAAGATGTTTTAAATAGAAGAAAACATTCACTTGCATTTGAAAGCTGAAGGAAAATAATTAATCTAGTGATAAGTATTAAATCAGCTAATTCAGTTATTCCAGTGACTGAATTTAAACTGCAAACAAAATTATAGATATGAGAACAACTGATATACTCCATCTATTAGAAGAATCATGCTTAACAGGAAGGGAAGAAACAGTTCCAATGCCAAATGGTTCCCACTAAAGCAAATAACCTCATCATCATCATCACTATAAAATAATTATAATCCTTAGGAAAAGAGACTTCCAGTGAACCACGGAAATTGTTTGCTGCAAAAGTGCAGACATTTAACAAGCTAAGTTTGAACTCTTGGAAGCCTCCACAAAATAAAAGGGACTGGTAATATGAATTTTCATTATATATTTTCTTTTTATGATATCAGAGACTATTGGTAAAATTTTAGAAATAAAGTTTTATATTTTTTTCTTATCTCAGAACTTTAAAATAACCAAAATCGAGTTAAACCAAGAATTTCTTAGTAATAATAACCATAAGCTTCATTAATGATTTTATGTATGCTAAAATTATTATACCCATATATTGATGAATTTTGTTTTCTAAAAAGGGTATGATTGTCTATTAATCTAAAGTAATGAGATATTATTAATATGTAAAATATTTTTTTTGTATTATTATTTTGTTTTTAAATAATATTTTAGTTATAATGGGGATAAACACACGCATACACGGTGATATAATAATACTTGATATAGGTATATAATGGTGTATGGATGTGAGAATAAGAGAGCACTATAAATATTGGATTATTTTTGCTTTGAGTTAAGGAAGAGCGATCTTATTAATAGTTTAGAGGGAAGGGGGGAGAAGTAATTTAAAAAACTTGTTTCTGGAAATTTTTTCTTTTTGATTTAACTAACTTTTTCTACTTCATCCTTCTGCTTTATATGTTAAGTTTAGATGTATAAAGATCTAAAGTATGTGTGCACAAAGAGTGTTTATTTTTTTATGAAATATTTTTCTTGTGGATAGAAAATTTTAGCAAATTTGTTATCCAATTTGATATACATTATATCTTTAACGGGAAAGGGGGAAGAACTTAAAATTAATATTATGATTTCAAAATAGTCAATTATTATTATTATTATTATTATTATTATTATTATTATTATTATTATTATTATTATTATTATTATTATTATTATTATTATTATAAATTTTCATGTCTATCTAGAAATTGTATGTATATGTTAGAAATGCAGTAATAAATATTAATTTGTTTTATCGAATGAGACATATATATTTCATTAAGAGTAGTCTTTATTGGTTGTAATCATTCATCATCAATGGTGAATATTAACCATTTAAGTTCCAATTAGATATACTAAGATTAACCAATAGTTATGAATTTCTTTAGAACTAAATTTTAGGTTAGGCTTGGTCTCTAAAGCTGTGGTTGAAACCATTATCATTATTGTCATCATCATCATCACGTTTTAATTAATGAGCTAGATAAATGTTTAAAGGCCATAAATAAATAAGTGATTTCATGGTATTTAGTTGACATTCGTGAATCATTATAATAACCACCATAGCCTCATCTACATCATTCAAGGATGAGTGAATTGCCATCCTAAATTAATAGGATAATTTGAGCTAGTAAAAATTATAGAGACATTGAAACACATTTATCATGTTAAGATCTAGGAGATGATTTCTGTCTGATGAATTTTATACACATCACTTTAATTTAAGGATGTTTTATATTTACCTAAATGTTAGTGCATACAGTGATATGGGTCTAAAATCAAAATCCTACATTTTGTTAGAAATAAAGTACACAAAAGGGGTTCAAACCCAGTGCATTTGAAAAGGTTATAAAATATAACTTTGTCTAGGTTAAGATAGCCTAGTGGTGCCCTGCTAGACCATATTCACTTGTTATTCACTTAAATATGAACTTAATATCAAACCAAGAGATAGAAGAGTGTGTAGGATTTACTGTTAGATTTATTGAGAAAAGATTTTTACTGGGTTAACAATGTAATCACCCACTTGATGTTGTTTCATAAGTTATAATGTCTTAAGAGTTTATATAAGTTACCCTGTGTTCCTACGTGTTTATTGAGGATACAATGGCTGCCTAACTAGGGTTTGAAGTAGGCCAGATAAGGAAATGACTAGTCTCCAAGCATTATTGTTTCTAGTTATTGATATTATGATATTTTTAAAATTTTAAGTAGAAATTGATGAATTAAGCCACCAATATTTTGATTGATAATTAATATTTTGATCATTCTGACATTACAATTATTTATTTATAGTTACAATGATTAATTTAAATTGATTACCAAGGGATGAAATATTATAATAGCTACTATTTGTTAAAAATTCAATGGCTCATATTTTATTAAGTTACAATATATATATATTAGAGAAATATGTTTTTAACGTTAATTAGTTTTAATTGTTGTTGAAATTTTGATCCCCATCAGTCTTTTAAATTGAAAAATAATATAAAATGTTTATCAAAACACTACATTTACAATTACATTAAAATCTATGGCACAAATTATGCTTTGTAAAAAGATAGATTTTGTAGATGATGTATGGCTGTTGGTTTAGTTTCCTCTTTACCTGAAGGAATTGGAAAAAATAAATGAATGATTTGTTGCTTGAGAAATTATGTGATTTTAAAGACTGCAAATGGCAGGTTGAACTTTGATTCAGGAGCCTTTAGTTCTCATGCCCAACGTTCTCCTGCTATCACAAATTGCACAGGGTTGCTGAAGGAATTGGTCTACATTTATGACATTGATAATATATAGCATTATTAGAGTAAAGTAAAATAAATTAAACTCGATTCCTTAAAAACAATAATAATTATTTGTATCATTATTGGTTGTTTAAAGATATGCAGAGCTTCTTTTTACACCAAGCTTGATTAAATTGTAGTGAATGCATTTGATTCTAAATTATCCTGTAAGATTAAAAATAATAGCATAATATCTGAGAAATTTAAAAGGTAAACCATAAGTTTCCGATAATTGTTTTATAGTTTCTTAGTATTTATTTCTATGATAAGTCAAATGAATCACCTATCCATTTATGATTAAGTTTTTATATCGCTATGTTTTTATTCCAAGGCTGAAGTTTGTTATTTACAAATATCAACCTATTGAGAAAAAACATAATAGCTAAATTATTGTTTACATAGCTTATATTGGTTTACTTTCAAATATATGATTTTTATTTCTCAATCTTATTGCCTTTAATACTTTTCGTTAGCTTGTAATTAAAATATTAAAGCATGTAGTTGTTAACCAATGTCATGCCTTAGGGCATTTAAAAAATTAGGCTATTGGCTAGAAAAGCATAATAATCATAATATATAATTGCTAGATGTTTTTAATGTAGATAAGGAAGCTAGTCAGTCTGTGATGTTTTTACTTTACCTTCCAGTAACCGTTGGTTTCAAATGCCTACATGATTGGCTTATGTATATAATATGAGATGAATCAATTCAGAGATGCTCAACCCATAGCTCACGAGTCATGTATTCCTTGCGCAGCTTTTTATTGTGGCTCATTTTATGAATAATGTGAACTCAATGACATAGCGGCTATACTTTCACACCATTGACACACAATATGGGATTATAATTACCAGGAGAGCATTCAGTTGAGTTATTTTGTAATACTTCTTTACACAAAGTGAATTCTCAAAGTTGTGTAGTAACTGACAAATGATTTCATCAAAGTATAAAAATATATGCATGTTCTATGTATGTTAATCATTAATATATTAATAATTATTTTGTAGTTATCCTAATTATGCAGCATATGAGACAGAGAAAGAGAAAAAATTGTATATTCAACTATTATTTTCATAAGGAAGGGAAATATATATATATATTTTAAGAACAAATGTATTGCTAGATTTGTGCTCCCACAGTTGCAGTAGGAAAAATATGATACTGAATATTCTTCTATTCCCAATTTAAGAAAATCTAAAGTGAAATAATTGAAAACTGCACTAGTTGCTTAACAATCGATGTTTACCAGGACCATGAATAAATTGAAAGCTGCTACAATTGCATCATTTAAAGTTGTACATATACTATGTACAAAAAAACCTTTTAAGGATGATAAAGTAATTAAAGAAACAATGCTTGCTGCCTCAGAGATATTTATTTAAGAATTTAAAAATAAAAACGAAATTATGTCGGTTTTCTTAGAAGTTCAATTATCCAGAAATTTAATCACTTGTAGAATAGAAGCAGTGTCTGAAAGTATCAGAACACAAGTAAAAAATGATTTACAAAAGTGTATTTTTCTGAATTAATAGTATGATGAATCAACTGGCATCTGCAGTATAGCTCAAATAAATATTTTTATAAGGATGATTTTAATGATTGCTTAGTAAAAGAAGGTATATTGTCAGTTTTGCCATTAAAAGGAAATACACATGGCAAGAACATGAACTACATTAGTAAATACTACATTAAAGAAATTAATCTCCTGCTTCAAAAACTTGTGTCCATAATAACAGATAGCATCTCTATCATGATTGATTTTGGTGTTGCCTTTATCACATTATGTAAGAATAATGCCAAGTTTCCAAACTTTTTTACCCTACCACTGCATCATACATCAATAAGCATTATGTGCAAAAGTGCTGTATTATGAGCATGTAGTGGAAGTTGTTCTAAAAATTATAAATTTTGTTCATGCCAGACCACTTCAGGGGAGATTATTCAAAATATTGATTGATAAACTTAATGCTAAGTATGGAATTTTTATGTTACATTCCGAAGTTCAATGGCTTAGCAAAGGAGAAATCCTATAACAATTTTTACAGCTTCTAGAATTAAAACAATTTGTAGAATTTAGAAACAAAACTGATGAAGAACTTACTGATCTTAGCTGATTGTTTTATTTAGCTTTTTTTTACAGATGTAACAATAAAAATAAATAAATTCATTCTTGAACTTCAGGGGAAACAAAAAACCTATTATCGAATTAATAGGGAGTTTAAATGCTTTTAAATCAAAATTCCATTCATGGATATCCAAAATAAAGGAATATAACTTTAGTCACTTTTCAAATTTGGAGAACTACTTTAAGAAATATAAGAAAATCGAAACAGAAAATATTCTGAAAATTTTGCTGAACTTAAAAATAATTTCAAAATTAGATTTTCTGATTTTCGTAAAATTTAACCAATTGCTTCATTTATTTTAAATCTATTTGTTGATAGTAATATTTTTGAAATATTGCAAGTTTGATAAATAAAAATTTCACTAATTTAGAAATAGAAATAATCGATTTTCAATCTAATCTATAATTAAAACCAGAGTATCACAAACAGATTACAAAAAAATAACTACTTTTAGAGGAAACTTTTCAACAGTTGCACTCCTGCCTTGGGTCAACTTACATTTGCAAAAGTGTCATCAATTAGTTTTTTAAAATCAAAATTCAGATTCAGGATAAGAATGAACATCTGAATGACTGTATGACTATGTGTGTGTTTTTTTACATTTTATTTGTATTTAAATCTGTAACAAATAGTATATAATTACATATTTTTTTATTGTATTACAAATTTTTATTTATGCATTAAATACATTTAAAACTGAAATATTAAAAGTGCAAAATTTATTTGTGACTTGCTTAAAATTTTTAAATTGTAAATTGGTTCAAGCTAAATTAAAGGTTGGGTTTCACTGAATTAATTACTGCTGTGATATTTTTTTTTACTATCTGATATACTGATATTATAATATTTATATATTTAACTAACATTGTTAATTTAAATATGTAGTAGATTAATGTACTTGTGATATTTTTAATGAATATAGAGTGTACGTAGTGTAAACATATGTATATAGATATGTATTCATGTATACATATATATATATATATGCATGTACACACACATTCAATATGTTTTATATAAATACTGTTGAATTATTTTATAATTTGTTGCGCAAAATTATGGTTATTTGCTATTAATTCTGCATTTATCTTGTTTTCTTTTTTTTTTTTGTTATTAAGCTAGTCAATTATCTCAGAAATTGAAGACAACATACAAAGCTTCTACCAGTAAAATTGTTTCTAGTTTTAAAGCCCCTTCTTCAGCATGTCAGTATGTTTTACAATACCGAGGACATCGAGATGGTGTTTGGGAAGTTAGTGTCTCTAGGTCTGGATTATCCATTCTTGGAACTGCCTCTGCAGGTAAGAAGTCGTATACATAACTATTTTTATTTTTTAATGACTTGTTTTAAGGCAAAACAAGGAACATTATTATTGTGTAGTACTTTAATCATACTATTTGTCACTATATAGCATCATTCTCTAATCACAATGTAATTTTATAAGCACGTGAAAATTTATGTTGAACACATAAATAATTTCATTTTAAGCATGTTCCAAAAATTATTACTTTATGGAAGTTAGTTTATGAATTTAGTATACTTTTTTTTTCTTTTACTTTATTTATTAATTATTTTTAAATAAATAAAAGTCATTTTAGTTAAAATACAATCATTTTGAGTTTTCAAAATTATAATTTCTAAATGCTAGTAATTTTTAATTCAAAAGCATGTTATTAAAATGCTAAAACCATGATCAAAGCAATAAAGAAGTCTAAAAGTAAATAACACAGTTATTTGCATCTTCTATCACATATATTAATATCAAAACTTTTCAGTTACTTATAATTTGGTGGTTTTGATATTTGTATCTCATTTAATAAATCATAGCAGTATTGTATTTTATTTACTGGCAGACTCATACTTGTGAAAGTCAATTTAACACATATCCGGACTTTTATAAACAATACTTGCTACCCATAAAATGCAAAATATTTTAAAAATATGGCGTACAGTCTTAGTTCTTGTATATCTCATGCTAAATTAATATCTCTTATGATATATGACAGTAATTAATTGTTATAAAAGTATTTTCATATTCTGCATCATGGCTAATGGCAAAATTTGGATATGAAGGAACAATTTAAGTTAAAAATAAAATTTGATTTATTTAAAAAAATCATGAAAAATATTGTACTGTGTTAAGAATTGAATTGAGCTGAGAAAGATCAGAAAAGCATGATAGTTTGACAAGTAAAAGTGAATAATCTGTGGATTTACAATAAATTAATGAATGCTTTAGGCTTTACATTTGTGCATATTTATATGTATATATTTATATAATATATGTGCAGTATTTTACTAATATGTAACACAACGATTATTTCTAATGCAACTGGTTTATTAAGTAAATGAAATACTCTCAAGCCAATCATAAGGTAATTTTTTGTTTTATTTATAAAGAAAAAATTAGACTGCTTTCTCTTTTTACCTAATTTTATTATATAAAGATTTGTCTTTAACACTTTGGTCAGAAAGAATGAATTTAAATCAGTCATACAATTTATCTTAAACCTTGCTTTATATTAATAATTGATATGTGTGAGATTATGTTCAGTGTTAAACATTGTCAAAACAGATTCAAAGAATGAAGTGTGAAGTATTTCATTTGCTTAATAAACCAGTCATATGAAAAATAATCTCAAAGTGTTATATAGTATTAAAACAATGGATATATATTATTTAAATTCTTGGCAATGTTTAAATTAAAAGTAATCTCACACATGTCAATTATTAATATAAGGCAATTAATAACAGCTTTAAATAAAGTATGACTGATTTAAATTCATGCTTTCTGGTCATAATATTTCAAACAGATTTCTATATAAGAAATAAGATAAATAAATAAAAAAAATATATTATCATACTTCTTGGCTTGAAAATAATAACCCAGTTGTAAGAGAAATAATCTTGAAATGTATATATATTAGGTCACATTTTTTATAGAACAAATTTGTCTGAATTTTTGCAGATGTGGTAATACTATTTTTTTTTTTATAAAAATAATAACATTTTTCAATGTCTTTGATATGTTATAATTTTTTTATTTTAATTCATTAATTGTAAATTGAAATTCCTCTGTTATATAATTCTTTTAAATCTACTTGTTATTTAAAAAAGAAAAGTCTAATATATTAAAAGATTTAGCAGCAATGCTTGAAATAATTTCTTAAAGCAAAATCCAACTTTACAATAGTCTGAAGGTATTTTTTTTTTTTCGAATTTGTAATTTGTGAATTAACAAATTTTTTCTTACTATTGAGTGTTGAAAAACTATATGCTATTTTACATACTGATTTAAATTTCTTATTTTTCACAATGGAATGATTATAGTTTACTTAAAGTATTTCAGGTTTTAATATTTATTAGTTTAATGAAATCATGTCTTAAATTTTTATTATGAAACATTGCATTATGTATATTTGCGTACTAGTGAATTAAAATGAAATTTCTCATTATATAAACTTTGATTATATAGTTAGCTAATATTTTATGTTAACATATCAAATCCATTGTTAAAGTTTTATGCTAATATGTATATTTTTTGTATACTTATTGAATAAAATAAACTTTGTACTTTTATAAAAACATCTTTTGGAATTTATTTAAGTATGGAATGAAAAGTTGGTATTTATTTTAACACCAAGTTTTGTTGTTATCATTGTGGTTAATTCCGCAAAGTGAATAATACCATAATATTTTTTGGGGGAATTGATATTTGCATAGTCTGCCATTGAAAAGTTGAGACAGTTTGGCCTGGATAAAGTCCCGTATGCCATAAATAAAGCCTTCAGAATGGCATATTCTGATCTCTTGTTGAGAAAAATATGTCATGTTTGGGTTTGGAAATAATGGGGCAATAAAGTTCAAATTCAAAATATTTATGACCAATAAATACTAAATTATTGTATACAATAGCATACAAATTTGATGTAATTAAAGTTTAGCTGGAAATGGAAGTTCTGTTAAGGTAAATAACGTGGGCATTTAGTTTAGGTGTGTAATCAAGTTACGCTGGTTATATTTTGTAATCAATTAATGAAGATTTTTGTATTATATTTATTTCAGAATATATGATAATAAATGTATTGGCAATGTTTATAATGTGTTTCCGCAGAATTTATATTGTTTGTAATTATATTAAAGGTGGGATTTTTTTTTCAGGAAATAACCATGTGTATATAGCTTGGCTACCACAATTATGTCCAAAATTACAGCAACTTTGATTATCATGTTTGATAATGTCCATTGGAGATGATTACTAATGTTGGTAATAATTATTCTGAGCTCATTTCTTCATTTAAATAGTATAACTCTGATTTCAAGTTTGCAATTATAACTTTATCTTCCTTATTGTATTGACACATTCATATGATATTAATATCATTTACTTATTACTTTTACAATGCTTTATATAATTGTAACCCACTATTACAGTTTTGATTACCTCAGTAATCTGATAAACATGAACATATAATTTTACATTTTATACATATATTCTATCTTGTAATCAATATTCCTAGACCTACACATATTTTTATATACCACTCATACAATTATTACCTCTTTATATATAATGCATTATAACCTTTTTTATATTTATCAATCAATACTTCTTATAATCATATATATATTATTTTTATCTCATTTATTTTTTATTATTTTATTCTTATTAATTTTTTTTACAAATATTTAACTCTTAACATTATATATTCATATTTTTATATTTCACATTATTATTATTATTCATTATATTAACATTTAATATTTATAATTTTCTTTAACCTATAATATAACAAAAAAAAGAGGTAATATTAGTAAGGATTAAGAATAAGAATACATTTAATTATATAAAAAATAGAAAGAGGGAGCTACTAAATGTTACTAGAAAATTTAAAAGTTTGAATAGTTAGCAATTAAACTTTGAAAATATAAGTAGAAGGTAGATATAAAATATGTTAAAAATAGTAAAAAAAAAAATTGGTTAAAATAATTAGTAATAAAAAGATAAAAAGAAATAATATTATAAGTTAAAGAAAATTATACATATTGAATATTAACATAATGAATAACAATGTAAAATATAAAAATATGTATGTTAGAGTTAAGTATTTAAAAAAAAAATAATAAGAATAAAATAATAAAAAATAAATGCCATAAAAATAAAATATATATTTATGATTATAAGAAGTATTGATAAATGTACAATATTAAAAAGTTTAAAATGTATTATATATAGAGAGAGCTATATAATGATATATGAGGTATAGGAATATTGATTATAAGATAGAAAATATGTATCTATATAAAATGTAAAATTATATATTCATGTACATTTGTATTTATGTTTTTCTATTATGTTTGTTATAGTTCTGAAGAAGATTGCTGGGACAACCAAAACTGTCAATAGTAGATTATAATTACACCTGGGTCTCATTTTATGCGGTAGATAGGTTCCTCAGAAAACGCGCACAAAAGAAATCGCACAAAAATAAACATAATTTACCTTGAAAAATGGGGGATAGGTTCCCGTAATTTTCAGAAATTGGCATAAAAGCAAAGCAACAAGGAAAAATTACTTTAATATTTGCATTAAAAAAATAAGGAAATAAAGTATGACTAATAAAAAATTTCAAATATATGAAAAAAATTAATATAAGACAAACTTTTTTTATTAACTACAGTATTTAATTTTACATTTTTTTATACATATTTTAATCATTACTGTTAATTTACAATATGCGTTCGTTTGTGAACTAGTAAGAAATCAGATTCATAACGTGTTGTACAACTAGCGCCACTTCCAGTCTTGTGCTGTTTCTATATTAAAAAAATGAGATCTCAATCAAAACAAAAAGATTAAACATTATCATTCAAAAGATTATTTTCAGTTTATAAAATCAATAAAATCTTCGTTATTATTTATTTTAAAAATCTAAAAAAATATTTATTTCTGTTAATATCTAACAAAATATGTTTTAAAAGTTTAAAATTTTTGAATATTTATTGCAGTATTTTTATATGTATATATAAATCTATTATTATTTACTCATTAGTATAAGTAGGTTATTTACATAGAAGCTAAGATTCTAAATACAGCTTATGGCCATATTAACGTAAGCTGCTAATATAACGTTATATTTTTGAAAGAAAAAAAAAAGTATTTCAAGTCAAAATAAGTTATTAATAATTTAAATTTTTTGATATCTAATATAGTGAAATATGAAGGATATTAAGAAGAAACATGAATCGCATAACTTCAAAATCGCATTACCTCGCATTAAAATAATTCGCATAAAACGAGATCCAGGTGTATATGAAACATTGTAAAAGTAATAAAGAAAGTAAATGATATTAATATTATTTCAATTCTGAGTTTTGTGAATAGCTAGTAACAGTTTGTTCAAAACTAATTATTGATGCAAAATTTTATTTTAAAAATTTGTAACATGCATGAGATTGTGCTAAAAGTTATAATCTAAATGTAAGGTTTCTCAATATCTTTCAAATGAATTTACCTTTATAATTTGATGAAATTCATTAGCAATAATTCATATGATTTGAGAATTTGCTATTCTTTGTAGCTAATATTGTATTAAATTTCTTTCATTAAAAATACTTGTTTAGAAGCATGTAAATTTCTGACTTTATTAAATTAAATTTGCTAATAATTTTATTTTCAGTATTTAAATGAATATTTTTATCTTATTTTTTTAAAATTGTCAGTGTGGTTTTGTGCCAGATTGGAGAGCTATAGATTCCTGAATCACAGCACAACATATCATTTGGTGCTTCAGTGGCATAAGATTTTCTGAATGACTATTTTGTTTTTTACGCTTGATCATAAATACAAAAATTTATAATTTCCACACATCTAAGCATTATCATTGTTATTTAAAGATTTGTTTTTAGTGGAGAATTTTGCTATTTTTTAAATTTAAAAATATATAAATGAATTGTATTATTCAAATCATGTTTTATTTCATAATAGTGTGTTTGAATTGTTCGGTTTCTGCATTACTTCAACCTAAATTTTGCTAAAAAGTTTTTTTATACATAGCTTATGATCAAATTAAGTTCATGTATAAATGAAGGCAACTAGGCAATATTTCTCTTAAGTAAATTATGTAATTACAAGTTATAAGCCACAATTTTTATTATAGATTCTACAAGTATCAAATAATAATATTAAAAATAAATTATGATTGACTTACAATTATGTGCAATTAATTATTAACAAATTATTTAAATTTTAATAAATTATTCAAAATTAAATATCATTAACATTACACAAATACCAAAAAATATGCTTACATTGCATCAGAGAATAATAATATTTGATAGATGTATATATTATCTGCAGACAAATTTATAAACTATGTGATGTGTATATTCTCTGTTTTTAGAGGTGTCATAGACATCTTTAGCAGCCATTTGTAAATAGCAATAGCCAATCTAACTTCTAAAGATAACATATATCATTTGCTTTTCTTGTAATATGTATATTTGACATCTTGCAATGATGTCTTTTAACTTTGGCAGTGAACTCTACTTTTTGAAAAACTGCAATTCTTTGCTTACTTGTGTTTCTCTATTGTATTTAATTCCAGCAAAAAGAATCAATAGGATACCTATTTAAAATGCCTTTGAGACAGTCTTTATAATATAAGCATTGTCTGCCTCTCTCCCAAAAACTTATGCTCAAGGTCATTATATAAAATTTTTTTTTTAAGGAAATCTGTTATTATTCTATCATTAGCACCACATTTAGCAAAGAGAAAAAAACATACTTATGATTTTGATATCGTATTTTTAAAAAATATCTTTGAAATAAAATAATTGCAGTAATTATATTGACTTTCCTTTTGTTAATTTGCTAATTGCAACAGTAGTACATTGCAGTCAGTATTGCATCTCGACATTTAAGTCTGCCTTGTTTTCTAAAAAGCTGTCAAAATATTTAAATTGGGTCATACTCTCAAGCTTATAACTATTCAAGCTAAAAGTTGCTAAAGATTTTTCTTTTCCTTCACTGTCTAGTAAAGCACTTATGTTTTTTTGAACATTAATTACTAAAATAAAGTTTTATAAATTGCATGACCCATCTTTGGAATTGCCAAGAGCAGCACAATTGTCAGCACTTATAGATAAGAAGATAAAGTTTTTGTTTTTACTTTTAATCAATTCAAATTAAAAACCTCATCATCAAAACTATATCTTGAAGCCTGCTTATTAAAATCTTATATAAATTGTTACAAAGGCCATTGTTATAAAAATGGAAAACAAAGATTAGAACTAATTTGTATTTTTGTTCAACATCAGTTTTTATTTCAATTGTCTCAGATTTTGCATCAGCACCAATCCATCAGGTAGAAACTGTATAGCATGAACACACATCAGTAAGTAAACAACTATTTTCAAAATTTGCCACAAATCTTTTCAATCATCTGAGTTCAATGCCTTGATTCTACCTCTGATACTTTCAGTATTCAAATATCTTATGAATTCCCAAGCAATGAAATAAAACATTTGATTACTTATTTAATGCCTTGACCTAATTATTAAAAGCCAATACATAAATTACATCTTGCTTATAATTTTTTTTGCGTTTGCCTGACAACAAAAACTATGTTTGTAAGGCTTTTTGATTATCTAAAACTATATTAAGTCTCTGGTAATTATTCGTTTACGATGTAAAGCATCCAGTTCAAAAAATTCTTTGTAGTGGCTAACAATGACATTCCATGGCAAATACTGCAGTCTTTTCTATCTACTTTACTTTATAAATTGATAGCATAATTTTATGAATCTATATATTTCCAAAAAAATTCCAATAGTTTTAAAACTAACATTACTACCGTAATTTGCAATTTCTCTAGATATCTCATTTTTATGATTACAAAGAGGTGTTTTAATTTCAATAAGCTGGATATCTTTGATCAAAATTTAAATAAGAAGGTAGAATAAATATTTATTGTATTCTTAGAATTAAATACTTTATTTATAATGACAATGGTAATAAGTTGAATTTTAAGAAACTTGTTTTGAGACTAAGTGGTACATGAAAATGACATACAATTGCTACATTAATTGTCTATATCTTTGTATTTTTTAATACTGATAATGCTAGTTTTAAAACAGGGTTCCTTCTTGTTAATGGAGCTCAAAGTTAATCAATTTTCTTGACATTTCTCTACCAAACAATTATATTTTTTGTCTTTAGTTTTACTATTTTTTTTTTTATATTATTATTCCAATTTCTTTATATTTAGAACTACATCATGGCTTTTTTAAGAAGCTATTTCTACGATTAGGGGGCATATTGTACCAAATAATATAATAACTAATATAGAACTTGATATTGATGTCTTTGTTCTATATTTAGGTTATAACTGTAGAATTAGTGTTGGTTAACTCTGTTTAAAACACTAGATTTATGTATGATATTATCCAAAATAGATGATTAAATATTTTAAATATATAAATTACATCAAATTCAGAATTAAACAAAGTAGCGAAAAAATTTAAAAACCAAAAAAAAAAAGAAGACATTTTCAATGCAGATTTCTTAAGTACAATAAGTAATAAACACAATAAAACATATATATTTGTTTTGTTTGTTATTCCTTTGCATTTAAGAATATGATTGTTGTTGTTTTTGTTTGACTTTTACAATAGAGAAGTCTGCCATGGCAGTGAAACTAATTGGTTGTGAACATTATTTTTTAGGTTTTAAATTTTTTGAATGAATTTGTTTAATTTTGAATTCGATATTGTTTATTTTTATTGGCCACTTTAGCTTTTGATTTTTGATATGTATGGGTGTGTGTAAATAAAAAAAATGATTTTGTTCTCTCTATAAAATATTTGTAAACCTGCTATGTTTAGAAGAAAAAAAACGAGCCAACAAATGATGGAAATCCTGCTTTGTTTAAATCTCAAAAGTATTGTCTCAAAATTGCCTCCAACTATTTTCTTTAGCAATTAATTTGTAGTAATTTTTATTGCTTGGCCTTGTACATAATGTCATGATGCAATTAAAATAGCAGGCTACTTGAATGTTTGCTTTTTTTTTTTTTTTAGTTGGTCTTTAAATGTTTCTAAAATCATTTTAATTGGATAATTGATGCATTTATATAACTCTTCATTTTGCTTGAAGACAGTAACATCATTATGTAAATTTGTAATTATCTTATTATTATATACAGTAAAGGCCAATGACCATTTAAATTAATTTTTTTTAAAATAAATGTGCGAGTATGAATATATTATATACATATATTTTAGAAGGGATTTGAACTCAGTCTTTCAAACTTTCTACAGCTATCCACTCCATTTTACACAATCAATACACATGACCATGTGGATGTCAGCACGAAATACATATATTGGAAATTATTTATTTTTTTCACATGCATGTGGTCATGTGTATAGGTTGTATAAGATTGAGTGGGATAGCTGTAGAAATATTGAAAGTCTGAATTCAAATCTCTTTTAAATTACATTAAATTCAGTATAGGTAATATACTTGTATTTTAATATTATATATATTGTACCCTTTTGTTTAGGTTAGCATTGATTATTTCTAATAATATACTAAAAAATTTTAAATTTTGAAGTTGGATAGGAGATGATATATGTTGAATAATTTAGTAAAGGCAAGTAAAATAAGTGATGTATAGTATTGGGTTGGTATTTGTAAGAAAACAGTTAACTAAAAATCATTATAAGATTATATGGTTGGGAGAATTGGCCATAATAAATACTGATTTAATAAGTCTTATAAATAATAATTAGGGTAAATTTTAAAAGTAATGCTTTAAAGTTAAACAAATAGATTTAGTAATAATAATTGTATTTACTGGCTATATTTTTAAAATCATTTGATTAAAAAATAATAATGTGGGAGAAAAGTGTAATTTTTTGGTTTTATAATATTAAAATAATTATTTTAAAATTGTGCTATAATAGTGATTATGTCATCATCATCATCATCATCATCAACCATTATCAATCCACTGCAGGATGAAGGTCTTTCCAAGTTTAATCCATCTTCTCCGATATTTAGCTTCTCTTTTCCACAACACCCCTGCACATTTTCTTATTTCATCCATCCATCTCACATGTGGTCTCTTTCTGGGTCTTTTACAATCTCTTGGAATCCAGTTTAAAATTTCAATTGTCCATCTATTATCATTTCTTCTAGCAATATGTCCAGCCCAACTCCATTTCAATCTTTTAATTTTTTTAATAAGATCAGTAACACCTGTTTGTTGTCTTACCCATACATTGCGTTTTCAATCCCTTCTTGTTACTCCCAACATACATCTCTCCATACTCCTTTGAGTGGTCTGAAGTCTCTGTATTGCTCTTCTATTAAGTGTCCAAGTCTCAGATCCATAAGTAAGAACTGGTAAAACACATTTGTTAAAAACCATTCTTTTCAAACACGTAGGCATATTTCCTTTTAGTATCAAGTTATTTCTACCAAAAGCACTCCAACCAAGTTTAATTCTATGATTAATTTCCTCCATTATGTTTCCATCTGTATTAATAATCTGACCTAGGTATTTGTAACTGTTAACTTCTTTTAATTCTTCATAATCAATCTTTATTTTCATATTTTGAGCAAATCGATTAAACATTACTTTAGTCTTTTTAACATTTATCTTTAGTCCTACTTTTCTACTTTCGTCTGCTAACTCCTGCAACATTTCCTGCAGCTCTGAAGCATTATTTCAAAAACAACTACATCATCTGCAAAATCTAAATGACTTAAATACTCTCCATTTACTTTCACTCCTTTAGTTTCCCATTTTAATCCACAAAATACTTCTTGCAGCACTGCTGTAAAAAGTTTTGGAGATATGGAGTCACCTTGCCTTACACCTTTCTCAATGTTGATTTTTCCAGTATCATTATGTAATCTAATTGTTGCTGTTGCATTTTTATAAATATTCTTTAAAATATGACAGTATCCTGGATCTATACCTTGATGATCCAATGCTTTAATCACTGAAGAAATGTGTATAGAATCGAATGCCTTTTCATAATCTACAAATCCAAAACATAATGACAACTCATATTCATTTGTCCTTTCTATGACTTCTCTCAATACCTGGATATGATCTATTGTACTAAAACCACTTTTAAATCCAGCTTGTTCTCTTGGTTGGTGGAAATCCAAAGTTCTCTGTAGACGAGTTGTAATTATCTTGGTAAAAATTTTATATAAAACTGATAAAAGGCTGATAGGTCTGCAATTTCTAATATCTTCTTTATCACCTTTTTTAAATATTAATATTATTACTGCATTCTTCCAATCTTCCGGTACATCTTTATCATTTAGACATTTGGTATATAACTTTGCTAAAATTGTTTCTATTTCTTCACCTCCTTCTTTTAATATATCAATTATAATTCCATCATTTCCTGGAGCCTTTCCTTTCTTCATACATTTAATTGCATGTCTCACTTTTTCATTTAAAATTCTGGGCAATTCGGAAGATGTAATAGATATAGGAGGTATTAAACCACTAAACATCACATGATCACTATCTCGTACTAGCACAATAATTGTTATTAAACAATCCAAAACAAAGCAAAACTCTCCATATAGTAGTGCCATCTTGTGCTAACAAGAGCAATCAATGGATGCCAGAAGGCTTGTGCATAAAATCCCTATCTAGTGCCTACTCATCCAATATCCTCAGACTAGTTTCTGGCTTGTGGCCTTCATCAGTGAGGAGCCTTGGATCTGAGAGCACTGCACCTAGATCTTAGGATCTAATGCAACCCTCCAGCACCCACCTTTTAACTCTATTTAACTACAAAGCTATGAGAATGAAATTGAAAACACTATTAATATTTTCAATCCAAGCTCAATAGCTTATATAGTCATATGGGTCTGAACTCAATTCAGTACCCATACATTTTGGTGTCTTTGGCTCTTTAACAACCATAGCCACCACTATCCTATTAGGCAGGATTGGTGTTAAACCACTAAACATCACATGATCACTATCTCATACTAGCACAATAATTGTTATTAAACAATCCAAAACAAAGCAAAACTCTCCATATAGTAGTGCCATCTTGTGCTAACAAGAGCACTGATGAAGGCCACAAGCCAGAAATTAGTCTGGGGATATTGGAGAGTAGGCACTAGATAGGGATTTTATGCACAAGCCTTCTGGCATCCATTGATTGCTCTTGTTAGCACAAGATGGCACTACTATATGGAGAGTTTTGCTTTGTTTTGGATTGTTTAATAACAATTATTGTGCTAGTATGAGATAGTGATCATGTGATGTTTAGTGGTTTAACACCAATACTGCCTAACAGGATAGTGGTGGCTATGGTTGTTAAAGAGCCAAAGACACCAAAATGTATGGGTACTGAATTGAGTTCAGACCCATATGACTATATAAGCTATTGAGCTTGGATTGAAAATATTAAAAGATTTTTCCAATTTCATTCTCATAGCTTTGTAGTTAAATAGAGTTAAAAGGTAGGTGCTGGAAGGTTGCATTAGATCCTAAGATCTAGGTGCAGTGCTCTCAGATTCAAGGCTCCTCACTGATGAAGGCCACAAGCCAGAAACTAGTCTGGGGATATTGGATGAGTAGGCACTAGATAGGGATTTTATGCACAAGCCTTCTGGCATCCATTGATTGCTCTTGTTAGCACAAGATGGCACTACTATATGGAGAGTTTTGCTTTGTTTTGGATTGTTTGATATAGGAGGTACTTGTTCTTTATTACTATATAATTCTTGATAAAAATCTTCTACCAATTTCATGATGTCATCTCTCTTTTTAGTAATAATTCCATCTTTTTATCTTATTGCAGATATAAATTTCCTACCAATACCAAAATGTTGTTTAACATTCTTGAGACTTTTATTTTCTTCTACAGCTTTCCTTGCTATTTCACAGTTATACTTTCTTATATCATTTTCAACTCTTTTCCGTACCATTTTACAAAATTCGAGATATTCAATTCTTTTTAATACATCATTTTTGTATATCTTCATATTCCTTCTTTTCTTCATAAATTCTCTAGTCTCAGTAGAAATTTTATTAGTCAATTGCTGCTTTTTTCTACCAGCTATCTTTGTTGCAGTTTTTAAAAGTGAATCAGTTATTTTCATATTAATTTCATTCAAATCTGAATCATGTTCTAAATCTCCTAACACCTGAAACCTATTTGTAAGTTCTAATTTAAATTCATTAGAATGTTTCTGAAGATTAGGAATATCAACTATAAATATTGTTTTTCTCAATAATTTTTGTCTCTCTAGTTTTACATTAACACGTAACTTACACCTTACTAATCGATGATCACTTCCTGTGTTAAATTTATTAAGAACATTACAATCTTGAAATATGTATTTCCTGTTAGTCAAAATATAATCCAATTCTGCTGTACCTTCATTTGGATGCTTCCATGTCCATTTTCTTTTAACATTTTTCTCAAAAAATGAATTCATAATATAAAGTTTTTCTTTTTCTGCAAACTCCACAAGTCTATGTCCTCTCTCATTTCTATTACCATAACCAAAATTACCTACAGCAATTTCATCTTTTATTTGTCTACCAATTCTAGCATTAAAGTCTCCCATAACAATTTTAAAATGTTGTTTACTCTCCATATAAAAATCTTCTACTACTTCGTCACTATGAGAACTTGTTGGGGCATAAACCTGAATTATCTGCATTTGGTATCTGCTATTAAGATGTATAACTAATCTTGCAACTCTGTCCGATACACCATCAATCTCCACAATATTGTTCTTCCACTTTTTATTTATAATGAATCCTACTCCACTTGTATTTCCAATATGTGAGCCTTTATAATAGAGTATATGTCCACTTTTTAAATCAATTGTTTCTTCACCTTTTCTTCTAACTTCACAAAGTCCAATAATGTCCCATTTAATATAAGACAATTCTTTTTCTAATTCTTGCAATCTTTCTTTACTTGAAAGTGATCTGCAGTTGTAAGTACCTAAATAAAAAGTCGTCATCAAATGGCAGCCTGGGACCACAATCAGGGGATTTTTAGCACCGTCCGCCTTATTTAGTTTTGTAAATCACGTGACGCACACCTGTGTTCGAAAATAGAATAATATTATCTGTTATAAATGTTAAATTGGATTTTAAAAGTGAATATAATAAATAAAATCAGATTTATGTTTTTTGTTGAAAATAAATACGTTAAGTTCAAAATAAAGGTAGAAATGGTAATAAATATTGAAATGTGATTTTTAAAAATTATTTTAGAGTCTATAGTAAGTGTAAATAAAATGTGAAAATTAAGTAAGAATTGAATAATATAATAAAAATAAATATTTAGTAAATTATTATTAACTTTAACTTTAAACCAATGTTCCTGGTCCCGGATAATTTGAGGCCAGGATTGTTTAACGGACCAATCAAAATTGGAATCAGCTGGAGTATTTAAGAGCTGTTTACATTTTGGCAGACTATTATTGAGCTGTTATCTCATTCTACTGACGTACTATTATAACATCGTAGTATTTCTACAATTTTCGGTAAAGTATTTAGTAGTGTAATAATCCATTTTATTTAAATTCAATTTTTGTAAAAGTACAGTAGTCTATTATTATAAGCTCGTGGGATATAGAAATGTTTTGCTAAAAAATTAAATTATTACTTACTTTGCCAACCTGCTTTGTTCAATTTGTCATCAACTTAAACATGAAGAAGTCATCACTAAATATAAAAAATTTAATGGAAGTATTCAAGTATTATTGTCTTGTAAAGTATATAATTTTGCCTATGTTGATAAGTCATATTGATTTACGACTAAATTTCATAAAAAGAACGTCACGAAAAATATATATATATAATAAAACATTTTCATTAAAAGATATAAAGTTGAATGAGATAATATATTTTATGAAGAAAATTTATTTAAAACACAATGGAAAAATACTTTTAAAGGAAAAAAATTTTTAAATATGACCGAACAATTATTTTAGAACATGGAGATATTTCTTTCTGAAGAAATATTTTAAAATTGAATTTTTCCTAGAAAATATAAGATCATTTGCAAGTATGTGACTTATATCATATTTAAAAAAATATTACAAGTCAGTCATTAAGGTATGCGGGACATACAAAAGTTTATTTAAATTATTTGGGAAAATAATTTAAGTTATTTGAAAATATTGGGAGAAGTATTGGATGTATCAGAAGATATTAAACCTCAGTAAATATGGAAAAGTTACAAGAATTTGGAAAATTATCTTGACAAAGAGTAACAATACCTGTTTTAAAGATTTAAAGTTTTAGAGATAAGAAAAATATTAATGATACTAGTGTAAGTCTTTTAAAATAAAAGTAAACGTACCGTGTTTAACTTGAACTATCAGTTTGGATTATATATTACAACGTTAAGAACCGGAGCATGCGTGATTATTGATGTCAAAAGTGTGTATTAATGTTTTTTACCAGGAGAAAAGATACTTTCTGTAACGAACTTATTATCAAGAAAAGAACATTTCATTGTAAGAAATTCTAATAAAATTATTGTAAATATGGTTTTAGAATTAATTTTTACTAACACAATTATAGTAATATTTATTCATAGTATAAATATATCATAGAAACAGAAAACATTATAATTATTTACTTAGTAATTAAATTTTATTGTAAAAAAAACAACTTTAACTTAGTATAATCTAAAGTGTGATAATGTGGAATAAACGATGATAAAATGTTTATTTAGATCGTACTCCAGATGACATCACTAAGTAATTGCCAATAGAAATTACTTATGGTAATAATGTAAATTATTAATAGTTTTAAAATGTGTTTGTTATTTTGTACGGATGGATGCATATATAAAACACACACCTACACATAATTTATCATTTTGTTTAGTTATTTAAGAATATGCATAATTTTAATGATATAGTAAATATATTTAAACATAAAAGAAATATAAGTATATGATTCTATTAAAACTGAATTGGATGTTTTGTTGAATAATTTAAAGTGTAAAAAAATATGACACTGATTGTTTGTACTAAAGTTTGAGAACTATTAAAGAATGAAATAATCTTGTCTTATTAGTTAGTTAGACTGTTATTCTAAAAATGAATTTATTTGTTATTATAGAAATGAGGATGAATTTGGTGATGTAAATTGGTGAATTTAAATGCTAATATCTTAGTATTAGGTTATATAAGACCAGGAGAATATTGTATGTATGTTTTATTTATATGGGAAGAAGAATATACTATATTGATGTTTATAAAAGTATAGCTAACATAGCCCTATATCTTGTTTATATTCATGGCAGGGTTTATTTTTCTATGTGTTAAAGCTTAATGTGCCATAGTGCTGAATGAATAGCCTGGACATTATACTTTGTAGAAGAGGTTATTAAACAAATAAGTTATACCTCAGTTCATGTACACTGTGCCCATGATGGTTAGTTGATAAAAGGTTAAGTTGAAGTTATAGTTTACCCCATATGCCTACTAGTTTATGTGTTATTGAAATTTATTGGATTACATTGTAAAAGATGCTTGTTTTAAAATTGAAAATAATAAATAGGTTTGGAAATAGAGAATCGTTAAATTGGATAAGATAAGTTATGTTGCTTAGATTATAATAAGTGTAAAAATTATAAAAACATAATTTCATCAGTGAAAGAATCATAAAACTTTTATAGTTTCATTTATTTTTTTTTAGAAAATAAATAGTTGACAATTTAAAAGAATTTATAATGATATTACTTAATTATTAAGAATTTTTAAAAAGACATACTTATAATGCATATTTTTATTTATGATTAAATGTAATAAACTGAATCGTGTTGAATGAATGAAAGTAGTCATAAGTTTTACAAAAATAATTTTATAACAACACACTAATCCATGATATTTAAAGTTTAAAGTAATAATTAGTAAGTAGCTTAGTTTGATGGTATGCTATGAATTAAGGTTGTTCACATAAATATTGAAAAATGACTATATAGAATGATAAAGTACATAATAAAAGTATTATCTATATTTTTTAAAACCTATAAAGTAATAATATCGAATAACTGTAATAAAAAGTTATATAATGATAATTTTAAAAATAAGAAATATTTTATATAAGAGATGTTCTGTATCTTATGTTTTAAGTCATTTGATTTGTCTTGAAAAAATACCTGAATACAAATAAATAGAATTCTATCAAAATGGAAATAATGTAAATAATTTTATTGTTAAGTTTGCTAATAAAATTGTTAAATTGTTTTATAAGTCTTGGTGTTGACTCAATTTCTTCACATCACAATTGCATAATCACAGATAATTATAATGAAGACATAATATTTGCACATCATAAATAAAATTTTTATTTAAGAGTTATACTATTTTATTGATATATTTTATTTAAGAAGTTTTCTTATTGTATTGTTATGATGGTCATGGAATAATTACCAAAGATTTACATTAAATTATCTTTGTAATGATTGCCACATATTCTCAGATTGTAATATCATACTAAATATATTATTTGAGATGCCATATGGATAATAGAAAATTATATTACATTTTATTATAAGATATACAAGAATAACATTATAAATAGAAAGATAGGAGAGTGAATTATAGATTAAAGATTAGTATTAGTATTTGTTATTATTAGTATTATTAAATTGTAGTTAGGAATGATATTAAATCCCTTATATCATACTTGATTACAAAAGTTATAATTAATTTATCATTATTTTAAGAGAACCTGAGATAATTTGAGTTAAATTAGTTTTGAGAAAGATATTTAAATTAATTTGTTAAAGGTAATTTACTTAATTAGTTTTGATTAAAGATGTAAGAGTACTATAAATGTAGTATTTAAGTAATAGAAATAAGGATAGTATTCTTATGCCATTAAGGTGATATCCAGTGGGAGATTAGCTTAATGTATTCGTTCTGCCACTTGTAAACTCACTTCATAGTCTCATGATTTGATTAGATATTCATTTATTTCATTTTATAAACCAGAACTATATTATTATTTATTAATTAAGTTAATTTAATCATTGATATTTTTAAAAAAATATAGTTATTATTAATTTAGATACATTTTAGATAAACATAGTTATTTATCTGAGCTAGATCAAGTGATTATAATTATATATTTCCGGGAAGTGAGGGTACAATATATATTGTATTGAGGTATGAGATTTATACTTTGCGGACAATTTTAGCAAAAAAATAGGAAAAATTTTAATTTTTATGTATTTAGGTTAGTAGGGTCTAATGACACTCTTTGTAATTTAAAACTGAATGATTCATTGAAAACTGACTTTAATAATTCAGTTACATATATAAAATTAAAAAGTATTAAATATATATTTTTTTAAAAATGTTTTTCCCCAGCTTTTACAAATAAAACTATAGGGCTCTCACATTTAGAAGTAATCTTAGTTCCACTTTTTATCAATTTTTATGGACTTCTTATCAAAGAAGAATTACAATTTAACATTTTAAATTTAATATTCCTCATCATTTTACTATTATGCATATACTGTATATATAATTTCTGTAAATCTAATCATGGAGTCCATTATAATAATTCACAAATAATATTCTCCAAGAGTCATTTAAATAAACTTGCCGACCCACTATCTTGTATCAATGTTAATCTCTTCTTAGATGTTAATGATCTTTTTTTATTTGACAAATAGATTGGCATTGATATTAAAAAATATATATAATTTGCAAGTTTATTTAATTGATTCCTTGGCAGTCTAATTTGTGAATTATTGAAGTTTATTTATGGGTTTGTTAAAATCATTAGAATCTAATTTCTGTTTATGTGAAATATAATTAAGAATATTTTTGAAGATAAGCACTCTGTACCATGCTTTTATTTGTGAAAGGTGAAGAAAATTTTTTTTTTTTACCATTTTAGTCCATTTACTTGAATAAACGTCCCCGTCCCCCCAATTGCAACTAAGAATAGTTTCTCATAAAATATTTTCCTTTAATTAAAAACCTATTCAGTAATTTTCTTTGGTCTTTTTAATAATTGAACAGATGATAGTTTTTCTTGATGGATGAAGTTTTAATAATCATTAAGTGAATTACACAGAAAGTCAACTAAAAATATCTCGATCTTTATCTTACCACTATTTTACGTCCAAATGAAGGTTAAACAATTAACTATAATCTATTTGAGAGAATGTGAATAAACCGATTGTATTGATATAGATTATTGTCTCACTTTAAATTAGGTTATGGTAAAAAGTCATTGCTGTATATGTTTGTCAAGATGATCAAAATGCATTCATCTTATTTTAAAAAATATGTAAAACTTATATAAAAACATGAGATATGCAGATTTTATTAGTATCACTCAACATCATCCCCCCACCCATGCTATTAGTATACTCTAAGATGTAATATCTTTGTTGAAGATTCTTTGATAATTTTGGCTGTTGAATATAAAGTTGTTTTATCTTATAGTATATCATAGGAAGCTTCTCCACACAATCACTCATTTTGCCTTTAAGCTATAAGGATTGCAGCATCTACATTTTGTAGGCAAAAAATTATTCTGCAGCACTTTGTACAACATTGCGCAAGGAACTTTAGTTCCATTATGTTTTTAAATCTGCTGTGAAAATACTTGTGGATTTTTTCACCATTGTCTTGACAAGTTTTCTTCCAGTTTTCAAAAAATTTTATACTAGATCTTTGATTTGGATAGCATTTTGAAAACTTTATTAGAAATTTCAATGCACTTGGATAACATTCAATTCAGAAGATTAACCTGTGTAGATAACTTTATTAAAAACAGCCATTTTTACAGTGAATTTTAATTATTGTCTCAATAATTTTTAGTTGATAAAATCTTTGCTCGTAATGAATGTACAGTTTTTAAATACAGCTTTATATAAAGTGTCAATGATTATTGATACATTTTGTGTAAAGATTTATTTTTATTTTTCACCAGGTTAGAGGCCAGGTATTTCTTAAAATTGGATGAATATCAAAATGTGGTCTTTAGTTTAGCAAAAGAAAAATAGAAATACTAATTATATACTCCTTTCGTATGTGAAATGAAATTAATTCCAGCAGTCAGAAAAATTTATATATATATTAACAATAAGTCTAAGAATAAATTAGAATTAACAAAAATAAATAAAATTTCACTTTCAAAATATTTTTACTCTTGAACAAGTGGATCCTTATTCATAAACTAGAAAGAAAAAAAATTAGTGAGAATGAAGTTCGTTACCAGAATTAGGAAACAATCTTTTTTTTTTTTTTGGAGAAGAATCCTTTGATAGAGATGTTCAAAGCAAGAAAAATTATCAATTATAGTAATCACAAAAGTAAGTAGAGTATGAATACTGTTGAATACTATACATGTGTTTGTAATTATGAAAATAAATATAAATTTTAAGTGTCATGTTTTCCTTCTTGAATGATACACTCATCATCGATTTAATAATTTTCATTTGAATTAGACAAAGCTAATAAAAACATGCAGAAATGATTTTAGATTCAAGAATTATTTAATGTACAATTATTTACAGATTTAAATATAATTAACTAGTCATATTATCTTTAGCATATAGAACAGTGAATGATTGGTGCACAACTTACTTGTATTTGTAACTCCTTTTTTTTCACAGAATTAAAACTTTTTGACCAATTAAGAAATATAATAAAACATATATTTTAGGCAATAATGATTTTAATATATTTATGCATAATTTACTTTTATGTATTTTCTAGAGACAAAAAAGAAAATTACTGAAAAAATTACAAATTTGATTAAACAATTAATATGAAAGTTGCACTTTTATAGAGCTTACCCTCTGTGTTACATTAGTCATAAATCATTTTCTATATCAAATAATGATCGATAATTCGTTTTTATAGTAAACTAATTTTGAGAAGTCATTTTCACATAAACATACTCATGTTAATTGAATTAAAACTTTTAATGCATTTTTCTTCAGTTTAGAATAATTGTTTCAAATTGACAGTCCAAATTTCTGATATGATTGATAATTTAAATTGAATATCTCGATGAAAGATTAATTAATTATTTTTTTCATTTAAAAATATGTTAGAATTAAATACTTTAATTATGCATTATGCAGGGTGATAATTGAAATATATGATTAATAAACAGTGTGGTAAAAAATGCACCTAACTGAATTTTATAATGTGATGTGATGTATTTGGCTTCTCCTTAAACGAAGTCAACAATATCTCAGCAACTATGCCCAGATAAACCTGTTAGCCACTTTATTTTACATTCCCCACTCTAAGTCTTCCCATATTCTGCCCCATCCCATTTCCACAACATAATCTTTGTCAACTCTATGGCCTTTAAATCTAAATCCCCCTTATCTTTTCGCAAACCCAGCATAAAAACTAATAACTCACTTTCTGTGTAGTCACTTTGTTCATACCTATTCTCCCATAACTTCATTATCTGTACCCTTTCTGCTTTCAAGCATTTACATTCAATCAACAGATGCCTAATATTTTCTATACCTTTCTTACACAATTTGCACACTAAATCACCCATAGTTTTCCATTTACATGTATATTCTCTTGTTGCTAAAGATTCTGTTCGAGCCTTAAACAATAAACTACTTTCCTTACTATTATCATAAATTAACTCACTTCCAATATTCCGTTTACTTCTATATATATTTAAACTCTTCTTACCCTCCATACTACTTCTCCATCTCTCCAACTCCCTATTTTTTATTATTCCTTCTATTCTTTTATCCCATTTCTTACCACTATAACACTCAACAATCTTCCTAACACAATCATCTCACCTTTTATACAAGTATACCGATATAGATTCTTTATCCAAATCTTTTGCATACCGCATTACCTTTCTCACCCATCTTGTTACCTGCCCCTTACTCATAACCCAATTAAACACTATTTTGGCTATTATTTTACTATCCATAAACTGCAACCTACCAAACATTTTCATTTTACTTTTTGCATCTCTCATATAGAAACTTGACCATCCCATTTCTCCTTGAATTGCCTCCTTTGCTGTCCACATCTCTGCATCTAATGCATGTCTTCCTACTTCCCTTTGTACTTTCTCTAAATAATCTAAAATCCTTTTACTAACACATAATGCATCATTACCATATGTTAACCATGCTACTGCAACTCCCTTCCATACAATTCTAGCTACATCATATTTATTATATGAAAATACTGTTAGTTTCTTTACCAAACCCTTTCTTTTCTTTGCTTCATTTACCAATTTTTTCTCCCATTTATCCAAGCAATTTTCCTGATTACGTAAGATGATTCCCAAATACCTATATCTATCCACCACACTTAACTTTATATCCCCCAATAAAAAAACTACATCCTCTCTTTCCCCAGTATTCACCATCATTATATTTGATTTTTCTTCACTAAATTTAAACCCCATCTCCTTACCCACCCTTGCACATGTCCTCAACATAACTATCCATATCTTCTCTTCTTTCTGCACATAAAAAGATATCTGCAAAAAAAAGACCCGACAAAGTATATACTTCTTTGCCACCTATTAACGGTATCTCTACCCCTCTTCCTAGTCTTTCTATTGCTTTCTCCATTTCACTCAAAAACAGCAAAAACAAAATCGGTGACATAGGGCATCCTTGCCTTAATCCCACCCCATTTTTAACTTTAACTGATTCTATATCCCTAATTGGTAAGTATAATAATTATTTTCATATAATTTCTTAATAATATTTACTAAAGCTTCATCCATTCCCAAATTGGCTAATCTTACCCATAATCTATTTCTATTTACTCTATCATATGCTTTCTCTATATCTATAAAACTCATATATAACGATCTACCTGAATTCCTACTCATCTCCATAAGTTGTGTAACTACAAACAAACTATCTCCTATATGCCTATCTGACCTAAAATTTCCTTGCATTTCCCCCACTATATTATTCTCATCCATCCATTTTACAGCTCCTCCAACTACCATATATGCGAAAACTTTATATAAAACTGATGTTACCGCTATTGGTCTATAATTATTTAACTTTCTATGATCCGTACCCTTTCCTTTAAATAATAATCTTATTCTTGTATTACTCCAACTACCCGGAAAAACTGTCTTCTGTGCCATCTTATTAAAACATGATAATAACTTTGCTTTTACTCTATGCCCTAAATTCATTACCGTCTCTGCTGCCCATCCATCTAAACCTCTTGCCTTTCCACTTTTCAATCTCTTTCCTGCCTCATTCAATTCATTTTTTGTGAACCTAATACTCCCATTACTAACTGCTTTCATGTTTTCTATCACTAATTCCTTCATATCTAACATCTTTTCTATATCCATTACATATCTATTCAAGATTTTCTCTAGCTCACCTCTAGAGCTACATTCTATTCCCTCATCATCTATTAATACTATCTCTCTTTCCCCTACATTTCTCCTTTTAATGTAATTCCAAATTTTTTACTCCCATCTCTTCCACTTTTATTAATATCCTCCAACAATTTACTATTCAACTTCATCCTCTCTCTATAATTATCCATTTTAGCCAACTTCTTCTTTTCTAAGTACTTTCCCCATTTAGCATTAATATCGTTTTCACTTTCTTTGTTCTTAATAGCACACTTATAATCTCTGCATTCTTCTTTCCCTCTTTTACACTTTACTAACTCTCATTTTTTTTTTATTACTTTTATACTTCTGCATATTCTTAACTAAAACCCCATTTGCCACTTTTTCTATTTCACCACACCAGTCCTTGTATTCATCCTCAACCAACTGCTCCATGGTTTCTTCAACTTTTGTTTTATACTCTTCCAACTTATTCCTATCATTCACTCTCCATCCACATCTTTCACTATTATATCTACCTTTATTTCTATCCTCCGTCACATTACTAATCATTTCTATTACAATAAAGTTATGATCACTATTACATACTCTCTCTTCATTATCAAACACCTTAATTCTCCGTATTTTATTCATTCCCTCTTTCTCTACCAATACATAATCTATTGTGTGAAATACATTATTCCTAGACCATGTGTATTGTCCATCATACACGTTTGATAAATCCCCAATGCTCAAATTTACTCTTTGACAAAATTCCTTCAAAAACTGACCATTCTTATTATCTACATGATCAATTTCTTCAATATGTCCATTCATATCCCCTATAACCATTATTCTCTTCCCCTTTTCTTTAAAACTCTGTATATCCGTAACTAGGCATTCATATATACTGTTGTTCCACTCCATTACAGTTTGACTATCTCCAGTGGCGATATACACTGCAGCCACCATCCATTCTTGTCTACCCAACCTTATTTCAAACCACAAATGCTCTTGACATTTAACAGTATTTAAATATTTTCTCGATATAACACCTATACCATCACCCCTTTTTTCTTTTTCTTTTCTGTTTATACCCTGCCATACTACCTCTTCCAAAATAGGTTCTTCTTCTTCTGTTAGATGAGTTTCCACTACTGCTAATACCTCAAGCCTTCATTTTCAATTGCTTTATTTAATTCCAGCCATTTTTCTGGTCTCCTACCACCTTGCATATTCAAAAACCCAATTTTAACAATTTCTTCTTTCCTAACTACTCTTTTATAAATTCTTTTGATTCCTTCTCCATTACATTTATAACAAACTTTCTTACCACTAATCTTACAAAACCATTCCCTTTCCATATCTACACTTATATCTAAATCAACCATCTTTTGCTTATTTCTTATATCCCCTTCATTCTTCTTCTTTTTGATAATATTACAAATAAAAGTCCACCCCCCTTTAAAAGTTTCCCGAATTATATTCTTTAAATATCAGACTCCCTAAAACTTCACTTCCTTGTTTTCCTAAGTGCAAACTATCTTTACTATACAACTCCCTTTTTCCAATAAACCAATCCCATACATCCACAAACACAACATTATTTCTCTCGCACAATTTTTTCACTCTCTCATTTATAGAACATGCCCTATCTAACAAATGCCTCATCAAATCTTGGTAATAGTTCCACTACTCTTACTTTTCCTTTAATCTCTCAAATTCCTAATCAATTCTACATACTCATCCATTACTTTCTCTGATGGCTCTAACAAATTATTAGTCCCTACCATTACATATACATCTCTACTACCTTGCTTTCTTACTTTATCTGTCACATCCCTAATTTTTGCTCCAGGCAAACATACTCTAACATACCTGCTTCTATTTTCCCTTGTAATTATATCCCCACATTCTCTTATTAGTGAATATCCTATCAATACTATCTCATAGTCTACTTTCTCTACTCCATCTGTAACCTTTTCTACCACCTTCTGAACCTCCTTATCACTTTCTTCCTTATCATTTCTACTCAATAATTCCTTTATCTCCTCACACTTCGTCTCTAACAATTTTAGTTTTACTTCTACATCCTTCACTTCTTCCTCTATCTTACTTATTCTCTGGCTAACCATCTCCATTGCATTACTACTAGTGGCGATGCTCATTTTCAAAATTAAAAATAATTTATGATCTACGATGTTACAAGGGAAACTATCGGTGTTGGTGATAATTTTAATTGAGTATTAACTAAGCGATTCATTCGAAATAGGAATACTTATAAAAAAATTGCATGTCTAAAAAGAATAAAGAAAACATTTTAAAGTGTGTGTGTTTATCGTAATTAATTAACAACTTCATAATATTGTAATAAATTATTTTGAAATATTTTATTTTAAACATTTTCATTTTTTAAATATAATGAAAATGTAAATATTATTGTAGATATTGTTAATATTAAAAATAAATTTTATTATTTTTTATGCTAAATTATAAAAATATAGGAAGTAAGTTATGAGAAATTGTCAACTAGTACATAACTAAATAGATACGTGTAAATTTTGATGTTTTATTTAGAAAATTTTATTATAAAATTGTGTAAAAAATGATATTAATTTGAGAGGCGACATATTTTATTTCTGTACATAGGCTGTCACGACCCTAGCCCAGCTCTTGTAAAATTTAAAAGCATTTCTTGAGAAATTGAGAGCATTTATAAATGTGTTCTAAATGGTAAGAACCATCCATAGAGCATGTGATAAAATTATATACTTTAAATATTTTTTATAAGTTCTCTGTGAATTTATGAATATTAATCCATGGTGTTATAAATATATGTTATCTCTGAAATTACTATAACCTAATTTAGTACAAAATAGATATAATAAAAAAAAAAAAGTGATGTATTTTTATTTTTATTTTTGGAGATTAAAAAAAAAGTATTGATCCACAGGTATTATTATTAATAAAAAAATATTTAAGAATTTTGGTCAAGTTTTATGATGATGCGGGTTTTTTTTTTTTTACATATACATAAGAATTATCTTGCGAATGTATGGATCAAAATAAATGATTGCGAATAATTTTCTCGTGCAATTTATTTATTTATTTTTTTTGATTTTCTGATTGAACACTTTATTAAAGAATCTTCTAGATTATACATATATTTTTAAAACCATACAAAGGAAATTTATTGAAGGCACTTCAATAACATTTTCAGATATTTATATATTTTTAACTATTTCCTTGTCAGTATTTGCATTTTTTAAAAAAGAAAGTTTCATAAACGCGAAACGTTTCATCACTGTGATAGGTTTCTTGGTACTCTCATACCCTACATTGCAACCAACTTTTATGCAGATCAAATATATTACTCACAAAAATAAGAATTTAAAAATATAACACACCATACTTTCATTAAATTTCAAAACACATTGTGTATCTTGACCTTGCTCATTCAGACTTATTTATTGAACATGGGAATGGATGGAAGTTAAATTATGGAGGAAATAAGGTGTATTTAGTGCAAATTCTGTTAGTTTATAATATAAAAATAAGATGCATCGATAAATTCATATTTTATTTCTACTTCTAAAGAAACAAAAAAAAAACTCTTTTTAATGTTAGGTATAAATTACTTGACAATCTTATGATTTCCAAACAATTTTTTAGTGACCCAAGGATTGTACACTACTGATATGTATTTTTTAAAAAAATGATAACAGAAATAATTAAACATATACAACCTCTTAGCTCAAAATTTACTTTCATTTAATCAAATAAAGATGTCAGATTGCCATGTCCCTAATCTGAATTTGTTACCTTCAGTCCATAGATTAACCAGATTTGCTGAGAGAGTTGGATATGGCAAGATCTTACAGAACCTTATAGTATTGAGAAATTAACTTTCTTTATTAGTTATCCTAGTTTTGCTCTCAATTTTTCCTCTTGTGCTATTAGTGTTTCTTTTATATAATGTCACTTTATTTCCACCTCTTGAGTATTTTTATTTATCAGAATAATCTGAATATATTTAACAATTAATTTGACTTGTTTATAAATCTATTTATATTAATTAAGGAATATTAAAAATTATACACGTTGTAATTATTTTACTAATCTGATTTTATTTTTAAATATTCATTCTAATTAATCTTTGTTTTTTCATAATTAATTTTTTAAAAGGCAAATTTGAGTTGTGATATGTATGTATACTCACGGGCATTTATATTGATTATATAATATTATGAACACTAGTATTACTGCTGTTTTTTTTTTCAGTTGTCACAAAATTACGGTGAAAGGTTTACATAATGACAGAAATAAATACTACACTATGTTAATAAGATACAAATAAGCACTTTATAATAATAGTGCAAAATGACTTATTCAAAGACTGAATGAAAAAGAGGTGATGCAAAAAGTAAATGAAATTGATTGAAAAAAGAAATTATAGATTAAATTTTGAAATATAGTTATACAATAATTGAATTGATTGAAAAAGTGGAATATCACAAGTCAAAAGTGTCCAAAATTTTATGTTTTTGTGTTGATATTATTTTTAACCAATTTATTGCATTTTTTTTTTTGTTGTTGTTATTCTTAAACTAGATCACACAGCCAGATTATGGAGTATAGAAACAGGATCATGTGTCTTAAATTATGTTGGTCATAGTGGTTCTGTCAATTCAATTAGATTCCATCCAAGTCAGGAGTTAGTTTTGACTGCATCAGGAGATCAGACCGCACACATCTGGAAGGCTTCTGTTAGTTTACCAGTAGCATCAGAACTTAATGTAAGATTATTTTGATTATTTTATTCTTTTTTTCCATATTAATTTTTATTTTGTTATTTATCTTCTTTCATTACTATTTTACTATTAAGTGTTTCAGTTGATGATGATGTATCTTGGATCCATTGTTTTTATTTTTTATCTAGTTTATACTTTGGTATCAAAGTCTGGAGAAAAATCATATAAAGATTGTGTGCATGTAATTAGAAAATATGATTTTAACCATACATTGTTAGATTTGCAACTTATGACATTAAAATTTATGATTTTATTGTTTTTAAAATCTAAATAACAGTAATAGCACACAAGTTAGACAAAATGATAGAAACATCAACTGATACCTTTATTAAAAGTGAATTATGAAGAATTGCCTGGAAGAATACTCAAGTTTTTGCTTGCTTAAGAATGGTCCACATTTAAGTGATTGAGAATGCCATGGGGCAGATCTATATTGTGTTTTTCAAATCAATATTTATTTGATTACATGATGATATGAATTGAAGAATTGTTATCTTGGAAAGTGTCAATATTGTCTGAAACAATATTTGAACTATGCAATGAATAAATAACATGATCTCATAGCATGTTCAAATAGTCTATGCAGAGTAACAACTGGACTGAGCTAATATTATGTGGTTGCTTAAATAATAGTTCCATTGCCATGTTTTATGTGAAAAAATGCAATCACTTTGATCCCCACTGACATTAAATATCTTCTCATTATTTTCTCAATCTTTTTAAATTATTTTACATATACTTAAAATTTCTATGAAACATTCTTGAAAAATCTGAATAAAGATATTTGAAAAAGATAATTGCCACCTGAGTTATGTTTTATGCAGGACTGGAACTCTTCACTTGGCCCAAGTCACAATCTTATACATATTTCTTGACTATTTGTTCAATATTTATCAATATCAACTTATTATAATTTGAATTACAAATGTTAAATTTCCTGCAGTCATATTTTGACACATCCACTTTAAATTATTAGCTAATCATTTATTAGGCTAGAGATTATCATATCATTTCTAGTCTAGACTCTGCTAAAAAATAATATATATGTTTTTTTTTATTATCATTAATGCACATATACTTAGAGTCCATTCATATCTCTTTTTTTGATTATCTTTTTCCTTCATAATTCACATGGAAAAAAAGAGACTGTTTTTTAATGAAACTGTCTATATATATAATAATAATAATATATTTTAACAGAATTTAAAATTTATATCTGGGCCACTAAAATATAGTAATCTATAGCCTAATAAATGGTTAGTAATAATCATTAATATATTCATTTATCTAAAGTTGATGATGTTAAAGATGTGTCAGAAAGTTGATTCTTGCAGTTCAAATTGGTATGTTGATATTGAGCAAATGATAAAGATGTGTATAAAGATGATGACACGAGTCAATTGAAGAGTACTGATTTACCATGAAGTGCATCTTGGGGTTCATTTGTGTTTTTCAAATGATTTTATTCACATGTTTCAAAAATGTGTGGCAGAATGGAAATTTTAAGTACATCTAAAAATTATACACATTGAAAGAAGAAATGAATTGGATTGATGATTTCATATGTATATATGCAAAAATAATAATAAAAAAATCAAATATATCAATTTAAATGTATATCTAAATTAGGAACAATATGATTAAAAAAAACTCTTGCTTAATAAATCTATTTCATGATTTGAATCTCTACAGGTTTTTCTATGATATTTTTGTTAGTTAAGCTGTCAAAAAATGTCATACATTCAATAAATAAAAGTATGAAGTTAAGAAGATTGATGCTTGTAGTTCACATTATAGTAATTATTTAAGATTCATAGAACATTATACCTAAATATTATATTTTATTAATTTATATAAGTCAGCACTTCTTAAACTTTTTTCATTCGTGATCCCTTTTTATCATTGAGATTTTTTTGCAACCCCAGATATTAAATATAAAATAGATATAGAAATAAATATTCCCATAAATAATTTATTTCTTTGATAAACAATATACATATGAAAATAAGTAGTTTTAGGATTTGTTTTAAGTCTACAAAAATTAATGAAAGAAAATCATATTTTAATGAGACGGATGTGGTTGTTTTTTGCTGCATAACAAATTAAATCGTGGTGAAATATTTGATACTGCTGGATGTATAGCATCTTCAACGTTTTTCAGCGTTGAACGATATTTGAATTTAATACACATAAAAGCTGAAAAAGTAATTTCATATAAGTATGTGGTGCTGAATGGCACAAGAACATTTAATGCCATTTCAGAAATTGTGGGAAATTCAGTCCTAGCTCCAATCCAGAATTCAGTCAAGGATTTTTGTGGAAAGTCAAGTTTTAAGTTTGAGTGACTCAATAGCTCAGCAAATTCCTCTTGGGCTTTATATGGCAGGTGATTAATCTCATTAATGTCAGTCAAAAATGGTCTTTGAATCCAAGATAACTTTTTAAAATCTAAATTCGATTTAAAGTATTTGCATGCATTTCTAGGATTTTTAAGTGATCTATAATAATTTTTGCAATTAAAGTTTTACAATTATTTTTTTCAATTATAAAATTGTCGATAGTCGAAAACATTTCTAATGGAATCATTTTCCACCCTATTCTTCCAAATGTTGATCTTTTTACTAAAACCTTCAATTTTAACATTCAAAGTAAAAATATTGCTATTTTTGCCTTGAAGAGACAAGTTAAGATTATTTAGCTTCTCAAAATATCAGACAAATAGCACAGCTTTGATAGCCATAAATCATTTTCAAAAAGAGCAGCAAGATAAGATTTTTGTTCAGTTAAAAATACAATAATTTTTTCTGTTAATAACAATAATCTTCTTAAACTTCGCCTTCTTGACGTTCATCTTACTTCTGCATGTAATAATAAATTTTTGTATTCAGAGTTCATGTCGTTACAAAAATTTGAAAATAAATGGCTGTTAAGGCCATAGCTTTTAATAAAGTGTATAATTTTGACAGCATCCTGAAGCACATTGTTGAATTCTTTTGCTAATTTTTTTGTTGCAAGCCGTCCTCTTGGTGGATCAGGCACAAGCTATTTAAAACCAATATTTTCACCAGTCATTGCGTTTGCACCATCTTCATACTCCAAGGCAATTTTTCCATTCTAAACCTTCAGTTTTAAAAAATTTGTCTACTTTATTATATATGTCTTCCGCTCTTGTATGTTCTACCAAACAATGCTAAAATAACAATTTTTCCTCAATGTTTTCTTTATAAATGTATCTGACATACACTAATAATTGAGCTATTTTTGAAATATCGGTTGTTTTGTCCAACTGAATTGTAAATATTGGGTTTTCTTTAAGTCTAGTAATAAGTTGCTCAAATTAGTCATTGCTAATTTCAGAAATTCTATTAGTGACAGTGTCATTTGACAAAGGAATTTTCCGAATTTCATCACCATATTTACTTTTGTGAAGTATTTCTACCATTTTAATTGCAGCAGGTAATATAAGATCTTCTCCAATGGTGTACGGCTTTTTATTTTTAGCAATCAGATATGAAACTTCATATGATGTGAATAAATATTTTTCATTAACAGTTATAAATTTTTCGAAATATTGTTTTTCTTTATTTGAAGTTTTTAACAGTCGTTCGAAATATTCTTTTGGTTTATTGGCATATGAAGGATGCTTGGATTCAAAATGCCTTTTTAATTTTGATGGTTTGATACTCTCCATAGACAAAACATTATTGCAAAAACAAAAAGGTTGTTCATTACCATCACTGTTGTTGAAAGTAAAGCCAAATTGGAGAAATGTCTCATCATATTTTCACATCTTAGATGCCTCCTTCTGATTACGAGATCCTGCTTGAAGAGACTTTGTAGCATTGCCATCTGCATCATTACCTTTGGTACTCAAGTTCAACCATTTATTCATGGGTAAAAAGTATTTTTATCCTAAAATACAAATAAAATAACAGTACTTATTAGTTTGCAGAGACACTAAGTGGCAGCCATGTTTTTTTGTTTAATTATACAAAGCATATTTACTCTCGTATGTTCTATTTTTTAATATCCCTGTATGTTTTATTTTTTGATATTTAAAAAATATCAATAAATGAATTATAAATTGCCTGTGAAGTTTAAAAGAATAGGAATATGTTTTTATTTATTAATAAATAAATGATAATAAGTTTCAAATAATAAATTTTTATAATAACTAGTAGAAATAAAAAAGTGAGAAAAAAGTATATAAGCATTTTTATATATAGAAAATAACATCTTTCATAATATTTATGCAAATAAATACTAACCTTAGTTGAGTAAAACAATAAAATACAATATTGTATTGTTCTTGTGATGTGGACACTTGTTGAAATGAAAGCGAAACAAATAACTTGACCGGAAATACATTATATAATCACATTGGCACCAACCTTATTCACACCACTGCAGCATATATTTTGATTCTGAAATAACTTATATGCTGAAATTGCAATGCGACATCACTATTATAATGCATTTAGTGTTATTTTTCAATATATAATTTACAGCTCAACTTCGTCATTATTACAATTTTATAATTGTGCTTACAGAAAACTTAATGTATTAAATTAAAGATAATGAAGGGATTGCGACTAATATTTCTTTAAATTCATGTATCTGAATTAAATTTTCGCGGCCCCAACTTTTCGCTTCACGACCCCAAATGCGGTCGCGATCCACAGTTTAAGAAACGCTGATATAAGTAATAGATTAATTAATTATTTCTATATTATTGTAAGAATTAAATATTTCTTTGTCCAATAGAGGGGGCAGTCTTCAGAAGAAGAAATTGAAATACCAGAAAAAGATGAATTTGGAGACGGTAAGTAATTTTTACATAATGTATAACTACTGCAAGGCTTTATTTAAAAAAAATTTTTCATTATTCATGATCTTTTTAATTTCAATGCATTACTGTTTTTGAATTGAATTCATACTCCTGGATTAAGTTTTGTTTTTATTATTATAAATTATAACAAAGACCATTTTGTAACTAATATGAATCAAAACATTTTTAAAAATATAAAATATGATTGCATAAGGAAAAAGTAGAAAAAAATTTAAACAATTGATTTTTTAATATTTTGACTAACCTAAATTTTTGTTTTTTGCTTTAGTCTTTTGAACTTCTACATATTAGATCAATTAATTCATATTAACAAACATAACAATTTTATTTTTATTCAATCATTTATTGGTTCTGTTCACTGATGAGTAAAATGCCACCCTCTCTTTATTTATCTTCTATTTAAGAAATTCCAGTCGTATGTTTTAATTTGACTTCACGACCTACCAATCCAGAAGGCAACATTCTTTAAGCAGTCATTATTTATTGACTTATTCTCTAGTTTATTCAACTTTTTACCAATACAGAAGGCCAATTGTGTTGTTTAAATTGTGGCTATTAGATTTTGAAAATGTTATCTTTATTTTTCTAAAACTTTTGGACCATCTAGTCTATTAACAGCAAATCACTTCACTCTTTATCTAACACAGTATTACTCTAATGCCATATGTTTTTAGTTTGTCCAAATCGGTGATTACTAGCATTTTATTGCATTTAAATTTCATCCTTAAATAGATTCTGGCTTTTTCCTTTATTGATGAGGCAGTGCAATTAAGCTAATCAGTTTATGTCTTTTGCCTTTGATAATGAGTTTTTGAGATTTCATTTAAAAGCAATGCCATCAAACATTCACATTGACTGCAATGCATTGCTTAAATTTAAAACCCAAAGCTTCATTGATAGAAGCAAATGCTAGAAACTGGTTTGAGGATGAAATTTAAACATACTAAATGTCTGATAATCACAAACTAAAGCTAACAGTAGATGATGCTAGAATGGAAAGCATGTTGTTTATTACAATCTGTCAATCTATTGACTTATATTGTTTACAATATGGCTACTGAAATTAAAAGAGAGTCCACTTTTCTCTTCTATAAAGTTCCAGACTGCAATTGATCTTCCTTCGGTTTACTTCCTTCAACTGTTTAAATTGCAGTACTCTTTTTCCTGTTTTCATTGTGAATGCCTGCTTACACTGAGATTAGAACTTTTTTTTTCTCAATTCCAAAAATAATTGTATTGCTTACATTATGTTTAGTACATTTGGAAGACAGATTAGTCTTCTTGTTTGTATAATTTCAATTGTCTTTTTTAATATAATTTTTCAGTCTGAAATCAACCTTTGTTTAGCTTACAATAAAGCTAGTGATATTTTTTTCCAACTTCTTGATGCCACATCATTTGCATAGTGGTTACTGAAGTTGATCAATTTTATTTTTGTCCTCCAGATAATTATGGTCATATTTTGTAATGATTCTTCCACTCTAGTGTTTTTTTCTAATTCCAGAAGCTGCATTTAGGTTATTGAATTCAGAAGAAAGATGCTATCTAGTTGGATGTCCTCAATTATTTTATTTATTTTATTGAAGAATTACTGAAATTCTGTAATAACTTTTTCTGTTGTATTCTTAATAGGGATTATTAATTCAGATCAATAAGATAATATCTCATTATCATCAAAAATAGAAATGAAAAAAAATGATTATTTTTTTCTATATAAATTTATAATAAAGTAATATAAATATCAATATATAATAGCAATTACAAAAAATATATATTTATAATTTAAATATGAAAAGCTAAACTAGTCAATATTTTTAAATTTGGGATAACTGAGTTATATTTATAATTATAAAGAAAAGCCTTTTTCTTTACATAATTTTATGCCTGTTTCAATGTTAAAACAGATAGCATTAAACATTAAAAAGGGCATAAAATTATGTGTTGAAAAAGTCTATTCTATATAATTTTAAATATATATATATATATTTATTGTAATCTCAGTTATATATTGATATTTATATTACTTTAATATCTCATTATGTTGATTAATTTTTGTTTGTGCATATTCTTATTGTAATTAATTTGTGTGAATTATTTTTTTTAATGTTAGTTCAAATATACAAGGTTACATTTTTTTGTGTTTTTAGTATTGAGAGTAAGCTTGTCTTAGTGTCATCTGATGAAAATGGAAATATATAGTGATTGAATAGTTTTGTTTTTCTTCAGTTAGCATATTATTTATTAACATTTCCTCTCTGGATTATACAATTCTACTTAACTATATTTTATATAAAACATTTTTGTCTCTTTAGTATAGTTAAATAAAAATTAAATCATCAGAAAAATTGAGATACAAAACTAGAGTTAGGCCACAACAAATCGTTGAATGCAGATCAATATCTTGTCACTTCATCTGATCTTGAGATTTTCATCAGATCAAAACATTTTGTATATATTTAGTATCTATAAAAGCACTGGTTTTTTTATTTAGGGATTTGTTTGTTTTTTAATCATTAGATCTAATAAAAATGTCAATAGCAATTTCAAGGTGAGATAACTGTTTTTATAAATTGAAACAGAAATACAATCAGATAAATTTATGTAAGAATAGAAATAAAACCATGGTATATCTCACTATAAGGCAAAGACTTTTTATGCATTTTTGGTTTACTCTTCTGTAAAATAGCTAGATACCCATTTATCAAACAATATTTGTATGGTTAGCTAAATTGACTGTGGGACAGCTACTTGGGGAGAAAAATCCTAAGTTTGTTTGGAAATTCTCAGTTGTCTGAAAATATTTTCATGTTGTACTCAGTTTCGAACCCAATTCATAGGTGTAGGAGGAAGATACACTAATTTTATATCACAAAACCTTGCACTCTACCACTTTCTTATACCATTAGAATTCTAACTCTACAAATATATGGATGTTACAATATCTTAATAATGTTGCATGCTCATCTTGAATTTAATTTAGTTCAGATTTTATGAACTGGAATTTTTTTTTAATATTCTAGAATTAAAAAAGAACCGTAAAACAATGTTAATCAAACTTTGTAATAATAGTAATGAATGAATGACTATAGTTTGAGTATTTAAGTGGGGGAAAAAAGAAAGGTTTAAGAAAAAAAAAGAATTGAATTCGATGTATATATAAGAAAATTAATTGTTCTAAGTAATTTAATAGTAAAAGATAGTGTTTATTAAGAAAGTGAAAATGCTATATTTTTAAAGAAAAGTTGTGTGGATTGATAGTTTGTGGTTCTTTTAATATTTATTCTGTTTTATGATTTTAAACATATAAAAGAAAAATCGAAAAACAAGAAATAGATTTTGTAAGCATTTATCACTTAAAAGAAAACATTTCTGCAAAATGAGTTCTTGTAAATATCACAAACTGAGAAAAGTGATATCACTACTTACCATATACATATCATAAGAAGTGTTGATATCTTTACTTAATGTTGATCAGTCAGCCAATGGTTGATGCCACTACTTAGAGACATTACTATCTATTTTGTAGTTATGATGATCCAATTCCCCATTTCTGAGGTTGTGAATTAACTAATCATTGATCACAGATCTTATACGGATAATGATATTTTTTTTGTTGATATACTATTCTGTGTTTGCCTGGATATGATTATTCATTCTTGTAATGATATGTTGTGGTGTAATCTCATTGAAAGATGTGATAATGTCAATTAATCTTTTTGAAGAGTGGTTGTATTATTCAATCCCTGTTCTTTTATTTAATATTCCTATGGAAGGGAATTTTTGCTATCATTCAAAAATCATTATACTATATGTCAGTCATACATGAAACTGCTAATTCATGAGAACTTCTCCTAGCCTCCATATTCATTTTTTTTTGTTGTTGTCTAAATGGCTAAAATCAACTATTTGTTTGTTGTTGTTGATTTTTTAAATTTAAATACATTTTAAACATCTTGCCATTCTTTTTGTATTAATATTTGCTTATTAGTGGTTTTTTCATTAGTTTGTTTTTAAATTACCCTATTTTCAGAGGTGAGTGGTGTAATTTATTTTGTATCTTTTATTTTTTTTAATTCTTTTTCTGTTTTGTTGGAACTATTGCAAGAATTTATTCTGCAGCCACCAAAACCCATTTTTAGTTATTAATTGATCAGAAGCTTGTGATATATAAACTAGTCTTCTTTTTTAATTTTGAATTGTAATCATTTTGGTCATTGAATGAATGTTTAAAAAGAAGAGAAATAATAGAGAATAGTTATATGCTCATATTGGATTTGTAAATGATATATGGTAAAAAAAATGAAATGAAGATATTAATTCAAGAATAGATTCTAATTGATAAACTAATTTAGTTAGTGGGTATATATCTGTCACCAAAGAGAGTCATGATATAAAAAGGTTATGACGTTTAACATAAGTATATGATAAATATATAATGAAGTTGAATAGCAGTTTTAAAATGGATTGGTGAAACTGGTATCTGATTGAGTATTACACTACCTGTTTGTAATTCTGGTTCACTATATTAAGAGCAGGGACAATAAGTTACGCTAATTAGAATTCCTTTTTTGGTTTTAAATCCAGTTTTGGTATCTTGTTTGATATATATGTTTTTTTTGTTTGATTCTAGCAGAATTTTGATTTTTTTATAGATATATGTGTGTATGTAAAATAGATTTGTGTAGAGGGTATGAGGCATTGTTTTATATTCTGCTTGAATTTTAATGGACCAAGTAAATTTGCATAGTTCATATATACATAGAGTTTTTGTCAGATGTGTTTATTGTAACAAAATGAAGTATATCTCGTGCAATGTTGTCACTTGGGGAAATTATCTTAATAATCATTTTTGCTATTGTTTGAAATATGTAGGGTGCCTCGGTTCAAAGGTGACTGCCTGCAATCAATTCTGAATCGATGCATGTGCTATGTAGTAACGTAGTTTATTTATTTATTATAAGAATTTTAAGGGGCTAATATGTCTGGATTATAAGTTACAATATGATCTGTGAAAATATTAAATTTTGTTTAAATTAGGCAGGATTGCTACTGAAACATTTGAAGTGCATTGGAGGTAAGAATCACAAGAACATTTTTCAAGTGGTTTGCAAGATTTCATGATAGCAGAGAGAACCTTGAAGACAATCTTAGAAAAAAGATATGAATACCCTGTCACATTTCATATTATACCTCATGATTCAGACATGTTATCCGCTTAAAATATTTGTGATGAGTAGCGAAATAATGTTGCTCTATATAACACATGCATTGATTCAGAGATGGGCTTACAAACAGCTTGAATAGAATTAATCTCTTTTTTACTGGTACATACTATGTATGTGTGGTCATATGAGTAGCTCATATAAAAGTGCTGAAGCATATAAAAAAAAGAGATACAATTTTTTCTACTCTCAATGGATGATTTATACTGGATAAAAATTAACTGAAATGGAGCAAGAAATACTCGATTAAATATATTTCCACCACCAGACTGCAGTAGATGAGAATATTGAGAATCATGTTGTAGATTGCTATAGATGAGAAAGTATTTGCTTGAAGAATATTCCTGAAGTTCTTAAGCAGATCTAGAAGTTAAGCTAGAAAATATACTTGATAAAATGAAACCAGATAATGAATTTTTGTGAATCAGTCTGTCATAAAATGATCAGAGAAGAAAGTTAAGAATTTACATCATAGAAGTCCATTTTCTTATCATTATTTATTTCATATTGAAGATCATTTTTATTGTCAATATATAAAAAGTCCCACGAAAGAAAGTATTGAAAATTTGGGAAGAAAAGATTATTTATAGTAAATTCAAATCTGTGATGATCTCTTGGTTTAGGATTTAAATATTTTAATATATATATATTCTTCTTCATAGTGTTTGCATTTTATAATTTCGTTTTATGCAAATATTCAACTGGGTAAAGTTAAAAGATATGTATATATTTCTGTTTTCATCAAAATTATTATTAATGGTTGTTAGCTATTGAGTTAATTTAGTTTATTAATACCTAAATACATTCAATTCTATATACCAAACCTAATTACCATTAAATCTTTATGTTTGTTATAGTATTTGGTAGTGGTATAAGATAAGAGTATATCTATTTAATCATCTGTTTGTTTTTATCCCGTGTCTTTCCTAATTTCTGAAAATCTTCATCTATAGTTTTTTTCCAAACTATTCTAGATCAATTTGTATCTACATTGCCTTCTAGAGCTTTAGGTGTAACTTTTTTTTTTGTTTGTAGTATTTGTTCCATGCCTTGTCATCTAGAATATTTAATCTCCAATTGGATATGTTTTTAATTTTTTTCGTATTTCATTTGTTATTAAACTCTGCCATTAATTAAAAATAATTCAGAATTGTCCATTGGTAAATATTTTTAGTGTGATTAGTCAGTGAAGTATTTTTAATATTTAAAAACTTTGTTGTAAAACCATTTTAACATATGATTTACATGTTTGTATTTATATAATATTATTTGTATATGTCTATATATATATTTTAAATGTTGCAGAAACACCGGAGCAGCATCATGATGCTGTTATTGTTCGTAGTGCTATTACAAATTTGCAAGGACATTCCAGTGTAATTATTGCAGCTGATTGGTTGGCTGGTGGTGACCAAGTGATCACAGCGTCATGGGATAGGACAGCAAATTTCTATGATATTCAGACAGCTGAACTGCTGCATTCTTTAGTGGGCCATGATCAAGAACTGACCAATGCTTGTGCTCATCCAAGTCAGAAGTTAGTTGTCACCTCTTCTAAAGATACCACATTTCGTTTATGGGACTTCAGAGATGCCATTCACTCTGTGAGTGTGTTTCAGGGACACACTGAGTGAGTTAAAACATTTTATATTTTTAATGTTAGAATAGTTATAATTTCTTCTTTCTTCTTCACCCTAATATGTTGAATTGTTTGATGTGGTGTTATGACTTTTACTAACTACTGAAAAAAAAAAGTTATTTTCAATTACAAAGTCTTTTTTAACTAAAGATTAAAATTTTCAAATGCAGTAGAACATCTATAGATAGTTAAAAATTGTTTTTCAGTTTCATTTTTAACATACATACTATCATTTTATGGAGAAGCTAATTGATGTGCAAACAACAATAATACTTCACAATTCAGATGCCAATGAAATCATTTTAATAAATTTGCAAATAATTCCCATATCCGTGTACCATTGCTTATTTATTAATTAGATACAAAAATTCTTCTACTCGGAAAGGATCAGTGATTGATTTATTTATTTTTACCATATAATAATGTGATATTTGCCTAAAAGTGAATTTTTTTTATGCAGTTATTAAACTAGCATTAATAGAAGAAAGTGGGCATTAGTTTCAAGTTTGTTTTCTTGTGGCGTGCCTTTGATGAATTATTAAAGTGTGCACATTTTCTCCATAAAATGATTTTATATTCTCAGTGCTATATTTAATAGCCGTTTATTTATGGGCTTATTAAAATTATTAGAATTTAACATTTACACAATATACACATACATACATAATAAAATTACATTTATATAAGGCGTATATATAACTTGGCTTTACTTTAACCCCTCCTCCCCTCCAATTTGATACAGATATATAAATATGTATATGCCTGTTGGAGATTATATTGGTATATTTATTATTATATCCACTACTATGATTACCAATTTGATATTCAAATCCAACTGAAACTTGAAAATATTTTCACATAGCTGAGAATTTCCAAATAAGCTTTTTTTTTTCATGTGACTTGGTTAGCCAAACCAGCTAGCAATCTAACCATAGTTGATTAACCTGGTGAATAATGACTTGTGCTTACTACTATATTGGAAGGACTTCGTTTTTGCAGTGGGCTGTTTAAAACTGGTTTGTTATTAGCATATGAGTATATGTGCAGCTGTATCTCTGCCCCGAGTTCGGTTCCATGTGTAGTGTTTATTGTTTTTTTCAACTAATCATAATTATTATTTTTCTAAAAATCTTTATCTTTTTTTTTAATATTTTCCTCCCTTATTTTTTACTGTTGTAGTTTTCTGTAATGTATTTGATAATTTTCTTACTTTTTACCTAACCTAATTTATGCTAATTTTTTTTTAACTATTTGTAATTTTTTTTTTTCTCTCACTTATACTCAGTATTTCTTTGTTGTTATTTTAATCAGCCAAGTCTTTTCTAATTTTCTTTATGTCATATTAAATGTTTTTTTATTGTTCATTTTTTTTTTTTTTTGTTAACCTGCTTATTATTTATTACTGGTTCTTCATAATGTCTCCTTGCTTTTTTTTTGTTATTGTTTTCTTTTTCTGTTTGGTGGTTCTTCCTTTTTTTTTTTTTTGCACCAAATACAAAATAATGTTTATTGTTTTTTCAGTCACATATATAGCCTAACTTTATTTCTGTTTTTGGAAATGTTTGTAACCCTATATAAGCCTTAATTTTTCTATTTTTCATTGTCAATCCAAATATAAACGATCCTATTTCTATATGACCAAAAAAAATTTTGTTAACTTTTTGGATAGCAGTTATGATTTTCATCAGAAATACACACTGACTGAATATAGTAAGATTTTAATATATGCATGCTTTAAAGTATTTGAATTTAAAATAATATTTGTTGTCTTTTTAAAGTAGTGCCGACTGTGCTTTGCATCTGATTTCATTGTATAAAATTTTTAAAAAATGCCATGAAGCTGTGAAGAAATTTATAATCAGCCACATTGGTATTGTTTTTTGTTTAATTATACACACATATACATATTCAAATAATAAATGGTTTTATTATTTATTTATTTATAAATAATCTATTTCTTTTATTGACCGGGAAAGTAACTTCACACTAATTTTTTTTTTTAAAAGTTTATAATTCAATTTGGACTGTGATTATACTTTGCAGAGCAATTTTATGACTGCAGTTTTATACAATTTATATTATGTGTATAAAGTAAATGAAGATGAATATATCTTTTTTGAGTGATCATTTTGTCAATCTTCTAACCAAAAAAAATGAATTTATAATCAACTACTTATATTATTTTGATTAATAAATTAAAAAAAAAACTTAAAAAAGTTCACATGATATGTTACATAGTTGTATTTTTAATTCTTGAGTCCAATATGCAGATGTTAAAAAAAAAATCAGTAAATAAATAGTCCTTATTTTAAATATAAATAAATTATTAATTACTTATTATTATAAATAAAAAAATAATATCACGAGATCACCATTCTCTATGCTAATACAAGCTGTTTACACAGATACAAAACTCTCCATACATTAGTGCCACTAATCAATGGATGCAGGAAGATCTAGGTGCAGTGCTCTCAGATCCAAGACTCCTCACCAACGAAAGTCAAAAGTTAGAAACTAATCTGGAGATATTCGATGAGTAAGCACTATGGATAGAGGTTTTATGCATAAATCTTCCTGCATCCATTGATTATTCTGGCTTGCACTGAGTGGCACTACTGTATGGAGAGTTTTGCCTCTGTGCAAATAAAAAAATATTTAATTAAATTTTTCATTATTTTTAAAAAGTTTTCATGCAACTTTATTAAGAGAAGTAAGAAACTTTTCTTTCAAATATGTAATATGCTCCTGTGAATTCAGATAATAAAAAAATAGTAAAGAAAGATTCATTAATTTGAAATGTCTTATTTTTTAACTAAAGAAAATGAATGGTATATGCAGATAGTAATAGCTTAGCTAGTATTCTAAAATATCATTCATAGCTTTTTTATTTATATTTTGTGTAAATGAATACGTGTTAATTTTTTTTTTTTTAGATTATTTCTCATAATATTTTTGTCCAATATTTATAACAAAAAATCTATTTTGTCTTTGTCTATTTTTAAATGAGATTATGCGTTTATAGTCATTCTTATCAAAATTCTTAATTTTGTATTTGGTATTGCATACATAATCAAAATCTCGTGTAAGTGCAATAATTAACTATTAAAAAATATATGAAATACATCGTGATTATGTTGTAGAAAGAACCATGCAGAGGTCAGAGTTATTTGTGTCCACATTATCACACTGATCTCACTTGATATAGGGACAATTTCTATTAACATCTTGGACTTATAATACCTACTTAGCTTAATTAGTACAAGCAATATATATTCCTTATTGTGAATGAATTACTGTCTCATAAGATATATTAAAGTGAACAGAAACTCATCTACTTTTGATGAAACTGATATATGATTAATTATAGCAGTAATATATATTTTCAAATAAATTAAAGCTCAGAAAGTCAAATAGGCAAATTGCAGGTGTTTCAAACCTTTAACTTATTTGATGGATGAAGAATGTTCATGAATTTCTATATGTTGATGATTAGTTATGACATATATAATTGATTTTGAGGTAATGGAAGAGATTATAAAACATGAAATCTGCTTAGTTACATATATTCATAGCACTTTATTAATTAGCTCACATATTCATTATGGTACAGTTACTTACTATTTCACAATGTATACCATATAATAATGAATTGACAAAACACTTTATTACTTTTACAATGCTTTGTTATCCACCCTTTTTTTCAGTTAACAGTTTCGATTGCCCCAGCAATCTTTTTCAGAACCTTATATCTCCTAATTTAGTTTAATGAAATATGTACAGGCAAGTTTGATCTTATGACATGTGTGTGTCACTGGTAAATTTTTTGACACTACTAATAAAAAATTTATATTAAATATTTTATATTTATTTAATTAAAGTATAATTATTGGTAGTGGTATAAAATTATTATATATATATTTTAAAAATATATATTTTTTTAATTAAATAATTAATAGTTATGTTACATCCATAGACCTTACCTTTTTTGTGCTTGATGTTCACATAATACAATGTCATCTGCGCTATCTTCAATCTAACTAATTAACATTTATCTGTTTTATTTTTAGTTGCAATTTTTTTAATTAAGCATTAATATTAAACGTGATTGCAGTTTCCCTTTTTATTAGATGTTAGATTGCTTTCTCTTATGTTATTATTATTATTATATACTGACCAATACAGGGATTACCTACATAAATAATTTGAAATTTTTTAGATTATATGATTGATAATGATTGTTATTTCATTTAAAATGCATCTGAACAATAGAGTCAGAACCAGAAAAAAAAAAAAAGTTTTTTGAGAGTGCAAAGGTCTGACCCGAAGACTGCATGGATAGAAATTTAAAGTTATCTCTATGAAAGCCATTTGGGAGGTATACTAATAAAGATATCTAGTATCCATTGATTAACTTGATGTTTCCATTGATGGCCAGAATCGTGATGAATATCTTTATGGTGTAATACAGATTGTTGAAAGTTAAAGAAATACTTGCCAGTAGAATTTTTGATAAATCTAACAAAATTGATTTTATTTATTCTAGTGATGAATGAGTTCAGATTCAATTAGAAATACTTGCAGACAAGATACTTCTTTTGTTATGCTGTATTTTTATAATCTTTTTTAAATCACTATAATTTTATTTCTTAATATATTCTAATAATAATTACTTCTCTTATCTTTTACAATCTATTTCAAAACTTCTTTCTATCTCTAATTATAAGTGCAAGTTTTTTTTTCTTGATTTTTTAGTAATAGATCTTTTTTTTTTTCTGTTATTTCTAATCCATAATTATTATTGATATATTTTATTATTTTCTTTTTAATAATCTATTATTAAAATCAATAAGCCACATCAAAGTATTTTATTAGCCTTATTCATAATTTTCATTAATTTACTGGATGGTTTATCTCAGGAATAGGATAGTGAACACAGTAATTGAAGGTTCCTGGATTAATTTTCGGTTGAATAAATTAGAATTAAAAAAAAAAAAACTCAATTTGGTCAATGGAATTTGATTATTGATAACAATCTGCTACTTGGAAATTTAAATGACATAAGACTTTTCAAGCAACTAACCGTATTATTATAATTATTAGTTCACAAAATGCTTTAAGAATTTTCCTATTGCCATTACTTTTTTCATTTTTTTTTTACATCATTATCTAGCTAGTTATCCATTTTTAAATTATAAATTAAAATTTTATAGTATATATTTGGCTTAATAATAAGTAAAAATTATCAGATCTATTATTTTTATTTATAAATAAATGTATAGATCTAACATTTGTAAAGTTAAATAAGAATAAATAGAAGTTTATATTTATTTGTTTTTATATTATGCTAATCTACACTTCAGTTTTTATTTTGAAATACTTTTTTCCATATGTCCTGAATTCACCTGTTTCAATTCTGTGAAATAATATATTACTAACTATTTAGAATCTAAATGTCAATCATAAAGGAAATTTATATGCCAGATAATATCACTTTATTAACACAATATTCAAATAAATTGTCATGTTTTTTAAAGATTAGATAGGAATTTTGAATACTAAATTTAGACATGTATAGGTTTATATATATATTTACTATAGTTTGAGTATACTATGTACATACATATATAAGTATATATGTGTATATATTATGACTAGTAGTCATGCTTTTTATTACCTTAATCATTTATTCTTGTTGTCCATAAGTCTTACAAATAGTCACTGTCATGAAGAATTTAAATATTTAGAAACATTTCTAATTAATGAGGAAGTGCTCTAATTATTATTCAGTATTTGATCTGTATTAATATCCACTCTACTAATAACATTTGTCTCTAATACAAGCATATAAATATATCAAAAATCTAGGTATGCTCTTACATGCATTGATTCGTAATATTAGATAATGTATGCATAATAGTGATTGCAGATTTTTTTAATAATAATAATTCACATGATAACCATCTCTTATGCTAGCACATAATTGTTATTAACACAGACAAAAACTCTCCATACAATAGTGCCACCGTGTGCCAACCAAAGTAATCAATGGATGCCAGAAGGCTTGAGCATAAAAACCCCATCTAGTACCTACTCATCCAATATCCCCAGATTAGGTTCTAGGTGCAGTGCTCTCAGATCCAATGCTCCTCACTCACGAAGGCCACAAGCCAGAAACTAGTCTGGGGATATTGGATGAGTAGATACTAGATAGGGGTTTTATACACAAGCCTTCTGGCAGTCATTGATTATTCTGGTTGGCACAGGGTGGTACTACTGTATGGAGAGTTTTTGCCTGTGCTAATAATAATTCATTTAATTATATTAGAAAAACAAATGAACTGTTACAGGATTGAAAGTCTAAAATAAAATATATAAAACCTTCACTTGTGTTTTTGATGCCAGGATGGATAATGCATAGAAAATGTTTAGAGACAAATTGTTGAATTATCTTGCCCTACATGGTTTAATGTAGTGATAGAGTGTCAGATTTTAGAGCTCGGGCTTCATGGATCATGGCTCAATATTAACATTTTTGGTCCTCAGACTTCATTTGAACTCCTCAGCAACAAACAACTTGATTATTTATGTACTTACAATTTTCTTGAAGGCATACCAATTTAAAAAATAATGCACATTTTCATTATTGATTTTTGAGACAACATATTGCAGATTGAATTTGAAGATTCTTGAGGGAATGTTCTATTGGACTTTGAGCATTTTAGATATGATTCTTGCTATGTGAGACTTAACTTATCTTACTTTTGCAAATCATTTTTATGAATTAAACAGCTTGATTCAATAAATAATTAAATGGTAATGGGTCATTCGGAATAAAATGAGTTGGAATTCAATCTTTTTTTGTAATAATAATCATATATATATATATGAATTAAAATTTTTACACCTTGTTATTTGTCAAATGAAAAAAATTATATGAATTGTTATGCATAAGTTCCAAATTTTACTGATGATGTTTCAATATCTAAATTATTTACTTTTAAATGAACATTGAAGACTTAGCTATTAAGAATCTAATATTTTGTTTGTTCAATTGTTTTCAAAACCTCTTTTAACATATAATTTAGAAAAAAACTTTCAAAATATCTCTTGGAATTTGAAAGGAATTTGTTAATTAATTTTTTTTACATATTGTATTTTTAAAATCATTAAGCCTTTTTCTTTGTCCAAAGACAGATTGAGATATCTAGGTAATAAGATACTATGTTTAAGTGATAGTACTTAGTGCAGTAAGATTGGGGGTTTCTAGAACTCAAGATCTTGTTGTTCAGCTCTCGCATTTCTGGTGCTCAAATTTTTTAATAAACTCCTAAGCAATAAACCATTCGATTATATATGTTGGCATCAGTAATTCTTCATTGTTTACCTACCTCTTAAGATAATTTACACAACTATTATATTTGGCACATTATTAACTATATTGAATCTTTATTATTAAAATACATAAAATGTAATTTTAATGAATAAAAAGAAAAAATTGAATAAATGCTTGTTTAATGTAAGCCTGCAATTTTTTTTATTATCACCCAAATCAGCTTCTTAAAAGATAGTTACTTTTCTGCATTTCATTTAATATGTTTATATGGGTTTTTTTTTTTAAATTTATAATGTATATGTGTGTTATATTTTTTTACTTGAAGAGATAATTACATTAATTAGACACTACAATAATAGGACTATTTTTTAATGATCATCAGGGAAAGCTTACCATTGTTTACCACCTTTATAATACAATTTATTCTAGCATCTCAATTTTAGACATATATCATTAACCTTAAAGAGTTCTTGTATCTATATTTTGTTAATGGATTTTAAAGACACATGCACACACCCACATTTTTATATATCATTGGTTATTGCTTTTTTATATATATATTATTTAAAGTATAAAGCTTGTTTAAAATTGATATATTTTATCACTGATTACTATAATGTGGTGTATAATTATATAAAATTTTCTGCACAAGGGTAACTAGGGATATAAAATACTATGGGCAAATGATATCATTTGATTATTTTTGAAAGATGTATAAACAAGTATGTATTGGAAAGAAAGTGATTATAAAATTAGCATGATTAATTAAAAAATGTAAAAGCTCTGAAATATTAATTAAGGTTAGAAAAAGTATTTATTTACTTCTGGTATATTTGTAATTACATATATGGAATGAGTGGATGTACATATATTTCTTTGAAACAAAGGAGAGTGAACTTTGCATTTTATTTCAATTTTAGTGTTTCAAAAGACTGTTTTGAAGTGCAAAAATGTTTATTAATATAATTGTTTTCTATATGAATTCTTAGTATGTATTTATGTTCATGTGAATATATGTACGGATGTGTTTCTTTGTATGAGTACATAAAGATACTTAAGTATGCTTTTTTTTAAAAAAAATTTTTTTATTTGAATCAAAAGAGCAGTGACATCGGCAGTTTTTACAAGTGGTGACAAAGTTGTTTCAGGAAGTGATGATCGGACAGTCAAGATTTGGGATCTTAAAAATATGCGTTCTCCAATAGCTACAATTCGATCGGATTCTCCCATTAACAGGTATGTGAAGTTATTTATATATATTGAATAAACCTTCTTTTAAATGATTCTAATAAAAAAAAGTTAAAAAATAAATAAATTCCATTATTTGGATCAAATATTGATCTTTCACTAGGATTGTGTTTAAATATATGTCCAGTGCAGTTTAGCTCATTAGTAGAGAAACTGATTGGATTGGAGCTCAACCTATCACTTCAAATATTCAGGTATCATTTGACTTTCCAAACTAATAATCATTTTATTATTATTAATAAGGTAAATAGTACACACACCTATCTACAATTATTTTATACTGAAGGATGAAAGTAAATGCTTTTGTTTTCTGTTAGTGTTTTCCTACTCTAATAAAAATAAAACTCATGGTAATAAATTGTTTATGTAGCATTCGTTAGAAAAAATGTTGAAGCTATAAAAGTTGTAAATATTAAATATAAAAATTACAATTTTTTTTTTATATAAACAAGAACTTATAATATTTATGTTCAGTTTGTGCTGAAATGAGTAGAGGTCATATTTAATTGGTTCTACTATTGAAGTCATTGTTTTTCTCTTGATAAGATTTTAATGGGGTTTTTTAGATCTTGCACAAAGTGTTAATTATTTTTGTCAGGTAAATAAATTTGAATCTTGAAATTGTTTAACAAATGAATTCTTGTGGCAGTGTTTTTAGCAATCTAATAATTTTCTAAATTTGCAAGATTCAAATAAAAGATTTCCTGTGATTTAAAACATTGGAAATATTGTAATTACAATTACTAAAAATCATACTAACATAATTCTGAATCTAGATGCTAGGACTAGCAGTTTAATAGCATTTGGAAATGACTGTAGTAGGAATCTTTAAATAATGTTGAATCTTTTTTTAAATCTGCTTTCATAATAAAATGGCATATGGTAACTCGAAAGAATTTTAATTTGATAGAAATTTTCAATATGCCAGCAAGGAGAATTTAATCTACTTCTGTTTATATTTTATTTATACATTACTGTGTTAATTAATATTTGGAATATTGCATTAGATCCTCAGACCTAGATGCAGTGCTCTCAGATCCAAAGCTTCTCACTGATGAAAACCATAAGTTAGAAAGTAGTCTGGGGATCTTGGATGATTAAGCACTAGATGGGGATTTTATGCACAAAACTTCATCCATTGATTATTAAGGCCTGCACTAGGTGATTTATTTTGTAAATTATGTAAGGAAGTAATAGAAAATATTAGGCATTTATTAATTGAATGTAAATGTTTGAAAACAGAAATTGGTACATATAATGAAGTTATGGAAGAATAAATATGAAAAAAGTGATTATACAGAAAGTGAATTATTGGTTTTTATGCTGAGTTTGGGAAAAGATAAGGGGGATTTAGATATAAAGGCTATAGAGTTGACAAAGATTATGTTATGGAAATGGGATGGAGCAGAATGTGGGAAAATTTAGAGTGGGGAATGGAAAATAAAGTGGCTAACAGGTTTTTCTGGGCATAATTGCTGAAATATTCTTGACTTCATTTAAGGAGAAGCCACAGTACATCACATCACATTCTGCTAATAGCAGTTTGTGTAAACATAGGAAAAGGTAATAATGTGATGTTTTGGTGGTTTTATAACTTAAAATTGTAAATATTATTTTATAGAAGTTGCATATGCCCAACTTGCTATAAATATCATGTAAAACTAAATTTGAATTGGATTTTTGTTTTTTGTGGAATTACCCGTATTTAACCATATATTATAATTTAATTTGAAAATATTTAAAATCACCTTTAGAAAACAGTTAATAAAAATATAATGCTGTAATAGTTTTGTAAAAATTTATGATTATATATTCAAGTGCTAAAAGCAAGTTAACAGGACTGGTAGCAAACTATGGCAAATTACTAGCTTATTGTTTAATTATATTTTTTTTTCCTTGGTTAGGGAAATTATTTAGCCCTTATAATAAATATTTTATTTCTATTTTTTTGGAAAACAGTCATAAGTTGACTTAAGATCATTTCTTTAATATAATAATTTTAATTAATGTAATAATTATTTCTACTTTATAAAAAGATTTAGTAATGTATTTTTTTTGTTTAATATCTTGTTTTTATTTGCACTTGCCTCTGGATTATATTTCTTGAATAGATTTGTATATTTTAGAAAAACATAGTGCAAATTGTCAGTGTTTGTTTTTTTTACTTTAACAAGGTAAATAATATTAGTTAATGGCAGATATAATGATCTGGCAATAAATGGAATTGATCAAACAATAATATTTAATCATCATTGATGGTCTAGACAATAGTATTTTAGTAGTTTCATTTAATGTTAATTTTTAGTAAAGGTTTTAACATAGCTTTAAATATGAGAGGCTATATGCAATATGTTACGATGATAGAACTATACATGTTGATAAAGTGTTAAATTTAGAATCAGAGGCTTGATGGAATGCATCATTTTTGGTAAAGAATTCATTGAATTTCAGCATTGGGATTGCATATACATATATTGTATCATTTGCAAAGCAAGATACATAATTGACCATAAGTGAGAAATAAAAGGATGGCTAAATGCTAGTTACTTTTAAAATGGCAGTTTTAATAATAATAATAAAATGGGTAGACAAATAAGTTAGGGGTGGGGGGGGCAAGGAGGATTCACAGATTTAAAATTTGCTTATATTCTCGCTAAATTTAACATTCAGAGTTCAAAGTTTGAAATGAAAAAATGAAAATATGATTAAAAAAAAGATTCACATTTATTTCATTAAAATGTTATAATTATATAAAAAGATTTTTGTACTGTGATAAATATTGTTATTGTAATTAATAAAACTAACTAAAAAAAAAAAAAAAAGATAAGAAAAGCAATAAAATTAAGCTTAAACAATGGACAATTGAAGTATAAAATGTTATTAAAATTTTTATTAAAAGCTCAAGCGCTGCCTGGTAAGATTTCATTCTTTTGTTAGCAGTCATCATTATATTGCTCCTCATAAAATCTCAAGTTTTTATTTTGTTTGGCAGCCAAGTCATGAATAAAAGTCAATATTGTAAAATGATCCTGATGACACATTGCTAAATTCAAGGTGGGTACCCATTTATCCTGGACACAATGTAGTTCCTAATTAATTATTTATTCAAAGCCTGATATGTGTTCAAACTTGAACTACCATTTCTTGAGTTGTGTTGATTTACATTAGAATTATGCCTCTGCTAATACATGTTAAATGAAAACCCTTTCTCATGGAATGTCTGCATCCTTAGAGAGATGAAGAAATATGACGTAAATACTTTAAAATGTAAAGCAGTTAATGAAATTGAAAACCTTAATATTTTTAAATCCACATGAATCGACTCTATAAGCGTCTAAAGTAAGTAAACCAAAAAAAAAAAAAGAAGTATATTAGAATGGACTCCATAATATACAACAAAACAAAGGAAGGAAAACGAAATGCTAGCTTTAACAAAAAGGATTTATAACCGGATATCCTAACAAAACTTTTAATATTGAAAGAGTAATCCCCTAAAGGACGATAACATTTATAATAATTTACTTGTGTACAATAATGTAATAATATTTTGAGTGTCTTAATGTACAGCATTAAGTTTATTATAAATTTATTTCAATGCACATTGATTATGTAAGTAATATTCATTAAGGCTGTAGCCTCAAGCACATGCGTATAAAAATGTGATAGTAGGGACCTCTACAGGTCTAGGCCAGTTTAATCATTGAATATTATGTTGTATAATAAACATTTATTATTATTATTATTATTAATTCTAGCTTCTTGTCTCTCTTCTCATAAATTCTTACCATTTGAATATTAATAAATTATTTATCTTAAGATACATAAATTGTTTGTATAAAATATTGTTTATTTAAAGTAATAAATTAAATTCATAATAACGTGATAAGATTTCATACTCAACCAAGTTTGTTGTTGTCTAATTTAACAATGCTAATGATATAGGATTTCCTCTCAAGGATTTCTCACTAGTTGGGTAGTGCCCTGGTTTAAACCAGCATAAATTTTGAATTCATAGAGGATCTAATTTCCCTTCAGTTAATTAGGAATGGTTTAATGGTCTGGAATAGTGGCCGTGATCTGAACAATTAATGATATAAACCATTTCATTATTTTGCAGTAAACAAAATATTAAGAGTTTATTTATTTTATGATATAATTCTAAAATGTTTTTTTTTTTAAAAAAAAAAATGATGATAATGATGGTCAAATATTTGTCATTTGATTACACTGACTTGTTAAGAGTCTCTCTAGAAAAATCATAAAACCTGCTTTATAACAGAGCATTGAATCTATATATAATACTAGAATAAATTGTATTAGGAGAAGCTACGTAATAACTTACTTCTACTAACAATTATTAAGATTTTAATTATGATGTCTGTCTTGTTGCAACAAACATTATTGTATATATTGAAAAAAATAATTATTTCAATCAGATCTGATATATAAAGGATAAAAAGTACTATTATGATATGTGATGTCTTACAATTTATTTTCTAGAAGGTAATTTGAAAAAAATATAATTTATTTTACTGTAACAGTAAAGTTAACAAATATTTTGTTACTGCCAATTTCAAAATGAAAAACTGATTATTATTTTTAAGGAATAGTTTTTTTTTTCATGCTTTAGCACATGATCTTTAAATTACATTTCAAACAATTATTTACTATCATTTAGCTTTTTAATTGATGCTTTGTTCAATGTTCTCAGAATCTATTTTTCCTTTTATTTTCCTTAGGTGTATTTTGAAATGATAAAAAACTTATTATCTATTTTATTTTTACTTTTTTATATAAATTTTGTTAAAAAAATAGATTCAATAATGAAATTAATTTAAAAAATAAAATATCCACTTTGAAATAAAAAAAAGTCAAATAAACAGTCAAACACTAATGTTAACTTTTAGGGCTAAAAGAAAATGTTTTTTAATGAAGAAAATATTCTCCAAAAAAATCTTAAGTATATTTAAGATCTATTTCATTAAAGCATGAGTTAAAATAACAAAACTTATAATTACAAAATAACAACAAAAAGTAATGTTATTGACATAAAATGTTTACAGTTTTTTTTTTTCAAGTGCCATAGCATCGGCCGGGACGCGAACCCGCAACCCGGGCAACTGCCTGCAAGTGCAAGGCAGTCGCGCTGACCTCTCGACCACCAATGCAAGACAAATGTTTACAGTTTATTTTCTGTTTGTTGTCAATAAATTTTCAATTTACAATTTTTTGTTAAAAAGCTAATATATTCAAATAAAATATTTAGAATCAAATATTTAATAATTTTATTAGAAAAAATAAACAATGAAATAATAACCGATTAAGATAAGATTTTTTTTCTTTCGTTTTTATGATATAAACAAAAATAATTTATGCTACACTTGTGCAGTCACGCATTTTCGTCTCTGCACAATATAAGTAGATTTCTTATTGTTTCTGAACTCTTGCCTTTTTTTTTTTGTTCCAAATAATTACTAATGTAAAAATTCTTTAGTTAGAACTTTACGCAAAGTTTATTTTTTAAAGTAAAATTTCTGCTATCAAACATTAAAAATGATTCCTGCCATTAATGGCAAACATTGTTGATCGTAACACCAATGGAAAGCTTTCATAAATATCTATTAAAAGGTTGCATTTGATTTCTTCTGGTTGTTTTTATTTAACATACTATCATAATATTCTTGGCTTAGACTAAATGCAAAATTTTAAAGTAAATGAAACTTACATTCTTGATAATTTTTCCGGTCACATTCGGATTGTTTATATTAGAAATTTTCTTAGCAAAAGTATGAATCATCACATTTTTGATTGATATTAGAAATATCTTTCTTTGCAAAATTATTTTAATTAAATTAAATTACCTTTTACACATTTAATACCATTATTTAAATTGTTAGTAAGTAATTTTATTTTTGATTTGTCATTTTTTCTGTTCCGTAAATGATTCTTTTGTGAATTTTTGATATGCAGCCTCCTTTATTTTTTTGAAAATTTTAGGCATTCAATTTTAAGTCAAAAATGTTACAGCAAGATTATATGCTATATTCTGAAACTTTTTGTTGCTTAAATTTTAAAAAATATAATTTTTTTTTATTATTAATTGAGCTTATTTCCCCCCCAAAATCATTAACTATCTTAATTGTTATTACAATTGCGAAATGAAAAAAAATCATTATTTTTTTTTTTTAAAAAGGTAGTTCTTTGTTTTGAAATCAGTAATAATAAACATTATTATTTTTATTGTTACAATGTAATAAATTACATTTGTTATTCATTATCATCATTCAACTTTTTATTGATTACATATATATATATATAATTTTTTCATTGCTTTTTTTTTCTGAAGCTTCATCTGGTAGGAAAATTGTGAAGCATAATGTACACCACATATAACTATCGCATAAAAGTCCTATGATTTGTTTCCTTACTTTAACCTTAGATAATAAAGGAAGAGAAATGTTTATTTTTGCAGATTTCAGACCTGAGCAGCTTTGCCTATTTGGAATAAGTTTCTCATGCAGACGATTTTGGACATACCTCATACTTCTAATTCTGATAACAAGGTTATAAGTTCATCAAGATATATAAAAGCAAAGATAGAATGTTCTATGAATGTGGTAAATAATGAATCTAATCTATCAATTATTGTCAACATGTTTTGGTCAGTATTAGTAAATAAGTGTACACAATACAATGCGCCAGTTTAAAGTACATTATTGACGCTAGTGATTTGAGGGCTTTAAAAAATAAAAGTTTTTCAAAGAAGAAAGCAAGAAGCATTATCAATAAAACTTTGGATAGAAGCAAATGTTTGTGCGTATATTTGTCTAGATGAAATTCTCAAATAAGGACTGCATTGAAAAAATGCCATCAATATTAATCAAACTTTTATTAAAGTGAAGAAAAAAATCATTCTTGAATCATAAACAAAATTTTAAGGAAATATGCAAATAACTCGTAGGAAAATTTGGTTTCATATTTCAGAAAACTGCTGACACTGATACAACTAAATCAGTCTAAGCCACATATTAACATATATATATATATATATAGTAATTTCATTACAATTAAATGGAAACAGCTTAAGAAGTAGCTTAAATATTATCCAAGCTGTATTTCTTTGACTGGTAGCAAAATATGATCTGTATTAGTTTATTCTCAATATTTTCTGTGACAATATTGACAATTTTCCATATCCATATTTTCTTTCTATCTAATTCTACTACTGATGAAATATTTCATATCTTACCTAATGCTGAGATAGTTAATTCTCCAAAAATATGAAATATTTTCTCATGTCTCAGATACAGCTTTTGAAGGAATATAGAAAATTGAACATTTAATACTCTCTAAGATATAATATGAATTCCCCTAATTCGCTTAGATTGCTCTTCTGTTTCTTTAAAAACATAAAAGCCATTCACTTTTATAACAATTAAATCTATCACTTATTGTCAGTGTGAATTTGCTGCATCTTGACAGCATGCATTTAAAGATACTATTGCTGATTTTGTCATTCTCTAGATCTGTTGGCTCACTATTCTATCTGGCATAGCTTAAAGTCAAAAATATGTGTTTATAAAAGAGCACTTTTATTGTCAGCAATGCATTTTTTTTTTATGACTTATAGTGAGGCAATGACTGTCGTGGAACAGGCTTTTGTCTTAGGAAATAAGCATCAGGAATGCTCGTTTCAGTCTGCCAATCACAAACTTTCTTTTACTGAAGAAATCTATATATGTGTAGTGAGAACAGCCCTTATATTTGTTAAGTTGCTGAAGATGATGATCCCATCAGGTTGGGGTTATATTTTTAAAGATAGTATACTCAAGAGAAGAGAATTACGGAAACAGCTTCTATCTGAGCTGTTATTACAAATCATAAACATCATTTTGCAGAACAAAATAATTATCAAGAAGTATTTCATCTCATAGTTGTACTCTTAATAAATCTCAACAAAAAATTATAGTACTTCTTAATAATTAATTGTTACATGTTAGAAGAATATATGGCAGCCTTTAGGGAAAAAAGTTGATGAATGGAAAAAGGATAATAGATTAAAGTGCAATAAAAGACTTTCTTATTAGTTATTTTAATTAGTTATAATTGTCTGAAGATGGTGTTCCTGTGGAGATCAACTCTATACTAAGATATAAAGTCCTTTGAAAAAAACATTGAAAAGTAAACTAGAAAAATGACTAGTCCAAGAAGTACCTGCTTAGTTACTATTTAATATTGGAAGCAATTTTGCCATTCACACATCAGATTTATTCATGAAGCTAACTTTACGTAATTTTATATAAGCAAAATATATCCACTCTGCTTCGAACACTTTTTAGCAAAAAACCTTTTATTGTACATATACATATACAATCTTATCTTTTGACTATAGGATAGTCAAAACGTAAGATTGTATATGCATATATGTACAATAAAAAGTATTTTACTAAAACGTGTTTGAAGTAGAGTGGATAAATTACATTTATATAAGATATTACAGCAAAATAAAGGAAGTGGTGAATTTGGTAATATTTCCATAATCTTCTGTAAAAACTTCATAGGCCATTCATTTATTACTTTCACATTATATTAAAAAATATATAATATTTATATAATTATATTATCAGTTTTTTGTCTGTGTATTTGTTTGTTTTGTTTTGTTTTACTAATGAATTTATTTATCTTAAATCAGAGCCTCATTTCAAAAAATTCATTTTTCAACTGATATTTTTTTAACATGTTAATTTTTTTTAAAAAAAAAAAAAAAAAAATCTTGCTCAGTACATTTTTTTAAAACTTTTTTCATTATAAATACTCTTACTGTTTATATTTAGCATCTGTATTCTTCTCTTTATATATTAGTAAATTGATTTTAAAGGAATACAAATTGTCAATAGGCATGTCCAGAATTTTGGGAATGTTTGTTTTGTTGTGTGCACAGATAAATAAACTTTATTAAAAGTCTGCAATGAATTTGATTTTATAGTTATTTATATTTGTAATGGAATATTTAAATTTTGAACATATTTACCAGATATTTAAAAAAATACTTGTCAATTCTTACTTTAAGATATGGTATGATGCTGAAATGTCAATGCATCTTCCTCAAATACACTACTGAAGTTTTTTATTTTTTTATTTCTGTATTGTGTGGTTAAAATTATTTATCAATTTTACTTTTTAATTTATTTCTAGTTTTGAAAATTGCATTTAAGTTCCATTTTGTTTTCTAGATCTTTCTGATCATCATCTCTCACTTCCTATAATGGCATTTTTTTTAAAAATCTCTTTAATATTCTTTCAAAATTAGTTCCAGTTTAGAATTTTAGATTTTTTAAAAAAATTATTCTATAATTTTTAGAAATAGTTTGCATCTAATAGCATAACATAATGAAAATTATTATTACTTGAAGATAAATGTATATGAGAACTAAATTCTCATAGGTATAAACAAATTTTAATAAGTTATATATATTTTTTTTTATTTTCCAGAATATCTGTTTCTGCCTCAATGAATGTAATTGCCATTCCCCAGGATAATAGGCATGTGCGTTTATTTGATTTAAATGGAGTGAGGATTGGACGACTGCCCAAGAGCAATAGACAGGTTAGTGTTTTGTAGAGTTGAATAATTTGAAAAATGCATCATGTTTTTAAGAACATTGATCAGTTCTGTTAATATTGTCTCTTATTGTTTTGGTTAGTGAATATGAGAAAGCGTGTAAAACTATTTTTAGGGTTTTAATTTTAAATATTCACATATTAGTAATATGATTTTTTTTTTTTTAAATGTCTTCATATCAAGATATAGTTATCTGCTTTTCATTTTATCCTTTTAATAGATTTAGATATTACATCCTATAATTATTTAATTTGAAAATACAAAAAGTTGTATATATTACTATACAGTAACTTTACATGTAATGTGATTCTTGGGGGAGGGGTGTGTGACTATTATATAAATTTAATTTGCCACAACCTTTCTTTTCATTTAGTCCTTATTCCCCACAATTGTTCTTTAATAAACATGTAAATGATTATTACTAAACATCACATGATCACCATCTTTTATGCTAGTACATAACTGTTATTAAACAGGCAAAACTCTCCATATAGTAGTGCCAACCAGAGTAATCAATGGATACCAGAAGGCTTGTGCATAAAATCCCCATCTACTGCCTACTCATCTCTGGTTGGCACAGGGTGGCACTACTGCATGGAGAGTTTTGCCTGTTTAATAACAGTTATGTGCTAGCATAAGAGATGGTGATCATGTGATGTTTAGTGGTTTAACACCAATTCTGCCTAATAGGTTAGTGGTGGCTATGGTTGTTAAAGAGCCAAAGACACCAAAATATATGGGTGCTGAACTGAGTTCAGACCCATATGACTATATAAGCTATTAAGCTTGATTGAAAATATTATTGTGTTTTCAATTTCATCCTCATGGTTTTGTAGTTAAGTAGAGATAAAAGGTAGCTGCTGGAGGGTTGCATTAGATCCTAAGATCTAGGTGCAGTACTCTCAGATTCAAGGCTCCTCACTGACGAAGGCTACAAGCCAGAAACTAGTCTGGGGATATTGGATGAGTAGGCACTAGATGAGGATTTTATGCACAAGTCTTCTGGCATCCATTGATTACTCTGGTTGGCACAGGTAGGCACTACTGGAGAGTTTTGCCTGTTTAATAAATGATTATTAATCATTCTTTTTCAAGTTCCAAATTATTTTTAAAAATTTTTAATTCTAGATAGCGATTCAATTTTACGAAAGATCATATATATTTACATTCTTTATAAACTTAAATGAGAGATATATGAGTTGTTGTTTTTTAAGCTGTTTACCTCTCTTCTATTCATATTATAATCTTATAATTAGAAGTTTTTATTATATTCATTCAATAATCTTTCCAAAGTAAAATGAAATGAAATAATTTTTAACCTATTGAAGAGTGATTACTGATTTTTTGTATATTTATTAAAAGGTAATTGTTAATAATATGCTGATGAGTTGCGGTGAAACTTTTTTATGTAATAATTTGTAGACTTTTTTATATATTCTAATTTGCAGACTTAGCATTGACTGAAAAATATGACATTTGCAAAGTAAATAATTCCTATAAAATAAATGTAGAATCAATAATATGCAGCTAGTATGAAAAACAGTTATTTGCAATAATGTTTGAAGTGTTATAGTAGGGATTGCTAATACATTTTTTTCAATATCAACAATTATATTGTTTGAAGAATATGTGTATTTACACATACCTGTATATAAAGTTTATTTATAAAATTAGTTGTGTAAGTCTGAAAAGTAATGTAAATTCTAATTTAAAAAAGAAGTTTAAATGTCTTCATAAATACAGGTTTAAAATTTTCTATTCAATCACTTTAAATATTAAAGTATTGTCTTAAAGAAGTGAATGGATGGTTTTATTCTTCATTGAATATTTAGCATTATCTTTTCCCTACACTTTCATTACCTTCTTGTGAATTTCAAGCTTATCATAAACTATATCAGCCACTCAAATCTCTTCAGTGAATATCAATACTTGAAAAACATGTAGAAGAAAGAAGAAAGTTATATTTTCATAGTTATTAATATTGTCCCATTTTGCCAATCTTAGAAAATTTATTTTTTGAATAACTTTCATAAACATTTGATTATGTTGTATTTTTATATTGGACTATTTCCATCATCTAATATGTGTGTCGAATGTCTTTAGAAAAGTTTAATTTTTAGTTAAATATTCCAAATGCATTCAACTGTTAATAATATCACAGCAAACAGGTTAGTATATGCACCAACTGTTAGTAATATCACAGCAAACAAATGTTAGTAATATCACAGCAAATAGGTTAGTATATGCACTAACTGTTAGTAATATCACAGCAAACAGGTTAGTATATGCACCAACTGTTAGTAATATCACAGCAAACAAATGTTAATAATATCACAGCAAACAGGTTAGTATATGCACTAACTGTTAGTAATATCAAACTCTTTACAATTCAGATACTGTATATATAAAAATGTCACCACAACCTCCCCCCCTCTCTCATTTTAGTTTTTTTTTATAACATTTTGTTTGTAATTTGTTTTCTGACTTTTATCATTTGACAATCTGTATTTTAACCATTTCTTCACAAAGTAAATAAAAGCTAACTTTTATGTACTTACTATCATCATTTTTGTCTCTTATTTTTTTATTAAAAAAAAAAAAATTAAGTCTTTACAAACTTTAAGGGTAATTTATATTTTATAAATATTCTGTTATTTATCATGAGGCATGTTTTTTTAAGTCACCAATTTTAATATTTTAAATCTATAATTTTTAACTGTTTGAAGCCCTTTTCTGTTATTACTTTTTTCTTATTTATCATTTAACTATTTATTACTATATCTTTAAAATTTGCCATTAAAAAGCTTACAATTGAATTCGTTTTTTCTAATATTTTATTTTTTCCCTAATAATCTTAAGTGCTCATATTTCTACTATGTTTGGTATCTTTGTAAATATTTAACAACTTTGTTTTGACATCTTTTTTTTTTTTTTATTTGTAACTAATTTTGCTTTTATTATGAATTGATATTTCAAACTTCTAAGTATTTATGAAATATTTTTTACCAGCAGTTTGTAGCAACTTCTCTTGTTCTTTAGGTTTTGATACATTAATTTTTATTTGGAGTGTCAAAGATCTTTATATTATTGTTGCTAAACTCAATCTCTGATTACAATCATTGTCAAATCATCTAGTCGTGATGTAGTTATAAGCTACCATTATAACATTCTCTCAATGTATCCTTCTGTAGAAGTCTGATTATAAATTCTGCTGCTGGTCATTAGACTTTATCATAAATGAAATCTGGAATCATGGTCATGCCCAAAATGCACAAATTTATATATCAGCCTCAATATTTTCATAGAACAATTCACCTACTAAAATTGCAGCTTTTATAGAAGATAGATAAATAATGATTCACTATGGTCTAATATTGTTTTCATATGTAATATATAAATCTAATCAAAATTATTTATTCTACTCTCTGTAAGCAATAAGATTTTATTATTAATAAAAGTATATATATACACACATACACATGATTTTTACAGGCAATCAATATAAAAGATATATCAGGATTTATTTATTTTTAAAAAAAAAAATGTGGAAGTTGACAGTTAGTGAATAGTCTGATATAAAATGTATAGTTATTTTGATTAGTGGACTTTATAAGAAGTTTTTTAAATAGAGAGCAGGATGGAGGTAACTTTAGATATATCAGTACATTTGTTGTTGCTGTCTGTCTGTCAAAATTTTTAAGAGATTAAGTTACTTCTCATATAGAAAAATTTCTTAGGACTTGGTAATCAAAACAAGTGTTAATTTTATACTATATTATTCACATATTATCATTTCCTCACCTTTACATTTATTTTAAAAAAATTATTTTTATTGGATGGGACATTTAATCTTATTCCATATATTTCTTGTAGTGTCTCCACAGTGGTTTTAAAATAACACCGATCCAATTAAAATATCTATACAATTGTACTGTTAATTACACATGAATATATAGGAAAAGTAGTTTTGGGGTTAAACTGTATATGAGTATTGATTAATTCCCAACATTTCAACCAAATAGCATCAACCATCGTCATTGTTAACTTTTCAAAGAAAAACCATTAGATCTCGAATAATAATGAGATTGAGTGTGAGGTAAAGAATGAGATTGAGCATGAAGTAGTGAGCATTTAGAATATGTGGATTAACAAAATGTTTATGTTCTTCAGTTTCACCATTAATTGATTTCAAGTTTATGTTAGAAGAAAGAAATAAAATAAGTGGTCTCCATAAGGCTGGAATATGTTGTGTTTAATCAGTTCTATTTAAACCAGTTGATCTTAATATTTCAACAGGCTCCCTCATAGTTCTTAAATCATACTGTTCCAATTTAGCAAGTATTTTACTATTATCAAAATCAGATTTGTGATCAATTTCTAAAAAATGTGAAGTAAAGGCTGATGTTTTTAACTTTGATTAAAAACATTTTTATGTTCATTAATTTTGACATTAATTCATCTATTAGACTGACTTATATAGCTTTTCGAACACTCTAAACATGGAATTTCATAAAATCCCTGGTATTCCAAAAGTATTCTGTCTTTAGGTTTATTGGAAAAAATCACCATTTTTTTTGCTAGTGGAATCTGTTAAAATTAAATAGTCTTCTACTAATTTTATCAGTGACTCCTTTAATATAAGATAAAACCAGTAAAATGCTTGCTAATTTGGAAAAATATGATTTGAGAACCATGAGGGAGTTGATTGAAATATTAAAAAGACCAACTAGTTTAAATAGAACTGATGAAGCACAATGTATTTAAGCTTTATGGGTGCCACTTATTTTGTCTCTTTCTTCTAATGTAAACTTGAAAACAATTAATGGTGAATTAAGCTGAAGAAAATAAACATTTTGTTAATCCACATTTTCTGAATGCTCAACTATTTCATGCTCAATCTCATTCTTTACCTCACACCCAATCTCGTTACTATTTGAGATCTAATGGTTTTTCTTTGAAAAGTTAACCTTGATAATGGCGGATGCTATTTCATCGAAACATTGGGAATTAATAAATACTAACACATGGTTTAACCCAAAAATTATTGCATTAAATATATATATTTATGTGTGTTACATGAAGATTTTCATGACTAAAAATGTAATAAAGTTTTCGAGTTCTTTCATATGTAAGATGTTATTATGACTATAGCATTGATATGAATCTGACCTGTCATCATCTTGGTGGACAGGGGACTCAGTAATTGCTGCAAAAAAACAAATTGCAGATCATCTATTTCGTGATTTAACTGCTAATTATTTCGTCATATACAGCATTTATAAAGGATTTGATTAAGAGGAAGATAGGAAGTGATAAGATAGTTAATTTGTCATTCTTAATTATCTTTAACCTAATCTCTTTTAATCTAATTTCTTCTAAAATTTTTACTGGATGAAATAATTAACAACTAAAATCACTTCTCAAAACAGATGATGTGCAATTGTTTTTAACAATAGTCACTGAGATACCTATACTCTTAGATGATATCCAATAATAATAATAAAACACATAGAAAAACTAAAACTTGATTCATATTATATATATTTACAGTGTCAATTTATAGATAATTGACACTTCTATACGTGAACCAGCTGTACAAACAATTTTATAAAACAGATCCCCCCTCCCCTCCTAATGAATTATATATTTGTGCAAAATAATTAAATGAACTTCAGTTGCAAAGAATTGTGACTTTCTAACAATTGAAATGCATTATTCTGGTCAGTTAACCTTGTATAATATCATCAGGGTGGAAAGCTCAAGGTTTCTGTATTGATTCTCAATAAAGGAAGTTTGCTGCTTTGGTGCTCAAACACATAATTTAAGCTTATAAAAACTCAACTTAAAATGAATAAATAATAACGAAAGCTTTATGCCATTAAAAATTAGTTTTGAAGGCTCAGGAATAATTTTAATGAAATGCACTTTGAAGACTAGACAAGATTGCATTGTCTCTCGTTCTTCTTTGATAGAGACAAAAGGTATTTGTATTATGCACTAATAATTGCTCAAGCAAAAGATTGATGTTCTTAAAATGTGAAGCTATTCTAAAGATAATTTCCATATCATTATTGAAAAGCAAATGAAGGCAAAAATATTCATAGAAATATATAAATGATTTATCCATCCTACAGTATGCATCAAATTATTATTTTGTGGCAGCTTCATAGAGAAGAAATCTAATAAGTTTGGCAATTGGTCAAAGTCATTATTTTTATAACTTCCAGGGTGAAAATATTTCATTATGATTTTTTTCTCTTGAGAAGAAATAAAGATAAGTAATTTATGGAATCTATTCCATTCACATGAGCAAAACAGAATAAGCTTTTTTATTGATAAAAATTATTTGAACAAAATATATATAGATATAAAAATAAGATAAAGGTCCTATATGGCTACATTTTCTTAAATGAGTTTTAATTACTTCTGACTTCATTTGATTAATCCAAAACCTTTTCATTACTCTCAAATTTTTTTTAATATAATTATATGTACATTTAATTAAATAGTAAGTAGCCATGGGGGGGAGTAATTAATGATAGGACTGATGAATGGTTGTGATAGGATTACAAGCATGATATAACTCATTGGAAGCTCAGTTACTTCCTATTCAATTAAATATAATCTGAGTTATTTCTTATTTACATATATTATAACTGAATTTTCATTTCATATGTAGAGATTGTTGAAACAACCTCTGCTCTGATCCTTTGAATATAGTACAATGATTATACACCCAGGTGTTAAAAGTAGATACTGTCCTCACCTTGTGCGAAAAATGTGAAACTTATCAACACTAACAACATTGGCAGAGAAATCAGGTATTGATGCCTCTATGCCACTACAGATACATTATTCATTAAATAAGACAAAAAAAAAAGTAAATAAATAAACTTATTTGAGCTAGCGATAATATGTAGATTGATAAATGGTACAGTTATTAATATATTTCCATTAGAGTGGTTTATATTAATGTTGTTCTGCAGAAAATTTGAAACCTGTCAATTAAACTATAGTAATTAGATATATATTGAACAAATAATGAAGATATGTATAAGTGATTATGATTTGGGCCAACTGATGAGTGCTGGTTCAGCACGAAATGCACATCTTGGAGATCATTTATTCTTTTCACATGTCTGATCGTATATTTTGGTAATCTGTAATAGAATTGTAATTAATTACAAAAACAAAAAAAAAATTAAAAAAAAAAAAATTAAGCTTAGGATTTCTCTAGAAATAATGTATATATAAAGTTGGAATGTCACGTGTGCGATATGAAATGCTTGACAAAGTATATGTTTCTAATATGTCTATGGTATGAGAAGTTGATCTGACTTTTTGGCTGATGGATAGGTGTGATAGGGTTATAAGCATGATATAACTCATTGGAAGCTTTAAATTACTTCTTATTCAGTTAATGATAGAATTGTAAATCAGTAATTTAGTCTGGAATTTATGACCATCTCCAATTTTTTTATTTTTAATTTTTAAATGTCAGTCATTTATTTTTAATGCTAGCATCCTTGTTCTTTTTTATCATAGTTTGCAGGTATGTTCATATTAATAAGAATTTTATTACAAAATAAGAAAACTTTGTTTTCTTTTTTTTATAAACAAATAGAAAAGGAAAAATGCATAAATACTTCACAAAGTATTTGAAAGTATAATTTTTAAAAAACAATTGTTGAATGTATAAGACTTTCTGGACTCAATTTCTCCTTCTCCTCTCCCTCGTCAAAAAGAAGTTCTAAGCAAAAGGTAGCAAGAGAAAGAAATGTATTGGAAGAGGAGAGACTAAACACTATAGACTTGTAATTATATATAGGATTATGAAGTCTGATAACTAAATTTGTGAGCTTGCCGTGCACTTATGTTGCTAGCACTGTACAAAGAACTTCATGTTTCCTAACCATGATATATATGTCTCATAGTTGTGTTCACTTCAATGTGTGGTAGTGTTTTCTGAGTGGCCTTCATTATTGTTGTGTTTTTGTGAGCTATTATGAGAATGTCAGCGCCTGAATCAGAGCAACGGACAAACATTAAATTTGTTAAATTCAAAAAATGGAAGTAAAATCAGGGGCATGTTATTCCAAGTTTAAGAGTGTAATATCTTGAAGAAAATGACAATGTATAGCTAGATTAAATGTTTTTCTGAGGGAGAGACAGTATCACTGGTGAAGAGAGGTCAGGGCAACCAATAATTAGTAGGACTGATGAAAGCATTACAAAAATTGATCGAATTGTATGTCAAAATTGTTAGCTGACAGTGAGGACTAAGTAAACATCCATAGAAGAAGAATTAAGAAAATCTTATGGAAAGGTATGCAAAATATGCCCAGCTCACACAGCACTATCTGTAAGATAATTTTTCGTTAGTAAACAAATAACCATATTGAAATAGCCTCGCTACTCACTGATTTGGCCCTCAGTGAGTTTTTTTTTAACCAAAGATAAAGGAAGTATTAAAAGAAATATATTTTAATGACATTTAGGATATCAAAAGTAATATGATGATTCCAGAAAAAGAATTCCAAAATTGCTTTGAAATGTGGATATTGAAAGTGACTGTAATGATATTCAGCAATTAGTTATGTAGCACATTTTTTAGGATGAGTTTATAAATTTAATTGTCAGACTCCATTACCTAGTTTATTTTTCAAATACATTCAGCTGTTATTGATATGCAGGTTAGTTATATAATTGTAGATTAGTTTTATAATTCAACATTTTAAATCTTATTATTCTCTTGTTTATATGTTGTTGGTTTGACCAGCGACAGTACTAGCATAGCAATTGCATTGATGACCTTTAGATTAGTGAATATTGAATTTAAAATGACATCATAATTAACTAGGTTATTCTTTAATTATTTGACTAGATGATGGAAGTAATCCAAAAATAAATGTTATCATCACAAACTTTCAGATAAACATTAAGTATTATAGGTGATTCCAATGCAGGAGTAATTGAGACAGTTGTGAGTTTACTAAGAAGTCAGAATGAATTATTTATTGCTAGTAAAAATGGTAGATATGATTATATTGTAGATACATTAAGAAGTGATGATAGGAAAATATTTATTAAGTACATATACACAAAGTTGACTACAATTCTATCATTTAGATAATTCTATGTAGAAAAGTTATTAAATTGACATTAGATATAAAGTTAATAATAATTGAAACCCACATTTAGTGTAATTCATGTAAATATATAATTGGGTAAATATACTACTATTTAAATTAAGAAAATGTATTGACCCTGATTATACAAGTAGAATTTTATTAATCTGAATATCTGTGATTTGGAAACTTCTATTAACTGTTCAAAACTAAGAATGGATTATTAATCTTTGATAATGCCAGACTGTTATTATCTTAGTGTGAGGTATAGTAAACTTAATTAACGGTTTTTTTTTTTTTTTGCTTAATTTTAAAACACACATTACAAAATAATAAATTCAATACGCTAAATAAATTAAGATATACACACATTTGAAGAATCAAAGAAACATTGTTCAGTAAATAACTAAAAAAAGTAGCAAGTCTAATTGCAGTGAGTCCATGCTTTCTTTTTTTTTTTTTAGTTCAATAATTCTCCTTAATTCATTATTTTGAAACTCCAGCAATTATACATCTTGTTAAATAAACAGGTGGCATATTGAATTTTATATGTATTTGGTTGAAGATGCAATTTTCTCAATAAGTTTAATTTTTGTGATGTTAAACATAAAATATCATGAAAAAGAATATAACTGAGAAAATATAAAATGAAAATAAAATTATTAATTTTAAGTTTATTTATAAATTATGAATTTTGTTAATAGGTTGTTTTTTATAAAATTAAATTAAAATGATATATAAAATCACTTCTATAATATTTTATGTTGCTACTTATCAAAAAAATGAAAAGTTTTGACATTTCATTTTTAATCCAGGACTTCATTTATAAAAACATATTTGGGGGAGGGAGGTATTTTCTAACAAAATAAATATTAAATTCTGCAATAATTTTTTTATCAAATGTTTATTTAATAGTAAACTTAATAAATTATAATTTGAGATATATTTTTTATACATTTGGGCAATTTATATATACTGCACATTTATATATATATATATATCATGCATGCTTGCACAAACATACACATATAATACATACAACTGTTTCCACAAACTACTGACAAACTTTTAAATTTTTTTTTCTAATACAAGTAATTTTTCTTTATGGATAATAAATTTGACACAAATAATTTATTAAGACAATTTATTCATAAATTATTATTAAAACCTCTAGCACTGAAAGTGTCATTGTTTTTTAAAATATTCTTCCATGAATTCTCTGATATCATTTTTTTATAAAAAATTTTTTTTAACAATAGCTTTGACAAAAAAGCCCTAAGACTTACGAGTCTACCATTTTAACAGAAAAATAATTTTCTAATAGGTAATGTGTCTTGTACATACATATTAAGCCAATAAACATCACATGATCACCATTTCTTATGCTTGCTTATAACTGTTATTAAAACAGGCAAAACTCACTATATGTATTGCCACTCAGTGCAAGCCAGAGTAATCAATGGATGCCAGAAGGCTTGTGCATAAAATCCCCATCTAGTGCCTACTTATCCAATATCTCAGACTAGTTTCTGGCTTGTGGACTTCATCAGTGAGGATCCCAGACTAGTTTTTGGCTTGTGGTCTTCGTCAGTGAGGAGCTTTGGATCTGAGTAGGCACTAGATGGGGATTTTATGCAAAGAGATCCTAAGAGCTAGGTGCAGTGCTCTCAGATCCAAGGCTCCTCACTGACGAAGGCCACAAGCCAGAAACTAGTCTGGGGATATTGGATGAGTATGCACTAGATGGGGATTTTATGCACAAGCCTTCTGGCATCCATTGATTACTCTGACTTGCACTGAGTGGCAGTGTACGTAACGAGAGTTTTGCCTGTTTTACATGCATATTACATATTCATTTTCTTTTATATTATGAGTAGCTATATAATGACAGAATAATTTTATATTTGTTTGTCTGCATGCTTGACAAGCAATTATATGTAAACTAGTTAAGGATAACTTACTACAAGTAATCTGTTAAAAAATATTATATCAAATTGCAAAGTGCAGAAGGCAGGGGAATAAATGACTGAATAAACTGATCTCCATATTGAAAAAGAAACAAATGGGGAGAAGGAAATTAATCATTTCAGTAAATTATTGTTTTCTTAAAAAATTTTTAATAGATTATTAAAATTAATATACTGTATTATTGTTATAACTTAAATACATTTAATAAAGTATAAGAAAATGTTTTCTTTAATTACTTTTCTACAAATATTTTATATCAATATCAAAATATGCATATATTTTAATTAAGATGCTTGTTGACATCTGAGTTTTGAGTGCATTGAGAAGATTACACGGTTAATCTCTCTTTATTAATGTCATGAGAAAACAATATCTATCATGTGTATGTGTGACACATTAAAATAGTGTTTTTAAAATGATTGTAAAGTTTATAGTTATTTTTTTAATGAATTTTTTTGTAAATCTGTTTTATATTATTTTATTTTTAAATTGTTTTTTAATAGTAAAATCAAATGCCCAGGAATTTATGTATGGAGATTTTAGAAGAAATTTATAAATGTTGGATAAATATTGGTATTAATAATTGGAATTTTTGAATGATTTACAAAATACTGAATTGTCTCAATAAATTATTTAAAATTTGCTCTATAGAAAGCAGTTTTCAAAAACAGTTCATCATACATATATGTTTGTGTGTGCGTGTAAATACTTAAAAGTACATAATCTCATTTTATTAAAAAATATTGGCATCCACCCCCACCTACTTAAGTAAATTGTATATTTTTATAAATATGATCTTGAATTTAAAATGACTAACATTTCATTTTTATAAGAAATTCTACATGAAATATGATGGTAAACCTATTTCATGACATTTTAATCACAGATTTGTGTGAAAATTAATTTAAATCTACTAACAAAACTTTTATTTCGAAACTCTATATTAAATTTCACAATTTATGAATACATTTAAAATTAATATAATTTTTAAAATGTTTAATTTTTTATCAGTTTTATTTCTTACATCATGCAAGTGAAATTTTAATGGAAATTAGATCTTGGACTAAACACATAATTATTCAATATGGCGCATATAAGAGTCATACTGTTAAATGATTCCTAAATACTTATGGAGATAGGTTTTTTTACTTTTAACTTCACTTAAAGCCATTCGATTTTGCTTAACTATTTCTAATTTATTGTCGTAATTATTATACATATGTGTGTGTTTTTAAGAAACTTGATTCCCACATTGACTCGTTTTTTCAAAAGTCTTAATTTGAAAGTGAATACATGTCATACCTGTCAATTAATAAAAGTGTTAAATCATTTGTTAAAAATAAAATTGACATTTTACTTAGTTATAACTGAACTCTAGTGGCAATTTTAGTAAATACAATCCTGAACTTTTATTTAATTAAACAAAGGTTTTAAATATATTTATATGAAATGAGAATATTACAAAATAATTATGGTATTTATTTTTTTTAGCTTTTACAGTTATTCATTAAAGAGTAGGATTACATTTTATGTATATAAAAAAATGTACATATTTTAATTCATATTAAAAGTGTGAACTAAAATAAGATTGAATAAAACTCAACCTGTTTTCTGTGCTGCTTTTGTATGGAACTCTTTGATTAGCAGTATATTATGTCTTTTAAAATACTATTTTTTACTTTTCTAAATAAGTTGAATTTTTTCTCTCTCTCTGTTTTTTTTAACACTTACTATTCATTCTTTTTTAAGACATTTGTCAAAAATACTGTTCATAGACTATTCACTTAAGGGTTAATTAAAAGTCTATGGATGTCAGTTCAGCTCTGTCATTTCGTTGCTTAATCATTCTATGACCTCAGCAACAACCATTTGATTATTAATTCATATATATACTAATAATAATTTACAAATGTATTATTTTCAAGTAATTTTTTTGAATTAGTGTCATACACACCAACTTGCAAAATTAAGTGCAGAATATTATATATTTGTAATTGCTAAGTATTCCTATAATATATCTATACCTGTAAATAAGCAAAAGATAAAACAGTTTTAAATACGCTATTCTTCCCTCTAAAAAGAATAATAAAAGAGAAGATATTAGTTAACATTGTTGGGTTAAAGAATAGAAGATTTTGCCTCTCCTTTTACCTACTTGTAGTGATCAATAGATAGTTGTTTAGCGGCATTATCTATAGGAAGCTATTTTAAAATAAAATAAAAACTTTAGATAAGACTATTTTTCCATCAGAATCATAGTCTAAGATTAGACATTGAAACTTAATACCAGTTTTTAATTTTTTAAAAAATCTTATTCAGTTTAAGTTGTTAAAAGTAAAACTTCTTTACCTCTGCTTCTTTCAATTTTATCCAAATCAGATTCTATTCCTGGAATGTATGGATACCTTTGTTTCACAATCCACCTCAAATAATTAACTTGTTGATTATAATATGATGTATATAATATATTGGTTTGTGATATTTCCTGCACCAGTGATGAAGAATCTATCACATTACAATCATGTTTTTAAAATCTTCTGCAATGGTAGTACATCTGCCTGCTGCATTATGAGCTGGGTTTGAATCCTGGCTAAGCAAACTTGAAATTTTTTTTACTGGGATAAGTTAGATAAACATTAGATATTATCTAGAGAATAAAATGAGGCTGGAGAAATACTCATACTTTCACTGTCCAATAATTCGCAAGCTTGGTCGTCATTTTTTTTTTGAGAAGCTGTTCTGCAGTGGATAGTTTAAAGATTATTATACCTTATCTATCCACTAGCAAAAAATAATTAGTTACTTGCTTACTAGCTATAATTGGAGAGTTAACTGGTTTGGCTATCTGAAAAAATCATTAGCTTTCATGGTAAGTTCTCATTTACTTTCAAGCTTCATTTAGATTTGAACTTCAGATGATGATGGCCAGCCATGGTAGTTGAATGTATTAACTATTAGCATTTTTATTTTTTGTATTTCAAAAATTATTAAGAATTATATTTGTAAATTTTTTTTGAAAGGAATTTATTTACAACATTGGTAGAAGTTGGAGGAAAAATAATTTTTAAGTTATGAAATTTAATTATTAATTTTTTTTATTAATTAAAACTTTTCTACATAACTCTGAATTGTCATATATTATATACATATAGAATACTGTTAATCCCCTCCTAATAAATATAATTAAAAATCTTCTATTATCCAAACAAAAATTACAAAGGTATTCTTTAACCTTTTATAATAAATCAATTTATATAATATGCAGAAACTTATACAAAAACAAAACTAGTATAAATAATGAAAGTAATGTTTATTTACATTTTCAACAGTGAGGTGATAAAAATTATTCATGAAGTTTAAAAAATTGACAAATCCAAAAAAAAAAAGCCCTGAACTCAGGTTTCAGATTAATAGAGTTTTATCTCAATTGCCTGGTTATCTTAATTTATTTTCAGGAAAATAATGCAGATACACATTATAGGAGTATCGCTGCTAAAACTAGGAGTAATGATCTCTGGACTGGAATAAAGATGTAGAGCTTCTGTAATTTAAACATTGGCTGGAACTAACACATATATTTAAGTAAATCTCTTTCTTAATCTTTTTATCAGACTGGGTCAGAGTTCTAAATGTAGAAATAATAGTATTCCTGCCAATAATGGACACTCGTCATTGATAATTTTTTCTTGAATAATAGTAAAAAGAATAGTGTTGTAGATCCAAATGATAATGAATGGAACTGCAGAACTATAAATTAATCAAATTTAATAATATGATCATTTTATTTATAACTAATGTAAGAAATGTGTTAAAGTAATATGTATTAGATGTATGAATTTAAACTGCAGAAAATTAGCTTGTACTGTTTTCCATTATCAAACATTTATGCCTTAATTAGTAATATTTCTTATTAATCAGCATAGCTATTAGTTTTGAAAATAAAATTATAGATTAAATATCTCTTGAAGGTTTTTTTTTTTTTTTATGTAATTATTTTTATATTTTTAATCTTTTTGTGTGTAAATATATATTCATACTCAGGGACTTGTATGATGTAGTGGGTATGCACATACTCATTATACTTACGTGATTTGAATCTGTGTGGAACTTAGAAATTTCTTTTAAATAGCTGAGTATTACCAAGTAAATTAACTGCTTATAGCAAACTCTATCAATGATTAGTTAATAAATAGATGTCTCACTATTCTTAAAAAGGATGGAAAACCATGAAAATGTGAGCTAACGATAGTTGATCAAACACAATTTCTTCTTCCTCTATTCCTTTTACAAACATGACTCTATAGATCATTAGTGATTGGTTCAAATCTGATGTGGTAGTGTGATAACCAGTGAAATGCAGTTTGGCATTAAAGTTTGCATAAATATATCTTCTGAATTAAAAAAGTTCTGTTGTCTTAACACATTATGATGGAGGAGGAAGCTGATAGCAGCAGCTCCACCTCACATGAAGCATAATAACCATAATGAATTAAAAATTTAGTTGCAAAATCACAAAATGATATTTTTATACACATTCATATGCATTCTATACAGATTCGAATTAATTAAACACCTAAGAAATTGTTGTGATGCACTAAAAAAAATCCCCCCCCCCCCAAAAAAAAAATAGAAAACAAAAATTTAAAAATTTGAATAATTAGTTGTATCCATGATCATATCACTTTTGAGCATCTGAAATGAAAAGTTGAATAATTTCGCGATTCTTTGATTAATTGTAGTTAAAAAAAAATCATATACACATGGGTCTCGTTTTATGCGATAGATAGGTTCCTCAGAAAACACGCGCAAACGAAATCGTGCAAAAATAGACGTAACTTGCCTTGAAAAAGGGGGGATATGGACTGTGATTTTTCAAAATTCGCGTAAAAGCAAAGCACGAACGTAAAATTTACTTTAAAATTCGTGCAAAAAAAAATAAGGAAATAAAATATGACTAATAAAAAATTTCAAATTTGAAAAAAATTGATACAAGACAAACTTTTTTTAACTATAATATTTAATTTTATTCAAAACGATATATTTTTATGCATAATTTACAGTAATTTATATTTTTTATACACGTTTTAATTATTATCTAATTATTATCGCTATTTGCCGGTAAACAGGTACATTTGCAAACTGATAAAAAAATCAGATTCTTCACAAGATGAAATACAACTAGCGCCAACGTCACTCTCATGTGTTAATTAATGGTTTTCTGGTGACAACGTAATTAGTAATTAATCTAACAACTAAAAATTAAATTCTTATTTTTGTCTTTAATTTTCAATTTTAATTGTGCCCACTGCTATTACTCATCTTTTAAAAATAAACTTGCGGACACTAAATGATTAATAATTGATTAAACGTTCTTTTTTAAAAAGCAAAAACAATGTGATTTAAAATACAAATTAACACGCACAATGTTCGAACAAATTTATATTATAATCTTGTAAAATTTAATGTGTGTATACATAAAATGTGGAAATCATGATTTTAATTTTATTATTGCATCAAATCTTACTATTATACAGCACTGAAAGTATTGAAATTACTAAGTTGAAAGTCGAATTTCAATAATGTGCAACGTGAGTGCGCGAAATTTATTATTTAAAGTAATAGCGCAATATCGGAGTTCGACTTCCGGTGAAACACGAATCGCGTAACTTCAAAATCGTGTTAAATAAGTCCGCGTAAAAAGAGACCCAGGTGTAGTTTATTCTTCATTCCATGCTTCAGTAATATATATATTAAATATCTCATTCACCTCGTCAGTACTATCAAATTTAAAATTCTCAATGGATTATGCATTTAAAAAAAGAATCTTAAAGTGTCAACTGTGTTTATGCACAACATACAATTAGAAATGTGAATTTTTTATATATTTTAAGAGATATAATGCCAAAAATGCTGCATATTCTTTTAGTGAATGATATTAGCATTACATATAAGATATAATAAATTAGGCTGAAAACTCAAATGAATAACTGTAGAGGTAACAGTATTGTGATGAATATAGATATACATGCTTATACATTTTATTTATCCAAAACTTATTAAAATTTATTATTGTTTTATTTATAAATTTTTCAGGGTCATCGTCGGATGGTCTGTGCAACTAGCTGGTGCGATGATAACTCGACGTGTAATCTGTTCACGTGTGGATTTGATCGTCAAGTGATTGGCTGGCTTGTCTTACCAGTAAGCAAAGAATAAACAATTTCCTTCCATCGGAAACCCCGCTCTCTTGATTCTTGTGCTTTTCTTGTGAATATATATATTTTAAAAATGTGGAAAAAGGACCTCATCGTTGCTTTTGTTCTCCAAAAATTAAGAAAATTAATATATTGATTTAGAAAAAAGAAAGCATTAATACATTAATTGTATATCCTTTCATAGGTATTTAAGAGATTCTCTCCATTTTTTGCTTTATTTTTTAACCATATGACCAAATTTAAAATATAAAATGAGAGAGATTAAACTCTATTTTTTTGTGCATTATATTTTCTCTCTCTTTTTTTAATTACAATTTATAGCAAGGAGGGAGACAAGCAAAATGAAAATTGTATTTAATTCATGTATTTTTGTTATATATCAGAACTTTTCGTAACAGTGCTTGAGGGTTAGTACATGTATTTTATTTACAAATGGATGACATACGTGTGTGTTTGACTGTGGATGAATGTAATTATTGAAAGATTTGATTTTGTTTAATTCATATATGGGTGTTGTTTTTTTTTTTTTCCAATCTTAATTCTTTTTTTTTTTTTTTGTAAATTCTTCATTTATCTTATTCACTTTCATGCCTTATAAATTGTTCAAACGACTGGAATTAAACGCAGATAGTGTGGATGTAGGTTTCTGTATATTTTATATGCGTGTGTATTTCTAGAAATTACAACTAATTATCACTCTTCAAGCATAATGCAGATGCTGGGGTGAGGGGCATGCTGTTGGTTTGTAAGATCCATTTTAATTGACATGTGTCATTTTAATTAATTGTAATTAGTAGAAATATGAAATTGCGTTGCATTTGTAGAGGGGGTGTGAATTGTTAAAAAAAAAAAGATAACTATCATGTACCTAGATAAAGTTTATTTATAAATATATTTGAACTTTATTAAGTTTAAAGTATTTGTTTAAGGTTAAATGAAATTTAATTATTTCTAATCTAATAATGATTATTAATAATCATTTAGATATTTATTGAAAAGTGGTTGTTGTAAATAAGTGCTTTTTAAAAAATGTGCACTTATAAAATAAATTTGTGCATGTTTTCGCATTATGTAAATATTTGTATAAAAGCAGAATTAAAATGAATTTATCTATATATTCTTTAGTGTAAAAGTATCATTATTTTTTTTCTCCATATATATTAAACCATAAAATGCCATTAGGTAACTAGTTTCCATATCTAAATCACTTCATAAGAAAAGGATTTATTTAAAACTTCTAAGCAGATTTAATCTCAATGTGTTCAGTCATACATTTATTGTCTATGTAAAATATTAGGCCAGGATAAATGATGGAATCCACTTTTTGTGTATTGAGATTGTCTTCACAATAAATTGTTGATATTCTAGTGGCTTATTTACACTATGGCTGGTGTGATTTATATATGTGTCGATGCAAAACAATTATTAGCCATTTAGTAAGGGTAGGAATACTGAAAAATGTAATAGCATTGTTTAATTAAATAATCAAAACTGGAAATTACATATAATGTTAGAAAAATTGTATATAATTTTATTACATATACGTAATTGTATGAAAAGTGTGTATACTATTGACAATTAATTATATATACATGTGTGTGTATGTATGCCTGTAAGCAAAAAGGAAAATCGTAAAAATTTTAAACAAGCAACAATTGATTAGGATATAATAAGAAAACTCAGTAGTAGTACTGGTTATTATTTTTGTTATTGTAATTGGATTACTGAATTTGTTGCATTGCTTTTTATTCTTATGTATATATTAAGAATTATTTTCTCTTAGCAGGATTAAGTTTCAAATTTATTTTATAGTTACTTTGTGTTTGTATTGTTCGGATTTTCATTTTATTGTGTTAATTTTATTATCACTTATGAGAACAAATTCATAATTTTTTTATTTTTCCGAAAAGTAAAAAAAAAAAAAAAAATTCACCCCCCCCTCTTTTTATTAAAATCTGTTTTTAAGCTAAAATCAATGCTTAATCAGTGTGTCCTTGGAGTAACTGATTTTATTTGAAAGTTTTATAATTTTATTCACAGGTAATCCCCTACTTTTATGAGCAAAACATTCAATGACTTTTTGCTTGAATTTTTACAGTAAGTTGGATTTTCCTATCAGGTGCACATTTAACATTAATCATGATGCAGTTTATAGACATAATTTTTTAATACATGAAAGTAAGGACTACATTATGTCACAGAAGATATTTCAATAGTGCGAGTCAAACAAGAACTGAAGGCTATTTTGATTTTACATACATATTGTTGAATTTTAATATGTCAATAAGATCAGATTTACACATGTAGGAAATTGCAGATTAAATGTGAATTTTCTATGCAATCAGAAAACATGAAGTTTTACATACTGTACCAGCTCATCCTAACCCTGTTAGATTGACATGCGCACATAGGCCGCACACCAGGATAAGGAGCAATGCCAACTCAATGACAAAGTATGTCCGTAATTTATTTAAATTGCATTGTTATAAAAAGGAAATCAACCCGAGGAGATCAGTTTTAAATTCTTTTTATGATCAAAATCGCACGGTCATAGGAACTGATATTAAAGAATTGGCTCCTACATACCTTCGAAAGATTGAGTTTAAATACAACCCTCGCGCCTCTCCCAAAAAGAGAAAACAAAAAAGAAATCCCCTCCCGAAAGGATATGCAAGACCAATGATTACATAAAATGAAAAAAAAAAAAATTAATAAGAATAAATATCCGAATGACCAGCGATTTATATAATGATAAATTAGTATCCCATATGCTTAGCTCAGCATTCTCTTTTCCGCAGTTAAAGAAGTGTGGATCAAAACCCGCTTAATTATATGACTCATTGTGTAGTTAGAGAAAGAGAACAAACCAAATATCAAAAGCAGTAATGCCAATTAAAGTCATTAAATAAATATTTATTTATTCCAATAACCCTCACCATTTACAATTAAGTGTAAAAAAGAAAAAAAAATATATATAAATAATAATAATAACCCAAGATACATGAACATTATAATATAATAGTTCTTTATATAAAAGAAATAGTTCCAAAAATAGAAAATGTATCAGTAAGGGAGAGAGTGGTCTGAGAAATTATAACCCCACACACGAATACTTTAGGCTTTATAACTTATCATATAACACAAACAAGAAATATTACATTCAATATGATTTATATTTTAAGAGACATATATATGTGAAAATTGTATATAACACAACTATATCAGTATTAAATTAATGAAATAAATATGATTTATATTTTTTAAGAGATATATATGCGAAAACTATACTCACCATAACAATATCAGTATTAAATTAATGAAATAAATGGTACCCTATAAAGTCTTTAGGTTTCATCCAACTCTGGGCTCTTGAAGTAGGCCATTCATTAGGGTGGTGAGAACTTCATTCGAACACAGCATTCATTTGGCGATTTTCGTCATCATCTTGCAGTTAGATATGGGATACTACATCTTGACGGCAGGAGAGGAGCTGGACGGGTGCATTGAATGGGGTTCCTACCGCATAATCACTTCACTGATGGATATATAAGCATGTTCCATATTCAAGTTTAATCAATTTATTCCCAGCTACGACAGTATTAATAAATTGCTTTTTCCACCGACTACTAAGATAATTAGAGCTGAATGCTTCACTCGGCTTTATGTATACTTCCTTCCTTTCTTGTCGCAGAGGATTAGATCTTCATCGATTTCTGGTTTGGCACTAGTTTAGATAAACTATATCTCAAGTGGTTGGTGATCATCCTCTATTGAATGTGAGTCAGCTATGGCATCACTATCTTTCTGCCACACGATATCTTCCACCCCGGTCACCACACTAGTAGTATGATTTTTAGACTCCACAAATTCTCAGGTAAGAAACAATTGCATACAACCCGAGTAATAATTTTTCTAGTGAAAAATTATTTGGAAACTTGGCTCACCAAAATAGTCAAAAAGCAAAATGACTCACTGAATAGTCAAAGAAAAAGCAAATTGGCTGATTCAAGCACCTGATGAATAGCTTATATAGTCCACTCATTACATGCCCAATCTAGGTATTCTAAAAATCATTCAATTAGCTAATTTCACATTTCTTTCTTAATAATTTAGACAATGCATGTAATATTCCTATGCTATCATCTATTTGATCTGTCAGGAATTTTACTTTCAATTAATTTTCTGATAAGTATTAATTCAAAATTCCAACATATAAAAAAAAACAAAAACCATTTTCTTATGATTACATAAATTTTTTATTAAAATACATTTTATTAAGTAATCCAGATAACTCTCTCCATAAGTATTAGCATATTGTTTCTCCGAATTCTTTTGTTTATCAAAATTAAATTTAGAATTTAAAAAAGAAAATTGCTTAACAAAACAACAAAAAAATGCCTTTAGGCTTTTCTTAAATCCAGTAGGACAATGGCTTTCCCCCCTTGCTTAATGTATATAGAGAAAAATAACCAATAATTTCAGATTATAAACATGGTGGAACATTTAATCATTTCCATTTTTTTTTTTTTTTACAATCTGTCTCATTAAGTAATCTCTTTAAAATAAAATAAAACAACATAAAATTACAAATAAACATCTTTGCATTTATTTCCAAAAAAAGAAATAGGAAAAACAAAATTGTTATACGCATATAGCTAATATGCTTATATTTGTCAAATTACAATTCATAGCCTTAACTATTTGACTTTATTTTTGTGTGTGCAGGTATAATATACACATAGACCCCTCTCACTTATTTTTCAACACGTTTAATTTTATAATTATCTAGATAGCATATACACCCCCTTACTTATTACAGATTTAAAGCCGTAATTCTCTAATACCATCTTGTGCTTGGTCACACAAAGTGAGCCCAGCCCAATATGTGTATATATTGAAAATTGTAAAAGAAAGTATAATTGCTATTAGTTTCATCAAGGTTCACTTCTTGCCATCAAATATGTTCACCTTGTATTTAGGCAATGGACTAGTAGCTGACAACAATTTTTTTAAAAATACACTAGGGAACTGTTCAGAAAATGTTTTGAGGTAACTTTGTTTCCTGACATGATTGAAGGACTTTTGGAAGAAGTAAGACATGCCACTTTCTTATAGTGATTCTTGGAAGGAGATTTCAATTAGGTATTTGATTTGCAATTTATTGTGGCCTAGTACTGTGGCTTCAAAGGATTTCAAAGACTTTCATTGATTGGAGAAAAACCTGTCATATAAGAAATTATATGTTGGTAGTTTCATGGATCTCTAGGAATTGGGGGAGGGTGTGAAGACTTCTCAGGAAGAAGTTGCCATTTGTGGAGATATTACAGCTGCACAAAGAGGTAGAAGCACTAGCAAAAGATAACAGTTGGGATTATTCAGGATAATAAACTAGGAAGAAGTTCATAGTATTGTAGCTGAGGATTTTAAAGAGGTATAACCTTACTGTGGTAAATTGTTCAAATTTCTGAAAGATTGTTGAAATATTTCTACTATGGAAATTATTTTAATGATACCTTGAAAATCAATATAAAATGCTCATTTCTGGATTCATTCTACAAAAGGTTGGAGAAATGTCATCCATCTTTGGATAAATGCTCTAGAACTTACTATAGGATAGTTACTCAAGATGAATAAGAATAATGACTCTACATTTATATTCTTCTTTTACAATTTTTATATGAGATTTTTGTGCTATTATTTTTACACTTTTATGTTGTTGATTTTGCATGTATATTGTACCCTTACTTCTCGATATATAATATAGTTTGAAATACGACTAGCTCAATTAAATTATAATGCTTAATTAAAATTTGCATATCTATTTTTAATTACTTTTATATTATCATATTCTAATTAAATTTATTATTAATTATCAAAATCAATATATTTCTATAGTATGTACTAATTAAATAAGTATTCATTAAAATCATGAGACTATGAAGTAAAGTTACAAAGCAATAAGTAGATTTACATTGAGTCAATATCTTCCAAGACATTGTCTCAATGGCATAAGAATACTGCCACCTCCTTATTAACTTACTACTACCTCTACAGCATTCTTATGGCTTTTAAAATAAAATAAACTATCTTTAATAATAATAATAAACAAATAAATCTTAACTTTTAATTTTTTTAAAATATAATTAAATAATCTCAGGTTCTTCTAATTATCTTAAAGTAATGATAACTCATGTAAATAAGTATGATATGGGATTTTACATCAAACCTAAATACACCTAACTTATTTTAATAATAATAATAATAATACTAATCTTAGAGTATAACCTAATCTTCTCTATTTCTGTTATATCAATAATCATTAAATAAATAATCATATGTATATCTTTTATTTTCATATAGTATCTTTATTTTGGAATAGATCAAAATCTTACAATTTATTAATCTGTGGCAATAAATAATATTGTACTCTTATATTATGCATTATAATTACTCTATGACCATTGTAATATGATGTAATAATGTCAATCAATTCTCATAAATGATAATCAGGAAAATATTGTATTTATTTCTAAAATAATATTAATAAATTCACATTGTGCAAATATTATGTTTCTTCAAATTATCTGCTGTCAAATGCTGTGGTGCAAAATAATGAACTCGACACACTTTTAAACAAATCAAACAAATTTATTCGCATTAACTTTGATTAAGAATTTATTTACAATATTTACAGTTCCAATTAGAAAAACAACGAAAAATAAAATATAAGAAAATAATAATATAAAATGTTTACACTGTTATTAGCTCATACTCTTATTAAATAATCTATACATTCTTTTAAAATGCTATACTAATAATATTGAAGTATGTTTTCAAAACTTAGACTTTAAATAAATATCAGTGAACTTCAATTATTACACAGAGAAATTTATATAAATAATATTTATGTAGCATATGTAAACAATTAAACTTTATTAATTAAATTGCTACATCACTCAAGTATTACTGTTATTCATTTCATCATGTACTAGTATGTGTTTACTTTACTATCTGCATTACCTTAATAGCACAATATAGAAACTAATGTATCCTTGTAATGTAATAATAAAGAATTGATTATAATTTTATATTTCACTTATTGTAATTCATGTTACATGTTTTATCAAATATGCATTACATATATGTACTGTTAAAAAATAATAATATTTAAAATAATTCATTAATTTCAAATTCATAAAGTATTATATTAGATAAATTCTATGATTCTTTTCTATGTAAAATTATTACTTTACTTTATGTGTTATTCTACTCCTTCTTAATAACTTTCTATCTACAAAAACATCCTCTAAACTTATTTAAAATTTCCGGAAAACAACTTTCAACTCTAAATAAAATATTAATTATCCAAACTATTTATACTTCATCGTCTATACTTGGTAAATCTTCAATCCAACATAAACTTCTATATAAAACTTAACGTAATTTATCCAATAAAACAACAGTAAAATATAGACTTTTAAATCTATTCCTAACTTGCAATAAAATAATTACCCATGAATAATAAATATAATTCTAATACTATAACATAAAAACAATACCAAAATTTATCAACGAAAGAATCATATAATTATTTCTAAGCTTCTTATGTAATGTTGCATCGTATTTATTTCATAAATTCAAATTATGCATATTTAAATAAAACTGTCACTGCCAATATAATGTGTGTGTATTTTTAAAATAATCATACATTCATTCAAAACAACATAATATTTGGTTGATCTAAAGAAAACATATTAATACATCAAAATTATTATTATTATACAATTTTACCATCAATAATGATTTAATGTCCAGTCCATCTTCCAATATTCTTCGGAATTACAGCTTCATAAAATAATTCACATTTATACCCACGATCATACTTTAAAATATTCTGTGTTATATTAATTATAAAACAAACTCATGCAATTAATCATTATATTATTTTTTAGTTATTATTTAAAGATATGTACCTATCTTATTTTAATAAATTAATAATATTTAATTTTTATATTAGATAAATAAAACAGAGTTCATATTATGTGATTCCAGCGATGTTTTCTTTTCCACCATAAAGTTTTTTTAATCCTAGGCACATATTCACTAGCACACCATTTCCTGTTTCCGGTCCCTCACGTGTTTTTTAAAAGTTTATGAAAAACGAAAATGTTTTTTTTTAAAAATAAGTTCCCACAAGAAAATAAAATAAAATTAAAATAGTTTATAGGATCCTGGTTTAGTTCTTTTAAAATATTATTCAAAAGTTATTATTTTAATTTAGTCTATAGTTTATAAAAATCTATATTTAATTATTTTTAAAATTAACTTGGACGTCCACGTATTACTTGCACATTTCTTAACAAAATATCCAGGTAAGAATAAGCTTCTTCATCTAAACAACCAGCGTTTAGATTATTTCAATATAATTTTTATTATCTTAAGACTTTTAGTTAATTATATTTTCAATTTATTTGCCTTTCAAAATTGTCAACATTCAGTCTTTTAAACATAAAGACTTAGCAAGGCAAGTATTTATAAAACCTACTTTTATTTCTAATATCTTTCCTTAAGATATATATTTAAATTTATATCTTACAAAATACTTTCTTTATAAAGAAGTATTTTTATTCTTTAAAATATTTAATTTTCTAATAGGCAATAGTAATTAGCTTTTAAAATTATATACTGTCCAAAATACTACTTTTCTCCATCTTGTAATTTTCCGAACTAATCCAGCGTTTGTCATATTTCTAAGGTAAAGTTTCCGATATATTTTCACTATATATGATGTTCCCATGACTATTTGCTTGCAAATTGAGCTTCAATTTAGAGACGATTGATAGGAAAATTTAAATTAACACTGCATGTCTATTATTTAAAACTTTTATAGATTATTTATAACGACACTCTTGTAATTTTAAAAAAAAATGATTTTAGAGCGTCTATAAATTTACTTAGCTATTTTTCTAATAGCACAATTAACTTGAAAATTCAATCACGAAGTCCTCTCCTAACAATTGAACTAAGCTTTTATACCGGAAGAAACTTCCCATTTGATTGGTAGATTAAACAATCAACTTTGCTGGCTTATTTACATATTTACCAACAACACAAATTAAAAATAAATAATGACTTATTTAATATTTAATATTTATTACATTATTAAATTTCTAAAATAATCTTTATCATATATTTAAATCTATTAAACATTTTTTTTTAAAAAATATTCTCTTACTTGATTTTAATTTTAACTTTTATAAAATTATTTAAAATACACTAAGTCTTTTATACGTTATATTTTTAAAGCAATATTTTAAAATCAGATTTAATATTTCACATTGAATATCTTTATTTTTTATCTCGTGATAACTCACGTATTATTTATAAATTTATAACATGATTTTTTTAAAATAGTTTTGCAACTTTATTAGATAACTTCCAAGCATGCTTGTGTATATTTACTTAACATCTGTTTTTTTTTTTATAACACAAGAAACGCTTATCATCGTCTAAAAATAAACTAACAATTGCATTTTTTAAAATAAATATTTTTTAAATAAATAAGATATTATAATAGATTTTAAAATAATTATCCAATATTATTAAAATCAAATATTAGTCTTCTATTTAAGTACTTACAATAATTAAAATATTTATATTCTTTTATAATATTATTTTATCAATAATAAACATATGTATTTAATCTTACTTGTTTTTTAAACACTTTTAGCTTTAAATACCTATTTATTAAATATATTAACCCTTAAACCGCTAATTAAATCATTGGTTGTATGAGGTAAAAATCAAATCTTTTAATTGGCCAACTCACAAACTGAAGACAAAGCCTATTGTTAAAACATATTCGCCTATAATATTAAATTCAACTCAGATACATTTATAAAAAGTATATAATTAATTTTTCAGGTCATGAAGAAAACGAAAGTTCTTTCAAAAATAAATTGCTATTTATTTATTCTAAGATATTCTATATCGGCAACATAAAAGTTATAATGTAAACAAAAAGATCGACTTTTACGTTATAGAAAAGTAAATATTTCTTTTTACTACATCTTCAATATATTTACTTAAATCTTCAATATTTTTCGAAAATAATTTTGTTTTTTTATTATTCTCTCTGAAAATTATGTTTAATTTCCATAAATATTATTTAATAATAATTTAAATCGTATTCGAAATGAAAATCTCAGCGTTTTTCTTTATTTTCTTTGATCAGGCAGTTTCTTTGTTCTTTCCAGCCAATCAGAATGTCTTTTTCGGCTGAGAGCATGCTAAGAACCAATCACAAATAATGTTCCTTCTTTGTTTAGGTTTAAATGCGTTTTTTTTTATTTTTTACTTCTAAAATAAATCGGAAGATGTCACCATCGTACAGAACTTTTAAAAACGAATTCAATACGTATTTAACTAATTTTATCGTATGAAAACGAACTGAGTTAGAGTGATTTTAGATGTCGACGAGGAGTCTCGTCGAGCGCGGGAAAAGGGTTAATGCAGTATTGATTATGGCCATTTTTCCCAACCATATATTATAATCATCATCATTTAAAATGTCTCTCTCTACATCAGCACAATTTCACACATCAAATACTCATAGATTGCTTTAATTAAACCTTTTGAAATATTACCATAAGCAAAATTAACATCACATATTCAAATATATCTTAAATTTAAAATTTTTAATAGATTAGCACAAAATTAGATGGTGACCCATACAAAAGGGCACATATTCCCCTCCTTCGGATAAAATTTTAAATTTAACATCCATCTTCATCTTCTTTAATCCACATTTATCACTTTTATCTTTCTTATCATTAATCTCATAATAAATTACTTGAACATAAAATTTTATAAAGCATTGAAACATCATCTTAAATTTCAATTAGAAAACACTTAAATAAAACTACAATGATTTCTTTTACTTTATAAATTAAGTTTCACTTTTCTTTACTCATCTCTTAATTAGGTTACTTTTATTTCCCTAATATTTCTATAAACATTAAATATTTAAATTCTTTTAACTACACCTTTTAAATAAACTACTGTAAATACATATTCCTATAGTTAATACTATATTTTAAACTACTTTATATATTTTACTTCTAAATTTATTGCTAGTTTCATCAGCAATTTTATAGATCATTGTTTAATAAATCTATATACTTCTCATTTAAAGTAATTAACTTGATCCCTTAAGATTGATCAATTTCATGATCACTACTATAATATAAATTAATCTTTCATAAGATCTACTTACATATACTTTAAATACATGAGTCTTTATACTTTATATCTTTATTACTCAACTTTTACTTAAACATATTTACTTTAATAGCTAATTCCACATTTTATTTTAGCCATTCTGACCAAAATTTATTTCTCCCAAAATTATTATTTATTAACTCAATAAATAATATCTTATTATACATATTTTGTAAACTTCTTCAATTAAATCTTTATCTATTCTGCTAACTTATCATATATAATAAATTATTTCCTTATGTAAAGCACTATATTTAAACATTACATTAAAATCTTTGTTCACAATACATTCTTAAAATTGTAACTCACACTTCAGATGGAAAGGGAATTAAACTCCTTGCATTATAAGTCCCTTTTTCCCCATCTGGTGTGGTTAACATAAATGCATTCTCCCTTACTTTGAAGGTTGCTAACATAGAAATATCTTATGTTTGTTTTACAAACAAAAAAAAAAAAATACTAATATAATATAATGCTATAATACATTATCAAATACACATCTTCTTTAAGAATTATTTGTCTTAATTATTAAATATCTTCTTCTCTGAATTTAAATTTTAATTCTCTCCTTTCTAATTTAATTTTTTACTAGTTTTATTAGCTGGTCTCTTAAGAATTGTGGTCACACCACTAGTAGAAGGCTGATTATGCAAATCATCGCTTCTATACCTATTTGTATCATATTTTACAGTTTCTTTAAAATATGGAGACATCCTATCTCTATTTTTATAATCCAATCTTCTCTTAAAACCTCCAGAAGATCTCACCCCAGTACTAACACTAAGACTTGCCAATGGGTAACTATTCCGATCCTTATTTACCCTAAACCTATTATCCATAGATAACTCTGCTACTTCCAGAGCATCCAGGATTTCAGAGACTTCCTCAATTGTCCCACGGTCAGCAACGATTAACAATTGTTCCACATTTTTAGGTAGGTTGTGCCTAACTATCCGGACAATCTGTCCTTCCGATAATGGACAAGCAGTCAACGTCTTCAGACGCACAGCTTGATTCCTGAAAAAGCTGGTGTAGCTGCCTTTGCTAACATGGTACTTCTCTTGGGTAATTTGATACAGAATGCAATCCTGTTTGTCGGAGTTCCAAAAGCTCCCAATAATAAAACATTTGAAATCACCATATGTCATTGGCTTCACAAACAGGGATTGCCACCAATCTTTAGCAACTCCATATAAATGATTGCTACACACGGCCACTTTTTCTTTTTCAGATAAAGAACATATTGAAAACAATTCATCCAAATTGTTTAAAAACTCAGAGGGATTTTCCATGTATTCCCCTTTAAATGGTTTCACTTTCATAAACCTTAGGGCCATTGAATTATTCGCACTTCCCTCATGACTAATCACTTCTCTAGTCGGTCTATTGTCAATTTCCTTTACAATAGTATTTCCTAACTGATTATTATTATCACTACCTTGCTTAACTAATTCTACATTATTTATTTGTGAAGAATCAATATAATCCATATATGCCTTACTACTTATTTTCCCTTTAAATACCTCTGCTTTTGCATTACTTATACTTTTCATTTCTATCTGATCATATACTTGCTGAAATTTCCCTTCTAAGTCCATTTGCTCAAGCACTTGCTTTACATATCCTTTTTGTTCTTTTCTAAACTCATCTAAACTCTTGTCTAAAATTTCTTTATACTTGTCCTTATTTTGTTCTATCATACCTACGTGATCCTTTATATCCTTTTGAATATGCTTTATATTCTCTCCTACTTTCGATCTGTATTTATTTTCATCGACTCTTTTGACATCTAAACCCTTAAATTTATCTACTAACTCCTTCTCTACTTCCTCTTTTATGTTCCCTCTGGTCTGAACTATGGCACTCCTAATATCTTTAATATCTTCATTAATATTAATAACTTGGTTCTTAACTTCACCAATCTCACTATTAACTTTTAATTTGTAGTCATTAATTTTTAAAGTTAAATTATTATTATTAACTCTACATTGATCAATAGATTCTGCTATTTGATCCTTTAGACTTTTAATTGTGCTTTCTGAAAATTCATGAAGTTTTCTTTCTAGAAATTTTTGATTTTTATCCTCAATTTTTAGTATTTCTAATTTTAAAGACTCAACTACCTCTTCATTTTTATCAAATCTTATATCTATATTATCCATTCTATCTTCCATTTTTTTATTAAAACTCATTACAACTGCAAAATTATCCTTTATTTCTGCTTTAATAGAATTACTCTCCTCTTTCATTTCTTTCATACTTATATTCATATCTTTCATTTCTTCTTTTAAAGAATTATTCTCCTCTTTCATATTTTCTTTTAAGGAATTAATATCGTCTCTAAGAGACTTATTCTCCTCTTTCATTTCCGCTTTTATTTCTGCCTTTAAATTCATAAGACCTTGACTCATTAATTCTAGATGTTTCATAACATCAACTAATGAAAAATTATCTACTCCCTTCTTAGTTTTTACTAATTCTTTGTCTGCTGTTTTAAAAATTATCTCTTTTTCCTCCTCTATTTCACTATCCATACTTTGAGTATTTTCTACTACTGTTTCTGAATTTGCTAATTGCTCTATTTCTTTGCTCTCTACACAACTATTATCCTCAACAACAAAATTGGACATTTCAACTTCTAAATCTTTATCCCAATTACTCATTTTTATTTTTAAAATTCAATTCTATTATTATTATGCAGTATTTATTATTAATGATTTTCAAAATAATCCCTATCAACCTTCCTATCTCCACTCAATTCACTTTTACAATTAATCATAAAATAGCATCTTTTAAAACTCTACACTATTTATTATTAAATAATTGTATAACTTTAAATAACAAAATTGTGTCATGTCATTTATTTTTACACCTATGATCCACAGACAATTTGCACATAATATATTATATGAGATATATATTTTAAATATTTTAAGAATTGATATGGTCATATCACAAAATAGTTGTTTACCACATTTTATAATCTACATATTCATTTATTTATTAACTTAAAATCAACATAGTATTTAATTTTTTAAATAATTATATTATAGATACCACATGAAAATATAATAACTTTACTAATAAGATTTTTATTCTATTTTTACAATCAACATCTAATCAATTATAAATATTATTATAAACTACTAATTATTTATGTTTAATAAATATACTAATCACTAACTCCTAAATTCTACATTTTAATACATACACTATTTTTATTAAATAATTATACCTATCTCTCTATTCTCCTAACACATACTAACCCTAAAATTATGTATCCTAATTCTTAATTAAATATCTATGCCTAAAATGTTGAGCGCCAAATCCTTCTTTTTCCAACCATCGGATTGATAAAATTATAATCCCAACATATCAATGGCCCTTCACGTTGCCGGCGCCAAAATCCTTCTTTTCCAACCATCGGGTTGATAACCAATAGCCGACCACGTTGCGCGCCAAAATCCTTCTTACCCTTTGTACCCTTACTTCTCGATGTATAATATAGTTTGAAATACGACTAGCTCAATTAAATTATAATGCTTAATTAAAATTTGCATATCTATTTTTAATATACTTTTATATTATCATATTCTAATTAAATTTATTATTAATTATCAAAATCAATATATTTCTATAGTATGTACTAATTAAATAAGTATTCATTAAAATCATGAGACTATGAAGTAAAGTTACAAAGCAATAAGTAGATTTACATTGAGTCAATATCTTCCAAGACATTGTCTCAATGGCATAAGAATACTGTCACCTCCTTATTAACTTACTACTACCTCTACAGCATTCTTATGGCTTTTAAAATAAAATAAACTATCTTTAATAATAATAATAAACAAATAAATCTTAACTTTTAATTTTTTTAAAATATAATTAAATAATCTCAGGTTCTTCTAATTATCTTAAAGTAATGATAACTCATGTAAATAAGTATGATATGGGATTTTACATCAAACCTAAATACACCTAACTTATTTTAATAATAATAATAATACTAATCTTAGAGTATAACCTAATCTTCTCTATTTCTGTTATATCAATAATCATTAAATAAATAATCATATGTATATCTTTTATTTTCATATAGTATCTTAATTTTGGAATAGATCAAAATCTTACAATTTATTAATCTGTGGCAATAAATAATATTGTACTCTTATATTATGCATTATAATTACTCTATGACCATTGTAATATGATGTAATAATGTCAATCAATTCTCATAAATGATAATCAGGAAAATATTGTATTTATTTCTAAAATAATATTAATAAATTCACATTGTGCAAATATTATGTTTCTTCAAATTATCTGCTGTCAAATGCTGTGGTGCAAAATAATGAACTCGACACACTTTTAAACAAATTAAACAAATTTATTCACATTAACTTTGATTAAGAATTTATTTACAATATTTACAGTTCCAATTAGAAAAACAAAGAAAAATAAAATATAAGAAAATAATAATACAAAATGTTTACACTGTTATTAGCTCATACTCTTATTAAATAATCTATACATTCTTTTAAAATGCTATACTAATAATATTGAAGTATGTTTTTTTTAAAACTTAGACTTTAAATAAATATCAGTGAACTTCAATTATTACACAGAAAAATTTATGTAAATAATATTTATGTAGCATATGTAAACAATTAAACTTTATTAATTAAATTGCTACATCACTCAAGTATTACTGTTATTCATTTCATCATGTACTAGTATGTGTTTACTTTACTATCAGCATTACCTTAATAGCACAATATAGAAACTAATGTATCCTTGTAATGTAATAATAAAGAATTGATTATAATTTTATATTTCACTTATTGTAATTCATGTTACATGTTTTATCAAATATGCATTACATATATGTACTGTTAAAAAATAATAATATTTAAAATAATTCATTAATTTCAAATTCATAAAGTATTATATTAGATAAATTCTATGATTCTTTTCTATGTAAAATTATTACTTTACTTTATGTGTTATTCTACTCCTTCTTAATAACTTTCTATCTACAAAAACATCCTCTAAACTTATTTAAAATTTCCGGAAAACAACTTTCAACTCTAAATAAAATATTAATTATCCAAACTATTTATACTTCATCGTCTATACTTGGTAAATCTTCAATCCAACATAAACTTCTACATAAAACTTAACGTAATTTATCCAATAAAACAACAGTAAAATATAGACTTTTAAATCTATTCCTAACTTGCAATAAAATAATTACCCATGAATAATAAATATAATTCTAATACTATAACATAAAAACAATACCAAAATTTATCAACGAAAGAATCATATAATTATTTCTAAGCTTCTTATGTAATGTTGCATCGTATTTATTTCATAAATTCAAATTATGCATATTTAAATAAAACTGTCACTGCCAATATAATGTGTGTGTATTTTTAAAATAATCATACATTCATTCAAAACAACATAATATTTGGTTGATCTAAAGAAAACATATTAATACATCAAAATTATTATTATTATACAATTTTACCATCAATAATGATTTAATGTCCAGTCCATCTTCCAATATTCTTCGGAATTACAGCTTCATAAAATAATTCACATTTATACCCACGATCATACTTTAAAATATTCTGTGTTATATTAATTATAAAACAAACTCATGCAATTAATCATTATATTATTTTTTAGTTATTATTTAAAGATATGTACCTATCTTATTTTAATAAATTAATAATATTTAATTTTTATATTAGATAAATAAAACAGAGTTCATATTACGTGATTCCAGCGATGTTTTCTTTTCCACCATAAAGTTTTTTTTAATCCTAGGCACATATTCACTAGCACACCATTTCCTGTTTCCGGTCCCTCACGTGTTTTTTAAAAGTTTATGAAAAACGAAAATGTTTTTTTTAAAAAATAAGTTCCCACAAGAAAATAAAATAAAATTAAAATAGTTTATAGGATCCTGGTTTAGTTCTTTTAAAATATTATTCAAAAGTTATTATTTTAATTTAGTCTATAGTTTATAAAAATCTATATTTAATTATTTTTAAAATTAACTTGGACGTCCACGTATTACTTGCACATTTCTTAACAAAATATCCAGGTAAGAATAAGCTTCATCTAAACAACCAGCGTTTAGATTATTTCAATATAATTTTTATTATCTTAAGACTTTTAGTTAATTATATTTTCAATTTATTTGCCTTTCAAAATTGTCAACATTCAGTCTTTTAAACATAAAGACTTAGCAAGGCAAGTATTTATAAAACCTACTTTTATTTCTAATATCTTTCCTTAAGATATATATTTAAATTTATATCTTACAAAATACTTTCTTTATAAAGAAGTATTTTTATTCTTTAAAATATTTAATTTTCTAATAGGCAATAGTAATTAGCTTTTAAAATTATATACTGTCCAAAATACTACTTTTCTCCATCTTGTAATTTTCCGAATTAATCCAGCGTTTGTCATATTTCTAAGGTAAAGTTTCTGATATATTTTCACTATATATGATGTTCCCATGACTATTTGCTTGCAAATTGAGCTTCAATTTAGAGACGATTGATAGGAAAATTTAAATTAACACTGCATGTCTATTATTTAAAACTTTTATAGATTATTTATAACGACACTCTTGTAATTTTAAAAAAAATGATTTTAGAGCGTCTATAAATTTACTTAGCTATTTTTCTAATAGCACAATTAACTTGAAAATTCAATCACGAAGTTCTCTCCTAACAATTGAATTGAGCTTTTATACCGGAAGAAACTTCCCATTTGATTGGTAGATTAAACAATCAACTTTGCTGGCTTATTTACATATTTACCAACAACACAAATTAAAAATAAATAATGACTTATTTAATATTTAATATTTATTACATTATTAAATTTCTAAAATAATCTTTATCATATATTTAAATCTATTAAACATTTTTTTTAAAAATATTCTCTTACTTGATTTTAATTTTAACTTTTATAAAATTATTTAAAATACACTAAGTCTTTTATACGTTATATTTTTAAAGCAATATTTTAAAATCAGATTTAATATTTCACATTGAATATCTTTATTTTTTATCTCGTGATAACTCACGTATTATTTATAAATTTATAACATGATTTTTTTAAAATAGTTTTGCAACTTTATTAGATAACTTCCAAGCATGCTTGTGTATATTTACTTAACATCTGTTTTTTTTTATAACACAAGAAACGCTTCTCATCGTCTAAAAATAAACTAACAATTGCATTTTTTAAAATAAATATTTTTTAAATAAATAAGATATTATAATAGATTTTAAAATAATTATCCAATATTATTAAAATCAAATATTAGTCTTCTATTTAAGTACTTACAATAATTAAAATATTTATATTCTTTTATAATATTATTTTATCAATAATAAACATATGTATTTAATCTTACTTGTTTTTTAAACACTTTTAGCTTTAAATACCTATTTATTAAATATATTAATGCAGTATTGATTATGGCCATTTTTCCCAACCATATATTATAATCATCATCATTTAAAATGTCTCTCTCTACATCAGCACAATTTCACACATCAAATACTCATAGATTGCTTTAATTAAACCTTTTGAAATATTACCATAAGCAAAATTAACATCACATATTCAAATATATCTTAAATTTAAAATTTTTAATAGATTAGCACAAAATTAGATGGTGACCCATACAAAAGGGCACATATTCCCCTCCTTCGGATAAAATTTTAAATTTAACATCCATCTTCATCTTCTTTAATCCACATTTATCACTTTTATCTTTCTTATCATTAATCTCATAATAAATTACTTGAACATAAAATTTTATAAAGCATTGAAACATCATCTTAAATTTCAATTAGAAAACACTTTTAAATAAAACTACAATGATTTCTTTTACTTTATAAATTAAGTTTCACTTTTCTTTACTCATCTCTTAATTAGGTTACTTTTATTTCCCTAATATTTCTATAAACATTAAATATTTAAATTCTTTTAACTACACCTTTTAAATAAACTACTGTAAATACATATTCCTATAGTTAATACTATATTTTAAACTACTTTATATATTTTACTTCTAAATTTATTGCTAGTTTCATCAGCAATTTTATAGATCATTGTTTAATAAATCTATATACTTCTCATTTAAAGTAATTAACTTGATCCCTTAAGATTGATCAATTTCATGATCACTACTATAATATAAATTAATCTTTCATAAGATCTACTTACATATACTTTAAACACATGAGTCTTTATACTTTTATCTTTATTACTCAACTTTTACTTAAACATATTTACTTTAATAGCTAATTCGTCGTGTAGCTCTTAGCGATCTCTGACCAAAATTTATTTCTCCCAAAATTATTATTTATTAACTCAATAAATAATATCTTATTATACATATTTTGTAAACTTCTTCAATTAAATCTTTATCTATTCTGCTAACTTATCATATATAATAAATTATTTCCTTATGTAAAGCACTATATTTAAACATTACATTAAAATCTTTGTTCACAATACATTCTTAAAATTGTAACTCACACTTCAGAAGGAAAGGGAATTAAACTCCTTGCATTATAAGTCCCTTTTTCCCCATCTGGTGTGGTTAACATAAATGCATTCTCCCTTACTTTGAAGGTTGCTAACATAGAAATATCTTATGTTTGTTTTACAAACAAAAAAAAAAATACTAATATAATATAATGCTATAATACATTATCAAATACACATCTTCTTTAAGAATTATTTGTCTTAATTATTAAATATCTTCTTCTCTGAATTTAAATTTTAATTCTCTCTCTCCTTTCTAATTTAATTTTTTACTAGTTTTATTAGCTGGTCTCTTAAGAATTGTGGTCACACCACTAGTAGAAGGCTGATTATGCAAATCATCGCTTCTATCCCTATTTGTATCATATTTTACAGTTTCTTTAAAATATGGAGACATCCTATCTCTATTTTTATACTCCAATCTTCTCTTAAAACCTCCAGAAGATCTCACCCCAGTACTAACACTAAGACTTGCCAATGGGTAACTATTCCGATCCTTATTTACCCTAAACCTATTATCCATAGATAACTCTGCTACTTCCAGAGCATCCAGGATTTCAGAGACTTCCTCAATTGTCCCACGGTCAGCAACGATTAACAATTGTTCCACATTTTTAGGTAGGTTGTGCCTAACTATCCGGACAATCTGTCCTTCCGATAATGGACAAGCAGTCAACGTCTTCAGACGCACAGCTTGATTCCTGAAAAAGCTGGTGTAGCTGCCTTTGCTAACATGGTACTTCTCTTGGGTAATTTGATACCGAATGCAATCCTGTTTGTCGGAGTTCCAAAAGCTCCCAATAATAAAACATTTGAAATCACCATATGTCATTGGCTTCACAAACAGGGATTGCCACCAATCTTTAGCAACTCCATATAAATGATTGCTACACACGGCCACTTTTTCTTTTTCAGATAAAGAACATATTGAAAACAATTCATCCAAATTGTTTAAAAACTCAGAGGGATTTTCCATGTATTCCCCTTTAAATGGTTTCACTTTCATAAACCTTAGGGCCATTGAATTATTCGCACTTCCCTCATGACTAATCACTTCTCTAGTCGGTCTATTGTCAATTTCCTTTACAATAGTGTTTCCTAACTGATTATTATTATCACTACCTTGCTTAACTAATTCTACATTATTTATTTGTGAAGAATCAATATAATCCATATATGCCTTACTACTTATTTTCCCTTTAAATACCTCTGCTTTTGCATTACTTATACTTTTCATTTCTATCTGATCATATACTTGCTGAAATTTCCCTTCTAAGTCCATTTGCTCAAGCACTTGCTTTACATATCCTTTTTGTTCTTTTCTAAACTCATCTAAACTCTTGTCTAAAATTTCTTTATACTTGTCCTTATTTTGTTCTATCATACCTACGTGATCCTTTATATCCTTTTGAATACGCTTTATATTCTCTCCTACTTTCGATCTGTATTTATTTTCATCGACTCTTTTGACATCTAAACCCTTAAATTTATCTACTAACTCCTTCTCTATTTCCTCTTTTATGTTCCCTCTGGTCTGAACTATGGCACTCCTAATATCTTTAATATCTTCATTAATATTAATAACTTGGTTCTTAACTTCACCAATCTCACTATTAACTTTTAATTTGTAGTCATTAATTTTTAAAGTTAAATTATTATTATTAACTCTACATTGATCAATAGATTCTGCTATTTGATCCTTTAGACTTTTAATTGTGCTTTCTGAAAATTCATGAAGTTTTCTTTCTAGAAATTCTTGATTTTTATCCTCAATTTTTAGTATTTCTAATTTTAAAGACTCAACTACCTCTTCATTTTTATCAAATCTTATATCTATATTATCCATTCTATCTTCCATTTTTTTATTAAAACTCATTACAACTGCAAAATTATCCTTTATTTCTGCTTTAATAGAATTACTCTCCTCTTTCATTTCTTTCATACTTATATTCATATCTTTCATTTCTTCTTTTAAAGAATTATTCTCCTCTTTCATATTTTCTTTTAAGGAATTAATATCGTCTCTAAGAGACTTATTCTCCTCTTTCATTTCCGCTTTTATTTCTGCCTTTAAATTCATAAGACCTTGACTCATTAATTCTAGATGTTTCATAACATCAACTAATGAAAAATTATCTACTCCCTTCTTAGTTTTTACTAATTCTTTGTCTGCTGTTTTAAAAATTATCTCTTTTTCCTCCTCTATTTCACTATCCATACTTTGAGTATTTTCTACTACTGTTTCTGAATTTGCTAATTGCTCTATTTCTTTGCTCTCCACACAACTATTATCCTCAACAACAAAATTGGACATTTCAACTTCTAAATCTTTATCCCAATTACTCATTTTTATTTTTAAAATTCAATTCTATTATTATTATGCAGTATTTATTATTAATGATTTTCAAAATAATCCCTATCAACCTTCCTATCTCCACTCAATTCACTTTTACAATTAATCATAAAATAGCATCTTTTAAAACTCTACACTATTTATTATTAAATAATTGTATAACTTCAAATAACAAAATTGTGTCATGTCATTTATTTTTACACCTATGATCCACAGACAATTTGCACATAATATATTATATGAGATATATATTTTAAATATTTTAAGAATTGATATGGTCATATCACAAAATAGTTGTTTGCCACATTTTATAATCTACATATTCATTTATTTATTAACTTAAAATCAACATAGTATTTAATTTTTTAAATAATTATATTATAGATACCACATGAAAATATAATAACTTTACTAATAAGATTTTTATTCTATTTTTTTACAATCAACATCTAATCAATTATAAATATTGTTATAAAATACTAATTATTTATGTTTAATAAACATACTAATCACTAACTCCTAAAGTCTACATTTTAATACATACACTATTTTTATTAAATAATTATACCTATCTCTCTATTCTCCTAACACATACTAACCCTAAAATTATGTATCCTAATTCTTAATTAAATATCTATGCCTAAAATGTTGAGCGCCAAATCCTTCTTTTCCAACCATCGGATTGATAAAATTATAATCCCAACATATCAGGCCCATCACGTTGCCGGCGCCAAAATCCTTCTTTTCCAACCATCGGGTTGATAACCAATAGCCGACCACGTTGCGCGCCAAAATCCTTCTTACCCTTTGTATCCTTACTTCTCGATATATAATATAGTTTGAAATACGACTAGCTCAATTAAATTATAATGCTTAATTAAAATTTGCATATCTATTTTTAATTACTTTTATATTATCATATTCTAATTAAATTTATTATTAATTATCAAAATCAATATATTTCTATAGTATGTACTAATTAAATAAGTATTCATTAAAATCATGAGACTATGAAGTAAAGTTACAAAGCAATAAGTAGATTTACATTGAGTCAATATCTTCCAAGACATTGTCTCAATGGCATAAGAATACTGTCACCTCCTTATTAACTTACTACTACCTCTACAGCATTCTTATGGCTTTTAAAATAAAATAAACTATCTTTAATAATAATAATAAAAACAAATAAATCTTAACTTTTAATTTTTTTAAAATATAATTAAATAATCTCAGGTTCTTCTAATTATCTTAAAGTAATGATAACTCATGTAAATAAGTATGATATGGGATTTTATATCAAACCTAAATACACCTAACTTATTTTAATAATAATAATAATACTAATCTTAGAGTATAACCTAATCTTCTCTATTTCTGTTATATCAATAATCATTAAATAAATAATCATATGTATATCTTTTATTTTCATATAGTATCTTAATTTTGGAATAGATCAAAATCTTACAATTTATTAATCTGTGGCAATAAATAATATTGTACTCTTATATTATGCATTATAATTACTCTATGACCATTGTAATATGATGTAATAATGTCAATCAATTCTCATAAATGATAATCAGGAAAATATTGTATTTATTTCTAAAATAATATTAATAAATTCACATTGTGCAAATATTATGTTTCTTCAAATTATCTGCTGTCAAATGCTGTGGTGCAAAATAATGAACTCGACACACTTTTAAACAAATCGGACAAATTTATTCGTGTTAACTTTGATTAAGAATTTATTTACAATATTTACAGTTCCAATTAGAAAAACAACGAAAAATAAAATATAAGAAAATAATAATATAAAATGTTTACACTGTTATTAGCTCATACTCTTATTAAATAATCTATACATTCTTTTAAAATGCTATACTAATAATATTGAAGTATGTTTTCAAAACTTAGACTTTAAATAAATATCAGTGAACTTCAATTATTACACAGAGAAATTTATATAAATAATATTTATGTAGCATATGTAAACAATTAAACTTTATTAATTAAATTGCTACATCACTCAAGTATTACTGTTATTCATTTCATCATGTACTAGTATGTGTTTACTTTACTATCAGCATTACCTTAATAGCACAATATAGAAACTAATGTATCCTTGTAATGTAATAATAAAGAATTGATTATAATTTTATATTTCACTTATTGTAATTCATGTTACATGTTTTATCAAATATGCATTACATATATGTACTGTTAAAAAATAATAATATTTAAAATAATTCATTAATTTCAAATTCATAAAGTATTATATTAGATAAATTCTATGATTCTTTTCTATGTAAAATTATTACTTTACTTTATGTGTTATTCTACTCCTTCTTAATAACTTTCTATCTACAAAAACATCCTCTAAACTTATTTAAAATTTCCGGAAAACAACTTTCAACTCTAAATAAAATATTAATTTTCCAAACTATTTATACTTCATCGTCTATACTTGGTAAATCTTCAATCCAACATAAACTTCTACATAAAACTTAACGTAATTTATCCAATAAAACAACAGTAAAATATAGACTTTTAAATCTATTCCTAACTTGCAATAAAATAATTACCCATGAATAATAAATATAATTCTAATACTATAACATAAAAACAATACCAAAATTTATCAACGAAAGAATCATATAATTATTTCTAAGCTTCTTATGTAATGTTGCATCGTATTTATTTCATAAATTCAAATTATGCATATTTAAATAAAACTGTCACTGCCAATATAATGTGTGTGTATTTTTAAAATAATCATACATTCATTCAAAACAACATAATATTTGGTTGATCTAAAGAAAACATATTAATACATCAAAATTATTATTATTATACAATTTTACCATCAATAATGATTTAATGTCCAGTCCATCTTCCAATATTCTTCGGAATTACAGCTTCATAAAATAATTCACATTTATACCCACGATCATACTTTAAAATATTCTGTGTTATATTAATTATAAAACAAACTCATGCAATTAATCATTATATTATTTTTTAGTTATTATTTAAAGATATGTACCTATCTTATTTTAATAAATTAATAATATTTAATTTTTATATTAGATAAATAAAACAGAGTTCATATTACGTGATTCCAGCGATGTTTTCTTTTCCACCATAAAGTTTTTTTTAATCCTAGGCACATATTCACTAGCACACCATTTCCTGTTTCCGGTCCCTCACGTGTTTTTTAAAAGTTTATGAAAAACGAAAATGTTTTTTTTAAAAAATAAGTTCCCACAAGAAAATAAAATAAAATTAAAATAGTTTATAGGATCCTGGTTTAGTTCTTTTAAAATATTATTCAAAAGTTATTATTTTAATTTAGTCTATAGTTTATAAAAATCTATATTTAATTATTTTTAAAATTAACTTGGACGTCCACGTATTACTTGCACATTTCTTAACAAAATAGCCAGGTAAGAATAAGCTTCTTCATCTAAACAACCAGCGTTTAGATTATTTCAATATAATTTTTATTATCTTAAGACTTTTAGTTAATTATATTTTCAATTTATTTGCCTTTCAAAATTGTCAACATTCAGTCTTTTAAACATAAAGACTTAGCAAGGCAAGTATTTATAAAACCTACTTTTATTTCTAATATCTTTCCTTAAGATATATATTTAAATTTATATCTTACAAAATACTTTCTTTATAAAGAAGTATTTTTATTCTTTAAAATATTTAATTTTCTAATAGGCAATAGTAATTAGCTTTTAAAATTATATACTGTCCAAAATACTACTTTTCTCCATCTTGTAATTTTCCGAACTAATCCAGCGTTTGTCATATTTCTAAGGTAAAGTTTCTGATATATTTTCACTATATATGATGTTCCCATGACTATTTGCTTGCAAATTGAGCTTCAATTTAGAGACGATTGATAGGAAAATTTAAATTAACACTGCATGTCTATTATTTAAAACTTTTATAGATTATTTATAACGACACTCTTGTAATTTTAAAAAAAATGATTTTAGAGCGTCTATAAATTTACTTAGCTATTTTTCTAATAGCACAATTAACTTGAAAATTCAATCACGAAGTCCTCTCCTAACAATTGAACTAAGCTTTTATACCGGAAGAAACTTCCCATTTGATTGGTAGATTAAACAATCAACTTTGCTGGCTTATTTACATATTTACCAACAACACAAATTAAAAATAAATAATGACTTATTTAATATTTAATATTTATTACATTATTAAATTTCTAAAATAATCTTTATCATATATTTAAATCTATTAAACATTTTTTTAAAAAATATTCTCTTACTTGATTTTAATTTTAACTTTTATAAAATTATTTAAAATACACTAAGTCTTTTATACGTTATATTTTTAAAGCAATATTTTAAAATCAGATTTAATATTTCACATTGAATATCTTTATTTTTTATCTTGTGATAACTCACGTATTATTTATAAATTTATAACATGATTTTTTTAAAATAGTTTTGCAACTTTATTAGATAACTTCCAAGCATGCTTGTGTATATTTACTTAACATCTGTTTTTTTTTATAACACAAGAAACGCTTCTCATCGTCTAAAAATAAACTAACAATTGCATTTTTTAAAATAAATATTTTTTAAATAAATAAGATATTATAATAGATTTTAAAATAATTATCCAATATTATTAAAATCAAATATTAGTCTTCTATTTAAGTACTTACAATAATTAAAATATTTATATTCTTTTATAATATTATTTTATCAATAATAAACATATGTATTTAATCTTACTTGTCTTTTTAAACACTTTTAGCTTTAAATACCTATTTATTAAATATATTAATGCAGTATTGATTATGGCCATTTTTCCCAACCATATATTATAATCATCATCATTTAAAATGTCTCTCTCTACATCAGCACAATTTCACACATCAAATACTCATAG